>CM060562.1:32150870-33481942 GCA_030625065.1 Alectoris magna | reverse complement strand
AAAGTGCTCTTGGGGAGATGCAGTTGTAGAAGGCTATAGAGACGAGGTGTTTTTCTTGCACTTCATAGCATGTTGTCATCTTCATCCTGTTGTAGTCTGTTTTGTTTGTCAAAGCAAATCATGAAATCAGGATTCAAAGAGTAAAATTCTTTGTATGTTTCATGTTTGCACATAAAACACCTAGCTGATGAAGAGGAGTGGAACTCGAGTATGAAGTTTAGATTTGGCAGTGTGAGAGTTGGATTAGCTGTGGAGTATTCTAAGGCAACTGTGGAAGACTGGAGCACGGGACTGGGAGGGCTGAGAAAAGTAATGTAGGTTTATCTTTCGCCATCTATGAGCAGCAGTGTTGAGCTCTGAAAAAAAAATATATGGTTTAACGATGAGGAAAAAAAATGGGAGAATATATCTCAAATATTCTCTTCTGTGTTCATCATTCAGTAGTTACAGTTTTGGATGAGTTTTCCTAATCTTCTAGTCTTTCTAGTGAATATTTGAACATTTGATCCCTTTAATCTATTTGTGTAAAAAATAAAAATGAAATCATTTTTTAGCTATGCATTCACAGCACTTCTAAGCTCTCTCAGTGTTAATGTTGTTCATTTAATTAAACATATTTTATGTTTATTTGGATATTGAACATCAGGTGGGAAAACTAGTCACACTATTCACATTTTAAACAATGTATAATTCTTGGAAACAGAAAGGTAAATATGAATGATGAAACATTTCTCTATTCTACCATTATTACCACAATTTAACAATAAGTTTCATGGAACAAAAAGGAAAAGAGAAAAACAGTCTATTAGCTTTGTTTAGTGCAAGGAGAGAGCATGTTGGATTTTTTAATAACAAAGTAGACCTGGCAGATATTGTGTGTTTGATTACCTTCCTGCAGCGATATGAAAGGAAATGCCTAATATCTGTTAGTCTTCCATCAGTGAAATACAGCCATGGGGAACTGGAAATTAAGCATGTTTCTTTAAACAAACAAAAAAAAAAATACACACTCTATGTAAAATTGAAATACTAACTGTAAACGCACATGTGGAATATAGAGGAAGTACTCCCTGAAGAGGACACAATTATGATGAACAACTCATGCTAAATAAATATCATCTGTCTTCTTATTACAACAAAAGTGGGGATCTCTGAGGAATACAGTGTATTAGTTTTAGTAGTGCTTACAATAAATCTAATGCAATAAAAGCAAGTAGGAAATTTGCTTGACTTGTTTAAAAAAAAAAGAAAAAAGCTTATTGAAGGGTTTTGGAAGCTCAATCATTTTCCAGTGACTCCACCTTTGACAGATATCACTTTCATGAAGTCATATGTTGTATGTGAATCCTAGAGTTGTTTAGAGCAGGTATCCACGTGGGTAATTTGCCTCAATGGACTCATGGGATTATTTTTTTGTAGCATCACAGTGCCCAGTCCCTTCATTTTTATCCAGCTATTATGAATCATGAGTTAATTCTAAAGAAAGGAGGGAGGGTTAGTGTGGATCTGTGGAGGCAATATATTCAGAGAATTCCAGTTACTGATAAGTAACCTAGTTTTCTCCTTCATAAATTTGCCTCCCCAGATCCCCACCCCTGAAGATTAACCAGCAGTAGCAATCCACACCGAGAGGACGGCTGAGGAGTGCTTAATTATAAAGGTACTGTGAAACAGTTCTCCTGGTATGATCTAGCCTCAGCGTCAAGAAAATAATGATGGTGAAGGTATGTAGCTAGCTTTGTCTAGCAATGCTACAAATCTGTATTTTTTTTTTTTTAAGTGGGCACTGGCCTAAGCCAAGTTGAAATACTGACATAATTCTTCTCAAATATCTACTAATCTTGTCCAAAAGTTATTTTTTTTTTCACTGTGAACTACAGGATTAAAAACTAAAAGTATTTCAACAATATGCATCTCTGGAATGCCTTTTCAAAAATTTTAGCCTAAGAGGACGTTCAGTCTTCAGAAAAAAATTATCAGCATCCATACATAAGACAATAAATCAGGGAAAAGCCTATCTTGCAGCATAGATTTTTTTTTTTTTTTTTTTTGTCATATATATGTTAGAAGAAAGAAATTGAGGTCTATTTATTTATATAAGAGCTATTTAGAATTACAGGCAAGCTGTTAAATTTCAAATGGGAGAACAGTTTTAGACCCAAACATACAATTTACAGAACTGATGTTTGTCCACTTTACAGTTTCATTTTTGAGAAGTATTTCACTACGTTCTAAATTTTCTCTTACTCATGCAAATTGGGGATGTGAATAATCTGAAATCAGGAATAAATTGCACATCTGATGGTTGGAACTTTGGCCTAAGACCTATGATTCATTTTAAGATATACCGCCTTGAAGGTCTCAAACCTTCACAGGAGAGATTACATTGTGAACCCTTACAAACGTTGATAACATTACCTATTCTGGAGCATGATGTTGTCATCTTGTTTGCAGAGTGGTATCTATATGTCACATCATTATATCAACCTCTCTTACACTCTGATTTTTGTGCATATTTTTCTTTCCTTCAGCAGTGATTCCGTCTTACAGTGCTTGGACAATCCTTTAAAATGAATTTATTTTAGTACTGAGAATGAGATATTTAGAGGAAACGAATTACTGACGCCAAATCTTTTGCATGCAGAGTACTGTGCAGTCTCATCATATCTTAGTAGTAATCCCTTGTCTTTAAGACAAGATTTTCTTCTTCTGACAGTTGTGTCCCATCCCACATATCGCAATCAGATTCTCCTTAAGCAGTATCACGCACTTCTGAAACTCTAATACTTATTTTATTACTCCATGTGTATGAAACTCCCATGTGCTTGGGAGTGGGTGAAGGAAGTGGGGAGAAAGTGCTGTATTAAGAGTAGTTTATTGGCAACAGTGACCTGACTTAGAAGCTTTGTTTTGAAATTGATCCTACAATTTGTATCTTAAGAATTCACTGATGTTTTTGGAAGACTGGTTCACCTTCAACAATTCTCTCCTTTCCTATTTTTTTCTAGTGATATCTTACTAAATTGATCCAAATGAATCTAGTAATGTGGAATTCCTGTATCCAAGTCAGCACATAATGTGTTGAATTATTGCGGCCTCACAACAGTTGTTGTTAGAAATGCTGTGTACAGAAGAGTCGAAGTCTCTAAGCAAAAGCTTTTGCCAATATAGCAAGACCTAGTGAAGACTGGCTAGATACATGGAATTGTTGGTAACTGACTGCTGCTACCTTTCCAGTCGTTGTACCCAGAGAATAAAGTAGTATGGTCTTGTTGCATGGGATGGATTTGCTGCTATAAGTATTCAGGGCATGTTTGTCCTCAAGAGGAGTATTTATTCCCAGTAGGAAGCTATTTTGATAAAGTCATTGGTTGAGGGCAATCTTTCTTTGATTATTGTGCTAGCTTTTTGCTGTGTTTCATTCAGTTTAAATTTTCCTAGAATTTGGTTTTATATTTTGTTTTATATTTCATCTAAAACCTATCTTCACATTAAAATGTTTGTGTTAAACATACAGTTATATTAGCCTGAGACATTCAGGAACACATCTGTCTCTTTCTAAAGTCACATTGCTTTAATATCCTTCTGAAATCAACCAATTTCATGTGTGTGAACTCAGTTTATGCATTTTATACCTTTTCAGTATTACATTTCATTCTACTATCATTACTTTATCACCCTAAGCCCTCCTATTACCTTGTGTTAAAGGACTGTTCTCTGTATTGGCTTTACCTCATTGGCATTTCACAGTTCATAAGAAAAATCACTGTGTTTCTACTTCTTGCGTAGAACTCTACTTTCCAAACACATATTTCTAATGCAGCATAATGAAAGATGCCTTCTGTTTAATTGGTTTCCTACTCATTGTATCATTTCTGTTTAGTTCTGTACCTCCTGTTGAATCATTAGTTGAGTTTCTGAATGATCAGTTATAACATTGTCAAGGAAAAACAAGTATTCTGTAATAACGAAGCTTGCCTATGCTGTTAGAGTTGCAGTGACATGTAAGCACATAATGCAGATTTCTAGACCTCTGAAAGGCAGTTTTCCTTCAGTGATAACTTCCTGAAGTGTTTCCTATCCTCAAACTGCTTGATTTGAATACACCCTTGAAGCTGTTAGTAGCCCATTTAGGGCTGGATCTCTTCCCTGTGAATATGTTGCATGATTTGGGATTCAGGTTCTAGATGAAGTTGGTTTAAGAAAAAGTGGATAAAGCCCCCCAAACAAAGTACCTCCTGATATTTTCAGAAATAAATCTCAGATGATAGTAGCTGACTTTCAAGGGTAGATTGCGATTGTCTTTATTCTTTAGTACTTTTTATTCGTAATGCAGAGCCTTAGTAGGAAATCTGGTTTTACTTGTCTTTCATATTGAACTCATGATAATTTTACTAACAATGAGTTTAAAGTTATAGTTATGGCTATGTGTCAGGGTGACATGCATTAAATTTTATTTACATGTGAATCTCTAGCCCTGGCATTTTTTTTCTTTTTTTTCTTTTTCCTTTTTTTCTCAGAGCTAATCTCTGTTCCTATAAAATTGGCAAGTTTACTCTTGGTTTTCTGAAAAAATGCCTTGTTTAAAACTGTGGAATAGGGTTTTCAAGAGGCCCGTGCGTGTGTACCAGATGGTACTTCAGTTTGTGACTGCCTGCGATTTTCCATGTCTTTTAAAATGTTTCAGTAAAAAGAAATGTGTGTAGCTCAATGTGAAGTCAGAAAGCAGGCCAGAATCAACGATTTCTGCAATACTACATTTCTTCATAGAGAATATTTCTCAAAACCTATTGAGAATCTATATTCACAGCTTGTAATACTGTATTGCCAGAAATTTAAGTATGAGAGCACATTTATTTTAGTAACAACCAGCTTCTCAGAAGGCATCATTTTTAGCATCTTTTTAGAAGGATTGCCTGTAGAGTTCTGTACAGATTATTCTGATGTCCTTATCTAGCACTGACATAACACCAGTAAGTTCAAGTGTGAGCAGTAGTCTCTACTGAATTCAGCAGACTTTACCTCTATGTTGGAACAGACAGAATTTTGGTTATATTTTATATGTGGCATGATGAGGATGAAGATACTATTCAGCATCTGTTCTTGAGAGGCAGTGTTTGCCAGTCAGTCATCCATTCTTGACTTAAAAAGTCAAAATTCAGAATTCTTTTGAGGATAACTCAATACATAAATGGTTAAGCAAGGACAAGGTTGCCTTGGAACTGGATTGTCTAGTTAGTATGTCAACTGACTGTTTGAATTTTAAGTATTTTATTGGCATGAACTACTTAGGATGAGCCACTCATCCTGTTTGTATACTGCTGTACTAGACACTTTGACCCTTTTAATAAAGTATATTAATTTTGGGTATAAGAATGTGTTTTGCACTTCCAAAAAGCAGTGTCACTGAACAAATCACAACGATGAAAGCAGAACAGAAGATTGAAAGCAAAAACTTATTTAGCCATAAGATCCTGAAGAAGTCACTATTTTGCTATATTTTAACTTCATATTTAAATCAGGAAGTTGCACTTTGAAAGCTGTTCTAAACACAAATCTGGACACAGATGACCTAAAGAAACATGCCAACTAAAAAATGTTCCTGTTGCTTCTGTCTTTAGATTTTTTTTTTTCCTATTACTCCTGCACCTTTCCATTTGTACCTTATTGTTTCTTGACCTATGTTCCATGAGTGTGCTGATTACACACAGCCACCCAAACACTTCATCTCTGTGACAAAGTACACGTCAGAAAATGAATGGTACTCATCAGTCCAACCTGTGTGGTTCCAGGATTATTCACGGGTCAGTTCAGAGCATCAGCAGGAAATGTCATAATTTACACCACATCAGAGATCAAAACAGAGTTTAATTTCTTTTATAATACCACCAATTTATTTTAATTAATTTAATTCTGGTTAATTTCTTTTATATACCACCAATCCAACATCATCCTTCCTTGCCACAAAAGGCTAATAAAACATAATGGATTTCAGGAGGAAGGTCTTTTAGTCTAACATCTCTTAAGTTTTAATCACCTCTTCTGGTATTACAGTTATATTTTTAAGAAGCAAGTTTTAATCAGTGAACAGGTGACAGCAAACACTCTAAGTAAGGAATAAAGGCTTTTACATTCCAGCCTTTCAATTCTATTTGAAATGTGTAGACTAGAAATAAAAGTTGCTCTATATTGGTGAGAAACCTATTAAATGAATATGGTGTGTCACAACTTGATGTTATTTTAAATGCTTTATTAGAGGCTGACAGTCATGGATGTTGGTTGGATGCGCATAACTTCACAAAATCAAGTTAGTATAGGGTATTGTATCTACCCCTTAAATTCTTAACTGGAACTGAAGACATCCCATTGTATCCTTTTGTCTAGTATAAACTATTTTTGCTTTGCAATCATCTACGTGTGTTCTTCACAGGAGAAGAGCTGTGTATGGGCCTCATATCAGGCTGCTCCCTGGAATGTTCCTTCGGATTCCAGACTGATGCCCACAACTGTGAGATCTGTCAGTGCCGTCCACGGCCCAAGAAATGCAAACCTATTGTATGTGACAAGTACTGTCCCTTCGGATACTTGTAAGTATTCTTATTCTAAACTTATAATATATGTTTATGCCTGTTTGATATGTTTGTATGTATTGAAAATATGCAAAATCTGGGAATATATACTTGTGTTCACTTTGAGAAAATTGGGGAAAATATGAGAAAGAAGAAATGTCATTACTTAATGAAAGATTAAGGTATTCTTCAAATCAATTTGGATGTTAGCACTGAACTTGTGTAAATAGATATGTATATATCCATATATCCTTTGTTACTTTAGATACAGAATCAAGCTTGCCCCTTTGTAAGTAATAGAAGCTTATTACGGGAAACAGTGGTCATAAGAGTGATGGGACTAATAATGACTGGCTCCTTCAATTCCTTTGACTGAACATATTATAACTGGTGGTCATTGGCGTGAATACAGAAAAAAGCTCAAATCACAAACTGGTGTTTTCATGGGGTGACTCAAAAGTTCAAGCACTGAGAATTTAAAACCTAAAAAAGTATGATAAATAAAAGAAGATGTTGAAAGGAGGCAGATACTGATGTTAGTGTGGTTGCCATGGATGCTAGGTGATCATCATTTGCCTAGTGAGAAGAAAGCATTTGCAACTGCAGGCTTCGTTTGAGATCATGAACAAGCATTATGCCCTTCAGGACTGCTCTGTGGGCTGGCACCGAACAACCTGGTTCATCTTCAAATAGAAGGTCTTATAAAATGATAACATTAAATCTCTCACAGAATCATGCTTTCTGTAGTTAAGAGTAGTCATTTTTACCCTCAATGTGTGACTGACTTAGAATATTGACCTACAGAGGAAAATTAAAAATTTCAGTGTTCTTTCTGTACTTCAGTAAGTTGAAACACTCTTTCTCTCTTCACTTTTTTCTCTTTTTTCTAACTAAAGTTTGCATAAAACAGTTACATTAGTGAACATGTGTGAATTGCCAAGCAAAGGATTTTAGAAATTATAGCAAATAATAATAAGCATGTTATAGTAGCATGGAGCTAAGGTAAAGGTGGTTAGAAGCAAGCTAATGTGAAGCTCGTGCTACACCATCAGGAGCCCTATCTTTGGGATGGTCTTTCAGTTGCATTTTTGTACACACAAACTGAACGTGAAACATTCTAAAGCTGATTTGAAATTCATCAATTTAAATTCTGCCTTTAGATGAAGGGTGTAGTTTAATTATATAGAATGTTCGGTTGTTTTTTTAAAATGTTTGATGTTTCATAATACTATTGTAGTTTTTTATTTTTTTGAAAAAGGAAACAAGCATCCTAATTTTGTCATTGTCTGCAAAATATATATTAATAATGGCACTGATGTTAATGAATTGAATAATGTTAAAGATAACCATGAGTATAACAATTTGTAGCATGAAGGGCTAAAATTGTAGCAAGAAATGTTTTAAGATCATTTTATTTCAAATCTCGCTTTAGCAGCATAATTATTTAGTCTTGTAGTAATATAGTACATTAGTCAAAAGCATATAGAGCTGTATTATCTGCTGTGGCTTGAAACTACCAAATGCCTGTTGCCATTCACACGAGAAGAGAACATGCCAGCAACCTTGATGTGCAAACTGAAGGTAACTGAATGTTAAAGATGATTTTCTTTACTTGATCGGTCACTTTAGAGGTTGCTTTTGCTTTAACCATGACATTTAGACATTTAAGGTATCCTGCTGACCTTTAACAAATTATTTTGGTAATCTAGGAAGAACAAGCATGGCTGTGAAATCTGTCGATGTAAGAAATGCCCGGAAATGCCTTGTGGTAAAATCTGCCCAATGGGCTTCCAGCAGAATAGCCATGGGTGTGTTATCTGCAAATGCAGAGGTAGGTGTTGCCATTTATCACTGCGATGTGCTTTCAAAGCATTTGGAAGTCAGATCAAAGGAATGCTACACAGAACCTGTACGAATTGAAACGCCATACCATAAATCTATGTAAAATTCTAGTAGGCTAATGTAAGAAGTTCTTAAATATAAAATATTCACAAAAATACTTCTGTGAGATTTCAGAGCCTGTGGGTATTTACTGAGATACTTCATAGATTAGTCCGTACTTCAGATTCATTATTACCTCTCATGTTTTTTACTGCTTGAGTTTTCAGATATTGATCTCACCCTCCTGTGTTTAAAAAAGAAAAAGTTCTCTCATACTGCCCCCTAGAATGTATTCTGTGTTATTTGTAAAAACAAGATATCCTGAGAATAAACACTGGATCATTATGATCACTATACCTTAACATATGTAATCATTAGCAACTCATCCGAGAATAATTAGGGCAGCCATCAGTAAGTTCTGGGGGAGCCAGGTGTCCTTGTTAAAAATTTGATCCAAAATTTCTAAGTAGTAGGATGAATGAGTTGGTAAGTAACCTGCCTGTAAATTAGCTCCACTTTCTAATCTGCCTCTTCTGGAATTAACTTATGCTAGAGTAAATAAAAGTAGAACCATAGAAATACAGGGATCAGATAGTACTCTAAAAAAAGATGAGTCCATTTCTCTGCCCTCACATAACGCCAAGTGTATATGGATAATCCTCAACAGATGTTTGTCTATGACTTCACTTCTTAAGAACCTCCAATCTCAAAAAAAGGAAAAAAAAAAAAGAAAAAATAATTCTACTCCAAACTCTCTAACTTATATTTTCCTGTGGTTACCAATATGAGACACTTTAAAATGAGTTTTCTTGTATTTCCATCTTCCTTTCTGAGAATTAAACCGTCTACTTATTTTCCTAAGCTCAGCAGACTCAGGGAACAATTTATCACTGTTCGCTTTAGAGTTCTGGCAATATTTAAGGGTTTGCAATTAGAGACTCCTAAATGTATTATTTTCAAAGTCAACAAAACCCAGGTCTTGTGATCTCATTCACAGTTCTGCAAATGGATACTGCACTTTTGCAGCAGCAAAAAAAAATGCCCACTGGTACAGATAGTGGACTGCATTTAAATGTCTGATGCTCCCTTACTGTACCTTAGGCTGAACTTGCCTTTTTTGCAGTGGCATAACATTCCTGACTCATATTTTTCTTGTAAGCTACTGTAATTCTCGGTTTATTTTCAGCCTTACCTCCAGGTATTGAGTTATTCTCATTTTGTATTTGGGAACCTGATTTCTTCTTTAAGTATTTCCTTTTGTACAACATTTAATTATAAACTGAAAAATGAAAACAATCTCAAACTGTTGTGTTAATCTTGAATATCTGCTTATGTGCTTGCTTTGCCTTTCCAAATTTAGGAGTAGACGTAAGAATATCTTAGCAAAAAAATGCCTGAATACATCAGATATTTTAAAACATTTATCAATAATGATTTATCAGTAGTGATCTTAATGTAGGACAGAACTCAAAAAGGAATCTGTATATCATCTGGTACTACGATTTGAGTGTGTAGTAACTGTGTGCAACTGTTTCATACTGTTTCTGTTCAATGCATTGCTTTTAGAAGTATTGTACCCATTTGCCTTTTACATTACACAAAACAGCATGGTAGTGCAATGTCTGTGTACTGAGTTCTTATTCAAATGATGCGCAGGAAACCCACTTCATAGCATCTGCTTGTCATTCCTAGGCCACCATTGATAGATCCACCACAGCTGGAGTGCTGTTAGTTTTTTGATGGGTTTGTGATTTCTTTTTAATTAGCTAAAAACATGTTTTAACAATTCTTCTCATTCTGCACCATTTTTTAAAATGAATAATTGACAAGCATATTAATACAAACAGCTTTACATATGTAAGTGTTGATGTACCATTGAAAGCAAGTCAGTTCACTGACAAACTGACCCAAAATCCTCTGTCATGATGATGTGGATGAGGGATTGTTGGGATCTAAATTCACTACTGATTAACAGAGAGTTTATTGAGGCTGAGTCCTTCTGCACTTAAATACCCCTTAAGATCTAAATGAGACTTTATCCTCCCGAGAGCAAAAGCCTCCCTGTCCTGGCTGAGAGCAAGTAACACAGCAGTCCAAACAATTGTATTTTCAGCTCAATAAAACCCAGGTATGAGGGATAAAAATATCAGAGCATTCATCTTCCAAACATCATTTATGATAACTAACACAAGTAATTTCTTGTAGGTAGTATTTTATGAAATATTTCCAGTATCTGGCATGACCCTTTTAGAACATGCTTGTAATTTTTTTTAATTTATGATACGTGTAGAGCCATCTTGGAAATACCTTTAAATTCTACTAGCTATCGGGTACTCGCGTTACAGATAATATCTAAAACTATTCTGTGTAATTTTAAATATGCCTCATGTTTTCTACCATTTCCTTGCATTATTTAGCCAGTACTGCATTACTGTATGATTAAAGATGGTATAAGCACAACAGAAAGAAGTGATCATATTTTTCAAGGCAATAAATTCTACCGTGTCTTACTACAGCCTTCAGTATACCTTGTAATTACTTCACGTGTCTCAAGTTTACTGTATTTCTAAATATAAATGATACTTTTTTTAATAACTTGATCTCATACGTACTTTAAAAATAAATGCAAGCCAGGCATGCAGTATTTATATTTTTCTAAGCAACGCATGCTTATTAGGAAATTACATTTTCTTTTGACTTCTTGCAGAGGCAACTGCTTCTCTTATGCCTCCAGTTAAAACAGGCTCTTGCCTGTCAATGGATGGGCGCCGACATGAAAATGAGGAGAGTTGGCACGATGGATGCAGGGAATGTTACTGTCACAATGGACGGGAAATGTGTGCCTTGATCACCTGCCCTGTTCCTAATTGTGGCAACCCCACCATACATCCAGGGCAGTGTTGCCCATCATGTCCAGGTAACATTCTCTCTTGTGTGTTCTTCATAATTGGGCTTCTTTTCACACGTGTAGTGTTTCCTAATACATGAAAACTTATTCTGTAATAAGTATAAATGAAGGTTTCTATGTCCAAATATGAGTATATCGTGAGTGGCTTTCATTGAGAACTCACATCTGAAAAATGGTTACTTAAATATATGAAACCTGCATGTTGTAGGTCCTAATATGTTAATCTTTGATGCACTGAAATCCTTAAACAAGAAACAGTTTCCAGTTTATATTAGCTATAATAGCAAATATAATGAGCTGTTGCATTTTCTTTTTTATTTTAAAGTGTTATTTTATTAAAATTCATCTCTCTTTTCCAGCTCCTCAGAGGAGTAGACTTCTAAAGAGATGTCTTTAGCAATTGAACGTCATGATTCTGTGTTCTGAGGGAATGGTCCTCTACCACCAGTGGTAGAAAATTAATTCTTTCAGGGAGAAGGCCAGTACAATAAATGCTGCATTCCATTATAATTGTAATAAGAAGTGATAAAATGGAAAACATTTATGAAATAACTTTACAGTATTAGAATGTGGACAGATGATGAGTAATTCCCTCTGTCTTCAGATTAATTCCTACAGTATTTTATATGCTGAATAGATTAGTTTGTAATAGCATGATATTGTCTATGACTTGATCATAAGTCATGTTACAAGTAGGAACAAGGTTCGTGGTGCTAATAGGAATAATGGAATAGTAAGAAAGTACTTGCGTGATTCAAGCAATTATGAATGATTTCAAATTCCTTGAAAAGAACGGGAAATCTTAGGAACAAAATATATAGCCAAATCCTCTTTCTGAAAGTGACAGAAAAGAGTGTATCCTTTCTAAGACATCATAGGATCATAGAATCATGGTATCTTTTGAGTTGGAAGGGACCCTTAAAGACCATCTAATCCAACTCCCCTGCAATGAACAGGGACACCTACAGCTGCATCAGGTGTTCAGAGCCCTGTCCAGCCTGACCTTGAATGTCTCCAATGGTGGGGCTTCCACCACCTCTCTGGGCAACCTGTGCCAGTGCCTCACCGCCCCTACTGTAAAAAACTGCTTCCTCATATCCAATCTAAGTCAACCCTTTTTTTTAGTTTGAATCCATTTCCCCTTGTCCTGCTATAAAGAGTCTGTCCCTTTCTCTCTTATACCCCCTTCAGATATTGAAAGGTGTCTCTCAGGTATCCCCCAGAGCCTTCTCCTCCAGGCTGAGCAGCCCCAGACAATAGATCTCTTCAGAGGATGCTTCAACGAATGCTGATCTCCAATCCATTTTGAATCCTGTTGTAAACAGAAAAACATAGTCCTCAAAAGGACATGGGACTGCAAAAGCTTGATCTGCCTTTCAGTGTCTCTCAGCATGTACCACTTGTTCCCCATATTGAGACTGGGCATGGTATCTGTGGTTCCAGTGCCAGTCATGGTGTTGCTTTTGGCACAGTTTTTTTTTTTTTTACAGAACCAGAGCTATTTCTAATACTAAGTAATTTAGCAGTGGTTACGGAGGCTGAGCAATTTCTGCTTAGCATCGTATTAATGACCACCATTATTGAAATTGTTAGCTGACTTGGAAACATGAAGAAAGTTACTCCCACTATTTATGCACACTTGAGGATCCGTCCTTTACTTGCTTCCTTCTCTCCCATTATTAAGCATCTGGCTGGTTTTATCAGTTTGTATGTAAGATTTTTGCCACATCAGAGTGCAGTGTTATCCTGGTAGAGTCCAGGTATATAGTCCTAAAGATAGGATATCTACCTAGATTTCTCTAACATCCTTTGCTCCTTACAGGGTACTTATCATCTAGCTTCTGTGCTAGCAAAGCCGTACTTGGTGCAAAATCATACAATGCTAGGGCAAGCAGAGATTAGTTTATTTCAGTTCGTTACATGTGAGACTATTAATTAATGTGGCCAAATTTGTTTCTGAGGGGTTCTCTTTCTCCAAGGTTTTCTGTTTGTTTGCTGTGTACTTTGATTTTAGTTTGCAGTGTATTGATTTCACAATGTTGCTATTAAATGAATATCGTGGCTTTCGACAAATAAGAATGCAGTTGTATTTGTGAGGTTGTGAGCATGGCAGTCAAATGTATCTAACATAAATAGCAGCCCTAATGTAGTGAGTTTTAAATCACACTTTTAGCCAACTGACAGGGAAGTGGCAGCTCTCAGAAATCTCTTTTCAGACTGAAAAAGTTGTTTATGCTCAATTTCACATTTGGTTTTCAACAGAACAAGAAATACTTGGCTAAAACACTCATTAAAACCATTTTTTTCTATATATTATGGGATTCAAGTGGATTGTCTCAGTTCTTATGGAAAGCTCCAGGTTTCTTGCAAGATTTAGAAAGCCATTAACTTCTAGTGTTTTGCAGAACCATGCTTCTCAGAAAGACTGTGTGCTTGCCTTGCTAGTTACTCCATTAGGAATATAGTAATTGCACATTTGCAGCAACTCAATTGCAATAATATATCAATACCAGTGCTGGTAAGGGAGCTGTAAGCAGTACCATACATACAGCAGTACTCTCTGGTAAGACATTTATGATTATGAGCAGTATATAAGCTGTGACTTCGCAAAGAAGTTAATGCAAAGCTTGCCTGACTTTGGATGTTTTTGCATAAAATGTAATAGATTGTTCCAGCTGAAGTAAGTCAGACAGTGACAGGGCAGCAGACTAGTTGTCACTTCAAGTGTGGTAAATGCTACTGAATCCTATTTGCTATTCAGGAGTGTATGCAATGGGAAAAAGGTGACAGAAGTTAATCACTGATAGATGAGTTAATTCCCTTAAGGAAGAAATATCAAAGTACTTTCTGAACAGGGAAACATCAGCCTAAGTCTATTTTCTTGAGCTCTACCTGTCATTCTCCAGAAGAGAAAGCAAGTGATGGAACTGGGCATCTTCTGTGAAGCAGCACCGCAGAGCAAAGTGCACAAACTTAATTCATCAGACAAATACAACATTATTAAGAATGCAGTGAGAAGCACACACACTTTGTTAGCCTTGGGCTATCCAAATGACAAAAGTAGGGGAGAGGGAACTTAAGAAAATGGCTTAGGGATACTGAATAATTACCTGGAGGTCACTGTCTAATCTCTTCCCTTCACAGCACAGGAATTTTGAGGGAGCTCAATTCTTAATGTCCAACATCAGTTGGGTTGAACTGAGACCAAAGAGCGATATGCACTTAGAAGCCTTCAGCTTCACGTTGCAACAGGGTAAACTCGTGGCTCATGGAATTAAATAAAGCATGCTAAGTGGGGCAGCTTGATTCCTATATACAGGGTGTAGAGAAAGCTTGTTGGTTCATGCCAGGTCCACAGCAACCAGCATGCTAACCTGTCATCAATTTAAATTTCTTAGAAAATATTGCAAAGTTGTTGTTTTGAAATTCATCCATTATGTGCAGTGGGAGCTATTTAACTAGGCTGTGCAAGTGTAGTCCATGGCTGAATTTCACTGATGGTAACTGCTTAAACACTGTCTAAATGCAGGACAGGTCTCTTTTTTGTTTTTAAAACACCTGTTGGTGAAGAGAGCCCCATTATCTTAATGTCCTAGTGGTTGGAAAACGCTCATGCTGATCAAGGATTCAACTTGAAGGAGGTCAGATCCATTCTCTAACTTCCTGCATTTCTAATCCAGGCTGGATGAGTCCTTGGCTAGGGCTGTAGAATTAATGTAACTAATTGTGTGAAAAAGAGCTAAGATTAATTTGGTGAGATAATCACTGAAAATAAAAGTCTACTCACTGGCTTCATCTTGGGTACTGTTTTTACTTCAGTCATTACTGCAGATTATTTTTTTAATTTTTAATTTTTCCTCAAGAAACAATCTTTCATTGACATGTTTCCACTGGTGTTAAGTGCTTTTAAGTTTATAGGGGCTACAGATGGAGATTATCTGCTTTTGGTTTTAGTCTGGCATTGAATGTTACAGGCACAAATCACATCGGAATTTCGTCATAGGCAGTTGAATCTTTTCAAATCCCAGACTGCGTACATACTTATCCACCCCTTCAGGAATTGCATTTATGTTAATATTTAAGAAATTGTGCAATTTGAATAAATTTTCAGGAAATGACCGTTATCTCTTGGAATTTCTATGTTTATAGATTGGTGTATTTTCTTATAGATTGGTGTATTATAGATTGGTGTAAATTCCAAGATTACTTGGTTTTCTCTGACATATACTAACCAGCATTTATTCATATTGGTTCCCAAGGTGTTCCTTGTTCATCTTTTTTACATTTTCTGTGAGATACAAGTAAGTGACACAGAGTTAAAAAGAGCTTCTTTAGGAGTGGATTTATAACTGGTATTGTTAATCCTAACGTTTTCAATAACAACAGCAAGGTTGAGTATACGTTTTAATCATTGGAATCACAGTTGATTTTTCTTACCTTCTAATTCTGTTTTTTCCAGATGAAATAATTGTGCAGAAGCCAGAGCTCACTAGTCCGTCAATCTGTCATGCTCCTGGTGGGGAATACTTTGTAGAAGGAGAAACGTGGAACATTGATACTTGCACACAATGTACATGCCACAGTGGACGAGTCCTGTGTGAGACTGAAGTCTGTCCTCCTCTTCTTTGTCAAAACCCCACTCGCACACAGGACTCCTGCTGTCCTCAGTGCCCAGGTATAAATTAACAGCTAGTTTTCATTGGTCTTTTCTTGATTTTAGAATTTGTGTTATGAATACTAGTTGTTTCAGTGTGTGCACAGTTGGTTGTTGCTTTGCCTTCTTCCTTTAGCATTTTGGAGTTTAAGCCTGTGGTCCTTCCATTTCAACTGCAAAATTTGACTGTGTTCAATAGTTATCTTTTCTTCTGGGGGAATTGTGGTCCTGAAGTTTGGATGCCTTCTCTGAGGGAAATCTAATAATGTAAGGGTTGGATATTTGGGATTTGGTCACAAAAGAACATTTGCTGTTTTTATTTTCACTTGATATGATTTGAGAGTGACTTGAAGGCAGCTGACTAGTATCAGACTGTTCCAGCCCAGCAGTAGACTGCCTCACAGTGTCAAGAAGGTAACAGGATTTGCTTTTCCCTAATACAATTATAAGTAAACATGAATTCCTGTTTTACATAGCAAATGGGGTTTAATGCAATGGAGATTCAGTACAGACCTAGGATCTGTATGTAAACTCATTGAGAAAATATTTTTCTTTATTAAAAAAAAAATCTAAACATTTTACTTAAAAAAAAAAAAAAAAGTAGGCTTTGCAATTTCTTCCACAGGGTGTTTGTTGGTTTGGAAGTTGTTTTTTTTTTTCCTAACAACATATTTTCAGCGACAGTGTTAGCCTGTTCTCCCAACAACCATTTTTCTAGTTACTAATAACTGTGAATATTTATTTTGTTTAACTTCAAAATACTGTTTGGAGAAGTTCATCCTTCTTCACTGGTTATGTGAGAAGCTTAGACTCCTATTTTGCATAGGTAGATCGCAAACTTGATCTGAGTCCCGTTATGAATCTTTTTAACTTCTTTCTTACGTGTTCTCTGCACCTACGCTCATATTTCTGGATCTATAATGTCTGTTAAGATACAGCTTCATTGCAGAAATATCTCCCCCATGTGAGTGCCTGAGAATCAAAGCCGACACATCAGCATCAAGATGAAACCTGATCAAGCTCCATCTGTTTCTCCACAGCTTATAATTATCTCCTATAAGTCTGGAGAAGATGATATCAGCATAATAGCTTTTTACTTTGCATCACAGAAGTCCAGGAACTGAATCTTGGATTCAGCTTTTAGACTTAAAATTCAATATTTCTGATTTAAGTTGAATTCCTATATGCCTGTCCATTTAGAACACTGAGTCCCTTTCTGAGAGGCTGCTTCTGGTAAAGATCCTTATGAACTGCAGGTACTGAACTGGCATGCATGACAAGGATGAACTCTATGCAGAAGAAATATCAAAGAAGTTAGCTACTGTAAGTTAAATGACTTAATTTGTTGATGTTAGTTTTTAACTGACTTTATTTGTGTATTTATTTAATTTGTTTACAGATGAGCCTCTTCAGCCTTCTTTGTCAAGCAATGTCAGCATGCCCAGTTACTGCAAAAATGATGAAGGAGATATTTTTCTGACAGCTGAGTCCTGGAAGCCCAACGTCTGCACCAGCTGCATCTGCATGGATGGTGTAATTAGATGCTACTCTGAGTCTTGCCCACCGGTATCCTGTGAGAGACCCGTTTTGAGAAAGGGACAGTGTTGTCCTTACTGTATTGGTGAGCAAATAAACGTAGTCCATAACTTGCTACTCCTTTCTTGGAAATAAGAAAGTTTTATTTCCAAGTTGAAATACGTTTTCCTGTTTTGGAGAAATGCCGTTTGTGCCTTCTGTTGAACTGAAGATTAAAATCTGCATAGGGAGCTTTGAGGATCATTATTTGCAGTTTCAAGGTGCAAGTGCAGGAATATAAAGATGTAATTTTCATACAGACTTGAGGATTTAAAGGAAAATCTGACTGATAATGTATATGTTATATCAGGGTATGCAATTCCGCAGATAAAAGATTACAACTGCAGATGATAAACAGAAACATGAAATTTCACAGATTGCAGAATGAAACCTTTGTGTTTCTCACTTTTTTGCTCATTTCTTTAGAACTGGGAAGAACATCTTGGTAGAGGTTCTTCCTTCCCATTTTCATGTAATAGTTGATGAAGTATTTAGTTGGCAGACTGTAGTAACAAGACTTCTTCATTTTTTGGAATTTCAAAAATGATGCTGGATTTTAGCACTGTATTTTATTCTACTTCTTCCTGGATCCAGATCTTGTCCATGTCTAGGAAGTCAGCACAAATTTAAATTCAAAATCTTGCAGGCCTTGGATGCTCTGTTGTTTTCTGAATCCTCAAATTCATCCCGTGTTCAACATTTTTCTTTCTTGTGCAAAGAAGGATTAACTAGGAAATATAACCATCTTCATTAGAGAGGATAAAGGGTTATCCATTTGATGAGTGAAAGATTAGTCTTATGCAGAAAATAGCATTGATGTCGTATGTTCACAAGATGTATTTGATTTCCTGGTGCAGTTACAGGAAATACGAGAAAAGACAAGTAGAGCTGCACTCTGTCTTTTGAACTGCATTTTTCCATGTGGATTCTCACTGTACTTGTTCTTTGTTTCCACTCTTCTTGAGTTCTTGTTGGTGTTGTAGCCTTCATCTTTATCCTGTGTTTATACTCGTGTAGAGATGGACGTCAAGCAGGAGATATGCACAGGATCTTTCTTTAAAGATTCAGAGGTGCAACACTGCTACTCTGAGTTTATCTTTGTTAATTTTTATAAAAAACACTGTACGTATTAAATTTTGGTGTGTTCTGTATAAACTCATGAAACCTCAGCAAGTTAAAGGACTTCTCCAGCCATCCAGCCGAGAAGGCTGCAGACTTGAAGAAGCTGTCGTGAGTGGGGCAGGGTAACATTTCTGAGAGTAGATCACCTCAGGGAGTGGGGAGCGCTCAGTTTTAGTTCTGGATAAAATGTAAGCAATAGCAAACTACTCAGGCTGTGCTTCTCTCTCTCTGCTTTGCCGTACCTACATCCTTACCTAAACAGGGTTTCATTGGCTCTTTATGAACACTTTTAACACAAAAGTTATCAGTTTTAAATGGAAATGTCATGTGTTTTTTGCTGCTTTTGACCACTTTTTCCTCCCACTCCTGCTTTCCCATATCTGCCCCATATTCATGTAGAAATCTTGGGTTGGGACCCATGTTTACATCCATGGACACATGGATGCCCAATCCAAGGTCCTCTGGAACTTTTAAGCTTTTCAGATGCTTTCATTAGTATTTTCTCACTAGTGCTCAGTAGTCATCTTTTGCATTTGAATTTACTGTGTCCAGATATACGACACTGATCTGCTGACTGAAAACCTTCTTATTCTAGATGATAACGATCAATTATGTTGTCTCTAAGTAAAATCTGTAATGATGGCCAAAATATTTAATAAGGGTTTGTACTTATTTGTACTTACATTTGGGAGGTAATCCTAGCTGACATATTTATATATGTAATCTGCATGAATATTAAACCAGTATTTCTCTAACAGCTTAGTAAGTTTCTTTGCAATTTGGTTCTGCTGTCTCATGCATCTGCTTAATCTGCAAATCCAGTATCATCACCATGTTTCTTCATAATAACTTCTGCCTCTAGCAGAAAAAGATACTGAGAAGCTATGATGAAAATGAGGTTCTGTCTGGGTTTTGGAGGTTCTGCTGTGTACTGTTTTTTGTTTGTTTGATAATCTGTAAAATGCTATAGCAGCAAATAAACATCCTAAGTTAAGCAATTCATAATCATCTTCACAGTGAAATAGAAGATATAATACAGCCAATCTGTAAGACTTGTGTAGGTATCAGCATTAAAATAAAGATGTATTGAGTGCTTAAAAAGACAGTGAATGCTGCCTTTCAGTGTTTTCCCAAGACCTACCTTATTTATCACACCTAGGTCTCTATTACATAATGTGTCAAAATCTGTCTGAAAAAAATGTTGGTTTTGTAACTCTCAATCTTTGGAAAAAGTGTTCTGGAACCTAACCTCACTTTTTTAAGGGTTACAATCATGCCAATTTCCTACTTAAGTAATACTGACCATGAAAAAACATACTTGCTACCCTTTTTGTGGGAGTTCCCATTGATGTGGTTACAAAGAATAGTCAAATCCCCTTCATATCTGTTTTGGCATAACAAATAGTCAAAACTCTTCTAGTTACATCACTCAAGAGTTGCTTCATTCTTCTTGGCATCCTGCCTAGTCTTGTCTTGAAGTATTCCAGACTGAGTTTGTCTGTCTTGAATCTTGGTAATTAGAAATGTAGATTGGCTTTCTTCTTAAATAGGATTTAAATAGGATTTACTAGGAAAAGAGGAGGAGGATGAGTTAGGAATCTCAAACAGTCAAAAAAAAAAAAAAAAAGAAAAAATTTCTCTTGTTTTATCTTAGCATTCACAGTACTTTTGATATCACTGCTTCATGTCCCAATCATCCATCTTCTAGCCTCTTGCATGAGGAAAATCAGAGGCATCAGTTTGGGTTGATCATGTACTTTATAAAGAAGCAGAAATCATATTTCTGAAAAATCTACTAAGTATGTGGAGAAGGTATTTTAATTGTAGCTGGGATTTCTTCTTAGCTTTTTTTTCACTGTTATATTTTGGGAAAAGATCAAGTCTGTGTGCAATTGGCCATTCCAACACTGCTCTGTTTTCCTTCAACAGAAGATACAGTACCAAAGAAAGTGGTCTGCCACTTCAATGGAAAAACATATGCAGATGAGGAACGCTGGGACATCGACAGCTGCACGCACTGCTACTGCCTGCAGGGCCAAACTCTCTGCTCCACTGTCAGCTGCCCACCCCTACCCTGTGCGGAGCCCATCAATGTGGAGGGAAGCTGCTGCCCCATGTGCCCAGGTAATGTGATGTAACGACTTAGGTTATTGCAGTACTGTTTTCCAGGACCGACAATCAGGTTTTTTATTGTTTTTTGAACATCAGTCCATATTGAATGATGTCGTGGAGACATTTAGGCTTCAGGAAGATGACTAACAGATAGGCACATTGTGCAAACATAGAGTTTGAATTTTACTTACTCTAAAAACTGCAGATTCAAAAACTGTTTTGTTTCTTTTTTTTGCTTATGCTGACTGTTGGTATACAAAGTTCTGAAAATAAACTAATGAAGTAAGAAAATGAATAGTTTTTCACTTCTGCATATTTGCCCAGTAATTTACATTTCTGTCCCTTCTAGGTCACTAATTTTCAAATATTTCATTACTAACATATTTTAACTTGATATGTCTGTAATATGAAATTGTCTTAGCTGAGCTGTGGACACAAGGGACATAAGAATTGCAACTGCTTTTTAAAGCTACTCCTGACATATTTTTGCAGGTGTTTGCCTTCTTATTGAGTCAGCTAGTAATTACTTCTGGCAGGACAATTCAGCAGTAGCCTCTCTTTCAATTCTCCTACTTTGGGGATTACAGGAGAGGAAAAAAAAAGGAAAAAAAAAAAAAGAAAAAAAATGTCAGTTATGTATCAGCTGGAAGGATGTAGCCCTGTCTTTGCATTTTTGATATTTAGTATCACAAAGCAAGACTTAGTAAAGTATCTATTCTGATATTTTAAAAAGCAAAAAGTTGATCACAGGACTACATCATTCCTTTTACATTAGTATGTTGAGTATGGCAACATGCATGTATCTTGTAAACAGCAGAAGTTTTTTAACACAAATTAAGGATATTATGTCAAATTAAAACCAAATCCTATAGCTGTAATGGTGAAAATTCTAAAACAAATGAAATGATATGCAGTATAAAGCACTGCAGATAGCCAGACGTATCTACTGAATTAAGAGCAGCACCAGAAAATTAAGAAGCTTGTAATCTGTGAAAGACATTCATCTCATTTTGCAGAGATGTATGTACCTGAGCCTACTAACATCCCTATTGAGAAGACAAATCATCGAGGAGATGTTGAACTAGAAGTGCCAAACTGGTCAACACCAAGTGAAAATGACATCATCCACATTCACAGAGGTAAGATCTGATGTAAATAGGGCTAACTCAGATCTGTAACTATTCCCCGTGTTTTAATGTGCTCATTTTTTCAATTCTGGTAGCATCTGTATAATGCTTTGAAAAAGATGGTTATCTGAGAATAATATTATTCAGTACTGTAACTGTTACATATATTTGTTTTGAGCAAAGAGGACTCAGTCTATTAAAGTATACTTAAGCAATTTGATCTCATTATCATTACTTCTTCAGCTCAGAAGACACATCTGTGTTGGTACAACAGAGTTCTGTACAGTTACGAATATGATAAACTGGTGAATGAGAATTGATTCTGCAATGTCTATTTCATACACAAGCTAGAAAGCAGGATGCTATTATGCCATAGGCATCAATGAACTTTGGTTTGGTCCATTCGACATTCTTGTATTAAAAGATAAAAATGGAAGAATGTGCAATACCTTCATAGAATTGCAGGGCTTGGTTTTTGTCCATTGCCCCTTATTCTATTCTGCTCATCACTTAAAAGAGTCTCACCCCGTACTCTTGAGTCCCACACTGAATATATCATAGAAAAATCGCTGAGGAACAGAACACTTCAGTGTAATGACACAAGACTGTTAAAATTGTCTAATGGTGTAAATCCATCTTTGGTTTTAAAACTACACTGCCCTGCAGGGTAGGGGAAAACACTATATGTCACACTCTTTGCTAACTTTTTCTAATTGAAGGACTATTCAAATTTGTATATATTTTTTTCTGTATCCAAGTGACAAGTCATAGCATGCTACTGCTTGGTGGCTAGGAGAAAGGATACCTAAAATATAACTACTTTACAAAACTATAGAGTTACACTGTTTATAATTGCAACATTTTCATGTTTCAGAGGCATTGGTAGTTGGCTTGTGTCTATCCTGGCTGAGAAACTGAAAATGCACACTGGAGACTGTGTGGGAATACTGTCACTAAAAATGACCATGCTTTGAAATTACATGAAAAACTGAGTCTGTTAGACTGCCAGTGGGCTGCTTTCACAGACTGAGTGGTGCAAGTATTGTAATAATTTCTCAACAGGCGAGAACAGACAGGACTGAACTGTTCTATCAGCTTAAAAAAATTAAAAATGAAAAAAACAAAACAAAAAAAAACAAAAAAAAAACCCACCTTTTCATTGTAAGACTACCAGGTTTTCTGCCGCACAGAAATACAGCATAATTTTTCTGTGAGTGGGAATTTGGTTGTGATCAGATAAGATGAAGTTAATACAACTGAGCTGTCACAGTTGCTTATTATTGCTCCCTTAGATTCCATCCAATTTCCTCTTTTTGATGGCCTTTTCCTGGCTAATATAGTCACTATACCAAGTACTAGGTTTCATTTATTCTAATTTATATATAAAAAAGGGACATTTCAGGAGAAAAAGTCCAAATTCATGAAAATGACAAGGTTTGTGACTAAGACTTCTATATGATTTATGGATAAGGGCCCATTTATCATTACTAATGTCAAATACACACATTTGTCTTGCAGACATGAATCATCTCCAGGGAGAGTACAGAAGTGGAAGTGGGCCACACCCCAGTGAAGATGCGTCAGTTAGCTCTGTTGCCTTGGTGACAATTCCAATCACGATAGCGCTGTTAGTAATCATCGTCTTTCTGCTCATCAATCAGAAAAAGCAGTGGATTCCAGTGTCCTGCTACAAAGCTCCAACAAAGGTGCCATATTCATGCCTATTTCCAGGTTCTCACCTTTCTGAACAATGAGATTGACTAGAATATTCTGTGAGATGCAATTGAATTCACATCATACGAACTCGGTTATTTTTCATTTAAGCCTGATTCCTTTTTATACCTTCGAGGCTGCTGGTGTTTATTTAATCTCCTGAATAATTACTTTCATTATCGAATGAATGCCAGTTCAATTTCTTGCTTGATGCAGTGATGAGTGGAGACTGGATAGAAATCAAGTTCAGCAAAAAAAATCCAACAAAATTCCCAACTTGATATGTGTGTACATAATTGTATGCAGTTCTCATCTGCAGTCATTGCTTGGGAGAAAGGTTTTGTTTTCTAAACTTCCATCCACTCTCAAAGTATTGTACAACATCAGATACTGTAAGTGCTAGTAATGTTCTTCACATTTTCTAATAACTGCATCATATTGGACAGTTTTAACATAATACCACTGGTTGGTTGCAAAAAGTTTAATGAATTTGAAACCAGTAAGGATTTTTATTACAGATTTTATTTACACTAGAAATATCATAAACTAAACGGTGTTGTTCAGCCTATCCAGTGATAACAAAGTCCCATGAAATGGCACTTTTAATAGTTGTGTTTACTGTTTCGAGGATATCTTTCGTTTTTTCCAATACTGATGTTATAAACCATTACTATATAGCTTTTCATCTCTTTTATCTTCCTGATGCTAATGAAATAAAATAATTTAGTATTTTGAGCAAAAATATTCCCACGGTCTTAGTTGTTCCTAGGAGTTTTGGGGTTGGAACCAACTTTTCAGAGGAGTACGTGCTCTATTATGCCCTTTAAGCTGCACGTCTCAGGTTTTCTTTCTGCTTTCTCTATGATGACTGTAGGAAAAAGGTTTTGCAGCTTGTAGATATTTAAATATGCTGAGAAAGCAGAAAAGAAATGCATGCATTTGATGTTAATCTAAAAATCAACACATAGGTACTAAGCTATATAATAGTGTACAGGATTAGATAACTTTATTGAAGAGCTTTAGAAGAAGTGGTCTTTAAAGAACAATGATACATCAGATCCAGTAGAAGATGGGTACACTGTTGAACAAAACACACTGCTTGTTTCTCTGTCAGGAAGGACAGGTTTTTCCACAATTCTCTGAGAGATTTTGCACTTCTGCTATGCATTCTCGAATTTAGTCTAGGAAATAAATGGAAGATCTTGTCTACCACTGTTCCCTCTCCTTATTGTCACATAAAATAACACGTTAATATTGTAAAATGTGGCCTTATTTTGTGTTTTTATTTCTTGTTTTGTTGTAAACTATTTTCTTACCTGTGAGTCAACTGGTTTCCGTAGAATTGCTCCTTAAGGTAACAGAATCTCACATTTAATGGAGGAGACAATCAAGTTAAATTGCTTAAATAAAAATAAAAGAAATCTCACCCATTATCCTAGTGGTATTGTCACCAAGAACAAAACGTTCTCGTGAATGATCAGCTATAAAGAGGCTATTAAAGTCTTGGAAACAACCTCCTGCACCTCTGAGGCAACAAGTTTAAGCCGTTGCGTAGTGGGAGACGAATAGATAACGGTTTAACTGGGAAAAAGAGAGTACCAGAACTTTACTGAGAAGATGAAAAATAGTGGTTTGTATGAGGCTGTTGGCTTGTTATTATGCTTGGCATAAACCTTTACCAAGCTGTGCAAGAGTCCAAACTGTTTCACTGCCAGTTTGATTTCCCTTTCTGTTTATGGGTTTGTACCACAAACATCTGCTAGCTGTGGGTTGAATACAGAAAAAAAAACCCAAAAAAACTGATTCAGTGTTCTCTTTCTGTCTTAACAGCCATCTTGCCTAAACAATCAACTGGTGTATGTGGACTGCAAGAAAGGTACCATGGTCCAGGTGGACAGTTCTCAGAGGATGCTAAGAATTGCAGACCCGGATTCAAGATACAGTGGATTTTACAGCATGCAGAAACAGAACAACCTACAGGCAGATAATTTCTATCAAACAGTTTGAAGAATTGCACCCTTACCAAGGATTTAAGAGCGAGAGAGAGAGACTAAGTCTGCTATTAAAATAAAGCTAGAATTGTGCACTTGCTTAGTGGATTGTATTGGGTTTGTGACTACATGTACAGCTCTAAGACCTTACTGGGATGAGCTCTGACTCCTGCAATGTGCCAGAAAAAGCATTCCCACTTTTCCTTGAGATAACTGACCAAGTGTTTTCTTAGAACCAAAGTTTTAAAACTTGTTAAGGTGTATTTGCTTGTAACATAGCTATAGAGGTTTTTTGGGAGGGGGAATCAGGGGCTAGGGGTAGGCAATGAGGTAAAAGGAAGTTTCAGAGAAGAAAAGCTGGTCATGCTTGGCTGGAGTAGAAAATGAATAAATACCACCAAGCAGCAGGACAGTGGCTTTTCTTGTTGCTCTGAAATTGCATCTGTTGCAGCAAATTCTAACCCCAGGTGAAAAAAGAAAAATAAAATAAAAAGGTCTGACGTTTTCTTTCCAGCTGTTGCTACGATAATATACTCATAGAACAGAACTTGTCACATCACAGGTGTGGTGTAGCTGCAAATATTTTTCTATATGTTGAGAAGCTGCGGTAGTTAATGAAATAGCAAGGAAAAGGTTATAGCAGAAAATAAAGGGTGGGTTTATTAAGGATGTATAAAATTATACCTTGTGCTGCTTTTTGGGTTTTTTTTGTTTGTTTTATTTTTGTTTTCTTCAAAGCTGATTGGCTAGATTAGCCAGACTTTGGCAGAGTTAGCAAATGACTGAGGCCTAAGTAATTCCTGAAATGAGCACTGGATCTTTTGACAGCAGTATTGAAGGAAGGAAGGAAAAGTCAAGAACACCATGCAGTTCCAGGGGCTTTTGTTTGTTTGTTTGTCTGTTGTGGTTTCGTTTTGTTATTTGATATCAATCTCTGGTTGTTCATACAGGAGAAGGAAAAATATTTTTTTGTTGGACAAAGCTCTTGCTTAAAAGAGAGTAAAAAAGAGACTGTTTTGAGGTTGTTTGTTTTTGTTTTTTTCCTGTTGATGTTCTTATTTACTGGTATGCAGATTTAGAAACTACTTCCATGCTAGGAAGCTGCTTAATTTTAATTGTATATTACTCAAGCACCTTTTTTGAAGCTCAGAAAAAAAGGAGATCATGCTTCTTTAAACTTTAGCATTATAGGAATATTTATGTAAATATAATTATGCTAAAAACAACAAAAAGTATTTGTATGTTGGTGTATATATATGTATATACAAATGCATGTAGGTATACGTATGTATATATACATGCATGTGTATGTACACTATACGTATATATACTGTATATATAAAACACTATGTATACAGTATATATTTTTTCTATTTTTTTTCTTGTTGAATGTATTTTTATCTGAGAGAGATTTTACCCAGAGCAGAAACAGATAAACAGGCATTCCATATCAGTGCTTAATCACTTGTGAGTTTAGAAAAGACGAGAAAAGAGCATCTCATTCTACCTACAGTTTGATTTGATTTGAAAGTGTTTGTGTGCGTGTGTGTGTGTGTGTGCACTCTTGTGTTTGCGTGTGTACAGTACGTGCACGATTATAGCAGTAAGCGTTGCTCTTGCTACTTGCTACATTTCAGGGTGTTTCTTATTTTTCTTTTCCTGCTTAGCCTTAAAAAGGCTTTTTAATGAATGCATTGGCTAGAGACACTGATGACAATATACATGCAGCACTAATCAGTTCCATAGAATGACACCATCAGCTCCTGGATTTTCTGTTGTGGTTTTTTTTTTTTTATTTCTTTTATTTCTTTTTTTGTTTTGTTTTGTTTGTTTTTTTTTTTTCAAACAAGTGTTTGAAACAACTACTGGAATATTGTCCACATTAAGCTGGAAGTTTGTTGTAGCTTGCCTCATTTATAACTCTGGCTGTATAATACAATGTTAACTTTCCAAACAGGTCTTGGCACTTTTATACTAATTACCCATTTGTGCATTGCCTTTTTTCTTTTACAAATGCTTGTCATAAGAGACACAGATACCCAGTATGCTTAATGTGAAAAGAAAATGTATTTTTTGTAAAGGAACTCTCAAGTATTGTTGTAAATACTTGGTCAGAGGTTGCTGAACTTTAAAAACTGAAAAGAAAAAAAAAACCTAATTTATTATTATAATGACCTAATTTATTAATCTGAAGATTAACAATTTTTTTGTTTGTTTTAGAATATCAAAAAAGGTGTTCTAGCTGTTTGCATCAAAGCAAAAAATAGGTGTATCATTAAGGGTCAACATTTTTTCTGCTTATCTAACTTCCATTTCCAACCACCAATAAGAAAAAATGTGGTCTCCCCAGCGTTTTGTACTCAATCTGATATTGAAACAGAGACGTTTCTGTCCAGTTACTACAAAGATGTTGTCAAGACAAGACATCCATTCCTTGCGTAAGAGTAAGCAGTCTTTATCCAGAAATTGTAAATGCTTGCTTTTGTTTTACAATCAAGGCCATATTCTGAAAATATTAGCAGGATATAGGACATGGTGTAAAATGTTTTTTATTATTATTATTTTATTATTATTATTTTAAAGATATGATTTATCCTATGTGCTGTATCCATTACACTCTTTTACTTTGGTTCCTGTTGTGCTCTTGTAAGAGAAATGCAGATATAATTTTCTGAAAAATAGATGCATATGTGGCACTTGGAGTGCACTGCGGTTCAGCAGATTGCTTGTTTACTTTTTTAACTGTAAGGCGGTTTCTTGTAATTTGGCTCTTGGCAGCACAATAAAAAAAAAAATTTTAAACCTACTGATGTCTGTTTTCATAAATCTTCATATTTACTACTTCCACGCACTAGTCCTTGAGGCATTCATTTCATTCTTTATGTTGTGATGAGTCATTTATTGTCTTCGATCGGAACAGTTCGGATAATACTGTGGGTGAAGAACTGTTTGCACTTAACGGAAAGCTCTGGGTTCTACGCTGAATTTACACTGAAGGGTCTTGTGGCATTCCAAATAGTTTCACTGAAGTGCAGTCAAAAATAAAGCTCTGTCTCTGATGTTGACTCCATCTGGTCCAACCATACCTCCCACAGTCAGTCACGCCGGACTGTGATGCAAGGTCCTGTACAAGGGCTGTGGGATCACAATTGACCCTTCATGGACTTCATAGAATCATAGAATTGTTTGAGGCAGAAGGGACCCTTTAAGGCCATCTTATCTAACTCCCTGCAGTGAACAAGGACACCTAAAGCTTCATCAAGGTGCTCAGAGCCCCATCCAGCCTGACCTTGAATGTCTCCAGGGACTGGGCAGCCATCTCGCTGGGCAACCTGTGTCAGTGCCTCACCACCCTAAAAATCATAGAATCATAGAATGCCTTGAGTAGGAAGGAAACTCGAGGATCACCCAACTCCAACCCCACTGCCACAAGCAGGGCCACCAATCTCTATATCTAACACTAGATCAGGCTGCCCCGGGGCCCCATCCAACCTGGCTTTTACCCGTACTGTAAAAACTTATGTCCAACCAAACACTGCCCTCTTTCAGTTCAAACCACCTCCCCTTGTCCAGTCACAACAGACCCTGATAAAGAGGCTGTCCCCTTCATTCTTATAACCCCCCTTCAGATACTGAAAGGCCACTCTCAAGTCTCCCCAGAGCATTCTCTTCTCCAGGCAGAACAGCTCCAGCTCTCTCAGCCCGTCCTTACAGGGGAGGTGTTCCATCCCTTGGATCATTCATTTACACATTTGCCTGATCCAGCATTTTTGCTCCTTCCTGACTGTCTATGGAAGACTGTCTTCTAGAGCAGTATCTTTAAATGCTGCCCATGAAGATCTTGCTTTTTCATCTGCGTAGAACAGGAAATAACTCTATGCTAACGTATAAAATGATGGTGCATCCACGTTTGAACACTCAAAGCAGTCCTGGCCTCCTTTGCAGTACTACCGGTATAAGAAAAGGTTGCATTTGGAATGCCTATGTAGAATAGAGATGCTTTGTCTCTTTCTAAACACCAAGTGGGAAAAAATGAAACGAAACATAAACAAGGCTCAAAACAAATAAGAGAAGTTAAGCAGAGAAACCTAGAAACACAGAATGATTAAGGTTGGAAAAGACCTTCAAGAATATCAAGTCCAACCTTGGTTTGAACCACCAAACCTACTGAGTCCCAACATGAAACCTTAGTGCCATATCCACAAATCTCTTAAATGCTGCTAGGGATGGAGACTGCACCACCTCCCCAGGCAGCCCATTCCTACGCTTGACCAACCTCACCATGAAGAAATTCTTCCTGATGTTCAACCTAACCTTCCTGTGGTGCAAGTTGAGGCTGTTGGCTCTTGTCCCATCACTTGCCGGGTGAGAAGAAGCCAGCAGCCCCGCACAGCAAGCTCTTTTTAGTGAGCTGGAGGGATCCATGTCTCCCCTCAGCCTTCTTTCTCTGAACAGCCCCAGTTCCCCCAGCTGCTCCTAAGTGTTGTTTTCCAGTCCCGTCACCAGCTTCACCGCTCTTCTCTGGACACATTCAAGCCACTACACATCCTGTACAGAGGGGCTCAAAACTGAACGTGGCATACTCTGGAATACTGCTTGGGCAACTCGGACATAGGCTTTGAACTTTGGGTGGTGCTGAGTGGAGCCGGGGGTTGGACTCGATGATCCTTCTAGCCCGGGTTATCTGTGACTACTGCAGCCTCAGGCCTGCGGCTGTCACTTCGATTCAACTGTGTTGACAGAACTCCCTTAAAGCGTCTCTGATTCCGCCGCATCTAAGCGACGATGCGGGCGCCTCAGGGAGCCGCCACTCCAGGGCAGGCAGCGAGGTGCCGTGTGCGCCTCGAACCGAGGAGGGTTGAAGGGTTCCCGCCCGGAGCAGCCGGGAAGCCCACCGGGCGGGTGAGGGCGGCTCCGGCTGTCCCAGCAGCGCCCCGTAGCTCCGCCGCCTGCAGTTTCCGTCTCGGCGGTGCCGGAGTGAAGGCACCGCCCACCGCGGCCGACGCCCCCGCTCGTCACGCGCCCCGCCTCCCCCCCCGCCCCCCCCCCAACCCCGCGGAGCCGCCGGGAGCGCGCAGCGCCCGGAGCCGTGGCCGGGGGCGCGCAGTCCGGCGTCTCCAGCTGCGGCGATGGCGGCGGCCGCCTCGCAGCGAGACCCGGGGGACTGGCAGGACTTTTCGGGCTTCCAGCCCTCGGCAGGGAGCGCTCCCGAAGCCGCCCGAAGCGACAAAGGCGGTTGGGATCTGGGGGCGAAGTTGTCCCTCTGCTTCGAGCCCCCCCCGGCCCGCGTCGCCGGTTGCGGCGAGAGCCGCGTTCCGCTGCGGCCCCTCACGGAGCAGAGCGCGCTGCAGGACGACGAGTGAGTGCAGGCCCGGGGAGAAGGGGAGCGGGGCGGCGGCGTTCCGGCCGGTTGGGGAGGCCCGGTCCGGCCCGGGGGGAACGGCGGGGAGCGCGGTGCGGGCCTGCGGATACGGGCCTAGCGCTGCGCCCCGCTTTCGCAGTGTCCCCGGTTGGTATGGCTTCTGGCCGAACGCGCGTTTGGAATTAGGCGTGGAAAGTATGGGAAGCAGATGGGGAACGGCATCTCCGAGTTTTGCAGCCGTGGTGGTTGCTTTCCCCCCTCAGCAACGGAGCGCTTCAGGCCTATGGTGCCTTCCTGTTTTTAACTGCATTTTAAAAAATCTTATACCTTATAGTAATTTTCACTCTCAGATTACTTCATCAGAAACACTGCGGTGTTTCTTTTATTTTGAGTTAGTTCGGTTGGATGTCCTATTCCAGGAGTAGGGCAAGAAAAGCCCCTCAGCAGATGCCAGGCTATCTGGTACCAGCAGCGAGGTCATCAGTGAGCCATGAGTCAGAGGCATTGCTCATTGCTGAGGCTCTGCCTGCCCTCTGAGCCTGGCTAGGCAACTGCTCCAGACACGCACCCACACCACAGTTCTTCCAGGCAGTCCAAGATCTGAACTGCTGTACCAGAGTAGGACTGCGTGTGTAAGCCCCTTGTATGTAGAAACGATTAAGATGAGCTGTAAAGAAGAGTGGTGAGCTGAGGTCAGCGAGAGTGCTGCTGGATAAAGCAAAATAATTGTGATTTTGTTATTCTGTGATAAACGGGGAAAAAACAGCTTTATGAAAGCTAAAGCAAGCTGTAAAAATAGAGGTTTGGCTCAGACGTTGCTGTCAGCCTCTGCTACTTCTTGACTTTAAACTGCAGGAAGCAAGGAGGACAAGAACAACTGTAGGAAAAGAATTTCTAGCTGAGCTCAAGTTTCAATAGGGAAAGCTTTGCCTACTTCCCAGGAAGACTTTGAGTGGAGTTATATAATCAGCAATAAGGCTTTCTCTTTTTTCACCTTGCTTTACTGCTCTGCCTAAATTTTGGATTTAAAATGAGAATTAATTGATGTTTATTAAAAAACTTGGTTTCTTGACTATAGAGTGTAATAAAAATATTGTCAGTAAATTGCAGATGAATATTTAGGGAGGAAAATTGATGCTCATTGACAGAAAGATATTCCCGTTACAGGTACGCTTACTGTGTTATGCTGTACGTTTTAATTCCTCTTTTCCTTTCCCCAGGATTTGGAATGCTCTGACTGATAATTATGGTAATGTAATGCCAGTTGACTGGAAATCTTCCCACACCAGAGCTTTGCACTTGCCAACTCTGAACCTTTCAGAAAAAGGGGTAAGTTCCAATTTGCAGAAATACCCTTTTTGAATCTCTTACACTCTGCAGGGAAATAAAGCAATTTGCATTTGTATAAAGGACTGTTGCTACTAAATAGATTAGAATATTTTGCTTGATATTAGACATGAAGCTGTCGGATATCAGACATGAGAAAAACAATTGTTGATGTATGTTTGCTTCCACTTGGGTTGGAGTGACGTGGGATTAAATGGAGGCCTTTGGAGGCCAGCGCTACTTAGACCACAGAGTGGTAGACAGTTGTACAGTGAAAAAGATTTTATCTGAAGCACTTGCTCCTCTCTATTTCATTTTGAAGAGTGTTACCTGGGTAAGGGAGAAGAAAAGGGGTATTCTGATTTAGTAAATCTCATACAGACTTTTAAAAAGTTGATCTCATTCTGCATTCATTTGGAGACTGAAGTGATTCTTTAATGGGAAAATTGACCAAGGAGAACAGAAGTGCAACTTAGTTCTGTTTTGGCTTTCTTATTTAACAAATGAATAGTTTCCTAGGGAAGGAAGAGCTTCAGTGAGGTTATTGGAAGAGGTTGTCCTCTGAGCTTCTTACGAGTGGATTAAAACACTTGAGGAAGAAAGCTAGGAAGAATCCTCATCTCTCAGGTCTTCCGAGGGAACGAGTTGTTTAAGCATGGTGAAGTTGGATTACGTTATAAAAATATCTCTGTGTGTAACCTGAGAATAGGTTAATGCTTTGATTTCTGCCATCCATTAAGGAATCCATAGCTACTTTTTATGCTGACAAAAGCAGTGATTGTTCTGGTGAAGAGGATAGCAGGAAAAAAAAAACATTTCACCACCTTCCCCTGCAGAGCCTCTATGTCTTTCTCTGTTGGAGTCTGATGATTATCTCTTGATTTACGACTTAGATATATTCTATTTTTTTATTAGTTGCATACTCAAACTTTCGAAGTGGTTTTAGAGTAATTAAGTCCTTGCATTTAAAGTTAAAAACAGTTGCAGCCCCCTGTGCTGTGTTCGTGTTATGTGACTGAAACAGTGGACTGGAAGGCTGATTTCTTAATAAGTAAGATGTTACAATATACAAATATTTAATGGAGTTTTTGTAAGGAAATTATGAAGGAACTACGTAAATATGAAGCCGTGTTGCTGGATTCTAAAGAATCTTAGGTATGCTGGAAGTAGAAAAGAAATTAGTTTATGAATTAAACATAGCTTGAGTTTTTTCAGCTTCCGCTCCACCTGGCATGCCTTTGGATGTCTGAAGCCCATCTGTTTGGAGGCATCCAGCACCATTTCTTTTCCTACTTCTCTGTTTCAGCAGTGCTTCTGGATATGTGACGGCACATATGGACCAGCTAGTAGCTTGTTTTAACTTTCTTGCAATGAATGCTAACAGCTAAGCAATGCTTCCTTGATGCATTTGAAGCTAGTAATATGCCACTGGATTTGTGCTTGAGGTATTTCTCTTCCTCTTCTAGGAGAAAAAAACATAAGGTGAATGAGGTTGCTTCATCAAATCCTTGTTGCTTCGACATCACAGATCTCTGAATACTTTTATGTATCTCTGACAGCAAAAGGAGAAGCTGGGAGGAAGTGTGCAGTGGTGCAAGGAACAGCATTGCATAATTACTTTTATTATATTATTGTTAGATTACTTTTAGACATGCTGTTGCCTGAATTGATCTTCTCAGCAGGTGCAAAAGCCTAGGCTGCCAGTGCAAGGAGTGGGAGTGTGAGGACAGAAATGGGCACGCAGTATGGCCTGTCGGTGTCAGCTGTGTTTTGGGCTGTTTTAAGTGGTTTATTAGCATAACCATCAGAATATATTCAGTGAATCTCTCAAAATGTTGTTTCTGGGGATGTCAGGAAGGGGGAGCTGACCTCCTTCTGGATGTGCCGTTATCCTTGCTTACCATCTCATAGATGTTGACTGTTTCAGGACTGCAGACGTGAACAAATGTCATAACTGAGACGTGTCTGTGTGGTGGGTGAGCAGATGTTTCAAGTGGAGGCCTGTCACTGCAGCATGGTTAGTCCAGATTCTGGAAAAAAGAGGACACCTGCCTTCCTTCTGATGTCTAAAGAAATACAAATTGTGTGCTTTCAGATTATTTTAGCTTTTCTGGGTTGTTTTGGCTGGAATGTGATAACAGACAAAATGGCAGAAAAAGAAGCAACTTGGTAAATAAGCTATAATATGTCGGAGTATGAAAGTAAAACATTTGTGACTGATGAAGGGGGGGACTTAAGGAAACATCTTATTTTTAAAACAGTATTTTCTGTTGCTTTCATTATGTGAAAAAGTGGAACTCTAAAAGCACGTAAAATCACAGGTGGGTAATATTATTTATTATATGAAGGTTTCCACTCCATGCTGAATAACGTCAGTCTTCTTTTAAGACAGCTGCCTGTTTTAAATATGTGTATTGGGCTGACAGCTTTCCCTACAGATATCTACGTTGTGTATGTGGTCTTCAAATGCTGAGTTCTTCGTCTTTCAAGAGTGGCACCTCTCCTAACTATTTGGGTTAAGATGCTTCAGTTTCCATGTTCTTGACAGCAGAAAGCATTGATACCAGTATTATGGGCAAGGAAAATGTTTTGTTTGTGAAACTCAATATTAGTTCCCCTTTTGTGATTTTTTTTTTTTTTTTTAACATTTCTGTGTATGTATTTTTATTTGTGTGTGTGTTCAATTTTCATGCTTTCTAGGTAAATGATAACTTAAACCTTGACCTGTCAGATGATGAAGAGCTAAGAGAACAGCTGGATATGCATTCCATCATTGTATCCTGCATCAATGATGAACCACTGTTCACAGCAGAGCAGGTACTTTTTTCAGCACAGTGGCAATATTGTAGTATTTTCTTTTCACCTGTAATTATGTTGTATTCTTCTTCCTTGCTGTTTACAGGAGCTAGCTTTCTTGATGGGCTTTGGTTCTTGTTGTTTTTGTGGGTTTTTTTTTTTTTTTGAGTCATAGTAATGTGTGAGATATTCGTATCATTCAGATTTGAAAAGGTATTCCAGTGCTTCAGGTCAATATGATAGTCAGGGTCTTTGAAATGTTTATACCCTTCTTGTCATGAATAAGTCAGAAATACTACTAAATTAAATATATGGGCTAAGAAGCCAAAACATTTTCAATATACTAAGATTACTGTAATGTTTGTAGTTTCCCAGCTTGACAGTGTGGGCATTCGTATCTGCATAGGGCTTTGTTGTTAGTGAGAATTCTCTGAAGTTTTTGCCTGTATGAGAGCAAACTAACAGTTTAAATTGTATCTAAAGGCTTCTTTTTCAGATCCATGGATTTGTGCTCTATTCAGAATTACTGTTTTGATTAATGTCCACCCCACTTTAGTAAGCAAAGGCTATATATATATATATATTCATTGGCAAATAATAATTGGCAAATAAAAATTCGAAGGCAAATAATACATTCATTGTGATATAATAGCAAAAAAAAAAAAAAAAAAAGTGTTGTGGTTTAGAAGGCTCTGAAGAATTGGTAGGACTATTTTTTTTTTTTTCTGCTAATGGTGTTGTGGACATTTTCCATTTTGATCCAAGTGCTGGATTACCAGGAAGACTTTGCCGTGTTAGCAGAGATATGGCGAAAAACATTCAGACTTAAAAGAGCTGAGAACACAGAGTTCCATTTGCAGTAGATTATTTTGGGTGGTGTTTTTTAAATGTCATCTTTGTTCCGTATGTGCTGAATTTTCTCTAAAAGTGGCATCCATAAAAGTAAAAAGAGTTTTGCTTAGAGAACTGTAGTGAAATTTGAGAGTGTAAAAAAAACCTCATTGATTTTGTTGCTGTTTTATTTTCCTTTGACTGAATCCTCCAGAAAGATATTCCAGCATACACTTCACTTCTCTTAAGCGGGGCTTTGTGTACCTTTGTGTGGAAATAGCTGTGTGGCTTCAACACACTGCTTGTATTGAGATGACCGCACAGCTACCAGAGTAAGGTACCTTGGAAAGATGCGCTTATTCTCGAAGAGTGAGGATGGGGAGGAAACAGCAGTGTGATTTTATTCATTCTCCTTAACCCAATCTCAGTATGAGTTTCACATAGGAAAGAATCTCTAAATAGATTTGCTTTGAGTTGCAGCTGTGTCTCTTCCTGCAGTGTTTTCATAAGGGTTGTCTTTTTTGAAGGTGATTGAAGAAATAGAAGAAATGATGCAGGAATCTCCTGATCCCGAAGATGATGAAACACCTACTCAGTCCGATCGTCTCTCCATACTTTCCCAGGAAATTCAAACACTCAAGAGATCCAGTACAAACAACAGCTACGAGGAGAGTAAGTGGTATTTATTTAGTATTTTGTTCTAAAAATAGTTACTGAAAATGATTTAGTCTTACTGAAGTAGGCTTGTTGAAAATAATTTAATAGGTAAGCTTGTCATGTACTTCATTCATAGTGACTGTTATGAAATATCTGCATCCATGGATATTTTGAAAATATTGGATTTCTCCCAAATGGAGAGAGTAGATTTAAAATGTAAATAGAAGACGTATCTTTGTCAGCTTCCCTAACTTAGAATGAAAATGAAACTGCATAGAATTTATGTGTTGGAGCTTGATTCTCTGTAATGAAGTTGTTTTGTAGATAATGGGATGCCTATTATTTTTATTTATTAAATTATACATTCTGAAGTGAGATGCTTTCTTTGGCTGTTATACTGCTCTTGTTTAAGGAGATCAGCAAAAGCTCTTGAAGGCTATAGGGTAGAATAAGAAATAGTGTTTCTTTAGTACTGTTTCAGTCATTGTAACTAATCTTGATACATGGTAACGTGGAAGGAAACCATCCCCTTTTTCCTATCTGAGGACTGCAACCCTTTCCGTCTCTTCCATTCCCTTTTAGAAAACCTTAAGAGGAAAAATACTTCCTTTTCTACTGCTCAAAGGAAATTATTTGCACTTTTCTGTATAAAAGGAGAAATTACATGCGTAGTTTAAGCAAAACATTTTGATGTGCTTGTAAACATAAATCTATAATTAATCAATTTCACGATGGAGATTTGATTAATCTGCTAGTTTGTCAAATCTGTACTTGAAAGTGATAGGATTTTGGTGCTTGCTTTCTCATAGTCTGGATCAGCAGTATAAATTCTGCAGATGATTCAGAAGAGCAGCTGACCTTTTGTGGCATGCCTTACAGCTTCTGCTACACTTCAGATTTATGGAGGAGATTCCTTTTTCATGGTTGGACTTGTAGCTGTCTTAACACATAAATTTCAGGAATGTGAAAGCATAGCATATCCTGCTCAGCAGGGCTTCCTGCTCTTCTGACAGTTCCATATGTCCTTAGGTTTGGAGCTAATCAAGCTTGCTTTGTATTTCATACCATATTTATTTTGCTTTGCCTCAGGAAAAGGAAAATAAATATCATCTTCTCTGTTGCATCTTCTCTGCTGCATCTTTATGGATTAAAAATCAGCCTTGACCAAATAACTCCTTGAGTTACTTTAGTCAGATAATTTAGCTTTGCTTTGCCAGTTCCTCAGAACCAGCATTCACATCTTTCAGGCCACTGTTTTGTAGAAAGCTCTTCCTGCCTTTTATTCATACGCAAAGCTGCTTCTAAGTTCTGTCAGCATCTCTCTGAATTAATTGAATTTTACTGGTTGCAGGTTTTTCCTGGAAGCTTAGTCTGTCTTCTGTAGGACAAGTCAGAGGTGTTAATCTTTAGGACTATGAGCAAGAAATCAAAGCTCTCTCCTTGGATGGGAAATGTGTTGAATTGGTCAGTTCAATCTACTTGAAATTTAAGGCCTTTGCCATTTTGTACTGTGCTCATACTGTACTGTTATAGTGTTCTAGCAGAGTTTGAGAACTAAGCTACTCTGAAAAAACTGGCTCATTGCCCTAAGAGGTTTAATTGCATCTTCTTTGGTAAGTGAGAAGGAGCTTTCCCGAATCAATCAATTTTCCCTGCTCTAATTTAAGAGAGAAAATCGTGTTTCACCTACTACCTTTTGACACTTCTGAAAGCTGTACTGTATTGTAGTTTGTGAATTTATCTGTATTTTTCAGTACTTGTCCATGAGTATTCTCCTGTCTAACAGTTTACTAGACTGATGGAACATAACCAAATAATTACAAACGTATATTCAGTGTCTTTAAATGAATTGTACTCTTCATTGTAATCAGAACTGCCTGGTTTTCAAATGCCAGTGAAAGTGATGTTCTTTGACATAGCATCTGGGACTTACTACGTTTAAGCATGCCAGACATTATTTTGAGTTCTGAAATGGAAAGCAGTCCTCAAAAAGCTTTCTCATGTTGAGCTGAAGTGAGCCTCAGGAGATCCTTCATGGTCATAATTTGCTGTCTTAGCAGTAATACTTTTAAAATGTAAATCTGGAGGGTTGGTTTAATTTCTTAATTGTCATTTTTAAAGGCTTCGTGTGTAGGTTTGACAATTTAGACTCGTGCTTTTTTCGAAACTATCAGGACTGGTTTTTGCTTGGAAATGAGCCTATTGGATAGTTTTAGTTCTAGGCCTTTGTTTGAGGCAATACTTTTGATTACAATACACACAAAGAAACTTGTAAGTTAGTTTTGGGGTTTTTTTCCCCCTGCTTAATGCATCGTATCATAAAAGCTTGTTGTTGTTTTTATTAAGATGCGTGTGTGCCTTGCCAATATCCCTAGGAAGATCCCCTCACTCAGCGTATACATAGTTTCTGTATTACTGTAAGTGCAAAATCCAAGGATTCCAGCAATGCCGAAGTGTTAACTGCTTTGTAAGAAAATATGGAGAAGTCTTCTGAAGAGTGAGTGCAGGAGGAAAGTAATAGTTAACAAAGGTGTCAGTATTCCAAGTTTAGTGGTTACTTCAGCTTCCTTAACTACAGCATGCCCCTCGTTAGTGGATTATATCAGATTTCTCAGAACTAAGTAGAAAGTTTAAAATTCACTTGTTACTAATCTAGTTTCCTCTATGATTAACTTATTCCTGTATGAATATTGATTTGTTCTGTTTAGTTTTAGAATGCGTTTTGTTGTTGCGAAAGAGTATTGTTTTCATGTCATCCTGCGCATGTTCTCATGCTTAGAATCTTGACAGATTGCTTTTTCTGTTAACTATTTACAGGAGTAAAAAGATTGTCTGTTGCTGAGTTAAATGAACTGCTAGAAGAAATTGAGACTGCTATTAAGGATTATTCTGAGGAGCTGGTACAGCAGTTGGCACTGCGAGATGAGTTAGAGTTTGAGAAGGAAGTGAAAAACAGCTTCATTTCTGTCCTCATCGAAGTTCAAAATAAGCAGAGAGAGCACAAAGAAACAGCAAAGAAGAAAAAGAAGCTGAAAAACGGTAGTCCTCAGAATGGGAAGCAAGAAAGAGGTCATATGCCTGGAACAGTAAGAGTATATTTATAACTGTTGTTAAACTCAAAATATTTTTCATTCTTCTCTATGGAAAAGTAATAGTCCTTGATTAGACCAAGATAACTGGTACATCTTTCATGCCTTTATTCACAAACAAGACTCTTAGACACTTCCGATTTATTTTTTTTATCTTTTTTCCATACATTGATATAACCTTTTGATAAAACATTTTGCTCTTCTACATTTCTTTTTAAGAATAAGATGTTTGCACGTTTGCCTGGAATCAGAATACCTTTCTTGTCAGTAATGCTGTCTTTTGATGTAGTGCTGTGTGTTCTATTATCAGATCAGGCAAGCTCATCCATCTGTTTCATTTGGTTTTACAGTGTGAATTTCAGTATGTTTACCACAATTAGTCTGATAGGAAATCCAGTATTATTGATGGAGCTGTTCAGATATTTATTAATCACGTGGACCCGGGGCTAGAAAAAAAGTAAATCTTACCCTGAGTCTCTGAAACCTGTATCAAAGCTGAATAGATTGAGATAAGGCTAATATTTAATGCAGATGTATAGGGAGGAAATAACTTGGTTTATTCTTTGCAGGAGATAGCAACAGAAGGAAAAATGTCTTTCAAACTGACTTTGGAAAAAAAAAAAAAAAAAGTAGATAGTGAGAGAAGTTAGGTCATTATCTTGTCAATGTAATTTTGTCTTATCTGTCTGGTGTAGTTTGAAATGGGACATTATAAGAATTCCTAAGCTTCTCTTACAGGGTACAGAAAATGTGCTTGATGGTATTGTGGGTCTGGCTAAGCCCTAAGAAGGATGCTTCAGTTTTGCTTCAGAAGTTTATTTTTCAAACGTAAATGAATCAACATTTGTCATGAAACATTATTTCTTCAAAATCTATCTTATAAACTTATGGGATAATTGTGATATGATCCAAACGTAGTAGTTGTTCGTGTTGTCCAAAAGGTGGGTCCGGACAGAAAGCAGTTCTGATTTCCTGGCTGGTGTTGTAACAATAGATCTAATTTGGTCTCTGTTTTTCCCTTTCTACAAGTGAAAAAACTGTGGACAAATTTGCTAAGCCTTGTGTTAAGATCTAGGCAGTGTTTACTAAATTATAGTAGTTAACTGATACACGTGCATCTTTACATGGAATTGTGCTGTTCTTTGCTGTTTATACTAAGAGCATTGTATGTAAATTTGGAAATCTTTACCATCCAGATGAAAAACCATTCCTTGTGTGTATAGCTAAGTTTTAATGGAACTCAGAGAAAGTGGATGTCTGGAAAACAATATGGAATTTTTATCCCTTTGCAACAGCAAATCAAAGAGTTGAGATGTACTCCTTTTGGGCTCTCAGTCACAGACAAAGTGGTATTCTAACTAGGAAAAAAAAGGGACCTGATTACTTGGTTTTGAAACTTGACTTAGGTGGTTAGGTGGTTAACTTAGGCCTGTTCTGATTATTTTCTAGCTTAGAGGCTTGAATAATACTTTCAAGAACCGAAGTATTTGGTTCTGTTATAAAATATTCTCAGGTTTGGTTGCTTCAAGACGTACATATCAGATTGCTTCCTTAGATGAATGGAACTGATTATCTCCCAGGTAGACTAGTCTTAGTACATGTGGTTCCTTTGAAAACAACTTCCGCTATCTATATGGATTTGAGAACCTTCAGTCAGAAACAAAGGTACAAGTTTCTTCCTTCTACATTCTTTTCTTTTTTTGGTCAAGGAAGAGTAAAGAGTGTGTATGTAAGTAGTGTATTTGGATTACTTTGTAAAGAGTGAGCTTTTGTTAATACAATTAATTACCTATTAGCTAAAACTATGCTGAAGTCTCATTTAAATACAAAACTTTAATAGGATTTAACAGGAAATAGGATTACATTTTCATATGCTGGGAAAATCGGTTCTTCTATTGATATATCATTAGAATTTGAACAAATACAGGTTGTAATTCTTTGCCGTTGGTACAGATTTTGGGTAAGTCATTTTCTCATACTTCTAACACTTATTTCACAAGCACGTAGCAAGAGTAATAAAAAAAAACCTCAAGTCATGAAGATACCATTTCCTTTAAGATGGCTTTGGTAACATCTGTGTCTTTATTTACTGACCCTTTTGCGCTTTGGAAAGCAAATGAATCCAGTATTTCAGCACGTTTTTCTCCTCTTCCCGTAAATATATACGTTTAGGTAAGTGTACTCAGGTGTGCACATCATACTGCTTGCCCTCTGGCAGCAGATTGGCAGTTTCTTCTTTTTATGTTCTTGCCAATTGCTGAGTTTTATATTTAATCCTAAATGTCAAAAATGTTCCAGTTTCTTTTTTTAATCATCTTTTCCTGTGAGCAAAAAGGATTACAATATGTGTGAGGAAAACTGCAGTTGGATTGTATATTAATTTTTCCTCACTTGGGTTCCATGTAATGGAGCTTGAAATTAACATGAATGCTTTATTAACCAATTGTGCATATTTTATCTGACAAAAAAAAAAAAAAAGGGGGGGGGGGGCGGGGAGGGAATACAGGTGATAGCTTATTGTTGCTTCAGGTGTGGAAAAGGAAGCGTAAAATGTTTTTAAGAGGTTGGAATTAAAATGACTGCCTCTGAAAAATATTTCTTATAGATGCTTAAAATGTGTAAAACTGCTATCAGCAGTGTCTGTTGTCTCTAGAGATGTATTGCTCAAACAAAAGCTTTAAAGATTAGTACTGTGAACTAAACTTCAAGTGTTATGTATGTTTAGAAATGAAACAGCAAACCTTAAAATATGAGTCTCAAAATAGAGGTACAAATTTTGGATCTGAAGTTTGAAAGATCTTATTTAATTAAATTTTATGTAGATATACTGCTCAGCTGATACTGTAAGGTTTGCTTTTTATTAATGAAAACTTAGTGGATGAATGAAAGAAGTGGAAATGTGCTGAAATACGTCTTAGAGCTTGTCTTTGTCATTTGTCTTACTGTTATAGTTGTGATAAATGCTGATCAATGCTAGCCTTCTGAACTTTTCTCTGTCCATTTTTTTTCTCTGCCATGTTTTCACTACCTTTAGCGCTTCAGCATGGAAGGGATCTCAAATGTCATACAGAATGGCTTCCGCCACACGTTTGGAAACTCGGGTGGAGAGAAACAGGTGCTGGGCTATCCTCTCTCTTTTCCTCATTCTTTGTCTGAACCTTTGGTAGGAGCTGAGATCTTGAAAATTACCATTACTTGAATATATATGCCAAGACAGAAAAAAAATAGGACAAAAATGTTGGCATCTGTAGTCTTTGTCTGCCTCAGGACTCCAGTCAGCCTACTGTCTCTCCTTCTTTCCTCAATGGGTTGAGACAGTCAGGGCTCGATACCCTGATGCACTGAAATAATAGCTCTTATTTCTTACCCCAGACAAAGTCTGATCTGACATAATGCATGCTTTAGGTATGTTGCATGTCTGTGCAAATCGAATGTCCAACAGAAGAACATATACCGGATTTGACATTCCATTTTAGCTTTCAGCATCAAAGGACTTGGGGGATGTCTACAATGGAGTTTTTTTCCTTTCTTCCAGCGGTCAGAACTGATGTATCTTTAAAACTGAGTAGCATCTGCAAAATGCATGAGAACTGTATTGTATGTCCTTTTGCCATTGAAAACTGCATGATGTAAAAAGCAGTGGAATATGTACAATACAGATTACTGAGGTAACACAAAAGGGAAAGGCACGTTTGTGTCTTTTCACTGACTGTTTAACTGTTGAAACTTTTACACAGCCCAGCTTCAGTGGGCATCCCTGGAGATGTTACATACACCTGAGAAACAAGATTTTTATTTTTTATTCCAAAATAATACTTCACTGTTTGTTTCAGAACTGTAGTATTATCATGAGGTTATAAATCATGGGTTACCTCTTTCTCAAGCAAGGTATGTGTCTATGTGTTAATGAAAGCATAGATTCAGCTATTTTTCACTTGCTTTGTGGATCTTGAGCACGTCGCTAGAACTAACCCAATAGAATTTGTATTGCCTCACATTATCTCAGTTCTCTTCAGTTACAGTTACAGCTGTGCTGGTTGGTGTTATTTTTTTGTGTTTTTGTTGTTGGGTTTTTTGTTGCTGTCTTTACCAGACAATACTAACTACTGCTGTTTTGTTTTTTTTTTTTAGCTGTTTCAAATAAACGAATGGGCAGCTCAGACTTATTTTCTATGTGTATGTTTATAAAAAGACATCTTTTCTTCTTGATTCTAATCATAAGTAGCTTAGCCATTTATTTCCAGTATCACTAATTGAATAACTTCCAGTGATTTTTTTCCTGTTCATTTAATAATGCTGTTCTTTACAATGATTGTACTTTTCTCCTGATGTATCTTACAGTATATTCTTGTTAGCTGGGATATATTTTGTTTTCCTTTCTTGTATCCTAAAGCTAATTGTGAAAATAAGAAGCTTAAAATGAAAAAGAAGGGAGAAAGGAAGGTGTGGTACTACCTCATTTTAAAGTAGTCCCGGAAGACCATTTCCTATGGCATTTGTTCAAAATCTGTTAACTGGAAGGATTCTTTTTTTCTGTAAATGCCTCCTAGGTAACATTATAAAACTTTTCTTACAGTGTCAGTCCTGTTGTGTTCTTCACTTGCTTGCTTTGCTCACTTTTACTTTGTCAGTTTACCCAACTCTGGATGTTCTGTTAAGACACTGATGTGATTTTTTCTTACTGCAGTGAGTTAGAAAGCAGAATAAGTACCATCGTATACCCAGTGATAGTTCAGTTTAATCTAATTTTGCTTAGTGCTTTTTTCAGAACATTTGAGTCTTTTTTTCAGGGCATGTTGTGCTTATAAACTTAAGAGCAGGTATTTTTGTGTGGCTGAGAAGAGTTATGTAACTCCCTGAGGTTGTATTTATATTAAAAAAAAAAAAAAAAACTAAAAAATGCAGGAGCAGACAATTTTTTGAATGCCTTACAAGTTTGAGGTTCGTACCCATTCAATCACAGCATAAAGTTTCTGACATGTTTGTTCAGTTCTTTCTAAACTCCTGTCAGTCATTAATTTCAATGGTGTTTGCCACCTATTTCACTATTTCACTATTTTCAGGATAGTGCTACTCTGAAAACTAGGTAGGTACTTTCCTTTTGAAAACTGTAGTCCTTTTTTTTGTCTTTGAGACATGAGTAAACACGACTTAGAATTTTTCAGTGTCTTCAATGATGGTAAAATTTAAAGAGAAGTTTCCAGTGGGAACCACCAGTTCCTTTCTGATAATGCAGCTGGGAAAATACAACGCCAACAACAGCATGAAAAGCATCAAAATGCTGTCAGTTCTTTCTGTGATCTCATCTCCAGAAGGAATTGCAAGATATTTTCATTTCACTTATTATACATATCAAACACTTTGTGTGACTACAAATTACAGTGGGGATTGCTGATTATCATATTGTCAAATGTGTGTCAAAAATGTACAGGTCACAGTAGATTTAATGCTTGGGCATGTCAGTAAGCTATATGCAAATCATTTTTGTAATGTGTTCTTCACAGAGTAATTCAGGGAATGAGTTTTAATAGGGCCAGTATAGAGACTCACTGTTAACAGTAAAGCGGTGATGAGAAAAACGAGGTGATTTTTGGAAAGTAAGAAAACAATTACATGGTTATTGTTTTTTGCCTGTTTTGTTGTAAAGGGAAATCGGTAGGTAGATATTATGGGGCAAGGAAAACAGGGAATGTATATTTGGTCATTAAAATGTATCTTGGTAATTTATTGTGTAGGTCGGTAAAGGGTAGAATGCTACTTGATTATTCTGAGGGCTGGAAAGCACAGCCTGAGATTTCTGAGTTAATAGATATACTTTCATCTCTGACATATGTAGATTTAAGAGCCTTGTATCTAGCTATAGATTTTCTTGGTTTTAGGAACAATGCAAATCTCTGTGATACATCTGCTGGGGAAGAAACTGAAAATTGACTCATGGATGGTTTCCTTGGAAGCACTGCATGCTTTCCTCTGTGTTAAGTGGATGTGAGGAAAATGCTGTAATAATAGGGAGGAAGTAAAGCACGCCATCTTTGCTCAAGGTTTTGGTGAGGTGTCAATATATCCCATACAATGGATGTAAATAAAGCAAATGTGGAGTTGGTTTCAAATGATCTACCAGCATACTTGACTATTAAAAGTGAGGGTTCAAATTTAAGTGCAACTGATGGGTTCGTGTTTGATTAGTTTTGCTTTGTTCCTTTTGGATGGAAGCATTACAGGGTCAGAAGGTGAAAGCTGTCTGTTTTCATTTTCACCCAACTGTAGGGCAGTCTGATTTTCTTTGTACAGAGGACTTTATAGATCACCTTCAGAGATGGGAATGGACGGTGCTCTTTGATCTACCGAGATCTTTGGAATGTTTCATACACTTAGGAGTTCAGCAGTCACTGGGAAAATCCCATGGCTGTTCTGAAATGTTTCTAACACAACATATGGCCAGATTTTCTAAATACTTGTTAGAACGCTTGTACAAACCTGAACATGGTATTTCGTGCACCTCTCACAGCCTGCATCAGATGTGTTCGGTAGTCCTTTTAAAGGCTGAGTAATATCAGTTTCCCAGATGATTTGAAGGAAACATAAATAAGAATTGTTTATCTGGAAGTATATTTTTTTATTATGAAATGGTTACTTTCTGATTTTTGATACATGTGTCACTTACATAACATATTTATATGTTTTAGGAGCCCATTTGAAGATTGTTTCTCAGTATTTTATTGTTTGAAACCAGGTAGTGAGATGGTTGTTCTAGCTTTTGCTAGGCGTGAGAAGCAGGATCTTAATCATTTGCAAGATACAATTTTTGAAAAGCTGTTATTTCTGGCTAGCAATTTTAATAGCTACGGTGTTCACAAAAAGAATCCAGGTAACGTACATAGTGTTAAAAGGTTGCCAAGTAACTCTGTTCTTTATTTTACAGTATTTAACAACCGTCATTCCTTACGAGAAGAAAAATGGTCCCCCATCTGTTGAAGATCTTCAAACATTAACCAAAAGTAAGTATAAAGGTGTTTCCCCAACTCATCCTGTCCTTCGTGAATGGAAGTGGTTGCTCAAACCAATGAATCATACATACGTGGTTGTCCATTTCTGCCTCACTCTATAATAAATCACTTTATATGTGATGTGTTTTGACCTCCTCTTCTGAGGTTTTCTGAGTCCTTGCAGAATATTCATTTTCCTAGCTACTGTCTGAAAGTCTGGAGTCTAAGAACTTGCATCAGAAAACAAAGGTTTTCATTTTGTTTCCATGAGTGGGGACTTAAGGCAATACTGTATGTCATGGAATAATCCAGAATGTATCTCTGTCTCTGCTACCTTTTAGTGCCTGAAATACCTCCTTTTGTTCAAATTCGCTGCGCCTTGCTGATGTTACTGTAATGACTTACAGGAATTGAAATGAATGCAGAAACAAATAAGATTAATTGTCTCATTGTACTTGGTTGCCTTTAAAATAGCCTTTCTCTTTCTGTTGGTGATTTTGGGTTGGTTTTTTTTTGTTGTTGTTTTTTTGTTGTTGTTGTTAATAAATTTTAGTAGTTATGGCATGTAGACTGAACCTGAGTTTTGACAGTGTTCTAAATTCTCCTTCTTATTTTCTTAGGCCAGATCTTTAAAATTATTTTTAAGTTCAAAGTCCTTTACGTTATACTCCAATTTGCATGATAGTTAAGGTTGCGTGTTAAAAAATAAAATACTGATTATTAGGGTAATTAAATAAAGCAGCGAATCTCAGGGAATCAATGGCATCTCCTCTTTTTTGAGATTTATAGGAACAGTTTGATAGTAGATGGTAAAATGCCTTGATGCATTTAGTAGAGTCATGGAATGGTTTAGGTTGGAATGGACTTCAAAGATCGTCTAGTCCCATCACCCTGCCATGGGCTGGGACATCTTTCAATTTATAGAATGATAGAATCACATAACGGCCTGGGTTGAAAAGGACCTTAAAAGATCATCGAGTTTCAAAACCCCTGCTGTGGGCAGGGTTGCCAACCACCAGACCAGGCTGCCCAGAGTCACATCCAGTTGATCAGTTTGACTCAAAATGGATCATATTACAGTGCAGTGCTTGGATTCTAACGATGCCGTAAGGTGTTTTCCAGCTACACATCTGTTATTCTACAGGTGGCTGAAGGATAGTAACGGGCTGGTTGGTTGTTTTCCTGGAAAGGGAAAATAAATATCAGACAAATTCCAAAGGAAATGAAGTGTTCAAGTGGAAGTTAGATTCCTCATGTCTTTCCACAGTATGCATTCTATTTTGCATTTTATATTTAGTCCTTCAGAGTAACGTTACCCTATTGCTGTATTTAAATTTTGCTTGAAAAAGAGACCCCTGAAAATGGCTTATATTGTTTTAATGGTTCACTAACAAAATGTCTTGCTTTAAAAAAAAAAAACAAAAAAAAGAGTATTAACAGTATGGCCTTCTGTAGGCTGGCTGGAACTTGACCCTGTGACTCAGTTGCAGATTCCTGACTCCTTCTTTGTGCTGTTATTAACACAGACCTTAAAGAAAGGTGGAGGTTTTTTTTTTTCCCCCAAAGCTTTGTATTATTCTACAGTTATGAACGCTCGTGACTTATTCCAACTTTTATGTTGAAGTAAGACACTTGTTATGTTTGAAGTTCAGTGTCACACAAGAAATTTGGAACTTATGAAATAACACTATTCAGAGTAATTCTGTACATGTAATTGTTTCAGCACTGCCAAGAGCGCTTCAGAAAGAGTTGTCATTATTTTTGTTTATGGAATAACAGATAAGCTTATGTGTGTCAGGTTCCTTAGTTTTGTACCATTTAAAATTTAAAAAAATCATGTACCATAAACAAGCTGTAAAAATTCTTGACATTCCATTGCATACATGCTTATGTACTTATCTCTCTAAACATAAGAGATGTTGTACAGAAATTTTGGATCTTTTCCCTATTGATTAGAATGATTAGTATTAAACTTTGAATAAAAGAAGTCCCAGGATAGATGATTATTTTTTATCCAATCATTTACAGCAGCGCATCTCTGGAAAAGTAACATTATTGCATGATTTCAGGCGAAGATGAAAAAAGACAAGTAGTGCAGCATACTTTTCTTACCTAAGGTTTCCAGCTCTCTGGCACCTGTTAGTATATTTCACTTTTAGATGTGGTGACTTTATGTTGGCAAGGCTTGTCGTGAAGATATGCCCAGAGAAGGGCAACAAAACTGTGAGGGGGTGGAGCACAAGTCTTAGGAGGAGCAGCAGAGGGAGCTGGGGTTGTTCAGTCTGGAGAAGAAGAGGATCAGGGTAGACCTTATCACTCTCTACGACTACCTGAAAGGAGGTTGTGGTGAGGTGGGGGTTGGCCTCTTCTCCCACATAATGGTGAGAAGCCATGGCCTTAGATTGCACCAAACGAGGTTCAGGTTGGATGTTAGAAAAAATTTCTTCTCAGGAAGAATGGTGAGGCAGTGGTACAGGCTGCCCTGGGAGGTGGTGCAGTCACCATCCCTGAAGGTGTTCAACAGCTGTGTGGATGTGGCACTGAGGGACGTGGGCAGTGGGCATGGTGGAGTTTTACTGGTGGTTGGATGAGATGATTTTAGCAGTCTTTTCCAACTTTAATGATTCTGTGATTTTGTTGTTGTTGTTGTTTTATTTTTTGCTGTCATTATTGATGCCATCTTACTGTAAATAATTAGCCATGTAAAATGAGTCTCTTTCATCTGCCTACTGCAGAATACATTGAGAATTATACGAATGCAGGGTGAAGATACTACATGTCCCTTCTTGTGTTTCTTCTTGTACTCCAGTTAAGGGCTTTCTTTCTAGTAATGTGTAATATCCCTATGAATAGTAGAAATACCTTTGCTGTTTTTTTCATCAATGTTGTCTGAATGTCTGAATTGCTTTTTTGTTTGTTTTGTTTCCACACTTCAGTCCTTCATGCCATGAAAGAGGATAGCGAGAAAGTGCCAAGCTTGTTAACAGACTATATTTTAAAGGGTGAGTATGTTTCCTAGCAAAGAAAACTTTTTTTTTTTTTTTATATTAACATGCTGAATAGAAAAGATGTATTTGAAAAGAGTAGTTGTGCAGCATTCATGAGTTATGTTAGCCTTTTATTGCAGAAGTTTTTCATTCAGGGGCTTGTGAGCATATAGTTCATAATACAACATGACTATTTTGGGGGGGATAATGTAGTGAAGTACACATGTATATTCACATGACTGAATGACATCAGTGAGAGCAGAGCAGCCTGGGTTACGAAGTTAAATGGGTGTAGTTCATTTGTGTGTTACTAAGTTTTCAGAATCAAAACTCAAACTACTTAGTATTTGCAAAATGAAGTGGTTATATCTTTGTTTAAAAGTGTGTTACCTTCTGATCTCTATTACTTATTTATTTTACGTTTATTTATTGTACCTTCATCTTTTACTTGAAGTTTGTGTACTAATCATCTATTTTCCAGTCTTACGCGTTGATTTTTATTAGCAGAATGGCAGACTTTGAAAATCACTGCTAGCTTTAACTTTAAGGAGTTGTTCCAGGTAGTTTCCAGGTTGTTATACTGCTTCTAAACACTTATTTGACTTTTTTTTTTGCCCACATCTTAAAAACACTTATGTTATTGCTTAAGTCTTGGCATATACATTGTTCTCGCTTCTTTACTGTTTAAACATTAATCAAACTTCCAAGATCAGAACAAGCAGGTGTACTAAAAGAATGATGGCTGCCATTTTAATTGTCACTCAAATGTAGATTATATTAAAAACATGAAGCTGAGCAGCTTCATGTTTTTATGCTTCAGAGTTTTTTCTTTCCTTTTGGTATCAGGGTTTCCAAGTCTTAATATTTATTTATTTATTTATTATTCAAATATAGTCATTTGACTACTACTGTGTTTTTTGGCTTTTTTTGTTGTTGTTAAGATTTATGTATTTCTCATACAGATTCTAACCACTCATCTCATAGAGATTTGAATACTTACAGTTTACAGCTGTAGACGAAAGCATGCTGTTGCTTCAGAAAAACTGATAAGAGAACCACACAGCATTCTAGAAGCTTCAACAGATGTCTGTTGAAAGAAGCTCATTTCTGATTTTCATGTAGTGTTGCAGAACTACTGCATACAAAAAGAGCGCGAAGCTCCTTTCAGTTGATTCCTTTGATTGCTCCACTGTTTGCTTACCCTTTCTGAAAATCTTTCTTGTGTTAGATATATTTGCTTATGAGCTGAGAGCCACTTAAGCTTAAAATGAAGGGTTTTTTAATGGTGGTGGCACTAAACATTAGTTTTATGAAGCAGAATTTTCAATCCAAGATGATGAACTGTTGTCAGTAATTAAAGCTGTTTGCTTTTCATGATAATACATCTGGTAGAAACTGAACGGATAGTGTTTTTTACGATTTCTCCCCTTATTTTTAGACATAACTATTGAGAAAAGTTTTTATATTACTTGGATACTGAGGAGGAGCATCCTGACTGCTGAGGGAAACGGGAATCTTCTGCAGAGAAGTTATAAAAACAGATTAGCTGAACATACGACAGGGTGATCTAAGAATCTTTGAGGTTCCCTCCTACCTCTTTTCTGCATGCTCGTGACTCCAAAGTCACCACGGATGTTCTACCAGCTAGTTGCACCAATTACATAAATATCATGCTTGCATTAAATGTGCTGGATCAAACAGTTCTTCGTATGCTTTCAGGGAAGCATTGTGCCTCCTATTGCAAAAGGCTAATTATGGGAGTTTAAAGGATAATCTCTCTCTCACCTCACTCATACCGAAAGGAAGAGAGATTTCCCCTCAGATATTATGGTTTCTGTACTAAGAAGCCATGAACTAAGGCTTTCTTACTCTTCTGTGGATCTCTTTGCACAATATTCAAGCTAATCAGCATGGAATTGTAATCTGTCACTGTAGCCCAAGCTGAGTTTCACATTGCTATATTTAGATTGTGCTAAATATTTATAGCTCATATGCCAGCATTACATTGTAATGTAGATATTGTCAGCTACCACTCAAGATTTGCTTTGATTGTTTAGAATCAAGAACTGAAGAAAAAATATCAGTGAAAAGTGATTCTAATGATTTCCATAGCATTGTTGGTCTACTATAATGGAACAAAAAGTGTCGTGAGCCTGGAAGGTTAATAGAACTCTAAGGCCGAGCAGTAAGTGTTCATTTTAAAGCAAGTCCTGCTTCTGTTCTGATAGAAACAAAAAGAAAGTGAAATAAGTTTGTATCTTCTCTGAACTTAATAGTGTTTGGTAGAAATGTCACTATTTTGAATATCTTGAACTAAATGCCAAAATTAATTGTAAAGCTTGTGAAAGACTAAATTTGTATCATGTAGGAAGACACCACCAACCCCACCATATGTATCATCTAATACTTGATATATTCTTTTAATGATGATTGAGTAGCTTTCTTTTGGAAAGGCAGCTTAGTCATGAGCTGGAGCATAGGTCTAGAACTTGAAGGAGAGTTGTATGACTAGATCTCCTACTGACCTGTGTTACCATGGATCATTCCTATGGTTTTTTTCATAACTTATGTAAAAGTGTCATCTGAAACACTGTCAGGAGACATCTCAGAATATTGCTTTGCAGATGCAATATAATAAAGAAATGAAAAAGGCCAGTGCAACTCAGAGCTCTCAGAGGTGTTTGCACAGGCATCGTTCCTTTTATGTCAGGAAAAAAGAAAGCTCCCTATATATTTTTGAATAGGACTACTAGTTTTCATATGATATTTTTTTGTTTTGCTTTTTACTTTAAAAAAAATAATAATCTCATTTTCCAATTTCTGCTACCTCAAGAATGTTTCAAAAAATAACATATGTCATCACTTTATGTTGTTTTCATGCATGATTCCCTTTTATGCAGATGACAAGAACAAACAGTATGGGGGTGACCTGCTAGGGAGAGTTCAAAGCAAATTTAATGTAGTAGCTGAGGAAGGCTTGGTGGGAAATGGAGAGTTAGCCAGTTTTACCGTTATGGAGGTGAGGAGAAATAATTAAGGAAGTCTGCAGGAAACTAACATTTGCTTCTTAAGTATCTGAATTAAGAAATCAAAACATTTTGTATAGGTAGAATCGAAATTTTTAGGAATAGTTTTGTCTAGTATCAAGTTTGACATGTTATTTCAGGATTACTGATTTTTTTATTTTATTATTTTTTTCAAAACTTGGAGATTTAATTTCAGTTGGATAACTGTTGGATAAAATATATTACTGGTAGTACAGTATGCAAATTGAATACATCATTCACTGCAAGACTGTTTTTCCTCAATTCCAGTATAAACGTGAAGTGTAAATAATTTTGACATTTTTAAAACGTAATTGCTAGGCCTGAGTATGCTTGTATGTATGTTTGTACATCTAGATGAAACAAATGGCTTTCATATCAGATGTATCCTGACAGTAAGCTGCTTTAAAACGTGTTACTAAGCTCTGTGCTCTTGTCCAATGGTTCTTAAATAGTGATTGTGACATAAAAATATAGTGCTAAAAGGTTACATACTATATATTTGTATATTAGTATATCTACTGAGTAAAGTAGATGAAATAAATATAGTGTTATTTTCTCTTGGGCTTTTTTCTGAATGTAGATGTCATAACAGTAGGAATAATTTTCATTTTGCAGCTTGTTTTCCAACTAGTTATCTGATCTTTTAGGCATCTGATAAAGGCTAAAGAAACAACGGAACATTTTTTATTAATGAAGCAAGATCTTAACCCTTATTCTACTAATAAAATATGCATTTAACATAACAAGACTATTCATCTACTTGTCTTTGAAAATTTTGTTTGACTGTTACAGCTGACTTCTCTATTTGCTTTTGTGTTGTGCTAGCATTGGTTTGAAAGCTGGATTGCTCCGAGGTTTGTCTTGTATGTGAAACAGGAATGAGAAACATGTGAAGGGCATGTCTTGTCTTCCCACTGTCTGTGATTCAAGTACACACACCAGATTTAGAAAGTAGAATTAGAATCCCAAATTTTCAGTGCATATTTTAATACATAATTGCATGTGTCACCTTTTAGTTAGCGTTCTGTTCTCTAATATAGCACCACATAAAGCACCGTTTAAGACATGACCTTTAGTTAACTCATTTCTGGATGATGTTAGTTAAAGATAGTAGGTTGTGTCATTTAATCTTCTTTTGAGGAGAAGATGGTATCTTAATTGCGAGTTTCAAATGATTTCTAGATTTTGCTGTGTTACTGATAGGGTAGAATTCAAGATTTAATTATTTATAGTATAAATGATACATTTTTATACAGACTAACTTCACTGATGTTTATTCAGGTATCTTTGTGGTCTCTTACAGTTCTGTGTCCTACATGAAGAGGGCTGCCTTTCAGAATTAACCGTGTTCCTTCCTATGATGAGAAGCTTTCCATGGAAATAACTCATAGTATTTTCTTCCATTTGGTACTATACCTAAACCAGTGCCCATTTACCTCCTTTGTGTGCGTGCGGATTTTCTGATCCTACATTAAGTCTTCTGGGCATGACAACTCATCCATTTTAACCTATTAGTGCAATGAACTGGAGCAGGGAACAAACACTGTACAGTTTTACTCACATTGTTCTGGCTTTTTAAAGTCTCTTTTTACATTGTATAGCATGTAAATCCTCCTGCACGTTTTCTTGTGGGAAGGAAAAGTAAACTTTGGATAGTGTAAATAACATAAGCCTAATTGTAAGGAATCCGTATTTAAAACATCCTTAGTTCCTATAGCCAAAATGTAAAAATTGTCATTGTACAGACCCGACAGAACAATTCAGATGAGTTCTTCAGGAAGCACTCCGGGGCAGTGCTGGTGGACGTTTGCTTTCAACAGTTCTTTTAAACATTAACTTTCATTGAGCTACACAACAGTATTGTTCACAGAGTGAACAAGTCCTTATTCTTTAATGGTTTGGCATACGCAATTGGTGTGTTACTTATCTTTGTTATCTAACATAAACATCAGAGTAGTGTAATTTTTCATATTTAATTGCTGTTTTTATTTTAATTGTTAATGTTTGTGCGGCTCAGATATTCTCTCATATTGCTGCTATAATTTTACTGGTTTTAATACGTGTTTGATCTTAATGACTATGCTTAAGTATATAAACATTTTGAAAGGCTATATCTTTTTAAAAATACATGTACAGTTTGGAAAAAAACTTGCACCTGGATTCCAAGTTAGTATTATATTGAGACTTCGGTCTGTGTGCATCTCTGAACTTTACTACAAATCTTTCTTGTATGCTCTCGTCTCCTCTGTGATGATGTATCTGCATTCAAACAGATGAGAATGTATTTTGCAAATCCTGTAAAAGAAACATACCCTGTGATCTCCATATTAAATATTTGCCACAAATCATTTTGCCAGTCTTAAAATTTACATTAGGAAATAAGGAACACTAGTAGAATCGTAAGGGCTTTTTTAGGCCTAATTTCTTTAATTCTATACCAGATTTTAATAGTATGTGTAATAACAACTGGCAGATAGGATTCTAAAGAGAGAAATGTCTTTGTTTCAAACAGTGGTTTCCATTTATAATTGTCAGACTTTGTTTAAATTATTTCATTTTGGTCAGCTAAAAGAAAAAAAAAAAGTTTGAAAATAGTTCTCAGAACGCTTTGACTTTTTGTCTGAATACCTCAGCATTTTTTCTTTTGTGCCTCTTTGTTGCTGAACTTTTCTCAGCTTAAAGTTCTTTCATTCCCCTTCTCTGCATTTCTGTGCACCAGACAGCCATCAGATACTTACATTAAATACTCATCAGCAATAAGAGACCTTCAGCGTAAGTACGTCACACATGGAGAAGGGTTTTTTTTTGTTGTTATACTCGATTAGTGGTTCCTATAACAAGCAAGAGACCATTTATTTCTTTAGCTGATGTGTTATAAGGTCGTTACGGCATGTTTTCCTGTAGAAATGCTTACTTTTGATTATTGATAACTGGAAATTGACCAAGAGAGGGAGATGACCCCATTTTGTTACTTCTTTTTTAAAAGTAGTGAAACCCATTTTGTCTCTAGATGGGATCTATTCAAGCTAAGCCCTAAAAAACCAAAACCAACTTTAGTGACCCAAGCATCTGCATGGGTTTATGATGTCCTTCATTAGGACACGTACCTATTCAGATTATGAAAAATACCCATTTACCGTGTATGTAAGGATGCTGGCGTTAAACACCAGTTCCCAAAGGTGGGAAATATTATATGTACATAGAAATCTTTATAAATCTCAAAGCACATGAGTAAAAAGCACCATACAACTCTGCTTTTCCGATGAATTCTGTGTACTTGAAATTCTCATATGCATCCTTTTTCCTATTCCATTATTGAATCTTGCATTCTTTGAGGGAGCTGGGCTTCATTATTCCTTTTAGTTTCTGCAAGATAGCCATAAGATGGGCACACCCAAGAGTAATTACTGGCAAATACCTGCATTTTTACCAAAGGTCTGTTCAGTTTTCAGTATGAAAATTCCTAGGAGTCTCCTGTGTGAATTCAGTGAATTAAAATCACTGAAATAAAAGTTACTTAAAGGTGGGTATTTGTGTAATTTACTTCAGAAGCTTTGTTTTTTAACTCCAGCTTTTTCCATAGGATTCAGTCGTTATATTTGATAAGGTTATTCACTCGCTGCTAGAATCAAATGGTGAGCGATGGGCACCATTTGGGTGGCATTTGGTGGCATTTGGATGGGCAGCGTGTCCCAAGTTGGTTAAGAATTCTTGAAGTATGTTGTCTCAGTTAAGGAAAAAAGAAAACAATATTGTAATCAATTCCCCTTGTGTGAAAAATAATAATCTAGTTGTACTCTCAGCGGTACAGGTAACTGTATAAGATAATGGGTGGTAAAGAATATCTGCTGCTGACCCTTGCCAGGTAATTGTATCCTTAATCTTGGTATGGTGATTTTATAGCAGTAGTTCACATCTTTGTTGCTTCCAGTCTAGATTACCTTGGCTATTCTTTCTGCATGCATGTTGCTTGGAAACTGCAGCTAGCACAGAAGGTGGTGGTACTGGGTGTGCTCAACAACAGTGTCAGTTGTACACAGCATTGTTTTCAGCAGCTGCCTCCTCATTTCCAGAGGGTCAATTTGAGATGCAGACTTTAATTCCTGAAGTTCCAGGTGGTTCAAAGTCCACGTGCAGCCTGCTTCTCCAGCTGTGTCACTAATGGTCAGTGGGGGTCAGCAGGTTCACTTAAAATAGCATCTGCCCTCTTCAGTCAGGAAAGGCCTAGAAGCAAAGCTCTCTAGTGAAGCGCTCTCTGCTCTGATACATCCAAGTCTTAATTTATTGACTTGTCCCATCATTCCATTGAGTGTGCCCTATTGGGTTATTGTGGTATTGTACTAACAACAGTCTCTGTGGGTTTGGAATTATTTTCTCATTTTGATAGCACTGTTAATTTTTAATATTTTGTGTTTAACTCCAAATTATCCCTGGATATGAAGTCAGTACAGAAACCGTAAAAACTCTCATCAAGTAGAAATGAAATTCCAGTGCAAAATGAAAAACGTGGGTTTTAAATTATGTCAGGTGAACTTTGTTTCCTGCCTGTCTTGAGGGCACAGTGTTGTTTATTTTAAGCCAAATGTGAAAGTGTCATAAAGGAAATCTACCTGCTGTAATACTAAGATAATGCGCTCGTAACTATGATTCTATGATTTATTTTTAAGATGTGTACTGCAGATAGCAGTGACCTTTAGTAAGGTTACACAGGACACATCTAGTGATGGACAAGTGTTAGGTACCTTCCTTGTGGACAGTTTCTTATCGCTGAAGAATGAAAAGGAGTTACTTTGTTCTGTTTTGTGGGTTTTTGCATCCGTTTGTTTTAAGTGCTTTGTCTTTGCTGATGAAACAAAGTACATGCTTCCTTTGACCGGGATCTAACTCACAACTTATTTTTGTTTTTATGTGTTGATCAGTGCTGATTCCCTGTTACCTGATCACTGTGTACTCTAAGAAGAATGGGTGAAGAAGCTTTATGAATTGCAAGAACTAATTATTGAACTTTGTTACTGTTTTGTTTTCTATCCCCCCCTGCTTTAGTCTCTTCAGATGTAGAGTAGAATCCTCTTTTTGCACTGAATGCTAATGCAAGCAGAACTCAGTTATTTCATTGTTCATTTCTGAACCTGTCTGTTTGGGGTTCACGTTAACTTTATGGAATAAAAAAATAATTCTAATTTTCTCTAGTGTTGTATGCACGTGTTTCTTGGAAACAGCATGCTATAACTGAACGCAGTAGGATGAAGAGCTCTGCTAAGTAGGTAAAATGTTTAGGTTTCCCTTGGTAAGAAAAATGTCTGGAAAATGTCCGCCTATTTTCAGAAATAGGGAAAGCAAGTTGTGAACCCGTATGCATTTCTCTTTATTAGGCGGACATGCACAAGTGTATGGTTTGATAATGTTCAGAGCACTAAACAAGTTGAAAAGAAAAAAATATGAATCTATATTTTCCCACTGACTGCTTTTTTGGCCTTCAGCAATAGTCCATTGCACAGATCAAGCAGGAACAGTACAGGATATCTTTTGGGTGGAAAGGTACTGTTATTAAAATGTTTGCTTTTCTTTTTCCTTCCATGGACAAATCATTGACTGCTCTTAGGAGTGTTTCTACTTCTGTTTATATTACACTTGTAACATATTATGAATTTCTTGCACCAAGTTAGCCCCACGTAGATCATGCTGCTTATCTGTGTATTTTGGAAACTGGGGTTGGAAGGTTACCAGATTAGTATGGAATTCCTTCAGAATACCTTACAGCTGTCATCATTACAAAACACCTCCACAGTATTACCTACATTCACTTCTTCATAACCTGAGGAATAAAAAATTGCTTGAGACAAATTTGAGGAATAAATAAGTAAATGCAGACAGTCACTTGATGTTCCAGAAGTTGGTATTGTCTGCCAGCAATGGCATGAAAACCATCAAGTACAGAGCGTACTTGTACATGCATTGGCTGCTGTCATTGATGTGTGAAGTTGTGTGCAACTGCTGTAAGACTCGCTGTCACTAGAAACTCTTAAAACTGCACAATTGCTTCCTCTAATTTGTGTATCTGAGACCATAAAAGATTCTGCGCTAGTAAGGCTTCACTTTGTGTGTGGGGCAGTGATTCTTTTTCCCTGTGAAAATTCCGGGTGTAGAAGCCCAAAGGGTCATGGCAGTTCCCTGTTGCATGTAATTGCTTGAGAGTTCTGCTGCACCAGCACTTCGTATTGAATGAAGGTCTTGCAGAACCACTGCACTCTCCAGTGCTGACAGCTTTAGTAGTACAGGGCCTTTACCCATGAGGATTTCTATTGGGCATTTCAGCCATGAGGGACAAGCGGGTCTTTCCTGTTTTTGCAGTCATTGCCGTTGTCTGATGTCTGATAAGTTCTCGCATTGCTCTGAACTGGCTTAAGAAGTTGGAGTTAATTAAGAGTTTACAGGCTTAGAACAGTAAGTGTCAACATTTCGGGTTAAAAAAAAATGAGTAAAATCCTATAGCATCCAGTGTAATTGTAGAGGATCTGTTACCTGAACCTTTGTGCCTGGGTTAGCAAAATGTTGGTGATCATTCTTCATCGTGCGCACGTTGACACCAAAATTAGTTCTTGATAGTGACATTTTATTTTGAAGGGTTGATCAAAAGCTCTGTTGGCTTGCGACAGACAGTTCTGCATTCTGTTAGAAATGGCTCCCAGAACAAAGTTTGCCAATCTGGCCACATTTGGTTTTGTTTTGTTTTGTTTTCCCTAAAGAAATGCTCCAGTTTGAAAAGCTTATTTGAAAGCCAAATGTTTCAAGAACACAGAATAGGTTTCAATGCTCTTTCCATTAGTATTCTTCCTAAACAATTCACAAGCATAGTTCAGTAGTAAGAGCAATATCAGGAACATCAGATGAGAGCATACTGCTCTGGAATGGGCACTCATTCTCTTGTAAAAACTTGGTTTCCTGCAAGTGAGAAACAGTCCCCTTCTCACAGCTGACAGTCTGGATGTCACAGCACTTCAGAAGACGGTTGTTCTCTGCTGCTATGAAGGTGCTCAGCCTGGACCATGTGGAGATCAAATGTGGATGGATGAAAGAAGGGTAAGACTGGATCCTCAGTGTTACCCTCAGCAGTGACTTACTGATTCAGCAGATGAAGTAGCAGCACCAATGAAAAGATAATCTTTTTTTTGTTGTTGTTGTTTTGGCCTTGTGCCTCTTTTCAGCCTGTGTTTCCCAGGCAGGACTGAGCCCCACAGTAGAGTGTTTTCCCTGTTTCTTTCCCTCTTGGACCTTCCTGCCTCTTTCCTTGCCTGAGTTCCTTCCTACGCCTTCTCATGCCCCCTCTGTAACTCAGACCACCTCAGTGTGGTTACGTTTACTTAGAATCTCAGTAAGAGAAAATGTGGTGGGCCCACTCATCTTCCCTTGCTACTCCAGACCAATGGCTTTTCCTTCCCCCTTTCCCTACCTGGGTGGCTTTTCAAGCTGTAGGCCCTTTCTCCCTTGTACATATCCTGTGGAGTGTGAGTAGCTAAGACTCATGTCTTCAAAGGCAAATGCATGAGGGAGCTGGGCAAATTGTGTCTGAATAAGCAAGAAGAGTCACAGAGACTGAACAAGTATGTGTTGGGGGTGCTGCTGCTAAGGGCAAAGCAGGCTAGGGTGGGCTGCTAGCGTGGAGAAGCACTGGCAGAGCTGCAGGCAGCAGGTGAGAAGCTGATGGGAAGAAGTGCAGCCTGCCTGGCTGCTGCAAGCTGTTGAGTACTGAGCACAGAAGGGAAGGGTCTGCTGTGAGTAGGAAATCTGCATTAAAGAGGAGGTGGTGCATGACTCAGGGAGTAGTAGAGGGTTCTGGGGGACAGATTCCCATTTGTGTTGGAGCAAGCTCATTTGTGGAGGCTGTTATCTAGTTCTCAGCTGGGTGTAGAGGGTCTCAGGTGTTTTTCTGCTTCTCTGTCATCATGTGCTACAAGAAAAATACGTCTGAGCTGCACTTATATCTGTGGGCACAGTCCTGCTGTGCATGGTGTACAGAATGGCTTCTCATCTTTTTGGCACAGGCTTCATACTTCAGAGATGATGGAGGTTGTATTGACCTTCCTAGTGTTCATCTCTCATAAGTTTAATGATCTGGCCGAATGACTTGTCTACTGAGGTCTTGGGCAGCACAGGTGAAGTTAGCAGCAGGTGATATTTACTCTGCTGTGAATTGGCACTTGGATTCCCACAGAGCCTGTTATCTTCGAGATACTTCTGTACAAGTCCTGCCTTTGATGCCACAGTTGGAATCATAGAATCACAGAATGACTTGTGTTGGAAGGGACATCAAAGATTGTCTAGTTTCAAACCCTCTGCCACAGGGTCCAGCATCTCACCAACCTCTCAGTCAAAAACTTACCCCTGATATCTAATCTAAATCTTCCCTCCTGTAGCTTAAGACCATTCCCCCTTGTCCTATTGTTATCAGACCACATAAAAAGTCAGTCTCCCTCCTGATTTTAAGCTTTTTTTTTTTTAAGTATCAGAAGGTTGCAGTGAGGTCTCCCTTGAGCCCTTCTCTTCTTCTCCAGACTAAACAAGTACAGATCCCTCAGCCTGCCTTTCATAGAAGATGTGCTGCAGCCCTTTAAGTGTCTTTGTGGCCCTCCTCTGGACATGCTTCAAGAGCTCCAAGTCCTTTTTGTGCTAGGGGCCCCAGGCCTGGATGCAGTACTCCAGATGGGATGTCACAAGGACACAGTAGTGGGAAACAATCACCTCCCTCTCCCTGCTGGCTGCCACTCTTTTGATGCTGCCTGGGACACTGTTGGCATTCTAGGCTTCACGCACGCACTGCTGGCTCATGTCCAGCTTCTCGTCCATCAGGACTCCCAGGTCCTTCTCCCCAGGGCTGCTCTCCGGGAGCTCTCTCTGTCCCTACACATACCTAGGACTCACCCAACCCAGGTGCAGCACCTTGCACCTGGTCTTGTTGAACCTCATTAATTTCAAATGGGCTCAGTTCTCAAGGTAGTTCAAGTGTCTTTGGATGGTGTCCCTTCCTATCACATTGTGTTTGGATTCAGCCATCTGTTGGCTTTCCTGGTTGAGAGCACCACCAGATTTTCCATCAGAAACAGAGGCACCAATTTATTCTAGAATTGGTAGTCTGTGGATAGGATTAGACATGAACTAGCATTAATATTGTTTCTGGAATTTAGACTACTGAATGCACAGTGAACTGAATGCCTCTCTGTTTAAAAGAGAGACGTGAGCTCCCTGTCATCCAATCTTTATTTTCTGCCTGGGAGGGTCACTTCTGCTAGAATCACTGTAATCATAGAATTGTAGGGGTTAGAAGGAACCTCTGGAGATCAAGGCCAACTCCCTGCTAAAGCAGGTTCCCTACAGCAGGTTGCACAGGAAAGCGTCCAGATGGGTTTGAATATCTGTAGAAAAAGAGACTTCACAACCCTTATGGGTAGTGGCTCGTGGCTTTCAAAGATTTGAAAACCGCTGCTAACAGATAACAAGCATTCCTTCTGAAGCATTTAAAAGCATGAGTTGACAGCAGACCTTTGTAAAACGCCGCCTCTAAAGCTGCGTTTTCCCTCTGGTTCCGAACTGAAATACATAAACCTGCCACAGGATGGCAGCAATCGGCCAGGTTTGAAGCATCTTCTCACGGTTCTGGGATTGCATTTAAAGGGGAGAAAGTATTCAAGTCAGATTATTTGGTCGATGGTATGATAAACACAGGTCAGGCCTTGTTCATTTTTACCCATTATTAATGAAAGGCATGCTTTACAAAATTTATCACAATATAATAATTAGCTTAGCTCCAAGAGTTTGCCTGGGGTGAACTCTGGGGATCATGTAGTTGTCTGCATGCGAGTTCATTTGGGAGGGGTTAAATACTGAGAGAGAGGTGCATAATCTCTTCTTAATGAGTACCTGCTTCGTGCTACCTTTAGACTTGAGTTTGCATTGCCATAGGGCTGTCTGAATTATCACTGCAACGTGATGGTTGCCCTGCTGTGACATGCCTTCAGTTTTCTTGGAATTCAGTGCCTATAACCGCCAGTCATTAGCTTACTATAAAATGTATGTAAATTTGCCTAGAGCTTATTTGCTGTCACCTCATCTGTAGTAATACTTGAAATTATTATTTTTTTTTTTTTTTTTTATAACCAGGGTTCTTTTAAGTTGCTTGTGCTGGTCCCTGTTGGTTCTGCTATCAATGTTACCAACCAGTTGTGACCAAACTGACTGCCCCAGCACTGAGTGGTAAGCGTGCTGCATACAGTAAGACTATGTGGAAGCTGAAGGGGATTTACAGCCTTACACTTATTACAGATTTCCATAAAATGAGATTATTTCATGGAAGTCCTACTCTGTGGAGGTGTAGCCTTTTTTTTTGGTGGAAAAAAACAATTTTTAAAATGAATTTAAAAAAAAAAAAGAAGAAGAAGAAGAAATGTAGAGATGTGGCAAGATATCTAATTAACAAGCTTTCTGCCCTGGCTGTGTTCCTCACCTGTGCACTGCAGTCTCTCTCCAGGCCTTGCAAGGTTCACAGATGCAAGCTGTTCTTATCGGGACAGCCTTACTTCAGGCACTGTGCTGGGATGGCTTGCAGAGCCAGTGGTGAAAGGGTCAGAGTTTCATCCCTCTCTTCTATTGCCATCTAACTGCACCGAGAAGTGCAGGTTCTTGGCCTCTTCTATCTTTTGGTGGGTATGTCCTTGTCTCTTGTTTTTTGTTTTTGTTTCTCTTCTTTAGCTTGAAACAATTGGCAGGACTGTCCTGTAAATCCCTCCATGAATGGCCAGAAAGTGATGAATGCATGTGGTGGGACAGAGTGCACAGCAGCACATACAGTATGGCTAAGATGAGCAAGCCACAGCTGGGAACCATAAAGCATCCTCTGAAGCGAGGGAGGTTTACCAGGCACAGAGGGAGCACCAGAAACTCTTCCAGCAAAGCACAAAGAAAGGGGTGAATCAATCTTGCGCAGTGGCTGGTGTGAAAGGGGGATGTGCATGTGAAGGTCAAGTCCCCCACAGTGATGGTGATGATGGACCACTAAATTCAATCTTCTGCACCCACTGGAGCAACCAGTCTGGGGCATCTATGAAAGTGACCTGGGGCAGCTCCTGATGGAGAACCTGACTGCCCAGCCTATGTAAGACAAGCAGTGTCAGGATGGAGAGCCTCCTGCAGGAACTGGGATGCCGGGCTAGGGGACCAAGGAGGAGCCGTGCAGTGTCAGGAAGGAGGAACAGGGATGTCCAACCAAAAGCAACATCCTTTGTCTCAACTTTTGCTTTTGTGGAGGGGTTGCAAAGCTACTTCCTGGAAGCAAATAAAACAAGCTTTGAATTGATACTGAAAGTGAACTGGTATTCACACTTCCTTACATGTCATTTGTGGGTATGTAGCTGACACACAGGGCCTTTTATCACATCCACAACTGAGCAAGGTGGAGGAGCACGTACTGGTTTTCTGTGAGGCTGAGAATTTCTTCTGGTTTTAGTTTTGAAGAGTGGAGTCACAGACCTGCATTTCATATCGTAGAAACCTCAGCAATTTTCTGATGCCTTAGTCAGGATGTTAAATGGGGACTCTTAGCACTACTGCTGTTTCTCACTCTGTACTTGCAAGTACAGAACTGATGAGGCTTTTAGTTTCTGTTTGTTTCAGGACATCAGTGATGGTATTTTCCTTCCCTTTCAACCTCAGAAGGAGCTCAGCTTCACCCAGCACAGTGAAGTACATAGTGAGGGATGTAATCTGATTTGGCTTGGCCTGTATTTTTGCTCTAGTACTTAGTGTCAGTGCCCTAGACCCTTTTTGTAACCAGCTTGCAAAAGACAGATTATACAGACGTATCAGCATCACAATGAGCAAAGTATGTTACAAATTTCAAGTACTTTGCTCAATCAGCTCAATCAGCTGGTATGACTCAGTATTGCAGAGCCCAGCACCAGGCAAGCAAGAGGCTCTCAAAGCTGTTAACAGCACTCCCAACAGGAAGACTTCTCTGGCTTCCTCCACCAGCCCATATAACAATGTATTAATTGTTGTTCTGGAGCTATGGAAGGAGAGGGAACAATTGAGCCATTGATAAGGTCTGTATGATCTTGTGTGGGTCAGAAATTCAGGTGTCTACAGATGCTTACAGATCTATAGACTGAGGAGAATAATTCTAAACCAGACTTGTTTGATGACAGTTTTCCGCTCCTCGGTCCTACTGTGCCCATGCAGACTCCCAAGCAGGCAGCAGCAGCATCATGGAGTCATGAAAGCTCTGAAGGAGCCCTCCCCTCTGCTGTTCAGAACACCAGAAGATTTTCATTCTTGCCCGACAGCGTGGTTGTGGTCTTTGCACTCATACATGTTCAGTCTTCTGCTGGAAGTGATTTTCTTCCTAGAAATCCCAAGTAGAGTGAAAAAACAGTGTTTCTACAGAGAGCCATCTCAGCTGCCATGTTAAGAATGACGTGGATGACTTTTGCTGCAGGGATAGAAACAAACTCCCAGAGAAAGGAACGACCTTTCATCTATGACAACTTGCTCTCATTTTTTTTTTTAAAGTTTTTCTCTGTCATTTGGAATAACCTCAGTATCTTTCGGTGTGGTTTTGTCTTACTCTAAATGGAAGTGAATGTTGGTTTCTCAACAGTGTTTTCAAATCAAGAATTCTGCTTTGAGGAAAAGCATTTGACCAACTCTTTTAAGGGTTTCATGGATTGGTGCATTTTCTTTTTATAACTCATTCAACCAAGACCCAGGACGTGCTCGTGTGCAGCTGTAGTGGGGTGGCAAGAATGAAAGGGAAATCTTCATATTGTGTTTACAGGGATGGAAGACAAATTTGAAAGTGAGATAAATTCCTCTTTCCTATCCTACAGATAGATAGGATTTTGCCAGCATGAGACAGCTCTTGTAGCCTTGAGCACCACATTGGCCCCTCAAATTCAGGTGGTCTTTGAGGAGGTGTGTCAGCAGGACATAAGATGGAGAGGGCTGCATATATTTTATTTAAGAATTGAAAGATTTCTGTTAGTGTTTGGGAGAAGAAAAGGAATAGCACTGCTATGGTCTGGATAGCATGACCGGTTCCTGTTCCCAGCCAGGCTGTTAAAGGGTCATTTTTTTGTAGGCTTATAGAGAAAACCTGAGCCTTACAGTTCTCTTTGTCAAATAACAGAGTATGTTTGAAAACATTACGATGGAGCAAATGCATTTGATCTCATTTCTGGTATGGGAAAGGACCTCTCAAACTCACTGCAGGTGCAGAGTGGACTCAAATCACTTCAGTGAGATGTGACCAGGCCATGAGCTTGGCAAGGATCTGTTGGGTTTGCCTGGGCAAATAAAACGCCTTTTGTGGAACACCTTGGCACCCTAATGGTGAAAAGTGCTGTTTAAATCTTAGGCTTTATTTTTCCAGTTTGGACCAGTGAAGTGACCTGAGGACTGGCTGACAGCATTTTGAGAGCTCATTTCTGTGTGTCTAAGAACAGTGATGGTCTCTGTTTTCCCCTCAGCAGACGCAGCCCCAGCTGACCTCTCTAGGATTATGAATGGGAGCGGCAGTGCGGTGTAGTGCCTGACTCCTCGGCTGTGTGTCAGCTGTGCAGCTCTGATGTCAGTAACTCCTCACCTCCTCTGACCCCACTTGGCAGCACATGCTCTTGCCCAAATAAGCAGCTCATTTACTTACGCTCCAAGCAAACAGCCCTGAAAAGATGATTCTTTTGAAGTACTTTTCTGTTTATTTGCAAGATCAGAGAGGCTAAGTTTTGCAGGCAAGCCACTCTGAAATTCCTGTTGGAGTTGTTAACTCCTGTTTCTTCTCTGAGAAACCAGTTGCTTCCTTTTCTTCTCTTCAGTGCCTGAGCAGCACTGCAAACTGCACTGGTGTTAAAACTTCCCAGGGTAAGGAGAGAGAATGTTTTCTGTAGGGCTTGTCTCCTATCCTTCTAGTATTGCTGACTTCACTCAGACAGGTCATCATATGGAAGATCTGTTTGTAGCCCCTTTCAATACCTGAAGAGATGCTACAAGAAGGAAAGGACAGACACTTTGCAGGGTATGCTGTAATAAGATAAGGGGACATAGTTTCAAACTAAAAGAGGGGAGATTTAGATTGGATATAAGGAAAAAGTTTTTTACAATAAGGGTGATGAGGCACTGGCACAGGTTACCCAGAGAGGTGATGGAAGTCTTATCCCTGGAGATATTCTAGGTCAGGCTGGGCACAGCTCTGGGCAACTGATGGAGCTGTAGGTGTCCCTGTTCTTCACAGGAAAGTTGGACCAAATTGCATTTAGGTTCCCTTCCAGCTCCAGTGATTCTATGGTTGTTCAGCAGAAGCTACTGAAACCTATTACTTATGTACTTTATATAGCCAAGTGCTATGAGAAATTCTCAGGTAGCATCATTGTCAGCCTCTTGGAGTTGCTGTGCAAATATCATTTTGTTCAGTAGGTCACCACAGAAATGTGAAATGCTTGAAAGTTTAAAAAGAAAAAGAATAGGAATGTTTTTCTATTTAGACATGCCTTGCATCAACGCTGAGAAATGAGAAAGGCTGCTTCAGCCGTTCTGTGTACAGCATTGACACCCGGAAGATCATTGAGGTGATGGCATCTGTCTTCCCAACATTATGAGGAAGGACACAGACAGGTATAATGATAGCCCTCCCTGCATGTACTGTTAATGAAAGAGTTAAAGAAGTACAGAAAAAATGTTAGTAACTCTCATTCGGCACTATTAAATGCTGAGAAAGAAGCTGACCTTGGGAATTGCTAAACAGTAGCTTACTTTTTATCAGTTAGAGTGTAATGAGTTATGCAGGAGTCATTACAAATTTCCAGTGACACTCTTATGTGTGTGCTCGCAACTCAGAAGGCCAACAGCATCCTGGGCCATATCAGGAGGGGTAATGTGATTGTCCCTCTCTGCTCTGCCCTTCTGACGCCCCATCTGGAGTAATATCTCCAGGCCTGGGGTCCTCTGTGCAGGAAGGATGTGGAGGTCTTGGGGTAGGTCCAGAGGAGGGCCACAAAGGCACTCAGAGGAATGAAACAGCTCTGCTATAAGGGTTGAAGGAGTTGGGCTTGTTCAGCTTGGAGAAGACAAGGGTCAGGGGAGACCTCACTGTGGCCTTCTGATACTTAAAGGGAGCTTAAAATCAGGAGGGAGACCGAAATTTAAGTGGACTGATAGTGATAGAAAAAGGGAAAATGGCTTTAAACTAAAAGAGGGGAGATTTAAGTTAGATTTTAGGTAGAAATTTTCCACTCAGAGGGCAGTGAGGCCCTGGCGCAACTGCCCAGAGAAGCTGTGGGTGCCCCATCCCTGAAGGTGCTCAAGGCTGGGTTGGATGGGGGTCTGGGCAGCCTGAGCTGGTGGGGGGCAGCCCTGCCATGACAGGGACTGGAATTGGATGATCTTTAAGGTCCCCTCCAACCTAAGCCATTCTATGATTCTGTGATTTAAAAAGTAGCTTTTCAGTTTAATGTCTTCATATGAATTAAAAAAAAAAAAAAATCTACTTTAAGAAATGCATACTTGGCTGTGATATTTTGTTAAACCTCCTGTGCAAAATGTTAAAATATCTTAGTCATACTTACAGAAATTATCTTCCATTCTCATGCTTTACGAGATGCAATGTCTGGGGAAAGAAGAATGAAATTATGAAAGACCACTGTGATCAGAGTTGCCACCATGATGATTTCTCTGAAGTTCATCTTCCTCCTGCTAGAATGACTCCAGCTGCATCCTGCCCACATTCCCCCTTTACCATGGTGAAAAACTGTAGTGACTGTTTGCAGTCCTGCTTTGTTTCAATTATTAAGTTGTACGTGAATGAATAGGTAATTCAGAATCACAGAATTATCAAGGTTGGAAAAGACCTAGAAGATCATCCAGTCCAACCATTACCAATACTTCCCAGCTAAATCATACCCCTCAACGCAACATCCAAACGTTTCTTGAACACTCCCATGGTCGGTGACTCCACCACCTCCCTGGGCAATGCATTCCAATGCCTGACTACCCTTTCTGAGTAGTAATACTTCCTAATGTCCAGCCTGAACCTCCCCTGGCGCAGCTTGAAACCATTCCCTCTAGTTCTATCACTGATTACACAAGAGAAGAGGCCGACCCCCAGCTCATCACAACCTCCTTTCAGGAAGTTATAGAGAGCTATAAGGTCTCCCCCGAGCCTCCTCTTCTCCAGGCTGAACAATCCCAGCTCCCTCAACCGCTCCTCATAAGGCCTGTGCTCCAGACCCCTCACCAGCTTCGTAGCCCTCCTCTGAACACGTTCCAGGGCCTCAACATCTTAATTTCTGTAGTGGCAGACAGGACAGGTATCAGGCTTTTTGTTTTCCTAGAGAAACCACCAGCACTTTGTGAATGCCTGGCCTCACAAGAGGGGGCCTCACAAGAGGGTTCCTCACAGTTGGTGGCAGTGTGTTTTTGTCAGATGGGAAGCTTGTCCTTTGTATTTTCCTTGCAGTGGTGTATCTGCCCACTGGTTTTTTACTGACTACACTCTCAGGAGGACCATGGCTGTGGCTCCTTGTAGCACACCTTCAGCAGCTAAAGATGGAAATAGCCTACCTCTGGTGGGCTGCAGAAGTTAAAGGCTGCCTTATGATCTGAAGCATAAAGCTACAGGTGTTCTCTAGTTGCTTTCTTGAGGCCTGCTAATTGAATGCTGCCCACTGTCTGCAATCAGAGACGCAGCTGAACTTTTCAGGTTTGTTATCTTTGAGATAACAGTTTGTGGTCTTGCCTCCCTACACAACATGCAGTTATCCTGCCAGGCAAAAAGCAGTTCTTGCAAAACAGCACACAGGTGTGGGTGTCTGAAATCATGTTAGTAATTAGCAGCAGTAATTTGAGGCTTTGGAAGGTGCTCATTATTGTGGCCAGAGAGGCAGCTGCACTTAGCCTCAGTTTATTCAAAATGAATTTAATCAGCATTTATCCACCTGAATCACCATGAAAGGCAACTTTTAACCATAATGGTGTAAGGAGTGGCAGGGAAGATCTTTGCACAAGGGCAGCTGTGCCAGCTGGAAAGGAGGAGCAGCCTGTGAATATGGAAAAGTGCTGTCCTGAAGTATTTTGTGTGATAGGAAGGAGTTTACAGTTTTCCTTTTTCTTGCAAGTTTAGACATTAAAAAATATCAGTAGTCACTAAGCTTTCTGTAAGAAGTGAGACCTGGCATGAGAGAAAAGCAAATATGGCTAATGTATGATGGTAAGGAAAATGTAGAGCAATTAGGGAAAAGTGTCTGATCCTCCATTAACAACTTCTGACTTAAATCTTGTTATATGGCTTACAGGTGGTTCTCTGACCACTTATAGCTCTTTCCAGGTGGGATCATCTGCTAGTTGCTTTCCAAGTTTTAGTCTTCCTGGAGGGAATGACACTCTTGCTGCCCTGGAAATCTCCATTAGACCATGGAGACCATTAGGTTCATGGTGGGTGTAGGCACATGAACTAGGCATCAGAAGAAAAAGCACCTTTATTTTCAGCAGTCTGAGAGGATGTGTTATTTCAGATTTCTGAATACAGAGAAATAAACTCTATTACAGGAGGTTCAGAAAAGGTAACGGTATAAGAAGCCACCTTGTCTAGAGCTTCTCTGCTAGTTTCCCAGGCTGATTATTGTTATAACAGGCTTCTATTTTCTGCTCCCACATCTACTCAAGTACAGTATTAAAGACCTCACAGTACTCTACAGTATATAGTATATACAGTATATAATATATAGTTTATACTAGCAACTGGCATCTGTAAACAATTATGTGATATCAGCTGAAGGAAGCATAAATGAGGTTAAAGTTATTTAAATTTTTGGTGATTTCCTCCTCCTGCACGGTGTTCTTTTAATCCAGGATTAAATTCTAATTGTGGCTAAGCACTTGGAAAGCTCATTGATTTGAATGAAAGTTTTAGGAACCCAATGTTTCTGAGGTTTGAATGGGAAGCTGTGGGGTGTGTGATCCTTACTAGGTTGCGACTTCTGGAGGTCTCGTGCCAAGCAAGCACAAAGTCAGTGGAAGGAATGAAGAAAGAATCCTCTTCTCTGACATGACAGCAGACAACAAATGAAAGTATGGTGTCTTGGGGTTTGCTCTCATTTTTGCTGCCTGAACATAATCTCACCTGAACGCACTAAGATAAAATTCTGTGTTTCTTTCATAGTTTGAATGTTGGAGCTGAACAAGAGAAGAAAAAGTGTTGTCAAGAAGGAGACTCGCACCTTCCTCACCACAGTCAAAATAAACGTGTGTATTTTCACACTATGCAAGAGGCATAGGTGAATGTTTGCTTTGTTCTGGTAATGGATGCTTGATGATGTGAGTGAATAAAACTTCACTGAAGCAAATGCAGCTCTATCATTCTGCTGCCTGTAACCAGTTGCCCCATAAATACAGTTGTCACCACTGCTGTTGCACCTTGGCCTATCTGGAACTGTCTCTTAGCTTAGCTGTGACAGCAGGTTTGGGGTTTTGTTTGTTTTATTTTGTTCTTATGATTGGTTAACTATTTCCTGATTTGTTTCACTTGCTCTTGCAATTGTGATATAACCATACCTTTTGTAGGGATAGGAGTAGCAAGTGGCTCTTCTGTGTAGAATGTAGAATTAAATGCTAAGGTGGCAGTATTGCAGCACAGGAGAACACAGGCCTGCTTTCTTAAAAGTAGACATTGCAAGCAGTGTGCAGCTAGCACAGTCATTCCCATTTATCTGTTGATGTGTTTTAAGCATTACTGGCCTCATCCAATGTTTATAGGAGGTTAGGGTGACCGTTAGACAAAACTCTGCATAAATCATTTCAGTAAGTCTGTTCGCTTGGAAGCGGTGAACAAAGACACGATCTGATTTTGGAAGATCATTTCTTACTGATATGAAATGTGTTTTCTTACTATATCAACCAAGTCCACGGACGTAACTCATCAAGACAAGATTATTCTTTTCAAGGCTAAGTGCTGTCTTGTTGGATATAAATGGGATTATTTTATTATTATTATTATTATTTTTTTTTTTTTAATTTGGTAGGGATTATAAAGAAAAGTGTAAAGTGGAACAGACTGCCCAGAAGAGCTGTGGATGGCCCATCCCTGGAGGCATTCAAAGATGGGTTGAATCAGCTCTGGGCAGCCTGAGCTGATGGGTGGCAGCCCTGCCCACAGCAGAGGACTGGGGCTTGGTGGGCTTTGAGTTCCCTTCCAACCCAAATCATTCTGTGATTAAAGACTAAACGTACTCTGAGCTGACTGCATACAATGTGTCAAGAAAACAACATCTCATTTTTCAACATTGGGGGAAAAATCCAACCGTACTTGGAATGTACAATATTGGCAGGTTCATCATGGTGTAAAAAGAAGGCACTTTCCAGTAGAGGCTGAAAACTGTTTTCCCTTTATTTGAACCTAGTAACTATCCTGGTGGTAAAGTAACTTCAGAATTGATTTCTTCTGCTGTACTGAAGCTATGTTCTCAGGCTATGAAACTGCTTTTTTTTTTTTTTTTTAAACCTCTGTAAGATATTTTTCCTCCAAATATCATTTGAACTAAAATTCCAAGGGATTTTGGTGAAGACAAAAAGACAAAAGTAATGGCATTTCATTGATATATCGGTATGCACTGCACTTGTTGGTGTGTCTGTAAGCATGTAGGTTATGCGGTTGTCTTTTTGTTAGACACACACTCTTCATTCAAGATTTCTGTAAGCAGCAGTAATAAGGATGTGAGAAAATCTGCTGCCTTCACCGGTCACAGGCTCACAGCCTGTACTAAGAGATAGGATTAGATAATAAGAACAGGTTGGGAGGCTACAAAGCTCCTGTCCCTTGCAATTTCCTTCTTTAGGTTATTAGTCTCGTTGAAGAACTTCCCTGAATAGTCTGAGCAGAAACAGAAGAAAAGGCTGGATTTATTTTATTTTTCCTGGCGTTTGGGACATACTGGGGAAAAGGCAAGTTCTGGGTCATAAGCTTTGCTGAAAATGTCTCTACAGTTGTCTCCTCAGGCGCCCTGGCGGAACAACAACATCAGTTTTCTGAGCAGGGAAGCTGTTGTCACAGAACAAGGAGAGACCATTATAGGCTTCTACCTACTGGCTTTAGGTATGTACTCCGTCTTGGCTTTGCAAGTGAAATTACACTCTCTTGGTAGAGTTTGGTATAAAGCTTGAAGTGATTCATTTGTTTTTCATCTGTAACAGAACAGGATGTTATAAAGAGCAGCTTTTTTCTTCAGCTGTTACAAGATCAAAGAGGTACGGCTTTATTTTGTTAACAGATTAATAACCAATGCAAAATTCTTGAGAAGAAAAACCAAGCTTGTAGACTTCTAACTACTGTTTGCTGAATTTAACAAGTAGGAAGATTTAAAAAAACAAAAAACAAACAACAACCCTCTCGAATGTATGTAATACTTCTTTGCTACCAAGACACGAGAAGACACTGAATTAATGCCCTTTGATTTCCGAAATTTTGGCTGGTGCCAGTCAGTTGGCAACCTACAAGTACTTCCTGCAGAGGCAGAAAATACAGCTCTACAGGTTTTGAATTATTAAAGTATTTGTACTGTTTTTACTTTAAATGTTTGACGTCCGTAATAATTAGTCCCTCAAACAGGATCTCTAGGAGTTCTAAGGTCTACAGATCATTTCCCCTTGTGAGCAGTTTCAGTACCATTTTTGTTCTCCCACATGACAACGTCATACGGGTAAAGTAAGGATTTGAAAATAGAACCCAATATGAACTCACTTTGATCCCAGCACAACCTTGCATTTTTTTTTTTTAATGTTATCTACTTGGGACAGACCAAATGCAGGATATAAGCAAATATTAGGAAACATTAAAGAACGCAGGTTTGGTAGGTAATCAGAATTTCCAATTATACATCCTCACAGGAAAATATGAAAATAATAAGTTATTACATCAGTTGTTCTAAACTGCATATTCAAAAATGTTTCTCCTCTTGAAGGACTGACCCAAGCAGATTTTTTTTTGCTTTTCTAAGCTTATCACACATTGCAAGAAGCTTATTAACCCTCAGGTAATGCTTGAAAAACATCTGTGGATGTTACAATATAAAATGTTAAGTATTTTAGTATGTTTATATATGAGACTTTGGTTTTTGTTTTGTTTTTTATTGGTAGGAAGTATGGGTGGAAGGAAGTTGTGTTTGGCATAAAATAGAGGTCTTTGAAAAAACAAACGAAAAAAGGAAAACCTTCTATCTTAATTATAAGCTTAATTAGAACAGTGTCTGTAAGGTAAAGCACAGTTGTCCCAATTTATCCCCAATCTGTTCACATGCATGCACCCCCCCGCCACCCAAAAATGGCTGCACCATCAGTTAATGAATTAATCAGCTGAATTTAAGTCTAGAAAGAACCTGGTGGGTCAGTAAGGCCATTCCCCTGCTGTGACAACATATAATCCCATTTACAAAGCTATCATGCTTCCTTGTATAATTGGCTAGGGGCTTTTTGCTGTTGTCATTGCTGTCATTCTTCCAATTGACAGTTTGCCCCTGACTTGGATCCTCTGTTGCATAGAAACTTTATCTTAAATCCTTAGCTAAATTGATCACACCAACTTTAACCTTTTTGTTCTTCCTTTTCAATGAAATTATTTTTGTTGCCTGCAGTTTTTGCCTACAGCCACTCTATATTTCTACCCAGGTTATCTCACTGTCAAACTTGTATTCCTGTTTATCGTTAAGTAAATGATTTTTATCTCTCCTATTGCAATATTGTTTCCTCTGTCATCGTAGTCCATCGCCCTGGGAGCTTCTTGCTGTCCCAGTCTGGACTCATTCTTTGATCACGTACTAGGACCCGAACCAGGTCTCACCATCGCCATTCATTAATGTTAACACATCTAGCTCTGCTAACCCCTGCTGGAGCTGCCTGTGCATCACACTGGTAGTGCACGCTTCTTCCATCAGCTGACCAACAGAGGTGTTTTCCTCTGCTGCTTCCTGTTGCTGACCCCACATCTTGTAGCAAATACATTTTAAAGTACCTAAGTGCCTGAACTTTTACACTTCTCAGTTAAATTTCATTAACACCTTATTACTGCAGTCTTCAAAATCCCCTTGTTACTTCTGTATGCTATCCAGTCATCCTCTGTTGCTGATAGTTCTTGTAGGCTTTCAGCAGCAATGCCGTGGCTGCTAGAGCTCCTTCAGGCTATGCCAAACCTCTCATGAACACAAACCTTCTTCTAGGGCTGATTGTGGAGGAAATTCACTATTAACTTCCATGTATGTATCGTGTATGCTCAGATCCACTTGCAATATTTTTCTACTTGCATATTTAAGTAAAAAAGAAAAAAAAATACAATAACATATAGAATTTTTCTTGAAGGTATCTTAGTATTTCTACGCTGATTTGTTTGGAAAAATACTTGTAGGGCATAAGCTACTGTTCAGAAATGCTTATTATCACATAATCATTTTATTACCAACTCTTCATCTTCCCTACAGAAGTTGGCTTAAGGACCTGTAATAACTCTGTATGAAATATAAATAACTCTGTAATTAAAGACTCTGTAAATAGGATCTCAAGGCCAGTAAGAAAAGCTGATAAGTTTCCAATTGGGTGTGCTGTAAGAGCCACCAGTGTCTTCCAAAGGACTCTGTAGCGTTGGTGCCAAGGAAAATCTTTCATTGAAGAGGGGCAGGGCAAATAATCCATAGCAGAAAAATACTGAGGGGGAATTGCCTTTGTAATCCTGTCAAAAGTTTCTGTTCCAGGATCAGACATTTGAAATGCACACAAACAACAAATTTTGGCAGTAATATTAATACTTACTGTAAATCTTGTCCCAGCTTATGATGTTGGAATTCAGCGTATTGTCTCTTCCTTGTCTTTCAAGAAATGTTTGCATACACTTTTTATTTTCTTTCTTGTTTTTTCCTTTTCTTTTCTTTCTTTTTTTTTTTTTTTAATGGAGACAGAAGCCACAATTTCACTGCCAGTGGCTAGGTTAAAAAAAACAATCAAACAAACATGTTTTTACGTTACATTACAATTTATGCTTTGTATATCATAGTGCCAAAACACTTGTCCAAGCATCACTTGGTTTTGAAAATAGACAAATACAAGTTACAATAAATAAGAATTTAATTCCAAAGTATTCCAAATTTTGTTAACAGTTTGAACTTCATCTAGTTTTCTTCTAGAAGCCTACGGTCCTTGTAACCAGCTTCATCCTCTATATATTTCCGTCAGACTGCAGGGCGGATGTCATAACTTAATCAGCCTCTATAGGCCTTATGGTATTGGTTCTTGACTACTGTGGATCTTTCTGTCATACTGTCTGTCATTCTTTCCCATACCTGGAGGAAAAATAATGATTTTTTTTTTCCCCTTAACTATTAATTAGAATTCTAAGACTAATTGTTCTTTTCTGCTTTTATACGCAATTTGTTCTGTGCTCACTTTCCCTAGTTTCATGGTTAACTGGGGTAGTTAGAATGAATGATTGACATAACAAGAAATGTCAAGTGAGTATGACAGAATATTTGATAAAGAGCAAATTGTGTATTTCTGTGAGTACTCATATCATGAAGGCATGCTGAGGGCATTGCCAACCTGATCTGAAGAACTGGAACAAACCACAAGGCCCAGACTTGCCTTTAAATGACACACATTTCTGAATGGTGACGGTACACTGTTTGACAGGTGAAAGGATGAGCGTTATTTTGGGACGTTATTTGACAGCTAAATCTGAGAAGGTGGGAAAGGAAACAAGCTATTCACAAAGCATTCATCCACAAAATGATCACATTTATTGAACAAATAATCTCTCCATGACTTGTCAAGTTTAAAACATGATGACTCTTCTTCCTGCCAAAATTGTCAATGTGCCCTGGGTACGATATTGTGTCTGTATAATTAGTGGTGACGATTGAAAGCAGAGCAAGATCATTTCACAGTTGCAATAGTTAATGACAGCTTTGTAAACTGTACGTTTTCCCACTGTTTTAGATTAGAAATCATTACAGCAAACCCCTCCAGACAGACATTTATGCTCGTGTACAGGTAGTTGAATCAGCTCTCAACTTCATTCAAGCCTGCTCCATTCCTGAATGCTTAATCCGGTTTCCCTCCTATGGATCAGGTCATTTGCCAAGGGAAAGGTACAATTTGTCCAGTGACACTGAGCCTTCAACTTTTGTTATTGTTTTCTCGAATCCTTCTTCTTAAGGATTTGTATATTTCAAACTGCAGATGGGTGAGGTGTAACACTCTCTTTTCTTTTTTGTTTTTTTTAAGTGCTGTCATAGTATTTTACAAGTAAAGGACACACAGCAATGTATGTCAAGTAAGAAAAAGCCTGAGGACAGAAACCTGTCTCAGCTGAGCACTGGTGCTGTCATCTACTGAAAATGTGGATGACCAGATCAGAGCTTTCTATTCCCTTCTACCAAACTGCAAAAACATAAATCTAACATGGACAGTGCTGTTCACAGTCCTTCTCATGCACTTTAGAGGGAACACACGGTATGACTGCATGCTCAGGCTTGGATGGAATTCAAGCAGGAATCTTTGTAGTAGAATTGCTGTATTCTCCCCTAGCAGTTTTCCCAGCTGAACGTGTTGCTGTTTTCTGTTTCTTTCAGGAGATAAGTTTTCAGTTTCCTCAGCCATTCTTGTAGTTAGCTTTCTGGGTGCATTTTTTGCACTGGCTGGCAGACAGTGAGTTGATACAGGGCTTTGCTGATAGGGTTTTGGTTCCTGACTTCCACCACTTGCTTAGCAGCCCTGCTGTTCCTCCCCTGCAAGTTACAGGAAACAGCACCAACCCCTTTGTGTGGAGAGTGTTGACATCCACGGAGTAAAATGCTCCATTAGGCTGTATTATTCCAGGGGAAATGTTACTGCTGAATTCTATAAAGGCCTTTTAATATTGCTTCCCATCCTGTTCCCCCTACTTTCCAATGTTTGCAAATGTGAATACCAACTGTATTACTGTAGCTTGCGAGAAGCTCTTCTCAGTGCTGTCCGGAAGAGTAAAGGTGACCCTGTAGCTGTTCAATATTTAGTGACTGTCAGCACTCATTTAGCTGCTTTGCTCTGATAATGCTTGTCTCACAGCAGCAGCTTGCAGTCCTGTCCGGTGTTAAAGAGTCAGTCATTTTGTTGTACACCACTTCAGAATTGCCATTATCCCTCACTGATGAGCCCAGATCAGACAGCATTAAATCTTATGGAGGAATTGCATTGGCTCCACTCTGAACTTTGTGTGGGATGAAGTGCTTAGTTTCATCCTACCTGTTATTTCTCTCTCAGCCACTTATAGGTCTCCACCAGAACCTGTCCTTTCTCACCAGGATTGCCTGAGGATTCTGAGACTGGGTTTAGGTGTTTTGATTTTATTTTTTCATATTCTCTTGTGGGAGAATATTGCTGGTATCCTGCAGAAAGCAGAGTGGGTTCTCTCAGCTGACTCTCTTTCATCCCCTATGTTACTGAGAGGCCACCTGGTGACACCACTTCTCCTAGCACTTTGGCGTTCACAGTTCTCTTTCTGGGATCTGGATTTGCCTGCAGCCTGCCATGAGGCACCTTCTGCCTGCAGAGCAACTGAGGAAACTCCTGCTCTCATCCAGAGCGCAGTGCCCAACACTGTTTTTAAACCCCCAGTGTCTGACGGTAGTTTCAGTAGTGATCACAACTACCTTGTCTCTGACATCTGTCATAGCTGTATTGTTGTTTTGCATCGATTTTTGCTCAGTCTCTTCCTTAAGATACTCGAACTGAAAGCTCCCATGCCCTTCAGGCTAGGGGGAATTTCAAGGACAGCCTTCCTATCCATTACATCATATTGACAAAATTGTATTGTTTATGAAGGAGGTGAATTTTTTTTGTCTGCCATGTTAGTGCTGTGCCTTACTACTGACAGGGAAAATGTTTCCCTATCTACTGTCTTGAAAACCATCTTACCTTAGAGGATGCAGAGTTGACACATGCAAGCAGCACATCTATCATGGTTGCGCTGCAAACTGTCTGTGTTCCCAAAGCAGCCTGTCCTCCCCTGCCTTTCTATGCCTGTTAATTGTACCAAGACTTGACAAAAAGAAACAATTCTCAACTTGAGCCGCACTCTGTTGTTGGAAATGAGGCTCCATTAAGAAATATTGTCACCTAGTGGCCAGAGTAAGACATACTTACTGTTGTTGATCTTATAATGATATACATCTTTATATATGCGCACGCGTGTGTATATATACCCACACAGAAGAATCTTCATGTATCATTGCATCAGTGTCAACTTCTGGTTAATGCCATATGTTGACACATCAGCTCTTCCCAATTCAAAAGCTCTTTAGTGAGCCAGCCGTGTTCGCTAAGCAAGCAGCTTTTTGGCAATTCTGCAAAGTGAAGTTATTAGGAAGGAAACTAGTCTGCAGAAAAGCTGTTCACAGTGCAGTACCAAGTCTGTCCCTCCCACTCCAGACTCAGGAGCACCTCACTGGGATCCACATAGGTAACCTCACTGTCTTTGTGCTTTGCTTTCTCGTATTTCAGCTCATGATGCTCCCAGGTGGCCTGGACATAGGGAGCCCAGCAGAGAAACACTGTGTTCCCATCGTGCAGGCTTATTATGCTTCTTAAAGGAATTCTGGGTGTTCTCTGAATACCCAGAGTTGTTATGCAATGCCATCAAGTTACATCCTCCTTCAGTATGTGTATTTGAATCTTGCTGTGTCAACATACAGTACCAGTGCTCTGAGATAGCAGCTGCTTAAAGCGGTAGTTCTTCGACAAACACAGCAGCAGTATTTTTTGTTCATTCCATTTGATTGCCAGTTATTCACTTACTCTTGCTTCTGCAATACATCCAGCTACTTTAAAAGCGCTTAATACGTAAGGTTCCCAATGGTTAAAATAAACTGTTTCAATTTGTTTCTAGTTGAACAAAAGGATATTTAGAAGTGAGATCATACATTTACACCTTGAACTGATGCTTGTTCATGTTTGACTTCAAAGTGTTGTTTGTTCGTTTGTTTTTCAGGTTGGATGTCTTGGTTTGGAAATAGTGTCGTGATTTTTGTCCTGTATAAACAGAGACATCTTCTGCAGCCCACTGACTACCTTACGTTTAACTTGGCTGTATCAGATGCCAGTATCTCTGTGTTTGGTTATTCAAGGGGGATCATTGAAATATTCAATGTCTTCAGAGACGATGGATTCATTATCACATCGATATGGACTTGCCAGGTAAAATTGGATTATATTTAATTAGACAGTATAAGCGTAACTATTTCTGTGTATGTGCTGTGTATAAGCAACAAGAAAAAAATGCTGATTCACCTTCCAAAATGACAGTGTTCTCTTTTGTTACATCCATAAATTCGGATTTGACCAGGTTTTGACAAATTCTCAATGATTTTTTCCTACCACAAAGGTCGACATTCCCAACCAGCTGGCTGATGCTATCGTTAAATGCTGCCCTTTCCCTTACAAGAGGATTATGCATATTTATAATTCATTATTTGCCTTGTAGAAGCAGGTCAAGAAATCTTAGAGAATGCTTGTATAATGCAAGTTTCACAGTTATTGCACAAAAGCTGTCCTTCCTTTGCAGTTTTATTCCGTGTTCTTGTGGACACTTGAGGAGATCAACACTGATCAGTTCAATCCACCAAATACCATAGAGAAGGTTTATTAGTGACTAGAAACCACTGTTATTTTTTTCTTGTTTTGGTTAAATTTTTTCATAGTGAGAAAAGAATACTTATATTCTTTTTTTCTTATTTATATCCTTTTATCTAAGATTTATTTCTCTCTTATTATCTGTGCTTTGTATCCTTTTATTTCTTATCTGCGTTTGCAGTGTTTCACTAGGGGACTTCTTGTATTTTGCAAGGTATTTTAGGCATTTAAATTAAAAGAAAAAAAGACAGTGAGTTTACTGGGGGGTTGTGTTTCTGGAGACAGACCTGCACATTCCCTTCCTTCTTCCTTTCCTTTGTTCTCCTACGCTTACCAAAGAATACTTAGCTCTTTGTAGGTAACAAGCCTTTCTTCTCCTTTATGTGTGCAATTGGAGAGTCTAGCTCTATCTATTTGCAGTAGTTCCTCCTACCTGGCTTTTTGACTTCATGTTATACCTCCCTCTCATGTTGGAAAGCAAAGGCGTAGGCTCTGGTTCTCTCCAGTTCCTTGTGGTCAGCCTGGTTGTTGGCAGTTCATGCAACTTTAATTGTTAGGTTCCTGCTTGACAAGGCATTCAGAGCATCCATGCAGGACTTGAGTACACCCATAAATCACAGCCTGCAGCTACTTGTAGCTAATTGGTTGCATTCTTAAGCCTGAAGTCTTTGTGGGTTTGGGGTCTGTGGTAGGATGAGTGACTTCTCTCTATGGCACAGTCACCCCTGAACTTGGAAGCACGAAACTTCAGAAATGTTATTAAAGCTAATTCTGAAACATTCACACCTACATAGACAGAATATAAACATGTCCCATCATAGATAAATAAGTGCAAGCCTGGCTCCCTGGTGCTGTCGGAAATATCTATGAGAAAGGTTATATTTAGTGTGAGTGTCTGTTTCACGAGGGAATCAAAAAGCTGAAACTGACAGGATAGCCTCCGGCAAGGTATAAAGAAGATCACGATGAAGGAAAAGAGAGAGAGAAATAATCCCGTTTTCTTATCCTAGGTATTTATTGTTTTTATTTAAAGAGGAGCTTGAACTATTGTGCACTGCAGCTGAGAATACTTTTACAGCTTGTGTTTCCTTACTCTGGGAGTGAGACTTCCTGCAGAAGGTTCTGGTTCACCTAAGAGTTGTAGCTTCCTTGAAAAAAATATTTAATTTCTCACTCAAAATGTATGTCTAAATCAATCTGGCAGAAAAGATTTTATTAAAACGAAGCTCATTGTTTCCTTGGCAAACCCATTATTTCTCTAGTAAGAAAATCTAAAATTTCAATTCAAAGCCTGCTGAGGATAAACTTCCAGGAAACCTTTTTCATTTTCTTGATTAATGGAAGGATTTCAATTCATCAGACAAACAAAGGCATTACACACAAACTTAAAGAGATTCCTATTTTGTCATCTGTTTTAAAGAAGGTTGTTGCTACAGTTAGGGAATTAAGTGTGAAGCCTGGGTCTCTGGGTCCAGTTCTAGCTTTGCAGCAGGCTTTCTATGTAAGACAGGGTCAGCCATTTAGGCTGAAATTCTGAACAGAGATGTGTGGCATAACAGAAAATTTGCAACCCAGCTGGTTGAAAGAAGTAACTTTAAATGACCCTTCCGCTTTCCCCCAGCCCAAGCTCTTCCAGAGGCTGACAAGTCCCGGATGTATTTTGTATAGTTTAGAGCACAGTCTGTGCTGTGGCAATTCTGGGAGGGGGTGCTGGCATGTAAAACACAGTACACAGGAATCAGCACTGTGTCCATACCCATTGATTTGCAAGGGAGTACTCTTGACAGCACATTAACAACTTTCCTAAATAATCTGGTTTGCAAAATGTTACAGTTGCTTCTTTCAAAACCTACAGAGAATTACCAAAGTTTAAATTTATCATTTCAAATAGGAAATGATATCCCATTAATGTTAATTAAAAATTCATGGCAGCTTGGAAAAGTCTTTTTACTCCTTATGAATATCTGGAACTGGTTGTGACTTGTCAAGTGAAGTTCATGATATATTCAGCAACAAGTAGGGTTTGTTTGTTCAGATATCTTTCACTTTCTGAAAGTACTGTGGCTACCTTTAGGTATTTAGGTATTGTACAGAAATAACAAGAAGATTCAGTATATTTTAAATATTTTTTTAAATGTGTTTCTGTGCATGCACAGCCAGCCGGTATAGAGCTAATTCTTAAACTGTTTAGCGCTGAACAGAAGTGGGGTTTTATTGCATTAGTTTTTATATTTATAAGATCTGATGTATTCATAGCCAGACCAGAATGGGCCTCATATCTGGAACATGGGAGAATAAGGACTTTGGTGCCACGCAGCTGAAGCCCATCCTTCCATCACAGCTCTCTCTCACGAGTGTGTATCTCTCAGTCTCCTCATCTTGCTCAAACTCCTAGGCCAGTAGCTGGGATCACAGCGTGTCCAGCATGCTCTTAGCATGACCCATGTGTTCCCTTCCCCACCTTAGTTGATGTTGCTAGGACCTGAGGATGTGGGCTTTCTGTTGCTGTCAATTTCACTGAACATTTTTTCCTGTTTGATCAGTCAGCCTCTGCTGTCAGGTATACTTAGAAAAACTTTACTTTTCCAAGCAAGCTTGTCATTTCTGTTTATGAAGAAAGTTCATGAGCTCTCCTCACTTAATCCACAAAGCTATTTTCCTTTCCTCTGCCTTGGGTTCTCTTCAGTACCCTCAGGTGACATTTTTCAAACTGTAGGGTTCACCATTCTTGGCTGTCTCGGATAGAGGGAGTGGGGAGAAGGCAGACAGATACATCTTCTTCTCCAACAGTCTAGCCTGTGAAAATTGTAGCTAAAGATCTATCTTAGGATAAAATGGCTGTCTTGTTTCATTCTTGCTGAATAGGCAGGATATGTTGCTCCTGTACACACATCTCTGTACAGAATCTCCCCTCTGTACAGAAGAACCACTACTACTCTTCCTCATACAAAGCGTTATTTTTCTTTTTGGAGGCTTGAAAGAGCTTTGCTCTCAAGAATGAGGCTGCATGGCAGGTCTGCACCCAAACACTGCTCAGCTATGTGTTCTGTACAGACATGGTTTTCTAAGGGTGGTCTTCTCTCACACCATTTTTTATCCCTTCCTTGCTGCAACCCTGTGTTTTAGTCCTGATCGGGACAGATGGAGGAGAGTCTCTGACACATTCATTGTTTGCCCCTTAGCAAATCATTGGAACAGTTCATTTAGTAAAGTTCAGGTCAGTGAATACAAGCCAATGACCAACAGACATCTGTTCCCACATTGACCATATTTATAATCAGAAGCTACCTCAAGATATATTTTTGTCCTTTCTATACGTTTTTTGTTCATATGTTCTGCTGAATTAGAAGTTGCTATGAAACCCGTAATATTGCATCATTTACATGTAGGAAGTAAAGCAATGTTTACCCCTTGATGTAAACACCAGTTTCTTCTAAACCATATTAATCCACCAACATAAACCTTTTCTTGTATCTGTTAATCTTTTGGTAAATATAAAAGTTGCAGACTTTAGGGAACCTCAATATAGAGGGGGAAGTGTTATAATCTATCTGATCCCCAGAAGCTGAAAATAGGCTGTGGAGTGCCCTAGAGTTTGAAATGTTTCATAATCCTCATACTTTGATTTAAACTGTCTTCCACTAATTGACTTTTATCTTTTTTTTTTTTTTTTTTTGTATGAGAACGCAGTGTAGTTATTCTGCTTTTATAAATACATAAGAACCGCGTGAGGATCAGGATGGATGACTGCTCTTACATGTGCTTGCTTTGTCATCAAAGGTTTCTTAATTTTTTTTTTTTTATACTTATTTATGACTGTTAGTGGAGACCTTGAGCATCTTTTCCTATGCATAAGATAAATCTTAAGTGTGCACAAAGAAACCCAGGACTCGTTCAGGGCTGGAGTAGAGAAGGCTCCAGGGAGATCTCATTGTGGCCTTCCAGTACTTGAAGGGAGCGTATAAACAGGAGGAAGACTGACGTTTTATACAGGTAAATACTGATAGGACAAGGGGGAGTGTTCAAAATCTGAAAGTGAGGGTAGCTGCCTTGCTGTGTGGTTTGGCTGGCTTTGTAGCAGTGAGGGTATTTGTTTTGAATCCTGCTCTGGTTTATGATTCGATTCTTTACACAGTGCTTCCATATTTTTGTGGGGCACGCCTTGGACAGAAATAACCTAGCGACCTACTGAGCTGCAGCAGGCCCCACATGGCATGTATGTATTGTTTGACTCTGCATGATGTCATCCTTAGTCCACTTCTGCACCGTTTGCCTGACAGCACCAGCCCTGTAGCATATGTGCATCCTGAAAGGATGCTGCCTGGCCCAAAGTTCAACATTTCCTAGACTTAGTGCATTTGCACTGAGGAGTGCACGACCAACAGAAATTTCTAGGATTTCTCGCACCTTAACAGCTTTTTTGAGTTGGGATGTTGTAGCTGGTGAAGTCTCCAGTTGAAATCCCAGACAAACATGGACCTCTAAGAAAATCTGAACATTTGGTAGCCCTGCATTACTAACAGAGCTGCTCTTGGGCAAGGGCAGTTCCCCTCTTTAGAGTGGTTGTCCTGACCATTCATACATGATGTCCTTCTGCTATAGTTTCTCTTCTATAGCCCTGGTATTTGCTTGTTCCAAGGACCAGGAAGCTTCCAGTCGCTGCTTCCAGCTGACACTTAAGTAAGGAACTCCAGTAGTTCCAGTGTGAATAAACACTCAGAGGTCTAATCAGACATTTCTGAGAAGGAATGGTGTTCATCTTTAATAAACATTAGAGAGGAAGATCTTAAACTCTGAAAGTGTCAACAGTTTACAGGCTGGTTCGGCCCAGTTCCATGACTAGTGGGGCGGAGGGATTTCGCAAAATCTTGAAAGAGTAAATTGAAAACAGAAAATTGAAACAGTAGGAAATTCTGAGATCGATAACATGAAAATAGGCTCTTTTCAGAAGTTTTGAGGGAAGGGTCTTTTAATCTTGAATAAATTATTTTGTATTTTATTGATAACATTTGCTTCCTCAGAACATGCATTTACCTTTTTTCCTGTACCGTAATTATTAAAACAAAAGGTTAATACCTTTTCAACACTAAGTCCTATAAATGGTCCCATAAATCATAAACCCTAAAGACATTTATGTTTTTTCATGGTGTGCATTTGAAGGACGTAGATTTCTGTCCATTTAATATAACCAGTATAACTATACTATACTATATAACTATACTATAACTATACTGGTTATATTAAACTAGTTATACCGTAACTGTTGACTTAGCTGGACTAGTGAGTCTGCTGACTCAGTCTGTGATTTTTGTGTGTCTGTAAAAGTTGAGTCAGTGTTTATGTATTAGTGTGTGTATGGTATTCCTCTATGTTCTGGGTGGGATGATTGACCAGCAGTAGTACCTCAGTAGTCTGTACAACCAGGTAGGAAAGGCAAATGGAGAGGATCATAGTAAGAAGTCACAGACTTCCTTTCAACTTTCAACAGGAATGTGACCCAATATCTATTTAGTTTATAAGTGCTCATCTATCCACCTATAAGATGTAGAAGAAATTGAACCAAATGTAAAAATGGAGTGGGAAAAAATAGCTATTGAATATCCTAGTGTAGTGCTGTGGTGTGATATTGCTGGGATTTTATTTTTATATAGCTTATCATTCCTGACATTTCAGTAAGATGAAAATAACCTGCAGTCAATTCATGGAACTGGCACTAAGAGCATTAAGAGATAAAATAGATGTTAAAGGTGCTGAAGAAAAGCTGTGTAACTTTAGCTCTGTGTTCAGCTCACCCTAACGCACTGGTCCATCATGAAAGGTGGGATGTGGAAACTGAACTATAAAGCAAATTCAAAAAGTGATGTCTTTTGCTTCACCTGTACTGTGCCAGACAATGCCTCCTCTGCACCCAATTACATTGTTCTGCCCAACTTTTATATTTAAAATATTATGAATACTGGACTGTCACCTTATTCTCTGAGCCTTTCCTTGCATTACTGAGATTTGAATATGGAGAAAAAAATTGCAGGCATATCAGTCTTCCCTACGTATTTATTTCTGGTCTGCCTTGATGCCATCTGAATAGTGTGTATGTTGCAGTCAAAGAGGTAAAAGCAACTCACGTAGACATCTGTGAGCTAAATTTTAATGAGAAAAATACTTCATCTACAGGGAAGAGGGGGAAAAAATTTCCTTTGCACAAACAGAATCATTAGCAACATAGAAGATCATTCCAGTGTAACTAATGTGACTTCAGGGAAGTTATGCCAGTTTACATTAGCTATGAAATCTCCCTTGGTTTTGCTGTAGATGATTATTTCTGCAGCCAGTTGCAACAAATTAAGGAAGAAATATATTTGGTACTTGAAAAATGGAGACTACTCAGACTATCAGTTTTGGTGTTTAACAAGACGGGCACAGCCCCTCCCGTGTCATCCAGTGCTGCATGGAAAGGGCACTCACTGTCTGGCATTGAGCATACAGAGTTGGGAATTTCCAATGCCTGAATTCCTGTTCCTGAACCAGCCCCTCCTCTCACAGGACCTTGAAACAGGATCGAAGAGTAGCTATGGAAGAGATCTCTAGTCGTTCTTCTTTTTCCTACTGCCAGGGTGTATGGTAACTGTTGAATCATGTCCTGAACCACTGATTGAGCACCTGGGGAAAGGACTGGGTCAGCCCTGGGAGAACAGATGAAGGCAATTCAGCTGTGTGACCCAAAGGGGTGGAGCCTGGCTGCACATCTCATAGACCCCATTTAAGGGCTGACTGCCACTGGGGAAGAATCTCTGGTTGGAGATCCCTCCTTTGTGGAGTTTTCCCCTGTGAGCCTAGATAATCGGTAGATGGGTGAGATCTTTTTTCCTTGTAACACTTTGTCCCTCTGTCATTACCCCTCTGTGTCACCTTTCCATTGTGTTGATCTGATAGTTACACAGGCACATAGCAAATTCTTGTCTTGGCTACTTCCATGTGAATTGGCACCACTACTAGCCTGCCTTGCCTTGTGCCTAGGAGCTTTATGAGCATAAGAATAGCTTCACTGGTAGGCATTCATCCAGCAATCAGAGGTGACCTTGTATTAACCTGGTGACAGCTATGCAAGCAGATTCCTTCTTGTTGGGAAACTGCACATGCAATTGTCCTTTGGAGAACTTGGAGGGTCACCTGTAATCTCTGGGCTGTGCTGGTGGAGCCTGTGAACAGTCTGCAGGACTTTTTCCCTTGAGAAACATGTAAGCCTACAGAAACATTTACCACAACTGTTTGATAAGGCGAAGCTAGTACAGTTTTACTTTGAAAATGAAAGTGTTACTTAATCTGATGTTAAATGATCACAGTTATTAGGGCAGCATGATTGTGGGCCACAAAGCCAAGCTTTGTTTCTGTGGAAATGTAAATATGACAGAGGTGACTCATGAGGCTGTTTTCTATCTGTCTGCATATGGTTGGATCTATGTGTTTATAATAATGGTACTGCTAACAGTAAGCAAGCAGCCTCTGACTTCACGCCACCAAAGTGGAGAGGAGTTTGGGCTCAGGCCCACTGAAACGAGTTTTATGCAGCATTGCATGGACATCCCCTGAGGATGGTGCTGGAGTTTTTTATCTAGTGCTAAATTTCCCTGTACAGTAGTTCACAGAAAGACAATGGTAATGCAGCATTTAACCTGAAGATGGGAATCTTTCTGCTGGATTTGGATCTGGGTGGCATGAGCTATGTGCTTTGTTGCTTCCTCCCCATTTATTCCTTTAGTATGGATTGGAGAGGCATGGAACCTGTCATGGCTCCACAGCATTAACCTAGAGCCAGGAAGCTGCTCACGAACATATGTAGATGTGATTCTTGCATCTGGTGAGGTTCTATAAAGAAATTCTGAAAGAAATTTGTTAACTTCTGTGCGCTTGGTGCAGTTCAGAACCACACATGTTTTTATGGGCATGTACTACTGTGAGTGTAAATTGTGACCAGAGAGAGCAGCAACTCTAATAACTGAAGTCACCCAAAAGTAAGTATAAATAGAATCTCACTAAGCCACTATATAAATCTAAAACGACTACAAGAAAACAAGTAGACTTATTTTGAATTATTTAATATTACTAAAGCCAAAATATAATCTGCATATCTTAATGGCTAGCATCAACTATATATTTATGGTAGATGGATAAATAATAAAATTACATATCTGTAACTGTGTATCTAACTAATGCATTCATACTTTTCCTATATCTTTAAAATATATACCACCGGTAGAAAGATTTAATCGCTTGGTGAATGCAGAATACTGGGCATCTGATGTTCTCACTTAATGGCTTAAACTATCTAATCCTGTTACATATTAGTTCTCATTGCCTATCAGAAAAGTACCTGCTGCTCGTGTCAGAGACACGTAATGGATTGGATTAATGTAATCACCTCTAAATAGAGCTACTCTTGAATCCTGCTGAGACATTTTGAAAGGCAGAATGCAACTATAGCACAGCAGTGTGATGCGAACAGAAGACTCTGTGGAAATTGTGGTGGATTATAAATTGTTTTTGCTTCCTGTATTTGACTAAATCTCAAAGAATCAATTTGAGCACTGGGAGTTTTAAGCAGTCTACTGTGGAGAGTGATTTTTATCACGAACCCTGGCTGTTCTTCCATTTGACAGAGGTTACTTTAAGAAAAAATAGTCCCACTGACACATGACTGATGTACTGGAGGGATGGGAGAATAATGTAGTCATGAGAGGGTATTTTCCTGCTGTAAACTCTAAGAATTTTTTTAAACTTTAAAACATTCTCTGTTATAAATTCCCTGCTTTTTTCCAGATGTATTTTTTAGAGATTTATTAGGTGCTTTTTTGACTTCCAGTGCTGAAGGAGGTTTATTTTGAATATCTATTTACATTAGAATCTCAGAATAATCTTATCTGTATTTATAAAATTATTTTGAGAGATCTTATTGTGATTAATTTAAATACATGGAGTGTAAAAATAATCCCTTTTAAAAGATGATTAACTTTTTCTTTGCGTATTAATTATCTCAAGTAGAAGAGAGGTCTGCGGCTCTGAAGGGAAGCTGATGCACTAGAGAAATTGCCGTAGACTCCCCCGTTGGCCAGAAGAGGGAGAGATGCAGCTGCTCTGGCTAACGAGATCACCGTTTCAGCTTAAATTGAAACGTTAATAGCTACTTGGGCAAACTGCTTTCGTGCCATCAAACCTTGATTAATACAATAACAGTCTGTATTTTACTCTGTCTGCTGTAAAGGAAAACAACCCTTACGAAGTAACTAGAGATACGTAAGTAAGTCTTTAAGGCAGTGAAACTTGGGCACACCCAATCTCATAGCTAAAATTTTGGTTGTGCACTGGGTATTCCCGGCTTCCCCTACATTGAAATAAAGTTTAAGAAATGAATTTGCATGTGGAATGATTTTTTCTATATTGTGGGTTGTAAATAGTATAACAAGAATATTAGTAAGACTGGTCTTTTCTTTAGTTGTGTCTTGGCTTCTAGGCAATGTAATAAGCCAGTTCTGTGAATGCCCACGTAGCCAAAGGAGCAGCATGGGTATAGCACTGAGAGAAAACCTTTTAAAACTGCTAATTTACTCCTATTTCTTAATGGGTATAAAGGAGAGCTGATGGATCAAAATTACCACATGACGAATTTGGTGTAATTCTGACATTATTTCACATAGTTCTGACAATGGCTCGGTCCTATGAACTGTGGTGATTTAAGGAAAAGTGCATATTAGTGGAGCATCACTTCACAGAAAATATTTTGGCTTCTTCTTTCTTACGGTGATAGAACTTCATCTTAGACGGTGAAGGGCAAGAGGGTGTTTCTAAGCTCACTTTCCTCCATTGTAAGTGTGCCTGTGGGCTATTCAAACTGGTGACTGAATGTAATTGTCTTGTTTTGCTCTGATGTGAGGGAATGGGGGATGGAACAGCTGTAGTCACACCTGCAGGTGACAAAACATACCCTGATGTATTTCAGGAAAAAAACAACCAGTTTCAGTATACTTTCTATACTAATGGATGCATGTTACATATGTTCTCCTTCTTTATTAAATCTCATAGCCTTTTAGATTTAATTTCAAAGTGCTTCTTTGAATCATCCCTGAAATACTGCTTCCTTTCTAATCTAAAAACTAATGCGATTGGTTAAGCATATGCAGTGTGGTTTTTCAGTAGCCCTTGGCCATGCTTTACTCTTCTGCTTTTATGATGCATTGTTAGAGCAGGTGGAGCGGTGACAGCTGCTTGCATTAATAAGGGTAATGAAATGCAGAGCTCATTTTTGTATTCAGATGTTTCAGTAACCTCCACAACACATAGTGGGCAAAATTCAGCCATGTGCAGCCTGTAGTATGCAGCTTGATCAAAGTAGTCTATATTTTCTCTTGTTTGCATTTATACACCGAGTATGAGTCAACTGTATGTGGAGCATAGGTATATTTGGCTTGTTGCAGTAGCAAGATTTGATGGTAAGAAAAAACACCAGTGAAAGGAAATAATGAACTAGTCTTTTCCTAACCCTTCACCCAATGAAATGTATACGATCTGCCATGGTCTCAGCTTTGAGCCTGGATTAAAGTTCCAGATTCAGCTCCAGGGTAAATTAAATTCCATGGGAGTTGTGCCATTCACACAAAGACAGTTTGTTCCTTTAGAATAATGTTGTGCTTCCCCTTTGATATTTCTACTGCTTGAATGCCAAGTCAGCCTGGTGACACTTGCTCCCTGTTCCCACCTCCCTTGGTGTACAACTGGTGCCTTCAAGAGTTGTTCTGCTCTGGCTGGTTTAGTATGTTACTGCAAGCTTTCAGAAGAAGCACTACCCTCAGCATTTTGCCTGGATCATTTCCTAGTTCAAATCATGTTCCTTAGCAGATGGCTATATCCATCTACACCAGTCAGCAGCAACCCCATTCCCATACCTAGTACTTGGTAAATAGCATGTGGTCAGTAACACTGATACTCAATCCATTTGGATGATATAGTTTCGTAGGTTCTTATTTAATATTTTGAAAATCTTTTCTTGCTCAGCCAAGCCCATTATCTATCTCCTGTGTTCTTCTCTCTTTGACCTTAAGTTCATGGGTACAGTTAGTATTTTTTGCTGTACCTCAGTGCAGTGGTTGCATCCAATGCCTTTTTGCACATTTGGAGTTTTAATTCATTTCATTTCAAACTTTTTCTCTTTCTTTTGGCAAGTCATTTCATGGAAGCATGCACATGAGGGTGTGTTTGCATGTTTATTTGATGCACATTACAGAGCACTTTTCTGATTTCTGAACATTTACTTGCTCACTGATCCTATAGAAGATAACTGCTCCTGACATCTTGTATTTCCTTGCTGATTGGGTTGCTGGATAAACTTTTGAGAGTATTAACATGAAAATGACAGGAGCAATCCCTGCAGTTCTTTTCCCTCTAGGCACTCTGCAGTAAGAGAACACTCTGTACTGCTTTGTTTTTCAGGTTGATGGTTTCCTCACACTCCTCTTTGGCCTGGCTAGCATTAACACCCTCACAGTGATCAGTGTGACTCGCTATATAAAAGGCTGCCATCCTGAGAGAGGTAAGGAATAAAGACAGATCCAGTTGTGCTTTCATCGAATTTGCTCTAGATCTGTTCTCCTTTCAGTTACAGAATTTACCAGTTATAAATTAGATGCACTGGAAACTGTAACATAGTGTAGTCAGGTACCTGTGGTAGTTTCCATGGAAATAAATAGAAGGCATTACTTCCAGAGTGACCTACGCCCATATTCTATAAATTTTCCCTGGTCTAGCTTTCACTATCCTTAGATAATGTATTATCAATTTTCACTCATAATATGAGTGGCTTGTTATCACCTCTCAAGCAAGAACATATTAGTATTTGTATTTAAAGCGTGCATAAACAATGGATACAACATGTGTTTTTCTTTCTAGTAGCATGAGCAGTATTAGCTTGAAGAGATTCTTCATGGAGGTCTTTTTTCTTCTCCAGGAGGTTCTCTTGCAGTTGGTTGTAGTGACAGATTTGCTGAAGTTCATTTCACCTCCATCTTATATTCATGGCTTCGTAAGATGCGATGTTTGAAATGCACACTTCTCTTTTGCTCTGCTGTTATCGCACATTCATAGCCTGTAACTTAGGTTTGTGTATTGATAAAATCTGACCAAGTACTCAGTATATTGTTACATAAATGTTAAGGAACAGAGATGGGTGGTTGCAAAAATATTTTCAGGGTAGACAAAGAAATAACCACAACATATGGCAACAATGGAACAGACTGAATCATTTGTACTGAGTGGCTAATGAAGTTTGACCAGATAGGCTTTTTTTTTACTCTCTTTTAACAGTGAAAACTTTGAAACAAATAAGAAAACACCATGAATTTAGACTAAGCTTGATCATTTCTGCATAAAACATATATTTGTTTCCTTCTTTTTACAAAATTGCAAAACACAACTCTGACAAAGTACTTTGTATTTCTGCAGCGGTCAGCAAATGTCGCCTCTGAAAAAACAGCCATGCAGTCCCACTGCTCCACAAGTGGTCTCCAACACAAGCATTTGCGAATTTAAGCTTTTCTTACAAACACATAGTTTTGTCTTAACTTCTTCTCAGATAGCTGTGTTCTCTTCATTATTATTTTCTGGTTAAACCATCTCATTGCAGCTCACTGTATCAGCAACAGCAGTATGACAGTGGCAATGGTCCTCATCTGGATAGCAGCCTTTTTCTGGTCAGCAGCTCCACTGCTCGGCTGGGGCAGCTATACAGGTAACAGGTATCTTTTAGTTGTACTTATTTGGCTCCTCTCCACTGAACTGAACTAAGATACTTATCTTTCTTCCTCCTGTTTGTGATAAACTCGATTGATTAGCAGTAGAACTGAGAAAAATAATTCATCAGGCAAGATGGATGTGCAGCATTGCCTGCTTTGGTGTCAGCTACAAAGAGATTTCTTGAAGATATCACAGGAAATACTTGGATCAAATGTGTATTATCTCAGGGGGAGGGGGAAATGGGGCCAGAAGTATTTGGCATGGTTAAGCAGTGAGATAAAGGAAATTATCAAAACACATCCTTCACAAACTGTCAAGAGTAGGAAGCTAGAAAATAATTCAAGTTCCAGCAAGTTAAACTTGAAACTATAGTAAGGCAAACCAGAAAGATCTGGTGAAACATTTAAATGAAAGTATGAAAACTAACACAGCAGAGGATGAAAATTATGTCAGTCAGTCCAAGAAGAGATGAGGGTGCAAGATAAGGCCACAATGAACACTGAGGTAGAATCATAGAATCACTAAGGTTGGAAAAGACCTACAAGATCATCCAGTCCAACCGTTCACCTATCACCAATAGCTCCCACTAAGCCATGTCCCTCAACACAACATCCAATCGTTCCTTGAACACCCCCAGGGTCAGTGACTCCACCACCTCCCTGGGCAGCCCAATCCAGTGCCTGACCACCCTTTCTGAGAAGTAATATTTCCTAATGTCCAGCCTGAACCTCCCCTGCTTCAGCTTGAAACCATTCCCTCTAGTCCTATTACTGAATTCAGTGGCCAAGGGCTATTCACACACTAAAAAAAATTTCATTATGGGAAATAGTTTAGAAATTCTCTCAAATTAAGTCTCTAAACAAACCAATTCAATAATTTCAGAGCTAAGGCATCTTAAGTAAGAAATCAAACATCTGGGGGAAAAGCAAACAAAAACACCCCTAGCTTCAGTGCACTTAAAATAGTTTACCCACTGTTAAAAAAAAACCAAAATGGATCAAGGTTTTGTAGGTCTATGAAACATGAGCACGATGCTCAGAGCTGGACAAATAGGGAAAAAACAAGGTAAAATCAGAAAACAGATCAAAATATAAAATCCTAGGTCTCTGTTGTGACTAAAAAGAAGTTGTAGAATGACATGTAAGTAGAGACTTCTTCCCATGAAGAAATAAACAATGGCAACAATAGCTCGGAACTAAAGCTCTGAGACTCAAGGACTAGGGAGAAGTTTAGGGCCAGGGCAAGTGTTAGGAAAAGACTAAAAACAGTACTACAGCATGCAAATATTAAGTAAGTTTTGAGGTATTTCTGTACCTTTGAAGGATGCATGTGGGAAAGCACCCATTTCTAAGAACCTTGAGGTCCTCTTCCCAAACCAAAATGTTATCAGAGTACTAGGCCTGGTTTGAGACAGGACAACTGTTCTAATTTTATGTAATGTTTTTTGCACTCCAGGTCTATCTTAAAAATTGGGTGGTCTGGATTTGTCATTTGCTTCGCATTTTCTAGCAACCTGGACTTTTATATATACAAGAACCCAACTAGCTCTTCATCTGCAGAATGTTTTCTTATATCCCATTTTTGGCCCTAACTTGGATCCACGGACCCCCTGTCAGGGCATCCAAATGCTCCCCCTGGCTCCTGCTTGTAATTCAGATTCAGTCCCCTAACAACGGTCTTCAAGACAGCTTCTTTCAGTGCTTCTCCCTGCTGAGGATCACGGCTGTTTCAAATTCCTGGTTCTGACTCTGAACACATTTTCCATAGAGAGACCCACGAAGACCTAGGAGCCCAGCAATGGCAGGTCTGGCAGCTGAGCATGACAGTGACAGCATACCACAGCATAAGATGCATTTCTGCCTCCCACGTGTCACTTCTGCACAGCAGCTGCAGAGGTCCCCAGGCCCCCACTGACTTTTGGAAATGCCACTTGCTGGTGCTTCTGCAGAGCAAGGGAAACACAGCTCTCAATTCTGACACAAGAAATCCGCAGGATTTTCTTTTCATTCCGTTTGGGAGATGTTTTATTTGATTTTTTTTTCAGTCAAAAGTTTTCACAAACCAGAAATCAAGAATTAAGTCAGAAGTTACGGTTATCTTTTTGAATAATATCTTGGGATCTATTGATGAAAAAAGGCAAAGGAGACAAAAAAAAAAAAAAAAAAGTTTTTATTACTGAGCACAGCCAGTAAGCACTGCCTAAAGCTTTTGGTGTTAAAAATATCAAGCTCTTTTTGATGAGACTCAAAAGAGATTTTAATCTTTTGCTCCTTTAATTTATTCTATCTGAAACTCCCATCACCCATGAGGAATTAAGGGAGTTTTTTTTCCTTCAGAGTTATCACTGGATGTCAGTGAGAAAGCTGTTGTTAAATCATGCAAGCTTCACCTGTACTGCATTTCCAAGACTTGTTAATACCTGACTTATGCATTTTTTGTTCATACTTCAATTATTTAATAATTCAGTTTCTTTCCATGGCTGTCAGGGGAGAAAAAAAAAAATAAAATCAGCCTTTCCTCTGCAAACAAAAATCCACAGTTCATAAACTACAGGCAATCCTCAATGCTGTCAAACTCAACTTTTCTGTCAGGACACATTTACAAACACATCAAAGTGACTAGATAAGCCAACTGTTATTCATAAAAAGCATTTAAGCAGAGACTGCTCTTTATTCCCATTGCCTTCTCCCTAGCTATCTGATCAGCTACTGCCCTTTTTTAAATCCCACTAGTTGCAGATCCTTCCATTTGCCTGACATTGTTTTTAAGAGCTTGCAGCTTCTTTGTAGTTGCTTTCCATTTGGAAAGACGTGAAACATTTTGCTAAGCATTTATATACTTCATTTTCCTGTATTCTCTATTTATTTGCTGTCGTTTCTCCCACTGCAGTAAAATTTTCACTGCCTTTTTACTTCTATTTAAGAAAATTAAACAACCACTCAATATTTTTATTTCTTACACACTTTGCTATGTAAGTAGTGATGACTTACATGCGGCATCCTGTATCTTTACAATTGCTTGTTATGCTGCTACAGTGCTTACCTCAGAAAGGTACCTTGCAGAAGAATATGTCAAATAAATAACAGTCTGTAGTATCAACGTACTAAATGAATACCCATTTTCTAGTGAAATGCCACCATTTCCTGCCCTGAAACAACAGTTTTAAAGTTACAGATTTACACTGGAAATCTAAATAAGACAGAATATGCATTAAAACTTGTAATGGTCTATAGCAGTACTTGAAAAATTGGCTGTCACGGCTTGTTAAATCAGAAAGGCACTTATCACTTACTTAAAAGATACAAAATACAGCATTAAACATGATAAATTAATCACACAAAGCCAGACAAATGCTCTAAAAATGCAAACCAACCTACCTTTGTTTTCCAGATCGCATGTATGGAACATGTGAGATAGACTGGGCAAAGGCCAACTTCTCTACAATCTACAAGTCCTACATCATCTCCATTTTTATTTGCTGTTTCTTCCTACCTGTAACAGTCATGGTTTTCTCATATGTGTCAATTATCAATACTGTCAAATTAAGCCATGCATTAACAGGACTCAGCGATCCCACAGATAGGCAGAGGAGAATGGAGCGTGATGTCACCAGGGTAAGTCTGGGTTTCATATTATGGGATTTATCTCAGTGAAATCTGTCTGTCCAAAAATTGCTCTCAACTAGGACAGAAGTGAACAAAACCTGTAACCCATATTCAATTTCTCTGTAAACATTAGTGAGTCTGAACTCAGTGAGCATGTGGATTGTTTAGAACTCCCTTGGTTGCCTAATATTTGTTGCTACATCACAAGAGAAAAATAAGTATAATTGGAACAGGTCATACAACACAAAAACAGAAGTTTGGTTTGGCATATTCTCTTTCAGAAAAGAAAATCCTACTTCTGAGGATGCACAGAAGTTACAGGGGAGCTTTCAAATTACTTATGCTAGATTGAAATCTACACTAAACCTCCTAAATTCATAAAAACCTGCAGGGAATTGCAACTGTTTTTGTTCCGTTAGATAAGGCACTGCTCATGCACACCTCATGCCAAATGAGATATATAGCTTCTAGGCATGGCTAGTGCTATCAAAGAAAAGTTTTCGCTTCTGTGTGCAGTCCTGTAAGCCATATCTTCAGGAGAACCTGAGTGTCTCCCTTCTAGATCAGTTTCTAAGCTATTTTTCCCCAGTGTATTTCACCTCTGATGTAGCCTTCTAGAATAGATTTAAGGCTATTTTCCTTCTGTCTTTCAGGTCTCTATTGTTATTTGCACAGCTTTCATTATTGCATGGTCACCATATGCTGTCATATCTATATGGTCTGCGTACGGTCACCCTGTGCCCAACCTTACCAGCATCCTTGCCAGTTTGTTTGCTAAGTCTGCCAGTTTCTACAATCCTATTATCTACTTTGGAATGAGCTCCAAATTTCGGAGGGACATTTTTATCTTGTTCCATTGTGCCAAGGAAGTCAAGGACCCTGTGAAGCTCAAACGTTTCAAAAACCTCAAGCAAAAACAAGAACCTTCTCAGAAAGAAGAGAAGTATGCAGCAGAAATGCATCCTGCACCAAGCCCTGATTCTGGTGTGGGAAGTCCAACCAACACCCCACCTCCAGCAAACAGGGAAGAGTATTTTGGTATTCTTGATACACCATCTAATAACCCTGACATCGAGTGTGATAGACTATAAGTTTTGTGGCCACTTCACACATGCACCCACTTTGTGTCCAGGAAGACCCTCTTCAGATCACTGTCTCAGTGATATCCCAACTCCCATTCCATCCGTTTCTTGCTATAACACTGACGACTACACAACTCAAGCAAATCAGATGACAAAGAGGTATTTTCCTTCTGTGTAGGTACAAAATGCTACAAAACATATTACAGCATGAGCAGCACACACAGTGCCCGAAACATTCAATTTTTACACATATGAAAGAACAGTCATTAGCTAGCAAAAAAAATACTAGTCTGTTCCTATTCTAATTTTATCATAAGATTACATTTCCAAATGTATTTTTTACTCTTCAGCAGTCCCAGCCATAGAGGATCTCTTTAGCTCTGTAATGTAGTACAGTCACCACTCATAGGAGAAGATGGGCCCTCTTGGGATTGTTACTAAACCGCTGCTCCAGTTCTGCAAGCTGGTAGTTACAATTGCTCCTCCCTAGATACAGGGGCAGAATTGCCACGTCCACATGGGTATGCATCAGATTGCCTGTGCATGCCCAACTCTACATGTGTCTATGCAAGCGCTAGGAAATGTAGATCTTGGTATTTTGTAGTCGCTGTAGGTTTAACAGAGACTTTGTACTTTTCCTTGTTTGTTTCCAGAATTATTTCCATCTTCCCTGACTTTTCCAGTGAGCAGGGCCTGGCTGTAGCATGCACATGCCCAAAAGCTGGCTTTAACTTTCCTGATGTGTCTCTCTATCTCGATTGCTTTACTAGATGACTACTAAGGTGGAGCACAAGATGTTTTGCATCCAATGAAGCCAATGACAGTAAGACAATAAGAGTATTGAAAAAGTATGGCATTTGCAAAATATTTACTGTTTTGTGCTATTTACAAAATTTAAACTAGCAACAATTTACTGCTGCTGTTAAATAAAGTTTTTGTACTTACCTACTATGGGTTAAAAAAAAAAAAACAAACAAAAACACTTTTAGATAAATGCAAATAAGTAGCAACGAAGGATAGCAATTGAAACAGCAAAACTAAAGAACTAAATCAGCAGTGAGAATACCTGATACTATAACATCCAATTATTCCATCAATTTAATTTCACAGAATGAAAGTTAAGGAGGCACATGTTCATAATTCCCCATCTTAGTAATTAACTGAGCACACAGATTTCCATCACAATGTCTTTGTATTAACCCTGGAAATTCCATGGGTTCATTCAGTGCCATTTGCATGCTGAACAAGGGTGGGGAAAAAAATTATGAAATGATTTGTTGCTAACCTCAGTGATATTTATGACTTTGTGGAATCTTTCACCCTCAGCGTATGTTAAGATATAGTTGTTCTCCAACAGTTTGTAACTTCCCCAAGAAACACATTTGGAAAATCAAAGTGAGCCCACCTTCATCTCCTCCATTACTCTATTTGTTTTGAGAAAATCACTTGTGTTTTGAAGTTAAAAAGAAATAAACATTTTAAGCAACAGTTGGGAACTGTTTCCTTTCACAGCCACAGATCTGAACTACAAGAATATTCATCCCCATGGAAAATTTTGAGATACGGGTGCTATTTCATTACCGTAAATAATTAAAAGCAAATAAGTAAACTGTTGACTTCCAGATAAAACTGCAGAAACAGACGAAGCCATTTAAGGCAAACCCCTGTCACAGCTGGATGAAGGCAGGCTAGGCCAGCCAAAGCTGGCACATAGTTTTAAAAGCTTCTATGTCTAACCCCAAATCCTCCTTGGCAGCCTTACTGGACTGAGCTCAGCCACTGCTGCACACACCCAGAAGTCACTTCGAGAGGAGTGCCACACATCCCTTTGGATGCAGCTCACAGAGGTACCCACAGTGACAGCCACTCCAGGCACTAGCAAGTAGCCACAGACAACTGGTTAGCATTTAATCACCATTTCTGCTAATTTATGGACATTTCAGGAAAGCGTATGCACCACTGCATATGTACACAGCAGCAAGGGAGAGACAGGAGTAAGATACATGAACCAGAGTGAAGCAACAAGAAGATGCTAGGAAGAGAGGGGTTAACAGCTTCAGGACACATACCTGCCCAAAAACAACTAGAAACTGCCAATGCAACAAAAGCCTTGACTGGACAGTGCAGATCTCACTCTCGCCATGCCTGAGACTACAGTCCTTGTAAATAGATACATGGTAGTACCGCAAGACTTCATGACTGCAGTGCAGAACATCTGGTTTTGCAGGTTATTTGGGGGAAAAGAAAGAGGATGGATGCCTTTGCAGGCACCGACCTGTGCTCCAGGCCCTGTAACAGCACATTTGTCACTGGAGTTACTCAGGTTATTAGGCTTCCAGCCCTCAAGCATCAGTGTTCTGCAGCTGCATGCAAGATACCCACAAGCACCTGAAGACAGGAAAAAACATCCAGAACCAGTTAGTGTTCAAGTGCAGGTAAGCAGATACACATCATGGTTTCAAGTGTGCAAATCCACACATATCAAACTGTAAAACAGTTGGCTTCCATCCTGCTTTCCAGTTTCATATTTCTTCCCCTTGTCCCTGGTCACACACTTGCCTGGAGGAGGCTTGGCCCTACTTCTCTGCTCACTGAGCCCATGTCACTGACCTCAGAGAGAGCCCCAAAGAGTGCAGAGGTTGAGAGCACCAGCAAGGGGAAACACTACCTGGGTGTACAGAAGGGGTGTGACAGAGTCCTGGGCTCTGTTCCCCATGCTTTTTTATGCCTTTTAGCCAGCAACAGTGAAGTACAGTGTAAAGGCATACAGAAGTCTAGAGTCGAATTATTCCCCTGCCAACCGTACTGCTTGCCAAATCTTGGATTTTCTTTTACAGTGGATGATTTTTGCCAGGAGAGATGCAAGAGGGCTGTTGTCATGAATGATGCTCTGGTGACGAGGATATTCTCAGTAAACTGCAGCTTTGAATGCTCCCAGTCTAAGATGGTCTTTGAAGGGAGGTCCCCAAGCCCCTCACTGAAAAGCAAAGGCCTACCTGTGCTTCTGAGCTCTCTGTTTAGAAGTCCTGTGTTTGTTTGCTTTGAATATGCTAGGACAAGCAATCATATAATTTCCAAGGATGCTCTCAGCATTTACTGGCTTGTTCCAGCAGAATCTAAGATATTCATTTGCTCTCTCTCAGTGCTAGATGCAAGGAAACCAGCCAGCGAACCCTGCTAGCTATTTGCTATCCATTTATCTCTGTACTCTTTGGCAAAAATGACATACTACAACACAGCAAAAGTCACTGCAAAAAGCTTGAAACACTTAAGCCACCCTTTAAATACTCTATGTTTTCATTTCCAAACATTGCTTAACATTTCTTTATAGTTATTCATTCATGCTCTCAAGCAGGTAAATTTGTAATGGCTACACAACTAACTAATGTTTTTACATGTGTATCAAAATTCAGCTCTTACTCAGTTCTTGTCTATATTATTCATAATAATAAAATATAATAAAATAATATTCAGCATACCAGTATTACACCATAATTGCTGCAGTTGTCAATACTTAACACAGGCACATTGGCCTAGCAGGTGGCTCCCTGTTACCAACACAACCATTTTACTTGGGCTACATAGCTCAAGCAGTGTTACATTCAATTTCCACACATAAAAACAGTTGCTTCTGGTTTGAAGGAAAAAATACAAAAACAAAGCTATCATTTGTTTATCTATGCCAAGAAAACCTTTAGGGCCCACATTTTCCCTGCTGACACAGTTACCAAGCTGAAAATCCCTCTGGGTGTCAGCACACTGAAGTACATAGCAACATTTCTTTATAGCATTGACATTTCTAATGGTAATATGAATAATGTGAGTATGTAGTTGGAGGGACAGCATACTGCAAGCCAGTCCCTGTTCTCAGTGATATTTATACCTTTTTATCTAATGACTCATGTAAAGCATTTCATGTAACAGAGACAAGAAAACAGGACATCTACCTTCATCCCTGTGAAGACAATGACTTTACTACAGCATGAACTTACTAACGATTGCACTCTTGCAGAGTCTCTTTCCACCCCAATAAACTCTTCATTCTTTGCCTCATAGACTGACTAGATAAGGGGGATACAGACTGTGCCCATCTGAGCAAGTCCTACAGCTAGTACTATCCATAGGAGTGATAGATGGAAACAAGATCCTTTCCCAAGGTTAGGGCTAGAATAGAACTTGGTTCTTCTACCCTATGAATACTCGCATCCCTGGGCAATAATGAAAAGGGTGTGTGACGTTACTACACCTGTGGTTTCAACTATCTGGATAACTAAACACTATAAGTTAGCTTAGCAGGCCAGGTTCTGTTGCAATGCTGTGCCTGATCCTCTCTCTCCCTCTCAGATTGCCAAAAGCTTGAGTTCTGGAACTTTTCAGTACATTAACAAATGAAAAGGACTTCTGAAAATCCTTCGGGAGCTCTGAGGGCCAAAGCAAAGATGCCTGCAGGGTCAAATGGGCCTGTGTCTACTACATGGTCTGAAGTGCTCAATTTTTGCACGAAGTGAAGACCCTACAGTAGTCATTCCCCCATTCCCTCATATATTGATGATCTATGCAATATGGAAAAGCTACAATCAGGGAAATAAAATGGCTCTAAAGGTTAGCACATATTCCTGCTTTCTTGGAAGAGGCAATTCAGGTAATTCCAGAGGAAGATGGAATCATGATCTTCTCCAAAACAGCAGAGCACAGATACTACTGGACATAGATATACATTAATCCTTCAATACCTGGATGCCTCTTGTAAAGCTTGATCAAATAGGCACAGTCTAATATAACTCACAGTCTGAGTGTTAGTATCTAAATAGATTGCACTGACTGCAGTAGAGGACAGCAGTTTATCTTCTAGTCTATGCTTTTATCTACAGTTTTGACCACACAATATGTATTTAGTACATTCCTGAAGCTTGTTTTCTGGATTAGATTTTTTTTTTCCCCATGTGTAACCTGTCTATATAACAATAGCTCATTGTAAAAGAGTGGCAAGAATACATTATACTTGATGTGCAGGAGAAAAACAAGAATAAATTCAAGATTCAAAGGATGTCCATATAGTAATACTATAAAAACACATCAAAAATTTACTAAATGGAAAGTAATAATAATAATAATAATAAAAGTCACACTGGAATAATAAAAACTAAAAAAAAAAAAAAAAAAAACCCAACAACAACAACAAAAAAAACCATCTACCAGCTGTCTGTGCCAATAATCATCAACTTTAGTGCTCAGTGAATGAGACATAAGCCCCCTGGGAACAACAAACACATAGCGTTTAATTACATAATAGGACATCCCCTAGTAAAACAGAAGTGGAAGGACTCAGAGATGACTTCAATAGCCCCCTCCACCTTGCTGATAAATGACAGCCTCCAATAGCCTTTGACACTGCTCCAGCCAGCCTGACCACTGCAATGAGCTACTGTTTGAGCAAAGTTTGGATAATCACAGAGGGTGCATATGTGGCTAGAGGCACCTCTGCTGGATCCAGAGCAAGGTCAGTGCAAGCTGCTCAAGCAATAGGTGACTGTGGCCTATATTCATCATAATATTTGCAAACATAAGTATTAAATCAAGAATAACGTTCAGCAGTACAAACAAGAACGCAAGCAGATCTCGGTAATGTGACTTGGCAAAACCTTACCACACACCAGAAATAAATTTCAAAGGGATTTGTACCTGTAATGCTATAATGGAAAGTACAGCAATAATAGCAGGGTGGCAAAATCTTTGACTGCAGCAAACAAGGACAAGCCCAAGCATAGCACTCATGGATGCAGAAACAAAGGAAGATTTGCTTACTGTCAGAAGACCTCAGGTAATCAAGGAACTCCAGCAAGATACCCTTGCCAACAATTAAAGGAGGTCTGGGAAGGGGTGGAGCCAGGGTCCACCCCTTCCAGTCACTCAGCTACATTGCATGCACCTGAGCTCCCCTGGGTTGGCCCTCCCTTCCCACCAGCTGCTCAGTCATTGGTTCGAGCCATGATTTAGCATTTCCACTACAGTATTATACTATATTTATATGGGAAAGTGAGAGGAACTTAGTGGATTTGCATCATGCTTTACACTATGAGGAACTTGCTGCATGAAATGAGCAAAGCTAACTTACCCAAGAGCAAGCTAGACAATTCCCGAGGCAGCATGTGTCATGTGTGTGGATTTAAAGGGAGTGGAAAATGGATTTTTCCTAGTACTACTGGATTTTCATCATGTTACACGACAATCCAGAGCTCAACTATGCTTACTGAAAGGCACTCATGTACAGCCACAAATGTTATTTCAGACCAAATTATTCCAGATTAATGATCAGTTCAATAATTTTAAAGTTTACATTTCAGATCCAGAGATGAGACCAATATCACCCTACAACTTGAGGGAGCTACTGCCAGACCACCAGGAGTCAGGGCCACAGAAAGCATTTATTGCTGTGGTCAATCAGATCTAGGATCCCACAGGTTTTTAAATGAAGATGATATGCTTCAATCACCTCTAAAAATCTGATCACTTGTTGCAAAAAGAGCATGGGATAATGGACCCACAGTAATGACAAGCAAACACTGGGCCTCTGGTGTCCATTTTTTGTCACCTGGATAAAGCCAGGAAGAATTAAGTAAGTCCTCTAGCATTCCCTGTGAGCACAGTAGGGACAGCCACATGGCCGTTCTTTGAGCCCTGCAGTCCTCTGTACCGTGACATTTCACTGGGACTCAGTGAAACATCCCCCAGTAGCGAGGACAAGGCCCCTTGAACCGTGATGGCATTTAGGCTTGTGATTAAAGAAACTCCAGAGACAAATGTTAACATTTGCAACTGCTGCCCACTTATGATCCTACAATGTAGGCTCGGCAAATGCTTGTATAACCCTTCTATATAGCCCATCAACCAGTTTTCATTAGGCAGCAACAAAGAAAAGTCAGAAGTGATTGAAGAGTGTATCTTCGACGCTGAAATGAGTGTTTGTATTTAGGCTGAGGGGGGCAGGAAAGGGGAGATTGAGGAGTGTTAGCAATTAATCACGTTGCAGCAGTGCACTATCTGTGTAGGTCTATTCATCTGAAATGTTGTAGTCAGTAATGGCATTCAGCTCAAGAAATCCCTAAATGTCATTGAGAGAGAGAGAGCTAATTCCTCTGCCCCCATGCAGTGATGAAAATTCAGGGCTTCGGCCCACATTCCTTACACCACTACCATAGTACTGACCCTTACTGTGTAAAATCTTGTGATTAAGACATGTGACTGTAGCAAACCCCACCACCCCTGCTTTTGTTCAGAAAGGGCCATCACAAACATTATCCTTTGCAAATCCAGGAGCAAATCCCCCTATCCCTGCATAACAGCGCTGCCGCAATGTTCACAGTTGTGGCAGCTTTAAAACTTGACCAGGTTCAACAAGACAAAGTGCTGGGTCCTACTCTTCGGTCACAACAACAGATTTGGGGATTTTCGTCTGGAGAAGAGAAGGCTCACAGGAGGCTTTACCACTCTTTACAGCTGACTGAAAAGAATCTGCAGTGAGATGAGAATCAGTCTCTTCTCCCTGGTAACAGTTGTAGGATGGTGGTAATGGCCTCAGATTGCACCAGGGGAGGTTCAGATTGGATATTAGGATGAAGTTCTTCTCCAGAGGTATTGGAACAGGCTGCCCACAGAGGTGGTGGAGTCACCATCCCTGGAGCTGTTCAGGAAATGTGTAGCTGTGGCACTGAGGGACATGGTTATTGGGAATGGTAAATATGGATTGATGGCTGGACTAGATGATCTTAGTGGCCTTTTCCAACCTCAGTGACCCTAGGATACTTTCCAACAGTGTGGCACGGAAGCTCATGAAACACAAATATACCACGTCTGCCAACCCACTGATGTGTTCTCTGGAAGCCCTTTTGATAAAACCTGTTTATTTCCACTCTATATATTTGTTGATGGTAGAGATGATGATGCTGAAAACCTCATCCAAAGTACTAGCCCAAGAATCACTAGTTCCTAGAAACTATCATCTTCTTCATAGCAACTGACTACATGGAGATTCACTTGCACTGCCACAATTTCCTATAAATATAAAACTGATACCAAAGACACCACTTTAAAAACTTGAAAAGAAAAAAAAGAAAAAGAAAGGGGGAGAGAGAGAGAGACATGAAAACTAGCATCACATTTCTCAGTTCTAGGTACTACTAATTTCACGGACCTCCTGACCACTCATTTTCTGCAGAACAGCTCTTGTTTACGTGTTGTGTACATGTACCATCCTTGCAGAAAAGCTGATGTGACAATGCAAAAACCATGCGTGCAGAGGGCAGTATTCAGTTTCCCTTTGAAGTTCATTTGTCTGTTGACTTTCACTTCTGGCATCTCTCAAACATCAACCTAATTTTAATGCCTTTGACTTTATCACCTTTAGGAAGCCTAGCCTTGGATGTGTGAAACTAAGTTATCTGGGAGCTGACTAAAAACTTCCCACAACTAAATACGGTTTGTCAAACAGCTCTGCCTTCATAGTAATACCCTTTTCCACCTTACGTGTGAAAAGAAATAGAGAGAACAACAAACTAAAAGCAAATACTTGCTGCAAATAGATCTAGTTTATTATATGAAATCAGTACCTATTCTAAGTTATTTTTTTTTACTCATTCTTGTAAGGTGGCTTTTTACTAGATGATTAAAAGAGTTCACATATTGAAAGAAAGAAAACAGAAGGTCAGTATTGTAGGGATGGGATGTCCTTCCTCCCAATGGAATTTTGATTGCATCAGTCTTGGAGAGGCTCCCTACAGGAAAGTGGAAAAATGTACCTTCAAGAGCAAAAGAAAAGCAATGAATTAGGACAGACAGAAACTTAAAGTGCTTTGTTCTCTTTTCTTTCTTTTTTCTTTTTTTTTTTTTTTTTTTTAAATTGGAAATTGATCTACTTATCTTATAGGTACTTTATTCATTCCTTCCAGAGAGGAAATGTTGTCATCAGTTGACATTGCATTGTCATTTGAGAACAGCGTATATTCTCAAATTGCCATTGCAAGCTCTGTTTGATGCCAAGCATGTTCTGGCAAAATACCCAGAAGGAGATTTCATGCCAGAGCTCTACCAATGGGGCCAGGAACACTCTGTTAAATTTCCTGAATTTTATAAAAGATTGGTTTTTCTATTTTACCTCAGTCTAGACTGGGCTATGAAGCGTGAATTTTATGGAAGGCACGGAAATTCACTTTGGAGCAGCAGAAGCTTTAAGATGTTATAGTCACCCCCTAAAATCAGTATCTGCTTAAATGGCCAAAAAATGGCTGGATGGAAATTGTCAGCACTCACAGGTTTCTTCACAGACTTTCCCATACAGTGGCACAAAGGAGAGAGATTTTTCTCTCTCTCCGAATTCCTTTAAGTATCAATGCAAAGTAAAAACACAGGTTATCTCAATCCACAGCAAAGATGGCTCAGTGGCATAAAGCCCCACATATATAGGAGGGACTGAAAGGGGCATTCAGCAAACACGGCTGAGGCTGAATACAGATCCATTGCACGATGCACCAGTGGCCTCAACAGTGAGTATTTACAACTCATTTGGGCTGTTAGCACACCATCAGCAGCAGCTCTACCCACCCCACTGAACCAAAGCAAACAGCCAAAGCGCTCAGTGAGCTGTAACATAGGATAGCGCATAATATTTAACATCACAGCTGACACAGCTTGGTTTTGTCCTTTATTAGCTCACCGAGGAGGGGAACATAACATTGCACAGAGCTCCACAGGCCGCGTGCCTCCTTCTCTTACAATGGCCCAAATCAGGATTGACTCTTGTGCTCCCACCACAACTACATTAGACAAGCACAACACGCAATCCACATTTCTCACTGATCATAACTACTTTTTCGCTTGATGGGAAGGGACTCACAGAAACCATTACCAGAACATAACAGCCTACAGTAAGGTCACAACAGAGATTTTAAACCAGCTTTGTACTGCTCTGCTTCTGGGAGGAAGCGCAGAAGCTGAACTGGGATCTGGACACACTCAGCAAAACGAAGGCATCAGATGCCTCATTCACCCTCCCTCCGACCCTCTCTGGCCCTCCCACCGGCACTTTGCAAGCTGTGCTCCAAGCACAGATCTGAGCATGCAGGATAATATCAAAGAGCTGTAGGTGCAGCAACATGAATCGTTCACCTTTTGCTGAGTCCTGAGCACCTTCCTTCTCCTTTGCAGCACCTATTTGCAATGCCCCAGTTCTCTCAGGAAGACATAAAAATCACACACACCTCTCACGAGGCTGTGAAACCCCATGAATCTGTCTATGATTCTTTTTCATTTATAGATTTAAAATAATAATAAACTTCCACTGAAATTCCTACCTTTTCAGACAGAAGTCACCATGTTTCAACATCACCTTCTGAGTCATCTTAATGTGGAAGAGCCCTCATCAACGAAAAGAAACCAAGACCCTGTTCCACAGGCTCCATCTGGGGCTAGCCCTAGTATGGTATAGCTGGATCAGGCAGCTGGGGCTGGCAGCAAACAGCTGTGGGCAGTAACCTCTTACATGCCTTGTGTGGAGAGAGCCCTGAGAGACAGGTTCTAGGGTTTTCTGTAGGTAGCTGTCCTCATCTGCATTTTCTGTGATTCAAACACTATTTCCAAACTCTGTTCTGTGAGCACTGTGCTTCTCAGATTTCTCTCTGTAGAAGCTACTTACCTTCCTTTTCTTCTGGTATTTTGTAAGAATATGAGTGTGATTTTCTCTCTCCCAAAAGCATTTTTCACATTCTTTCACTGTTTGCCTTTCTTTCCAAAGGGCCTTGAGAACCTAAGGTGGGAAATGTCAGTTATTGAAGCTTGAAAGAGCTGACAGTATTTTTCATAATATAAAAAACACTAAAAAATTAGAATGCTTAGAAACGTGGAGGTTTTCCTCTTGCAGTTCTCATGGAGATTTGATGCTGGCAATTAAAAGAGTGCACGTAGTATTGCCAGCTTAACTATGCTTGGGACAAAGCAATTTATTAGACATAATTTACTTAATTTGAGGATCAAAACACACAGCTTACCTTATAATATATAGTTGCAGTAACAGAGACAGGGAACAGAGGACAGAGCTTATTCAGAGATTTCTTTTTCTAATAAGATTTTAAAGTTCACTTTTTTTCTTTTAAATACAACAAGACAGCATCCTTTCTTCTCAAGGCTTGATTTCAAAGGATTTAAAATTGCACTGAATTCTTCCGCAGCCTTTAAGGCATCATCGAAGAAGAGACATGACTCTTCCTTGCCATTCTATTTCTACATCACTGAGTTGTTTATAATTAACTGAATTGCTACAGCGTGGAGTGATATTTATGCATACTGCCTGTTTTCTGCTTTTTTAACTTGGAAAGAATCATGAGAAATTACTGACTTACAGAAAGCACAGATGCAGGCTGGCACTGTGGAAATTTGTGTTTATATCTTTTGTCCCTTGCAGCACACCCCATTGCTCTGTAGGGCTGGAAATGCCCCAGGCAACTTGGTGCTTAGATAAATGGTAGAAAAGGGAAGGTTGTTCCTGAACATTGTGCTAATGTGCTAACACTGAGCAGCTGACTGAGACCGCGTGCTGAAGGAGACCAGCTGTTGGGGGATGAACAGTGCTCACTTCACATTCACGGTGGGTAGCAAATATTCCTATCACCTTGGTCCTTAGGAAGCAAGGAATAAGGAATTGTGTCTGTACAGGCAGAAAAATATCAATGGCATGCAAAAGGGCAGCAAAAAGGGTCACAAAGGTTCTTCCTCCATGTTGAGCCTGCACTCCCAGACCTGACCTGTTTGCACATGTATTGGAATAAATGTTTAGTAGCAAATACCCAGGACACAGGGGAGGAGTCTGATTTTCCTGCCTTCAGCCCTGCCCTGGGTGGAGAACCAACAGCATTTCCAGTGTCAGGCTGCTTCAAACACCCCCAAAAAATCTGAATGTGTTTCAGTGACCAGCAGTAGTCCAGATCTTCAATACTTACCAAGGCAATGAGAACCTTAGCAGAAGAACCCTAACACCGTCTCTCCCACCCTGCTTCAGCTGAGAGGGGTGGGGCAGGGAGGGGAAGAAGGGAAGGTAAATGCAAGTGTTTCTGCCAGTCCATAGAGTCTGCATGCTGAGGGCAGCTCTTTCATCCCTCCAGACCCTCCTTGTATCCATGTCACATGGACCCTTGGGACTCTAATCCCCCAGAACCTCCCCCTGCTCTGTTCCCCTCCCACTTCTCCTCTGCCTTTGCCCTCTCCCCCAGCCCCCAGGATCCCATAAGCTGTCTCCTTCCCAACTGAGTTCCACCTTGCTGAAACACAAGACAGTCTGTCTCCATAATGCATACCATTCCTCAAGGAAGGTGTTGCCAGCACTTGGACCCACACAATAAGAGGTTTATATGGACGCAGCACCACACAAAAGGTGAGGGGGCTCCCCAGGCTGATATCTCTCCACCTTCCCACTCAGGAACATGGACTTACCAACCAGTGCCCCATCCACCAGCTGAGCTCATTCTGGAAATTCTGCCTTCTTGAGGGCAAACAGACCTCCACAAGTCCAGCAGTCTTCAGAGGCAGGGAGACCCTGGAAGGAACTGAACAGCCACAAGACTGGTAACAGCGATTTCAGCCCTTACATGCTGAGCCTTTGCACAGGGGCTGCATGCAGAGGGGCTTTTCATGAACTCTGGCAAATACCCATTTTGAAAGATGCATATAAGCAAAGCAAATACATTAATCTACCCATTAAATACACTGGCAGTTCTGGCCCTGCTGCATGTTTGAACACTTTGGCGTGCCAGAGCAGCAGTATGATTTCTGCATGCTGCCTCCAGAAAAAACCTGCATTTTGAATGGTCTTCAGTGCCGAGAGCCAAAACTGGAGAAGACAAGGATAAGGGCACCACAGAGGGGATGCATTCAGGTTCTGGGAGGCAGCCACGAGCTCTCTACTGTGAAGTGGCTTTTACTGGCATCACCTACTTGCTCTGACACCTGATGCCCTACAGAGCGTAAACAGAAAACACATCAGGAAAACAGTCAGGAAGAACAGATAGAAGACTGTTACAGGTTTTACATTTTCCAGGCCCAATTTGCAGTGAATGGTTGAGCTTTACTGCCAGGGTAAGGGGCACCAGGATCCAGAGTGAGACCTGGTATTCTTGGCAAACTGAATTAACAGTGGCAGTGATAGCACATAGCTCACACTGAAAGCGCTTAGATAGGGAAAGAATGCTGAAAAAGCCATTTGTATTTAGAGAGCTGTCATTCTCACCTGCAGGCTCCAGCACTGAATTCAGCTGAAACCTCTCACAAAGAGCGCTCTCCTAAACAGATGACTTTACGCTTCATACCAGGATCTTTATGCCACTGAATCGGTTTTTATATGAGGTTGTACTGCTATAGAATACATCCCACTTACTCTGGGAAGACTCAATCCCCACCTACACTGGATTTGAGATGAACAAAATCCATATGCTTGGCTTCCTACAGTCCTGGTTCTGTTCAGCTACCATGCATTTTTGTATGCAATAACTGGAAGCGCTGCCAAAAAAAACTGATCCTTTAAATGGGATTCCATTGTAGTGACTGTTTGCTTTCTGATGATAGCAGGCTGGTGAGATGCAAACATTACAGTACCCTTCCATACTGCAACAACGTTTAAAGTTGGCTGCAACCCTTCAGATTCAAAGGCTATCATCACTGCGAACTCCTCTTGTACAGCAGCCCAGGGAATTTGCTGACCCCAGATGTGTTGGGTGCTGTTCCAGTCCTGGCACCCACTGCTCACTTTAGCTAAGTTTTAGTACAGCATTTGTGGCAGCCTCTGATATAAATCTGGCAATATGTGGGATTGAAGGTAGGGGTAAGGATAGATTTGGTGGCATGGTTAAATAATGAAGATTCCTTGATGCCCTGATTACTCCCTATTGCATCTCAATTACAAGTGGATCTTCTGGCTGTTTTCCTTTTTTTCCTACAAAGATCTTGAGATAATTAAAGAAAAGCAATATTGCATTGGTTTTTTTTCTGCTACAGCCCAAGATCTACAAGAAAACCCAGCTGACATCTTGGTCCCATTATTGTCTGCTTGCAAATAGCTAAAGCACTACATATTAGATGTCTCTCAAAGTATATAAACACTCTTTAAAGATAATACTAATTTCTGAGTTCCCTCAAACATCTCATCATATTTTCTGTCCAGGCCTGAATTCACTTTTTGTTATGTCTTTTGATTATTGTAGAGGCAGATGAGATAAAAAATGTCCAAAAATGGTTAATAGTCCTCGAATCACAGAATGACTAGATTGGAAGAGACCTTAAAGGCTGTATGGATCCAGCTCTCTGCCAGGGACAGAGACGCCTTCTACTACTCCAGGCTGCCCAAAGCGACATCCAACTTGGACTTGAACACCTCCACAGATGGGAAGTTCACATTTCCTCTGGGCAACCTGTGCCAGTGCCTCACCACTCAAGAGATGCTCAAGTCATTCAGGTATCAGTATCATATTAGAATCTGTTTTGCATTTACTGCTGTGAATCTCAATTTCTGAGCTTGTCCCATCAGGACAATGGGGTCCCAGGCAGGTCCCATTTCCACACTGCATGCTGTAGGGGACCCAGAATGGGGAACTTGACAGTTCTCATAATAATATAACTTCTGTCACACCTGAAAAGGCTAATTTAGGCATCTTCTGTCTCCACCTTTATTGTGGAGTGTGCAAATGAACTTGGAGCCTGAGGCTGACAGATGGAGTCCAGTTTCTCTATAGTCTCAGGAAAGATGACCATTGCCATCTGCACTGAGAAACGCCCACTGAGGCAAATTTACACCGTGTGAGTTTGGTAGCCATCCATTTAAACCAGGCAAGCCAACATTATGCATTCATTTGTCCCATGATGTCTTTCCATTCATAAAAAGAAAAAACAGATGCTTGGCTACCCAGTTGCTCTAATTATTTAAAGTTTCTGATACTGGCAACAGCTCCAATATACATAATTCAGCCTTCGTACCTTTCTCAAGCACAAGACAAACACATCAGTGTATTTTATGTAAGCCTTCCAGGACATTGGTTATTTTATTTACCTGAGGTCAATTTAGATGTAAGTGCTTTAAGCAGCTAAAACCAAACAATGTTAACCCCCTAGTAGCCCTGCAACCTCGATTATACTTTTAACTTTCTACAACATACTTGTGCCTTATTTGCTTAATGTAGAAATGGTCTTTAAGCACATCTACCTTAAGTGCAGGAGTGCAAAATAAATATTTTATTTCATAGAGTATCAGGAACCTAGCAATGCTACAGAAGTTGACTCTCTTGTTGCTTTTTGGGAACTCAGCTCTGCCACGTGCTGCCATGCTACACAGGATAACTAGGGGGGCTGTAACATGGAGAACAGTCTGCTCTGTGGCTCCTGCAGTAGTATTTGGTGGAAAAGACTTGTGTGAGATAGTTTGAGAGCAGAAAACTTGCTCCTTACTGCTTAAGTACTTCGATAGGATTAGATGTGACATAGCTACATGTGATCTTGCAGAAATCATTTTGTTTACCTATGTTTTCTGTCCTTTCATGCAGAGTCAGGACCTTGACAGTGTTCCTTAGCTTGCCATCAGTTACTGAGAAGGCTCCTACAATGGTTTCTGTACAATGGTCACAGTCTGGTGAGTGCAGCCATGGAACACTGTGACTCCTTGTGCATCTCCTACCCACAGCCTCATGAGTAAATGACTCTGTGGTTTTAGGTGGCAGTCACAGCCCCATGCCAGAAGAGCAGCATGTGCCCTGGGCCTGCAGGTGGGATAGAGGCATGGAGGATTCCTGGCCTTCCCCCTAAAAATTACCCATCTGAGTTTAGGTATGTCCAAGGCTGTAGAGTGACCTTTTAAAAGGTTTTCTATGACAAACCATCCATGCTAAGCCGACAGCCTTGCAGTATGAGCGGAGACAGAAATGAGGGAATTTGTTTTTGGGAGATGTCCCCAGGCAGGCTCAGATCCAAGCCAGCACAGTGCTCTCTGGACAGAGAGAAAAGCCCAGGCAGTGCAATAGAGAGGAAAAAGCAGGATGTGATATCTGGAACATAACCACCTGCCTCAGTTCACAGACATATTGCCTGCTGAGCATCAGATCTGGGAGAGGTGAATTTGTTTACCGCTTCCAAATAGGTGAGGTTTTTCCTCTTTCATGTACCAGTACATCTCAGCAGAGAGAGGGAGACATGAGGGACCCTGCATTTCTGTGTCGGCTGAAATATGTAAACCTTCAAACTGTATTATAAACAAAAGCTTCAGGAAAAAATGTTGAAGTTAGTTAGATTTGTAGTGAGGCTTTGATTAGGTGAACTTCCCTTCTGGGAAGTTAGATTTTTCAGTTATTCCAGCATTGGTTTTTAAACAAAAATTGTATACTTTAAAACTTCCACCTGACCGATGATCTCAAAATGAAGACTTATTTAGGGTGTGTGACAGATCCATCGGAAAGTGTCTGGTCTTCCAGCTCTTCTGGAACATAATCCCCTACAGGGCCTTGGCTGACTTCTTCCACGCCAGTATTGCCTGCATATATCATAACATCTCTATCAGTCTTCTCTTTATCTTCCAGTGTGTTGATAATCTCTGAGTGGATCATAATTCAGTGTGGTCACTAAATTTTCCTCAAAAATGAAGAATATTCTCAAACCCTTTTTGAAACTGAAGCATTTAGGCTCTCTGCTTCATTAAGGATTTGAGAGCATGAGCCAGAGATCTCACAGCCTTTGCTTTCAAGCTTCATACTATACTACAGTAGAAACAAAGCCACTCCATGTATCAGTGCTGCCTGCTTGAAAAGAATAAAGCAGTGATTTTGGTAAAATGTTTCACTGAATTGAATAGTTGAGCTGCTGCTGTGAGGGAGTGAGGTTGTGATATACCTCAACCTTACTTACTAGGTATATATGCACGTATGTATCTCTGTATATCTGTATATGTCACGCAGTAGAAAGATTACAGCACCTTAGATCCTTAATTGATCAAACAAAAAAACCCCACAATATAGCAAAACTTTATAGTTACCACCACAAACAGTACTACCAGTTAACAGAAAACTCAAATGAAGTCCTCTGATTAGAACTGATGGTGGGAAGCATGAATACACAGACACCAAGCGTTTTTCCACCCCGTAGACAATAGTGTTCAACAGCTATTGTCTTCAAACTAGTGGCTTTCTGACTGCACACTAACCTCTTTCATGAGCAGATCCTTTCCTGTGCAAATCCCTGCACCAAAGTGGGACCACACAGCAGGGTTCACCTCTTGCTCCCACACTTTGTGTTGCTAGCTCTTGGGTGGCTGGGAGTTACTTCTGACAGGAAAGAGCACAGCCGGCAGTGCTGGGAAATGTTGTAATAAAGACAGTCATCCGGTGGCCTCTGCAGCATTTTGTTTTGATACTCTTCAGTTCTCCATTACACGTGACAATGAGAGGGTGAATAGTGACAAACTTAGGGAGTTTTTACTTATTCTGCCCACTCAGTCTTCCTGCTCCACAGTTCCCAAAATGCTCATTTCCAGGATGCACAGTTAGTCAGCTCTCACAGCAACACAAAAATGTGTCAGCCCAACAGCAGCACCCTTGACCCCAAGCCTTCAACATACCTCAGGTGGGTAAAGCACAGATGGATTTCACCAGTGCTGGCATCTTGGAAGCAACAAAACTATGTTCAGACAGCACTGTATTTGAGCTACATCCTGCCAGGTCCAATCTGATATTTTGCACTGGGTACCAGTTATCCATAAATTAGGTAATCCAGCCATGGAAAATGAAAAACGGATCAGCTATTTCTCTTGTAAAACTACAACCCCCTAATTGCAGCAGAGATGGAACATGACCTACCATGTAGACACAGTAACTGTTGCTTTAACACCTTCTCAACCATATTCAGCTTGCCTATGTCCACAGCCCTGAACAAGCTAATACAAATACCAGAAAGAAAACCGCAGGAGAACTTTTTGCAGGTACATCCCACTCATCCACTTCTTCTCATGCCTCCATAATACAGCACCAGTTTGACTATTTCTGTGCTCTGCCAGCACAACCTGAGTCTTTTTCTGCCTGGCTAGGTCTTGGTTTGCCAGGTCCGTGTTCATCAGCACTCTCATCATCATATTTCTTCAGTTCTCATTCCTTGATATATAGCTCTTTCTCAAAGTCAATTCAGAATTTAATTGATTTGACCTCAAGAAACTTCTTGGGTAACTACCGACCTACTACTATGGAGCTATATATACTATACATGCTTACGGATTTCTGAAAATAGTCTTCTTAAGTGGAAAATAAGTGGCTAAATACCAGTGAAGGTATGTGTACAAACACTTGAGAGTATTTCTAGCAACATCTGTAGGTAAGAGATTATCACTTCATCCAGAAGTGCTGGGAAACAGCACAGCCACTTAGCTGCAAAACTCCAGTATTTGGATGTCTGGCTTTCAGGACCTCTAAAATTCCTAAGGTCTCAATCGTGTTGCCTAGCGTTATTTGAATAAATGAACCTCACAACTCATTTTGAAAAAGCTGATGATGATGATATTCTGAAAGTCTTAACTTGAATTAGAAAGGCTTTGCTGTTGGTTTAGGGTTTTTTTTTGTTTTGTTTTGTTTTAGTAGATTTGCTATCAGAACAAGCTTTTTGTCAGTACACTTCTTTCTGACTCACAAGGAATTACCATGGCAAGACTAGATTTCTATTTTAAGAGCATAATTGAGAGAATCAAATGATTACGGATGATTGTAAGTTAGTAAAACAGTTTGAACTTCTAGATAAACCTCTGTTGCTGTACTGTTTATTGGTACGCTGAGCTATCTTATAGTTTCTGTAAGTACTAGACAGGAGAATCACAAACAAATGTTAATTGCTTTCACTGAAGCTAAATGTATTTATGGGACTGTTACATCAGAAGTAGACAAGAACTACACATCTCTTCAATGTGTCTTTTGAGCTCCATCTCCTATATTTATTCTAGATTTTTGTATGTGAATTCTCACTAATAATGATCTTAGAACTGTTTATGTTCACTCATATGGGTTACCTACAAACTTCTGAATACTTAGATGGAATTGCAAATTACACTTTGCATTCCAGCATCCTAGGATATGATACCCCTTCTGTGATAACATTGTGATTGCTGTGATCTTAAAAGTCTCAATAAAACTTTCCTCTTAAAGTTACCTGAGAAATTTAGGAGCTCTGTATACAGATACTTAAGAAAAATAGTCATTTTGTGTATCATCACACTAAATGAATGCTGGTTTAGAAGCCTCTGACAACCTTTTGTTTAACTTCTGCACCCAAACTGATCAGAAAGGAGTCCATGCTAATACTCATTTCATAATTCTTCTTCTCTGTGGTCAGACTCATGGATTTACTGTTTCTAATCCTCCAACTCCAGGGTGGCTGTTTGCAGAATGAGATGCCATAAACAAGAGCAAAGGCATCAGTCTGTCTTTTCAGAAGGTATTTATCTCTTTAAATCTGACTCTCACCTAAGCAATCTGGTACTTATGATCTCTAGAGCTGTTGAATTTACTCCAGGCTACTAGATATAGTCTTAATACAGTGCTGAACTGCATGGGGAAACAAAAAAAGTTGAACAAGAACATCAGGCAAATAAAGTTTCTCTTTCCAAAAGAGAAAAACCTGACGCATCTGACAGGCTGCTGCAAAAGGAGCATAGAAATCCCTACCAAAAACATGTGGGAGGGAACTTATATTTAAAACAGGACCGCCTAATTCAGCTGCTAAATCACTGTAAGGAGCTCTGTAGGTCTGTGTATGCGGGAGGGAGAGAGGAGCAGAGGGAGGAGGGAGGGAGGGCAACGTGCCTTTCACAGAGCTGGGAGCTCGATGGGAATGTTTGATTAGCTCCTCTTTGAAAGAGAAAAGGTGTCCAGGCCTCCCTTCGCCGCCTGCCTCTGATTCTTTAGAATAATGTTGGCTGGAGTTTGTGGTACAGAAAAACTGGGGGAAAAAAGCACTTTCATACTGTGTGGAGAAAAGGAATAAAAAGTTGCACACCTCAAGCAAGGTAATTCTGATGTCATTTCTCTGCTATATTCGTTTTCTGGGGACAGAGGGAATTGGGTTTTTGTATGTGTTTGTTGATGATAGTTAAATATTTTCACTGCTAAGAAACTGTAGGGATATAATTTTTTGTTTAACCTTCCAGCTGCGTGCATAAGATAAAAGACCCAGGAAGATGAAGACATAGATATAAAATGAAACTGTACTATATTTTTATTTCATTAAGCATTCATAAAAGCATTAAACCCCTGCTGTTAAAGTGAACACATATACTCACTGCCTGAATAGCAAGGGCTTAACTGCTTCATAAAGCATAGTATATATTAGTCACACACCAATAGGCACATATATGGCTGTTGTTCAAATAGTGTGCGATAGGCAATGTGACCTGTTCCTTATGCTTAAAGTGGTTTTGCTTTCAAGACTTTCTCTTCTCCTCTTTGGTCAATAGGAAGGTATGTGTTGTATTAATTAGCACTACAGGTCTCTGAAGACACTGATCTCCAAGACGCCAAGTGGAAAATTATGTTATTCCAGTGATGTGTACTTACACTGTGTGAACTCCCTTGCTAGTTGTATAGATTCAGACGTATAAGCAGTACAGTAGCCTAGACTTTACGTACCCTTTTGTGCTGAGTGCTTACTTTGCTTCTGTTGGTCCAAAAATGAATAGCATTGTCAAGCCTGCCACAGCCATTCAGCTCTCTACAGAGAGATTAGAGTCCTGATAAGTCTCTTCAAAATGTGATTTCTGTCAGACTAGTACAAACATGAACCAAATGCCCCAAGCAAGTTTTCAGCCCTACTCAATATTTTGTTCCTAGAGTTTATGTGAACTATGCTATATCCTGAGCAAAACAGGAGCTACAGGTTGAAGAGGCAGATCCCTCTTAGCATGCATCTCCAAAATTTAAACAGAAGCCCAAAACCAAGAAAGAATACACAAAGAAAAATTTAGTTCAGATGGCTTACAATATCTATTTGACTGAGAACAGCAATGGAGTCGTGTATGCTAATAACGTGTTCTGCTGTATGCATGCTGAAGTTAAAAACACCTTGTGTTTTACTATGGTCAAAGACTGGCTATCCTTTTCTGTATCTGTAGTACCATGTCCTTCAGTCTTTACTCAGATCATCACTTGAACTAAAGTGATGACTTTAAGGCCGGTCTCTTTAGAAAACACGAACACAGCTCAAGGAAAAGTAACTGCATTGCACATGCACATTACTTTCTGAATACTGAATCAGTATCTTATTATAGACCAAGTTACTTTGCTTCCATATTTTTCTATTGCTTTAAGTTGCTGAGCTGACAAAAAAACAAACAAACAAACAAAAAAAAACAACTTCCTGTGTTTCTGTTATTCAAGATAAACAAAATATTTAATAAATAACTAAAAGAGAAACTGTCTTACCTATAGAATTGAATATTGCATTGTGCTTCTGCCTGAGGCAGGAAGTTCTTAACATACTCATTATTTTCTGTACGACACTTTCTTCCCTGGCAGTGTTCCTGCACAAGTCTTACTACTGCTTGTTGAACCAAGTGGTTTTATAAGCAACAATGCCAAGGAAACCAGGTTTCCTCATAGCTGGGATCCAAGAAAGGGGCTGTATGTTGGTTCTCTAACGCCTAATAATGGGATCCTAGTGAAGCCTTTCCTTTAGTGGGAGTATTTAATAAGGTATTCACCCCTTCACCCAGCTACTTACTTTCACAAAAGTAGTAGGAAATTAATTTTTATGCTCCCTTGGGTCAAACTTGATTAAAATGAGTTACTTCTAAAAGAGGACTGCTTGAGACAGCACAAACACAGAAGATGGGAAAAACTAATTACTTAAGGTGAAAGAACAGAATTATTATTTCTGGCCATTGCTTTTTAGAAAACACTATTAAAAAAAACAAACTGAAGTTTATGTAACAGTGGCATCCAAGACTTGATTGTAACTTGCCTATCTAGAAAATTTTTATCTATTTCCTTTTTACCTCAGAGCTTCAAATACAGCTCTAGAAAGAAAATAGTGCCCAGTAGCTCAACATGCTAACCCAACAGCTATGGCTGTACTCGTGCCCCAGTGCCTTGAGGCTAAATGCAGAGAAAATGCTCTAGCATACTGTCATGATATCTCTGCACAGAGGGATGGGCAGGTGCCAGATCAGTGAGGCACAGGTTGTCCCATTGCAGTAGGGTGTTTTCTGGACAAGTGGACCAGAGATTCCTGAAAACCCTGCGAGACACTGTGGCCTTTTGAAGCTCTGGGTCCACCATTCAAGAATTCAGAAACTGAACACTGACCATTGAGCATGCCCTTCTTTCTGAAAGCCTGTCCATCATACAGGGCTCACTGATTTGCACAAGAAAATAGAAATACAGAACAAAACAGAAACAAATGCAGAACTAAAGTTCAAGGTTGCTTTTTTTCACCTTGCCCACCTTGAGTAGTTTTTCAGGCCAAGAGTCATAGGGACATATAGGGAGAGATAGGTGCTTAACACCTACTTAAGCACTTCAGTCACTTTTTTGAACTCTCTCATGCACAAGGAGCCCTGTTGTTCCCAGAGCTGCTGGCCTTGGTTGCCTGTGCTGGGATTCAGCCGGGGAGTGGGACAATGCAACCACTGTTTGGAGCGGATTGTCACACTGAGACTATAATTATCTCTCTTCTAATGACCAGCCAAGCAAGATAACAGTTTTTATTCTATGTTTAGAAAACAATGTCTTACTACAAATTGGTGGTCCATTTGCCTGTAAAAGAGCCTCTCCAAGTCTCAGAGCAGATGCCATTCTTTTGCATCCTAGTTCGTTTATTTATTACGCACTTCACACTTGGAAAACTTGCGTAAATGCTACAGAAGCAGCACAAGTGGTGCAGAAGTGACCAGAAAAGCTGTAGCTGTTTAGGCTGTATCTACATCAGTAAGTTAAACACTGTCTGGCTCATGACTGTCTGCATCATGCGGGTGAACTTTTTTAGCTCCCAGCCCACAGAGGCTGCACGTGTGGCTGCAAGTGTTATGGGAGGGAGCAGTGAAACTGAATGTCCTGCAGAGGAAACTGCATGTCCTGAAATGTCCTGAAATGTCCTGCAGAGGAAACTGCAACAAAAAGTGAGGAGTGAAGGGGCTTGCTGCAGGTAACACAAGACTGTGTATGACAGACGAGATTTTCTCCAGTACTGTGGCCCACAGATGTGCTGGGGTGACTTCAGATGTGGTGTAGGCTCCTAAGGCATCTACGGGGATAGCTACACTCACCAGCAGTGACTGCAGCCCACATGGATATGTCTGACTCTTGCAGACAGTGGGATGAATCAGAAGCGGGTATTCAGGACAGCATAGCACTCGTGGTCAAGCTACCTGAGTGCTGGCACAGGTCCCTGCAAACATTTAGCTCCAAGCTCTGTGCCCTGTAGCAGCTGTAGTGTTTATGGTGTTTGAGGGCTGCTTCCACATCCTCTGCAGCGTGCCTTGCCAGCAGAACAGTAGAGCCACCATTCCCTCTCTCCACAGCCCTCTCACCCTCAACTTTCTGCCACCTTCCTCTGAGCTGGCGCCTCTGCTGTCCCTCACAGTGGGACGTGACTGCACCATTTTTTTCAGCAGATGAGCCCTGGGAAAAGCCAGAAAGTGTCGGGCAGAACGAGTATTTCCCAGTGAGTTGGAACCTGCATTTTAAGTTGGAGCTGCATTTTAGTTAAAATTATAATACCGTCTGCATTGCCACTTTGCTTTTGAAGAAAATTTGTACCCAAATCTATAGCTCATGCCCCAGACTAGAAATACCTCTGGATGCAGAAGAGCATTCATAACCACATTTACTTCATTCAAATTGTTTAAACGGTTCTTAACCTGCCAAGTCTGACTGTCATGACTGACCTGGCTTTCTAGTATCTGTTAAGCCGATTCTACCTCTGCTTCATCTCTAGAGCTGAAGATGTGTTAAAAGTTCATCCGTACATCAAGAATGTATCTCATTCTACAGGACATCGTACAGATACTAGAAAAAGTTCTAAAGATGCCAACAATATTTGCAAACCATATTTTGGCCTGCCACCTTATAAAATAGCTTTGTAAATGTAACGTGTGTAACACAGCAGCCAACAGTTTCTCAGTTGGCAGCTGGTTCCCTATGAAAAACTCAACTGCCTTATGACAGTTTGACATGTGCCAAATTTTCTGGAAAAATTCTGAATGATCGTTGTGTAGCTTCTTGCAAATCTTTAATGTCCCCGCCAGGATGGACTGGGGATTTCCAGTGCCTCCAGGCTTGTACATAAAACTGTGGAAATTTTTACCTCTCCAAGATCACTTGTTTACAGGAAAGTTTGAATGTGACCACATCTGTACTTCTCAATCTCTCTGCCAGGCTCCTTTGAGGGTTCAGAAGGCTCCATTCTTTCTGTTTGCACCAAACACATAGCTTACCCTGGAGCTCCTAGAACAAGAATGAGACACAGAGGAAAGCTGGCAGCAGTGCTGTATGCCCTGGCCTTAGCCACCTCTGGAGAATCTGAGTGATGCAAGGGTACAGCTCCATGACTCTGGTGGCAGCAGGCATTGCTGCCAGCCGGCTGAGGACTCTATCTTGTTCACCACCTTGACAATGCATCTGCAGCACACCAGCATTTTGTTCTCCCAGGCTTGCTCGAAGAAGAATAGGAAGAGTGCCTCCAGGGCACTCATATATTAGGGGATGCAGTTTTAGAAGCAAAACCACATAACGCTGTCTGCATGACCAGTATGCTAAAGAGACCATGCCCACCATCTGCCACAGTCTTCCAATATGCATGAGGCTGCACAGCTTTACTTGTGTGTAGTTGTAACAGTCAGAAAGATCAACGCAGCAGAATGGTGATACAGGAGGCATAATGACAACGGGACTAGCACAGTGGAAAGGTGTTACAAAGAAAAAGGACTCACCTGTCTCTGAAGATCTAGGCTCACAGGGAAAACTCCACAAGGGAGAGATCTCCAACCAAAGATCCTACTGCAGTGGCAGCCAGCCCCTAAATGGGGTCTAAGAGAGGTGCAGCCAGGCTCCACCCCTTTGGGTCACACAGCTGAGTTGCCTTCACCTGTGCTCCCAGGGTTGACCGGGTCCTTTCCCCAGTTGCTCAATCAGTGATTCAGGCCGTGACTCAACAGTTACCATACAGATGTCAAATCTGTGACCAGCAGCACCTTTACAGACCCTAACATCCTCATTTATAATTCTAGCACTCATGCAAACTTGTAGCTCACTCTCATCCCAAAAGCAGCCTGGAGTCTCAAGATGTCTTCTAGAGCCATTAAAATTGGAAAAAATACTCATAGGAGTAGTTTTCCACTGGCTTCCTGTCCATGTCTAGTGATAGTCCTCAGATTGAACATGCCTGCTGGACTACAGGTGGGCTGCATGCTGACACCAGAGAGATGAATACAACTGAGACTGCCTGTAGCAAAACCAAAATGGCAATGACCACTTGCTGAGAAGGTCAGCCTACTGCAGTGCAAGGAGTAAGGCTCTACTGGCACTGCAGCCTAGCACCATAAGCCCTTGAGGAGCAGGACTCACCTCCAACCCATGAGGAAGAGAGGGGTCAGACATTCAAGCCTTCAGATCTCTCTGTAAAGCAGGTAAAATACATGCAACTTGCCCACAGAACTATGGGCAGACTCAGCTCAAAGACTAAAGACTAACTTTTGCCATTCTCTGTGAGGAGAATAAGAAAGCACAAGCTAGCAAGTGACCTGTGGAGCTGCTTGTGGCCCAGATCTGGAGGAGATGAGTCTGCAGGAGATTCACCAGCAATCCTTTTGCATCTGGCTTCCTCAACAGCTCATGCATCTCCTCTGAGCATGCCAGTGACCCCTTTATATCCCATGCCTATGGAAGGGGAGTCAGGAGGGATGAGCTATGCCTGCAGGGCATGGACTGGGGTGGTTACCAGCACAGAGCAGCTTAGCTTTCCAAAATGCTTTCTGCAGCTTTCCTGATGCTTCCTGATTTCCTGAAGATATTTTGATTTCTTTGATCAAGTCACCATCAATCAATTCAGTTCAACCACTTACTGCTTTTTTTAAAACCAGTGCTACATGCCAGAATAGCTCCAGGTAGTTTTTTTAGTTGCATTTGTTTTGTGAATCGTTGTCCAAGTAGTCCATGGCTTTGGCATGAGGCAGCTATAGTTGTACTGACTGAACTAATACAGCTTCCATTCTATTTTTCTGTAAGAATGTATAAATTTATCAGCATGCTTAAGGATCAGTTTTGCTTTCAGCCTAGACATATAACCTACCTTTGTAGCAAAGGGACGCATGTACCTTTAATAAGCAGAGCATACACACTAATGTTTCTCTAAATCTCTGCTTCTAAGTTTTTTATATGGTAAAAGATGTTAAGCTTTGTCTGAGCATGCCACAAAAATTTCAAAAGCCATCCCCAGAATGATGTGCAGTTTCTTCAGTGCCTTTCTCACAAATTCTTTACTTTTAGACCAAATATGCACCTTCGGGGGAATTCTGACACACTGCAATAATTCTTAGTCTGCAGGCAACACAATAGCACAGTTATTCAGTGGGGTTTTTTAATTGTGCATCCAACCTGAGAAACCATGTACTGCACTTTAAAATGTCCCTTTGACTTTTTAGAACTAAGTCTTTTGTTAAAAATAGAAAACTGTGTTTTACAAGGGCAAAGGAAATGTAGCCATGAATCTTGTGCTTTGTACCTAGCACGGCCCCCAGGACCTACTGGATTGCAGATTTTACAATTCCCCTTCCATCACCCCTTTGCTCTCGGTTTCTTCAGGACACAGCAGTACAAGGAACCCGCCTGGGCCCTGGCTGGTGTTAAGCAGAAGTCATTACATTAGGAATGGGAAAGAGGTTGCCTCCAACAGTGAGCAAGTTCCAGCGCACAGAGGGAGAAGGGCTCAAGCCTAGGAGAAATGGGGACACATACATGAGACAGAACTGCTGTGAGAGACAGACAAAGGTACTTGTCTGGACAGGGATTCACAGGTTGATGTAACAGCAATTCCCGACGAAACAGGAAAGCTGTTCATCCAAATGAAAAAAAGTAACATATGATGATTTAGCAGAAAACAGGGAAGCACAGTGTAATGACCATCATAGAAAATAGCTGTCTGGATATTCTAAGTTATGCTTTCTCTGTGAGTGGGTGATATATCCTAAGTGTATTTCTTCCTGTGCTGGGAGGGACAGGCCAGACCAGTGTAATTGGTGGTTACCTCTATGAGACAGATGAGAAAGTATAATCACTACAGTTTTATTTAGGCCATGAGAAAGGTCTGGCAAGTTAAATCACACTATAGTTTTACATAAATTACCTTCTTCTGAAAGAGCTCTGTGGAAAGCAGAGAAAGCATTCATCACTGTTACTTCAGCCTTGGTTTAATTTCAGATCTGTGCATGAATATAAAATGAGTAGCACAGGGCTGCTTGGGTGTTTTTATTTAGCTGTAAATTGCTGGGTATAGCATCTTTTCATTATACCTGCCTGACTGGGGCTATTTCATACTAAATTCTTCTTGAAAATCTGCACATAAACATTTCTTGAAGTGGCTGTGAAAGAAAAAAAAGAAAGAAAAAAAAAAAGAATTTGTGTGTCCAGAGTGCAACTTAGATAGCACTGGGACATCTGACTGCAACATCCCAGTGGGTACTGGGTACCAGCAGCCTTACTAGCTCTCTTCTAAGATGGGGACCTCATAGTGCAGATCAGGCACCACTTAAAGTATGACACAGCAGTCAATCAAAGCATCTATAGTGAGAGGCAAGTTGTGATGACCCTTGATCAGGTAGAACTGTATTCAGGGTTCTCTGCAACCTCAGAGAGTTTCAGCCCACTTTTCTGTCACCAAATTCATCCCCATTGTCAGGCTCCAGAGCATGAAAGATTGGGATATATTTCCCATTCGCTACTATAAAGCAGGACCCTGCACAACCAGCCATACTAGAAATATGGGATCAAAAAGACAGCAAATGAGAAGGAGCCTGACTTGATGCTTGTCTACTTGCTTTTCTGGAAGCAGAGCAGAAGCAGAGCCTCTGGGTGAGGGAAGGTCCCAGGACACTGCATCCTCCTTCCCTTGTGAATGTCCCAGCCACATGGCTGCAGCAAGGCTCCTTTGGCACCTTCACAGCTCTTATAATCCCAGACACACAGCCACAAGCCAGTCAGCTGAATGTATTTGAAAAACAGATCCAACACTTACCTCCATGTAACAACATGGCAGAAAACATGTTGCACATCTTCAGGCAACAGAGCAGTGTCCAAGACCTTGCTCCCACCTCCGAAGCAAAAGGCCTAAATACCAAGCAGAAACAGCAGCAAACACCACCCTGCTATGAGGGTGTGATCACCCACAGTGGGGAGGACCACTGTAGACCATCTTGTTATTTCCCTCTGAGAAGAGAGGAGGGGAAACAAAATTGTAGGTACTAGCCCATTTACCTAATTTTCACCAAAATGCACAGCTGTTATACTGGTGAGCTAGGGGATAGCATGAAACAAGGAAAGAGTGAAACATAATAAAAAAAAAAAAAAAAAAAAAAAAGAATTTTTAAAACACTAATAAGATGATGATAAGCTGTTGTTTATCTGAACCAGTGTACTCACACCTACACCAAACCCATTTCATTTTCCTGTAAGGAGCACATATTTAACTCAACCCACAGTGATTAAAGACAGCCCTGTTAACTCCAAGCTACTTGTTTGAATATCTTTCAAACAAAGTCCACTTCTATTTTTTTAACAGCACCAGTGTTGCTGCTGTATTACAGCCCCTAGCGAAGGAGAACAATAGCACACACTATTGGATACAAAGAGAGTACAGAAATTAATTTCTGCAGCACAGGAGATTACAGGAAATAAACTGCTTACGCCTGCAGAGACAAAGCACGTGACAGCAGCAAAGAATTTGTGTTTGCACATGTGACTGACAGCATTGTCTTACACCAAGAATCAACGACTTAAAACCTTTAATTCCATCATCAAATGTATAGTTTTCCATACAACGACAGTTTATAGTGATAAAAAGCCATCTGTCTGTTTGAGGAGCTGCTTTCATGTTGCAGCTCTCTTGGAGAGCTTTATAAAAGCCAAGCTCATATAATAAAAGGTCAGTGTAAAAGTCTGACTTAATGTGCTGGAAGAATGGCTTGCTAATTCTGTCTTTTCCCTGGCATTCAAGCTTTTTCAAATATTTGTGGTGGAGAATAAGGAGTCAACATTTTTTCAAATAGAAATCTGATTTCAAAAGGTTAGGATAGTACTAATACTTGAAAAAAACTGAAGGAGATGCTTCTTGCTGGATTTGTGCTTGATTTGACTAGGAGTTTAGCAGTGTCAATGTAATGCATCTACGCTGCTTTCCTGGTATGGGAGTAATGTATGTTATGGCAGTTGGGAGGATACAGATGAGGAAATGTACTCAGACAAAGGAGATTTAATGATGAATGTTCACTTGCTGCCTGCAAATAATTAATGGAAATCTCTAAGCATAGCTGGCATTATCACTCGCGAAGAGAGTCACAGAAAAGCAATGGAAGATGCCAGTGAATCAGGGCTTACAAAATATCATCCAGATCATCCATTGTTTTGGTTCACTAATGGGACACAAATTCAAAAGGCACCTCAGCATCTCAGTGCTGGGAGTGAGAGGGTCCACAGCAAATGGACATATCAAACAAAAACAGGGCTCTGGGCATTAGAACACTTTTCTCCCATGTATGAAAGGAATTCCATGGAGCTGGAAAAAGGAAAATATGTAAAATCCAATTTACACCAGAGACAGCACAGCTCAGAATACAATGCCAGGTTCAGGATAAGTTGTTCCTTCCCCCATTTTGCTGACCATCTGAGATTTGGGTGGAATTGGTCGTGGCTATGAAGCCATAACAGGCACATTTCTCTTACACTTAAGATTTCTCATTTTGGCTTTTGTAAGGTTAATTACAATGTGGATTATTTTTTTTTTTTGTATCCATGTGGCCCCTTGCATCACATCTCTGGAAGACAGGTGGTTTGTCCAAGTATACTTCTGTAACAGGGAGTTGTCAGGAAAAGAATGGCAGAACAAAATGTGGAAATTTCATGTGGCCACACAATGGTACATTTGTGGTAACCTCAGTGGAGGACTCTGTGATCAGTTATTTCTCAGAGGGCAGACTGGATTATATCTATTGCATATTTGAAAGATATAAGGTTCAAATAATCTTCAAAACAAAGATAAGATCTGGAAGCAAAAGGGAAGATCAATACAAGACCTACATGAAGAACATCTCACTTCAAAAGAAAAGAAAGAAAATCAGGTGAATTGGACACTTCTTGTATGCTTCATAAGTAAAACCATATGATAACTTTGTTGTGCAACTTATGTCTTTCGCAGGCAGGTTTAACAGCAAAGTGTCACTTTTGATCTTCTGCATATAAAACATCCCCAAATCTGCCACTGGATCTCCAAAGAGTACAGAACCTGCGGCATGCACAGGTCCATTTGCAGGATCAGAGCCCGAACTTCCCTTTCCTTTCCAGAGAAACAAAGTATCGCCATTTTACTTCATATTTTTCCTCTCTTTAAGATTCTGTAGTAGTAGATGCCATAGTAGCACACAGTATCTCCAGGACCTACATCAGGTGATCCCTAGGCCCCAGATTACATGACTGTAAACAGACTCCCCTGGAGCCCTAAGCCAGGCACTAACTGCCCAATAACATAAATCCTCCTGAGCTTTCCCACACGTGACAGCCCAAGGTCTGAGGGCCCTGACCACAGTATGGAAGCAAAAAAAATGGTTATAAATTATAAAGGTCTAAGGCTGCCTGAACACAGTTTAGTCTAGCATGCTGTTTTTGTCATTCTCACTCAAAAATCATGTGACTTGCTCTAACCAAAAAAAGAAGAGCCATTAAAATGAAAAATATGGAAACATTGCCTATGAAGAAGACAGATTGTGTATTTCTCTCCCTATCTCCCATATTTGTATTGTCATTCTAACTTTCCTTCCTGGGACAGACAAAGCCCTGCTCTGAGTACGCAAATCTCTGAGTGGAATCTACCACTATCTCATCTTCAAGGAGGCAGACAACTTGCTTTTTGTGATCATTTCCAGATTTAATACCCTGTGTGTTTTCTTCTTTGATAGCAAGATAGTTTTGTCTTTAGTGCAAATCTTGCCATTTGTAAGCAAGTTATCAATTTCTTTGAACATTAGCTTAATTTTGACCCTAAAGATTTTCCTCTAATTCACACAAATATTTTCTTGCTCTCAGACTTTTTATTCTGATATGTATCAAGCATTTTGCTTTATTTTCATGATCATTAATTAGGAGCACCCAGCTTAGCATTTCCCCAACAATCACCAAATAATGAACACTTTTTACTACAGGTGAGGAATTCATCAACATAAAAAGGAAGATGAAATCATCACAATATATTTTCTCATATGCCTTGTTTAAAATAGAGTCTCTGAATTATTCTTCATTCAAGATCAAAAGCTTCACATCTCAAGCTCTATAACTTATTAGAATAGCAGTGTAAAAATACATACTTTTATGGATTCATTGTCCTGCTAAATTTTTATCCATCGACTGCTCAAGCACAATCCATTCAGCCCTCTTGTAACTCTTTCCAATCCTAAGAAAAAAAAAGAGCATACAGATAAGTCATTATTCCTCCGTGTAACATCCTCTGGATGTTATAGAGGGGAAAAGCAACATGGAAGTAGAAGGATACCTGTGATTAGTTTGTAGTCTTGTAGGCTGGCCAAGATCTTCAGGGATGGCAGGAGTCAGGAACAGACTTCGAGAAAAGTGCCATTCAGAAGGGCTGATATCTTCTTAATCTCAGGCTTGCACACATCCTCGGTAAAGGAAAAAAACAATAATTTGTCTCACAATTGATGGTATGATTGCAAGATACTCTGTGCAACTTGCTTCAAGAGTGAGCTGACTTATGTTCCTCTCACATGTGTGACACTACAGGATGCACTTGAGTGTGCAAATCTGTAAGCACTCCCTAGAAAATTAGTGAATTAACCTGTTCCACTGCATGTCCTTATCTGTCATGTCCTCTGCTACCACTGGCTTCAGAAATAAACCTTGAAACCAATGAAACCTTAGTTTTGCTGAGGTAAAAGTCAAAGTTTGACAGAAGTAAAAAATGAGTCCTTGGTTGTTCTAGAGCCCAAGTGTCTTCCAGGGATGTCAGCTGCTCTGCAAAGCAAACTCAGCCCAGAAGAAAGGGGCACAGGACACGAGGACTGTGATAGTTTGATGAATGCTACACGCTCCCTCTTCCCTTACCATTCCAGTGTCATCTACAACACCTCTAAATGCAACCTGATGTACTCATGTTTTAGTTTACAGGGCTCCTTACTGATCCAGACTTTGCTTCAGTCACAATGAAGGCCTCAGTCCTTGCAACCTTCTTTGGTAAGTACAGCTGATGTGCTGCAATTATTAGTTAGTAGGCTTGTTCTCCCCTGTCCTGGCTGATCAGTGGCCAGCTGGTGGAGTAAGCCTAGGCACAGCTTTTCAGAAATGGGCCACCCAAATTTCCTGACTTTTGCATAGAAATATGTAATACTAATTACTCGAAGAGATTTCTAAGTGCCTGACCATAGCTAGACACAGTCTACATCAGATGTATCACCAGAGCTGAAAATATCTGTAACTTAAAGATTCCCTACAAAGGAAAATCAGCTATTAATTTTGTATTGTGTGCATCCTCTTTTCCTCTGAGTTCTACAAGAACACAGAATTTTCTCCTATCAAGAAGGTGCCAGAGCAAAATGGTTAGAAATGTGTCCACTTTCCTTTCTCCTAGTAGTCTTTTTCTCTCCCCAAATTCCTAATTACTTAATGCACAGAGATGTTGATCTGTTGGTATCTCTATCACACCAATTGCAGTTTCCACCACTCACAGAAACAGTTGGCCTTTCCGTCGTTTTCTGGATTATTTAGATTCAATGGCATCTTTTGACAATGAGTTCCACAGATAAATACGTGATCTATTGTTCTTGAATCCCCTTCAGAAAGCTCCCCCACAGTAGGTGATATTTTGACTGGACAAGTTAACCAACAAGCAGAAACTTAGATGTGTCATTAAATATTCCTATTTCATTTTTTCAACCAGTTGATTAAAACTTGGGGAATCCCTTGCAGAGGAGCTTGTGGTGACTGATGCTGGCAGTCCACTTTTTCCTGAAACTGTGTTTTGTTTTGTTCTAGGTGTACTTCTCACATGTACATATGCAGCTAAGGAAGCCACAAAGAAGACCAAGAAGGCTAAGCTATGTAAGTAAGTGATCCCATTAGTATGCTTGGCTGGTTTACAGCAAGCAAGACTGATGCATAAAAATATCTGAAGTGATATTCTAGTAACTCTTCACAGTTCTTTACAGGGTCAATGGAAACATATATTAAGTAACAAATTATTCTACTGAATTAAATCACTATAATGCATGCTGCTGGTCCATGAGTAAAGGCGACACTGTGTATTTCAGTATTAAAATGTGTCTTCATTTGTCCCCACATACCATACAAGGGTCCTCATATGGCTTTTGAAAATGATCCACATTTATGAAATGAAACTGCTGTAACATAAAGCATATGTAGTTATTTAGCATGAGAGAGGCTGTGTATGTCTTAAGCACTGGGATGCATAACTTTCAGTCCTACCCTATTAGAGTCTCCACAGACTGTTTTCCTTATTTAGTCAAAATACAAGTATGGTGGGAGGTGATGACTTATACTTAACCCCCTGTGCAAAGCAGATTGTACCCAGCAGATAGTTCTAAAACTAAAGGGAAGATAGCGGGATGTGGCTGCAGCCTAGCTTTTCAGATGGCACAGAATTCCAAGAGCACGGGGGAGACTTGGGAAGCATCATCCCACCTGTGTGCATGGTCATTCCTGGTCTCTCTACTCATGGCCATCTCTTCCCCTGCTGCCTCCTTCCTCAGTGGTAACCACAGCACAGGTAACCACATTTCTTTCTCTCAAGCAGAGAGTCATATCTCCACCAACAAAATAAACACTGAAGATCAGAAATAATCCTGGAGGGAGCCTGCTTTGCAGGGTGGTTGGAGTCGATGATCTCCAGAGGTCCCTTCTAACCTGCAATTCTGATTCTGTGAATATCCTCAGACTTCTTCATTCCATCCATACAGCCACAATCCTTGGTGCATGGCTTGTTATGTGTTATATTGTAGATGCAGAGGACACAGACATTACTTGTATCTTGAAAGCATTGGTGTAAGAGCATAAGAGGAGGGCATCCCTTTCATTCAGTTACTCATTCTTTTATGACAAGATCATTCAGCTATGAAAACATTCAATCTGACTTTACCAACATTTTGTTCTCGCAGACATACCTCAGATTGACTGCGATGTCAAGGCTGGGAAGATAATAAATCCAGAATTCATTGCAAAATGCCCTCCAGGATGTCAAGATGTAAAATACCGTGTTTATGGCACAGACATTTACGCTTCTTTTTCCAGTGTGTGCAGTGCTGCAATTCACAGGTGAGTGGGTTAAACTGTGCCAGGCACCCAGAGAGAATCATCACTCATGGCTTTTCAGGTCCTTCAAAGTTCCCAGTGCCTTGTAGGTCTGTTTGCAGGTTGCTGCTCTGGTGGAAAGCACATGAGAAAGATCGTGTGTGTTACTATGGATCCAGGGTTGACAACTCTCTATTCCTACTGAAATCAGTTGTGTTTGAAGGTATTTCTCAGCTGTAAAAGTGTCTTGAGATTTGCACATCTCAGACTACTAAACTATTCTCATTCAAGTGGGATGGAACTGCTGCTACTTATAAGGTTTCAGAAAAAAAGACTGACGTATCACTGGAAATGAATATGTACAGCTCTCACACTGCTGGGACTGGTTTTAATTCTACAGATTTGAATTTAACTGGTCTTGATGTCAAAGGCTGAGTAATGTGCCTTTCTGCCGCAGAAGGAAATACTGGACAAAGAAATGCATAATGAAGATTTTATAGCACTAAAAATTTTGCCAAATTTAATTTGCCATGCAAAAAAATGTACAGATATTTTTAATGGAGAATCACTTCACAACCAAAACACTGTAATTGCAGGCAGGATGTAAAGGCAAGATGCATTCAGATACAAGCGCAGGAAGAACTTGTAGTCTGATTGACATCTTGGCTGCACTCAAAGAGTTATCACAGTGCTTCCAGTTCTGAGAAATATCTGGGAACTTGAGTAAGTTTGAATAGTTAAGACTTTCAGACTTTGTACCTTATTTGAAAAACAATTTCCCTTGATATTGTGTAAGAGAACTGTAGCAGCACTGAGAAAGTAAAAGTGCTCATGAATCTTGGGTGACATCAGCTGCTCCACCGGTGGGAATTCTCTGCCCTCCCTCCTTTTGCAGTCCCATCCCGTGAACTGCTGTGGCCCTGTAACAGCCATACTTCAATATGACCTGCTGAGATGGAAAACTGTGTTAATGTGTTAATGGGAGGCTTTTAATTGCCATGGAAAGCTGTCTCTAAATTAATATAAAATGCAAAACATTTAGCTTTCTTAATTCAAACTGCCTAGCATGAATTCTCATTAGAACATGTAAGAAGACAAAAGCTCTGCTGTAAGGGGTGATGCTTACGAGGGGACAGCAGAACTCTCCCTGTGCTGAGGCCCACTGCCCAAGGAAGGACTGCATGGAAGCGAGTCCCATTACAGGGCTGCAGCCCTGGGTGTCACTGGGCACGGGACTGCCATATCTTGGCTACAGCAGCTGCTGCTCAACTCTGTGCTCTGGTGATGGCCTTCAAGGGACTGGCTTTCACACAACAAATTCTTCCTCTGGATATTAGTGCACAGTGAAAATTTTGTGTCTCTGCAAGCAGAGCTTGTCCCAGTGGGAAGGTACAAAATAGTGAATGCAAATTCTGCTGTAGTCCAAATGCCAGTTCCCTGTTTTATTGGAGTAAGGGTTTCAGTTTTCCCCATTTGCCCGCTGAGTTTGGCTTTGTTAACTTACATGGCGCACCTCCACAGCTTCCAGTAAAATTTTGTTTAGCTTACTCTGGGCTGAAGTCAGAACCAGGCTGTTTTCTGTGGGTAATGCACACTGAAAAACAAAGAAAACACTTTTTGAAAAAGAACAAGTCAGGGAAATGGGAGGTTTGCCTTGGATTTGTCTAAATTATTATTGTTGCACAGCTGGCCCTCCAGCTCTCAGAGTGCATCTCCACGTGTCTTCAGTCATGCAGTCATGCTTGTAGGAATTGCAAGGAGGGCAGAAATTTGTCCTTCTGTGCAACTTAGTCAGCCTTAAACACTGACCCCGAAGATCAATGGTAAGAAAAAACAGAGAATGACAGTGCTGTGCAGCTGACTGCTCTTCTGTGTTGATGAAGTACAATTTTTTCTTAGCCGCAGATTTAGTGGTAGCTTCATAGCTTCGCTGCAATTCCTGGCTTAAAAATGGATGTGAGCACCTCCTACCTCTTGCACTGTTTAACAGTTTTTGTGGCTTGGGGGAGAATTTCCACCTTTAGCTACTATATTTTCCCTTCGCAGTGGTGCAATAGACAACACAGGTGGGAAAATCCTTGTTCAGAAGGTGGCTGGCCATGCTGGGTACCGGGGGAGCTTCTCCAATGGAGTTCGGTCGCTGTCATTGCCACGCTGGAGGGAGTCCTTCCTAGTCTCAGGTACTGTGCTGAACACCTCGGTTAGTTTTTATTCTCGGCTTCTTTTGGAGACAGCAAAGCAAAATACACTCCACTGGAGCTGTGCACTGCCCATTGCAACTGACAGGTCTGCACTGACTACCCATGGGCATTGCAGCTCCTGCTGTTGATGCTTAAAATCCAGGCCTTGGGAATGATGGGTAGATCTCCCTTTGCATTTTCTCCCCTGAAAAGTACTGTAGCCAAGCAAGCTAAGCCCCCTCAGTGTGAGTCTACATCCGTGTCTTCTGAAGTGACTTGTTTCAGTGCTGCCACTCAGGCTCTGCAGTGAAGCTACATAGTCTGTCTTGCTCTGGGATGCAAGGGTTTCCTTCATGAGTAAAGCAACACAGTTTCAGTATACCTGTTGGATGCAATGGCCAAGGTTCTCTGAGTTCCTAAATAAAATTAAGTATGCATAGTTTAATGATATATGCATTTAAAATAAAAAGCTGTCAACCCATCTCAAATCCATGTACAAATGCCATATTGCATTTGTATAAAGCACTGTTTTAAGGAATTCTATTGCTGTATCCCAAATAAGTTATGAAATGCTCCCTTTGCTCTTAGCCAGAATGTTGTGATATCTGCCCAGCACAAGGAAATCCATTTTAATACCAATCCATTCTTCTCCCCAGTACATAAAACAGCTCACTTGGATTCAGTGATGAAAGCCACAGATATTTTTGTAGGTTAGATTCTCTTTGCACTGTTTTCATATTATCTCAAACCTGCCTGAACTCATTCTTCCCATACAAAAACAGGGCCTACTTTACTTAACATACAATTTGTAAATCTAACTTCTTGCTTCATCCAGACAAGGGACCATCTCTTGCTGGTCCACACTTCTGAAAGTTTGGGATAGGTATGAACAAATGATATTAGCTACATCACTTCTAGAAAAACCAACAGCTAGAGCAATGGAACAGCCACTAAAAATAAAGAAATGTTTTCATGTGAAAATTAGTGGACCTTATAATAAGGTCTCAGAAGCTGACCAAACTGAACTGCCATCTGGAGTTTGCATTAATATATTTGGATGCACTTTTTGCAGCATTTTACCATGAGTACACCACACCATGAGAAGGATTTATTTTGGATGAGTACGGCTTTCCTGGAATAGCTGAATTGCTACTTGTACTTGCTGCTGGTTTGTTGTTTTTTTTTTTTTTTCCAACAAACAGCACATTGTAATTCTGCAATATACATAGGAAATAAGATCTTTTTACCTCAGCAGCTGCTCACTTGTCATCCTACAAAACTGCAGGATTTTTTGATTTGTAGTAACATATCTTTACTCTTAATTAATGAGTCACTATGACAGATGATACTAGAGAAAGTTAGAAATATAGGTAAAGAGAAGATGAAAAATCTGCACACATGTAGACAAGATTTGCCCTTCACGACTGAATTTCAAGCATGTTGAATTGTCATTCTATTGCAGTGCAACTACATTACAAACTGCTTCAAGCATAAATCTAACATAGTATGTTTGATACCACGTTTCATACAAATAGGAAGGAAATTCTTACCAACTATACTTGCAGAAAATGTGGTAATCTTAGAGAGACATTCAGAAGACTAAACTCTCAGGAAGGCTGTGCCAACAGTTTTTTTCCAGTTAGGATATTGTCATCAAGAGTTTGTGATGTTCACATTATGAATAAACGTCCACACAAAAGAGCATGGAGGAAGAATCCTTGGGAGAGCCAGGCAATGAGGTGGCATGATTTAGGAGCAATGGGGAACAAGGTCTGTCCCCTGGGATTAAAGCAGCCAGCACACCAGGAGGTATGCAAATGCACTGGTATTCACTTTCAAGCACTGAACTGCCTTGGCACTCAGCTGAATGCCTCCTTTCAGTTTAGGGGGAGTCTGAAGTGAGTGGGTTAAGAAAATAGAGTCCTAAACCTCTAGGTTTGCTAATTGCAAATAGGCACAAGAGCATGAGCGGCTACTACACCATGTCTTGTACTTCAAACAGCCAGAAGCTGAGGTTTTCAGCTCACATGTAAACCCATTTTTAAGTATGTTAAGGAAACTCTGACCTAGATTCAACTTTTTCCAGATGACATATCAGTGGAAAAGGCAAAGTACCATAGCTCCAGAAAGCAGGGCCACCTTCAGGTCAGGCTTCAGAGCTACCATTTGACAATATATGGAATGCAAGCTGATGTTTATAAAAAACCACAGAGTCCAGGAGTAGCCAGCTTCCCCTTGGCAGATAGCTTGTTTACGCAGTGAAAGTCTTTAGGTTTTCATTAGAAATCAGATTAGCTCTAAGTTAAGATAAGATTATTTTGCTATTTCCACATCTATGTGCCAATAACTTACCTGACAATTCTGAACTTTTGGGGATAAAGAAATGCACTTAGATATTATCTGCAGTCATATATCTTTTTTGCCTTCCTGCCAAATTTGGAAAAGAGCTCCCTATTCCCGCTTAGCTCCTGAGGCCAGTTTTGCCTCTGGAAAAAGTGGAAGTAAAGATCTGCTGTCCTTAACTTAGTCCAGCTTCTATGAGAAATCCAAGAAAAAGGAAAAAGCTCTTTCCAGCTAGTCCATGCATGTCAGTTGCTAGCTTGGCCTCTGAGGGAGCTGTGTTGACTTCAGTGGAGCTACTCTCAAATTATACCAATGTAAATGAGAGATGAAATAGATCCTTACAGCGTTGCCCCGTTAGTAACCCAAAATAACTTCTTCATTGATATCTCAAATTTCAGAGAGGAGTAAAACAAAGGGGCTAGAGACATGCAAAGGGACATGAGAGGGACAACCTGCTCCAGCACTCAGTCTGTACAGATGAGTTCTGTTGACTGCTGTTGGTCTTTAGCTAGCCAGGACGATAGCTGAATGTTCATCTAAAAGAACCACCGAGGACATAAGAGAAAGCAATCTTATCATCAAAATTCAGGTTTTGCAGGAAGTGGAGGTAGGTCTAAGCAGAGGTGGTCCAGACGCATGACATATCACATCATTTTGTAGAGAATCACCAGGGCCTGGGAGTCCTTATCTACATCACATCCAAGCTTGCACAGTTATGATTTTTCCAGCTCCTAGTGAGCAGAGCAGTCTTACCTACAATGAGATTCTCTGCGACATCTTTCATTCAGTGATATAGATATGCACAGAGAATACAGAACTGTCCAAAGAAATGGAATTGCATGGCTACATGTACCAATAGAGATGGCATCTGGCGTGGCATTATAAAGATTTGTGTTTTAATGCTTAACTGGGAAACATACCTCATTGTTTTAAGACAGGACTCTCATTTTAGATCTCAATATAGCAACCATATGTCCCCACAAGCAAGCTTTCTCTCACTGTTATTACTGCAAAAGATCATTGCCAGAAATGGCATGCTGCAAAAGCAAGGCTGAAAAGAATGGTGTGTGCTTGACAAAATGAATCCCACATCAAAAACACTTCCTAGTTCAACTACATATTTGGGAGCTGGAAAAAGGCAACCCAGGGAGGCAGTGGGTTTAATTGCAGTTTATACAGATGTTCTTCAGGAATGATCCTCTCATGCTTAACGCCATGTGAGAGCAAAGAAATAAACTGAATGACCTCTTCAAATCCTTCCCAGGCCTGTATTTACATGGTTTCTATCTTTTCTTATTATGCTGGATTTCAGGATTGGTATTTTTAGTGTAATGGTTTTGAGATTCCTCCATCGGATGAGAGAAATCCTCAGGAAAATTAGTTGGACAGTGAAAAAGTGGGATCTGATTCTGAACATATATGTTAGATGGAAGGGTTTTGTTTCTTATAATTTTCTGTGATATTTTACAATGATTTTTATTTGCAGAGGGCAAGCCAAGAAAGGGTGTGACATACCCATCAATTCTTGAATTCTCTTCCTCAAAGAGCACAGCTGTTAAACCAGGCAAGTAATTATGACTGACTTTCCCTTATATCGATTCACAACTATCTGTTGCAGCATCTCAACTGTGTAATAAAGAAAGTTTAATAATCGAGACTCTGAAGATAATGTACCCCTTATGCTCATCAGTGTTACTATCTCATTAAGTTCTCTTGTGGTATTTTTTATGTCAAGCATACAGAATTATCCCAGACAATTTCTATTTTTTGGTCTTTCCCAGATTTACAGGTCTCTGTTCCCACCTACATTCCCCCTTACTTTAAATCTGTGAGTATGGTGTTGTGCTTGTTATATTTGAAGTAAGTCTTACGTGTTAGCTTTCTCTTAATGCTACTTGTGTTGTCTCTTGGGACACTTGATGTGGAGAGTACAGTAATACATAATAATATTAACAATACAGATGGCAATGCCCAGCAGCTTTAGATAAGGATCGTATGGTAAGGAGTTACTCTGTATAACTTGTTTAGCCTGCATCCCATTCTGCTAGATTCAACTCATCTTAAATAATATGTGTCAGTAATTTCTACATCAAGATATAAGTACAAATCTGTACCTAGTGGAATGTAAATGCAAAGAAATTGTAAACTAAAGGCTGGGCTTTGAGTGGTGCACACTCAGGCTGAACAACTACAATGTTCAGATGCCATTGTGCATGTGAAAGCCTAAAAATGAGGAAAGATCTCTGTACTTTCCTTCCAAGGACCAAAGAATAATGAACTCCAAACAACTGCCATGCAACCTTGGATGAATGCATCCATTGACAGGCATTTGAATGCATGGGAAAAATGCACATTTCCTTACATTACTCTTCACAGTGGATGAGCTCATGAAGACTTGAACTCAGCAAAGAGCAAGAGGAAAAGTCTTGAATTTACACAATTGCAAAAAAAAAAGCACAAACAAATGTCATTTCCATGATGGAGACACTTCATGTACACTTGAATACCAGCTACCACCTAGAGTGAGTCTTGAGCAAAGACTTCTGAAAGGATTTAAATTATTTAAGCCAAGTAAAAATCCCTCTTTCCTTCTAAGTGAATCCATAACATCCAGGATTTGGCCCCAGGAAGATCTGACAATGTCAGACAAGAAAGAACTACATCTGAATGTGAGTTAGTGACTGAAATACTACATGCTAGTTGGTATTCACCAGACAACCTACACACACCAGGACCCTGACTCACATTAATCTTATGAGGATTGGTTTATTAGTGGTAAAACCCCGTGTTTATTGCTCACTTCAGAAATTCTGTTGACTTTGGCAGGAGCTTTTGGGCAGTCAGATGCCTAAATGAAGTACCAAAAACATGCATCTACTGCTGTCTAGAGGTACTCATCCATCACTTTTTCTTTCCTAGCAAGGAAGCACTGATTAGACTGACCAAACTTTCTAATGCTAGGTGGTGGGATGCCTCCCTTTGGGGACTGATAACCTTCTAATAGAAAGCTTTAAATTGTTTTATTCCAGAGCTGTGTTTCTTAATGTGTTTCATTTTGCTTCAGATCCTAAGAAGCCAGAGCAAGACCTAAAAGTTACAAAGAGCGCGTCCACGTCTGATACATCAGGGAAAGCCTCAGAACAAGGTAGGGGTTGGGGATCTCCATGTCTTTTTCTAAAGAAACTCAATTACATTCTCAGTCTCTTGCTTCGTTGCCACTGGGCTTTCTGCTGTAGTGGAAGCTTGCAGGTTCCTTGCTCCATGCAGCCAGGGTTACAGAAATGACTGCTGTGCCCACTCTCTGTTTCTGCAGAACTGTCTTGCAGAGGAAGTATCCCTTTGCCCTCTATCCTCCTTTTCTTAGCACGGCAGCGTGGAGCAGGGTAGCGCTCAGCTCAAAGAGAGCCATTCACACTGGTTTTTCAGCTGAGTCGTTTTGTTTTTCTTCTGAGCTCGCTTTCAGCATCATCCCATTAAAACAGTCTGAGACCTGAGATTTTCTCTGGCTGACATTAGGTGGTAATTAATCCACCAGTTTCACGGTGATGCTTTCCAAAAGCAGAACATCCAGCGGTAAAATGCAAGCTTGTGCTATGCTGCAATGAAAAGGCTGCATGAAGGCACACCATTCCTTTTCAGTGCACACAATCTGCCAGGCCATCCCTGGGGACACAGGCAGGGAGGAGAGGAATAAGGCTGAGATGAACATGGAATATATTTTAGGCTGACTTTGGTAGATAAGTGAAGAAGTAAAAGATGAATACTTTTCTAATATGCTGAGTGGAAAGGACTGGAAGCACACTGAACATTTTGTGTAAGACTATTCAGGATGCACATTTTTGCAACTAGAATTGTCTCTGTTCTCATGACAGACCATTTTAAAAGCAGTAGCAACTGTCAGCTGAGTCGAAGTGAGCTGAAATGGGCACCCCCTGGGTGCTGCTCTCACAGCAACCCTAAGCCAAAGCTCTCCTGGCTCCTGCTCCAACCCTCTCCTGAATCCCTGAAACCTGCCCTTCTGCCAATAGCACTTCAGTGCTGGTAGGCAATGCCTACTTCATTATGGTCTGTGACTCAGAATTGACATCTTTTATTACCAGATGTCTGTTGATTTCTATTTATACAGATTTTCAAAGAGTTCAATTACACTGAGAAAAGATGCCAGCAAAACAGAAACTGCAACTTCAATTGGCTGTTTGAACCCCTGCACAGGCCTGAGACAACTGTAAGGCAGAGAGTTTCTCTCTTTCAAAGCAGAGAAAGTGTAGGGGAAACACTAACTTATGACAGGCTGTTGTCAGCAACTCCAGTGTTACACAGGCACATGAGCTATGAGAATGCTTGTAGATATCCTAAGGAAAACATCACCATCTTGGTTGCCTTCAACAGCAAGAGTCACTAATGATGTTTCTGTGCCACATAAGATGTAGCAGAGTGATTGTGTCAATGTTCCTACAGGGGACGCAGTCCGCAAGGTGTATCAGACATCACCAGTGCCAATGCCAACCACACAAATGGCAGCCACAACACCAACCCCAACGACCACAACCACAGATCCTTTCAGCACAATGCCAAAGCTAACCACAACACCTGCAACAACAAGAATCACAACAGACTCGGCTGCAGCCAAGCCTCGACCTGGATTGCACAGGGTCAGGGATACAGGTTGGTAGTACAGATGTTTGCCTTGCTTTCCTCCTGACTAACAGTTCTCCTAAAATTAAAGGAACAAGACACACAGTTGAATATACCATTATTTAGTAGATCATTAGCACAGCAGTTCAACGTAGGCATATTAGGAGTGGATAAAGAAATTAATTCCTGCCCATCTGCTGGAACTAGAGTTGTAGTATAGTCTCTGAAACACACATGGAAGTGGTTTGTCTCACATCAACTCAGTGTGGTTAGATTCCCCAAAATAATTGCTCATCTTCAGTAAGCAGAGCAATTATGGCTCGTCATTATCTTTGGCACCTATACTGACCCTTGTGGGAGGAACTTTTCCATTTCCAAACACTGTCATGATTGTCAGGTATAGTAGTCAACAAATTATTTCCTTGATTCATATGTCTGGACTGAATGTTCAACAAATAGGTTAAGATTCAATTGAGATTTAACTCTGTGATAACTTCCAATACATTAAAGTTGTAATATATGTTTTTCTAATAGCTCTTGGATTTTAAAGGTGAAAACACTGTGAAGGAATTCTCCCTGTATAATATTTTCTACACCTGGTTTTCCCTAAAGTTTTCTTCATTTATTTTTATTCATACGTATCGGTGTCTTTTTGAATGGTTCAGTAGATGAAAATCAAAATCTCTTATTTTTAGGTTCTAGCAGTGTCCACCCTGCATATTCCTCTGTGGCAGCTGCAGCATCAAGTAAGTACAGTAAGGAAGTATATGCCACAAGGCATGCAGTGTGGTGTATTTTAAGGCAGCAATGATTCAATAACCTTTCATGCCTCAGCAAATGCAGTGGTTGAATACAAGTCTGTATTTAAACTGAAAAATATTTGCTAGGCCTGATATGTCAGAGATGTCGATCACTGAGAGTTCTGGGGAATCCCTTCTAGTGAATAGCTGCAAGTGACGGTACCTGCCTTGACAAATGCTGGATTTTGCAACTCTTGAGAAGAGGTTTGTGTGTCTGGAGTTGTATTTTCCTGTTTCTTCCTCCTGTCTTACTCTCTTAAAGGAAAATTTGATTTACTTGCAAGATACACAGTACAGACAGTTGCACTGCTATTTAAACTTAGGGCTGAGAGCTATGAAATGCCAACTTTAGTTTTTGTGAAATCCTCAGGCTATGGTTCAAGCCTGGCATAAATGTGATGTTATTCCTGGCATATCACTCATGTTTTTGACAACAGAATTGTGGCCATTCAGAGCTCAGCAGCTTTATCCAGAAGCCTGCCTCCATTCTAACCCACAGGCTGCAATGCAAGTATGTAGAGGGGTTTTCTCATACAATGGGTAATTGCTCAGCCAAGGAAGGGAGGATGTTTTCAGCTGTTTGCAAGGTTCTGAGCATGACACTATTTTGAGGGTTGTATAAAAGAGAGCTGAATTGGGTTTATACAAAAGATAGCTGGCAGATTTCATACTATTCGTACTACTGCTATTCCATACTATTGCTATTTGAGTGCCTTGAGCTTGGTTCTGCTCTCACACGTACCTACAGCTGATAATTCAAAGCCAGAGTACGTGTTAATTCAGGTCTTGAGGGAAAGCATCATTAAGTCAAACTTAACTGTGAGCCCAGAGGTCTCCTACCTTGCTGCTTCTACTTAGAAAGCCTGCCCACACCAAAAGTGCACCATGAGCATCCCCCTTCATCAATTCCACGTGCTAGGAATAAGTGACCCTGGACACCCAACAGAGCATGCTCCTGCCCTGCTCTGGGATAAGGGCAGGAGTTGGGAAGTTAATCTTACAGTCAAATGTGCAGGTATGTGCATGGCATTATATACAGAAGCAACAACATAATTTCAAGCAGTTTAATTTCAGTGGGAATCTGAATCATTTTGTATCTAATACGCCTGTATCTAATACGCCTGTAAACCCGGTCCTGCTTGTTGCTCTCTTTTCTATTTCATCTTCCCACCAGCTGGCACAAAAGAGGCCATTACTTTCTTCACTGACAATCAGGAAAACCTATTTGAGGTTCCCCAGGCAGTAAGAGGTACATGTTGAGAGTGAAGTTTTGACAACACGGAAGTCAGTGGGAAGGCTATGCTTGTCTTAAATAAGACCAAACTTTTAGTAAAAAAGCAAATAGATTAAAAGTAATTTTAAAAAAATTACTCACTATTTCAAGTATTTCTTCATTGCAGTGCAGTGCTTCTTCACAATTTTCTTTACTGAAGTTCTAGACATAAATTAACTCCCAGAAGATTAAAGTGATGGAATTTAGGGACAGGTTCTTGTGAGCTGGAGAACTGGTGGAGACGTACATCTAATTTCACGGACTTAATTTCTAGGACCACACTACTCGGTATCCATCTTCTTGAATTTTCCTGATTTCTTCTTGATTCTGAAGGTCAAAATCTGGTTTAAAAAAAAAAAAAAAAAAAAAGGAAGAAAACAAAGTTATAACCACATACAAAGTAGTTAATGAGCTTTTTCTATCTGAGGAACCTTTAGAACTCACTCACTTGTATTATTCAGACTGGAGATTCTAATGATGCTTTTGGCTTTAACCAGACAGAAACAAATGTTCTCTTGCCTATCTTGGCTCTCAGGACACGCAAATCTACCTCTCACAGGGCATCACAGTTTGCCGGCAAAAGACTTCTCAGAAATAAATAATGTTGAAATAGAGCACAGACAGGAGCATGGCTGTGGCTGCAGTTAGCTAAGGTGCTTCTGTTCCTAGACGCTAATACTGGCAAAAGATCACAGGGACAAAAGCAAAGCACAACTTGTGGCTTAGAGCATTGGACCAGGCACAAAACTCTATCGTGTTGTTGTCTGCTCTGCACTCTGCCCTGCTCAGTTCAGCCTCACCTCTTTTCTTTTCAGCCAGTGACCTTAAGCTGGGTGCTGCCTACCACAATCTTTCATCCCCAGCTATGACTTACCACAGTAGTAAGAAAAGAAAATAGGAAAGCACTGTGGGGACAACAGCATTATAAGCAACATAGAAAGCTCTCATCCAACAGTGTGAAACCATCCTGGCTCATAGGAATGGAATGCACTGGATAAGGGCTGCACTTTGGGGGAACAGATGGAGCCTGTTTTTGGATATAGCCTTTTCTCTTTGGATACGATGCTGACTAAGTTTCAGAGGGAATTCATGTTTCTTGAATGGAGTAGCTGCTCACCTTCTCAAACCAGTTTTCATCATTTGTAAGGCTTGGTACCACCAGAAGCAGCACAGAAAGCAAACCAAGTGGCTAATGAGTGTGGAGACAGAACAAAAGTCGTGGTGCACGGGACTTATGAACTAAACTCTCTCTTATCCTCATGTACTGTTTCAGTTGGCCTGGTAAATACAGATACTCAGGCAATCTGAAACTAAGGCAAGCTCTCAGGCTCAAAGTTAATTTTCTTCCAGTTCTTTGGTATGTACCTATCTTGGGCATGAAAAGAGCACCCAACTCTATATAATGCTACTGCATAAGCAGAGCTCACTCTCCAAAACCAAGAAGGCAGCTTGTGCTACCTGCAGATCACCTGGAGACAGAGCTAGAAGCCTACAAAGTTTAAAAGCCTGGCAGGTGAGCCTGTTATTTCCCAAAACAGGATCTCTTGGCCTTTTAAATTTTCATGGTCTCACAGGACAGCTCACAGAAATCCCATCAAATGGCTTCCAGCAGTCTGTGAATGTTCAAGTTTGGGTTATGCAAGCACTATTTTCTGTCACTTAATTTTGTAATATAAAGCCCCCAAGTAGCAGCAGTTCCTGTTTTCTCAGACAACCATTAAAAATGGTCTCATTTGTGATATCTTATTGAGAAATATCTCATGGGTCCATTGTTCTCAGAAGTCAGCTAAAACATTCCTACTAATTTCAGCAGGCTTTGGAATGTTAACAAGCGTCTTAAGAGCAATTAATGAAAAGAAAAGCATGATTGAAGACAATCTTCATCTGCAAATGCTTTGAGAATTCAGTATTTTTGAACAGTGGGAGTTTAATATATTAACACAATCACATTAAAAAAGCATTTTGTGTAGACAGCAATGAAGATGTTTCAGACACATGAATTCTCCCACACTGTTTTTGTTATTGTTTCATTATTTACAGTCTGCCTGCTTGCTTGTATCTACTCACAGGCTCTTGTCTCAGATAGTAAGCTCCATGAAGAAAGTGTGGTATCTGGTCTGGATTTTGTTTTGGTTTGTTTTTAACATTCCTCAAACAACTGGATAGTACTGAAATAGAAATAAAAACAAATATCGAGCTTGAGCAATTGCGAAAGGAAACTTATTGGGGGAAGCAAATCACAGCAGTAACTACAAACATCTTACGTGCAAACCAGAGACAAGTACAAGTAGTTCTCATAACTGAAGTGAATGTTCACTAATCTAACAAGACAGAACAAAGCAATTCTTCTTTAAGCCGACTTAAAATGTAGGGTTTTAACATCGGAAAATGGATATCAATGAAAACTCTGTCTATGAACAATTAACTCTGATAGCAATGAAAAGAGATTCAGGTAGCAGTAATCCTGCACCAAACATGGGGCACAAATGACACTTCTTCATTTTGATGTCCACTCAGGACAAGTTCAGGCTTCACAAGGAAGAGGACTGAATACAGGTATGTACTGAACGAACTAGCAGGATCCTTATTGCTAGAATGCTAGAAAATATTGTCTTTCAGTTCTATTTACTAACCAATGCAATATTTTCAAAGCATTCAGGGGCACTTCCACCTCTGCAAGTAACAGGAATATTTTGCGACCCAATGCAGGTAACCAATCACTTTTTTTTCTTTCTTCCCATCACCCACCTCTACAAAGCAGATATTACTGTAGATATTGCACGGCAATAGCATAATTTCTAGGAAAAAAAAGGGAGTGATTAAACTTAGAATTGTTCTCAAAACAATATCATAAACCTATTTACATAGGTACTTTATAATACTTGCTAATGCAGAATGTCAGGAGGACTCTGTGCCTTGGGCTCCGTAGGCCTAACCTCAGGAGGAATCATAGAATCACAGAAGACATGAGTTGAAAGAGACTTTAAAGCCGATCCAGCCCCAACACCCTGCTGTGGGCTCAGGCTGCTCAGGGCCACATCCAACCTGGCCTTGATCGCCTCCAGAGATGGGGCATCCACAGCTTCTCTGGCAGCCTAACAATTGCTTTCAGTTTCCAGCTCCCGAGCATCGTCAGCATCTCAGGACCTACTGCTTGTTGCCCCAGTGCATCAGAGAGCTACAGTATCTACTAACATTCAGACTCCTTTCTTCTGCTTTTCCACCCTCCCTAAGCTTGTAAATTCTTCCTTTTTTTGTTTGTTTGGGTTTTATTTGTTGGTGATGTTTTTTTTTTAATCCATCTTCCATTTGATCTGAAAACACATGCAGAAAGATAGTTTGGGGCCCCCTCATCCCTTGAGGTCATGCTTCTCTATCCCAGCCAGCTGGCATCTAACCTCCATCTCTCTCTCGCACTGTGCAGGTATTCAGCGCCAAGAGCCTGTTGCCTCCTTCCGTAGGCCTGCCGGGTCTCCAGCTCATCTGGGTGAGCCAGACTGCTAGGTGCAGGTTTTCTGCCTTCTTTCATGGTTTTAGTAACTGTAAATTAGCCCACATGCTGCTCTGCAGAGCAATCGTCTGCGTACTGGAGGTCCAACCAGCAGCTTCCAGAATGAGGAGGCAGTGGACAGCTGGGCCACAAGCGAGCTGTTGTTTAAGGCTGTGGGTAAATCAACATCTACCGTAGGGTTTGTAATTTACCTTATTTGTTAAACAAAATGAGGAGCAAAACCCCAGCCCTGTGCAGCCTATCAGGTCTATGGTGGAGGTAAATTTTCTGCTGTTCCTGTTGTTTTCAGGAGCTTCCAGGCTGATTGCAACATAGGGATTGTCTTAACACTTAGGGTAGAAACATCATCGATGTATTTCTTCTTTCTCAGCTGTGGAACTCACATCCTCTTCATCAGCAAACATCCCTTTCAGTGGCACTCTGGAAGGCTGCTGGCAACTTCATGTGGCTCCAGAGCACTCGGTTCACATGCCAACACCAGATCTGATAGCAGAGCATTTCAGGGATGGCTTTGTCCAGGGCAGGGGAAGGGACAGGAGAAGTAGCCCAATGCCCTGAGCAGGGAGAGACTGCAGTGCCTGCAGGTGTACCAGGGCTGAGGCAGCTTTGGTGAGAGCTGAGAGCTGCAGAAGCAATGCAACAGGGGAGAGGGCAAGGGGTGCTGATGTTAAGGATGGAAGACATCCTCATGCAGTAGGACCTTCCTGGGTAATGGAGGCCAAGTGCTCGTGCCCTGTGATCTCTCCATCAAAACAACAGTCCAGACCCAGTGCAGAATATTTAGAATGAATACACTCTGGCTCCTCCTGAGATTTATTCTGTTACTTTGCTTTAACACTATTCCTGTTTATTTCAGTCTCTTCCTGTTCCTTCATTTCCATCCGTGTTTGTCTTTCTCATGTTCTTTTGGCCATACCAATATCACAGCCTTTTCTTTCTTTTTAATCTCATAATTGTTAAATTGTTATCTTCTCTCAATCCTCTTTGCCTCTGTCAAAATCCAGTCCCCACCATCACAAGAGAAACAGGTGGGCAATATGCACCCATGCAGAACAGCAGAGCGAATATGTTGCCTGTAAAAGCGCCTAACAAAGCAGTGCACAAATTATGTTACACCGTGTACAGGAGGGAGAGCCTGGTACGGCAGGGAAATGGGAAGAGCCTTGTGATGTGCTGACTAAGCCTCAGGTTGTCCAAACCTTTGCCAGAGGAGCAGGGGAATGCTGTGCTGAATCTTGTTTAAATCAGTCACAGTTTGATCCCACCTTACATATCTGAAGATTTCCCCAAGATGATTGCAAAGCACAATTATTCCATAACGAACAAGTGTTTTCACAGCCACAGAGCAAGAGAGAAAAATCCCACAAACATACACTTGTTGTATTCCCTACAACCCCGGTCTTTTTTCAGCCCAGGTCCTGGCAACTGAGATGTGCTGCTTCCAAGCAGCCAATTTTTCTCACGGTCAAAGGGAAATTCCTGGACAACTCCTTGCTTTCTTGGAAAAGAGAGCTGTTTCTCTTAATCCTGCAAAGCGAGTGCCCACTGCTCAGCAAACAACAGCTATTGAGCCTGCGGGCTTGGCTGAGCTGTCAAGGAGCTTCCTCTATTCAGCTCAGGTTAGCAAAAAGATTTGCTTGGAAAACACCCATCCTGATGCACCATTTGTCTGCTTGGCTTCTCCCTGCCTGCTCCCAAGAAGGTCCTGGCTCCTCCAACCTCTTGACAATTGTAGATCTTTTTATATATATTTTAAAGATCAGTCTTGTAGTATTTTAAAAATCAACCTTGATTTTTGTGGGCGTTATCAAACAAAAAAAGAAAAAGCCTTAGCTACTTAAAAGAATACACTTTTTCCTCTCAAAGGAACATTTAATTGAGAGCTCGCTCCATGATGCGTCTAGGACTACATCCAAGCATAGAGCTTTTTGCCTGGATTCATGAATCACTCAGAATTAGTGCATTCTTCATCTCTGCAGCCAGATACCCAAATTCTTGGCACTTGTGCTTGTCTTCATTTAGGTCTTCGTACTACAGAAAGTTTTCATAGGACACAAGCCGTGAGAAGACTGCTCAAAAAAGCCATACACAGCTCTTCCTCATTACCCCCACGTGGGAATTTGGAAGGACCCACAGTTATCTAAGTCAGTTGTTCTAGAGAACAGTAAATCTAGAAAGAGTCCACCTTTCTAGAAGGAGTCCACCTCCTACTGACAAAAGACCCAGTCTTTTCCTGGAGTTACTGAAAAGCATGACTTTTCTGAGGTTATACAGTCAGATAAGCTAGAGGACCCTGCACTGCAGTCACACTGGGCTGACAATCTCACAGAAAGGCCAGCGCTTTGCTGGCTGGAGGACACTGGTAAGCCCACAGCACCCTTTTCTTTTTTCCAGACCAATATATGGTTCACCCCATTGGCTGTAATCTGGAGTATGCCAGTCACCAGGCCAGTTAGGGAAGCATTACTTTTTGGAGGAGTTCTTCTGGAGGCTCTAAAAACAGACACCTGGGGGCTTATTTGTAAAAGCATTGATTTGGTTGGAGTTTTAACATGCCCGATAGGCTTCAAACAAGATTTAGACACCTTCTTTGTGTTTGAACTGGTTCAAACTTTACAGAAATCAGCAGACTGCAGATTTTCAGTGGGAAACAATCTAGGGAAAGCAAAAGTATACTGAAGGTGGTCTAATTGTCTGTGTCAGTGCAGTTCTGAGGAACATACCCGAAGCAAATCAAAAGAGGTATACTGAAACATAAAACAGATGAGAGCTCTGGAGCCAGTGACGTAAAGCTGTTAAACATGGCTTGAAATGTGTCTGTAAAAGTTTCCAAGTTTACTGATTTCCTTAGCTCCTTCTCATGAATAGTGATTCACTATACAAATTGGCTTTTCTAAACTGAGCTTTTTAATCTCCATTAATTCCATTATTTTCAGTAATGCTTTGTCTTTTCTTTTATGTGTGAAAGCAATGGAAACAGACTTGTGGAAACCTGGACTGAGCTTTTTTGACACAGGTAAATATTTAAAGCATTTAGTAACCAGACCGGGAATCATTGTTTTCCATCACATGTGGGGAAAGCTCACGCTATTAATCAGGCCCATGGCATTGCTGATAACAGTCTCATTCTAAGAAGTAATTACGGTATTTAAGATAACAAATGAGGTATGTCGTTTACGTCTTAGTAGTTAAAATTATTCTGTGCCTTCATCATTCACAAGTTCCTGCCAAAAGCGAGAGCAGAACAGATGTGCTCTGGAAAGAGTTGGCAGTTGTACTGCAGGAAAGGGGTTCTAGCTACTGAAATTCACTTGTAAATAAGAAGGTATTTTGGGAATGCCACAGCTGGGAAAGCAGTCTAGAAAGGCCATCAATGAAAAAGATGGCAAATTATTCTGATGCAAATGTGCTTAAGAAGGAAGGGCATTCAGATGAGAATGGGGGATTAAAAAATAGCAGGTGTTACTGAAATTTTCTAATGTTTTAGCCTTAAAATGAGAAGACAACATTTTTAGAACTACTGGTGAGTGAGGAAAAAACCTTACATTTGTAGCAGGCTCAAGAAGCAGGTCAAGGCTTGAGCAATTCTTAGCCAGGTGCGGTTTGCAAGTGCACATCCCACATGTTCAGTATTTAAGGGATCTCTTTCCTTAAGAACATTTAAAGTAGACTCTGCAAACTCTACTATGCAAAGTCCATGCAAAGATATGGCAGTTCATCACAGGGTGCTCTTACAAGGAGCTGGACCATTCAGTATAAGATGTCTTTTCCATCACCAGTTTTCCTGCTGGAGGGGAGCTGTGCTATGTTGGTGGCCCTTGCAGAGACCATCCCCCCACACGCCCAAAGCCGAGGTGTGACTAATCCTCCCACTGGCTGCTACTAGCAGTGTTGCCTATTTGCATTAGCTTGCAAATCCAGTGGCAGTGGCTCTTCAGTCAAAATTTGCGTCATCTCAAACGTGAACAGATTTCCCTTCTCCAGGAGTGGCACTCTGAGCCAGAGAGAGAGCATGTTTCTATCCAGCCTTCAGTGGGTTTAATCAGAAAAAGCTGCAGTGCAATGTACAGGGCCAGTGGTGCAGAGGGGCACCCCAAGACAGCAAATGACAAATTGCATTGAACGCAATGAAAGTTTAGGTGTGGGAGAAGGGATGTTGTATTAACAGTTTCTCACAAACTGAAGCGTCAGTGTGATAAAGTCTGATGAATTCAGACTGTCACTTCAAAGCAATGGTTCCTGGTGTGCATGTAGTCACTGCTGTCTTGCTGAAATGAATGGGGAGTTTAATCAGCATGGACAGCTGTGACAATCAGTGAAGAGAACTTTAATTAGCATGGAGTAGGCTGCCCGTGCAGTGAGTTGAAATTCCCATGGCAGTAACAACCTTAAATTGGACTGGCAGAACCCACAGATTCTGACCACCTCCCCAATTAGTGGGGAAGGTTATTCAGTGGCTGACCTTATTGTTAGAGTGAGCACAAAGCAGCTTGCTGACCCAAAGCTTCTGAGAACAGCTGGTGGCACCAGCAGCCAGAATGAAGAATGCCATGGTGCTCAGGTGCGCCATGCTGACAGAGCTCATGGCAGCTTTGGGCTGCAGATTTTATCAAGCACAGACACACACATGAGGGAAATAGCTGTGAATTAACTTCCTCGTAAAGTTTGTCTGCTAAAATGAGAGGCGCATGTTAGTAACTAACCTCACAACAGCCTTTAATCCACCTACTTCATGACCTGCAATAAGGTAAGCAGGAGAGCAGTGTGTATGTGCTTCCAAGCTGGCATGTAGTGTTGGAACGCAGTGCTGCAAGGTGGAATGTGGCTTTGGTCTGCTAATGAGGGAAGTTACACACCTGTGATTAAAGGCTACACTGGAATACACACAGTCATAAGGACAAGCTGCTGAGAATTTCAGGTTTTAAAGAAAAAGAAAAGAACATAAATGAAATGGGGCTGACTTTAGTGCCCTTTTCCTACCTCGTTCATATGGGAACACCCAGCATCCTTCACAAGGTCAGGCACAGTGCCCAGCTTACGTAGCGTCCTACCCAGTGACAGATGCCTGTGGGTGAGAAAGGCAGAGGGCAGTCACACAGGAATGGAACTGGCAGGGCTGGTTGATCCCTGCTGCAGAAGGTATCTCCCTCACTGGCAGCTGAATTTAGAAGTGAGAGGCCAAAGCAAGCCCAGTAATGTCCCAGTAGGACACTAGAGCCATGCACAGGGGATCAGGTGTCAGGTCAGACACCAGTTTGAGGACACAGACTCAACAAAACCTCCTCTCCTGACCCAAAACTGCACACAGCTTCATCATACAGGGGAAACAGCTCCAAGCTGTTGTATTCTTGTGTTCATTCCCGTGAGAGGTGAGTTGGTAGATGTAAATAAAATGGAAGGTAGACTGGTGGGAGTTGGAATTTCCTGTTTTCTTGAATATTTTCTATGCTGTTATGGCTCAGTCATTAATAACTCCAGCAGCCAGCTCAAGTGGTGCACAAGTTCAGAGCTGTTACGGCTGCCATCAGATTCTGGTAATGCCCTTTACTGATGTCCCTTGACCACTCACTGTCTTTACACATGCAGTGTTCTCACACTGGGGCTGCTGGCTGCCCTAGCAATGGAGATGGTAGAGGTGAGTTACCAGGACTTGCTGCCCACCCGGGCTTCCCTCTCACATTTAGCAGCTTCAGGCTGCAGGTGCTCAGCAGCAGCCCAGGGGCTCCCTCCAGGCACCCCTGCAAACACCCAGAGCTGGGACAGCCTGGCACATCTCAACAGAGCCTCTCCTCTCCTTCGTCTCTCCAGGTTTTGCTTCAAAGGAGGAACTGAATCTGAAGCCACTGGAGGCGACCTCCCAGGGGAATCCAAGTATGTACATCAGAACTAATCTCATAATTACACAGTGCCGTTTTATTAATTACCTGCTACTAGAAAGCATTCAAATTAAATAGCAACAAGGACTTTTAAAAGAAAACTTAAGAAACTTAAGGAATGCATTTTCCTCTGCAGAGGAACAGCAAGTGCTCTCTGCCGGTCCCTCTGACAGATACAATTGGTTTTGCTTTTCCAAGAAAGGAAGCACAGCCGAGATGTTGCTTACCTGGGCGGCAGGACGATGGCTGCTCACTGCTCCTCTTCAGGGTGAGCTCAGCTCCATGCTCTGGGCACACACAGCTCCTTTCAAGGCGTTGTGATGGTGCAGGACAACAAAGCAATGATCTGTGGCCAGGGATGGGCAAGCAAACCCTGATGACCGCACACACTCCTGTGGTTGCACAGGCGCTCTTCCTGCTGCGGAGGGTGGGAGGGAAAGAAACCGCCTGAGAAATGGATGCAGCCAGGAGCACTGAGGAGCCCTCCGTCTGGGGATGGAGATGTCACATGCTCTGAAAAGCAAACCTTGCAAAGTCCTTTGTAATTAAAGACAGGTTTGCCCATTAACTCATCTTGAAATGGGGCCCAGCGGAGAAGGAGGAAGGGAAAGCAAACCACAAATGCAGAGATGGGGTCATCCATCCCTCTTGAAGGGAAGCCTCCCTAGTGGAGGGGCTCACCCTCCTGCTGACCCCAGGGCCTCCTGTGCCCATCCTCCCACAGCTGAGTGCTCACTTTTGTCTCAAGGGCTCTTTACCTTAAATGCTGAGCCAAGAATTCCTATATCTCCAGTTGCTCCACCCAAAAATCCTAACATGTTTTGTCTCGTCAAAAAATGTCAAATACGCCTAAAACCGGTGTAGAAGTAAGAGAGAGGAGAAGAAAAAGAGAAGGATCTGTCCTTGAAGATCCAAACTCAATGTAGGAAAGCAGAGCTCAGTACAGCTCCCTACAGAGCACACGTAAGCAGAGTCCTGCTGCTGACCAAGTGCAGGAACACTTCTACCATTCCAGGAATTAAGTTGGAGCAGGCATGTAAATCTCAGATCCTGTTAGCTAAGAAACTTCCACAATGCATATGTACATCCCATGAGGTATTTCCCTTTTAAGGCCAGGAAATTCAGGAAAATTTGGCCCCTAATTGAGGTATTATTTGTTGTGGGTTCCCAGCCTTGCCTCACTCTCTGCTGTGAAAGAACATGCTTTTCGGTCACGCTTCTCTAATTCAGCATTATTAGAATTAGAAAAACAGACAGCTACAGGAGAAAGAATTGAAAGTAATGAGATGGGAGGCAGTTGCATAAGCCAGTAAGAACAATTGGCACTTTGTCGCCTTCAGGCTATCTAATGATTAAAACGCATGATTTTGGACAGTCTGATTGGTAGGAGGCGTCATCAGAGACAAATCAAGAGATACAGATGGCAGGAGAAAACAGTAGCACTCCAGTTAAGCCAAATTTTGATCCCACTCCTAGTCACGGTTCAACTGACAAATGTTTCACCGCTAACGTGAGAAGTAGAAGCAGGCGGGTAGGGACTGCAGGCAGCACATGCAGCAGCACAAAGATCAGGTTCATCTGAGTAATTAGCAGGAAGAGTTTGAGTGCAGATGCAGCTTTTATCTGAGTCAGGCAACTCCAAAATTGTGCTGCTGTACACAGACAGGTGAAACCCACAGCTGCTTTGGGAACAACTGAAGCTCAGGTCAAACACAGAGTGAGTGGGAGCTGCTGTCCCCACCTCACCGGCAGGCCCAGCACAGGGGCAATGGCAGCCACCTCCCACTCCATGCACTGGTTGTCCCCACATTCCCCAGCCCAGGGACACCCCAGGGTTGGCTGGTGCCAACACAGGCCCAAGCCAGCCACTATGTCACCATCAACAGCATTTTAGTAGACCTCACGCAGCAGGACGAGTCACCAGGTGCAGTTTTTAGGCCTTTGCTCTTCATGAGCAAAGTACTCATGTACTTTTAATAGTACTGCTATTAAAAGGACCACCACCATTTTCTCTGCTGTTGTGTCTCTCCTCAGGCTGCAAGGTGGACTTGTCCTTCTTGATGGATGGGAGCTGGAGCATCGGTAAACGCCGCTTCCAGCTCCAGAAACAGTTCCTCATTAACGTGGCTCATGCCCTCGGCATCAACAACGCTGGGCCTCTGATGGGCATCGTGCAGTACGGGTAAGGGCCACTTCTGCACCCAGGCAACAAACCCAGCTCTGTTTCATTATTGCTGTAAATGAGAATTGTAATATTTGGAAACAGTTGTTACTGAAATACCCTCTAGAACTCCACTAGCATGGCCTCACTGATAATTTATCTTTTCATCCATATTCACAGCATGGGGACTCATTTTTGTTATCACCGCTCATGCTCCCATGCTGTGACCTCCACCTATGGTTACACATTAACCAGTACTGCAGGAGCTGCTGCTGCAGCACTCCTCTCCCCCAGGGAACCCCAAAGGGTAATGGGCACAAGCATATCAAAGAAGAGTGTCATCCTGCCTTTACAACCTGTTACACTCTTTGCTTTGAGAAAGTCTCTAATCCCTGCCTGCTGCCTTCTCCTTTTTCTGTCACAGCCTGTGGGAGCAGTCAGGCATTCAACACATTTGTTAGGGACAAGCCACTCCCATCACCGCTAGGTATGTGCACGGCTGGAGCATGTTAAAGTTTGCCAGGGGAAATTCAGGACGGATATCAGGAAGAATTTCTTCTCAGAAAGTGGTGAGGCAGTGGCACAGGCTGCCTAGGGAGGTGGTGCAGTCACCATCCCTGGAGGTGTTCAGGAACTGTGTGGATGTGGCACTGAGGGACATGGTTAGTGAGCATGGTGGGGATAGGTGATTGTTTGGACTAGATGATCTTAGAGGTTTTTTCCAACCTTGATAATTCTACAATTCATGCTCACACCCAGGAGCAAAATAGGACAGAAAGCTCTTACAGCTTTTGTACTGCTGCATGTGAGGCAAAAACCTGACAACTGCTTCATATTTCTTTCCATCTGCCAGTGATGACCCTTCCACAGAATTTAACCTGAAAACATACACCAGCCCCAAGGACCTAAGAAATGCCATTGAGAAAATCCCTCAGAAGGGCGGACTTTCCAACGTTGGTAGGTTACAGGCTACATGCACACCCTCAGAACAGGGAGGGCTCCAGAGCCTGGAGTGCTGCCAGCCCTGTAACTTATCCTCAATCTCTTCTTTCATTTCAGGAAAGGCGCTTTCATTTGTCAACAAAAACTTCTTCTCGGACGCTAATGGAAACAGAGGTGGAGCGCCCAATGTGGTGGTGGTAATGGTGGATGGGTGGCCAACCGACAGGGTGGAGGAGGCCTCCAGGCTGGCCAGGGAATCGGGGATCAACATTTTCTTTGTCACTATTGAAGCAGCTGCTCAAAATGAGAAGCACAATGTTATTGAGCCAAACTTTGTGGACAAGGTACATACTGGGCTGGGCTCTGGCTATATGCTTGCCTTGGACTCTACCTTTTTCAAGTGATTTTGCTCAGGGGCTTAAGCACAGTCACACAGGACATTTCCCTTCCTTCCTACCACTCATGGTTACTTCTGGTCCTGCTTAGACTGTTAGGTTTCACACTGCCATGCAGCAGTGCTGAAGTCAGAAAGGTGACCTGTCTGAAAGCTGCTAAGAGCAAACTCTGTCTCACAGTAAAGCTCTGGTCTGAAGTCCATTGTGAAGCAAATGGCTCTTTGCTGACCAAGCATTGGCACAAACCTGCAGACAAGATTTTCTGAATGTACAGCAGCATGACAAAGCACAGAAAAAGAGAAGGAAAAAAAGGAAGAGAATGCAAGCCTTGCAGTATTAGCATTTGGCACTGCTCAGTGGTGTCTCAGGGCAAGGTGACACAAGGTTATGGCAGGAGACATCTACCAAGTTCCAGACTCACTTGAGCTCAGGAAGCACAGCAGAGTTATCTGCTATTTTCAGAGAACAGATTCCTGCCTGAGTCACGTTGCTCTGCCATGAAATAATTTCCATTAGTTTCAAGGCTGTTCCAGAACTCCGTTGTTTCCGGTCAGCATTTAATTGGATTATAGCCTGATTTGCATTTATTTTTCAAAATGGCAAAGCTACAGTGTGTCTGTGTGAGCCTGCTGGAGAGCACAAGTGGGAGAGAGCTCCCTGCTCCATGCTGCCCCTGAGTTTCTACCTACACTCACCCAAGTCCCTCTGATACTCTAACAGCTTCCTGCAGATCTGCTCCCTACAAGTATTCGGTGATAAAAACAGACATCAACATGGTTTTTGTCTGTCTGTCCTTAATTATCTGGCAGAGCCAGAACAACTGGGAATCTTTAAAGGCTTTTGCATTTTTATCAAAATTGCTTGTTCTTTTTTTCTGATTGTGCCAGGGAGAAATCAGCTTCAGCCCCAGGTTTCAATTCAAGGCAGGAGGGTTTGTCAGCAGGGAAGTCCATCCTTCTTGCCCTGACTCTGGGAGGGCAGGAGCTGAAGTTGCCATCTGGCAAATGCCAGGGCTTCCCGGCAAAGCCACACAAACAGCATCTCTGAGATTCGGATGCCTTCTCTACAAACAGTGTAACTTATCTCAGAAAGCTTGACAGGTGGCAAACTTGGTCATAACATTTCTTTCATGGCTGTATCAGCTCCATCCCACAGCTTTTAAAAAGGGGAAGAGAAGAGAGAAGTATCTATAGAGAAGTACCTGTGATGTTATATGTTCACGTCATTTCCCAGGGAAGCAGATGGCAACTGGAGGAGAGCCCACTCCAGACTCCAGCATTGCTCTTTCCAGGAGTCTAAATTTACAGTTTAGCTAAAATCCCAGTTGAAACAAGCAGACTGAATTTCCACTGCATTCGTACTTGTGGTGTTTTGCAGGCAGTGTGCAGAACAAATGGCTTCTATTCCATCACTGTGCCCAGCTGGTTCAGCCTCCACAAAGTCGTCCAGCCCTTGGTGAAGCGGGTCTGTGATATCGACCGGCTGGTTTGCAGCAAGACATGTCTTAATTCGGCCGACATCGGTTTTGTGATCGATGGCTCCAGCAGCGTTGGCACCGGCAACTTCCGCACAGTCCTCCAGTTTGTAGCCAACATCAGCAAGGAGTTTGAGATTTCGGACACGGACACCCGCATTGGAGCCATTCAGTACACGTACGAGCAACGACTCGAGTTCAGCTTCGATAAGTACAGCACAAAGCAGGACGTGCTGAGTGCTATCAAAAGGATCAACTACTGGAGTGGTGGAACCAGCACAGGGGCAGCCATCAGCTATGCCTCTGAGCAGCTCTTCACCAAATCCAAACCCAACAAAAGGAAGATCATGATTCTCATTACGGATGGCAGGTCTTACGATGATGTCCGAGTGCCAGCCCTGACAGCTCACCAAAATGGTAAGTTCTACCATCACTATCTGCTCCTCCATACCTCCACATTTATTTGGGTCAGAGAAATACACTCTGCTGTGATGCAAAGGCATTGGATGAAACCTTAGGAAGGAAGCATAGCACCCATTCTGGGGTCTCATCAAGTTCTAAGCAAGACCAGCATCTGTTGTATATCTGAGTAAGGAACTTTCTGAAAGTAACACAGAACTAGAAAGATGCAGCTAGACCTAGGAGATTGTAGAGGACTTCTACTGTCTCAATAACATATGAAGCCTGCTTAGGCTTTCCAGTCAGGATATTCACACATCTCCCAGAGGAACTGTAAGACACAGAAACAAGGAGCTGTTGTTCAGAGCCACAGCCTTCCTGCTATTGGCAAAGGGCATTTCCACAGCAGACACCAGGCATTTCTTCCATTTTGACAATGCCACTCTTTTTTACGGAGAGCACTGAAATTCACTGCCTTTTTTTTCATGGCCTGGTAACTATGTCTGCAGTATTGGTCTTAACAAACCAAGTGTAATGCAATTAAAACTTTTATGCTCACTCTTTTCTCTTGGGTTTCTTTCCAGGAGTTATAGCTTACTCCATTGGAGTTGCTTGGGCTGCCGAAGATGAACTGGAAGCCATTGCAACAGATCCAGATAAGGAGCATTCTTTCTTTGTGGATGAATTTGACAACCTCTACCAATTTGTTAATCCACTCATCCAAAACATTTGCACAGAATTTAACTCGCAGCCACGGAACTGATGGAGTGGAAAGGGCCAGGATCCTTGGGCATCGTGCTGAAAACACACAATGCTACAGGAACAATGCCAGCTACAAGCTCAACAAGTACCGAAATTGTTTTTCTCTGGCACTTTCCAGTTAATGAGGTCAATCGCATCTCTGTCCCTATGTATGATAATGCTCTGTGTAGGCTACTGATTTTTCCCTTGCAGGCTTCAGAAACTGTGATTTGGATGGATAGAATAACAGGCAGGAGACAATACAGAGAGAGTAAATGGAGCTGTTTGGAAAGCCATTAACAGTATAGAGCCTCAGCTTAGGTGATTCCCACCTCAGGGCACACACAAGCACCAAGGTGTACCACCTGCTCTCTGTGGTGGTGGCCGGGGCCCCCCAGAGAGCTGCTACACTGTTCTGCTGCTGTGGCAGAAGCACCTCCCTCTGACACTGACCATTGCTTGCCATCCAGGACAGGACTGACATCCTGAAATCCCAGGCACAAACTGGGAAGATAACGTGAATTCAAGTATTGAGCCTCATCCAAACCCAGAGACCAGAAAATCAGCAAGTGGCCAGGGTCGGGCTGTGGGACCCACATCCATTTGTCAGTCCCCATAAAGCCCCAGATCTGCAGAGCATCCAACACAGGAGCTGGATCTCATCTCCCACGGCACTGCATTAGAGGTGCTTAAACATAAAAAACAATGACCTTGTCCCCTTAGCTGACTTGCACCATTTTTTTTTGCCATGCATCTCAAGGCCTCTGCAAAGCAGGAGAGCTGCAGAGGCAGAAGAGGCTCCTTCAGTAAAACCTGTGGGTTCCAGCTGTCACTGCCTGAAAGGTTTCTGAGACCCCCACTGCTCTATCACCAAACACGGCACAGTTAGAACAGCTTACAGCAGACTTCAGGGTGAGGCTAGTTATTCAAGTGCCATTAAAAAGGCTTGAGAGGAAAGTATCCTAAAGCTCTGTGTTACGCACTGGGAAAAGCAGTATTTCTAGCATTCACAGGCACCCTCTTCTGAATTTGGTGTGAACTTCTGTTGTACGGTTTGATTTCAAGACACGCCTTTACAGCCCCTTGTTATTCAGAGGCTGTTTTGCCTATGGAGAAGCAGCCAAAGCACTGCTCAGCAATGGGAGGAGTGACATAAGAGGTCAAAAGCACTGCATGGCAGGTAGCAAGCAGCAGTTGCTGGTGGTTTCCATCTGGTGTCACATACGTTAATACATCCCTTAAGCAGAAATTACCAAAGGGCTGAAGTTTCAGTGCCAGTACAAGCATACGTGTTCACGCACCTTATGGTAGTTACGGCACCATGACAGGTTTGTGGAAATAACAGGAAATTGGAAGGAATTAAAGCTCACATTTTCCCTCCTACAAATCAAATTTGTAATAGTCTTTATAGTTTCTGTAAATAACAGTGGCCCAGGATGTTATCAGTCACACAAAGCAAATTAGGGTAAACTGCCACCAAAGGAGAACCCTTTCTGTCAACAAAACTGACACCATCTTTCAAATCTTTGAAAATGTGACTAAAGTAGATTAAAAATTCCCAGAGAAGTTACCATACTTCAAATCAATGCAAACGGCTCATTTAACATAAACTCCCCAGTGTGATGACACGAGGCAGGTGAGGGTCCCTTCACAAGTGCTCCAGCCACTATTCCCAAAGCCATGCTGGATGAAGTGGTGGTTTTACACTGGATTTACTGGGGCCTTCATATTCTTAATATTGCAGGTTAATCCTTAATAGACAGCTTGCCACTACATATCAATGGCTGTACCGGCCATACCCTGGCAGCACAGGAGAGCAGCACTCCGCAGATGGTCCCTCACACTGTGCTCGTGCTCTGCAGCCAGAGACACAGGTGTTCTTTAGGACAGACATTTTCACTTCTACTGAAAACTTTGAGCAACAACAAGTTTTCACTCTCCACAGAGAAGCTGAACAGCTATCTTCCTCATCAAACATTTGCTTAGGGCATGGCAGGGTTTGCTGTTGTTTCAATGGATAATCTTGACTTTACAGAACACCCGTGGTGCTCAGATGCCAACAAGCCATTCTATTAACTTCTTGAGATGACCTTGAAATTAATTTTTAATCTGATTCTCATCTAAACTGAGATGCCCTAAACACAGTAAACTGGAGCATAAGCCTCAGAAGTCCCAATACAGCCTTCCATCAGCAGAAGTGGATAAGCACAGAATGCACTCCTCTATAGCCCTTCACCTTTCATAGCAATAAAAACACTTGTCATATCTGAAGTCTCTCAATAATAATAAGAAAAGATAACAAACATTCATAAATGTTTGGAGGAGTTGTGTTGGTTTGGAGAAAGCAGCAGAACTCCATATGTAACATATACAAGCTGTTTTGAGCTTCTCAATACAAGTTGCTATATCTTTTGCAATAAAGACATCCCAAAGGCATACAAAGTCTATTTGTATATATGCAGTTAAAAAATAAATAAGCAACAAATATGGTCCCTGCCACGGTAGTTTCTGAAATGCAGCCGAGGTTTCTACAGGGCTTTAGAAGACAAAGCAAGGATGGAAAAAAATCCACAGCAACCAAGTGTTTGGATGTGTTTCTTCTACATGCTTAGCTGAAAAAAAAAATAAGCCTAGAAGGGAGCAAGCAGGGGCAGGAGCAGCAAATTCCCCATCAGAGGAATCAGTCACTGCAACAGAGTCTACTGGTCTGAAAGGCCTCAAATATGTACACACATCTTGCTAAGCCTGCAAGATTGTGTCTTATTTGAAATCAGACATCTTTTGGAAGCTGAAAAATAATAAAAACACAGGTTCCAGTCTTTCTAGATGCGGCACTGAATCAAAAGAGGATCTAGATGTCCCAGCACTCAGTGCTGGGCCACTCAGTCCCAGATGCCTGACCATTGCGGTGAGGCCTGCAGCCTGGCTGAGGCATCCAGAAAAGCAGGGCACCAAAGGGTTGGACCTGGAGCCAAAATCCTCACTGGATATACAGCCAAAAAGGAGTTGTATGATCACCCTTTCCTTAGGACATGGGTATCCACACTTTTCAGTTATCTCAGCAAAGGAAACAACCTACTTCAGTTTCCTCCATGGGGTCTTACATGGCCAGGCCAACAGTGGGACACTCGGCACCTCTGATGCGGTTGTGCCCTCGTGCAGGAGGCATTGCTCTCTCTGTGCACCCACCCACTCCTCAGCTGCTGCCACTTTGCTGCTTCAGCAGGCAGCTGCTTTCCCCGTGTCAGCTTCTCAATTTGCTCTTCTGCAAGCTGGCAGAGCAGCTTTTCTCCTCCCCACACTCTTTCCAGAACCACTCTCCAGCACAGAAGGGTAACAGTGCAAGGAGCCAGTAAACACTGGTGTTAAACAAGCAGACAACTGACCAGACAGGGCCAACCCAATCTGAATCTCCTTCATGGATCTACTACCTTGCCCATCAGCTCCTCTCTACCTGTGTGGCAAGTCAAAGCAAACTACATATCAGAACATATCAGACACCAGACAGTAAGAAAACTCTTCTGTGTTGTACATTTGTACCTTAAATTATTTCATGGTTGAACACAATCACCACATCAGCCATTCTTCCATTGTTTTGCGTTGCCCACCACCATCTTCTCATTACAGAAACAAATTGAGCCCATTCCATTTTCTTTTCCATTATCACCTCTCTTTGAGGAAGTCTTGAACAGTAGCAGGCAACTCACATTTTCTAAGTTGCCTCTATTTTGAAAACGTTGCAAGTATGCATCTGTGTAAGTGAGTGTCTCAAATTCTAAGTAGTCTTTAGGCCTCCTACGTGGGAGTGTTACTCCTACTTTGTACTTTTTCCTGCTCCTTACCTCACGAATTTTCTGTTGGCCCTCTCCAGAGGCAGAACACTGAGTAAAAGCAATTGTACCATCGTTTCATAAGACAATTCCTATTCTTATTTTCCCATGAGGAAGGGAGAGGAATAGTACTAAGTCAGAAAGGTTATTTTACCTATCATGGAGACAGAGGAGATAAGAACTTCGCTTAGCCCACCTAACAAGCTTAAAAAAACACAACAGGATGGACTTGCTAACAAGTTGTTCTACTCAGTTCTGTGTAGGTTCCCATACCACCCCCTCAACAGTGTTGTTCTGAGCATTTTCCTGTAGAAACGCAGCTACCATCTGTGATGTGTGGTTTGCTCTTCTTAATCCTCTCCCGAAGGGTTAGATTCATGCATTTATTTTTATTTTAAACAAATGTTCCACCCAGGAAGCGCATCATGCTTTGCTGTGATCTGCGAAGGCTGATGGAGCAGCTCCTGATCAGCGGCGCTGTACCCACCTCGCATGTGTGTTCAGTCAGGAAAGCACCAGGGATGGAGTGCCTACATGCACAGAAAGATGCAGGGTTCCAACAATGCCAAGAAGACAGAACAGTACAGAACACCAAGACATACAGAGAACAGAGAAGTTGAGACACTACTGTAAATGGTAACACCTGACACAACTCAAAAACATTCACATGAAGTTACATCAGGTCCCTCCAAACTCGTGTCTATGTGTGCTAGACTGTGTGCACTTCCCCTTCCTCGTACATACCCCAAGAGCACAAATTTTGTTACAAAAACACACAATTACAACCACAATACAAAATGTTGAAAAATAGTATTTATTAGCACCCAATTTACATAATTATATGGTACAAATGACACTTACTTGCTGCCGTAACATTAAATAAAGCTGCTTTTAAAAACCATTGCTTATTTCTGGAAGTCCATGTGATTTTGCTCAGCACAGAATGAGGGTACAGTATACAGCTATCCCACTTCACTACAGTCATATCAATATAAATACCTGCATGGTTACCTCTATGTGGTCTCATTGTAAATGGCACACTAAAATATGCAGACCTATACAATTTTAATGACAAAATATTTACTTGGACTATTCAGGCAAGTGAACGTAGTTTTAAATATAACCTATCCAAGAACTTTCACAAAGTATGAATTGTATTGAAAAAGAGAAAATTCAGGGCCGCAATTGAGAAGCTCAAAAATATACCAGCGTATTTCAAAATAATCTCTCTCTGAATTTTCTGTCTTCGTCATTTGAGATATTTATCCAGGATTTTAAAATATTGATTCTCAGTAAAAGTTAATATGAAGTGTTTGAAGAAGCATTTTTCTTTATAGCAAATATTTATACTTTTTATAACAAAGGCTTATCAAATCTTTGGAGAATGATGACTTTCACTTTTCTTATTTCCCAAAAAAGCCTTTCCAAAATCTTGAAATACATGAAAATTTGGGATCCTGACTCCCAAGCAAACCATTTCCTTCACGAATTAGAAAACAGTATCTCTCACTTAAAATAACATTCACTTCTGTACAACAGTAGCATTTAAAGAAGGTAATCTGGTGGTATTCTGACAACTCGGTACTGAGCCATACACAAACTGACAAGCAGACTATTCTCAACAAGTAGGCATTTCTCATTTGGATCTACCACTTTGCAAGACACTTGAAGCCCAACACTGTTTCAAAGTAGTCATTCAAAACTGGCGTGCAAAATAATAACCTCAGCGTAATTCTGAAGGGGAATCTTAATTTCCTGTAGCTGTTTAAGCAAGAGTTCATGTATTAGTCACAGTAGCCTTTTCCTATCAACTATCTGTCATGGAAGTAACCCAAAACAGAAGAGGACCAAATGTAATTATTGACATGTAAGTGGTTATCACCTGTGGCATCTTCTCTGAAAGAACTGTCAGGTACCTCTAAATTCAATGGCTTTCCCTGGGGAGGGGGGAAGGGTATAGATGAATATAGATGAATATAAATGACAACAACAATCCAAATCATGACCATGCTGAAAAACCAATCAGTTTTAATTACTTCAATCTTATGAATGCAAGTCCCATAAGACAAGGAAATTCGTCTAGATTTTTTTTAACCTGACAGTTTCTTTTAAAAGAAACCAATTGAAGATATTTAGATGAAATACAATGCAGGTTGTTGATCTGCTGATGAATGTCAACAAAAAATCTTACAGCAACAATAGTATTCTTATCACAGGTTTCTATAAGATTTTCAGATGCGTGATTCAAGGAAGTTATAGCACAAGTCTGATTTTCAGTCTGCTTGGGCTATAATGGGCTATACAAGAATTCATTAGTAAACATCCTCATTCTGCAGTTCCAGAAAAGGTGCTAACACATATGAAACAGTTTTCAAAACCTATGCATGTTTGTAAATGCTTGACTGCAAGGAATCAGTTCTAGGAGCCACACATCTGAAAACAGGCAACATTCAACAAGAACTATCTTAATGAGAGGAAGAATAAAAAAATAAATTCTCAATGGAAAAATATTAGCTTGAAGTCCATTGCTTTTCCCTTACACAATGTTTTTGTCTGATTTTTTAAGTAATCCAAAATAATACAAATATTTGGCTTGGGGACAAGTCATCCCTTTTCTTACAGGAGAGCACAAATGCAGCTTCATAAATCTTTTCTCGGCTTTCCAGTCTAATACTCCGGTGTGAGGAGAAGTAGTAGGGACTAATTTTGAGGCCTGCAAGGGCTCGAGGACCTTGCCAGTACTAGTCTTTGAGCAGCTCCAAAAACACACACAGGCACAGTTTAAGCAGACGTGTGATCTCCCAGGATCACAGTGTGGCCTGGCGGCACAAACTGCAAAATTAGTTGGACACATAATACGACGACTCACAGACAATCAGGAACAAACATAGGCTAAAGCATGTGTATTATTAAATACCTCTTTAGTTCAGCTATAATTCACATTTTGTCATCCAGCCTCCCTTTAGAATGACCCACATCAGATCCATAAACTGTACTGTGGAACTGCAAATGACACGTTCTGTAGTAAAATTCAGACTCTCAAAAACCTTGAAAGATGTAGCACTTCCTAAGTTTTCACAACAGACCAAAGGGTAGAGAAACCAATCAGCAGGCGGGATAAGAGAACTCAGTAGACTTACATGAACTGGGAACAAGGAAGTATAGAACAGCCTCTGGGTGGTGGGAGGGGCAGGGCTGAAGCTGAAACCCCTATACTCTTCAAAAAACACTCTAGATCAATAGGCTTTAATGAAATTGATCCCGCAATAAAAATCTACGGCAGCTACGATATTAAATCTATCTTTTCTTGGAGTCGTAAGTGGGAAGAGTGAGATTTCAAAAAGACTGATAACCTTCACAACAGGTACACACTTTAGTACAGGCACAGTTGTAACTCTGAAGGTCTCATTGCCAAGAACTTCCCTCCCTGGGTTAGTCTCATCAGTTGCATACTGAGCACTTGTCTGTACAAAGGTTATTTACATAAAGGTCTCTTCTGCCCTCCTCACTCCCCAGTGTTTCTTCATTCACTCTGTTGTACTTAAGACTATCTTTTAAAATGCGAGTTTTTCATGATGGAGTATTGCATCGCCTACCACTTTGTTTCCTGTCAGATTGACTGCTACTCAGCAGAAATACTGCAGAGGGTTTGCCTAACAGTTCACAGGCCATTAGTTTCAGTAATAGCACGCTCCTCTAAAGTGATGAAATAGTCAAGACAGTTCACCTATTGCAACTTCTGCAACTAAATACATTATCAGATTTGATTAAAACATTTTCAATGACTACACGTCCTTTGTGGAAAAAGAGAGCTTTAGGTTTCCAGAAAAACTGTCGCTTCCTCTCTGTGCTCAGTAGTAACACAGCTCAACTGAACATCACTATGATGTTCACCAGCAGCAGGTGCCCCCCCCCAAAATCAAACATTTTATACAAAACAATTTACCGTATCTGAACATTTTACAATCATATTCCGATATCTTCATGGGCCAAAACAGTTTCCACCAAAGAGCCACAATTTTCAGAGTGTTTTAAATGCTGTATTACAAGCAGCACCGCATTTTCACGGTTACTTCCATGAATTCCAGCTCGTCCACAAGAAAGCTGAAAGATATGCATGCCAACTGAGTCTCAATTTAACTGAAACCACTGCTCCCATTCACTTACGGGAGAAAGTAAAGTTTAAAAAGACACAGCAATATTTAGCAACACAAGCAATTGTTTGGGGCAGCTTGTCTAAAGAAACAGTTTAGAAATTTGCATGATCTCCACCTTCGACACAATTATTCCGCAATTTGGAATCTGACCATATTCTACATTTTGTCCTTCACACAATCGGCAACCAAACGGGTGTATGAATAAATCTGAGGAATCATCACGGGAAACCTTTAAAGGTTTCTCCTTGCTCTCACTTGCTATCATCAGGTTGAATTCTAAATTGCTTCCCAGCCTAGTTATCCTGAGCTGACACCAGTCCCAGGGAGGGCACAACTGGTTTTGGCACTTAAACCATTTAACGTTCAGAGTTCAGCAAACATCCTCCCCCACTGTTCAACACAGTGACCGCTAAAGATTTTCAAAGCAAAAATATGAATAATCCCATTTGCAGGAGCTATTCATGTTAGATTGCAAGCTTGATGCTTCAGCAAAAGAGGACTCCAAGAATGCTCTCCAGCAGTCTCATGCTGGCACAGGAACAAATACAATAGCTGCATTTTCCTCCACAACTCAGCCTATTTTACAAGGTTTTACTACAGAATACTCTTATTTAACATTTCACACCACAGGCTACCCAGAACAGTCTGCAAAGACACTGCCATACCACAGCCTGCAAATGGTTCCAAACGCATCTTCAGAGGCATTCCAAGCACTCAGATGGTTCTACCTGCTTCTTAACTTCTTGTTTCTTGTGTGATGGACTAACGCTGAGAAGTGACGCATGAGCTTATGGAAATAACTGCTCCCAAAAATGACATTGATAAAACACGGGGAAGAGGGAGAGGGACACATCTGAGATCAAACAGGTGTACTGCAAAAGGCGGTGTAACCAAGTCCTTTATCTGTCACATAATTACTCAGAAGGACACATTTTTGATTACTGATCACAAAGATGTACGGTAAACACCACACATTTCCTCAAACATATTATGTATGGGACTGCTTAACGTAACACCATTTGAGAACATGCAGATAGAAAACAACCGACAGTATGTGACATGTCAATGTCTTAAGACTTCCTGTTAAAGTCTTTTAAGTAATAAACAAAATCTTTTATTTGGTATGTCAAAACACTTCCCTCTGAGGCACAAAAAAAAAAAAAAAGAAAAAAAAAAGAAAGAAAGAGAACACAAACTAATAGGCAAACAAGGGGATTTTTCTGGAGAGAAGGAAATATTTTCCACAACAAAATCATGTCTAGAGCTTCCTCCAGGCTATTCCAAGTCATTTTGTGCAAGTGTTTTGGCAACTGAATCAAATATGATCAAAGTGAAAGTATACAGCAGTGAAATAAATTAGAAATAAAAGCGAGAGTATTTGAACCTAGAGGACTCATTTTAAATGTATGAAAGGATTGCAAATTCTCCCATTAAATTAGTTAGCAAAACCAAAATCAGTAGCACAGGCTAACATACACAAAAAATTCCACAAGTTAACCATTATAAAACGTATCATGTTAATTAAATACATGAAAAAGGGCAGTGGTAAAATGCAATACACAGTGTCACACAAAAATGTTGCTTTTTTGTTGGTTTTTTTTCCCCAAGAATAACCATTAAGTTCCATTTTGTTTGCACCTTCAGATGGATTTATCACATTCATAAAAGTTACCAATTATACTGAACCAGAAAGAACTGCATTATAAAATGGAAAAAAAAGAGTTCCCTCAGAGATCAGAAGTTCAAAGCCTATAAAAATAGGTTATGAATCAAGCATCTAGCTGCAAAAGAATCGTAAGTACATACCAAAAGTGAAGGAGAAACTTGAGAAGCAGCAATGCTGAGTTAGAGAAAACAGTTGTCAGAAACGAGATTTGGGTATGAAAGATACTAGCCAGACTAAAATGTTTGGACTTCCTACACGGAAGTACCATGTAGAGGGGAAAAAACCCCCAAACCTCCACATTTAACAGATTGCCTTCAGACTAAGTCCAAGAAAGCACTGTGAGTGGAAAGGCATTGTGCACTGTGGGCACCAGGATACGGAGACATGAGCTAAAAAGCTGAAAACAAGAAAAAGTTGTGAAAAAAGAGCAAACTGAAAAACAGCCTGGAGAAAGGAGAAGGGAAATATGCAGCTAGAGCTAGTGCATACACAAAGGTTCCAAATTACAAAGGTGATGAGGAATATTTAAAATGACACAAAATATGGCTTGAAATACAGGCATGAATATACAAAAAAGAGCCACTAAACGTCACATAAATCCTCCTGTCAGTGAGAAGCAATCAGTGAAATAATCTTCCGAAGGAAAATTAATCATTTAGAACACATACAGAACCTCACTGGCCAAGACAATATTAAAATACGCAAGTCTACAATCCTGCTTGAGCGAACAGATGGACTGGGTAACCTAAATAAATTTTTCATCCCTAACTCCTATGATGACGTTCAGAAGATCTGACAGGCTCATGCACAATACCCTGCAGTCCTACAAGTATGTGAACAAGTACAGTAAAAGGACATTGACATCAATTATGAAGACCAGCACAAAAATATATACTCCACAACCTCTTTGTAAGGCTACATTTGTTTTGTTTTGTTTTTTAAAGGCACCTCATCCTCTAGCTATTGCCAGCTTTAAAAAAAGTCACTTCTCAGTTTGAGCAAAAGCTCGATAGTGAGAAGGAAACATCTTTCAATTCACATTTGGACAGCCACTTCTTACATTCCAATTGTAATCAGAATGACAGTCTTTAAAAACGAGCATGCTGGCCTATTCGTTTTATGTACAGCAATTTAAACAACTTTAACTACATATTGTATTGTGTAAGCAAAAGCACAACATTCATTTCATACTCACACCATTATCCTTTGTATACACAAACTCAAGAGAACTCTTAATACTAAAACATTAAAATGCACCCATAGAGTCTTCCCTTACTAGACATATTTAATACATGTTTACAATATATATACACATATATAATATACATAGCTTTTAGAATTTTTCAAATAAATCTTTGTAATTTCCTCTCCAAAAAGAAATAAAATAATGACACTGAAAGAATATGAGTCAAGTACACAGAACTCTCACTAAGTTGAATGCTCAGTTTTGCAGACAAGTTTTCCCCCTTTTTATCATAACCAAAACGTTTTTTAAAAACTAAATCTGAATCACTATTGCAATCATCTGTTTCACGGTAAAAGTTCTAACCTTACCTATGGAAATACATGGCATATCAGTATTGTGAAGTGACATATCTGAATACTCTGAGCAAAAAATAAAGGTATTCCAGGATACTTTAGCAGTAAATATAACATGTTGCAGGCTCAAACAGCACAGGTCAACCTTTTATTCTAAACAATACAGTTAATCTAAACTCTAAGTTCAGCATCAAAAGTGGTCCCACCTTTAAATATTACTCCAAGAACAACATGGTCAAATCCTATGCTGATATCTTTCAATGATTCCTTCTTAAAAAGTGTCAGTGTAAAGGTAAAGATGATCAGTTTCCAGTCGTAGCCTCAGGCTGGTCTCAGAAAGGATTGCATGTGTTGGGTTCTTTCCTGCTCACATCAGCACCAGAAATCATCTAATAATAGGCAGAATAAATTCTGCCTTCCATTCCAAATTTGAGGAAAACACCAGCTTTAGACTGAAGAGCAGTAAGGGCTCTTCTCATGGTGACATGTAACAGAAAAGAATCCACTCACCTTCATTATAGGGAGGGACAAAAGGGAAGGGCTAAATTGACAAAAATTTTGGTTTAAAAGTTGTCACTTGAATCAACAGAGAAGTTCCGAATACTGAGACAAAACACATCTGTTGAGCAATTTAAAAAAGCATGTGTTCTTCAGGTAACCTAATTAATGGCACAATACACCCAGTGAAGAACACGTGGAAAAGTTCCACAAATGCTGTAGTCTGGAAATGCCTCTACAAGCAGCAGAAACTTTCACACAGATCGACCTTTGTGCAGGCACCTATGACGCTAGTAGGACTCATACAAAGCATCAGGTATAGGTTTAATCTTCAAAAGAAATTGAGTATTTCATGGTTACACAGTGCCCAGAATGATACCCTTTTTTAGCAGGAACAGAAAGAGGAGGAGATGAACATACGATAATTACATTGTAAGAGTTTCTTTGGGAAATCTTATAATTTCTTGTGCCAGATCTCCAAGAAAAAACAGCATTATAAATCTGAATAAGTTAATCTGCTACTAAAGTATATACAGACTGCTTCAGTCTGCTGTTAATTGGGACTAGACTAAAGGCTCAGCTTCTAGCCACATGCTAATACAATTAAAAAAATTATACAATTTTTTTTTTTGCAAACTAAGTATTTGCCATATAACACCAAATATTTAATAAAACTTTTCTGTATTTCAATTTATGTTAGTAATTTGCTTTCCTTTATCCTTTATCTTAGGCTAGCAGCCAGGTGGCTGAGATTAAGTATCAGCTACTGCTCTCTGAATGTGATCTACTCATTAATACCAAAGGGATTAAGGGATGACAAAGTGCCTCTCACATGACACAATAACAAGCATCTGATCTGACACTTTTTCCAGGTGATTTAATCTTAAGTATATCAAGATTCCTCAATAAGAAGCATCCCAGGAAGTTTCCCTCTTTTCCCTCTCTCCCTGAAGCAATTAGACCCCTTCTTTCCAGTACTCCATCTTAATAATAGAGAACACATAGACCTAATTTCACCCAAGGCCTGCCTGGACGAAAATTCACATCCTCTGAAATAAAACTGCCTTTTCTTTTTTTTTTTTTTTTCTATTTTGAAAGTAGTTGAAACTGAGAGTTTCCAAGCTCTCAGCACCAGCTGAGCTCACAGAAACCAGAACAAATTTCAATTTAGAAAACAGCACCCTGCAAAAACGAAACACTTACAAACATTCTCTGATTGGGCAGGAGACTCATGCCCTTCTCTTCTCTTTTGTGCAGCTGGTTAAATATATACAAAGCTAAAGTTGGAAAGGGACACGCTCTGTCATACAAACACTTTTGCCAGGGCGTCTGCTCCTGCACTGGCAATATAACATTTGGATGGGTGGAATGCCACATCGTGAATGGACTCATCAAATTTTTTGCGATGAGCAGTGAATTCCTGGATGCAAGTCTTGCTTTCAAGATTCCATAAGCGAATTGAACAGTCATGACCTAAAGAAAGGAGAAATGGTTTTCTTTATAATTCACATTTGCTACCACTGAGAAAAGGAAAATGAAATTTAATGTACTTACTGCCAGACATCAAGTACAAGCCATTAGGATCGACAGCTAAACTTGTAACTGCATCCAAGTGAGCTACCATGGAGTGGATGAGTTTTCCTTTGAAAGAAAAGATTCAAGTTACTTTCTGCAATTCACTGTTATCTGTATTCACTGTTTAAACCTCACCACAGCCCATTTAATAAATACATTATCTTGTTCCATGATTGAATCAGCAAAAATTCTAAGAAAACCCACTCTTTTAATATTTACAGGCTCTGTAAAGCTGCAGAACTAATAACCATCAACTTTGTTTGTCCTCTGTTTTTTTGCGTGCAAATCCATCCTGATGCTGCAATCACTGTGCCCATTAAATATCTGTCCCCTAAGGGACTCAAGTGAGTTCAGCAGTGAGACCTTGACTGAGAAGGAGGAGGACATGGGCTGAATATTCTGCTAAGCAATGGATCTAAACTAAATAAGAATATGGAATGATTTTAATCAACTCAGAGAGAACTGATGTTCTAGAACAGCTTATTAATATTAATGATTTGATGTGAAATACACAAAATCATGGCTTAGATGTATTTTTTTTGGTTGCAGAAAATAATAATGGAAAAACTGAGAAGCTCAGAGTTTCCTCTACAATACATTATGGCGTTATATCATCAAACAAATAATCAATTTTCAGCTTTTGTCTCAGCTTCCATTGGGTGCTCCAACCTCCTTTTATTTAACACATGTGAAGAGTAGCTAGCTTAAAATCAACTAGAATGTCGAAAGATCTCAGTTTAACTTTTCGGGCTGTGTAATCTGGAGCAGAGAAGTCACAAGCTGAAGAAAATCAACATTTACAGTCAGAATGACAGTTCAACACTACCACTCCTACAAAAATTTCCTTTATGTAATTTAGAATTATACAGCTTAGCGCAACTCTCACCACAGATTTGAAAAAGTATTCTAATTGTTTACTGTTTCTACAGAAAAGAGAGATGGAGAAATAGGGTGTCTTAAATTGAGAATTATGCCCTGCAAGGGAACTGCTACCTCCAAATCTTTAAGTAGAGGTCTTAGAAGTGGTGCCTAGGCTCCCTGTCCTCACACAAAAATTAAGAAGCTGCCTTACATGTTAATTATTGATAACCACTAAGTTTAAAGCATTTTAATAGAACTAACAGAGTGATGAAGGTTCCTTATTGTTGTCCCAATAAACTTTTAAGTAGACTGACAATTTGGGGGCTGTGCCAGTGAAAAAAGGATTTTTGTTTCAGAGGATAGACAGTTCTTAACATTCTTCACCATTTGCATGCATAACATTAATCATAATGAAATTCCGCTTGTATTTTATGTCATACAGCTAAATACTATGACTAGGTCCTGCTGAAGATACAGATGCATACCTGTATTGTTGTCATAGAATTTGATGTGTCTGTCTTCATGAGCAGTGATACTAATTGGAAGAGTCGGATGGCTGATGACTCTGTTTATCTGACAGGAAGTACTGACCGCTAGGTAAAAAAAAAAACAAACAGACATATTGACACATGTAAATTGCTAAGGTCTTTGAAAAACTGCTATTAAAAAATGCACATGTAATCAATTTTATCTACAGTGTAATTTGATCATGTAACATAAACTCTCTCAACCAACACCTTCTATGTGTTTTACTCTAAAATACTTTTCGAATTACATACACGCAAATGCATACGCTAGCCTTACCTTACATACAAATGTAAATATAAATAAGTAAGGTTCACCTTTTTTTGGTAAGAATAAGCAATCAAGAACTAAGTGAAAATACTATTTTTGCATTTCCCCACCTCCACACTGTTCCTCATGTCAAGTCAAGTCAAACTTTTGTTGTAACATACAGGCAGACAGGAGAGTTAACATCATAGTAAGAATGTTTAAAAGTAAAGAGGATTCCTCACCACCACAGAACAAAAGGCATGTACTATCACTAGATATATAGAGATTAAAATTGGAGGAAAGAATACTAGGCCATTCATATGAGAGGCACTTTCTCAGCATTCAAGAGTCCTGAAATGTCACTATTTTATATTTATATAAATACACATGCACACATGCACGTGAACTAGAAAATTATAGAAAAGATATTTTGGTGGGTTATTTTTTTTAATAAAAACCTTGACACTGACTTGCCAAGCACAATGAGACTTAGAGTCCCTAAGTGGTGGCGGTAGGGCATTTCAGATAACTCATTTCCTATTGCCTAGTTCTTGTATTATTTATTTAATGCAGCTAACTTTTAGAGCACAGTTATGTAAGTAAAAATACTAAACAGAGACTACCAGATGTCGTACTGTGAGCTTTTTTTTTAAAAAAAAAAAAAAACCATGAATATGTCTGTACAGTTGTTTGTTTGTTTTTAAGACAGCAGAGAGAATCCTGCACAGTAAAGTAATAATCCAAAGAAAGGAGGTGAGATTTTCTGTTCACTCTTATAAAGATTTGTTAAACTTCATGAAAAGAGGTGAGCAAAACTGATAAGGGCTTGCTCCCCTTTAAAAATATAATCAGAAAATAGCATTCACTAGCTAAAATTTTCATCTGAAAAAAACTATCAAAGTTTTAAAAAAGACCAAACATTTTTATAGTTCTCAGGTTACCATTTTGACCCAAACACAAATCGTCATGCTTTAGCTCATTCTGGCCCCTCTCCTAATGGTGGGGAACACTGCCATTATCCAAAGCATTATGAAGGAGCTTGTGAGCTCCACTCGTCTCCTTCAGTGAAAACTTCAAACAAAGCCTAACTGAAAATGAGCCAATACCTCTAATGAAAAATGTAGAACTTGCCCTATACATTCACATATTTGTCATGACTTCCACTCGAGATTTGTCTGATATTATCTCTGACTTGCAATTTTGGACTAAAGAGAAAATGGAAAATCCTGATTAAAAAAAAACATAGGAAATTTTGTTCTTTTCCTTCTGCCACTGTTCCTTGAAGAATAAATTACAGTATCTGCAGCTCTTTTACCTTCTTTCAAAGCTATGTTTGTTCTTCTACTAAAAAGCCTCTTGCTTTATTATAGTAATAACAACTTACTCCTACATCTTATAACATAATGTTTAACATAATACACGATGCAAGTTACTAGGATACACCGTTTGCCTAATTGCTTGGAAACACTGAAAAGACTATTAACAGTATTTGATCTCAATCAAGCAATTTTTTTCTGTTTTGAATACATACTATTATCTACTCCAGACTCCAGGGTAAGAATCCGTTGCCGTGTCTCCATGTTAAAAATGCTAGTGTGTCCAGTGTTAAATGATGCTACCATGAGGCTTGGGTCGCTGCTCACAAGATCTACTGAGGAAGGGATTCCCATTTCTAGAAAACAATGCAGAGAACATTTTCATAAGCAGCAGATTGTGTAAAAAAAATAGAAAAAGAACACCAAGTACTTTGATATTTAAAGAGTCATGATTATGAAACGTTACATTTTAAAATCTACATTATGACAATCCAAATAGATGGTCTTGAGTGATCGCTACTTTAAACCTGTTTTTCTGATATGCATTTCAACATTCTTTATTGAGATGTTCTGTCTGGAACTGACACTGGACAGAAATCTAATTTGAAATGTGCTGGCAAGTAAGAACCTCACATGCTCCACCTGCCCTGCCCCTTTTCTTCCTTTAAACGCAAGAAAAATTTTCAGCCAAACCTTCAGCGCAGGGACATAATATCAAAATGGCAAAATTATTTACATGACAGATGATTTTAAGTTGCTACTAAACTGGACAACTTCAGAGCTTAAAAAAACCCCAAAGCTTTCCAAACGTAAATTTTACATGCTGAAACTATCAGCGTAGAAAGTTACGTAAGTACATTAAAAACCTCACATTACATAACTTTTTCGTCCTGCCTATTATATATCAGATGACTGTACACAGTGGCTATCACAGCACTACAGGACAGAAAGCCAGATCAGCAGAGCTTGAGTATGAGAAACATCCCTTAAAATTTCTGTCCTCAAATGTACTTTTCCCTACCAACTAAATGAAAGAACAACACCATTTCCAACAGATGTCAGGAGCAGGAGGAGGAAGAGGTAAAATCATAGAATGGTTTGGGTTGAAAGGGACCTTAAAGACCATCCAGTTCCAACCCCTCTCCCAGGGGCAGGGACATCTTCTAATAGATCAAGTTACCCAGGGTCCCAGCCAGTCTGGCTTGAGCACTTTCAGGGATGGGACATCCATAGTTTCTCTAGTCACCCTGTTTGAGAGCCTCACCACTCTCACAATTAATAATTTCTTCCTTATGCCTAACCTATATCTATACTCTTGTCCCATCAGTACACTTCCTGACAAATAGGTCCTCTCTCCAGCTTTCCTGTAGGCCCCCTTTAGGAAAAGGAAAGCTGCTATAAGGTCTCCCCCCAAAGCCCTCTCTTTTTCAGGCTGAATAACCCTGACCATTTCAGCCTGTCTTCCTAGGAAAGCTGCTCCACAGCCCTCTGATCATTCCTGTAGATGATCCAACAGATCCATGCCCTTCTCAATGCTGGGGGCCGCAGAGCTGAATGCACTACTGCGAGCGGAATCTCACAAGAGCAGAGTGGAGAGAGACAGTCACCTCCCTCATCCTGCTGGTCCTCTTTTGATGCAGCCCAGGATACAGTTGGCCTTCTGGTTTGCAAGGTACAGCACCTTGCATTTGGCCCTGTTGAACTTCATGAAGTTCATACTGGCCTTCCTTTCAAGTCTGTCCAGGTCTCTCCAGATAGCATCCCTTCCTTACCTCCTGTGTATCAACCACACCACACAGCTTGTTGTCATCAGCAAACCTGTCAAGGGTGCACTCAATCCCACTGTCCACATCACAGACAAAGATGTCTGTTAGCACTGGTCCCAGTGCTTACCTCTGAAGAACATCACTCACCACCAGTCTCCACCTGGACCACACTGTTGACCAGAACAATCCTTTCTGCCAATTAAGCCAATTCCTTATCCATTGAGTGATCCACTTATCAAGCCTATGTCTCTCCAATATAGAGACAAGAATATTGCGTGGGACAGTGTCAAATGCTTTGCAGAAATCCAGGTAGAGTGCGATACTGAATATTAAGTAATCTAATGTCCATGGATCCAGATACAACAAGAATAAAGCATAATAATGATATAATAATATAATAAAATAACAATGCTCACCTCTCTAAACATTCATAGGAAAAACACCTTATCTGCACACACTACCTGTATACTCAGGAATGTTGTAAAGTATCTATAGATAACACACAATTTCAAAAAGGACTGATGTGAAAAGGAAACCTATAATGTTTTTGAAGTGACCTTTTCTACCACCATACGGCAATAAGGAAAGCTCATTTTCAAAACTCCTTCAAAGGAGGACCTCTGAATGTCTCACTTGAATTTTACTCCAGTTTGAAACAAAAAACACAGATCAACTCTGTGAGACAAGATTAGCCCCTTCTCCTCCCCTTGTCTCTGTTAATTTAATAATTCCAATTTTTTTTATTTTTATTTTTTTAAGTAAATATCAAAAAGTCATCCGGACACTCTTCAAAGCAGAAAGGTAGGCAAACTGACCACAGATTAACCATGATTCTGATAGAACCCTGCTGACCTTTGGAAACACAGCTCTGCCAAAATGGAACTACATGGCACATTTATATTTTGCTTCATCTATTTAACTAACAAGTAATGGGACATCTGATCAACTTTAGATCACAATTCAGAAAATCCATTCATTACATCAAAGTTCATTTTATCTTGAAGTTGTTCTAAACAACCAAGAAACAGCCTCAGTTCATGGGTTGCTTTTAGAACTATCAGCTCTAAGTTGATAGTTCTTAAGATGACAATTTCAAGTGGCTACCCTAGAGCAATTACTCAAACAACAGCTCCGAGAAGCTAGGCTCTAAACAATGGGCTTTTGGTACGTGCATTACATTTCAGTAAGTAAACCCTAATGACTAAATTTTTTCAACTAACAGCATTTAGGATCACTAGATTATTGCTTTGTAGTTCTTGCAAAAATTCAGTAGCAATCTCTGCACTAGGAGCCTCAACTGGAAAGGTGCTAGGATGCTGAGCTGGAGCTAAGCACTGGCTATTTCAAACCTCTCTGGGGGTAAAAAAGGGCTTTTTATTCCTGACAAACCAGATGCAAGGGCCTAATGGAAACTCAGTTTGAATTTGAACTATGGAACAGCTACATTATACTCTATGAATCCAGTAATATCAGCAAGTAACCTGCAACACACAGTTTGTAGGTACGTGTGACTGTCCCCCTGTGTGTAGGTATCAATATTAGCTGGTGTCAAAATCCAAAATTTACTACTCTTCTAATAATCTAATAAATCTAATAATCATAACAGTATAACATCCAGTAAACAAACAAGAAAGATTTCTACTCAGTAGCCAAGATTATGGTGGTCTGAACAGTTAAGATGATGAACTTAAAATTTCATACCTTGATTATCATTAAATACATTGAGAGCTGGAGCAACTTCTGTAGCTTTCCATAAACGTACAGTACCGTCTGCAGAACAGGACAGCAAACGCTGGTGTGTGCCACTGTAAACCAGACCCCACACTGCATCGGTATGGCCTACAAAAGCACCTCTTAGAACAGAAGGATCTGTGAACAAAAGACAAACAAACCGCATTTCAAAACAAAAACTGAATTAAGTGAATTGTTTTATCTTGGTCTGTGCTTATGGAAATGCCTTAGTAAGTTAGTCCATAAAAAACCAAAACAAACAAACAAAAACCAATAGCCAAGACAAGCCGGTCTCATCAGTATAATAGTCCCAATTATTCTATTATTTGTCTTTAATTTCATCAACACAAGTGGCATTCAGTTTCCCAGTTTGTAATTAATGGAACAAAATGAAGTTTCAGCAGAAGAAATGGTATTAAAGATAATAAAACAGACTTTGATTTTAAAACTCACTCTCAAGGAGCCACTAATGTTATATGTTAGTCTTTTTTCCAAAAGACAGCTTTGAGGCCAATCATATCTGATGCTATGAGATTTGAAGAACATTCTAAAACAGACACAAGGCTGAGGCCTGTTTATAGCTCATAAACTTTACTGAAATATGCGATTTCAACAGTTTGAAGATAATATTAACAACTTTGGTCTCAGACTCTACAACCTATCCTTATTTAATCTATATATCTTTTATAATAATATATCTATATAGAATTAATAAATCTTAATCTAATGTCAGTGAACATTTCTATATACATTTCATGCCATTGTCAGGTATCAGGTTTAGTCCTGTACTTTTTCAACCCAGCTGTTTGCCAGAACTGTAATGAGATCAAGGCTCTTTTTAAGAAAATGACAATCTTCTCAACAACCAACAGCAGTATTAAAACAAAAATCTACTTTAACTGGAGCAAACGTTCAATCTTCTCTTCCAATTTTTCCAAGAACTTTACCTACAAATTATACTATTTTAGCTACATAACGTTAATGTCACTAAATGTGTCCTTCTGCTGGTGTCTGACAGCTATGTACCATAAGAGTCGTAGGGGTCGATGTTTGGATTTGTTGTATTCCAGCCATGGATGAGGCCATCCGTTCCCCCACTGTAACACTGCTCACCGTTACTGCTCATCACCACACAAAGCACTGGTCCACTGGAAGAAAACCACATCCCAAAAAGTTGACTATTAACATTTTCATTAAGTGATAAATACTGTCAAATGAATCTTCAAATTTGCCTGCTAAATACGATTAATTTGCTGCACTGGCTGCAATGGAAATGCTGCATTCTCAGATCATAGGCTACATCACTTTTTACAATAGTATCTCTGAAATATTTGTTAATTTAACTACAGTCAGAACAACTCAGACATTTCACATTTTGAGATGATAGGTTTTATTATTTTCATTTTTTCCCTTTTTAAAAATTGAATATTTTTCCATGAAAACAATTCAGTAGATTTTAATTCATTGGACACAGCTTCATTCTACATATACACTTATCTGACAAAAAGGCAAGAGCCTTTTTGGAATGGAATACCTAGTTGAATGTGAACTGCATAATTTGTAGCTTTCTCTTTTAAAAATGGTAGTGTACCCAGTGCCAGACAAAAATAGATGAAAATAAGTAGGTATTTTAAATAACATGGGAATAAAAGTACTGCATGGAATCACTAGTTGACATGGCGGAAACCGCTTTAAAAATTTTTATGTCTGTTTAAAAATCTTGTATTTCTCAAATAAGACAGTGTTCTTATCAAATACTCACCTGTGTGCTCTGAAGGTATATATTGGCTCTACATCAAGAGAAGCACTCCTAAATGAAGTACAAGAAAATGTTAACACACATATGACCTTCCATTATGCTTTACAAAAATGTGCCAGAATTAATAAGATCTTAAAAATCACCGCTACCTCTTTTGAAATCTCTGCACATCAGTGCAGTACATCAGTGGTGGGGAAGGAGCAGAGGGCTATCAGTATCATATGGAATATTTCCTTAAATGTTACAAATTCCTACCCAAGGAAAGGGCTTGTAACACCTTGCCTTTAAACCAAAGCTCTAACACAGTTACAAATCACTTAAACTGCTGCTCAGGACTTTACCAGTCAGGCGTAGGGTTTTTTTGTTTGTTTGTTTGTTTTTTTCAATTACAGACTTCAGGACTACCACAGGCATTGTCCAGTCTTCATAAAAAGTATGATGCACACCTGTCACTACGTTAGCCTTATTACAAAATTATTTGTTTCCTCATGTGCCTAGCAATACGAAGGAAACACTGTACACATAAACCTAGCAACACTGCCATCAATGTTTAATTCTTTATATGTACTTATGTGCATATAATTCTTTATATACTCATGTGCATGTATACATGTTTATATACATATGTATACATGCACATGAGTATACATTTACTTTTTACATATAGGCATGTATGTTTATATATTTATATACAGATTCAAGCATACTAGGAGGTCACATCCAAATATTTTTACTAGTAAATTAGTTTCCCATTTTAGTCTGCACACAAAATACATATATTCAAAAGAAAGGAACAGTTTTTCAAAAATAAAATGAATTCATGAACATGCATAGATTTCTTCTGGTACGCTCTAAAAGTCTCCATAATTCTCTAAGAGTTTGCTTTTGTACTTAAGGAACGATTCCCATTAACTCCCAAGGACCACCAGATGAAGCCATATCTATAATTTTATTTAGATAAATACAATGCTTTAAGGAAGTAAAGAAAAAAAAATCTTACTTTTTTGCTGGGGCTGTTTTTTGTAAATTCCACATTTTTAATGTATGGTCCTCTGAAGCTGTTATTAGCACTGGTTCAACTGGATGAAAAGCTAAACCTCTTATTCCATCAAAGTGGCTTCTTAATGTGAATTTGGGGTTCCAAGTCTTTCTCAGTGCATCCGTATTGTTTCCTATCTAAAAATAGTAATAAAAAGGGCACATTTGTAATTAATCTGGAAGATACAAGGAAAGGATATCAGAGCTTTAGTTTTCCATTTTCAGAAAATGACAAATTACCTTTTTTTCATAGTAACCTGTTCTCGAGTAACAGTCCACTTAAAGCTCATCAGACTACTCAAAACGAGCATGAAGATAGATACTCCACAAAGGCAACAAGTCTATCTCTGCAGCAGTGCACTCTGTGCAAATCTGAAATACTCCACATGTCTATTAGGTTGCACATTTTAAAAGCTGTAAAGCACCTTTCTGACTAATACTGCTATAAACTTTGGTATTCGAAAGTTGATGTACCTATTGGCTCATTCATTAACACTGGGCTTGAATCAAGCAAACTGCTGTGTTCTGAATATCTGAAGTACCACTGGCGTGTTATCTAACAAGTAGAGATCTAACAGAAATGGAGAGATGTCTAGCAGTGCAAAAAGGAAAACATTCTAACCTATTTACTTAAGGCAGTACAAGTTCTGTGATAAAACATGACAAGATGATCTTGCCAGAAAACAATTTTAAAAAGGCAAAAAAGTCTTGGCTACATACTAAGAATATAACTGGCAAGCACTAAGATATCAATATACACAGAGAGAGCTACTTGGCAATGAATGCATTTTACATAGATCCAAAAAGAAAGCCCTAAAAAATAAACAGTTACTTCAACATTGTTCCTCTGAACAGATGTTGTAAAAAGCCAAACGGACTTCTATGAATTTGTCAACCAAGACTGCCACGGTTAAATTTGCCCTGCTGTAACCACTGCAAACAATCCATTAATAAAACATTGACATAAACAATCATGCTTAAGATACAGATACTTTCATGATATTGAAAGTTACGGATAATCCCAAATAATTAAGTTTCATCAACTTCAATAAAGAAATAACTATGGTGAGACACTTTGAGAATCTACATTTTATTCTACAATGTGAACAAAAAATAGGTTTAAGAACAAGAGTTGTTTTTTCTTTTTAATGCTGTTTTTGGATTTATTAACTATTTTTCACTGAGGAGGCTCTACAGATTTTAAACAAGAAAGGAGGCATAGCAAAAAGTGGGTTCAGTCTCAGTCTATTTCTTAGTAATTATGTACTGTCTGCTCAGTGAGACTGCTCAGTTTCTTTGCCAGTCTACTGAGCTCAGCTGGCTCAGTGAGGGAACAAATGCTGGCGCTGGTGCAAGGATGGGGCAGGACTGCAAAGTTAGCAGCACTGTCAGATTTCCTGGAGACTGGCCAAGAAAGTCTCAGCAAAAAGGGTGCAACACATACAGAGTACTCACAAATAATTGGAGTAGAATTCGTCTGCCTGAAGACAAGCATCTAGCGCCTATTGAGGTGATGGAAGGAACTGAACCTGGCCTCCAGGTGCCATACCAGATGCACAGGTCCTGTGTCACATCTGTCAAATCCACAGACATTCCAGATTGCCTAACAAGACATGCCAGTATTGACAGTGGTATCCGCAGTTTGTTTCTCATTCAACAATGTTCTTTCAAAAGAGTTCGATATGATATGAACTCCAGCTGTTGGAGTGGGCCCACAGGAGGGCTATGAAGATGATCAGAGGGCTGGAGCACTTCCCCTTATAAGGACAGGCTGAGAGATATGGGGCTTATCAGCCAGGAGAAGGCTCCAGAGGGACCATATAGCAGACTTCCAATACAGGAAGGGGCCTATAGGAAAGCTGAGGAGGGACTTTTTACAAGGTCTTGTAGCAACAGGACAAGGGGAAATGGTTTTAAACTGGAAGAAGGTAGATTTAGACTAGATATTAGGAAAAATTCCTTACTGTGAGGGTGGTGAGACACTGCAACAGGTTGCCCAGAGAGGCTGTGGATGCCCCCTCCCTGGAAGCATTCAAGACCAGGCTGGATGGGACTTTGAGCAACCTGGTCTAGTGGAAGGCATCCCTGCATGTAGCAGGGAGGTTGGAACTAGATGATCTTAAACTTAAAGGTCCCTTCCAACCCAAACCATTCTGTGACTCTATAATTAGCTTATAAATTGTGAAGTAGACTGGGGGCAGTTCCACTCAGGAGATCAGCAGCAGAGGTGGAGACAGATCCTAGTCTTGATGCACTGCCTGTTCAGCCATCCCATCATCACTCCCTCTTCATTCACAAGACTCCCAAGAGCTCCAACAAGCTCAGTTACTAACAGGGCAGCTGGCCTCCTTTTTCACTTCCCACTAAAATACAACAGTGAGGTAGTCTCAGGTTTAAAAAGCACAGTTGGTGGGAGGAGGAGTCCACTCCAGAATGAGCACTTGACTTAGTCTTACTTTTAATTGTTATGTCTGTGTCTAACTATACAATGCATACAACTTGAAAATCCCAGAAATATCTGTGGTATGCAGATAGAATTACAAACATGTCTGATGCAGAAAGTTGAAGGCAAGCAAGCAAGAGCCTAATGCATAGCCTAAAATCTCCAATTTACTACACAATGTGGTATCAGTATATTAAATGTAGGAATTCTGTAGTTTAGATGCTCTTACATGCAGAACTCATTCTGTTATGAAGTTATGCAAAAAAGAAATATTTTGTCTTTTAAGTAGTATATTAAAATAATCTACACTAGTAATTGAAAGCCATTCTTTAATTTACAGCCAATCGAAGCAACGTTTGAAAAACCTACATGGTAAAATGAAGTAGGGTAACACTGCTATGTTTTGAAAGAAAAGAATCCAGTAAACACAACGCTGAGAAAACAGAGTCTGAAAAGAAGAAACTGTTTGCAGCTCCCAAGACAAAACACATTTAAAGACTGATCCACACAAAACTTTTAAACTTCACACAAAACTTTTAAACTTCACTGTTTGTATAAAATAGAACTGACACTATAAAACCTACTAAATTTCTATTAATCCCACTAAATCCTACCTGATTCCCCATTGGCAGCTGACAGAAGGTGTGAAGTGGTCCAAAATAAAAGCAGATTATATTATTTGTAAGCTATACTTCTAAGGAAACTCAGCAGGGAAAACTAATCATTCACTTTGCTTCAATTAATATCACAACAACAAGAGCAAAGAGCTTTGCAAACAATTTTTTTTTTTCAACTGTCAACACTGGAAAAGATAAGGGGTGAGATAAGCATGACTATGAATTCCTGATATCTGGACTTCACATAGGATTTAACAAGTGAAGAAATAGAAATAAATACTCCCAGTCATGCATGATAGGATGCAATAGATAAAGAAATGCTAGATTCCATAAACAAAAGCTCTTAGCTGAAGATGCGGAAACAAGTTATATGGACACTTGATCAATGAAGTCAACACAGCAAGCATTAAGCTTCTGTATATGTCACATCTTCTGAATGTACAAAATCATAATCTAATTAAGTTTAATTGGGAAAAAAAAAAAAGGAAATTTGTACACCAATTTACTATCTTCTTGGAGACAAAGTTAGGAAAGGTTAACAAAAAAAAAATGGGAGTCCAGATTAGGAGACAATGTGAGACACTGAATTTCAGCAGAGATGCTTTATTTCATTGCAGCCCTAAAGATTCCTGAAGAGTCACGTGCTCAGAAATTTGCATGTCTCTACAGAGTCATTGCAAAACTGTGTAAACTTAGTATTATTATCTATGTAACATATTGCTCTACAAGTACATACAAAAGTAGAGCTTCAAAGTAAGAGCCTGTAGGTTATTTCTTAGGTCTCAGACTTGTTTGTGATAGTAAAATCCCAGATAGCAGTAACTAAAGAGTCAAGATTTACTGTTGGGTATGCTTCCTCCCAAATACTCAGTACTCAGAAGTTAGATCCATAATCCACCAACCTTGAGAGAGACAGGTAATGCAACAGCAAGACTAATCTGAAGTTGACAGATTACAAAGGTGATTATTAAAGTAATACCTGAAGCATCTTTTCCCAAGAAATCAGAAATACAGGCAAAATCGCATATAAGTGCAAATTAAAAATAATTTTCTTATAAAAGAGAAAGAAAAGGAAGCCATATGGTACATGTAAAGCTACAGAAGTGCTGGCCAAATTGCCTGCTGAAAGTCTCTGGTGCAGCTTGCCATTTGAAATGAGACTACTGCCCACATTAGAAAAGACCAGCCAAACTTCTCCCTATCTGAGCTTTAAACATCTGCAAGGACAGAGATTCCACATTTTCTATGGGCAACTCCTACATCATACTTCTTCCCTAAAGTCCAACCCAAACTTCCCACGCCATAGATTTCTTTATTCTTTCCTTGTTTTAACACCTGGCACAACAGAGAACTGGACTCTGTTGTCCTTGCAAGCGTCTTTCCAATACACTACTATCAGAGGTTCCCTTAGCCTCCTCTAAATCAAACTAAGCAAGATCAATCCCCTTAACATCTCTTCATCATATGCCACCAAAGGCTCTCCAGTTTCTCCTCAATTTGCTTGAAGAGAAGTGGCCCAAATGTGCATACACGTATGGTTTCACCAGCTCCACATAGCAGGAACACTAACTTCACTCAATTTGCTGGCCATGTTATTAGCAATTGCTCTCAGTGTCAGTGGGATTACAAGTACTCAGCTGTTTCATTATCACCACTTACAGATACTTTCAACTATTTGAATGACACAGCAAGCATGTAAGAGAAGGGCTTGCATGGCAAGAATAAATTCTGCTGCGTATGAGAAAAAGATATTTCAAATAAAAATTTGTGACATCCTTCAGCAGCAGAATTTTAACAGGAAAAGGTTTTCTGCAAAATCTACACACATATGACTTCCACGTGCCTTCATCAAGTAGAGACAACAAGACATTGAGCTCCTGTTAACAACCACTTACATCATAAGTCAGCGAATCTGCCTCATTGGCCACTGTGAGGCCAGCCAGCTCTCCAAGACCCAGCTCATTTTCAAGGGTTTCATCTGTTCCCATAATGAAAGATTTCCCTGAAGAAGGAGGGAATGTTAAAGCTTCCACTGCAAGAAAAACAAACAAACAAACAAAAAAAAAACAAACACAAAACAAACCCTGAAATACAGGCTTATGCAATGCTGATTTATAAAAGTATATTTTCTACTTTCAAAATACTAAGTAGCTGAGTGCAAAAAAATATAAAAGGATCACTGTACTTACCAATAAATTGTATCATCTGAACATAATACTTACAGTTAAAGTGTGCATGTGCAAGACACTAGGAGTCATTAACCACCGCTATGCTATCATTCACACATATATAATACAAAAGTAACACAGAAAAGGCCCTTCCCCACCTCAAACAGACTCTGAAGAAGCAACAAATATATAGCCAAGAAGAGTTGGTGGGAGCAGCTGGACTTCCTTCATAACACTGTATTCACATCCAAAAAGCATGTCTACAGTGAGGCTTGTTTACATGCACTTCCACCTAGCAATGACCGAAAGCTACTTGTACTTCATTGCTACTTGTAAAATCAGTTCAACTGCCAGAGAGATTAGTTAGCATTGAATTCCATGTTTTACTAGCGGTACCCAAACTTACTCATTTGCAGCTGCTAGAGCATGCCTATAAGCTTTCCATTCACCATATCATAAACATATCCATAGGCAGATTCACCAGAAATGGAAGGATAAAAGATTATGAGTGCAGTTCACATATGTGTCACCGTAAGGCTCCGCAACAAGTGATACAACTGGAAAGAAGCTACGCCTTTACCAACTACCACCTACAACAACTCTCCAAAACTATATATCACAAAAGGAAGACTGAATAGATAAAAAAGTATTAGTTTCTGGACATGACAGACTTTACTCAATGTTGCACATCGTATGAGTCAACTTACAAGGGTTTTGCAGTAAATTACTTCCCAACCCCTCTACCACTCTTTTAGTTCCATCATAAATACAAGCTTTGGCTAATACTGTTGCTGCCAGGGAGATAAAAAATAAACACCATCTCATTCTCAACAGTTTAGTATTGATATTGCTAGGCTAAATAAGTTAAAACTGAACAAACTATGGTTTACAGTGAACAGTCTGATTTATTCAGGCTGCTTCCCCTTGTCTGAAGGCATCGGGTACAGATGCTATTCAGTTCCTCTCCAGGCCATTCAGCATAACTAACCCAATCTTCCTGACCTTTCCATTCCACTCCATATCTCTATGAAGTGTCCTGTTTGCTTTTCAAGTCTAAACTTTTGTTGTCTTCATTCTCTCTACAGCGTAATACTCTGCTCAGTACCCAATGCACACAGAATGACAAATTTGGAAAGCTACTAGAATAAAAAAAAAACAAGTATATGCCAAAAATATCAATAGGTCTCAAATTTACAAAAGGAATATGCAACTAGTAGCTTGCAACACCAAACTCAGACTAATAACAGTCAAATGTTCTCTTTTGTCTTCAGCACAGCCTGAGTCTCTGAATTAAAAACACAACCCTGAAAGAAGATGAGAATAGAGTTTTGCTAATATGGCTCTCAGTACATGTGAGAAAAGTTGGAAAGGAAGCATACAACAAAAAATTCCTACACTTCTCCAAGTGTTGCTAAGTTACCCCCTTCTTTCATAAAGACAACCACCAAGCATGTAGGAAATAGAACTACTGAGATCTTCAGTAACTATGCCACACACCAGGGCACTTTATCCATCTTAATTATAATTTGGACAATTTACATTTTCACACTCACTGTAAGACTGTAAAGCCAAAACCACGTCTTTCTCATTTTTCTGAATACATATTTACCATCTAAATAAATAACATGATATGATCTTTTACAAGTTTATATATCCTAATATATTTATTATGCTGTGTATTGCAGCAGTTCAAATGTTGAATCAAATAAACGATTTAGCAACTTATAGAGGCAATATTAATGAAGGAAATCACATGCAATGCTACAATGATGCATGGCTCTCCATACAAGCAAGTAACTTAAGAACCTCATATTACAAGCTACTAAATGCCAAGTAAATTTTTCCACCATGTTGAAAAGTATTCAACCAGGGTTTTACTTAGGTTGGTGTCTTTATCTTCCTAATAACTGGAGGGGACAAATGCATTATTGAATTTAGAGCTCATAATAAAGAAACAGTATTTGTGAAGTGCTTGGAATATCTTAGAGGCTACTCTTTAAGCAAAAGTAACTATAAACACCTATCCTTTACGAAAGTGTAGGCACATTTTTAATATTTACCTTCATCTGTCCTGTTTATCTCATGTTCAATGAGCCTTGAGCTACTAGGCCTAGAAGAAGGTGCAACAGATGGCTGCAATGAAGGTAGGTCATCAACATCTCTCAAGTTTGCAAGCATATCTTGCAGCTTTGACCTGTTGGGTCCTAACCAGAAAAAACAAACAAACAAAAATTAGTTTACGGATAATTCATAACAGCGTTACTTATTACATCAGATACAGCATAGCAGCACATGCAACAAAGGATCCTACCTTGCATTAAAATGTTATCACACACACACAAAAATATGAGCACCTATTTGCAGTAATAACGAATTATCCAGCATGAAATGAATTTATTGAAAAGAAAGTGATAGAAGCAACCAAGAATTGTGAATGCACAACTTTCCCCACATTTAGACATTCATACTGCCAACTGCATGGAATGATGAAGAATGCCTCCAACTGAATCACAGCAACAATGATTATATTAGAGTATTTACTTTTCCAAAACAATTGATAGCATTTGTGAATATCTCAATATTTGTGCATCAGGTTCTTTGTGCAGCATATTCTTATCATAAGATGATTATTTTCAATTTATTTGTGCAGTAGTGTAGGACTGTGGAACTATATAATCTACAGAAATATAACTACATTAAAATATAAATACAACCGGATTTACTGGCCTACTTCCTGAAGCTATATATGGTGAAGACCCATGCCCTTCTTGACACTTACCTGTGCTTTGCTCCATCATTTTCCCACATCCCTGTTTTGACTGTTTTATATAGGATTGAGGCTGAAACATATCTTCGGTAGTTTTTCCTGTTGTAAGTTTAATTAAGAATGGGAAAATGTCTTACCCATAGTCCATTATGTTTTTTTTTTTTCCTAGACCAGTAATAATACAGCTATTTTCAAGCAGCTTTAACACAGAAGTGTACTTTAATATATGTATGCTCTTATTACTTCACAGGAGTGTTTGCTACAGCCTTGCAAAATCATAAGTTTACTAATGTAATTGCAAACTCCACTTTGTCCACCCTAACCATAATGATAGTTAATTGACTAAATTGTGTTTAACTAATTAGTTACAAAAATATTATTTGATTGAGGTAACGGTAAGTAGGATTTTGCAAGATTGCTTTACTACAGCATTTGATTTATATAAACAACAATATTATAGTTGGCTCATAGCAGTTCATCATCTAAACATGATTTGTGATGAAGCTAAAGTTACACTAACAAGCTTTTTTTAGCTTTGTTTTGTTTTATAATTTAATGTCAAGATATTTAGTCCCTTCTTCTTCCCCACACTTCCTTCCTCACATTCTTCTTCACCACGTGCAATGTAACAAATAGCTGAAAATGACTGTGACTTCCTAATTTTCCTGCATTGATGCCTATCCACCTATGGTTTGCTCAGGAAAGATGCTTTATTTCTGTTCTGCAGAAAACCATTTGGTCTCCCAAGATAAAAGCAAGTAAATCAATCAAAAAGATACTATAAATGTACTGAGTAGTTTTCTTTATGAAGGAACACTGGATGACCAAGCACTGCCATACATCAGAAATTTTTCTTATAAATGTATAGAACGATTTCCAGTAATATCTACATCTGTATGTAGTTAAATTTCAGTTTTGTTACCAAAAAGAAGCAGTACTCAATAGTTCTTCAAGAATATAACTTCCATCATTTGATTAAATCATTTATGCTAGCTTAACCCTACAACTATTCACCCTGACATAATATAACACATCTGTGTATTTAAAAAAAAAAAAAAAGACAAGTTAAAAATACCAAGGTTACTGAAGTCACATATTGGTACACCCTCTCTATCTTAACCACAAAGAAATTTTAAAACAATTTTATGAATCGCAAGCACTCTGATTGTCCAACTCAACTTCTTACTAGACTTGCAAATTCCAGTAACTCAGATGATTCCAAAGATGACAAAAATATCCGAGAAATTTGAAGTATGGTAATGATTAACTTAAAAAAGTTTATTCTGTGTATTTGGCTAAGATTGATCTATTTCAGCAACATAACCTACCGTGGAGCAATAAGCAGCTCATGACATCAATACAAAATCTAACACTGGTCAGCCTCTAACAGTGATATGAGGGTCTGACACCTTTTGTATCATTATGCATATCTTTCTGGAAGTGAAAGTATCACTGGGATTAATAAGCATCTTCCCACAAAGAGAGAAGCATCTCCCATTTCTTACTGGACTACATGCATTATTACTAACTTACATCATTTACACATGAATTCTCAGTATGGTTAGATGCTTGAAATAAAGCTACGAATATGGTGTTTTATTTTAAACACTTCATCTGAGTTCAAAATGTTTCAATTCTTAGTTAAGAAAAACATTGTTTTACAAAATGGATTTGCGTTTCAAGAAAGGGAACAAAATAATTATAATACAGGGCTAGAAACTGTATTTCAGATACTGATCACAGTTTTTTTGTTTGGATAAAAGTATCCAATGTTTTTAAAGATTAGTCCAACAAAATGAAGTCAATAAATACCATGATTTACAAATAAATGGATGGTTAGAGTTGCCTTCTATTTCGAGCCCTGCAGAACAAATTATGATGACAGCATGACTTTCATGTCGTGAATGTTAAGTATAAACAGGGGTAGAAATTAACCTGTTTTTTTCCTCTGTCATCTAACATGATACTTAAGACAGCTTCTGTTTGGCTGTTCAATTTGCACATCAGACTTCAATTCTTCCTGTGAAACTGGAATGTTTTCAGCTAAGACAGGGTTATGAAATTTTCTATATTAAAGTGTGAAGTACTAAACCAATGCATTTTATAATTTACATTTCCGCAAGAATTTTTAATTAATCCAACGCCTGTTTGGAAGAGCCTGTATCTAATCCAACTACCTATCAGGTAACTTGATTGACTATCATTAATTTCAACCCCTGGGAACTGGTGAACAGGAAAGCAGTCAGGAGCAGCAAAGTAACAGAGTAAGTAATTTTAGGAAAACATTGAGAGAGAGATAGAATTAAGGGTGTGAAAGATGTAGGATTTATGATTTTAAAGTGCAATGTTTTCCACTTACTCTTCACCCCCTTTTTTCCCTTGCGCTCCTTTTTGTATTGTTCCTTGAGTTTGGTTATTACTCCCTGGTCGACATTCCAGGCTTCAGGCATGAGACACTGGTCTTCCTTTTCTAAACAAAGTGAAACAAATGAAACATCCTTTTTCAGTCATGTCACCAAGTGATCTCCAACTGAAGGAGGTAACATCTGCTGTACTCGTCTTATTTCAAACAGACAGAAATAGTACCAAGCTCGTGAAACCTATGAAACTGCTACTCCCATTCCACTTTTATTTGCTCAGTTTTCTTTACAAGAAATTGAGATAAAATTTCACATGCCTAATTTCTATAACCAGATACACAGCTGTTCAAAAAATGTAAGCAACATTTACTTAACAATACGTCAGGACATACTTTTCAGCTTTTTCTTTCCTCCGAGGAAAGAACTATTATGCCTAGAAGGAAGACTTATGCTAAAGCTATGTTCATCGTAACTTCACAACTCAGATTTTGTGTCACTGTGTTTCAAATTTTAATTTCATTGTCTCTGTGATATGTTGTTATTTACACAAAGCAGCAGCCCATCTAAATGTGGAACATAATATACACATCACCAAGCATTGAATAAAATCCTGAAGAAGCACTGAAGAATCTATGAAATTTCACAAAAAGGAGATGGCCTAAGTTATTAGTCTTAGAAAAAGCTACAGAAACGTTTCAATATACCTAATGATGAATAAAATCCCTTTAAAAAAAAGAAAAAACAAACCTCTTTCAAATTGCCTCTTCCAGGAAACTATTTAAAAAATTTATTTTCTACAGACTGTCCCCAGATACTTCCTACATGTCCCTCAGGTTGTGTTCAACTTTACAAGCAGATCTTGAACTATTGTACTTAGTTTAAAAACCAGCTGACTGCTCCTGAGAAGCTTTAAACACATTTTACAGATTACTATGACTGACTGGCAATGTTTAGAATCAAAAATGAAGCAAGGACTTCCAATGTTGCTTCTACACACAGTATTGCTCAATACACAATATTGGTGCTTTATGCTACGTTTAACAGTTTCTTTTATGTGAAATTAACATAAGCAATTCATATAGGCAGTTCCTTGAAGAAGCTTATTCTTACATGCCACTATTATGAAAGACACAGACTGTGAAATAAAAATAACTGGAAAACCTAAAGGCCTGTAACTCAAAGAAAATCCCCTACCACTTTTAGAAATTGAACTATTTCTGATGACAATTTTTTTTTTTTAAATGTTAGAAGTTTGCTCATTTTTTTACTCAGCTGTTACCAATGAAAGTAAAAATAAACTCAAGGTGTGAATCCGAGAACAAAAAAGTTCCTGTTGGCATACTAGCTTCTCAGTGACACAAGCAGTAGGTACACTTTTCAAGCATTAGGATGTCTATCCAAGCATGGATAGACAGACTTTCAATATTGGAGAGAAGAAATATCAGAACAACTTAATAAAACAATTTATGATAAAAAAGAGCAACATTCCTAAATTTGCTTGGTGATCAGAATGCTGACTTCTGTATCTAAAAATACTGAGATATACTCTTTCAGCAAAGAGGCTACCTACTATTGAACAGTAATTTGGAGGCAACTACAAGCTAATAACTTCACCGAAATACAGTATCTCAGAATTGTTACCTCATGTGAGAGCCACTGCTGCCATGGTCGGTTTCTGTCAATGTTTCAGCACCCTTATAAAGATTAATTATCTCCCATTCATCTTCCATAGCTCCCATCTGTCCCCATTAATGTGTAAAACTTTACAGAGAAGCTTAAGGAGGAAACAACCACTCATAAAAACATTCAGTCAGTTCTCTTCCTTCCTGTGCATTGTGTTTATATGGAATAATTATTGCAAGATAAAGTGGGTCCTGGCATTTTTGGTTGCAGGACATGAACTTCGAGGACATAGAGAACAGTTTGTCAAATTTCACTTGATGACTGGGGGGCTTGAACATACACACTTAATAACTTGTAACAGAAAATTTGAGAAACAGAATGAATCGTTCTTTCCAAATTGCGAATACATAAATAGATTTCAAGTAGTTCAGTTCTTTGAAATGCATTACTTTTCGTGTCAAAGCTGGAAAAAGCAAAGAATGTTTGGAATTGTAAAATACATCTGTATCAGAGTCCTTCATTAGAAAGGGGCACTGGAAAAATCACACTGAGATTCCACTCACAGAACCCACAGAACTTCCAAGAACCCTCCCATAAAAGCAGTATAAACAAAAATGAGAATATCATGTCACAAGAATCTCAATCTGGCAATGAAGGGATTTACTATATGAACATTCAAAAGGTGCTCCCGTTATGACAGTGACCGCAAACAACAAATCGCAACGTACTCTTAGTGAATTTTCTTTCTCCTGATACATTCCGTTACATTTCCTTACCCCAGTCTGTTCCATCTCCTGAACTTCTCGATTCCCCATCACCTTCATCTGAGGTAACCAAAAAGTCAAATTCTTTCAGAGCTTCTTCTGTATCTCTGTCTTCACTACTGTCAGACAGCACTCTTTTCCTTACAATCTGAAATACGAGGAAGGAAAGAAAAAACTGAATTAGATGACATGATGTTTATATCTATCAGTACTGTCTTCCATACAAAATTCTAAGAGGAAATTTAAGAAGCAGCAAGAAAGTACTCATTAATCAATAAACCTAAAACTAACATAAAGGTTTCCTTCAAATTTCAAAGTAAAAATGAAAATCACCTGTGAAATTACTTCCTGTAACCATCAATATTCAATCACTTGGTAATGAATCTACCATGACGTATATGATTATCAGTCTTTTAAATACCAGAAAAGTACAAACTTTCTTTTGATAGAGATAAAAAAAATAAAGAAAAACAACCTAAATACACAAAGAACAAAATACCCCAACACAATGCCATAGGAAGAACTTCAGCAAAGCCAAATTGGCTCTACTATTCTGAAAATAAGCTAACTCACCTTGAAATCACTCTACTTATGGACCAAAAAATTAGCCTAGAAAAACACCTAAGGAAAGTGCTAATTTGCATAGGTTTGGCAAAAATCATCTCATCCCACTATGTTCCTAGATATTACAGTTACTTATACACAATACTTCCATGTTTAAACTGCATTTTCCTAATCTAATTTTAAAGCAAATTTGTTAATGGGAAAAAAAAAAAAACCAAACAAACAAACATGTTTTAACGAAAGACCTTCTTGTAATAAATTTACTTTTCCTTCAATATTCAAAATGAACAAGCTGCCTTAAAGTTATTTGATAAACTGACAAATTAACAAACTTGAAATAAGAACCAAAAAAATTACTTCTATAGAAAAATAAAAATTACATTAATCATGGTACTTTGACTTGGAACCTTGCTACAGAATCACAGAATCATAGAATCACAAGGTTGGAAAGGACCTACAAGATCATCTAGTCCAACCGTCCACTCATTAAGGGAAGTTAATGGAAGTGAAAATACTTCAGTATCTAGGACAACATCCTAGGTTCATGAGGATGAATGGCTGTTTTCTCTAAATACAATGAACCAATTTCAAAGGCTAGAACAATACTAAACGCTAAGCTTAGCACTCCTGGCAGGTTTAGTGAACACAATGTTTTATACATTATATTACAGAGGTGTCTCAGACATTAGTTCACTGCCCACCAGTTACAAGATCCTCTTTTAAAAAAAGCTTTATAATTGATATAATTGATAATTTTAAGTGTTCATTCTTACAATTAATCATAAAAATGATCACATCCATTGTAAGTTATATCTTTTTAAACTTTTTGGAAGCATAATTCAATGAATAAGTATTCATTCCAAAAAGAAGAGGATAAAATTGAGTATTATTTGCATGTATCTACTTAATGTGATCATTTGACCAAATCATGTTGCAAAGTATACATCATGAGGCAGGGAGTCAGGCATTGACTGAATACACAAACAAACAAGTTTATTAACCACATTTTAAAAATTTTCCAGTTATACTTTTTCTTTCTTCAATAACTCACTTAAATCAAAGGTGGTATTTCAGTCCTGTACCCTACAAGCAGAAAATTCTACAAGTCACTTAAAATATAAAATGCACTGAAAAAAGTTAACTAATAATAATAATAAAAAAAAGATATCTGGTACTTTAAAAACTGCATCGAACATATATCAAAAGTACTAGTTGGTATGAAATAGAAGTTCAAAACGCGTCTCTGCAAACTTCCAGCAAGACAGATAGCAGAGCTTAACTTGTATGCATGAACTCCTCCTGTGCACACATGCTTGGACAGACCATCATGAAGATGCATTAATGATTTGCACGTGTACATACACAGTCATATACTTTGCAAATAGGCATCTCATTAATCTCACTTTTTCTGTTCTTCGTAACTTTTTCAATTATTTTTTCCACTCACTGTTGCGGTATCAATGATTGTTTTCTCTCTTCCTTCAATATCTTCCTCATCTTCTTCATCACTGAAGTCTGCAGCTGCATTTTCAAGGAACTTGAAGGTCTCTAGCAGAGAGGCAGAGTCAGTCAATTCTGGCTTCCTAAACAACAACAACAACCACTATGAGTCAAAAGAAACCATTACAACATCACTTTTGCATTTACCAGTCAGTTCTATTTTAAGGTGTCTAACAACACACAAAATCAAAATAAGCCTACAGGTAAAATGGACTATTTACAGATAAAAACATTTGTTGGTTAAAAACCTAAATGTTATCCATAAATTCATCTTATTACAACCGTTACTCTTTATCCAACTGCAGTTACCATGACAGGCACATTACAGTTTTTTCTTGGTGGTGGTGTTTCCATTTTTAATTTTAGCAGCATTTTTAAGCACTCTCCAGCTGTTACATACCCTAAAGCTTTATCAATACTGATATACCGACACAGAAAGCTGTAGGAGCCAGGGTATAAGTTACAGCTACACTAAGCTGGCCTGTGTACCCCAGGGTACAGGAAAACTTTGCTGCTGCTAACTGATGTTCTCCACCTTGTGGGAAAAAAACTCTAGACCTATCATCCATTAACTTTTGTGATATGCTAAATTTGCCATTATAAAACAATATAATAAAAAAACATCCTTGATGACTAAGTGACTCTTACGTAGATGTTAACACTAAACAAACGAGGAGAGAATGAAAACTGGATAAAATTATGACTGCCAACACTGGCACAAACTCAAGGAATATCTTCAGAACAGGAACCAAAAGAGTTGTCATATTAACAGCTGAAGAGGAAGAATTCAAAAAACAGAACTGTAACCACTAAATAAAATTCTAATGAATGCAAAATTAAAGCAATCCCAAAATTATTAAGAGGTATAATGTTTTCTATGCAGAAGATGAACTTCTCTATCAGAGATAAAGTGGTGAAAAAAAACATTCAGTGTGAACTGTAGTAAAACCCTTTAGAGTACTTCTATGACTTTAAAACTACAAGGGAGACAAACTTTACTGTTGTTTTCTTACCTTTAACCAGCAGTTGGTGTTGCATAGTTCATCACTACATGTACGTCATCTTGATTTTCACAACCACTAAAACCACAGAAGTCTCTCCCTCTCATTTAAGAATTATAGTTCTAAATTGTCTTGTACACTCATCCCTTCTGACAGCAAGTGCCTTACTAATGCTGCATTTTGCTTCTGCTACAACCCATTTAAAAAGGTTCAATCAACTGACAACGCTATACAGTCAGGCGTTGTAAACTCCCTGTAGAGCAAACACCTGATTATCTGTCCATCAGCCTTTTATTCCAGAGTTTCTTCATAGCACTTTGCCAAGGCTTATTACAGGAAACATTCAAGGTCAAAAGCTCGGATGTGTAATATGGCGTGATAAACAAAACAATTCCTCCTTTATGTTGCCTCCACTCAATTATTTCTAGGCATATATGATAATCATTAGCAGAAGTGGCTTCTGTATAGCTCCAGTATGTCTGCATCTTTATAAGACAATTTGTCATCCTACTCTTTTACCCACCTGCCTTGACTGAAAATACCTGTCACAATTTCACTTGCCACTATAAATTCCACATACACAGCAGTATAATATACAGTGATGCACTACTGTGCATTTTCACGGTCACTGGTTTTACTGAGTTCATTAATTCTTCTTTCCCTTATCTTACATGAGAACAGTCTCAAACATGCTTCCAATTTGCCTTGCTTCTTGTAGTATTTTGTCTCTGACAAACCTGAAAGTACTATGTAATACTGTTATTTTTCCTTAAGTAATCACTGCACTGGCAGACTATAACATTTCAATCTGTATAATCTATAATACCTAACCTGTTGCAATAATGCAGTTTCAAAGAAATCTTATGGAACTGTTATTTTACTGTTTCCAATGCACAAATGTAACGTGCTTCACTTTACAAATTTCTTGTTTTTCAAGGCATTTGTGAGTCCTAGTTAATTTCTAGTGGACAAAAATGTCTAACTCCAATTGTTATTTCTGTTTTGGTTTGTTTTTGTTTTTTTCCTGTGTATAAGGTGATGTGAAAATCTACTATGTAAAAACAAAGTGATGGCTGATACATAGTAATAACTGTCAGATATACCAGCATAATGTATGAACTAACACCAAGTAGAAGAGAGAATTTTAAATAAGAGAAATTGTTTTTATGAGTCAAATACCCTTCCACAGGTCAAAGTCTTTGTAGTAATTCATACCTAGATTAGCTTCTATACTCATTTAATCTTACAGTGAAGTTGACAGTGACCACCAAAAGAGATTTTATCTTTTTGTTAAATAACTGGTCTGAATTCAACGATCATATCAATTTTTACATAGTTTAGTAGTCAGAACATACACTGAACTGCGTACTGCCATTTACAAACAGAAAAGAAAAAAAGGCACCTTATGCACTGGAATACACAGTAGGTAATCATACATTTCAAAACTTGTGTACAGTACTAAAACGTACAAAGTCAGTATAGCTCAACTGAATATTTTTTGTGCTAAAGCACAACTTCCAATAAGGAGTTTGTAAGACAACAACAACAAAAATAAGAAAACAGAAGTGGGAAAATATTTAAATTATTTAAAGGCTCTACAGAGAAAAGAAGCTTCAAGCTCATACACAGTCTGATTGGCTATACCCTAATACATTTTAACAACCTTATCAACAGTGACTCACAGTGACTCATCTATGGTATTTTTCATTTTTTTAGTAGTACATAAACTAAAGGCATTATTTTAGATATTATCATCAACACGAAAACTTATGAATACTCTAAAATACACTGGAGAAAATACCTGGACTTAGCTAATCAGCCCTTTTGCCCATTGCCCTGATGACAATTTGAAGTTTGCTTATTTCATTATTCTCCATTTGCTAAGTTGGTTTCTGTTATGGAGTCACTCACAAAGCAACAGAACAAAGTAGAAGTGGCAAAAATATATTCTGAGATAGAACAGCACAATAAATTACTTTAAATTCCCTTGTAGAAAAAGAGAATGCAACTCAACACTTCCAGAGTTCTTGCAGTCTATAATACTTGGAAAAAAAAAACCCAAAAAACATTTGACGGGTGAAAATAATAGTACAGCAGATCAAAGTGCAGGGACCAACATGGAACTGTCTCATTACAGGCATTATGAGGCAAGACTATGGCAAGATTCAGGAAATGCTGCAAATACAGGGAAACTGAAAGAACAAAAATGCCTAAGAAAGGACAATTCCTATTTACTGGACTGTCCCAAACCAAAACATAAGTATGGAAGAATATCATTTTCAAAGTGGTGCTTTTCCTTCTTCCTTAGTCTCACTGTTTAAAGGAACTCTGCTGGAGAAGAACAAGCTTTCTTCTTGAATGTTTTGTCCCATCTGGCTTACCACTTCCTAACCAGATCCAAAACTCATTTAACCAACATAGCATTCTCTGTAAGTCGGGCTTAACTCTGCCTGGGCATCACATCCTCCTCTCCTGTGGCCGTATCCAAAGAGGCAGGGCAGCCTCTGGGCAGAGAACACCTGCTACTAGTGCCTGTGCACCAGTGAGTAGAGTAGGACTAACTGCTCATCACAAGTGTAACAAGCAAAATAAGTACTGCCAGGATGTAAAATACAGCTACATTGATGCTGCAGGGCTCTCCACCTTAGTACTAACAGATGGACAGTATGCAGAGAATTCCTCACACAGGGAACTTCTGATTCCCAATGATAACATACCTTTTTTCCTGTTAAAAAAAACAGAACTCTTGTTATCATATGGGCCGGCAACTTCAGTACTCACCTCCCTTAAAGCAATATAAACCTAAAATCACGTGAGTACCTTTATCCTCAGAAAAATTAGCTAGAATTTTCTGCAATTGTGACAAAAATCTTATTCTAATCTGTATTTTACATATGGTTCAATAATACAGATGTGTCTCAACTCATTTGTTTCTTTAAAATTAAAAATAATAATAATGTCTTCCCTTGAAATGAAAGAAATACAATTTGCGGATGCTCCACATGTATTATTGAAAGCATGCTGGGATCTCACTGGGCCCATGCAGCCAACTCTTTGTTTTTTGCCCTACAATTACAAGGCTTGGAACGAGCATTTTGTTTAAAATCCAGTTGGCCCTGATAAGGAAATAACATCAGCTTTAAAAAAACCTGCAGCGTTGAACTGGCTCTAACATTTAACATTCAGTATCTTACCACAATCCCTCTGGAAGTTTCTGGTTTTTTTATTAAGGGAAGAGTAGAAGCTATAACTTATATGAAAACTGAAGACATGAGGTAAATAGCAGCACAATGATGACACCTTTTGCTGTTTCTAACAAGTCCCAGCTGTTTCATACTAGAAAGCCAGGTTTAACTCACACTAAAGCCAGGTAACAGGTGTGTATTTTCTTTGTAACAACACTGTCAATATTTATGTCATTATTTTTTTCCTTTCCTGATAGTGACTCTGGGGAGTTTCTGTGGTCATGTCCTTGGAGAGTGCCATAAACTTCTCCCACAAACTGCCTGGCCACAAAACCACTAATTGCCTCAGTCCTACCCGCTCCCCAGCAGAAAAACGAGAGGAAGACTTGCTGGATTGGTTCCACTTTTGTTTGATTGGCTTTTAGTCCAAAACGTACACAAGTTGCCTTAAATAAAAACAGATTTTATTGACAAATTCAGAAACAGGAAGGAATACCACAGTATAAAGTTAAATAAACACAGATTCAGCTGAGGCTGAGAAATGTTTCCGGGACCTGTACAGAAGAAAGCTCGTCACGGCCCAGCATTTCTGAAGAACTGTTAAAAGTTAAGAACTTCCTTAAGCCATTTTTGTTGGCTCAGCTTTCTCTCACTATCAAAACATGATAGCGCAAAGTCATTGTTTTTATTAATTCCCCACTGAATGTCATTATTTCGTGTTCTAATACAGTCTTTTCAACATGGCTAATGGAGTCCTTTCAAACTGGATAACAGTAAATAATAGCATGCAAATTCAAATATTCTCCTATGACAACTGTCTTTATAGAACTGTTTAAGAAATTGTGAATACTACGCAAAAAAATCTCATAATACAGCATGGAAAATATCAAACTAATAATTTATAAACTTATGAACACTTATAACCATCAAAATTAAAACACATGGAGCGCTGGGCAGGCTAGAAAGTCCATCACAACCTTTAAAACTTCTTACGAATTCACACCACACAATGCAAGAACCAGCGCAATACATGCTACAACCAGTAGGCAACACTTACAAAATGGTTTGGATGCAAATTGAAATTGTGAAAAAATGCCACTAAAAAAGGAAAAACCTCTTAACTTGTCAAATGTGGTCAGATAACTATACTGTGTCAAATAAAAAAAAGCTCTCTAAAAAGTGCATATAATTCAGTGTTTAAAGAACTAAAGTAATGCTAAGAAATTATCTCTCCATTTACCACCCCTCTCATGGGCTCTCTCTCCCCCTGCACAATTTCTGCCTCTTTCTCCCCATTCCTTCTGTGCCATGACTCTTACCCGACACTTCCAAAAATAATTATTTAGACTCTTAAGCCTCATGATCCGTGCCAATGAAATGAAAATTGGTACTACTATCTTCACTCAACCCCCCAATTTATCTAATCATTTTTCCTGCTTCAATGCATTTGTTAAAAGTGGCTAGGTCTGACCTAAACCACATATCTCTGAAATGTCTGTTAGGTCATTGCAAGACTGGGCAAGCAAAAATGGGGAAAAAAGTGAAGAAAAAAAAAACCCACCAAAAAAACGATTATAATAACACAAACTGATTTGGGATTTTTTTATTTTTTATTTTTTTTGTATTTTTTCTCTTTTAAAAACTCAATATTTTCTTCTTAGAAATCTTTTTATGGCAGGTATTACCTTGAGTAGCTAAAAGGAAAAATATTTTCCCAAATAAACCATTTTATAAGCAAGTTAACATACAACATTCATCAGCACATGTGCAGTAGTTTCAATACATGTGTTAGTGTTAATAGGATTTAGAGATGCAAAAGTTGTTAAGGCCTTCTGGTACAGAAAGACATTCATTTGCTGCAGTCTCAGTTGGAATGATCTGTTGTACATTACAAATATAAGGTCTTCAGAATGTTTACTTCTAATCTTTGAAAAGGTCTTTGGATCTGCTCTCAAACATGTTACTTTGATGCTTTAGCAAAGTGTAGGCAGTGGAAGACACACACAGTTCAACCAAAAATTTGAGCAGCAGATCAGTTTCAGAGGGAAGCTGATATGCCATTCAATTTTTCTTTAAAAAATGTCTTTAGGCTATTTAAACATAGTTCTAGCCAACCAACTCATAACAAACACCCAGATAATTTACCTATATTGTTTTTACGTATGCACACGTGCACATGTGCATATAGATACGAACGTATTCTCAACATACCCTTGTTTCTTTCTATTTCTATTCCTCTTTCAAATTTGCTTCCATTCATATCAAGCAATATTCAAATACACACCTTCAAGAAGGTAAATGAATCTGTTTAGGTTCCAGTCAATAATATAAAGCTATTAAAAATGAGGTAATAAGTGAACCAGTGATACTTAAATACTGTCACGTTTTTAAGGCTACACATGACATTTGCAGGTAGCTTTCATTTATGTTTCAATTTGCTGAGGGAAAGCACCCATTTCTCCCACTGCAAGTGTTAACAATTTCAACCATCATTATAAAGTTATTATTTTAGTAACTATTTTTGAGTCCAATCATGCCAAGTGGTACTTATCTTTCGTAATGCAAGTGAGCTGATTTGAAGAAACTGAAAACAGATGCCCTTTTAAATTCCATGAAATAAGTGGAAACAGGACTACATCTATTTCAGGTTATCATATTAACATTTCATTTATGGAATCAAAATCTTCCAGGGTGCATTCAAAATCCACATGATGTCTTGAGTGCTAAAGTTTTCATGAGGATCTGTACATTAGCAAATAAATAGGCAATGTAAGAATACAAATATTTGCCCACAGATGTGGCAGCTAGTAACACACAAAAACTGAGACTACTCGATCTAATTACAAGAGAAACCGAAATGGGTTTAGAAGGCTTTCAAACAACAGCAGCTAGCTCATTGTTGTACCAAAAGAAGAAAAAATGGGGTGGGTAGTTTTCTGATGTAACCATAACGCTCTACAATATGTATGATGGATGAGATGATGCGGGCTGATGGACAAGATGGCAATTTTCTAAAATAAATGAAAATCAACAGAATTCAAGTTGCATTTGTCTGTCATCAATCAAGACGACTGACCCAAGTATTTGCATTGAAGTAACAACTGTAAGCTTAGCCATATCGAAATAAACAGCAATCACCTTCACATAACCACTCCAAGCATTCTCACAAGCATTTCCCATTAAAAGGCTCAGCTTACTACCAATACAAGAACACTGAGTGTCTGAACTCTAGCTGTTGAAGCAGGGACACGGGTGCTGGTACAACAGACTTGACTCATTCAAGTCTGTAAAAAAAGTAGTGAATTGAGCAGAGGAGGAATATCCTCCCTACCACCAAAATTAAGTATATACATCAGCTAGAGCCAAAGGAAAAAAAACTAACAGAGCTTTATGCTTAGAGCAGTCAAAAGACATGTCCAAAATTAAAAATAAAAATAATAATAAATAAATACAAAGAAAAAAAGACGGTAAAGCATGGGTGTATCCAACGGTCAGAAGTACTGTAGATCAGAGACATTCCTGAACAAGGCTGAGGGGTAGTAGCAACCAGTGTACACAGCTTGATGGGCTCACGCAGAAAGCACACTAGAACCATACAATGTAAAGAAGCAAGTCCCTTTTGTTCTTCTATTGGAATTTGTTTCCATACAAATTTCTTTTTTGTCCTCTACCACTTTCATTTCACTAAAAAAGTATTGGTTGAATACCAATAAACAATCAGCATAAAAGGAAAATGTGTTTCACCATTTCTGTTATCTCCACTCTCCAATCAAAAGAGGGAACCAGATGGCAGCATGAAAACATCAAACATCATTTTTTACTTTCTACGGAATTTATCAAATGAGTGTTCAGTTGTACAGAAGGCAATTTAGCCAATCTGTTCTTTCTGCAGTTTACACTGCTATATAGAGAAATCCTTAAGAACATCTAAATCTAATGTGCCTTCCATTTTCCTGTTCATGCAACACATCACTGCATCCATTTTTCATTCAGTTCTTCGCTGTGCCATTTTCCCCTCTCTGGTACATTATCTTCATCACATTCACCCACAATCTTTCCAAATTCCTATTGATTGGTCTTTATTGTTTCTCCTCCACAAGCTTTCTTCCTTCATTCCTTGAACTTCACATCTCACGTCCGTCCTCCCACACAAACCTTTTTTTTTTTTTTAAAGACTTTAAAATACGCAGTCTTAGCTGTATCCACAATATTATGCATTTCTTCCAAGACCAAACAAGTCAATGTTCTCTGAGCTGTATTTTCTCACTTTAACACAACTGTTTCTTATTAGTATAGATGGACTTCCATGCGTTTTATCCAGCGCACTGATCTTAAAAGACAACTAAACCATTAGCCTTGATATCAATTTTCTTTAAATGCTTTGAACCACAAAATCTGCCAAATTTCGTTGGCTTCAGAAGTTAACAGTCTTTGGTGATAGGAAATCCTTCTTCCACAAGGTGTTTCACTGTATCCACACAGCCATGGCTCACCCTCCATCTGTATTTTACTTTGCAACTGATCCAGTGACTGGTGGTCCTGACAAACACATGTGGCCTTATACCACTGGAGATTGCACTAAGCTTTTGAATCTGTTTGTTTTGTTTTGTTTTCCCCTTTTGTTCTTCCAGTCTATCACCGTAAGTGTCTTTTTTCGTCTAACGCCATCAAACTGCACTTGTTCACTGCAGTCCTTCCAACCTCAGAAGCTTGCTGTGACACTCCAATTCTCGTCTCACTTTATATGCACATCAGGAATAACAAGAGGCTGCTAAAAGAACTGCCAAGCTTTTCTGCGCTCTGTTACATAGCCTGGCATTGTTGAGGTTGCTTAAAAGAGTGCTCCTACCTCCAGACTGTAAGCCACAATGAAGCTGAGCCATCTAATTTTTTTGCAGTTCTGGTAAACAGGCAAAAATAATGTTGAACTAAGTTTCTGAACACTCAGTAACAATTCCAGTTAGGATCAGGAGCAAATCACCTATTAAATACCAATATTCTTCAAAAAGAAACCAGTCTGTACAAGGATAAGTAGTAAGTAACGCTGATAATCAATGAGGCTGCTACAGTATGAGCTGAGTAACACCACATCTCCTTTCTGATTTCCATTATGTCATAAAGCTGCATTTTTAAACTTCTGAGGAAAGTGACAGTGCTGCTGGGAGAAGGTGAAAGTGCCACATACCACAGAAATAGTGAGTGTATTTAATGTGTATTTAATGTGTATTTAATAGCACTAGAGGAAACGGCACTTAAGTAACAGGCTGCTTCTGCTAGGAAGAAATTCACAGAATGCCTCCTGCACTAAAGTTCAAAGAGATGTTCAGAAAGTGCACTTGAATCACAGAGAAGAACTGTAGCAGTGAAATTCACCAAGGATTTTTGGTAAAATCTCAACTTTTTCCTTTCAAAAGAAAGTTTTCAGCTGACATCCACAAATACAAAATAACCCACGAGGACTGACATGACTATTTTGAATAAGATCTTAGATTCTTTCAGTTTAAAAGTCTCACATCAAATATCAAAATGCTCCCCTAATCTTTCTAATACTGTCTTCCATCTTAGGCTTTACAAATGAGATGAAAGCAGTCTTAGAATGTATGTGCCTGAACAGCCTTTATGTTGACAATCTTGCAGAGCCACAACAGAAAGAACTATTTTCTGCATCAGTGAGTAAAAAATATCTGATATTCTACCTACCTAGAGAGGAAATATATAGGAAAAAAAATATATTAAAAAGTTCTATATTAAAAACCACCGCCCAATCATTTTCACCATCATATAATTACCTTATAAATATCCACCTATTTAATAATAAAAAATAAACAGATTTCAATAAACTGTTTTCAAGTATAAGGGGAGCTTTATCTATCCATTTCCTTGAGAACTGACTCCATCAGAAACTGAACTAAAATTGTTACTGTAATTTATGAAGCATTCCCCATTCTTCAAAAACAAAGCCATAAACGACACAGCTTGTCAACTGTGTAGCTTGAGGGTTTCTCATGCATTCAAATTTTCCACCTCACAGCATTAAATTTAATTATGTAATAGTGAACTTCTGTCCTTAGATAACTTATTGGCCTGAAATCGCTGGACCTATCTGCTACGATACTGTTTTACAAATGCTTTTTAAAGACAAAATGTGTCACATAACATTATCGTACTTTAAAATACTAAGGCCTTGAATTTTGCCACCTTAGCACAGAAAAGAGGGAGAATCTTTGAAGAAAACTATGCTCATTGATGACAGCACAAGCCACTGGGAACAGTAACCCCACATACTGTTCAGACAAAATTCTGCATCATTTCCCTTATTTTTCAAATTTTGTAAATATGATACCTTAAACAAGAAAAAAAGCAGATTGCTTTCTGAAAACCTCTACATTTAAGTTTCATATTTGATGTTCCTTTTTAAAAAAATGAACAAGAAAAACCTCAACAAACAAAATCTGTTTGTAGGGAAAAGAAAATATAGAAAAATAAAATAAAAATAATAATAATTAAAAAAAAACCACACTTAAAAGCAAAAGCAAGCATGAGGTTTTACTATCCCAGACCAACTTTTCATAGTAATAGAGACCTTAAAGAATATAAATAAATTATCTTATATTTCAATTACATTTGTACACGTGTATCCATTAGGGGAAAACCATGACCTTATAGAAATCAGAGTACAATCAGTAAACTTGTTTTTCCAAATCTAATCAAAATGTCCTGTGTTTCATATACATTATCATGTCAAAGTCAGCACACATCAGAAAAGCAAAGCCTCTAATCTAAACAGTAAAGTTTTCAACAACTCAAACAAGTTGTTAACTTGAAACAACACTGACCTCTGATCACATATAAAAGGCTTGATTTGCCTTTGTACTGCCACGCAACCGGAAAAACCAACAAACGTGCTGTTTTCAAGGCTGTGAATACTAAAAGTTCCTTCCGTATTTACTGCTTAATGTGATAAAATTAGTTAAAATTACTCTAATCTTCTATTATGAAAAGGTTTTTGAAATCTCAGTAATCAAAAATTTGTCCTACATCATTAACTGCTTTAATGAAGAAAGAAAATACTGTCATTATGATACTCACCCAATCATTGCGTTTTCTTTAATTTGGCCCTCTGTGCCATTTACCATAGGCTCTTGATTTCTGTTTTCCTTCTCTGAAGCATCACTTGAGAGGCCCAATAAAGCTCGTACTTGTTTTGACTTCACATCCAATATTGTGTCAGTGTAGCCCACTTCCTGTAGATACCTGTAGGAACAGAACTCATGCTAATTCTTCGTGTACATGTTACTTCTTCCAAACAATAAATGAAAACTTCTCCCTAAACTCTTCGTCTGCATCTTATCTCAGCAAAGTATGGTGCTGTTCTAATGAAACATGCTTATAAATCGTCCTGTACCAGCTGCAGAGGGATTGTCTCTTGCTGTACCAGCCTCTACAGTCACTGAGGAAAAAAATCAAAGAGCCTAGCAGTCAGAGGTTATACAATACGTTATTCATTCATTTACTAAAATGCATGGAAAAGCACTTTCAATTAAAATATTTACAACTGGCTTATAAAAATCACCACAGTTGCATGTACAATATAGCAATTTTATTCCTTAACACATGGAAACTACACATGAAGCCTTACAAGAAGTGGGAGATATGTTCCTACAAGAATCATTAGAATCCTAGGAAAACAGAAGGAATAAAACCAAATTCTGTAGCTACAGCTACTAGTAAGAATGGTTATTTATAATGCAGTGGTTTTGATAAAATCTGTGCCTTGTCTTTTTTTCACTCTGCAATTTATCTGGAATATAATAGTTTGCCTGGCATGTAAGGACTGGGCAGTAAAAATCTTTGTATGAATATATCAAGGTCTAAAGCTGGCACTTTCATCAATGCGCTGAATTACCTTTGGAAAGATCTGTCTCTGTTCCTTCCTTTACAAAACAAAGTTAATAATGCTATCTTCTCAGGGACACTGGACTAATTAAACAGTCAATAATCTGGATGTCTCTGAAGAGCAGAAATGCTATTTTACAATAAAAGCTGTCACAAATCAAGGACATGCACTTTTCCAGCAAAAATGTCTTCCTCTAGTTATTTAATGATATCCTCTACATAAATACATCTGCAGAAGAATACTGCCCGATGGCTATATGAAAATCAAACCAGACATCTATGCAAAACGAAGTCTGTCCATAATGAACTCTCTTTATTCAGCAACGTATAACCTATGAATTACACTGGGAGGGAAGGACTTGCCTTCAAATCACTCATCCAAGTCAAGATTACTTTATTTATGTTTATTCAACTTAAATGAAGAGATATGGGTTCTTGAAAAAGAAAGTAAAAGCCATCCAACAGACAAACTGGACAATTTAACTTTTGTATAATTCACTGGAAAGGGGCCCATTCCAATAAGCCCTAGGCTGTCTAAACCCCCTCTCATGTAATCCTCTGTAACTCAAAAAAAGTTAGATCAAAAGTTCTGCTAACTGGTTAGAATCCATAGAATCCAGCTTTAAGCTTAGAAAAATGAAGCTTACACATGGAAAAACAGACTAAGGGTGACACTGATGACAGGTCTCTTAAGAGACCTCTATGTAAATCGAGGGCTGTAATCAAGGCAAAAAAAACCCACAAAAACAAAAACACCCCCAAAGAAATATGACCAAATACTCTGGAACTGAATAACTCATTATAAGCAGAATTCAAAAACTGATTTAGATTAAGAGACATTTGCTTCACTAAGATGAACGGAGAATTAGAAAGCTTTTTGTCTAAACTTCCTAATAATTTCTGTACATAAAGTAGACCAAAACAAATTATATCCCTCTGCAACCCAGGCTGGAGATTTATTTTCGACAGCTCTTAACAGAACTGTGTTTTCTTCTTTAATTGCAAAAAGAAATGTAAGGTGTCACGAGCCACCATACTCCCAAGCAGACTGTTTTATTATACTCAGTAAAAGAAAAGCAAATGAGATTGTTTGATTTCATAAGGCTCCCCACCTGAAGTTCTGAAATATTAAAATTTTTCAGAAGCCTAGGAAAAGTAGGGCAGAAGAAGAATGAACTTCAACACACTAACTATTCTTGAAAGAAACTAAGAGAAAAATCAAATACCTCTATCATCATATTTCATTAACAGGCGCTTTCTCTTGCATTCATTATTCAGGTTCTTTTCTCAACACTTACTGTCTTAGCAGCTGTCGTCCTTGTTTCCATATTAGCTGACTATTCTGTTGTGGCTGAATCTCTGTTTCATTCCCTTCATCTGGAAAAGATTATTTAATTAAAAACAGCTTTTCTTTGTCTGACATTATAACAATATTCCCCACCACCTGACAAGATAAACGTAATTTGTATTAAAAGTATTAGGAAAGGTTAGATAACAAAACAAAAATTCCAAGCACCAAAATCAATCAATCAAGAAAAAATCATATAGAATGTAACTGTTGTACTACTGACACACAAAAAAATACAGACCGTCAACTATACACCACTGCATGAGATCAACTGCCACTAGTCATCAGTACCTTCTTCCCTTTGGTCTCACATCCAAGAGCCACATCTTACTGCTTTTTCTTGAAGGGAATACAATTATGTAAACAATTTGGAGTTCTAATAATTACTGCCCATAATTCAAGTTTCAATACAAATATCTTTAACTGCTAACAGTATCAAATGCAACAGTGATAGGACAATAGTGATAGGACAAGGGGGGAAGGGTTTTAAACTAAGACAGGGGAGGTTTAGGTTAGATATTAGGAGGACACACCCTCACACAGAGGGTGGTGAAGCACTGTAACAGGTTGCCCAGGGAGGTTGTGTATGCCCGGTCCCTGGAGGCATTCAAGGCCAGGCTGGATGTGGCTCTGGGCAGCCTGGTCTAGTGGCTGGTGGCCCTGCCCATGGCAGGGGGGTTGAAACTAGATGATCTTTTAGGCCCTTTTCAATTCAGGCCATTCTATGAATTCTAGAATTCTAACTGTAGCATCATTTCCATTTATAACGCATCAGTAAACAAATTTCCTTAATATTTGATCATACCCATCAGAACTACTCATATCAACTTTAAAGTCATCTGCATTTATATTACTGTTGTGGAAGAAGAAAAAGAAAAAAACGCTTTAGTATTTAATCTAAGAAACTGTTGAAAATTTTCCATGTTTTCCACAATCATAAATCAGGATCCAAACAGTACTACTCTGGGAAAATCCACAGAAAAATTATGAGGCTGTTCTGATGAGAAACCTGCCTGAATGCTGGTAACCAATAGCTCCATATTTATTCCATACACAACTTCATAGTACTCTTTTTCCCCACCCCTCCAGGAAATAGAAAAGCATATGCTCCCATGATAAAAATCTTTGTTTATTATCTACAAAAAGCTCTACAAAATTTGAAGCCGTTGTGGTAAAAACACTGAAGGATGAACAAAGTCTTCTTTGCGTAAACAAAAATTAAGAACCAGAAAAGCTTGTGGTATAACCCTATGAATAATTTGATAAGTGATATGGGAAAGTTACTGAACATACTGGAAGTCATTCTTCTTTAAACAACTGAATTAAAAAAACAAAACAAAACAACACCAATACATCCTCTAACAAATAAGATACCAAAGATTAATCAGAATTCACACATAAGGGGACCTATATGCATTTTATTTATCTCAACATTCACAAACCCATTTAATAGCAACCATGGGAAATCATCTATTGCACAGTGATCTCCTGACAAATACTGAACACAGCTGGATCCAACACACAACTACCAAAGCTCACACTATGTAAGAGTTAACACATAACTGAGACAAATCTGCCTAAAAATTACTTTGGAAAGTGAAAACCCTTCTTCTGAAGGCACTGTTAAGCAAAGCTGGAGTCTCTTTTTCTGAGCCTCAGTACAAATGATTGCCAGCAGTATCGGCAGTTTACGGATGAGAACAAAGGCACTTTAATATGCCTATTCCCATGCTTCTTCTGAGTGACATATTTCATCAACCATCATTTCAGCATTTGTACAAACCATAGTTGAGCTTTTATGTCAGTAATGAATTCATTCTTAATAAATTCTTACCAGAATCATAGTTTGGTGGCTTCATATCTCCCTGATTCAATTCTGTGCCGTATTTCAATTTGTGATATTTAGCCCTGAAAAGAGGTGGGAAAGGAAAACACAACAAAAACATTAGCACATGTAAAGGGTATGAATAGACACATAAATGTAGTCTGTCTTCACTATAAAAACCACTCCTTCTTTCTAGGATAGTTACAAAACAAAACAATGAAATTCAGCACATCGTTTTGCCTAATTAATTTTTCCAAGCTTCCTTGTTTGTGGACATGTGCTTGCTTCTCCTGCCCCTCCACTTCCATGTTTAAAAAGAAAATCACTTAACTATCAAACTTTTTTCTATCCACTGAATGTCAGTTCAGTGCCATTTACTTGATACTTCACTTTGCCACCTCAGTTAAGCAAATTCTTTTTTTCTTCAAACTTTTCTCACTAAGGACCACTCTAAGTCAGATTCTAGTGCTGATGGCAGCCCAGCTACACCAGCTTTTCATGCAGCTGCTAGACCTGACACTTAATTGAGTTCAAAAATGCACAGTTCTCTTCCAAAAATACTTAGCCTATAGAAGGCCTATTGTAATAAGCCCCACAAAGAATGCAATGTGACAGTAAGAGTAGCTTGAAGAAAAAAAGCCTCATCCTACAGAACCAGTGTTTATAGACTTTTAAACATACACATTACGAATAACGCCACAGTAGTACAGCATTACAAATGTATATGCAAGTTATTTAATAAAGATTTATCACAATAGATAAAGTCTGACAATACAGTAACTAAGGCAACACCGAGAGCAAAGACGGCTTTATCCAGCGTCACGATTATTTCCCCCTTCTCTCATACTCACTGTAACTCTTGTCTCAATAATTGGTTTCAACAACTACAAAAGCTTAGAAGATTCAAACCCAACTGAGTCCCTGTGAAGTTCTGTAGCTGTTCCTAACTGGGTGGAGAAGCAACACTTACATTTGTTCCTATCATAAACAAAAGGCAAGAGAGAACTGAGGCAAGACTCAACATTTAGCCTGGCAACAGTGGTAACACCAACCAGCACGTACACAGACAGGCATAGCCCCAGTGAGAACACACTGAGCTGGGTGTAAGGCAAGATACAGGCAAAAAAAGGCAAAAAAAACAAAAAACAAACAAACAGAAAAAAACACTTATGTATATCAACAGTAAGACAGGCTTCAGTGCTTGCAAAGGAACTCTTCCATTTGAAATGATTTTGAAGAAAATAATGGGTGTTGCACCCCATGACTGCACAAGGCAACTGCCACTAACAAACTCATTACTTCTAATAAAACAATGCTAATGGAAGTGATGTTTGGTAGTTCTTATGCCTCAGTACTAACAGTACACATTTTCTATCAATCCAGACTTTTTTTGGTGATAAAAAAGACTTAATTCTGTGTAAGCAAGGTGAGTGCAGAGAGAAGATGCCTCTCAGGAGTACACAGCAACTAAGACAGTTGAAGGAATTTACTTCCCTCTCTAGAGCTAGAGCATAAGTTCTACCCCAGCTAAGTAGCAACCACTGAGGAAAGAAGAGGGAATGTATTCGAAAGATATGAACAGAAACAAGTGAAGGAAAAACATTTTGGTAGGTACAGAAAAGAATATCCAAGAATAAAACAAAATTAAAGCTGAATGCCCATCTGAATACTTAATTCTCAAAGTACATTTTCTACACATCACAAGCAGAGAGATGTTGCCCCAATTAGACAAACCCATGTAAGAACTGTTAAATACTGATACTGTGCACGTTTTTTCACCCCAACACCATTAATGAAAAGTAATGACTAATTGAGAACAAATCCTCTAGTCTGACACTAACCTACCTCAGCAACAGTAAATAGCCCTTTAAAAAAAAAAACAAAAAAAACCCTTCAACCTTTTACGCAGTCAGCAATTCAAGTGATCTTAATGTTTAATCTATTTTGATTTGACTTTTCAAAACAAAATATTAGCACTTCACTTAAATCTGGATTAGTGACCTATATATACAGCGCCATACTCTACTCCACAATATTTCAGAGCAGTTGGTTTTGTGGCATGAGGTACTTGTTTTTAGCTCATAGGCCTTATATAAAATCCTATTATCCTCAAAGCATTCACCAGTTTTCTAATCAAAGTTTTATTAATTTTCTCCCTAAGAACTAAGTAAAATGATTATTAGGGTAAGTGAAAGGACTATTCCCTTTATCTTTCTTATCTCCAAAACCTACCTTTCAAAAATTCAATATGTACCTTTTAATACTTCTCAGTGTATTTGTTACCAACATTAAGTCTCTGTACATTCACTGTTTTGGGGTTTTTGTTTTTGTTGTTTTTTTTTTACAGTTCTTAGAGGGTTTTCCCTCTATGAACAAATGGCAGCATTTTGTGTCTTTCTCCTAATTGAAAATTTCCCCCTCATTAAATGCACGATAAAATCAGTTCAGCATAGTAAGATCATTCATTCCATTCACATTCTAATCTGTTAGTAACAGAGTTGGGTTTGTTGTTTGTTTTTTTTTTTGGTTAGTTGGTTGGTTTTAAATTGGTTCCTCCTTGTAACGCAACAGTTTTTGAAGCCCTTATTGCTCTTTCTTAATACAAGAGGATAACCTAGATTACATGGTCTTGTACACCATAGGTCCTTAAATTTATTTCATTACTAAGCTGGACTAAGACTTCATCTTTCAGAAGATTTAACCGTGCATCACGGACAGAGACCAGTGGAAATACAGATGCAACAAAAGCATAATGCCCTGACAAAAACAGTTGACAAACAGAAAAAGCAATAGACTTTCGCCCGTATGAAATGAAAGTCCAATGCAAAACTCAAAACTGAATTAATTACAATGAATTAGTATAAACTCAGATTGCTGAGCAAGACACCATTGATATGTAAAACATAAACGTAAATACAATGACAGAGCATTTGACCTGGTAAACCCATCTTCAGCTATGGTTAACTTTCAGTTTAAAGGAAGGGGCAGAGTAAGGTAGCTAGCTGTCCACTGGGAAAAAAAAAAAAAATCTAAACCACTCTAGCAGGAAGTACAAGACTTATTATTAGTAACACCCTTACGGTACAGCTGAAAATGTCACAAGCTTCTTCTTTCTAAAGTATACTAAGGAAAAGATTGAACACAAGAATTAAGAATCCAAGTCTAGAAGGGGAAGTCTTGATCAGTCACTGCCACATACTGAAAACAAAGGGCATGAAAGGTCTCACAAAATAAATCTTAATTGTTGTCTTTGCACATTCTTCGTATGACTTACCTCCTTATCATATTTATATTTCTCTGTTCCTACAAGTAACAGATTATCTCCTGCCCACCAGACATGTTTAATTTCTCCATTTCCTTAGAAAGCACGTATTCTAGCTATTAGCTGCTTGAAATGGGCCCTCTACCAGTCTTGCTGAACTCTAGTTCACACAGCGCAGCAGTGAGATGCTACTGCCACAAAAGAGAGCAAATACAGTATTTCTTCTAGAAACGAGAAAACAGAAAAATCAAAATTCCTCCAAACTTGGCATCATCTGCTTAAAAACAGTGAGGTAGCTTTGGGACTTGGCTCTCACAAAGTTCAGAGCCTAGCCTTGTTATCTGAAACATGACAACTTGGGTGGCTTAACTTCAATTTCTGAAAATGACATCTGCATTATTAACAGTATGAAGAGACTGAAAAATGACTTGAAAATAACTAGGTTAAGAACATAACATTACAAAAGTTATTTCCATCCAAAAACTAGGCTTGCAATTTGTCTAAAGAATGCAGTTTTGGGGCCATAAAACTGTTTCACCAGATAGATAGCCTTACTCAGGTAAGTATGTATATTACTACTGCTTTGGCTTTTGCACTTCATTATACAGCTTATCTTTTTATTGCTACTGTTATTATCATTTTCTTTAAACTGCGTTTCTTCTATGGAAACAGAGCTTGGAGGCATTTGACTTCGCTGCCACAACACTTTAAGAGGTGCTCAGAAAAACACTAAAGGCTTTCATCCTTCAAAATCATCTAAAATTGAGAGCAGTTAAACTTTTCTGAATGTTTCACATAGAAAAGTTTGATTCCAATTAATTAAAAAAAAAAAAAAAAAAAAAAAGCCACTGTTTCTTGGAAATATCTGTCACCAGACCTGCAGCATCTGATCCAGCTGTGCTGAGGGAGCCTGCCAAAACAGCCGTAGAAGATCTAGGAGTCGTCTCCAAACCAAGAGACATAAACAAGAAAGACTGCCAGGAACAGCAGTGTAAGCTACTCTATCCAGGGGTGAGGGCGCCAGCCTCACTCTGATCAGGCACACTAGTGCAGAAAACAACATAAAATTAAATCAAGTGTTTCTAGAGACATGGCTCAAGAGTCAAGTTCTCTGGATGGGGTATGTTAAGACAGGAAACGACCTAGACTAGCTTATTAAATTAGACACGTACTTGAGAGAAATAGTACTACATTTTGTTTAGCTCCTTAAAATCCAAAGGAAATAATGCCATTCATTGCTGGAGCAACTATCAATAGAGTGATAAAAAAATAACACTCAAGGACAAACTGCCCCACACTGAATGTCTATGTGATGCTGGCAAACCTACACCAGAACTGCTGCTGAATAAATGATAGTGCTTAACTCCTTCTAAATTCTTTTCTCCCTACTGTATCGACTCTTCAGCAGGAACAACTTGGTTACATACACAAACAACAAAAAGGTAATGTTACCACCGCTGATATAATGACTGAACAAAACAAAATTTGTCAGAAAAAAAACATGATAATGTGTAAACATTATTTTCTACCTACCCCACTACAAAATCAGGTAAATGCCAAGAAACAGAAAAAAACACTGCCTCCAAAACTTATTATTTAAAATTGATTGGAAAAAATTCTGAAGACCCACTCTGCAAAAGAGCAGCTCATAAAATCATGTGTCTGAGAAAACCAATGTCAACCATTTCCCATTCTGGGAACGCTGCAAGCACAAACTACTGTGGATCAAGATTTAATATTCCATCCAATTACTAATAATCTACTTAATGTCATTAAGGTACACCGCAAGGCCAGGGCTGAAGGGAAAGAATGCAGGCATGTCTTCCTCTTCCTCTCCCAGCAGCACCAGCTTTGTCCTAACTTGACCAGAACTGTTTTCCTTCTACCTTCGAGGATCTCACTTCCAGCTCTGAGATCCCTGTATAAACAGGAAGAGCTGGGAAAGAGAATAGTGCTTCCAAGCCCAGTGTGTTGCCATTCCTTTAAGCATCAAGCAAGAACACTTGCTGGGAGACATTTCTATCAGAAATAGAAAACAATTTCTTCAGTAACTGGCAAATAATACTTCTGTTTGAAACCACAAGCTGTTATAAATAGCTGTCTTGAGCACACACCAATCACAGACACCACATTTACTTTAAGAACTATTGTATACCCATACAGAAACTGTCAGACTGGATCAGATCAGCTGCCCATGTGGCTTACTGACCTTAGTAATTGAGGCTAATACTACATATGGGGGGGAAACAAAAAACAACACACACAAAAAAAAAAAAAAAAAAAAAACCAAGAGAAAAGATACATATGTAAAAACTACCAACAAGAAACCATCTGGACACTTTCCTAGTTCTGACACTGTATGCAGCATTAGAATTTAAATACCAAATGAAATTTAAGTGGCTTTTACCAAATACAACTGGTGGACATTCTCATTATAGATACGGAAGGGTTTTTTTGTTTCATTTCGGTTCTATTCTCTTACAAAACTTATATCATAGTGTATTGAAATAGATTCATATAGTCTGATTATTTGGGATAAATTGCTAATCCACCTGGACTATGAACAGGAAGCGTTAGAGAGATCCCTAAGAAACCAAGAATATATTCCTTATTTTTGAAATACAATAAATCTTACTTATTTTATCCCTTAGAGCATGCCTTTAACTGCACAAAAATGCACTCCATTGCCCCTATCTACTTTTAAAGTAACTCTCCACCACACAGAAATCTGATATTTTCCTATGCTATCTGATATAAGATCGATACTGCAAGAAGGCCTGGGCAAAAAAGAATATTTACCTTAAGTATTTCTCTGATAACTGTCTGAAGAAGAAGCAAATATGCGGCAGCCCTGGGGCCGCAGCTCTGTCCTAGCAAATGAATTGGACAATATAAGGCATATCTTATGTGCTCAAGCAGTCCAAGTAAGATGAGAAAGTCTAACAACAGTGATGTACAACTACTAGAAGCCTTTTTTAATTTTCAAGCAGTATCCTATTCTCACATGCAAATATGCATATTTCTACTAATGTAAACTATTTAAAAGAATTCACTTTATTAACTTTTTTTTTTTTAAAGAAAAGTAGGAATTATCTGATAGGGAAACACTATTTAAGCAATGATTATTTTGCAGTAGTAGAAGTACGCTTTTCATTTTAAAAGTCATCTTACTAGTAAAAAATAAAATTTTTTAAAATTGAAAGTAACTCAACTTGCCCTGAAATGAATCACTGGAGTAGAGACTTCTGGAAACACGGTAAAAATAATCTGTGTGCCTCAAAGTTTAGAGCTACAGGAAAGTATGTGCACAGTAAAAAACTGGAGTACATAGGAGACTTCTAAGGAACTTCCCATGAACAAAGAAACAGGTATTTGATTAACTGGCAAATACAAACATTTTTTCATTCATGGTAAATCTCCCTCACTTTGGGCAACATTATCTGTCATCACGTACTCATTGCTAAACCAACGTACCTTTCTTGTTTAAGTGCTAAACCAACATACCTTTCTTGTTTAAGTGCATATTCCAGCATTTTGATTCTCCTCACTAGATCCTTCTTCAGATTTTCTTGCCCCTTCCTTTCACCTTGAAGGAAAGCGATCTGGGCCTGCAAAGAAAGTATTCAATGTAGATTGTTCCTTCAAAACCATTCAGAAGAGCTCAATTCTTCCTCCCGCCTCAAGTTACTTTACAATTGATTTGTACAGGCCAAAAGAAACTGGCTTAGTGTTTCACAAACATTAAATGCTTAAACTAAGCACTGCACAGATAAGCCTTCTAAACTGCACTCTCATTTTGTATCAAAAGAAAACTCACAAAGAAAACTCACAAAGAAATAAATAAATTTTAGTTTGCTTGACAGGGTTTATCTATTCTCATAGCTAAGCATTCAATCAAAGATAAAAAATATGTAAAACAAACATACAAAATGCCTTCAGCAGATGAAAGCATTACCAACAATAAGCAGGAGAAGACGTTAAAGTATTTCTCCTTAATATCTGAAATAATATATAATTAGTGCACTCTTCTACAGATACACATTAGATACACGATACTAGTCAAGAGAACTAAAATACAGCACATCCAGCTATGTCCAGAAAAATAAAACTCTGTTTCTAATACAGTGCCATGTGTTAATTATAATACTTACTAAAATAGGTTAAAGAAAGCTCTCCCGAAGTACTTTAACAGAGAGAAAAACAGAAACCAGAGGAAGATATTTTGGTGAGAGGGAAGGGGAGAGATATGGCATAAAAATAAATAGAAGTGGAAAACAGACACCTAACCTTTGTCAATTTTCAGTAGACAGTACTTAGTAGCCCATGAAAACCTCCTTTCAATAGGCAACAATGATACACATAAGATTCATTTCTAATCATAAAGGCAAAACTACCTGATTCTATACTTCATGTTTAAGTGAAGTTCATTATTAACCCAGATTCTTGTGCTCTCTCAACTCACAAAGTACACTTCAGACAAAACACCTCTGGACAGCCACCACTTTGTACCTCAGTGCCATCCACTCTTCAAGTTGCCTGCCATTTTCAGTGTCAGCAGCAACCTCTGCAGCAAAGTCATAAATGTATGTCCTGAAAAGCTTAAACAGCATAAAAGGCAACTAGTCGAGACCTCCAGCTGTTAATATGATGACTAATAAGCCTTTCTTTTCCACAAATACTCACTATAAGCCAAGTGTTCTTTGCAGGTATTGCAGTCTGCACCAGTCTCACAGGGGAAGTTTGGGAGAAACATAATTATCCTGTCGTCATTACAATTTTGAAAGCAGTCCTCAGATATTGTAATTAAATGAGACTACTGCTGCTAAACAATAACTTATCTGACTTCAGGTTTTTATCGCATTTGCTGGTGGTCAGCTACAGCAGCTGACATTTCAGTGCTCAAACAGAGCCAGTAAATAGCACTACAAACATCCAAAGAAGCCTTACTACCAGTCCCCAACTACAGCAGCCAGTTTACGATGTGTGACAAATACTGGCTAATCTCCAAAGAGCTCAGTCTTCATCTTCACCGGGGAAAATGTACTCAGCTCCCCAAAAATCCTCAGCTGAATCAAAGAGAAGGCCCCATCACTCCGGCAGCAAGCTGCTTCTCACTCAGCACTCAACCTGAACTAAGCAAAAAGCTAGAATCCAATTTAATGCTTGTTGTACGCTCGGTGCCAGGCAAGTCGCAGTACTGCTCAGGAGCCATCATTGTTTACTCTGAAAATTTTAACTCTGCAAGGAGCATTTCAGCTCCATCCCTCTCGGCAACATCTCAAGCATGTACAACTTGGTTTGTAATAGCTGTACAGCCCCTCAGGTTACAAGACACAGACTGATGCACTCTGATAGTAATTTCTATCTACCTGTCTCCAAACACACCCAAAAGAAATATGGAAGTGCCATTCCAACCAAGCAAGTGAGATGACATCAAAGCATACTAGTACATTATGTAAACACGCATTTGGATGGAATGAAAAGGATTGCCTGATGGTACCAGGACACGTGCTGTAAGAACCTATGGCTACCTGCAGGCATTTCCAGCACAAGAGGAACAAAGCCTGTGTACCTAGAAGCTGGACAGCAACAGCCAGGTACGGCTCACATTTTACACACGAAGAAAAGACCCCTGGAAGAAATTAAATTGATTCTTTGAACCTCTTTTACTTTTAGAAGTACATCAATGCTGTCACTCATGTCTTGTAACTTCCCTCAGAGGTAGCAACAACAGCAGGCTGGAGTCAGAGGCCCACGAGCTGCCTCTGTACCCCACACAGGCCTACTTCCAGAATTTTCCACAGTCACTATACTTCTCTCAGGTCAGCCATTTTATTGTCAAATCAAGAAATGCAGGAGTGCACAAGAAGGCATGGGAACAACCTGTGCCCTCTCCCTGAGCACTGCAGCACAGCTGTGGAGTTTTTTGAAGCATTATTTTTGGCATTCTGGCTCCTAAAATGAGATACTTTCATTTCACGTCATTTTCATGGCACCAGAAGTAAGGACAGTTTTCCCCCTTCTTTCTCACAGGACAATAGTAATCCTTATTCCTCATTTATATGCATATAATTATAGTCAAGTCAGTCTTAAATCATTATTTACATACATTAGCTCAAATTTTTATGTCACTAAGACATTAAGAAACTTCAAAGTTAAGAAATTCTTCATGACACGAGGACAAACAGCATAAAAAGAAGCAACTGACATATTATGCATAATACTGCAGCAGTCCATATGCAGACTTCTTTCTCTACAGTCAGAAAATTAACTGAAAGTGTGCAGAGGGAACCTAAATGCTCATATCATACATGAAACAATTTGTAATATGAATGAATAATAATGAATTATTCATATATATATATATACATATTTATATATATATAAAATACATGTATCACAGAATCACAGAATTGTAGGGGCTGGAAGGGACCTGTTGAGATCATCTAGTCCAGCCTCCCCATCCAAGCATATATATGATAAATTATGAGATGGAGCAGAATTTTCTTAGTCTCATACTAAATGTTGTAATTCTAGGTTTGTAATTTCTGATCAAAATACTTAACCAATTCCCCTTATAAATATAAAAACATTTAAAGTGTAAGACATCTCAGTGCTGATATGACGACATGACAACTACAGCTTTCTTATTATTTCAGCGTAATTGGCAGAAACTTATAAATAAATTTGAACTGCACAGGCAGCTCCCCATTGTGGAAGTGTTAGTGCAAGTCAAAGCTCAGGTGGGAAATATCTGACAGTTAAAAAGCTCAGTTCTGAATAATCTGTGATGTTTCGTGCTTCTGCTTTGGCCACTCCTAGGAAGGCTTGCCAAAAATGTCAAGAATTCACAAGTATGCCCAACAAACAGGTTTTGTAACAACTGACCTTCTAGCTAGTAAGGTTAACATGCATTAAGTTGTAAACTAGTCATCGGAAACCTCTAAAACTGCCTATGGGAGCACATAAAACCCATGCTGGTTCTTGCCCTATGGGTGGGGCACAGATCTCCACAAGTTGGCCGGCTTGCTAGCTCAGCAGCACAGAACTGCAGCAGCATCAACCTCTGGTGTAATCCAGGCTAAGTGTTAGGAGTCACTGTGGTACAGCTCATCTGCTGAAGTAGAGACAAGAGTCAGGTGGAGGAAAAAGAAATAGTATTAAATTCTTGGAACAGTCTGTTTCAGCTACTATTGGACAATCCTTTTTTTTTTCTTTTTTTTCTTTCATCTATTAAAGGTTTTGGTATTGCCAACTGCAACAAAAGTTTAAAGTTTCAAGTGCATCTGGTCTAAATTAATAGCACTGTAGCTATCTTAACTGTTTCACCCTTCACCACGAGATTTTTAAAATAACATTCGTTTTTAAGAGGGAAAAAAAAAAAAAAAAAAAAAAAGGAAACATTATGGTGTGTTATGGTTTTAAGAAATTCCCCAGAAGGCTCTAAGGTCACCTTCCTGTGAAGGGGACAGAAGGGTGAGGCAACCCAGTTAGCACTGGGCTAGAAGCACTATTATTATTACTATAGTTCAAGTCGTTGCCTTTTTAATACAGACTTAGCAGCCACAAAAATATAATAAAACAATTACATCACATCTTAATAAAGTCTGGACTTTACCTATGTTTTAAGAAGTAAGCTGGGATTTACGCTTCCTGGAATCATCACCCACAGTGTTACAGATGTCAAAAAAACTGAGCACCTTTTTAGGCTGACGTCTTGATATTAAGGAACAACAAAGGATTAAGAAAAAAAATTTACTTCCAACAGAAATTGTTTACAAGGAAATAATGCCACAGCTGCTAAACAATTTGTTTGTGTTTACTACCAATTTCTCTCCGTTTATGGATTTAACAGCTATTTCAAGTTAAAAGGTTGGGAGGCCTTTCAGTCAGTCAAACTCAAGAACTACCAAAACCCTTTCCATTCTTTTCTTAAAGATGCTTCTCCTAATATTTTTAAATAAGCATAGCTTCAAATTTTTGGGGGCACTGCAAGGTTGACAGACATCATTTTGGCAAAGTAAGAGCTATTAAGGCAAGCAATTCTATGTATACTGCTTCTGACACTCAATAAGGTGGTCTTAACAGGTTGGAAGAAAAAGAGCAAGGAATGGAAAACACTGAGAAAAGTATTGTAAAAATATGTAAATAGGTAAAATAACGAAATACCTACACTGATGAATCAGTCTGCAACAGCTGCACTAACCGGTCTACCAAGATTTACCAGAACAACTCTGTGGGCTGTCAGGTGAGCTCCGGCTTTCAGATTACGGATGCACAACACATCAAGCACACTTGTAAATAGGTGTAGGCATGCCCTGAAGAGTCAGGGAGAGAAGAGAGAAAAACCAAGTGCAGCTGAATGTATGCACGATGGGGGGATAGCAGCGGCCTAGTACCAGGGCTAAGCAATTCTTCAAGAGCCACGCTTGAAAAATGTTGAAACTTCACACCCACCAATTTCCAACTGCCAGTCCGCTGTTCAAACAGAGCTAGGACGCTTCTACACACGCCTGCAATCATTCACTGCGATGCAAAGCTGCAGCAGGTTAAAACATACTTGTGCCCTGTATTTGAAGATTTATTTTACTTGGAAAAAGGTATCAGCTCACTCCAAAACCAGCATCAGAGCTGAGCAGTGAAAAAGTTAAACCACCCAAAAGAGATGAGAGATATGGCTTATGGTAAGGAAAGGGCTGCAAAAGTCACATGCTTACATTCTTCACCTCTTTGAAAATATTGTTTCAGAAACAATACGTTATCAGTCAATTTAAAACTCCTTGTCAGTCATCCAGAATCAAAGGTGATGTAGTAATTTATTCCTGGCAACACCCTGATTAGTAATTTAAGCATCTCACCCAACAGGAATACTTCTCTTTCTACAGCTTGAAGTGCTTTACGACACAGATGTCTTTGCAGATAGATAGCCAGTCTGTCTTTCATCCACTCTTTAGTGCTGCCTTTCACTACTCCAGCAACTGCAAACACTGAAGTATTTGCTGAGTTAGTCAAGCAATATATATTCTGCTCGTTCAATCATTCTTCAGAAGTAAGAAATCTCTTTAATCCTTTAATCCTTTCTGCAGTACACTTAAGTGGTGAGAATTAACTTTTCTTTTTCTTTTGAGTCACAGGGGCATGTTCCATGTAAACTGATGGAAAGACAAAAAGAGGTGGAGTTTTAGAGGTGATGCAGCTCTGCAGGCAGCACTGTGGTGCCTTGTCACAGAACAACAGCATGTGATGAGGCCCAAATGCTCAGACAGCTTGCCTTTCATTTGCTGTAGAGGATCTCACAAGCAGGAAGGCAGAAATGCAACAACAGCAATCAGCACCAAGACTGATAAACAGATGGCTGGCCATCTAAACTGAACCATGGAAGCTCACATGCCTCCGAAGGCATCACTTGGCTACCGCATCTGAAGGAGAAAGGCAGCAGCTCCAGTAACAAAAAGACGCATGAAGCAGACTTAACCACACGAGCACTTGCAAAGGCAGTGGGCACACCACTGGTTTTGGCTGCTGAGTTCAGAACATCTACCCTTGGTGTGCTCAAGCATGCACCAACCACCACCCTGAACCATATCAGCTGGAACAGACAGAAAAACAACTAATTGTGTCCTCACCTCCTGCTTGCAAGCACAGTTATGAACAGGATGCATGCCAGTTTTATTTGATGCTTTTGCAATCCTGCCCTATGCGACTGCCCTCAAAAGATACATATCCCTGGCTAAGGGCAGAAAAATGCAATCTTTCCACAATGCAGTCTTTTATTCAACTTCTTTGTCACCGCAGTTTTCAATATATTCCGTATTGGTTAGTATTACCAAACTCTCCTCAGAGAGGGAAAATGAAACCCTCCACATGAATCAAGCAAAAGCCGCATACCAGGCAGGTCAATACAACAAAGCAAATCTCTACTTTCCCATTTAAGAATATTTCACTTCTACAGTACTGCCTGCAAAGGCTGGACCCAGAGCGTTCCAGAGCAACTCAGAAAAGCCACCTCAAGCACTTCTCAGCATTTAAAAAACAAAACATGACAATCCTTCACCTATTTCTAAGTTCTTGCCACTTCTTAGCAAACAAACTTAGAAAGAAGGACCTCACAAGGCCTCACAGCCTAGCGAGACAAAATGCACCTGTCGGTTGCTGACCATTACCTATTTTCTCACCAAACTGCGTGCAGGTATCACTTTTACCTGAGACTTTACATTTCTACAGCCTTATTTCCTTCAGCATTAAATTAAGGTGAACCACAAGACTCCTCAGATATACGTGATCTTCCTTAGGGAATTCTACACAGCCTGCTCTAGAAAGTTTCAGTGTCTACTGAAACGCAGCTAAAGGGTGAGTTATATTTGCAACTTCTTGTTCAAACAGTGCAAAGTTACTTACCCCTTATGCAATGAAAGTGACATGTGCCAAGACCTTCAGCATAAAAACAACGGCTACAGTTGGAGGAGCACAGATATACCAATTTAGATTATAGATGCGCCTTCATAAAGACATGTGTGATCCTCCACCATATGCTAACCTAACATGGAAAAAACCAAACTTTTGCACCTAGAACAATACAAACTGTCTAATTTTTTTTACTTTGGCATCAATTCAATGATTAGATAGCAAATTATGAAAAGTAGAAAACATTTGCCTGAAGTATAACATTTTTAGGAAAATGCAAAGGCTGCTTGGAGACAACAGTAAGCCGTTCCACACTTGGAAAATTCTATGCTCTGTTCATACCAGGTTCACACTTACAGCAGCACCTTCCAAAAGGGGTGTATCCATTTAGGAAACATTTTTATACACTTGAACGAAGTTACAAGTTTTAAGAGTTTAGAGAAGAAAGTGTGGTGGTTGGAAAAACTGGGACCATTTATGCAATTAAACAAATCAGAAGTCTGTAAAACTCAAGTGCAGACCTGCAAATAACCAGTCTCACTCAGACTATATTTACATTCTACTTCTGCACAAAAGCTATAAATTTGTGTATTGCAGCTCTTCAGTCACTCAGCATCTACTCCCACCAGTCCTCCTGGTTTGAATAAGACAAGTCATGACGGCTTATCAATGAGAACACGGGGCCTAGCTGGCAGTCGCATATGTAAGCAAACAAACGGGAAAAAAAGGAACATGGAAGCTTCTCCCTGCTTCACGTGAACTTACAAACCAGAAAGTTTGCTAAAAGAAGTTACTGAAAGAAAGGACATCTGGCAGTCTCTGAGACCCATTTAGTGCTACTTTCCCAACTAAAAATGCATCAGTCTTGTGACTGACATATTTTCATCCACTTTTCGTTTATCCGATGCATTTGAAGCAATAAACTTGAAAATACTGTCCTTTCGGGGTGGAGGACCATTGAATATTTACCCCGGTTTTCTTTGTAACAACTGCCTTATGAGAAGACACATTTTATCAAAGACATCCACAGCACTTCTGCCAGTTCATCATTCTCCACGAATTCCAGAGATTTTATGTACTTGCTTCCATCTGAAAATCCTACAACAGAACTTCTTCAAGCACCACTTCATTTTATTGGCAAGACCACGTGAAACTGCTCGGGAGTTTTCCTTTAACCAAACAGCCGATACCATCAGCTCAGCGCTCACTTCTTTTCCTCTGAGCAGTACTTAGTATTGCCACCAGAATGATTTCTAACTGAAACCTCACAATTAAGGAGGCCAACTAGCAGTAAATACCAACTATTTCTGAACCAAGTAACCCGTGCCCCAAACCATGCTATAAATAGCCAAGCCATGTGCCCGCCGTGCCCCTTCTCCCCATGACTGCAACCCAGCAGAGGTGAGGACACGGCCCTTGTTCTGCCACTGCCTTTTGCCTCAGAGCAGCAGCACAGCAGGGAGGACCACCCCAGTGCCCCCAGAGCTGCTACTGCCAAATCTGATTTCCACAGCCAATCTCAAGGGTTCATCTGTTATTTCCACCACATTCCTTTTGTTATTGTTGCTTGCTATCGTTTAGCCACATTTTACCTCATCTCATAACTTTTTCTCTATTTTTTTCTTCCTCTCTCTCCTTTTGGCGCTCTCTGATGTGGGACATTCTCAACAGAGCTGTACAAATACAAACCCAGCATATTCACCCATCCTCCATAACTTCTTTGCACACCTTCCCAAAGGGAAGTTTGCCTGGTCAGAACAATGCTGATAACCATACCAGGTCCCACTGCTCCGAAACAGTCAGAGGAAATGACATCCCCATCCACGGACAGGACAGGAGTGAGAAAACTCAGCAGGATGCGGGACGCCTATGCATCCACTTACATGCAGCATAGCAGTTTGCTGCAATTTAAAGCAGTTGTGAAACACACTGAGAAATGTCAGTCAAAAACCTACAGATCAGCATCTTTGCCAGCAAGATGTTCATTTGTCCAAAGCAAAATTTCCACAGTAACACACATGTTACTTTCAAAGACGGTATTTCTCACCAAAACACAGCTGTACCCCCGCACACGTACGCCAGGAGGCAGCCCAGCTCCCAGCCCCACAGGGCACTCCCCAGCTCCCCCTGAGTGGGCACATGGTCAGGCAGGGCCGCCAGCCGAGAGGCCTACGGCTGAGGCTGAGCACAAGCAAGTTGCAGGGCCAGGCCCGCGTGCCTCTGGCCTTCTGTACTGCATCCACCACCTCCACAGCAGTCATTGGCTGCTTTGCGGTGGGCTGCTTTGACACACAACGGCAACTCCGGAATGCCTTGGAAACACAGGCCAGGAAAATGGAAAATGAAAAAAAAAAGAAAAAGAAAAAAAAAAAAAAAGAAATTGGAGCTGAAGCACTGAAGCACTTTGCAGAACAGGAAACCCTTTCTTGTCAACTCTCCCAAGCAGCTGCTACGGAACGTGGGAAAAAGAAAGTTACTGCTTTCTGAAAAGATGCGAAAATAAATGACAGCGCTAAGCACACGGTTTATTAACACTAGAAGGAAAATTCATCAAGTCAGTACCCAGTGAATTACCACTACAAGGCACCACGAAAGCTTATTCTTGGGATAGTTCTTCAATCTGCAGATGTCAAAGTACCGTAAACACGAAGCAAGTGTTAATAATGAAATACATAATTAGCAGATAAGCATCGAGGGGAGCCCTATGTGGCTGCTTTCAGTCTGCCTCAAAACACGCAGCTTGCTGATGGTACTCATGGAGATATAAATATTGAAGGCCTCTGAATGGGGAAGATTAGATAACAGAGGCAAGAACCACTTTTAAAGATTAAAGAAAAATAATTAGAAAATCAGAGTAAACATGGATATTTGCCAGGGAAAGCAGATTATAGGTAGAATAGGCAAACAGGCAGAAAAACTTTGGAAAAGCAGCAACTAGGCCAGCAAGTATGAACAGAACCAGTTGCCCAGCGTATCAACTCATGTGTTTTTCTGAACTGCACCAAGGGTGTGCGTCACCTGAGCAGGCAGCCCGCAGCACAACAGGAAGGCACGCTACCTGAGCATCACGTGGAATTCCACACAAGTAACTGCAAAGGGAGGGAAAAAAAAGGAAAAGAAGCCCAGAGGGGAAGAAAAGGAAGACAGGAAATCACAGTTGGATTGACTTACGAGGTGTTTTTCAGAAAGAGTATAGCTTAACTAACTGTTGAACACAGAGCAGCAGCCAAGCAGAGCCACATCTGAGGGACTTAAGTATCATGGTGGTAGGGAACCAGAGATCAGAAGTCTGCCTCTAAGGAGCAAGATGCACTACAGAAAAAATGCATGGCACACAGAGAACAACACACAAAGCAGGATCTCTGCCACATGGCCTCCCAAGAGAGCAGACAGCCTAACATTTAATTTACACTGGCCAGAAGACCTTGGAGTACAATCAGAGCACTGCATCTTTATCTCGAGAGACAGAAACTGCGTGACCTCTGACTGCCATTATTCTGTTAAACACTCCACAGCATCCAGGCCAATGAAGGGCTTCAAGAGGAACGTGGAATCTGCCTTTAATTAATGCTGCTCATTGTGGGGCTGTGCATGTACCATCGCTCAGAGCCCCCTTGCTGCTGCTGAAGCCACAACACAAACCTCTCACACAGATCAAAGAGCATTCGGCTAAGAACGGTCATGGCAGACGTCACACACCCAATGTCTGCAGGGACAGCCAAGAATTTTGCACCTTCCTGAACATGACTCTGCAGTAGATAAATGCTGTTGCAGCTTGTGGCGATGCCAGTCACAGCTAATTATAGCTTTATTGAGACATTCTGGCAAGAGCTGAAGGAGTTCAAGCAAACAGCTTGTAGTGGGGTTGTGTTCCTGCCCTGCCCCTCACAGCGCATGACTTTGGCACATCGTGCATACACTTGGTCCCTCTCCTGCTGGCTCACTTCTGACACCCACTGCTCCCCAGAGGGACACTGGGGAAGTGGGGTGCAGGAGCAGCCTCTGGAGAGACACTGAGGGCACATACAGTTCTGCTGCTGCTGGATACCGGCAGAATCACTCTGGTCCCAAGGAACGCATTTTCCTCCAGAGCACTCTGTGAGATCTGTATCAGCGATGAAAAAACACCCAGTGGAGTCTCATAAATACCTTAGGGTGCGACGTGCAACGTTCTTATTATATGCAGTTAAGCTACTTACTTTCCACATCATATTTACCAGATATTGTGAACAAAACATAGAATCATAGAATAATAAGGTTGGAAAAGACCACTAAGATCATCTAGTCCAACCATCAACCCACCGCCAATGTGCCCGCTAACCATGTTACGAAGAAATCTTTCACCAAATCACTGAAGCTAAAACACAAACCGCATCTCTCCTGTGCTCATGGCCACTTCCTTTGCACTCCTACACGGGGAGCAGCCCTTGGTGAGGAACGGCAGTGCCACCACTCCCCTCCGCGAGGGTTTGCCTGATGTTATCACTGGAAGTACGGCTAAGGAACTGAGTTTCCTCCTAACTTGAAACGAAAACGAAGACAAATAAAACAATAACAACAAAAGAGATAAGTGGTTCTTGCTGTTAAACAGACTTAAGGCTCTCGACAAAGACGATACTTTCAAGGAAAGGGACAGAAAGAACAGAGCTGCCAGGAAGGAAGAGGAAGGGAAGGAGACCCAGGAGGAAGCGCTCCCTGCCCCGAGCACGGTGCTGGGAAGGACTCACAAGGGGCTCCCGGCACTGCGGGCGGTTAAGATTTACAACCGAGATTTCCTCGTGAACAAAGCCGGAGCAGCACCGCGGCGCAGGCCGCGCCGCCCGCTGTTATTAGCGTTAATACGAGGCGCGCATCCCGGAGCTGTGGCTGCAGGCCAGCACTTCACAAGTTCCCTGAACCACAAGATCGCTATCGGAGCCCTCGCAACGCGCCCCTCGGCCCCGGGGCTGCGGAGGCGACTCCTCTCGGCCAGGGCCCACCCGGCCGCCCCCCGCAGGCCGCCGCCATGTCACGCCCCTCCCGGGCGGCGGCGAGGAACCGGAGCCGGGGGACGGCGTTCCCCCCGCGGGCCGGGGACGCAGTGGGGAGCGGGGAGCGGGGAGGGGGCCGGGGTGGCGGCGTTACCTGCAGCTCCGCCCGCTCCGCCTCCCACTCGGCGCGCTCCGCCTCGAAGCGGCCCCACTCGTGCTGCAGGAAATGCAGGATGCCCGGCACGCTGTACTGAGCCCGCGACGCCGACACCGGCGCGGCGGCGCCGCCGGAGGAGACCCCTCCGCCGCCGCCGCCGCCTCCCGCCGTCGCCGCCGCCGCCGCCTCGCCGGGCTCCAGCCCCGGCCCGCCCGTCGGTGGCGGCAGCAGCAGCGCGTTGTTGTTGTTGTTGTTGCTGAAAAAAACGCCGGGCCCCGCTTGCTCGTCCATGGCCGGGCCGCGTCCGCCGCGCCGCGCCGCACCGCCCCCACCGCCACCGGCCGCCGCCGCGCCCAGCCGCGTCCCGGCAGCGGCACAACCTAGGCGCGTCCCGCCCGCCCGCCGCCGTCACCGCCTGACAGCCGCCCCCGCCGGCTGCTACCGCGGCCCGCAGGGGACAACTCAGAGCGCTTCGCGCCGCAGCCCGCGCGGCACTCCGGGAAACGTAGTTCTGTGGGGCGGCGGCACGCGGCGCGGGCGGGGAGAGGAGAGGAGGCAGCGGTGCTGCGCCTCACCCTGCTGCCAGATCAGGGCCGAGGCCACAGCGAGCGAACCTCCTCCCCGCGCACTGCCGTTCGAGGGATCGAGGAGAACTCGGAGCCCTGCTTCATTGCTTTAAAAAGATCTGCACCTCAGAGCCTACTTTGAGCAGTTTTGGCATGCTTGCAGCCCACTTTAGGGACATAACAAGGGCTGCATCCTGCAGCAGCTCCACAACTCTCTGTCAAACCCCACCATTTCAGTTTCTTGCTGTTGAATTCCTTTCTGCTTTGGCTACGTTCTGAGCACTGACCTTATGCTTATAGAATCATTAAGGTTGGAAAAGACCTCTAAGACCATCTAGTCCAAAGACGAAACCTACTCCCGCCATGCCCACTAACCGTGTCCCTCAGTGCCACATCCACACAGTTCTGTCAGAGCGCTGAAAGCTACAAGTCTATCCCAGGAGCACTTCAGTTTCCCTTCCCTACCCCTCAGAACACTGACAAGGAGAGTACAACAGTGTTTCTCAGAAATGACCACACTACCTCTTCTGAAAGGATAAACAAGACTTCCTGAGGCTGATGCTGAGACCATGGGCCAGGGGCACAAGCTGTTAGGCACACAAAGATGGTTTGCTCTGCTCCATTAGTACAAGAGCTTTCTAAAGAGACGCACACCACTACCATGCCCTACATCAGCACCATCAGCTCCATGTGAGAAGTGATGCAGGAGGAGAGCAGTGAGGCCAAGACACTGCGTGCTGTGGGCCACGCTCAGCCTGCAGCACAGAGAAGCAGGCCCCATGCAACCCTGCTTGCTCAAGCAGCGCTTCCTGTTTCTTTCTGGCTGTTCCAAACTCACACTTGTTGCTTTATAACCAGCCCTGAGGAGGTGTGACTGCGGTGGGTGGGTAACCTCTTAGCACTTTTAAAGAGGGGAACGATAAACACGGGAGCTGACAGAAAGGATCGGGGACCAGAGGAGAACAAGAACCCACTGCAGGGAATGCTCACCGGGGTAAACTTCTTGAATAAACAGGGCAGAACATCACAGCTCACTGAGAAAGGAAGGAAACAGTGGTGAGAGGAAAGAAGTGAAGGGGAAATGGCAACAAGCTTCATGAAAACACACAGTAAAAAGGCCAGCAGTGAAGAAAGAGATGAAAAGAAGGGTGATTAGAAACAGAAGGAAGAACAAAAAGTACTACCAACATTTCACGTTTTGTTTTTTAATCAAATGAAGTTTGATGCAAAAATTACGATGTAAAATCATGCAGTTCTACTTTTTGTGTCTGGAGCAAGAAAACCAAACAAAGACCAGAAGCAGGAGAGGCACATACACAAATTAAGTTTGCACCTGTTGTACACAGTCACATAGCAAACAAAGAAAAACCTCTCCTTTCCCAATCCCTCTGCAACTGCCCAGGACTATTTTCCCTGCCACCAACATTGTTACTGTTTTTCTATAGACTTCTTCACCATACTTGATTACTACACTTCACCTCACCCCTTTTCTAAGCATTCAGCATCTCATTATTACCTAGAATGCGAGCAAAACATCAAAGGGATGAGATTAAAAAAAAAAAAAAATAGTAAGGTAAAGACAAACTTGTTTGTAGACCAAAAAAAAAAAAAGCTTTCCAGCAAACACCAGTCGTCAGTTACTGGGCTATCAAGGAAGAGAACATCTTGAATTTCCTTATTTTTAATTGCAAATATTTTTGATCAATTCTACAATGAGTTTCCTAGAGTTTCCTTAACACTTTAATGGAACTTTCTCAAACGTTTAAAGGGGTTTGAAACAACCGCTGAGCAAAAGAGCATTGTAATATTTGAAACACTTACTGGAAAGTGATAAATTTTGATGAATTTAAATCCCACTACACAAGGATGACAGGATGAGAATAGTGAAATCCCTTTCCTCCTATACAACATAGTAGGATTTTCACCGCTGCATGCATCTCTAACTGCAGTAGAAAATGGAAAAGACTTGAAAGTTAATCTTTACATGCTTACGAAAAAGACATTTGAAATACTAGTTTGCACCTCTTGCCTTGGTGCAAACTTCTTGCTCTCACTTTAGTACTAAAATAACCAGTCTGAAGTAAAAGGCTTTCAGATTTATGTTATACATTTTACACGCATTCAGTACAACAGGGCAAGAGAGCGTTATCTTTCACTTTGCATAGGTACCCAAAGGGTTACATAAGCCGTTATGGGAGATGAGAGGCAAGCGACTATGCAAAAATAACAATCTACAAATATTTCAACCAACTATTAACCATGCTCATTTCTATTTTCTATCCCTTTGTTATATTTGGGTTCAAGTAGAAGTTCCTAATATATACACAGTTTTTTTTACAGAGCCCTATTATATCCAGAAAAATACCAGACATGAAACCCAGTAGTCCAAACCCAGACTTCCAGTTATGAAACTTTTCTTTATAAAGCAATATGCATAGAAAGATCCCTATGGAACTCTGTAAATTCAATAGCAGTGTCAAAATCTTCACATGAGTCAGTCTTGTGTATACAAGAAAATACATGATTCTGTACCTCTGCTAACAGAAGGGGGAGGTGTGGCAGAAGGCAGACATGACCACTGGGAGTTGAGCTCTTGTTCTGTACAGTTAGTACAGCACTTGAGCTATCTTTACGATCCAAGAACAACAAATCAAACCCACTCAAAATGTGAGGGGAGGTCACGCATATTTAAAAAAAAGGAAAGAAAGCCAGGTAGGAGAAGGTAAAATTGGAGGGCCTCGCTCACTCTCTGAGTCCTCATTCTGCTCCCTTACAGTCAAGCACAGGTAAAAAGTCATTTGGTTCTGCAAACTTTATCAAGGACTACATCTCCAATGACATTAAAATTTTGCAGAAAGAAGTAAGCATTAGAATCTGAACAACATGCAGTACCCATAGCCATCATATTCAACCAGTGTCTGGCAGAATAGAGAGACTGCTAACACTGCACCTTGCAAGGGCCAAGTTCTACAGCAACACAAATGCAGACTGCAGGCAGTCCTCTTTATCAAATAAATTTCCAATGCACTGTTCTGTTTTTGTTTTTTAAGTTATCTTAGACAAAATAGGGGGTTAGACTCTTGCAATGCTTTATTCAAGCATTAAAATGGACCCAAAAGAAAGATACACCACCTATAGGAAAGAAAACTCATTACACAGCATGCTTGACTGTTTACCTTGAGAAAGACCGAAAGTTGTCTTTTTTTTCTTTTCCCTCTCCCATACAAGCAGAAATGCTCTATAGGGTCTGGCAATCCTCTTCCCTAGTTTGTTTTAAAAGGAAAGAGTGCATATTTCTACTCTTGATGTTCCCCACATACACAGTAAGTACTGCGTAACAGTTTCCCCTCTTCCTTGCACCCCCCCCCCAGTGTTAGCACAGCGGTACAATAACAGATTTCAAACACCATTCAGAAAGGTTAAGGGTACTTTCAAAAAATAAAAGGATTTCATGAGATAGAGAACAGGGTGGGGTTTTTTTTGTGGATAATTTATATTGCAAATTCATAAATATGATCACATTCAATTTCTCCAAAAGCTATACAAATACAAGTAACACTGCTTCCCTTGTAAAGCACAGATTTCAAATAATTACACAGAGCTCTATTAGACAGCCTTTAACATACAAATTACACAAAATTACAGACTTATGTGCAGTAACACATCAGGGACAGTGTAATGCTTCAGACAATTTAACGGTCCAAAAATAATATAAGTAATTCAAAAAAAGCTAGTTTTCAGTTTAATTGTTGGGGTGGAATGTACTGTGGGTGGTGGTTGCCTAGCAGCTGCTTTTGCCTTGCTGGCCTGACTTGCTCGGACTGCAGTTTCTAGGCGTGTTTTTAATTCAGGCGCAGCTCCCATTACGGTCTTGAAAGCATGTGGGTAAAGTGGTCCAATGTGCATCAAATTTTGAAGTGCAAACTCGTGAAGATCTTTAGATGCCGCAGGTGCAGAAGCAAAGGCATTTTCATTCAGTAAATAGGAGATCAGAGTGGGAACAAGAAGCGCAAGCAACTGGACTCCTAAACGTGAAAGAAAAAAAAATGATCAGAAAGAGACAAAAAGAACTAGTAACAAAATGTTTCTAGTCTGATACATGTACATTTTGTTTTCTGAATTGACACAATAAGCTCAGTAATTACAAATGATCAAATCAACAATAAGCAAAATGAAGAGTGCTTCTTGTCATTTGGTCACTCCAATCTTGTCTATCACGCTTGTGCTTCTCGCTTCTACTACTGCTAATCACAGCTATTTTGTTCCTGACATCTTTAGGAATGTCTTCGCACAATCCAACTGCAGATCACAGATAAGAGATCTTAAAATGTAGAGTGGCTATTAAAGACTTTAAAACACTTCCAACAGACAAACAATTCAACTGAATTGGAAAAGCAGCCTCCCCATTGAACATAACTGAACTGTTTTCACTATGCAACTCTATCTTGAAAGCTACCACTTAAAAAAATAGCACTGTAACAATACTTGGGCTAACAAGACCTAATGATGCTACTGTCACCAGCACAGAGTTTACCTCTAGAACAACAACAATCACTAATAAAACCAAAGCAGTAGGGCTAGTATTTCTTCCTAACCTGGATACAAGTATGCCTTGAAATGTGTTACATGTTAACTGCAACTTTCGGAGAACTTTAACACGAATGGTAAGTCACCTACTGAAAACTCTGTAGGCTATTAGAATATTAATCATTTCCTCCGAGAGGTTTTGACAACACGTATATTCTTGCCTCCTGTCAGCATCTGCAACAATCAAATGTTTTGTTTCCTCACTCTAGTTATTCTCCCATTTTATTCATTAGAAACTAGGCCAGAAACACAATGGCAAGAAAACATACATTTAGCGTTAGCATCATCAACAAAGTGAAATATCAACAGGAATACACTGAGGCAAAAAATATATATATATTTTTACAATTGACTTTAAATGCTGATTAAGTTCAACACCTCCAGACTAAATCTTTCAGTTATTACATTGCTTCAGCTATTCTAACTGAAGATAAATTATAAAGACTGTATTCTATCTACCAAAGCAAACAGAAGGCTTCATCTGCAGTCTAGATATTGCAACCAATACAATTTATTTCTTGGTCTCTTTAAATGAGCTTTGTTGAGATGGTAGAACTAACCTGATAAAAATGATGCTAAAATAAACAGCATTTAACATCAACAAAAAGTAAATTTAAACAGTATGTACCACTCATTTTTAAATACAAGAAAGCACCGCTACTTCGATTCACACCTAAACTTTGCTGCAGAATTACCAGAAACTGAAATGCTACAGCATATCACACTGTACATGCTATGTGAGCTCATGTATACACAAGTTTCTGTAATGGAATTATGTAGGTGCATTAGACATCTTTTTTTGCGAGCATGCCATCAATCTGCAAGAGTTCTAATGCTCCACATTTTATTTTACAATTACACACTTATCTAGAAAAACTAAATACTTACTATTCTGCTCTTCACCAAGGGCAACCAATGTTTCAAGGACTTTAATTCCTTCCTGGACTGCTAAGAGCTCCAGGTTGTTGGTTGGGCGGTTCCTTTCCACAGCTTTCAACTTCTCAACCATTATAGGGGCCAATGAATGAATGTATGGAGTCGACAGAGCGCGATTGGTATGTTGGAACACAGAAAGTAGAAGCTGGTAACACTTGGCTTGAACCTAATCAAATCAAGATAAATACATTGTCCTCCAAGTTACTTGCTAACTCAAGGAATTCTAATACAATCAGCTATCTATGTGTGTGAGATACATGTGATTCCAAAAAAAAACCCCACAAAACCAACCAAAACAGTAAGTGGGAAGGAAACAATGAATAAGGGAAAGAACAAAACAGGCTGTTTGCTAAAACAATACTAGCCCAGTTTTCAATAAAAGAAGGCAATTGGAATTAACTGCAGGTATAAAATGGTGGTCAGCATGAACTCAGAAACAAAAAGGACAGTTAGTGTCATACTAAACAATCACATAGGTCCACAGAGAACTACATTTTAAAGTTTCGTAACTATCAACATGAGGAGTAGACGTATCTTCAAAATCATTACATACTTTTCCAGTCTCAGATGAGTAACATGGTGTATAAAAATGACTCAGATCTCAAAGTGGTCTTATTGCCCTAACATACGCCAAAGCTGTGGCCAGAAGTGGCAAGTACACCCTTCCTTCTATGTCTCCATCTTGTGCTAGTAATAGCATAAAAATACACACGTAGATATACAGTAAGCTGGGTCACAGAACACTCTCCTTCCATCCTTCCTTTTTCTCTTCCTTCCCCAGCCCTCCTTTTTCCTACTAAGAGCAGGAAATACTGAAGTTAACTTTTGGGAAAACAACTTACTGATAATCTTGTTTAGAATGCACATTACTTGGGTTCACAAAAATCTCGCTCCAAAATGCCACACAAACAATGCTGACCCTTTGAAAAAGTAAAGCCCCGCAGCAAGTATGAGGATAACACACTGCAGGTTTTCAAACTACACTCAAGCTAGAACAGGATGAGTTATCAAGCATGTTCTGAATGGGAACATTCCCAAGTATCGTTAAACACAGTGATCTACGAGGAGATAACTGAAAAAAGAGATGCATAAATGAAAACATTAAATAAAAGGAAAGATAAGTTAATAGTAAGAAAATACAAGTTAGGCAGCTCACTTTGCTGTTAATGTATGACTGCAAGTTTTCTATTCAGCTTAATGTTTAAAGCCTGAAATAATAACAGTTCCTCAAATACTATTTCCATGCTTTTTTAAGAGAGTTCCATGGTAGAAAATATGATGTGCAAGGTATTAGGAGAAAAATCTTTGGCCATTTTCAATAAATTATTCCCCTATCTCTCCATGCCAGTCCAAGTAATTCCTTCCTCTTTCTGCTTACATTTTTAAAACTCCTTACTAGCTGTTCAGGGTATTAAATCTAAAAATAAGGAGTAAGAGGCTGTTTTGCTTTGTTTTTTTCTTTTTTAACTTGCATCCATAGTTGAAGTAGGCGCAGTTTTACAACTGTATCTGACAACAGAATTCCACTGAGGCACATTCAATTATACGTGTATGTATATAACTTTTCACTACGCCACACTCACAGAAGTTTTCCAAAAACTCCTGACAGGTAAAACCAGGGCCTCTTCTAAGGCACGCTCTTCTGTAAAACTTACTAGTCAGCATCAAGAGAGAAGGACCTGTCAAAATGAGAGCCTGCAGCTCCAGGAAATGAACTTGCCTTAAAGACACTACTATGCAGCATATCTATCCCTTCAGTCCTCTTCAAGTAGTAGTAGTAGTTTCAAAAATGTTTCTGTATATTTAAGATAATGGTATTTCTTTAGAAGAGTTGGTTTTTGTTTGTTTGTTTCCTAATCAGTTCAATGCTTTTATTATAAATAAGCGTCTACTAACTGAAGCCAACAGTGACTGTTTTATATTTAAAAACTACAACGAACCAACAACAAGCATCACAGAGTATATGCTCTGCACATCAGTGAGAAGAGTGGACACAATCTGGTTCCTGGCAAAGCATTTCCTGTGAACTACAAAAATAGTGCTAAGTTCCTGCTCACTGACAGCTTTCCAGCAGGGTGGGCAAAGATGTACTTCTTTTCACTGTTTGTGTGTTTATTCAGAGCTGAGAGAGAGTAAGAGGTAAAAGTTTCCACTTCACAGAGCTGACACTTCCATTCACACTAAAATCTTAAGCAGCTTTTCATTCAAAGTTAGACTTCAGCAAAGAACCAACTGAGTTTCTTGCCCCTGCTGAAAAATGCCAGCCCTGATTAAGAGAGGAATTCTCGCTCTGAAGAGGATTCTAAATGTCTTGATGTGACCATAAACACGTCGGCATTTCCTTCTGAGGAATCTCTGCAGTACTTGCTTGTGGAAACACTACAGATTTATTTTACTTATTTTTAGTTCCTACCTGCTGATTTGTATAGCTGCTCAACCAAACTGATACATACATGGCTGGAACACTTAAGCTTAACTACGAAGCATATTAATCTGATTGAGCAAAACTAGGCTAAAAGTTTTTCATTTCTCATATTAGTAAGAAGATAATTTAGAAAACAATCCATAAAAACAAACCAAAGGACAGAAGAGAAATCAAGAAATATGATTCACAAGCTGTAGATGCCTTTGATGGTGACCACAGGATGAGATTTTTCTCAACCAATTTTTGTATGAACATGTAAAATAAGCATAGGTTTTGCACCGGACAAAGTTCATCAGAAATGTGGGCCGTAATTTTATCCGCAGAAAACACAGTTTAGTTTGTATTACAATAGATCAGTTTTACTGTCACTGCTGTCACTGCTCTCCAGTAACCATTCTTTTTTCACTTGTTAAACATTTCCAAGAATTTTTCTTTCTAAAAGCTGCAAGTCATAAACTTGGCACAAGGCCACGAACAGACATTACCAAAAAGCACTTTGGTTTCTTTTGTTCATTATGGAGTTTCTATAATGCACCACTGAAAATTCTAGTTATTTTGACAAGCAGGATCTGTCTCTGAAGTAAAGCCATCAAAAACATTCAGGAAACATAGTAAATGTATTACAATTACTATTTTTTCCAGTTGTATATCATTCAAATTCCTGTATAGTGGCCTTACCCAAGGATCACTGGAATTTAATGCATTTTTAAATCTGTTTATACATCCATTCTGTAAAGACTGTACTCCAATTATTTCAGTGCTTGCTGACCAAAGGAAGAGAGCAATAGCTGTAAGCACGCTTACTTCATCGAGAACAGGCTTAGAGGCTTCTGAAAAAAAAAAAACCAAACAGGTTGTTAGATTACTCTGAAAAGCATTCAGAATTTAAGTAAAACCCAGCAAACGCAGATAAACTTAAAAAGAAACGTATTTGAAATGACTTGCAACTGCAAGTACATATTTACTCATTATTGAATCACTTTTTCTTGTTATTAACTGTGATTGAAAATTTAAAGCTGAGCAACTCTTTTCCAAAAGCTCTTTTAATAAAGTGATTTGAACTTTCCAAAACAAATACCAAGCCAAAAACATCACCCACGCTTTTTCCCTGAACAAGCCACATTTTTGTTTCCCCCGTGTAAACAAAGGGTGAAAACGTATTTTTGAAATCTTTTTCCCATTAAAAATATAGCTGGTTCCTTTTTTTGTTCTCGTCAGCTGATTCAGCAGAGTGAAAAACTGATAACCAGCTCTGCAACAACTCTCACTTACCATGAGCACATAACAGATAGGCTGATTTGACATCTACCTGTCACCAAAAAAACAAAACCCAGTAGTCCTATTTTAACCTTCCCTTCTTTTCAAATTCATCTGTACTTGCAACTGTCATCCTTTTTCTGCTTGCACCAGCTCTTCATAGATATCATTCTTGAAGACACATCAACAGAGAAAAAGAAAATTAAGTACTTTCCTGCTGGTTTTGTTGGCTAAATTGCTAAGACTCTCAAGGGAGAGCAGAACCAGAGCAGCAACATCTATACAGTCAGCAAAACCAAGGATGGCATGACAGTTATTAGCCAGTTGTTAGTTTGGCTTAGTCGTAATGTGAAAACTCACTTCAGAAAATGACTCCAAGCATTAAGTGAGAAACATGGTGCTGTTCTGTTGGTGCTTTTTTTGTGGGGGGCTTTCTCTGCTTTGATGTTTTTTGAATTATGAAACAAAATTGCATGCAGCAGACCTTGCTTATATTCTTGTGTGATGTGTTTCACTTCACAGAAGACTGGAAAGGAACCGGAAAATTTACACTCTCTCAAGGAACTGAGAAAGATTTCGGAAGTCTGCATAAAAGCACAATGGCAGTAATGTTTGCAGAAAGATGAACTGGAGAGACTCTACAGTAACAAAAGGCTGGAAGACGAGACTTGATATGACAGATCAAATTAGAATTTTGACTCAGATAACACAAATGCACTGATCCTTCCCCTTCAGACATTTTCAGGATCATTTGCAATTACCTATCTCACATGAGTAACTCCATTCAAGCTTCTCTTCAGATTATAAATGGTTCCTCAGGGATGTAATGGGATGCCTTTTTGGCTGAACTGCCATTAAGCAAATGGTAAATATTTGTGTCTCTCTTTGCTAACCATGCAGCTGAGACTACATCTTTTTCACTTTCTGAAGAGCAAAGCAAAGCACAAATGTGAGCCAACAGAAGTAGCCTGTAGTTCTCTAAACAAGACACAGCAGAAGTCCTGCTGTTGGGTAACAGACGTTTTTTTTCGGTGGGGTTAGGATTTTTTTCTAACCACTGAAAACCTGTAACAGAATTGCAAATCTCCTACTCCAGCATGAACCTTGCCACAATTATCCACTGCTGTCTTCATGCACATTCACTTTAACACTCACTATCATTAAGACCACACAAAATTTGTCAGCAAGCACTTATAAGATATAGACTGTTTTTTTGAGGTTTAATTCAAGGTGTTGAGTCCATGTACTGTACTATTAGTCTCAGTAAACAGATAGGTTCTCTCTGCTGTTTTGGCAACTAAAATCTCCTTTCCTTTAAGCTAGCAGGTATCCTGTGGAAAAAGGAAAGGAGGAGTGGAAATGATAGTCTGTTCCAACCTTGACAAAATGAGTTGCCGGTAATCAGAGAAGTTGAGGCATGACCCAGGAAATGATGCGAATTCAGCTTGGAACTCATTCAGATTTTACTTGCAAGACCTTCACCCAGTGTCAGAAATGCTGACAGATATCAGAAGGGAGATTCCAAGTTCCAGAAACAAGGCACTGAAACTATGAAGACTGCTACAATTATCCTAAATGCAAATCTAAAGCACAAAATTTTTATAATGGGATTCAAACCAGAAGAGAGAAGTCTGAACTGATGTAGCAAAATACCCTGAGTTGCAAATGGCAACATTTCTAATAGGAGGTTATGACCAATACTGCCAAAGAAAAGACCCAACAAGGACATAACTGGGATGGAAACTTCTAACATACAACTGTATTTTCTTAGTCAGTGTTGTGCTTGTCTCCAACACCACCTACTAACTTCTGCTAGTTAAGCTGTGTGCACTCAGATCTTCCTCCCATTTCAGTTTTAGAAGCAATTTATCACCACTTTTAACTCCCAGCCCTCAGGCATGCAAGCTGTTAGAATTATAGGCAGATACAATACCCGTCTTTTCATTAATGCAAAAGCCAGTTCTGTTTTAGGTTTTCTACACTGGGAAATCACTTACCAGGTTGTGAGTATTCCAAGACAGATGCCAAAGTGCTGCGGATAAGACTTGCCCACTGGTTTTGAGTTTCATCAGTCCTGACTGTTGGAAGAGTAACAATAGTTTTTATCCCTTGAAGTGCTGCACTGACTGGAGGTGGGACCTGATTGTCTGCTGATTTTACAGCTGTTTCTTTCAATACTCTCGTAATCAGAAATAGGATAGTAGGCAGGACTGTCATACAACCTAAACAAGACAAAGTAGAAATTCTGAAGTTATTTCCAAACAGTGTGGTAGATAAATTCTTCAGCTTTCCCAAAATGGACATAAATGTCTAGAAAGACAAACTGCAATTCAGATAACAAAGTAGTATGTGGAGTTCAGTATTTTAATCACCAAATTCATTCATCAGCACTCTGGAAGTATATCATTAGCTATTAGGTTTGCCCTACATGGCAAAAAGGAGTTAGACACTCTCATGGATGCCATCAGAGCATTAAATATCTTGAGACAGGATCTGTATGCGTCTAAGGTCTTTTTTTTTATAAGAACTACAGTAACAGATCTGCAAACAGGTATCCAAGTCAAGGCACTTTCCAAGGAAGCTGGTGTGTATTACAAGCCCCAGAAGTAAGAAGGATGTTCATCAGAGTGTTTCATGTCTTGGGTAAAATTTGTAACCATTTGATTACTCAATGAAAGAGACAAAGCAATCCTCCTTCCTATATATCATAGCTACTGATTTCATCAGAAAAGCAATCTAAGTTTTGTGCAGCATCCATAAAGGTGCAAATTGGGCAAACTCCAGAAGTACTGGTCAAATAACACAATCTGACTTCAGACACATGGGAACTTCATTAAAAGGAGTTTCAGTAACACATACAGACTCCAAGCAATGGAGGAATGAAAGAAGGGTGCTAATGGGCTTAGGTGCATAATATCAATCTACAACTCATTTCAGATAGCTAAGTCTCTTTCCATATTTAATTCTTAATTTTTTCTGTGCCTCATTTTTCCACATCTGTAGAAACTTCCCACATATTTGTGTCCTTTACTACTGAACTGCATGAAGTGTAATTACCCTAGTTTACACGTATCCTTTGTGACAGCCTCCCTGGACAGAAGAAAGCTTGATTTATTTAGTTACTTTTGGGATGACTGACAGCCAATGGCTGAAAAGCAAAGTGCAGCAGAGCTAAACTGTGCTAGTTTTTCCTCAGTGTGATCCTTTTTCATCAAGCTTCCGCTTCTCCTGAACTTCTCAGAATTACTTCTGAGATATCCATCTTTTACAACATGATTAAAATTGGTCAAAAGGCTTCAAAATCATGAGGATTGAAAAAAAAAAAAAATATGAAGAACTGGGAAAAAGAAACAATAAAATCATAATGATATAGAGCTAATTTCCTCAGCAAACTTACAGCACACATGCAAACTTGAAGCCAGTTTCTTAATGTTGAATCACTGCAAAAGCCTGAGCTCCTAGTTTATTCTACAACCTAAGCAATGCTTTCAACAGATGACCTTTAAATATCATATAAAAGTGTTATTTTGTTTTATATCATTAGCTCACTATATATTTATATATAGTATAGTAGTATATATATACACAATACATACATACATATATATTGTATAGTAAGCATTCATGTACTTTGTCAATGCTTTACCTGCTGGAGAACAGAGAGAAGGTAGGTCAGACAGTATAGTGACAGTGGCAGCGACAAGACGAGCACTCTCCTCAGAAAGGTGGGATTTGGCAGCAATGTGACTTGGAGAATCTGACACTTTAGAACTTAGATGGGGCATGTGCCGTACCAGGATAAACATGAGCAATTCCATGGCTGCAAATACTAGAGATTTTCCAGGTACAAGACCACCACTCTCACCTCCCTCTCCTAAAGCAAGAGGATTTTCTTTTTCTCCAATATCATCTTCATCTGGAAAAAAAAGGAAAGAATGGCTGACGATATAGTCAGAAAAAGAGATTCCACATCAAAGATTACATAAAACACTACAAAAAAAAGTTAAAATCCAAAGAAAAAAGTTGCTTCAAACAAAGATACCATAAGCACGGCTCATGTTAAAATGAATGTTCTACTTTGAAGGACTTAAAGGGGTTTAAGATGCTTTAGAATGATTGTAATTGCAACAACAGTTTTAAAAAACTGTTCAGAACTAGAAATAAAAAAGTACTAACTAAATAAAAACGCGGCAAGTTTTTCTTTTTCATTCTAACAGCAAAATTAAAGGCAATGACTGCCAAATAAATAGTCATTACAGTTTTTGTTGTCTTTTTTTTTTTTTTAATTGAATGGCTATAAATTAAGTGTTCAACACTGACAAATCTTATTTCAGCCCAAGCTGACCATGAAATAAGAGAACAGAAAAGCATAGTAGGATTCTATGTCTAACTCCACAATTTCAGTGCATTCAGTTTAGAAAGCCTCTCTTTTGAATGGCAGCTCAGCCAGCTGCAGCTCTGCCTTCTCCCATAAAACAGTAACAGATTCAGCGCATCAAAACTGGCCTGAACTACCCTCACAGGGCCCCTGTGAATTTAAATGATTGCTGGAGTTTTCACATTTGCTGATTTGGAAAAAGCAACTTACCAGACCGATAGCAAACAATTCAATTAATTCACATGAAGGAACAGAGCTTACATTTTAGCTATGCTGGTTCCTCAAATTCTAACAAAATCCCCTCTCTGTTTTCACCTAGAAAATGGGTAAAAGCTGAGTTTTCTCCTAAGAGCATACAGTGCCAGAACAATATAGTAGTTTTCTTTAGTAAGATACGTGTCCTTCAGGTTTTACTTTTCTTCCTTGAAGTAAAATAAAACATGGCAGATCTAACCTAACCAGATACAATAATTATTTGCCATGTTGCCACTTGGAAACCAATTTAACAAGTGAAGGTGGGAAGTAGTACACCCAATATGAGATTTTTAAATAAATGGTAAAAGAATGATGGAACAGAAAGATGCTCGGTAAAAAGAGGAGGTTTCTAAAAACACCTCAGTAAGCAGCATGTGGACTGGTGCTAATACCTTGAATCACCCAGGGTGCCACACTTTTTCCTCATATCCTATGCGGATTTCTGCTGCAACTTCTATCCATTGCCTCTTGTCACCTCATCATATGCTTTTCAGAAATGTACGGCTTGCTCTTTTCTTCAAGTCCCCTTTAAGAAGGGATCCTTTAAGATTGCCATTCAATCACCTATAAACTCTCTCCTCTGCAGTCTAAATAAGTTCAGCTCGCTCATCCTGCCATTCTTATCTTCCCAAGAATCTTAATGGACCTTCACTGGACTTAAAACTTTGTCAACACCTCCCTTACTCAGGATAGGAAACCAGAAATTGAGAAAAAAAGACACCGCACCAGACACAGCTTCACAAGCTCAAGTGAAAAGAAAATTTCCCTTGATTTACTTGATTTACAATCAATTTACTGATTGATTTCCCTTGATTCTTCTAATGCAGCTCAGTAACTGAGTATTCAGCATTGCAGACATACACAGATTGACCTATACAGTCCACATCTATCCAGTTTTTCAGTGATACAGACAATGTTTGCAAGATTATTCACCCAGTAATCACCCACCACTCTCCCTACATCTAATGCTAGTTATTTCATCACAGAAGGCGATTAGGCTTTATTTACCCTTACTAAGTTTACGCTAACTTTTCCCAATCAAATTCTTGAACTCTGAAATGATTTCCAAGGGGACTAACTCCAAATAAATCTTTCAACACACAAGGCAAGCTCACAGGTCCACAGTATTCCAGAATATCCTTCATGCATTTCTTTTTAACATCACCTTTCTGCCCTTCACTGGAAACCTTTCTTGAGCATCACAACTTTTTAAAGGGACTGCAGAAGCCTTAGCGTGTCATTAGCCAGGTCCCTTAGATGCATCCCATCTGGTCCCAGAGTATGTCCAGCTTTAACCTAAGCAGTCCTTAACCTGATGCTTACCACTCTATCACTAGACACAATGACCTCTGAGGACTAAGCTAAAAAAAGATAAGTGCCTCAGTATTTTCCTATATACTTTGGTTTACCCTTCTGTGGCTGGTCAAAATTTTCTTGATCCTTTTGTTAACAACATTTTTATAAAGGTCCTTCTTGTCATGTGTGACATTCATAACAAGTCTCAGCTTGTTATGACTCTCAGCACAGATAAACTGTGGCTTTCCTAAATCCATCCCTCCAGACTGGGGCAGATGTCTTCATTAGTCCCTCTGGGCAGTTTTTATCCCCACTTCCACTATCCATATGTTTCCTGATGCATTTGAGCTAAGACCTGCCATTCTTGTTTGCTGCCTGCACTTTGGGTAGAGCTGGTTTGTTTTTGTTTTTTTTTTCCCTCCCCCCCACTGAAGATGAAACATCTCTCATCTCCTTTGCCCTTTTGGAAAGCTTATCACAATATCTTGCTTGCAGGCTCCCTGGGAAAGTTGAAGCCTGCCCAAGACTTCTGCTCTGCTACTTGCCTTCTTTATTTCCTTTAAGATCTTGAACTTCACTATCTCATGGCTGCTGCAACAATAACTACTATTAACTTTCATAATCCCAGCTACTTCTTCCATATTAGTGAGCAGTAGATGCACTGAGCAAGTCTCTCATTTGGTCTTCCCAGCTTTCATACTGAGAAAAAAAAAAAGCAATGAAAACAACTGGTCCCTCCATACTCCCCTGAAAGTGTCAGATTGCTAGCACCCTGCAGAGCTACCCTTCCCACAGATGCCTGGATGGTAAAAGATAACAGGAGACTCGCATGGCTTGTGATTGGAAGGTTTCTTCCGGTTGATTTAATATGGCTTCATCCACCTCTTCTTGATTAAGCAGTCTGTGGCAAACAAAAAGAGTCTTTGACTGCTATACCACCCTTCAGTCCCTCTTACTCATACTAGTTCTGATCCAGAAAAGAAGAATGTCTGGCCCAAATGCCTACTTCAACACTTTGCTTTTCTCTTGACAGTTCTACAACGTTCTCTAACCAGATGACTGGAGATAAGAGAAAGCTTTTTGTTGCTGGATGCCATAACCTTGCAGCCTCCACTGCTGTAGGAGTGCCATGCCCCATATTCCAGCACAGCCTTTGGCTGTCCATCCTTATGTGAGGCATCCAACTAGGGCTCCTGTCCCTGCAAGATCTCTGTGAAGAATATGCCATTTCTCCCACTTGGCTTTCCAGACACTACACTGTCTACTTACTATCACATACACTTCCTTCATATCCCACAGATGAGATCAACCTCATCTCTAGCCCTGCATGGACAAGCACCTTGAGTACAATCACATTAGGAGTTTCATCTGAATTTCAAGGCAAGTCATTGGATTTCTGATGTGCCAGAGGCAACTGTTCCTCAATCAGCAGACTGTATCTTGCTGCCTGTCACTGCCACCATTATGCTGACTAGAGCACTCTTACAGTCTTAAAAAGCACTTTTGGGAAGCACAAGCATGCCTTTCCTTGCTCCTGTTTGCACACCCTGTTCTCAAAGCTTTTGGTTGTAGACACACCCTACATGACAGTTAATAACCAAGATGCCAGTCTGCTCCACTTACAGACAAGATCTCTTGGTTAGTAATAAAATTTTCGCAATGGTTCCAGTAACAATTAGCTCACCTCATGACTGCCAGTCTTGACAGGGACATACCACAGGACACAACACAGGGGACTGAACCACTAAACTTCAGAAAAAAGGTCAATGAAATGCTAAGACCCAGTCAACAGATAAACATCAATGAAACAGTTGGACTAGATGATCTTAGAGGTCTTTTCCAATCCTAATGATTCCATGAAACTAGGTATTACTAAGACCTTAGAGTGGTTTGTTGAGTGTGATTTTCATCACTCATGTTCAAGAAAATATGACATGAAAAGAACAACCACTGGAATTATGAAGGGAAAGAGACGATACATCTTACTAGAGTTAAGAAATCAGCAGGTAATATGATGAACATAGCTACAGCATCTGTGGAATACACAGCATTTTATTCCTCAGCGTAACCACAGTCTAATGCATTTGAGACCCTTTTCCAATATGAAAACCCATTGCTTCTTTAACCTGCAAAACAAGCCACATTTTCAAATTCTTACTTAGGGTGTTCCTTTTTTCCTGCAAATAATCCTGAGCTGCTCTTACTATCTGTTGGACAACTCCTGTGACCAATAGTTGGACTGAAGTAGGATCCCAAGTCAGGAGGAGTCGGTGAAGCACACTCAGGAGTTCAACACCAAGGAGCTACAATAAACCAAAACACATACTAATTAGGGCTTAACAATTCCCAATTGTTACATCAATTGCTTATAGCAAGCAGATACTTCTCTCACACAAGAATAATAAGTTTTGTAATCATCACAAATGAAAGATCAAGACCCAGGAAAGCTAACTGACATAATGTGCTCATACAGTACCTGATCCTCTGCAATATGGATCCTGGCACAAGGGGAATCCAATAAAGTGTGAAGTGCTTGTAAACACGATGTAACATGTTCAACAGGCTCTTCAGGTCTTGGGGAACAGAGAAACTGTATGCTAACACCTGAAAAGAGCAGTAATTAGAAGAAGAATGTTTACTTCATCAGCTATACACAACTACATCACAACTACTCTATAGAAATTATAATAATCACACTGACAAATACTCTGTCAAAGCTGTGAAACGTACAAAGAGACAGATATTTCAAAACATTACTGTCCAGACAAATAATGCATTTTAAATTTCCTCAATTTAAACAGACTTCCTTATTCCCATATCATTTAGTAAAATAGCATGCTAGTACTGCACTCTAAATTCGTATCTCTTACCCAAAATTAAGTGCATTCGATCTTTGTTCAACTCTGGCAAAGATTTAGTGGTAGGTGGAGTTCCAGGTGTCTGGTTTAACATAATAGATGTGGCACGTTTCTGTGAATTAGGCATTGCTGCAGCAGTCTCTTCTGTTGACTCAGAAGCACTAAAACCTGTACTGTTTAGCCAAAGTGCCACTGCATGTAGTATAGGAGCCCAAGAGTTTCGATAATGCAGTCTAGCTGTATCAATTGTTTCAGGAGTGTAAAATGCTCCTCCTGTTAAATAAGAAAAATACAGATCAATTCTGAAATTCTCTGCAAAGGTAAACTCTGAAGTTCTCTACAAATAATAGGCAAAAAGCATGTACTCTAAGTTTCTTAGTTATTTACTCAGAGTGTGCTTAATCATGTAGATATTCAGATGTAACCCTTGTTAGTGACAGTGCATTCCAACACTTTTTCTGAAGAAGTAACATTAGTACATCTCACAAAGTGCAACAGCCGTGATGGAACAGTAAGCAGAAAGTCAAGAGTGGCACTCAAACACATCAGGTCTTACAGCATTTTTCATACGGATCACTCAAATATCGTAAGACAGCATCCACTGTAATCTCATGGACTGTGTTTCCTTAAAGTAAACGTGTTTTTGCATTTGATGTCAAAGTATTACTGGTGTAAAAGTATTACTGTTTCAACAAAAATATGGCTTTAATCACCTTTGTGAATTGGATAAAGAATTTTTCATTGTAGACTGAAGAAAAAACTGACACACAAACTTTCAGCATACATTTCTGTTACACAAACACAGAAATTACTTGTCTTATTTTGTTTAACAGATGAAAAACCATGCCTGCCAATTTAACACATCAGCTAGGAAGTTTCTTTGTTCTTTAAAACAACACAAAAATAAATTTCAGTATTTACCATCTGGTGGAAGCTGAGTAGCAAATTCAGCTGGTAGGGTTAAAAGAGCATAATCTTTCAGTGCCGCTAACCAAAGACGGCTAAGTGAAGGCAACTCTGGCTGTACAAGTGTTATCAAACTATCAGGTGGCAACTCGTCTACTGTACCAAAATCATCCTCATCCTCCTCTGTACTCTTTAAAACACGTTTGGGTTTGGCCTCTGCTTCTTTCTTAATTTTCATGGCCACAACATACACCTAGGAGAAACAGAGATATGAAAAAATCACATCATGAAATCAAAATAACAAAACAAAAAAAACAGCAGCAGTCTTTCCCTTAGAACAATTGTCACTTTCCCAGAGCAGGTTAGGTGTGATATACATCAAGATTAAAATGGCTTTTAGTGGGTTACATGAATACAAGAGCATTTATACGTTCATCTTGGAAACATGCTATAAAAGGATTTTCACATCAATATGGGAAGCAGAAGTATCAGAAAAATACAGTAAAAATAAGCATTTTTTGAATTAGGAACTTCACACAACAGATGCTCCATACCAAAGCTGAACGTAACAGTATGGAGTGATTAACAGGTTTACATGGCTGAATTGTTGACACTTTCCTCTGCAATTGCAAAATAAGTTTCCAAGAAAATTTAATACAAAGGTCCTCAAAGTACTACTCCAAAAGAAATAAAAATATCATTTGTGTAATTAGACGCGTAGCTTCAAAGCATGCAACTTTCTTTGGTAGATAGTTTAAGGTTTTAGCTGCTCCAGCAATTCCCCAGCAACATCTATGTCTAGCTTGCAATTTATTGTGAACTCTAAAAAAATTCCTAGTTGGCTAACTGCAATATTTTACGAAACTACATTGTAAGGGTATGAGAGTGTACTACAATACAATAAAATACAAAAGCACCACTAGACAAAATGGCAGAAAAAAAAGAATCAAGAAAAGTGGGGGAAAACACACCAAGTAGAACTGCAGTAGGAAAGGAAAATGGCAGATATAAGGCTGACTGACTAGCCAGCAGGGTTTGGATGCTACTGAGGTTAAATCTTTTCAAACTTTTGAAGATGTAACAGGAAATGGATACCTCAGCCCATGCTTTCAGAACTGCAAGTTTTTCCATAGTGGTGGCACTCTCCCGGTAAAGCTGGCTGGAGGATCCTTTTCCTGCTTGCACTTTATCCAGAGAAGAGACAAGAAGGTTGTGAACTCGGCGGAGATCATTCAGGTCACTCACAACCCCACTTCCTATCCATGCGCTACATACCTAAACAACAAAGGTTAAAATGATTCTCCATTACCAAGAAAAACAGATAACTTTATAAATAAAAAAAACATAGAAAGAAATTAACAAAATCTCAACCATTCTAACCTGATATTTTCTTCACTTACCACAACAGAATTGCTCAGGTGAATGCTTACAAAGGCTGTGTTTTCAAAGGCTATTGATACAATGAAACACAGTATACATGCAAAATACTTAATTTGCAATTCATAGAATCATAGAATGGCCTGGGTTGAAAAGGACCTCAAAGATCATGTAGTTTCAACCCCTGCCACCAGCAGGGTTGCCAATCACCAGACCAGGCTGCCCAGAGCCACAGCCAGCCTGGCCTTGAATGCCCCCAGGGATGGGGCATCCACAACCTCCTTGGGCAACCTGTTTCAGCGTGTCACCACCCTCTGAGTGAAAAACTTCCTCCTAATATCTAACCGAAACCTCCCCTGTCTCAGTTTACGACCATTCCCCCCCTGTCCTATCATTGTCCACCCTTGTAAACAGCCATTCCCCCTCCAAGCACTGGAGTGCCACAATGAGGTCTCCCTGAAGCCTTCTTTTCTCCAAGCTAAATTTTCCCTAAACAGGTGATCACAAAGTTTTTGTTCTATTTCCATGTGTCTGGTCAAATCATTCAAGTAATGTGTTTTCAAATTCACAGTGAAGGTCATATTGCTCAGAAGTTCACAATGGTGTATCTTCTAAAACTTATAACTCAAATTGCATGTTAAAGCTCCATACTAAGGAGAAGCTTCCAAAATCCAAAAAGTTTTAGATATGGCTCTGGTATGAAACAAACAGTATCACATTCTAGATGAGTCAGTACCTGACACAGAGTTCAGACAGTTGGGCATCTCCCTACTCCTGCTCTTTTTTTTTTTTTTTTTTCCAGATTGCACAAAGTAAAAACAGGCATTTAAAACTCAAACAAACAGATTATAACTTTCTGTCTACTGCTATACAATGGCATTCATCCTCTGAAGCATGTTTACACCCAGACAAAAGATTTTTGGTACAAATGCAGCTGCTTTTACACCAAAGAGAACAAATTCTGGTGTCGATTCCGCAAGGATGAGAAAAAAAACAGCAAAATCAAGAAAAAACACAGCAGGGGAAAGAAGAAGAGCGATGGGAAAAAAAGAGTTCACAGACTTTTCTGACGATAGTCTTGTCCTATCGCTATTTTATCTTGCTTTGGGAAAACCAGTTCCTTTAGGGAAGGACTGGAATGATGGATATATTTAAAATAAATACAGGATTTATTTACACACATGGCTCTGCAGACAGGACAGGACTGCTGAATACCTGTTACAAATTCAAAATCCATTCAAAAGTAGGACTAAGATCAGCTTTGCTCCTTCAACCCTACATCATCATTAGTGAGTATGGTTCATCATTCAAAGATATCTGAATGCATGCATTCTCTTTTGTCTTACTAAGCATTTCTTTTTTTTTTTTTTTCCTTTTTCCTGGTTTCTTTTCTTTTTTCCTTTTCCAGTTATCAACAAGTGTAGAATGAACGTGGCGATATAATTATTTTCAGAAAGACTAAAAAGTATATTATCAGATGACTCCATAGAAGTTGCAAAAAAAATCTCAGATTAGGCTTACAGTACTTTCCAGCTATTTACTACTGTTCTCTTCTGCATCATTCTTCCAACAAGAAGAAAGGTCGTACACATCTACTGCACAAACGCATAAAATGTATTCAGTTTGGCTTATACCACCTGAACATATTCTTCAGTACCTGGCAGGCCTTGGCAGTTATATCAGATGGTGTGTCTTGGGAAAATGCTGGCCTCAGAGCAGCTCCAACCTGGTAAGAGGAAAAAACCCAACTTAAAAACAATAGTGACAACACTCTTCATCCAGCCTTGCTTAAGGTTCAGGAATATACACAAAACACGCAAGATAAGACTGTCAGTGCTTATAGTTATACCCTAAAATTACCCTTGCTACCTAGCAAACATTTGCAACAGTATTGTCTAAATGACAATAAAGAACTTTTTCTCCTGCTTGTCTTCCCATGGTCTTTTTAAGCCTCAGCTACCTTTGCAAACACATGGCATTCTCTTCTTGTTAATGAGCATCCCTTTACACATGAAACTACTACAAATTCAATTTATACTAAAGCTGCATAGACAATGACTTTTGAACTCCAACTCCAATTTGCCTTATTATTGTAAGGCAAAACCAAGTGTTCATTATTGCATTTGCATCATGTTCTCAAAATGACAAAGAAAAAAAGAATTAGTCAGTTGTTCTAACATAGTGTTTTTCTGAAACAGAAGGAACCAAGTCAAAGAGAAAGCAGCAATAGTTACGGCACTGCAGAAGGAAGGAGAATAAGACAAAAAGAGAATAGGATGAAAGCCTGTCTTGAAGAAGTATTTGTGACTTCTGAAAACACAAAAGAAATCAGAAGAAAGCAGATAACCTGACGTGGGAAAAAGGCTAGGAATGGTGGCAGGGTAGAGAACTGTGGTAGGCACAGAAGACACGGAATAGCAAAACCTGACAAGATTAGAGGAAGGCAGTGCAATCCTAGGAATGATTCCAGAGTTAGCCATGTCACTCCAGTGGGAAGGGAGAAAAAGCCCTTCACCCCTTTTAATATATTTCCAATAGGTAAGAGATTTAGAGAGCCCATATCACCCTCCTAATGCTCAAACCAAGTGTGTCCCTACTCAAAAGTATGTTTCCGTATGAGAAACAAAGTAAATATTATGTAAGATGCTCACAGATTCTTCCATGGACCACTGCGCTATCCTAGACTATTCCTAAGTTAAATTGCAGTCTAAAAACCACATGCATTTAAAGACTTAAGAGATTGATCAACGTGCATCAGCGAAACATAACTGGTATGTTCCAGGACTTCCAAAGCAACAGGAAATCAACCACAGTGTGAATTTTGCTACTAAAAAACCTACAATGCTGTGAAAACAGTTATTTAAGCAGAAAAAAATGACAAATTTCATAGTACAATACACTTTGCACACAATACAGCCACATTAATATCAGCTGATTGTAAAAATACTAAAGTGAGCAAGAAGAGAATAAATGAGATTCAATTACTTTAAAAATCAGTTTGTTCATTTTTTCATTTTAGAATGATGCTTCAACATTTTATATATTGCTCTCTTGTATTTATTAGAATCATAGAATGGCCTGGGTTGAAAAGGACCACAGTGATGATCTAGTTTCAACCTCCCTGCTATGTGCAGGGCTGCCAACCACCAGACCAGGCTGCCCAGAGCCACAGCCAGCCTGGCCTTGAATGCCTCCAGGGATGGGGCATCCACAACCTCCTTGGGCAACCCGTTCCAGTGTGTCACCATCCTCTGAGTGAAAAACTTGCTCCTAATATCTAACCTAAACCTCCCTGTCTCAGTTTTAAACCATTCCCCCTTGTCCTATTGCTGTTCACCCTTGTAAACAGCCATTCCCCCTCCTGTTCATACACTCCCTCCAAGCACTGGAAAGCCACAATGAGGTCTCCCTGGAGCCTTCTCTTCTCCAAGCTAAACAAGCCCAGTTACCTCAACCCTTACTCCAGCCCTCTGATCATCTTAGTGGCCCTCCTCTGGACTTGTTCCAAGAGCTCTGCATCCTTCTTGTACTGGTGGCCCCAGGCCTGAACACAGTACTCCAGATGGGCCCTCACAAGAGCTGAGTAGAGGGGGGCAATCACCTCCCTCTCCCTGCTGGCCAAGCATTAGCATGGGAAAGATCCCCTGCCCCTCTCTCAAATACAACACTTGACCAAATGAAAACTCATTCTTGCAGGCATTCATCTTATCATAAGTATAAATACTTAAGTCAGTAGGATAAACCACATATGCCGTTGTTTGCATTGTTTGCAAAAAAAAAGATCTTTTGAATTAAATGAAAGAATTGGCAAAACTGATTACAGACGCAAACCAATCAGAGGGAACCAAGAAAACCAAAAGCCCACCCTGCAAAGCACACTATCCTTAAGCCTTACTCATTCTCACAATCCAGTCTCAGGCAAAAGATTAATTTTATGCAGGTTATGTATTTCTAACAGTCAAATCTGTAGCAGTGATATTCCAGTATGATATGTAAAACTTATGATATATTTAGAACTGTGAAAGCAAGACAGAATAGTTAAGCTATGCAACCAAATAATACATTAATTCCCCAAAATAAAACTTCAACTGCTCACCTCCCATTCCCATACTTTAGTCACTTTTGTTCAAACAAAAGCGTATTCATTACTTCAGGAAAACAGATTTATTAGATTCTTTCTGGAATTGAACCAGTGTTTTTTTCAAATTCGTCATTCTACAAATGAAATACCACTCTTGCCAAAAAAAATCAAGATTAATTTGTAGTATTTGGCTTCCAAGAATCAATAGCTACTGATTTTTTAATTTCGTCAGCTAATAAATTATGATAAATAGGAAGAGATGCGCAAATTTTGAAGAGGTAAATAAAGCTGCCTCTTCAGTACATTTTCAAACAAAAAACCTCTTCACGGGTCTTTTGAAGTTACAAAATGTTCTCAAAGCTAATTCTGGCATATTGGCATAAATACAGTTTCATGAAGTTATAAAGAAGGTCTCACATTAGCCTGGTATTGCTCCAGTATCACATGGCCTGGAAACTCTGGCTCAGGAACTGATGCAAATTTCTTGATAATGTCTTCAAGAGCTTGAAGACCCGCCATTCGTAACTGGTTGCTGTGATCAGTTGCAGCCATGAATGCCATTCGAATAAGGTCAGAGAGATGGAGTACTAAGAAGTCGTCTTAAAATAGAACAAAAGAAGAACTATTTAATAACTTAAAGCATAGCTGACATGACAGACATTTGTAATATTTACCTAACGGGGATGTACAAATTTCACACGCTCTTTTCCAAAGGTACACATTTAAGAAATAGAAGAAATACAAGAAAGAATGTAACCTGTTTTTCCTCCCACCTCCTCTAAACTGACATAAGAACATTTATTCTCAAGACAACCTTAAAAATTAAGCACAAATTTGAAACAAAGTAAAATATGAGACAAAAAAAATGCAGTGGAGAGAATATTTTAAATGTGGCTGAGTAGCTTGTAAGAGGCAGGAACATTCAGTAAAACGGATTTCATTATTCCCTTCTGCCCCATTTATACAGAAAATCTTCAAGGCAGTTCCTGAGTCCTATGCTTATAGTGACCTCTGCTGACAGAAGAAAGCCTTGTCAAATTTACACATCTAAGAACTGAGTATGTCTTTCTACTTCTGCATGCAAGGGCCACATCCAAGGCCATCAGCAAGCAGCCACCAACACATACAGAAAAGCACCACATAATTCAGTAACATTGTGAAAGGATTTTTCTTCTGTTTGTATTTCTCTCTTTACTTTCAATCTGAAATTACCAGATGTTTTTAAATAAATTATTTTCATATTGCGAAACATCAATATCCAGGGCGATTAATTAAAAAAAAAAAAATCACTATTAATGCTGTATATCTTTTCAAGTCTAAAGACATAAAATGAACTTTCTTCTAGCTGAAATTTTCAGAGGCATGCAAGCAGAAAAGACTGTCATTAACTCTTCAGATCACCACAGATAATAGTAGTGAACATTAAATAATTTGTAAGTTGCATTTGTGGGTAGAAGTTTGGTGAGTTTTTCTTTTATGATGATACCAAACAAATCAAGTTCACATTCAGTAAATTTAGAGATGTATATTCTCAGGATTATTATGTGAGATGCCCTGCAGGATCCTATGAAAAAGCAGTTCTTTCATAATTTTCCCCTACAACACAACACTGTATTCCCCAAGATCTTCCCCCTCACTCTTCAAACACTGACCCCAGCCTCTAATCAAGTAAAAGCCAACATTCTCAACAAAACCAATGCACGGTTCTGGAACCAGACACATGATGAATATCCATATCAGAACAGAAGCCTGTAATAGCACGGGTGCTAAAATCCACAAACCCTATGCATTGTAGGATCTTTATACATGACATTCAGCCTACGTGCACATAAACTCCTTATGAACACTACGCTACGCAGCTGAAGGCAATCACTATGCACCAGAACCAATACACACAGATGATCAAAGGACAGAAACTTCCCACTAGTTTGAAATTGTTCTGTGAAAAATGTGTTATGTCATTCCCAGCCTCTCAGTTATGATTCTCCAAGTTATAAACATATCTTGAATACACATTTGTCAGTCTCATGGATATCAAAAGAAAGAGCTTTATAAAGCAGCTGGGTCCACACCCGTCACACATCCCTCACTCTGCTGCAGCAATATTACCTGGCCTTATCTTTTTTCCTTCCTAGTGCTCCTTTGCTGCAGAAATGCTAAAATAATGAATTGTATATCATCACTATCATCAGGCTAAACTCAGATAAACTATTCCCAGCTTACATTTTACCAGAAGTTTACTCCTATTTCAAACTAAAAGAAAAAGAGTTTGCAAACCGTTTTTCCCCCCCTACTCCCAAGCCAAGATCAGTCTGTTAAAGTTACATTCTCCAGCAAACATCACTCTGTGTTAATGGCACGTTAACTGTAATGGTTACATAACTACAGCTTTGGACTTTTTCTATTTCCCCTGTTTTTAACTGTTTGAATGAAAGGAAGTTCACTTTCAAAGAGCTTACATTTTTACCTTGGTTGTGTAATTTTTAAGCTGCAAAGAAGTATCAACAATAAAATAAGAAACAAAATTAAACATGCACATTCTATAATTACTTTTTGGGTTTTTAAGTCTGGCTGAACGAGCCAGTGCCAGATCAAAGTGTGCCTTGTTTGCATTCTCACACAGCATGATCACCCGGCACAGGCAGTCTGCTGCAAATACACGAGTTGCCCAGCGAGGTGCTACAGAAGGCTTAGTTTTATCTTCTTCACCCAGGGTGGTAAACATTGTATCATCATCCATCTCATCCTTCTTCTCGGATTCCTCATCCTTACCTCCTCCCAAGGGAGCTGCAGTGCTCATGTCTACAATAAAGAACAATTTTAAGAAAATCCTGCTGTTGAAAACGACAGATGACTAAGAACATACTCAAGCCCTTCAAGATTCTAAACGCACTCGCGTGGTGAGTACGGTGTTGATGGATTGATGGTTGGACTTAGGTGTCTTTTCCAACCTTAATGATTCTATGACTCTAAGAGCCAAAACGTTCAAAAGAGAGAGAGGCTATGGTAAAAATCAAACATGGATGAAGAAAACTCAAAACATTCCTGTTTTGAGAAACCAATCAGGAAAGCTTGTGTACATGATTTGTAAATCTCTACTTAAAAGCAAACTAGATTTTGTTCATATACCACTTAATGGTATCGACGAGTGAAAAATGAAGTTGCTAGCTTATTAAAATACAACTGAGATAAATTTATTTAAATATAATCACAGATTATTTAATCTACTAAAAACATGAAGAGGAAATCAGACATTCATATTAAAAACTCTAAAATCCATCCCACATAAAGCAAGGAAAGAACATCCCATGTCCAAATTCAGGAAGCAAGGTCTTTCCCACAGAGTAGATAAATGGTAAATATATTGCCAAAGAAGTGACTGGTAGCATTACTCATCAGTAAACAGAAAGATGAGAACAATTAGGAAAAGCTTCAGGAAGAAATCACGATATACTAATAAATAAGCATAAATGCAAGGCAAATTATCAGAATCTGCGTCACAACTATCCTTCAAGCTGAAAATGAGGTATAAGGTCTCAGAGGACAAGATCTCTGCAAACAAATCTGCAAAGCCAAACAACGCGCAAAAAAGTTTCATCACCATAGTAACCCATCTTCACATCAGTAGCTCAAAGGGAATAAAGGAAAGCTCAGAGCATGTACAGCACTGTTCCTTCCCTATGGTTCTGACATATAAACACTAAAAAGCATTCATCTGCTTTCGCAACTGGCAGCCACTTTTTTTTTTAAATCTTAAAAGAAACCTTAGTTTTAAAAATGTAACAGAATACTGATGATTTCATCTGAGTACTTTTAATGAATAATAGTCAAAGCTCTACATACAGTAGAAGCTAAATCTTAACTAGGACAAAGGACAAGCTCAAAATAAATATTGCCAGAAGATGCTAATACTAAAGACACACCATCTTCTATGTGCATGCTATAGAACACTTACCACTGGAAGCTGCAAGGACATCCTTACAAAGCATTAGCCAGTGAGAAAGGTTTTCTACTGCCAGTGATGAAAGCATATGTCCCAGAGTATCATGGATATCTGAGCACAACTTCCGATCTGTTTCTCGATCCAGCATACCAAAGAGGACACCTTCAAGGCCCGTCTCGGTTATATTAAAACCCTGATGCCGCAAATGACCATCTCGCCGAGAACCAGCTCCAGGTGTAAAGGTATTCAGGTCTGTGAAATGATAATGAGAAACCTTTTCTGAAATCAGTAGCTCCATTCTATAATTTGGAATAACAAATGAGAACTGGACACTGAATTCACATAAGTACAGTTTGGAAAATGACACACCATGATGTTACTGAATTTCATCCAAATTAACATTAGAAACATTTTACAGCATTTTTTTTTATTTTTATTTTTTTTTCTTTCAAGGCAAATAGCATCTGAGTATTACTTCAAAAAATAATTATTATCTATTTCTCTTCAAGGTACACATCCCACCAATTTGTAAAAACTTGACTCTGAAGAGTTTTTCTAGAGACGTACTTAATTGGTAGGATTTAATACTAATTAAGTTCACGATTCTACATTCTTCAATAAACGCTGTGCTAATCAAAACTGTTGAACTTCCTATTTTCAGAAAAAATTGATGCATGTAAGCATTGAACCAATCAGCAGAGTCCAAACGCTAACCGATGCGTTAGGTATGTCCACCAAACAACATACAGTTAAGTCAATTTTCAACAGAGGAAGATCTAAAATACTTGAAAAACTCTACGACGTTCCTACTGTATATACACTGTATTCCCTATTTGATTTCCATCAGTCAGTAAGGCACAAAAGGTTAAGTGCAAATTTCACAGGAAATGAAATGACAAATGAAATTCAAGAGGTAAGCAGAGGTGAGGAGAAATGTTATTAGAGTTTGTAGGGATGGTTATAGAGTGGGTTTTTTTTTTCTTCCTGAAGGCAAATCACACATGTACATGAATACATGCACTCAACTGTCCCAAAAAGAGCACATGGAAGAAGTACTTACTGATGCCACTATTTTCTTTGTCTCCAGCATTTTTTGCTAAGCTCATGGCATATTCACATACTTCTGCTGCTTCTCTCTGAGCAAGCTGTCGTAAACATGCAACTGCAGCCCGGCGAAGCAGCAAGTGGGAGCTGCACAAGTGAACCTAAATCAGAACCATTGCAAGTGAGTGAACCACACCTCCATATGAATAAGTGGTGCTAAGGACTGCCAGTATTCTACTTTCCAATTACATGCCCCCGTGTGAGCCGCCAGGTATCAAGCTCTTCACAAGATCTTAAAAGTTCACAAGTAAGCACTTATTGAAAGCAGAAGTTTGAAAATAAAGCTGGCATATACAGAGCTAACAGTCATTACCTGTCAAAAGCTTTAATAATAGTAATAGTGCCAGTATGATTTTAGACAAATTATACGTTCCAGTCTGTTACACTCTGAACACCACTCCACATCATATTCTGCTATAGCTATAAATCACTTCTAGAGAGACCACACAACTACCACAAAATCTTCCATTTCAAGCATGCACCAGAATTTATAGCATATATTTTTATATGTTTCTGTCAAGATGACAGCTTCAGGTCTCTTTGCTAACCAATACTGGGCTTCCACTTCCTTTTGAATCACCTCAAGTACAAGCAAATATTTTTCTTAGGAAGAATTGTGCATGGTAACTACTTCCTTGGGAGGTAGTAGCTGCACAGAGAACTGTATGTTTTTCCACAGTGGAAGAGATGATGAGTGCTCTTTAAGAAACTGACTCTTTATTTACCCTGGGGAAATTGTTTTTAATAAACCAAATACACGTTTGCTTTCTCAGTATTAGGTTATTATGCAGATGGAAATTGCAACCCTAAATGAAAGGGTTGTATACTGTATAAAGCACTTTAACAGTAGATCTTTATTCTGTTCGTGAATATACAAGACTTCGATGCTGAAAAACAAATCCACTTTTATACAATCCTCTAAATAACACACTGAAGCATTCCTTGTTTTTGGTTACAAAACAAACAACCAGTGGTTATGATGCCAATGCAGGAAAGCAGAAAGCAACTCCATGGTTTAATTTTGATACCTGGCATTAATTCCATACAAGAGCAGGTTAGAATGTAATGAAAAGTTTGTTAATGGGGAAAGGCAACACAGACTTTGCCTACCTAGCTACAAGTTCACAGTAAAAAGAAGAGAACAAGGCAATTCAAAGGAAAACTTACCAAACTACATATGACTTAGAAGTAAGGAATATGAAAAAAAGCGAAGGAAAATAGCTTTTATATAATAAAGGATCATTAGGAAACATGAAACGGATAGCGGAAAGCCTAGGAAAAGTTTTCAAAACAGTACTGATCATGTCAGCAGTAACTTCATTTTCTATTACCCACTAGTGCTTACAGGGCAACTAACTCGAAGAACTACGTGCGACACTGCATACAGTATTCATGCAAAGGGCCTAGATATTTCTGGATATGTTGCATCACTGTCATGCAAAATTCTGTGCAAGGACAAGTGCTGCACAGCAGCATTCCAGTGTGTGCGGGAAAGTCAAAGTATGTATGCAGGGAAACGCAACTAACAATGCAAGGATGTCTTAGGGAAAGTCAGGAAGGGAGTCTAAGAAAAAGTTCCAATATTGACGTAAGGTAGTACAGAAACACTAGTTTCACAGTGAATTACAAGAACAACTTCTCAGAAACACTGAACAGACTTCAGGGAGAAGCTTTCCAAATTTCTCAGCATTAGGCCGCTAAAACCCCTTAAAATAACTTAAAAAAATCAATAATAGTAATAAAGAAACAAAAACACACATCTTTCTCTTACAGTTGCATCTTGTAAATTTTGAGTTCCAGCATCTATTTCCTGGTTTAGGCCAGGATTTGCTGACAGAACACTGCCACAGGAGAAAGCAATGCTAATCACAACAGCAGCACAAGAATTTGAGCATCAGCATCTACTACGCTGATGGTGGTAAAACAAATCAAAGACCTCCTACCTTTCCCAAATACACTTTCTTCCCTTTGTGCACGCAGTCAGCTGGAAGGGATGAGGCATTTCAGTATTTTTTTAATTGAGTGTTACCATATAAATTCTTACTAGTGTGCTGCTAGAGTGAATCCAGCCTTATGACATTAATTTGGGCAGCATTCTGAAAAGCATCTAAAACAGCTTGGGGACAGATATTCCTTTGCTGCACTCCAGTGTTCTGCAGATGTCAGTTCTTCATTATGAATGGGTACCCTCAGCATCATACTAAATGCCTCTCCTGTGCCCCTTGCTAGGGGCACATATAAAACTTGGAGAAACAGAAGGAATGCACTTTGTACTCACACAAAGACTGGGAACCAGACTGGACAGGTTGACATGCCGTGGTGCAAACATATGGAGCTGCTGAAGGCAGGATATGGCCGCAGCCTGAACGAGCGAGTCTGAATGGTCCTGCGTGATTGCACATCCCACCAAACAGGATGAACGGATTGTTGAAATTGTAGCTCCATTACCTGGCGATATAATGTGACATCTTTAACACAACAAGATCTTTGTATGACAGCAGTAGGTTTAAAATCTTCAACAAACATTTTGATGCATAAAAAGTTGACAGAATTAACATGCAGCTTTTCTTGACTTCCTACTGAAAAACAGTACAACTTGAAAGAACCACTACAGCGTGTTTCAGTATCTCAGTATTTCAGCTCGGTTAAACAACATTCAGTGCAAATGAAATTTTGGATCAGCTATCTTCAAATGGAAATATTCTGAAAATATCTCCCCAGGACCTAAAACCAATAAGGGTAATCGAATTTCAACTGTGAATATCTTTTCCATTCTATGATATACGGGCAATATTTCATGCACAGAACCATTTCCTAAAGTGTTATGCAACGCTTAAGCTAGCATAGATGCTAGCTAATTTTGGTTAGCTCCATTGGATGAGTCATGTTACTCTAACAGAACACAGTTTAAAGATCAGAACTTAATCTGAAAAATAATCCTGTAATTAACCTGAATTATGTTTATAAGAAACTTCTGAATTACAGAAAAATGCCCGCAAAAGACTTTCAGTATAAGGATGGTGCTTATTGAACGGTGTCACAACATTCCAAATCAAATAGAGAGCAGATACGCAAGTTAAATCAAACCATCTAGAAACTTTCCCATAATAGAAAAGTCAGTCTAATTTTTCAGAATTTGAATTTCACAAGTGGCTAGCTCTACAACACTACCTTAAAGATCAGCGTAAAATATTCCTAAAAGAACCCCACTAGGACTCAGACCATGCTTTTGCCATCTCAGCCACAGAACTTCAGATATAGAGTTAGGTCTGAAAAAAAGTCTTAATCGTTATGGTAAAGTACTGTGACATAAAAACACCAAGAATGAGTGGAAATTAGTTCTTGTTCACAACGCCAACAACTACACCCAACTTAAGTTCTTGTCATCAGTCAAAAATAAAACTAATAATGCGTTGAAGAAGTAAAGGAGAAACATTGCCTCTTGCCCCATACAAAACATTCCTGGCAAGGGTGCTTCCCATCTTTTACACAGAACACAAAGTTGCTATAAAAAAGAACACCATAAATCACTGTAGCACCTTTATACAAATTTCAAGCTGATGGAAAAAAAAGTAAAATGCCATAAGAAAACATCACCACATACGTTCAAAGTCAGAATTGAAGTTCTGTGCAGGACACTATAACTGTTAAATCCCTTCCCCACACCTTTCAAATGCAATAGACAAAATCTGACTGTCCTCCATTTAAGATTATGATTAATTGGCTTTATAGAAGTTAATTTTTCATTCTTCTTCAGATTCACACTGACCTTGCAGCTCAGGCCCAACAGTAGTTATTATAGCTCCAAGACATCGGCCTAAGCATTGATGCACTTCTGTATGTGATGGTGGAACAGTTAAGAGCAGAGTAAGAACTAGTGAAAGTGTTGGCTCCACATATCCACGGTACATTGGTCCACTAGAATCAACTATCAAGGCAAGTGAATGGAGAGACCAGGTCTATTAGAGGGAAAAAAAAAAAAAAAAAAAAAAAGATTTTTGAATAATGTATTTAGGAAAGTTACGGAAACCTACATGAAGCTTAGCTCTGCACACCCTTGCTTACATATCTAGTTATCTTCTCTGACTCCAGAAGGGTTTCAAAGATCATAACCTCAAGCAATCACCTGGGAGTTGAAATATTTCTAGCATGCTGCTTGGCTGCCAGCACTTTTGTGGGTAATGGAGATGAAGACAACAAGGAATTAGAGCAAACATTTTAAAAAAACAAAAATAGAAACAAGTTCCCTTTATCTCTCCCCCCCCCCAAAAAAAAGGAAAAATGAGAAGCGACTCTTAAGATAGGAAAAATACAGAATCACTTCTGTTGTAAAACTGGATGTAGATTCAGAAGCAGACAGTTGTCAAAGCATTTCGTAGGAAGTGTCTTTGACATTTTAAGAAACTGATTTACATCACAAGCTGAAAGGTTCATATGCATTTTACAAAGTATGGAAAAGCAATTATTCTAGAGCTCTGATAGATTTCATTGCTGAAGAAAATGAAAGATTCATTACTTTGCCTTTTAACATTTAACTTCTTCATGTCAATACAGATGTACTGCTCCATACGCTCTTTTCACAGCAGCATCCACAAACAAGGAGTTACAGGACAGTAAAGATAGAAAAAGACACTGCTCCCCTCACATTTCTTTTGGAAGAGTTAAGACGTAGCCTGTTATCCCAATTTCCAAATACTTTCAGCTTAGGAAACGGTCCTACACCACACATTATTCATACATGATCTGTAATCCCAAAGGCAGTGCTCTCAGCAGCATATCTATTCCCCTCTTACCCAACCAGCAACTTTTAGCAGTCAAACGGTCTTCTTGGGAGACCTTCCACATGTTATTAAAACACAGTAGATAAACAGAAACTCAACTGCAGAAGCCCCCCCACTTCCCCTAATATTCTCTTTTTGTCCTAAATGCAAACAGAAATTTCAGTTTATCTGCAACAGATTTCAAATTCGGTTATTATAGTATAACCTTCCCAGGAAGATGTATTGTTATACTTCGTTCACTGTTTCACACAAGTTGAAATTGCTTGGCAAAGAAAATTACTGTTCATTAGCTAAGTCTCCAACAGCTGATCATACACTGACCATTAGACAGTCATTAAAGCCTTAGTATAGACAGCTAAGGCAACACTAGCAGATTTGGGCCTACTCCTAACCAACTTTAACTATAAAGCAAAATCTGCTGGTTCAGCATCCCTTACCAAATGCTATGTCCATACAGCTTGGCTTATATGACAATCGCTATTAGAAAACACCTAAACAGGTGATTTAACTTCTGTTTTAAAACATACACAATTAAAATTCATTCTGTGACAATTGTGGGGTTTTTTTTTGTTTTGTTTTTTTACCTGGACTTCAGGGGAAGTTCCATCTTGTGCTAAAGCCAAGAGAATGCTGACACTGGTTTTCAGATGCTGTCCAGAACCTATCCCACCAACATACCGATGGAGGCAACCCAGAGCCAAAGAATGGCCTGTTCTTGATACAACATCTCGAGCAGATTTCAACCTGTAAACATTTAAATAAATCATGTAATTCAATTAATTATTTGGGAAAAAAAAATCCTTCAAGTACCCTAACTATTCAAATGATTCTACTTCTAAGAGCATTTTGCCATCCACCTTAAAGATCTTGAGAAGCCTTACTTAATCTGTACTTAACCTATACTGCTATTAAACTGGTTTACATATAAAGCAAATCAACAAAATTTTATTTTAATAATAACTTTTTCTTTCCTCTTCACAGTTAGAAAAAAAAGAGAGAAAAGGATATCCTTAGAAGAAATTTTTTTGTCTGTTCGTGAGAGACAAGTATGTCCATTTTCATTAGTGAACAACAGCAGCAACGAAGTAAATACAAATCTCAGATGTGCAAAAATGGCACAACAGCATCAACACTGGCAGCTATTATCATCTAGAGTCCTGCATAAGACACCAATGAATGACACCAGTGATAGAAATATAAAAGAAGACCGTAAAGATGATATTTCACATGATGAAATAATGGGGAAATTTTGAATTACTCAGAGGTAAAGACTGAGCACACGCAGTGTGGTCAGTCAAATGACATGCGCTGCACGTGCATTTGGATTCACAGACTGGCTTCCATTTAAGCTGAAAACTGGGAAATATGTTTTATTATACCTAGCAGGTATCTCTCTAAAGATCTGAGATTAATAACAACATACGGAAAAAAATATGGGCCAGTAAATAAGTTAAATCGATACATAAAGAAGATGTTTTCATGAAACAGAACCACTGTAATAAAATTCACATTAAAGACAAGCGTAGCGTAAGCTGAGTTTATCTATCTGAAGCAGTTTAGTCACTTGATGTAACTCATCAAAAACTCTTCAACTCTATCATCTTTAATTCCAAGTAATTTAACAAGTGAGCTTTCAATCCTGGAAGAATCACAAGAAATATATCAAAATTTGAAGACACTGTTTGAAGATTTGGTAGGCCTTCATAGCCATAGTAATAAAGTACAAAAAAGAAATAGTAATCAATACGTTCAATAGTAGAAGATTTTCCAACATACATTAAATTACATTTTACTCCTTTTTCTGATTCGAAGACAACTTACTTATCAAAACTGTACTGAGCCATTCGAGCGATGAAAGTGGCTTCCCCAACCACTTGAGCCATTCTCCCAAGAGCTTCTCCTGCTGCACATCTCAGAATAGGGTTAGGGTTATCAAGCGCACCCATTACCAGCGTTAGAGCAGATTTGCGAACTTCTTCTGGTCCCAGCGTGCTTTTGTTCTCAGCTAATCCCTACATGGACAAATGTGAAAGAATATTCCAAGTAAGTGGATGAAGGGTACAGCAATATAAATATAAGAGTGAGCTTGAACTAAAAATGACACAATTTTTTTTGTTTACATTAGCGTACACTTTTCCTAAAATACACTTGTTGAAAACATTTAAAACTCAAAACCAATAACATGCTCAGTCTCACCTTTGCCAACATTCTACCTTCTTCACATACAGTAAGGACTTGTTACACCTGTCTCTGTTTACAAATGTGTTACAGTGCTATATGCATGCTGGTACTATTGAATCTAACATAGTTATACACAGGATATATCTGAAAAGAAAGAAAGAGAGGGAAAAAGAAAGAAGGATGGGCACGGAGAGAAAGAGGCTTTAATGCCTCTTTAACACCTCTTCCTTAGAGAGGAAAATCACAACTTTGTTCTGTTTCTGCAAGAAATGCTCAAAGAGCCTGCAGGTAAGTAAAATATTTTTTCTTAACATTCACATCTTTGAAAATTTATACAGTACATTATATGTGTTACAGATAAATAATACAACACTTCCTGCAACTTTTCTGGTTCCCATATTCCACTAATAAGACATTGCCTTACTTTGGGAAATATAATTTATTGGGAAAAATAATTTATTTGGGAAAAAAAATTATTTTTGCCCAAATACGATAGAATTTTGCTGTCTCACATGCTCCATATCATGCACTTAAATGGGCATTCCCTTCAGCTGTACACCGGGGCTTCTTCAAACAGCTCTTCGTACAGAATACAAATCTATGAATAAAACTGCTGAATTTTGGCACATACAACTAATTTGTAAGTTTTACCTTCAAGGCACTAAGAACAGCAGTAAAGATATTAAGCTGCACGGCTTGCTGTCGAACACCTTTAGCCTGCTTGACACATTCAGCAAAGTGATCCAACATCTGCAATCTAAAACAAAGGAAAGAGCATAATTTAAGTGAGATGTTTTCAAAATGCAAAGCAAAATGCAGCAAGTGAAACAATACTCACAACAAGAGACTTAAAATCAGTCACAGAATTTACATTCCAGGGGCTATAGAGAGTATTCCACTTAGGTGGAAAGGGTAGTTATTCTGGATGCTGTTAGTTCTTTTAGATTATCCATAAGTGCTTACTGTCCCTTTTGAAGGAAACACCACTGAGGGGAGGTCTCCAGATATTGTTCGGGTGTACAACTAGAAAACTACAAAGATGGGACTGGAAAAATGCTGCATCTGCTCTATCATTCAAAACCAGTGTTATTCTACACACTCCTACAGTTGTTCCCATTATTTTCCCTTTTTAGCATCACGTCATAAAGCATTACTGAGAGGAATACTCTCTAAAAGACATCAAGATCAGGATGATAATGAGCAGCTTGCATAGTAAACTAATTAGCAGTTAATGAGCTAATTTTTTTTTCATACCTAATAACAATAGAGATCGGATAGACTTAAGGCTTACTGCTTACATTTGCTTACTGCAAGATGAGAATGACCACTCAAAGAAAAAACTGTTTCCATCAGTATTGCACAGAAGGGTAATTTTCATTTTAAATGAATCCTAGAGCTGCTTGTACTCCTGTGCTCAGCGATGACTTAGCTAAATTAAATGACAAACATAGTCCCGATAACTGATAACTCCATAAAGATCAGCATACTTTCCTTCACGTTTCATGTGAATTCATTTATTTTTTTTTTTATTATGCATAAAACCACTTAGTGTAAATCACACAGTCTCACTTACGGATGGCAGCTGTAATCCAAAGAATTCCACAGCTATGTTTTCAAGGCTGATTTTAAGCTAATTTATATAGATATTTTTGCAGGGACTTTTGGTTGTAGAGAGATTACTGCTGTTAAAAAAAAAGTAAAAGGAGGGAGAAATCCAGCCTGTACCTCTTAACCCCAAACTACAAAACTGATAAAGCAAGGAAATTATCTTGTTTCTTAACTGAGTAAATATATTCTGGAATCCTGAGACACAATGAACACAAAATACTGACATCTAAATTTAGAGACAGTTGATTTCAAAGTAGATTCTTATTTCAAGAATAAAAACTTGATACTATCCGGGGGACTAAAGCATTAGATTCTGAAACTGAATACAGATGTAAACTGACCTGTGTTTGTAAGACACATGTGGAAAAACCACACCAAAGAGAGCCACAGATGCATCAATGACAGATACTCCTAGAGGAAGGGGACCGGGTACAGCCTCACCAGCAGGAATGCGCAAATAAATAGAAGAAGGATCATGTTCCAAAGCACCACTTCCAGATGCACTGTTTGGCTGAAGCTGCAAAATGCCACATAACATGAACACTTCTGAATATATCTTTGGTTTGCCACTAGTTCAGAATTTTTTCTGCAAAGACATACGCAGTTGCTAAGAACAGAAAACTGCATTACAAACAATTAAAAGCAACTGCAGCATCCCCAGGCATGCACAGATTAGCATTTACAGGGCCAGTTAAATCCCTGACAGTCAGAGCACTTAACAGTTGAATAAGTGCACAAACTGTGACTCCTAGCAGTAAGATATAGAAATTAGAGAAAGGCGTATAATTGCTGGTACCAGCAGCAGCTTCTGAAACAGTATCTACAAACAGACTTAAAATAAATTATTCATTCATTCTGAGTACTGAGTTACAACACATACAACGTACTAATAAGTCAGCTTTGGTTGTAATGATTCTCTATCTAGAAAAGGCTTTGAAATAGTATTATAATTACTTATGACTATCATCGTGAAAATTCTTCCTAACCATCATTCCTTCAGAAACAATCAATCATTTATTCCCTTTGAAGAAACGCTTACTTTCACAACTTATCTCGGAACAAAATTTGACTTCAGTAATTATATTCTTAAAAGGCCAGAAAACAGAGTAAATTGGATATCATTATAAAAAAAAGTGACCAAACACAGGATGCTCCTGCGACTCCCTGGAGGCTTTCATTTCTACCAACAGTGATCCTTTTCAACAAGTTGGGGAAAAAAAGGAGGAAGGATGTGAAGGGACTTCCCCAGAAACCTCTGTTGGTGGAACAGTGCAATGAAGTCTAGTTTATGTCTACCCACAGCAAAGGAAGAAAGTTTACAAAAACCCTTCCTCTTCTTTGACATGCTGATTTTCCTCAAAAAATTCAGTTTGCCCTCCATTTTTCACACTTGGTATCAGTCTTAGCTTTTAGATCTGTTCTACCAGTACAGCTTCCTTCTAAGAAACCTTGCCATTATTAAACAGGCTGTGGTAGAAGGGAGATTTTCAGTTCCCTTCCTTATTCCAGGAATTTTCTGAGAAGGTGAGCCAAAATCTTATTATGGTACAGCTCAGCCAATGCTCAGAACAGTTATTTGTCTAGAGAAAACGATAAATGAATCAATGAATTGTTCCCAAAGCTCCATTTGTCCTCAAGGAGCATATGTAAAAAAGGTAATTGTATCCATGTTAGGAGCTGATCTGAAAAATTTCACCCAGACCCATAACAACTTTTGCCTCCTGTTTTTTTAAATCCTATGTTTCAAAGATGTGCCTTGTCTAGAAGCGTAGCAAATTCCTTACAATGACAAAATAACTGTGTGAACTCAAATATGTGATTTCATGCTGCACCTTTAAAAAGTTAGATCTTGTTTTTCCTCAACACCACTTGCAATGCTGATATTTTGACAGCAATTTCTTTATAAAACAATTTAATGAAACTTAAGTTGTTTTCAAAAAATGTATGAGAATAATTGTTACACTAAAGAGATTTTTTAAAAATTGTTTCTTTAAAGTAACTAGGTTAACCAACTAACCAAAGGCATCCGAGTTGCACAAATGTTACAACCATCTCATCTGCAGGCAGTTTTATCAAAACGTTGTGCAGTACATGGAAAGACTTAAACTTGGTAAACTTCCGAAGCATGCCCAGAAAAGAGGAGCAAGGCTTCATAACCCTGAGAGACACTATTTCCGTCCTGCTTCCTTATTACCTGGTCTTCAATTGACTTATGATCAGTCTCCTGCAGCCAAGAGCCAAGAAGAACACTGTCGTCATAATGACAAAGAGACCTCAGGAGCGATGTGGTTGTATTAGCGGAGTTGTCTGTCAAAGTAAATTCTGCTACCAACTCCCGAAGAAGCGCATTAAATGAACCTAGAACACAGGATATTAAAAAGAATCATTGTTACTTCTTAACCAAAACATTTCAGCTACAGATCAGAAGTTCCAAATCAAAGCACGCACCATTATCTGAATTTTACAAGTAGTGAATGGACAGAAATAAATCTGACAACACTACTGTTGAGAGTAAGAACCCATGTCTCTGTATGTTAAGTAGTGATGTAAAACACCATAAAACACAGAGAACACAATCTCCGTACCTCTCAATCCCACAAACAAAACCAGAACTTATATATTCAGAATTACTCTGATGCACTGCAATATCCATACAGACAAGATGACATAGAGAAAATGAGGAACAATTCAAGACTCTTGCAGATTCCCAGTTTTCTATTTTGCACTTGGTACGTGGATCAGAAGCAAGCACCAAAAAGACATCAAAAGTAGTAAAAAAAACAAACCATACAGAGTACAATTTTTACTTTAACAATAATCATCAAAAACAAAACCAACCCATACCTTCATATGTCTTTGGAGGTAATAAAGCTAGTATATCGTAAAGTCTTAAACGGACCATAGCTGCACTAGCTTTCAGATGAGCTCCATGGGCTTTAATTACTGATGGAATGCTACAGGATCAAGAGAAGAAAGAAACAGACAGCTAGAAATACTGCAGTAACTGAAAAAAAATATTTCAGATTTCTTTTCATGTGATTTGTCCCTACTCTAAACAAAAAAATAGTGTTCAGAGATTCACTGTGAGCAGCACTACTTAAATAACTTCAGATATTTTTGAAGTAAACATACAGAAGGGTTTTTTTCCAATTTATTGAACTGCTACTTAAACTAAAGCACAAAATATGACCCAAAACTGTTTTATTCTTTTATGTTGTGAAGTGTTTAAAGTTTTTCACTAGTACCTTTTGTAAATGGATAGTTTACTGATTCACAGCTGGTAGTACACCAGTATTGGAGCTTTCTCATCTCTTGCACAAGGATAAGCAAGCTATGAAGTCAAAAAACTTACTGAAAATTCAAAACACGGTTAACAAAAGTTATTCCAGTAAGCATTTGAGCACATGCCATGGAATCCCACACTTTGAAAAAGCAGAAGACTGTAATACTAATGTTCACAAAAAAGTGTTTTTTTTTCCCCACTAAGAACGAGCAGCAACAGTACAGCACTAAGTTAAATTCTGAGAAGACGTATTAAAACAAATTAGTATAGTATTTCAGCTCCAGGAAAAATGTGAACAAAGGACGAAAACACGTGCAGATTAGAAGAGCAACTTCCTCTCAGTAGTAACAACTTAATTATCAAATGACCATCTCAATCTCACACTGTGCTTCTAAAGGTCATAGAACAACATCTTAAACAAAAACTTTTTACTTACTGTGACATCATTGTCATGGCACATTCTATAGGTGTCATCAACTTCCTGATTACATCCTCAGTAAGGAGCTCAGGACAGTGAGCAACAAAACTTCTCATAGCTGGTAACAAAGAAGTTAAAATTTTACTAAAAAACAAATACAATGCATGAGCAACATACAGATCCTAAGACAATATAAACAAAGCAGCAACTAAAAATATTTATTCAAAAACCATGTGACACATTCATAAGACTACATACCTAAAACAGGTTACTGGTGAAACTCTGACAAGTCTTACTCATTTTCAATGAAAGAAGGGAAATAAGAGTTTTCTCTACATTATTTGGGATTCTGTTTCACTGTACGGTTATAGTTTTGAAATTCTTACCACACAGAGCCCCAGCTCGGCCTTCCAGTGTTACTTGCCAGGTAAAAGAATCTCCTCTTGCCTTTTCTGCCTCTAACTCCTTCAGAGATCGTGGGAACACATTTCTCCATAGCAGCAACATCTTAGGTAGATGATAACGAACAACAGATGGACCTATGCAAAAATTAAAATGACAGTTAATACGAGCGTTTATTATACAAAGTATGAAAAACCTGCCATTAAGGTTTTTGCTCTTTTAGCTACTATTTCCTCTTACTTCATGTTTTTTTAACCTATTTCTCTCCCTAAATAAATTTCCTTTATTCTTCCTTGTTCTCATTTGTACGTTGAAAGTGCTGCAAGTAAATCACAGAGATTGTTTGTTGATACTTGTACCAAAAATAGGGAATAGACGATTCCATACATTGAATCCTGTAAGACGTAAATACTGATGCTCGTATTTTTATTCTGGCTTCCAATATTATTTTTATACTAGTATTTTGAAGGCAAGATCCTCAGCCCATCTTAGCTTATTCATATGATAGAAAAATAAACAATAGATACTGACAAGAAAACTAGTTCTACGATCAAGTTTACAGAAAGTTTCTGAAAAAGATTTAATTAAAAGAAACAATGAAAGCGTATTAAAAATTATTGGAGAAGGACAATCAAAATAGTGGTACATTGTCAGAAAATTTTTTGACAAAATGAGGTAATTTAGGAAATAGAAAACACAAATAGTGTTTGCTGACAGATCAAAATACCGAGGAATGTATTAAAACATTATTATATTTTTCAGAATTTCAAAAAAGATTATTGATTCAAAATTCAAGAGTACTTATAAGCTCTCAAAACAGCGCCTCTGATATTTCTGTGATGGCATATATGAACAACCATGTGTTGGATCATAGAATGGCTTAGATTGAATGGGACCATAAAGCCCAACTAGTTTCAACCCCCATGCCAAAGGCAGGGCTGCCACCCAGTAGATCAGGTTGCACAGGGCCCCATCCAGCCTGGCCTCAAATAACTCCAGGGAAGGAGCATCCATAGCTTCTCTGGGCAGCCTGTGCCAGTGCCTTGCAACCACAAACAGAAGTTTGTGTTTTTCCTGTTGCTGTTGTTGTTTTTGTTTTGCTGTTGTTGTTCTAAAGCCAATTGAATAGCTTTTAGAGAGTCATAATTCCCATCACTCCTAATCAGTATTGTTGCCTATCCAGGGAAACACTTGGACAAGAAATAAACTGCAAATAAAACTACCTGCATGATAGAATTTCCCATTTCCAAAGAATGACTAAATGCAGGGTTTAAAAAAAAAAAAAAAAATCTGCTTTTTTCTTATGTTTGATTTTTGTTTCTTTTAATTTTGTTGGTTTTTCCCCAGTGTGAACATCACAGCTGAAATAAATGAACTAAGACTTTGTTTCCTGTTGTATCAATACAGTACTGATGATCCATAAAGACTATTTGCTACACTGGATAATCAAAAACGTTGGACAAACATTAAAATGAAATAAAACAACTGTTTTTACCAACCTAAAGTCATAAGTGCTCCAAGTAAAAGCCATCCAGCTTGAGTCCGTTGCAAGGAAAGCCTGCTGTTCTGTGCAGCAGTCCGTAACAGATCCTCAGCAATACTTACCACCATCTGCAATAACAAAAAAAAAGGATTTTAAAAATATAAAGTACCACACTACTACAAATCCTCTTACTGATTATACATAAACATGCTCAAATATTTAAACTGATCTTCCATAAAGAACAATTACATTTCATGCAGACAATTAGCTTTATGCACACGAAAACACAAGAATATTTTCTTCAGTAGTTATTAATCAATATGTCAGTGTAAGCTTGAAAGAGAGATAGCAACAAAAAGCTAGTAAATATTGCAACTGAAGTACTATGCCTCTTATTTTATTATGTTGGCCTGCAACATCAGAGGTGGATTTTGGTGGTATGGCAGTAGAAGCTGAGTCCTCCCATCAATATTGAATTACATTCTGTTGCCATGTGACAGATGGCAGCAGAGGAGCAGACTGACAGAAGGGCATCTGACACTGTATTGCTTATAAATGAAAGGGGTGGAATTGAATTCCTCCATGCAGAAAAAATGGCACCCATTCATTGATGCTTGCTGAACACTCATGGAGATCAAACAGTAGATGTGAACACAGTGAGCTGGCGCGTGGTGCATCCCAACAGTGGCAATAGTGGGTCCCCTCTGCTGGTACAGATTTCTACAAGTGCAGAATGCAGGCTCTTAATCATTGCTGGCAAAAATACATAACTAATCATGGTGACTATGGTGAGAGATAGTGTTTTGTAGCTGAGAATTTCCTCTATCAAATAGTGTTACTGTGCTTTTCATATTCGTTGTAATTTCCACAGAAGTAAATGGGAGGCATTACTTTTATAATGTACAAACTACGTACAAACTAGGGCTCCAACCAGTGCTCATGCTAGGTTCAAGTTCAATTTCAACAATCCTTTTAATTTGCTACTACATCACACATAGTGCAAAGCAATTACTTCTTGAAAAAATACATCTTTTAGTTTAATCACAGAATCACAGAATTGTAGGGGTTGGAAGGGACCTCTAGAGATCATCGAGTCCAACCCCCCTGCCAAAGCAGGTTCCCTACACCAGGTCGCACAGGTAGGTGTCCAGGTGGGTCTTGAATATCTCCAGAGAAGGAGACTCCACAACCCCCCTGGGCAGTCCACAACCCCCCTGGGCTAATCACAAACAAACCTCATTATCTCACCTTTCCTTTGGCATGAGGAATACCTAACGGACACTGATGCACACCACCTAATAAAGCAGCCATTGCAAAACTGTAGCCACTAACAGCTTCAGGGGAGGTCTTCAGATTGTTGAGTCTTTCTGCACATCTATCTAAAAATGGAGTCAGCTGAAAAGGCAATGCCACAGCTACACACCGCAAGCACCAAGCAGCAGCAAGTCGAGCAGCCATGCTGGGATGAAGAAGAACTGATGTTACTGTCTCCAACAGACCTACATAAAAAAAGAGAGTTTATAGTTTTAAAATTACAATATGCTTCTTACTAAGTCGAGATTTGAATTGAGTCAGTATTAAACAGGCAACATGAAAGTTAAAAATGACAGAATTGAAGTACTTGAATTTAATAACTTTGCCTTTCTCTTTAAAAAAAAAATACAGAAGTGTTAATAACACTATGCAGTTAAATCAATATTCTTTCTCACACATTAATTATTTTAACAGATCGTGATCATATTTCATATTCATTGCTCTAATATCTCAATCAGTGTAAGTTTATCTGCATACCAATAGAGGGTTCTTGAATAAGAGGAGACGCAGTAGCATTCAGACTCTGCACCAGACTGCCCAGTTCTTGGAGAGCACACACCATTACATGCTGGCTTGCAGCCACATCAGCAGCTCCTGCTTTATTTTCACTGTTAGCGTCATTCACCACTGCTTCTGCAGAAAAGAAAGAAGTATCTTGCTTAGGATCATTTGAGGGAGTCACATACAGAGAATATGGCATACACAGAACAGAAAGGAACAATTTAGCTTTGGCATCATCCCTAAATATTAAAATAAAACCAAGAATTTGCTCATACTGTGAGCTCAAAGTGAATGTGTTCTGAAGAAAAATAAATTTTACAGCTACCAGTTAAACGTAATCATCCAAAGACTATGTAAAACAGGCATTCAGAAGTTACTGTGGATGACAGTGCACTAAGAGATAGGGTTAATATTGTAACACAGCAAAAATAAGTATATACATATGCAGTATGTATGAACTGCATTTATGTATATGCATATACCTATAGATGAAGGAACTAAGAACACAGTCTCGATGTATCTAAGTTCTACGTGAATTAATACAAAATAAAACCGTAAAAATGAAGACAAAAAAACCCAGACCTTTATTAAATAATTAGAGATAAGCTTTAATCATCATAAATTTATCCAGTTATCCAATTAATTCCACAGGTTCCACTTCATTCTTTACCCTAACACAATGTCACAGGAATAGTAAGGTAAAGGGTAAGAGGATACCCTGATGGGTAAGGAAGTTGCAATGATCATTTCAAAGAAAATGAACTTGAGTATCAGCTTAAAATTATACATCCAATGCAATACAAATACAACAAACGATCCTCCTTATGTGAGGGGAACAAATCATTACCAAATAAAAATACATCTAATAATATAATAATATATACACACACACAAACACACACGTGTATGTGTATATATATAAAATTGCAGAGATCTATAATATAAATTATCAAAGAATCAAAATTCCTGCTACATATACATACATATATATATATATATATATATATATGAAGTAGTTCATCCCATCATTCAAAAACATAATGGAATTTCCTTCTAACTTTGACAAGCAGGTGGCAGGAGAAATTTCTGCAACCACTGCATCTCAGAAGTTGAATTTCTGATATTTTTACCTAGAACTGATTGTGATAAACACTGAAGTTTCAAAAACTCATACATAACTCCCCTATGAAAAAATGGTTATGAGAAAAATCTGGAAAAGCTTCAAAGACAACTGCATTTCTATACATTAAGATATTAATTTAAAATCAAATTAGATGGTGGTATTAAAAAAAAAAAAAAAAAAAAAGAAAGAAAGAAAAGAAATTCCCCTTCACTTATTTAATCAATGTGCTGTTGTGCAATTCCATCTTCCTCTTCCAAACTCTAGTTCAAATTCACTATTTTCTAAGAAACAAATGCCTACAGTTTTAATTGCCAGTCGCCTCACATATTCAAGAGTCCACATTTATCTTTTTAAATATCTGTCTTTGGATTACTTCTTTATTTGCCACCAGTAAAATTCAACCGGATCTCATTATGCATATTGATAGGACAGGTACAAGGACATTATCTGGTCTTCACCCAAACCGTGCAATTTTCAGTACAACCTATCCTAAGATTGATTGCAAAAAACACACTTTTTGCCCCACTTTGCATTCCTAGCAAATGCAACGTCAAAAGCCAACAGAGGATAAAAAGTTTTACACAATCATCTTTCAGATAGAAATTATATTTTGGATACCACATAGAAAGCAGTTGAATTATCTTTTACCGTAGCAATAGAATTACTTCTCACAGTAGAATTAAGTGGAAAAAAGGCTGACCCAGCATAAACAGCAATCATTTTCAACAGGTCTCAAATAACGAAATATGTTTCTCACCCACTGCCTTCATCTGTTTACCAATGGCTTGACATATATCTTTGGCAGCTGCAATCTGTGCTTTCTCCCCCAGTAAGCTGCCCACAGTTGCTCTCAGGATGAAGGACACACATCTTCGAGAGTATACTGCTTCCACGTGGGTCTGAGTAGCACGAGGATGGGAGACCAGGTCAAGTACATGTGACAAAAATGTAGCAAAGTTGCGCTCCAGCCACTGACCTCCTAATGTTGTAACAAAGACAACATAGGCCTGCAAATTCAGAAGTTATATACAGATCCAATTAAAACAGTAAGAAAAGACTATTTGGTCATTGCAGATTAATGACTGCAGTAATACCCATGCATACTGCACGACAGCAGCAACAACAGTTAGTTGTATGCAACCTTCAGCATGCTGCACAAGACGAATTTAGCCAGTATCTGCCCTTGCTGAACTGTTTCCAGCACCAAGGGTAGCTCTCTATTACTGCTACATGCAGTGTGAAGTGCAAAATACTCTTTTTGACGACAGTAAAGTCCTGCCCACTGTTCTAGCTACATCTACTCTTATTTTAAAAAATAATAATAGTAAAAAAAAAAAATAATAATCTACAACAATAACATAAATATCAGCAACAACATGAACATGTTCTAGTTCATGTTGAAGACCATGCATTTTAACAAATGCACCTGAAAACGACAGGTGAAAAAAGAAAAAAAGAAGACAATTTATTTCACAAAACACCCTTAAGATCAAAAAATCTGCCTTCTGACAAATTTCTGCAGCAGAAATACGTCAGAGTGGGAAGGCCTGAATTTGAAGATATGCTGCTGCTATCTTTCTCTATTAGACAAACGGTGCTTCCATATTCACAAGATTTCATCCATTCAAGAAAGACACATGGACAGAAGAAACACAGTTTAGCAAGCTAGGGCTGCAAACTACTCAGCAACCACAGAGAGTCAGCACACAAAAAGGCAGAAGCATGATAGGATACTAATTTCTCAAAACTTTTTTTTAACCCCACCCAAGACACACTGATCAAACAAGCCTTTTCTAGCATGTATTTTAATCTATGGTTACAGTACACCAGTAATAAAATATAACTCAGGTGAATGACACTGCTCATACATTTCACCAAACAGCAAATCAAATTATCCTTGCAAGTTACCATAAGCAAATAAAGACCAGAAGTATATCTTTTCCTCCTAAAAGTGTTACAATGCACAAATATTACTTAATTTGAGGGGAAAAAAAAACACCACTATAAATTATCACAAACCTGAGTAACACCAACTCTCACTTCCCTATTGACAGATCCTCCTACTTTCAGCATCTCTCCGCCACTCTTTAGGAAACCAGACCCTCCTCGCAGAAATCCTGTGGCCATGAGTTCCAAGACCTCCTCAAGAGTAGCCCTCTTCACGTTCTGTCGCATCACTTTTGCCAAGAGAAAAGCAACCATTTAATTCTAAAGTTCCAAGCAATACAAGTAATCATCCCAAAAATCAGAATGATCAATTCAGAGTTGTCTTGACACATAGATCGAGCCAACATTCCAGTTAACAGCTTTGTTTCGTGCTTACAAAATAAGTTATTTTCCCCAAATGATTTCTGATCATTTCCTCTTTCTTTGTATGACTACAAGAGGGAATCTGAGTGCTCCACCTCTTTTTAAACTTGGAGTTCAAAAAAAACTAACAACAACAAATCAACTACAGGTACTGGAACAAAACATTGTATCATGCAACACACTATGGAAGATGTAATTTGTTTGGGAACATAATTCCGGAGGATTGTACCTGTTGCTTGTTTTGGTATCAGTGCTGTAGCCATGACTGTTCCCAAAAGCTTTGACACTGCAACCCGCACACCATAGTTTGAGTTTTCCAGAGCTTTAAAGCACAGCGTTGCAACATTCTCCAGCTCAGCTGTCCACATAAACACCGCTTCATTTTGTAATTCCAACAGACACTGAAGAGGAAAAAAGAATGAAATTAAACTTGCTGAGAACCAATGGAGACTATTCTTACCTTCTAAGTTTTAATGCAATCGTCAGGTTTATTCAGCAAGCATTCTAATATGAATGTCTTCAGAGTTCCATTTCTCCCCACTCTATCACCATAAAAATTGTTTAGGAATGAACTATCAGAAGAATTGAGGAACAGGTTAACACACAAATAAAAAGTATAAGAAAAACGCAACAAAATAACCCTGTTACTTAAAACTTCTCTCACTGAGACCCACAGTTAATTTACTGTATCTCATCATTTGTTTATGAATTGAGGAAATCAATACTAATGTACCTCAGCATACGCAAAGTAGCAAGTCAAACGTCTGAGCCTTTGATGTAAACTAGCAAGGACTCACCTTTCCCAAATAATAACCAAGTTTCCCATTGTAAGCAACAGGTGAAAGCTGAAATGCAGGCACTTCACAATCACAGCACAAAGACTTTCCAGATCTGTGGAGAAACACACCCACCTTGGCCACTGCACATCGTACAGCCATAGATCTGTCTGTCAACAGAGACCGGGCGTTCTTGTAAATATCACGGTGACAAGACGCTGCTGCTCCTCCGAGTCCATTCAAGACCTTCTGTAAACTCATCAGGATTTCACTGCGGCCCTGAGACTGCACAAATAAAGAGGTGCTTATGCAGAAGCACAGACACAATGCTTATTTCCAAGTACCAGGTACATACCTCTGCATTTTCGTTTCTGTGCACACATATATTTGTGAAAACGGATAATAGTTCACTGAAGTCGCATAGAATTTCTATCTGGCTGGTTATAGATGGCAGAAAACATTAGAATTGGTTTTAGTAAGACTGCATCTATTGTCACATAAGTTAAAGAGTGCCCGCAGTTCAACAAATGGCAAAAGTTGCTGCTGTCCTTCCCCATCTGCTGCAGCTTCAGGTTAAAGAAACAAAAACTAAATAGAAGCAGCTAAAATGAACGTATGAGACAACGTGAAGCCCAAGTTTTGTGCCATACCCACAGACAGGGTATTGCTGAAAACAAGCACTCTTAGGGCAGAACGCAGAACCATTATTACACTCAGTGCTGATAGAAGTCCCCGCTTTAAATCCAGCAGTGGGATTATAAATGTTCATTACTCACAGAGAGTAAGTGTATATGCAGGAGGAAAAGTCAAGATCTACAAAGTCAGCACTTGTTCCAACTTGTCATTTATTTCAAAAGAAACAGAGCTATTTCAGTCCTATTAGACCCACTGACAACCCACGGCACATTCCCTCAATATGATATTCTTCTTACAGTGTATCCTGCCCACAAGCAGTACATTTTTGTTACAGAACATAAGCATTTAGTCAGGGTACCTAAGTGGAAACCTAATGCAGTATTTCAAATGGTTCCTACAACCCTTTTACAATTTTAATTGCTGATGCCACAATAAAGCAACTACAACAACATTAATATGACAAAACTCTAAACTCTCTTTGCAGAGCAAATACATGCACGTGGTTTAACTTGGGACAAGTAATTCACATTTTTCTACATGGAAGGCATTTTAGCAAACCCCTTTGGAAGGAGAGAGTTTCATTTTAAATGGAATCAAGACCACATGTGGAAAACGCTGCAAAACTCACCTCTGCACTTTTCAGAGATTTTAAAAGATTATTCACTGTCTCTGGAAAAGCACTACCCAGCATTCTGCCCATCTTCTCATAAAACGCTCCAACACACGCCACAGCAGCCCTAAGAAAATAGGCATTCATAGGCATATTCATTTTCTGGATCATTTAAACGAAGACAAAAACTGAAGTATAAACGGATGTTTTAGTCATCATCGATGAATAAAAAAAATTATTACCCACTAATCATATTCATTGTTTAATGGTGCATTTAAATCGTGTGATCAATTAAGTAAAACACAGAAGTTATTAGCTTCTTAGAATACAGATGTGCTTGGATTGCTATTAGTACATAATCTACATGGCGAGCTGCAGAAGACAAACATGTGCTAACATCACAGCAAGATCAGGATTTTGCGCACTTGAACTACAGGCTCTTGGTAAAGAAACAACCCTGTGACCTTCGATACATTTTCAAAGATACTGAATGAGACACTTTTTCAAGCTAAGGACTTAAGATGCATAAATGACTACAGGAATGCAAAAAATTATATATAAACACTGTAAACATCACCAGATTCTTTCCCTGCCATTTTTTATTACCAGGTTTTGAGTAACCACATAGTGCAGTAGGATATGCAAATTGTTCCCAAGGGTTTTGTAAACCTGAAATCCTTGAGTAAATGATTTCTTTTGGTAAACTACATTTCAAGGTGATTACAGCCACAAGTTGTACCAGAGGAGGTTTAGTTTAGAAATAAGGAAAAACTTGCTCTCTCAGAGAGTGGTCAGGCACTGGAATGGCTGCCCAGGGAGGTGGTGGAGTCACCATCCCTGGCAGTGTTCAAGAGGTGTCTGGATGAGAAGCTACGAGATATGGTTTAGTGGCTTGTGGTAGCAATGGTAATGGGAGGACAGTTGGACTACACGATCTTGTAGGTCCTTTCCAACCTTGCGATTCTACGATTCTACAGCCCGCTGCTTAACTAGCATGCCTCCTGCCCTGCTCTTCTGCGCAACAGCAAGTTCCCCACAGAGTTGCAACAGTTTCAGGTAAAAGGAGGACAGTATCAGCCCCAAAGGTGACTTCAGATGTTATCCTAATGGTGTGTAACAATAACGTCCGAAGGCAGCCTGAACTGGGGACTGCTAGACACTGCCAAGATATTAAATATGCTCCCACATGTACCACGGGAGAGCACCGAAGAAGTTTCAGTAAATGCTGTGTGTGGTATTAACTGATTACTACAAATAAGACTGCTCCTACTTGTGAAGATAAATAGGATCACACACACTCACAGACACATCCAAGTATACAGATTCTCAAGAGGTTTAAGCTACATTATAACAGGGGAATATAAACAGGCAGTGCTTGAGGGGGGAAGAAAAAAAACAAACTTCTTCATTCAGTTACAGTTTTCTCAGCAATAAATAACATTCCCACTTCACAATCCTGGCAGGTTCCATTGTAAATCAGGTACCTGGACCCAATTACCAAGAATAGAACCAGTGGAACTTCTCTACTGCATTACTTCAACTACTGCTTATCTTCTCCATGACATAAGAAAGCAAAGAAACATTACACACTCCTTCACCTAGAGGAAAGCATCCAACTTTCAGACAAAAGTATATTTACTACCTTTAAACCCTGCCCTCTGCAAACTCAAATGTATTCCTTGCTTCCTTCTAGATCAAGCACACACAGACTCCAACTATGCATGCAAAATGGAAGTTCCACAAAATTTAACTTAACACATGTATACAGGCAGATATTTCTGTAATATCCAGGACCGCTTTGCTTTAAAACCACCCCCCTTTCCCAACTAATACCAAACGTACAGTTTTGTGGGCAGGTAGGCTGCAGTATCATCTTTACTCTTGATGATGTCATTACACTTGTCAAGTGTCTGAAAAACTGTGAACGTGTCTCCAATGCTGTAGAGAGCAGCAAGGTTTTTCGCGAGTAGTTTTCGCGTTGGCGGCCCTGGGGAACTGCTGATGAGTCCTGTTAGCTGTTCTACCAGTTTCTTCTGTTTCTCCTTGACATCTGTCTGTTAATGGACCAAAAATTAATGAAATTAATTAAGCTTGTTTCCCATAACACCTGGTAACAACTACAAGAGATTGAAGCAAACCTCACACTACTCCTACATAAACTGTCAAATTGCTTGTCTCCCAGGGGTATGAGATACACTCAAGTAATTGTGGAGATGGATGCTGAATGATCAGAATTAGCTGTTGTTGTACATAATTTTTATCTTCTTTTACATGACTCACTAAAATTGCAGTATTACTTGCATAGAGAACACTTTAATCCTCTATACCGTCAAGAATCCTTACAATGGAAAGGCAGGTTTTGCTTTCCAAACGTTTACAGCACTGAAAAACAGAAATCAAACTAAATGGCTTTTTACAGAGCGTCCAAGTGAGTACCTACAATTCAATACTTACAAACTAAAATAGCAGCTGAATCTAGAATTACAGTTATGACTTGGATGTTACCTACTATCTCTGGCATAAAATTAATACATGTTTCATAAAGAGGAAAAAGCAACTGACCTTGTTAGCAGCTACCAGCACTTTATCCAAAAATCTTAACCACTCAAAGATAAAGACTGGCCTCTTTGCCTCTGTGATCTGTGCTAACGCTTCCTCGTTCAGCAACAAACTATGAGCCAGCTCCATCCCCGGGTAAGTTCCGGTTTTATCACAGATGGCAGAGATTCTGAAATAAAAATTGGAATATTAGCATGAAATACAATACAGCAATAACAAACTGCAGTGAGATGAAAATGTGAAGGTGGAACCTACAGTTTATGGAATCGTGATTCAAGCCTGTTTAGATGTACAGAGTCCCAGATAAGAACTCATTTTCAAACAAGTACATCCATTAGTACTTCAGGGATCTGAGTTGTTAAATGTAAAAGGAAAGCCTATGGGCAACTTAAGGGGCAAACTGTTAGCCAAGATATATATACCGAAGTCCCTGCCTACAAAAACAAAACAAATACAAAAGAGCTAACAGACATCTCACTGCCTCCTCTCACATAAGCACAGCTCTCACTTTGCTCTAATTGAGACCTTGAGCCCATTCCTGAAGCTTAGACATGAATCCAACCACCTCCTCAACATCTTCCACAGACAAGGTGAGAAAGAATCTCCATCATGAGAACTGATGGGGAATCAGTAACTTTTACTTCCAGAAATGACAGACCAATTCTCTCTCTCACACGTGCATACTCTGAGACACAAAGCGTGGGTTCCACAGAAATAGCACAGCATGAGTCCTGTGCTCCACTAAACATAGCTCCAGAGCACAACAGAGCTCCAGCAGCGACACATGCAAACAGCAGCACCATCACATCAAGAAAGTCAGAAACACATTTTCTAGAAATAAGACTCACTTGTGATGGTTTAGAATACATCACTAAGAATTCACAGGATGACCTACCAACTCACCCATCCAGTAAAAACCAACAGTAGATGTTACTGTGTATCCTAACACAGTTTTGCAGTTGAAATTCTGTGATGGCTGTAATTATTTAACTGCAACTGAAAGAGTAAGAGGTGAGGAGGTGGAATTGATATTAAAGGGATTTGCCATCCATCACAAATTTGAGAGAGGCAGGAAGAATGACAGAATTTGGGATGGCTGGATCCCTAGACACACCAGCCTTGCTTTAAGGGACAGATGAGCCCTCTGAAACCCAGGCGGCCTCCCTGGCAGCAGCCAGGATACAAGTAGCAGCAGCATGACTGTGGGTCTCCCAGCAGGCAGAACACTACAGGTCTAACAGCTGAGATCCTGCTCAAACAATGAATGTGGGTAGGTGCAAGGCACCACCAAGGCACACTGGTGGGGTAAGCAAACATTGAAGGCAACGTAACCTTAGCAAGCTACATTTAGGTGAACGGAGCTGTTTAACACACAACAGAGAGGGGGAAAAAAAATCCTAAAAATCACAAAATAAAGTCAACTGTCTTTTGCAAAACAAACCCCAAAGGCAAAAAACAAAGCAATACAACAACAAAAACACAACACAACCCAAACCCTGAACTCAACGGTGCTGGAACGAGGACATGGGGCAGAACAGGAAAAGCAGGGCACCTGAGAAGCGTTATGTAAGACTCATCTTCCTACAGCGTGCATTCTCAGGATGTTTGCTGTGCTCACGGCTGCCCCATTCATAACCGAACCCAACAAACGCTCAAAGCAAAGCAAAATGATTTCAATTAAATAACTGGATTACTCTTGAAATCAGCCCCCCTACCTGATGGCAGCGAAGGGAGCTGGTTTTTCGGGGTTTTTTTGTTTTTTTTTCTTAGTGGTGGGAAGAATTCAGAGGCACTCCCTATCACTGACGTACATCACCTCAAAGCATCTTTACGTGAAAGCAGAACGAACGACGGCCGAGCAAGCCCAGGGGAGGCCGCCCGGAGCCTCAGGATGTCGCTCCGCCTCAGCCCCACGCCGCCCTCAGGCCGCTGGGCCGCCTCTAACGGCGCACACCTTACGCTCCTACCGCACAGCGGTGCGCCAGAGCCCACAGCGCGACGCCGGCCCCACACCGCACCCCCTCACCGCGACGAGACGCTCCCGCTGAGGAGGCGTCGTCAGCGGCTCGCTCCGCGCTGAGTCCCCGCCCAGCTGGCAAGAGAAGGACCAGGGGAAAGGGAAAGACGCCCCACCACCAACTCACCTCAGCAGTGCACAGCCGGCCGGCCGTAGAGCGCAGCAGGAAGCGGGGAGTGCGCAGGCGCTGGTGGGGCGGGGCAAGGGGCGGCCGCGCGCAAGCGCTTGGTTGGACTGGTGTGTTGGGGAAGGGGGAGTTGGGGGGGTGTCTTTTGGTCGTGCTCCGGGCTGGTGGAGGGCGGTCATCCGAAAAAAGGTAGCGTGTGTGCTGTAAACCTCATCGACAGCATCTCTAGGAAACGGGTCTGAGTAGGACATGCGTGCTAGCTATGGGGGACGAGGAAGAGGAAGATTACATGTCTGATTTATTTATTAAGTAAGTAGGCATCGTTTTTGTTTCATACTCAGTGATTATAAGCACATAAAACCAAAACCAGAAGTGGGCTGATGTTTGCTGGGGTCATGTATCTTTAGGGAGGATGTGAGGCCAGGGGTGCCCATGGTGCGGCGGGTGAGAGAAGCTCTTCAGAAAGAGGAAAAACAAAAAGAAGCCAACGAGAAGAACAGGCAGAAGAGTGTAAAGGAAGAAGAGAAAGAGCGACGCGACTTGGTGCTGAGCAGCGCCTTAGGCAACGAGAACAAAGGTTTCGCCTTGCTCCAGAAGATGGGCTACAAAAGTGGCCAGGCCCTGGGCAAAAGTGGTGAGTTTGTCACTGTCAGAACAGCATGCTGTGCTCAGGTGTCCCCTGAGGGAGGTATTAGTTCTGTTTGTCCTTAGCTAAGGTCGACAGTGGGCATGGCCGCCGGTTGCACCAGGGGAAATTTAAGTTCTGTATTGGGAAAAGCGGCTCTGAAAGAGTGGTTGGGTTCTGGAACAGGCTGCTCAGGGAGGTTCTGGAACAGGCTGCTCCACAAACGTGTGGATGTAGTACTAAGGAACATGGGTTAGTGGGCGATGGTGGTGGTAGGTGGACAGCTGGACTAGATGATCTCAGAGGCCTTTTCTAGCCTTAACGATTCTGTGCTGCCTCATCTATAGAGCCATATCTGCCTCACTGAGAGCCCAACCATCACTCTTCATGTGTTGTGGCTGAACAAAAGGTGAGAGCAGACTTCTGAAACGAAAACAAAAACATCTGTTGTAAGATGTGAGGGAAGCAGCAGGACCTGCTGCTCGCTAAGTGCACTTCTGTCTGTGTGTGGCTGTGGCATTAAGAAGTTGTTTTGATGGTTGTGGGAAACTAACTGCTTAAAAAATATCAGCCTCCTCTTTGAGTTTATAGTTGGAGTCTGGAAAAGAAGTGCACACCAGGAAGGCCTGCTAAATGAAATAGAAAACCAATGAAACAAAACATCAATAATTGCTCTGTCAGTTCAGTGCATCTCTAGCAGATGATCAGCAAATGAACTGGCCCAGACAGATTCTTGTAATTCTTCATCTCTCTCAAGTTGTGAAATCCTAGAATAAAAAATGCCACAGAAGACTGTAGCAAAGCAGCCTTCAGCACAGGTATGCTGCACCTATCAAACCAACATCATTTTCTTTCTTTTTCCAGCATCCTGGAAAAAGCACACAGCACTTCAGCAGATGAGGGAAAAAGGAAAGGGGGCTCAAATTCAACTGGGTCATTTATAAAGCACTAATTGTATATTAATGTTTTTTCTATTTACACTAAGCAAAACTTGAAGAAAATGTACATGCTTAATGGCAAAAGCAGCTGCCTACTTGACTGTACCATGCCAACCATAGTTTGAGAAAGACCTGTTCTCAAATTTGCCTATTTTTTCCCCTCACAGGAGAAGGCATCGTTGAACCTATTCCTCTGAACATAAAAACAGGTTTGTGACCTTTCTTAATTCACTTAGTTGCACATTACAGCTTTTCAGCTGCTTACATTCCTGTTGTGTACTTACATAGGCAGAAGTGGGCTTGGTCATGAGGAGTTCAAAAAGCGAAAAGCTGAAGAAAAACTAGAAAACTATAGACAAAAACTCCATGTGAAAAAACAAGCAAATGAACAAGCTGCAGATCAATTCAGGTAAAATGCTGTAAAGGAAACTCCAAACAAGGTGTAAGTGGCCATTCTTCTTATTCATTAGTTTGGTTATTCTTCTAGAGTTACTAATTCTACATGTTGTTTGAATGGGAGGTATGGGTTGAAACATACTTGTATTGCTTATCATCTCTAAAGCAAGAACAGGTAAGCACTGTAGTACTGGAAATGTATGCTGCATTGTTTTTAACTGTTAACACTGTAAGCAATATGTATACTAATTCTCAAGTCATTTGTAACATTTTAAATCAGAGAACCATGTCATTTTTTAATATAAAATTCACAGATAATCCAGAGCATTGTCGCTGCAGTAGTTTTTGTGTGCAGCAGATTAAAATTGAGGGTAAATCTTTCAGGTTTTATTGTTTTAATTTTCTCCAGATTTCATAGAATCATAGAATCACAAAGGAAAGGACTTACAAGATCATGTAGTCCAACTGTCCTCCCATTACCGTTGCTACCACAAGCCACTAAACCATATCTTGTAGCTCTTCATCCAGATGCCTCTTGAACACTGCCAGGGACCGTGACTCCACCACCTCCCTGGGCAGCCATTCCAGTGCCTGACCACTCTCTGAGAGAGAAAGTTTTTTCTTGTGTCTAATCTGAACCTCCTCTGGCACAACCTGTGACCGTTTCTTCAGGTCCTGTTTGTTGCCTGGGAGAAGAGGCCAAACCCCTCCTCATCACAACCTCCCTTCAGGAAGTTGTAGAGTGCAGTGAGGCACTGAGCCTCCTCTTCCCCAGACTAAACAATCCCATCTCCCTCAGTCGCTCCTCACAAGGCCTGTGCTCCAGACCTCTTACCAGTTTACTTGCGCTTCTCTGGACACATTCCAGGGCCTCAATGTCTTTTTTGTAGTGAGGAGCCCAAAATTGAACTCAGTACTCGAGGTGCGGCCTCACCAGTACTGAGTACAGGGGGATGATTACCTCTCTGCTCCTGCTGGCCACACTATTTCTAATGCAGGCCAGGATGCCATTGGCCCTCTTGGCCACCTGGGCACACTGTCGGTTGATGCTTGGCTGAACATGAGCCAACACCCCCAGGTCCCTTTCCTCTTCACAGTCCTCCAGCCACTCAGCCCCAAGCCTATAGTGCTGCATGGGGTTATTTGTATGTTTATATGTGAAGAAGGAAAGGCAAGAGTAGGTGAAAAGCTTTTGCAAATTCTTCATGAACGACTTTTTCATGGGTTAAGGAAACCTAGTGCAAAAGCAGTGTTTCAAAGTGCAGTGTCATCAAAAGCTCTGTCCTGAAGGTGTAACTGAAAGGTATAATTCCCCAAAAATACACAGTAGTCCTACAGAAACAGTCAGTAGAGGCTTCATAACTGTGCCATTCTCCTGGTTAGTGTGGTCTCCTCTGTTCTGCGTTCAGTAGTCTGAGGGAAGTGGTACGTCTAGAATCTTAGCAGATTTTCTGTTTTAGAAATACTGTTGACTGCCATGTATCTCATTGTTTGCCTACCTGCTTATTTTAGCTATCTACCTTTTTTTAACAGAATAAGATTCAAAAACAAACAAGAAGAACGTAAGATGGAAGGAGACCTTCGAAAAAGTCAGAGGGCCTGCCAGCAATTGGATATTCAGAAAGTGAGATTTGTTTTTTGGGGATTGGAAGGAAGGTTTGTGTGTTAGAGGTATAGGCTAAGAATAAAATGGTGGTTCACTGTCTGGAACTTCTCTAACTTATGTGAGGAGCCATGTTCATTTGCCTGTGCTTTCTCCTGCTTTTTGGTACTTCTCTGCTGTTTGCATATCATGCATTAGCCAGTGTCAGGCTGTTCTAAATGACTGTTTTCCTTAAGCGGGGAGCAAAATCACCAGAGAATGGTTGAGGCTCTGCATGAGCCTCATGAGCTCTGCAGAGAGGGACCTGGGCATCCTGGTGGATGACAGGTTGGCCATGAGCCGGCAGTGTGCCCTCGTGGCCAAAAGGGCCAATGGCATACTGGGGTGTATAAAAAAGAGCGTTGCCAGCAGGTCAAGGGAAGTGATCCTCCCCCTCTACTCTGCCCTGGTAAGGCCTCATCTGGAGTACTGTGTCCAGTTCTGGGCTCCCCAGTATAAAAAAAGACAGGGATCTCTTGGAAAGAGTCCAGCGGAGGGCCACAAAGATGGTGAAGGGCCTGGAGCATATCCCCTATGAGAAACGACTGAGTGAACTGGGTCTGTTTAGCCTTGAGAAAAGAAGGCTGAGAGGGGATTTGATCCAGGTTTATAAATACCTGAGGTGTGGGGGCCATAGTGGTGAGGCCGGACTCTTTTCAGTAGTGCGTGGGGACAGGACAAGGGGAAATGGGACGAAGCTAGAGCATAGGAAGTTCCGCACGAATGTGCGCAAGAACTTCTTTACAGTGAGAGTGACGGAGCACTGGAACAGGCTGCCCAGGGGGGTTGTGGAGTCTCCTTCTCTGGAGATATTCAAGACCCGCCTGGACGCCTACCTGTGCGACCTGCTGCAGGGAACCTGCTTTGGCAGGGGGGTTGGACTTGATGATCTCTAGAGGTCCCTTCCAACCCCTACAATTCTGTGATTCTGTGAGGCTGGAAGAGACCTTTGGAACTCGTCTTGCCCAATGGTTCTGCTCAGTCGGGATCACCTAAAGCAGGTTGTCCAGGACTGTGCCCAGACAGCTTTTCAGTATCTTAGAAGATGGGGAATCATCACTGAGATCAGCAGATTCCCCAAAAAAAGCATTTAAAACAAACAATCAAAAACACCTTGTACGTGCAAAGAATAACACAGAACAGCAGTTCAACTACTACCTGATCTCATGTCTGATCTGGTGGTTGGTGACCCTGCCTGCAGCAGGTGGGTTGGAACTAGATGACCTTTGAGGTCCCTCCCAACCAAAGCCATTCGATGATACTATAAAATTTTGCCACGTAATGAGTTGAAAACTTTAAAAAAAAAAAAAAAAGGCTTTTTTTCTTCATCTATTAACATGAGAAGTAATTACTGCCCTGCAAGTTCTGTTGAGACTGAAACAGACAAAGGAGCATCAAACAAAGAAAGTCAGCTGAATTAACTTAGATTATCTTTGACTATTTCCTTTAAATTAACTTCATCCAAGGTGAACTAGGAAGCACCCAATGATATTGTGATAAAAAGTCTTTAAGCAGTGTACTCCAACTGATAGAACTACATCTAGGAAGGAGTGTCTGTTCACAGATTTGGTGTGAGATTTGCTGTGTAGCCTTACATGTACCAAACATAGATGGAATAAAACTTGATAGTTAGCGTTAACGTGCATTTATTTGTATTTTAAAAAAGAGAGTATTCCTTCTTGTGGACTACTGTACTTAGTTTCCCCCTACAACTTCAGTAATTCTTCTTTATATTGTACAAGTAAGTTTTGAGACCAACATCTCAGCTATTAGAAATTGTTTTTATCCCGCATTTTAAGAGAACCCACAGAGGCAGATAGTTTTCATGTTAATCCTTCATTATTTAAGGATATCGAAACGCCCAAAGAGATTTGGTATTGGCTACAACCTGAAGACCAAAACGATGAAGAAGACAAGGATGATGAGTGCACAGGCTCAGACTTAAGTGTAAGTTTTGCAACTAAATGAATGGCTTGATTCAGAATCAAATTTAATGTGCTTTTTAAATAAATTATGTATATATATTATTTTCAAAGCAGTAGTAAATAACCCGTTTGCTATCTTAGAGCAGTTATTTTTACAGCAATTAAACGACAAAATATATAACATTAAAACACTGATTTATTGCTCATCTATTCTGAACAGTCTTAGCCACAATATACAAAATTATATATTTCATAAATAATCTGCTTTTAAGTTTTGATCTCGGATGCCCTACCACATATCTCAGGCTGAACTTTAGAATCACTAAGTAATTTCTGAAAACGCATTACAGATGATCTTGTGCTGGACACTGGAAATTCATGTTTTCTGAGAACCTCTAGATTACACCACTGTTGTTAGCTTAACATATTTGACTTACAGTGAAAAGATGATGTGTGCAAAATTCCACCAAAATATCATATACTTAATATAAGGTAGCTAGGTAATACTTTTAGCAAAATCGTCAGTGAAAATTTTGTAGCTGGAAAGAATGATGAGCCAACAAGCAGGCCACACGGACTCCTGTGCTGCGGACTACAACTGTGGGGAACTTACCAAGCTACAATAGCTTTTCCATAGAAAAAGGTTAAACAAGCTGTTTTGGCAACACCAGTAGCTCAAACTGTCTTACGTCCTATGAGCCCCTAATCACTGAATCCTTGTACATACCTCTAGGTATCAGCAAAGCTACAAATACTGACTGCTTATTTAAGAGAAGAACACTTTTATTGCATTTGGTGTGGAACAACCTATGAAGGTGAGAGTAAACATGTTGTGCATTTAAAGTGTTTTACTTTGCTTATGTAGTTAGACTCAGTTAATACAGTATATGTTCAGCCTTAATTCTGTCGTATGCTTTCATGAGAACTATAAGAACTATACCCACGCTTTCTGTGGAAGTTGTTCTTTCAAGTAATTTCTCCGTTTCTGAGGTCCAGAATCAAAGGCCATCAACTTCTTGATGTGGGGGTCTGATCCCATTTCACGAGACGTCTTCCCTTCATAATGCAGATGGCTGATTCTAGATAGCTTCAACATTACCAGAAACACTTTTCAAAGAGAATTCCCATCAGCTTACGCATGCTACCTGAATAGTTTTTTTTCTGTTTTGCAAGCTGGCTTATCATAGAATCATAGAACTGTAGAGTGGCTTGGGTTTGAAGTGACCTTAAGGATGATCTAGTTCTAACCTCTCTGCTGCAGACAGGGCTGCCACCCACTTAGGATCAGGGGCCAGGGCCCCATTCAACCTAGTCTTGAATGCCTCCAGGGTTGGGGCATCCAGAGCTTTTCTGGGCAGCCTCAGACAGGGGTTCCAGTGCCTCATCATCCTCTCAGTGAAGAATTTGTTTGCAACACCTAACCTAGAGCTACCTGCTTTTGGTTCACAAGAAGCTTATCATTATATGATCTGATTGCTGTGCACTCAGCCCTCATCCAGGCCCATGTGTTTTGTGGGGGAAATATAACTATCGCACACTAGCAGTTTTTTTCCAGAGAATATACTTTCATATGGGAATGTTTTAAACATAGGTAGCACATTTTCCTTCCAAGCTGCTGGTTTGCAAAAAGGATGACAGATTCTCACTGTAAGCCACTGTAAGGGTGTGTATCTGCACAAAAAATTCATACTGGCACTTATACGAATTGGTATTTTTTTGAAAAAACAACATTCAGATATTGAAAATAGTACTGTAAGAAAACAAAGGTTGCAGGTTTAGAACATTATCTAGTTTCTTTGCACCAAAGAGGCTAGAATTTGTGGTGCCATTTGCATTCAGTGTTTTAAAGCACAGTTTGGAATTAATAACCAACCAACCTTAAGTTCTATTTAATCTGTTGATGGCTTCTTCAAATAATTCTAGCAACTTTTCTCCTCTTCTGAACTGGGATTACTTTTTTTCTGCTTATCCCATAGATGCTGAGGATTTGTCTTCAAACTGCCCTGGAGACAGTGCTGCAGATCATGACTAAAGCCTTTCTAAAGAAAAGAGCTCTAGATAAGTATGTATAGTGGGTATGCTCTGACATATTTTTTAGAAAATTCATATGAAAGTATGCAGAAGAGTAGTAATTCTGACAGGTTGAACTTCACATTTCTGAAGCATTTCTATGGGGGTTTTTTGTTTTGTTTTTAATTTCTGGTTGATGCACGATTTATTAGGAATTAAAACTTCGCGTTTGTTGTTGAGTTACTGTAAATTCAAGGCAAGTAAAACTTCCACAGTCTTTGTTAATGCTGTTCCCAATTGAGCAACATCAACTGATAATAAAATTGAAAGTTTGATAAAGAGTATATATATGGACTAATTACTCTGGGGTAAAGTATGTTAAACAGGTGGGGGGGGGTTAAATTTTTACAAGTGTGACTAAACAACAGTTTATTTTTTCTTTCTATTTTAGAGTTTGTGACGGGGGGAAGCTTTTGAAATGCCACTAATATAATTTAACTAATATTCTGTTATGTGTGCTTACCAGATCACAGAGCATGTTCAATTTTTTTTAATAGAAATAAATATGTATATATTTATTTATTCTTAGGGAATAACAATTGCTACTGTAAACATCCACTAATAGAAAGGTATTACTGAGGTATATAAATACAACAACAAAAATCTATCAAAAACTACCGGTACAAGGTAAATATTACCTATTAGTAAATAAATAATGATGTTATGGATGCTCTGTCCAGGAACTATAAAGGAAATTCAGATGAAATTTGTCCCATATCAACTTTCATATTGTAAAAGCAATTTGAAAGTCAAAGGGAAGTAGAACTAGTGCTATTTTGTCTGTATCGGGATGTAATCTCTCCCACATCTTGAGTACTGCAAGGAAATACTCATTAGTCCAAAATAATGGAATGCTTTATTTATGAGCAATAACATTCATTACAAGGGGAGGGGGAACAACTTCAATTCATACAAAAGAATGTTAACATCAGATGGCTATTTAGCAACAATTTTCACAAGACTTTAAAAATTCATACACTCATTCATATTTTAAGCACCCGCCCACCTTTAACCTGTTTAACACTTGAGAAAAATCATATACTACCGTATCTCTAATGCATATCATGCTTTCCTGCCTAGAAGTCTTAGCGCATTTTCTTTTATGGAAATAAACAGATGCCATAGCAATGAGCTGCACCTTTTCAAACTATTCAAAGACAAGAGTCAGAAGGAATAATTTACCCATCTTTTCTTCCCTGCACAGTTCTTCTTATTAAGTCAAACATGGAATCTTTTAAGTATATAACCAGATAGTAACGGTCGATCTGTTTATACCTTACCAGTAAGGCCAGCAGAGGTTGTTCAGTACACCTATAATCTGTGAGACATTCCCCAATGCCATAATAAGTGATTAAAACCTTACAGTATAGGAGAGGATGTCTAAAGTGCTCTCTTGAGAATGGTTTTTAAATAGCTGCTATTGAGAAAACTTGGAGAGTATTTCTGTATTAAGAGGACCCTACCTGTTCCTATAAGGAAGAACAAAACAAAAAACAAATAATACTTTTTAAAATCAGGTCTTGCTTGAACATTTAAGTATTTTTAAATTTTAGAGTACTGAAGGTGCTGTGTGTTTCTAGGAGTACTTAGTGAGAAGAAAGTACACCTTGAAGAAGTGAAATTCAATCAAGAATAACCCACGTGTGTATCCAATATTTTTTTCTGCCAAAAGTAGCCTTTCCAGTCTCCTCTGGTCTTAGAAGGGAGAAGTCTAGTGATTAATATAAACATCACTGTCAACAATTCAGAAAGGTTTGAATCACACGCCACAAAACAGCACAGTCTGAAAGCATTCAAAAACGGCATTTAGTAACTGTAAGCTTTTTGCGAGTTGTCTTTATCAGGAGACTTCAAAATATCAAGTATTTGAGATGCAGAGCATCGTTTTGAGGGGTCTTTTGAAAGCATCTGTTTGATTCTGGGTACCTGCAAAAAGACAAAGTTTGAGTAAATTTTTTTTTTTAAATGACTAAGTAAATAAATAAACTGAAATAACGTATTGAAATACCGTACCTGTGCTTTAAATTGCTTGGTGAACTGTAACGGAAGGTGACCATCTCTAACATCCTGCCATACCTGAAATTCATACAAGATAAACAGTTTCAGTATGCTTTCATTAATCATACTTTATCTCATTTTATGACCCATATCATTTACTGAAGTAATTAAGAGAGTACAAATCTATATAATGTAAGGGTTCCAAAAGAAACTATAGAACTTTGAAAGTTTGTCATTTAGTTGTACTTCATTTTGTCTTTTTTATACACTTGCCCCTATGTAAGCTTAAAAGCTTCACAACCTACAGTGAGGCATTTCTTTTGGCAAACCTCTTAATTCATAACCATTATCATTCTCTTTTCAATTTAAAAGGAATGGCTTTGTATCTTCTTACCACATTAAAAAACACACACAATGTGAGAAGACAGTTTCCCACTTTCATAATGTTTGGATGTTGTTATTGGCAAACCAAGCAGGCATGCTTCCTCCTTTTTACCTTGTTCAGTGTTACACAATTGCTTCTGTGTCACTGCAAAAAACATTAGGTGGAGCTCAAAGCAAGTAAGGCTGAGGATTTCTAAATACATGCTTTCAAAAACTGCTGCTAGGTAACAAGTATTTTTTCACATTAGGGTTTCCAGTTAGTCTGACCCTTTGAACATTGTGGGACCGGGCCCATGTTTGCAGTTGGCTGTAAGCAGGCGCAAGATGTCTTTAGAAAATGTGACCAGGTAGACTAACAGAACAACGTTGAATCTGTGAGTCAAACAGATACTTTGATAAGGTTTGCTTATACGGGCAAAGAGTCAAGCTAACAAAGTGCATGATCTTCTGGATCCAGCCACATACGTACATCTTAAAAAATAATTACTTTGGACAAGATATTCAGTATCTACATTCCTTGTATCTATAATCCCAATATGTAAGTTTGAGCATACATGCTGTTGTACTTCAAATGTGCAAAGGAAAATATAAAAGATGCATAAAAGATACATTTTCAAGCAAACTTTAAGTAATGTTGTTTTCTTTGTGGAAGTACCATTTTGTTTTCAATTGAAAGAAATCCATGTATTTCATATCACTTTTGTTTTCATTTTGAACGTTGTTTCAACTTTGTTCTTGCCCCCCCACTCAGCAGTGAAGAAAAGTATGGCAGAGACTAAACTCTTCTACTTTTACCTTCTCTTTACATGGAGAAAATTCTTTTTCAATACTCTGAGCAAACAAAAAGCTTTATCAGAAATTTGAATTGTTTTTGTATGTATGCTTTAGCTTTTTTACTTGCTTCTCTATTGTTAGATGTACATAGCTAAGAATAGTCAGGCTTTAATCAGTACATGAGTAGAAAGAAAAACAAAATAAAACCAGTAATGTTTCTTCAGTTGTTATATTTTAACTGAAGTATGAGGTATTAATGGGCCTGACATTTTTCCCTTCGTTTGTGTCCGTAAACAGAGATAGTACTGTAGGTGTACAGATTCCTTTTGGCATTTAATTAGCATAAGATAGATAGCAGCAGCAAGGCAAAACAATGTCAGTGCAAGACTATTTTTTAATTTAAAGATTACATACCCTGTTTTTCTCATGATGACTGACCAATGCAGAAAGAATTTCAAACCAAATCAATCCCAGCGCATAAATGTCTACTTCCTTTCCATATCTGTCCCCAAACTACAAAGATCACAAGAACAATATAGGTGTGAAATCCATCTGGAAAGCACTTCTTAAAGGTAAAATCTGAAATCAGTAGAAATTGGCGCCTGATGACTACAGGACCACCATTACTTGATCTTCATATTAGTCTTTAACCCTTTTTGCTACAGACATGTTAAATTACATTACACACCAGTGTCAGACTTTATACAAGCAGGCTAGCTAAATTAAACCATTGTGTTTGTAGACTGCCCTCTCCAGAATAAGGTTATCCTTGTATACAGTCATATCAGAGAACTTCAAACAACTTGGTTTAGTACTGAGATTAAGGTTGAACACAACCAGTGCTGAGTTGATAATTTGTGTGCAAAATGCACACAAATAAAGCAAATGATATAGAAAGATAATTACCTGTTCTGGTGCCATATATGACTGTGTTCCTCGGTTCTTAGTCAGAGGGTCATATGTCACAGAAGTCACAAGACCAAAGTCACCTATTTTTATTTTACCTTCATGTGATAGGAATATATTCTGAGGCTATATATACACATACATGTATTAAAAAAAAAAAAAGTCAATCAGACATTTTATGACCGAGGTTTATCATCAAGTATAATCAACCACAAAAGTGCTCCCCATAAAAATCTGTTAATTGTTCACAGAAATTAAGCTTTAAGAAGTCAGTGGGAGGTAGGAAACCAAGAAAGTTCAGTTAACTTCATTTTTAAACATGCAAACTCCATTTGAAATAGCATATGCTACATTAACTGTTTTTTTAACTAGGTGTCACAACTGTATCATACTTCAGTGTTCTCCTGTTGCATTGTGCATATCATTTGTTATATCCAAAAATGCATTTCAGTCTTTAATTCAGGTCCTGGGATTTTTTGCACTAGGGCAAAGCATGTAGGTTTACATGAAATTCCACTCAAACTATAGATTTTTCCCTAGACACAGTAGGATTATCTGTATGAAATCAATTGCAGAGTTGGGGCTTACTACAGGCATCTCACAGTGCCACTTTGAATTTTCACTGACCATTTTTCATTTTTAAATTTGACGAAGTCGTAAGGAAATGAAATAGAATTGGATGTTTTTGTTTTTGTTTTTTCTTTAATGAAACTTTCCAAACCATCTAACATTCCAAAGATGGTAAACTATATTTCTGAATGTTATTAAAGCAAAACCAAGCAGCCTCATCCTGTCTTTTACTTAAAGAAAATCCAGTGGACTAAAAGGGCAGGAGGGACTTAGTATTTTACAGGAAGTGATTTCTGTGTCAAGGATGCCCAGCACAGTTCTTCTCTTCAAGTATAACCAAGTCCACACACATTTATTAACAGTATCTATGGTGTCTCACCGCTACACTATCTGAAGGCTTCATTCCTGCCAGGCACAAGTGGATCTCAGAATGAAGAAAGCTTGAACCTATCCTGCAGCTGTGATTCTGGGAGATCTCAGATGGCCAAGCACCTAAGCTGACAGATTTAATTGGGATAAAAGTTCCTAAATTAAAATGCAGACAGACAAGATAGCAATAAAACTTGGAAGCAGGTTACAGTTAGTTTCCATAGATGAAAGATTGGGGCAGTAAATTCACAGGAACACAAAAAAGCAGGACATAGAACTGAGGTGAAAATAGAGTGGGACTAAGAAGGAAGAGGTGCAGAGGTAAGAGATCATGAGTCGAGACAGAAAGCATTTATATAGATATCTGGAAAAAAGAGGTGTGCTAAATGAATGTATATTTGTGGTTCACTTTAGTGTTGTAGCAGTAAGCCTCAAAGAAGGGCTGGACTCTAGGAGATAGTGAATGTATGTGCCTATGAGACAAGATTCTAAGAGTGGGCAGTGACCATCATCTGGAAGGACACTGAATGCAAAGCAGAAGATTTCAACCTCTAACTCAAGAAGTCTATGAAATTAAAGGTACTGAAGGTCTTGAGCGGAAAGGAATATGCATCAAGATCAGCATCACTGTATCAACTCTATTCTAATGCTCCCTAGATATTTAGAATTAGTTACTGTATGAGGACAATACCCTGAATCAACATTTGATGTGACCCACTACAGCCATTTTTAGTATTTAGGAACATCACCACTCTAACGACTTTTGTTCACAAAGTGAGTGTTTCAAAACAATAAGCAACATTATAGCTGGCACATAAAGCAGTGAAGGCTTGGAATTTTGTCCTTTAAAAATATTTTCTTAAGATTGTATGGTTATGCACTTGTGGAGATGGTGAGACTGTATCCAAAGAACTAGCCTTCAAATATGTGTATGCAGTACATGATACTAGAACAAGAACAATTTTTAATCAAATGCAGTATGTGTTAGGATATACTGTCCCCTTAAAATTTGACAAGTGAAAACTTCCTAGACTCACATCTTCCTTCTTTTAATCACTTCATTACCACAGATGGTTAGTATTCCTTTTTCTAAGGGTCTGTCTTGTGACCCAGTAACACACAGTACACTGAAAATGCCTGTTAACTGATGGCTACTGGTTTCGGTTGGTTGTTCTTTAAGTACTGCATTCTAAGGTCCTTTAGTTCACCTCCTGATTTTAGAATGAAATCCAGCCAGATACTGGGAAAAAAAAAATTGTTGTATTATCAAAAGAGGCATGGTACTAGAGTATATAACAGAGCAAGCAAAAACTAGAACAATTTGCATTTCTCTAAACTTCCAATAAATACTACTTTTCTCAAAGATTTTTACAATTATTAACTACCTGTTCTACTTACCTTGAGGTCTCTATGAATTAAATCTTTAGAATGAATATAGTCCACTCCTTTCAGTACTTGCAAAAATTTGTCTTGTGCCATCATATGATAGTTTTGGTTTTGTCTGTTATTTTCAATCCACTTGTCCAATGGCCCCTGTTCACATAATTCCATTTGGATGAAGAGGCAAGGAACTGCTATGTCAGAATTCTTACTGAAAAAAAAAAAAAAAAAAAGATATACCTGTAGTAAGCTTATTAACTAAGTGCTAGGATGGCTGTAGTAGTCATCAGACAGCGATAAGGCCTGCAGGAATCATCACAGTCATCAGACAGTGATAAGGCCCGCAGGGGGTCCCTTAACCTTGAGAGACCATGACAACACATTTCCTGAGGATAAGGAAGAGGAGGAAGTAAGACCAAATGTGGAAAGGACAGTCCGTGTCACACATCCATTGGGCAGGAAAAGTAACTTTGTGCTATCAGAAAAGATATAAAAAGAGTGTGTTCCTTGCAATAAACACCATTTGCCGCTCATCATGTCAATGTCTTAAATAGCGTGTGAGTGGTCCGGGACGGGGCGCAGGACCGGTAGGGTTGGGTCGGGCGCTGGGTCCGAGGGCTGTCAAGCCACTGCACACTGGGCAGGCCGATGCCCGGGTTGCCAGAACAGAGGCAACAATATACCATATTAAAACTGACAAAATACAGTTCTTCCTAAGCCACTGCATCAGTGATCCCCAGGTTTTCCCAGCGGTAAAAAATGAACAAACAAAAACCCCAGCCACCTACTTTTTTTCTTTTTTCAATTGTTATTCTAGATTTAAAAGACCTTATACCACTATGTACTAGATCTAACTATGTAACTTTCCAAAACAAGCAATCCCTGCTCAGTTGCTACATAACCATGGAAGATTCCCCTTACCTCCTTGTTCACACTGAAAATTGTCTGAGTGCCCCAGTTCTTCTCTCCCCCCTCCCTCCCCCATATGTAGAAGAATGTTTTATTAAGGAAGAAATAGCACTGCACTTGGGTCTCATCTCACCCTCTAGGAACTACTGCAAACCCCTGGTCCATTACAATCAAGCACAGCATTAGCCTTCCTCTCTTACATAAAATGATCACATTCTTTTAAATTTAGTCCTTTAAAGAAAGGACTAAATGTTAAAGGACTTAAGTGTTTTACATACATGGAAAATGTTCAGAGTCAGGTTGGACAAGGCTTTGAGCAACTTGATCTACTGAAAGATCAAGTTGCATATGGCAGGGTTAGTTGGAAGTGTATGATCTTTAAGAGTCCCTTCCAACCCAAACCATTCTATGATTATATAATAAGCCTGTGAGCCTGAAAGTTGAAAGTCTAAATGACATACATTCACAGAGCTGGCAGCTTCACACTTTCCAGAAGAGCTCTCTAACTATCAGCCCATAGAATAAGCTGAAACTGGAGATGAGGAGGAAAAGGACAATATAGAGAGGAGGAGACACTTCCTTGAGGTCAGAGCACTAAGTGGAATTCCAGGCTGGGGCTGCAGCCTTGAGGAGTTTTTTTCTTCTTTTATCCAGTATCTATTTGAAATGTGTAAGTGACGTAGAGACTCCAACATAGTAATGGCTGGGTTTTCACATGAAACTTTTTTTTTTTTTTTTTTCAATTGCCTACTTTATTTCCCTTTTTCTGAATGCACTGAACATATACATCAACCATGATTTCAAATGCATTGACATTTTATGGCTGTATGCAGCAACCTACCTGAGGGAGTGTAAATGTATTGATATGAAAAAGGCTTACCATAGAAACTATGAAATTTTAACAACCTAACTTACCAGTAAAATTCTCACCTTTGTCTTCCCAGAACTCTTAGTGCTGGAAGACTAGTTCTAATGAAAGAGCTTTTGATTATGTATACCTACTCTCAACAGCTCTTTGTTCACAACAAAAACAGACATCACAATTAAAATGCTAATTTAGAGAAATAATTAAATCTATGAGTTACTGAATAGACAGTAATTCTGAAAAGGGAAAAAAAACAAAAAACAAAAAAAGGAAACTTCCAATCTGGGATTTCGCAGCCGACTACCAGACAATTTTAATTCTAACCTCATATCTTTAATTCTTCATCCTTACACTTTTCTATAGATTCAGCAACTTCTGTATGCTAAGAGAGAGGAGAAAGATAAAATTACAAAATGTACAGTGTTCACCAAGAAGGTATTTAATTATAAACCATCTACTGCTGAAAAGTACCGGGTCTTATTTCCTAACACTAGGTATGTAAGTATCTGTATGTATTTGCAACTGTGCAATTTTGTATTGTAAAAAGAAAGGCTGATGATAGCTTATACAAAATTTGCCACGGCAAACAAGTCTGTGAGTGCAAAGGACTGTCCTGTAGTTACCTTGAGTCTGGGTAAATCATATGGTCAGTCCCTTCCCAGCTGCAATAATATCTCACTATGTTTTCATGTTCAAGCTTTGCAAGTTCTTTCACTTCACGCTTTACATTCCTATTGGGAGAAGAAAAAAAAAAAAACAACCTCAAGCAAAACAAGTGGCATTTGCCTACAAAAATTAAATACTGGGCTAACTCAAAGACATGATATCACGTAGTGGTATGCAGATAGTTTAACATCAATTTGAAAAATAGCACAATGTTCTTATGTGGTCAAAACTGTAATTACAAATTGTTTTGTTTTTTTTCTTTTTTTCCATTGGTTCAGTTATTTCAATTGCTAAAATGTTGTAACCATATTAGAAAAGCCCCACTCAAAAATGCTGAAAAACGTTTGTTTAGACATACAGAAGTTTGTAAATATTCACAATGAACTATTAGTAAATTTGACCTACACTTCCTGTTAAATTGCTTAGTGAAGACTAGCAATCTTTACAGAAGAATCGATAAAATGTTTTTCAGTACTGACCCCCACGGTTACATATTGTAGGGGACAGTTATTTCCAAATTTAAGTTAACTATTTCATAGGGAATTACTTCAAACTTTCTGGATAGATTACTGAAAAGAAATGCGAGTTTCTCAGCTGCTGTTTTGAGTCTATTCTACCAGGTACTAGTTAACAGAAAATTATCTTCTAAAAAAATTGGTATCATGATTCCGCGTGGAGATTTGTAAAGGACAATGTGTCAGTCTTTATATTATGTATTATACGTAAAGCGTATAAGTTACAAACCACAGAATGTATTACTTTCATTTTTATCCATTTCCCCTAACTACAATCATTATAAATTGTGGATAAGTAGATTTTCAGACAAGGTGCCCTGTCAGAAGTAACACTGCTGCTCTCAGTGTTTTTATTAAGCAGCACATTTTCTTTAAATACATACTACAGTGTTAAATAGAATTCATAACATTCTGTACAAGCGTGTTCGGAGAAAGCAGAGTTTAATAAATCTACTTTCTTACGGCTGCATCTAAAATAATTTCAGTGCACGCAAAAATGAAGAGTTGCACGTGCTTTTCAGCTTTATGTAGAAATGAACAGTTACCAGAAAGACGGTTAATCATGAAAGTCACTTAAATGTTCCACAGACTACTAAAAAGATAACACAACTAAATAATGAAAAACGTGATTAAGGATGTCCTAAAAGAAAAACAAGCAAACAACAACAAAAACAACACAAACAGATATACAGTCCTTACTTTATTAACTCAACTCGTTTGACTGCATAGGTTCTCTCATCAATCTTTGATGTCGCTTTAAAAACATTCCCAAAACCACCTTTACCAATAGGCTCTATATCTTTATACTCTCGACGAAATCTTAAAAAAAAAAAAAAAAAAAGAGAGAGATTGAGTTCTCCAACTGAAGATTATTTAACATTAAATTTACAAGGTAAAAGAACAATCTCGATGGGATTAATACATCTGCTGAAATATCATTGTCCCGCAGTCAACCAATACAAGCAAAGGTATGAATCTTAAAAATAAAAATGTCTTAAAATAAAAAAAAAAAAGGGAACTCAACTCTATAATCCGTAGTTGCAGCTCTCATCTGAAATGTGAACAAATGGATTCCAATCCTGCTAGTAAATATTTCAAAATGTATACAAAAAGAAACGCAGTACTTCATCTGAGTGCCTACACCTAAAGATAAGAGACTCAACCAGACTCTAAGTTTAAGTTTGGTTCTGTACCAGGCAGAACAAAGTTGAAGGAGATACTCCTCAACTCCTCATATTAGTAGCGAGCACAGAGAGCATGAATATATTTCTAAGAATTAGGTCCTAATATTCTTCAGAGTAGCTCTGAACTTGAGGAATACCCTCTCTTCTAACATGATAACTGGGAAAAGGCTAAAAAAGCTGGGACTGAGAGCCTGGAGAAGGAAAAGCCCAGGGGGAAACCTCATATATATAGATATCACATATACAGATACTTGAAGGAAGGGTGCAAAGAAGATGGAACCTAGTTCTTTTCAGTGGTGCCCAGTACCAGGACAAGAGACAATGGGAACAAACTGAAACGCAAGAGTCATCTAAACATCAGGGAATACTTTTTTACTGTGATGGTAACCAAGCACTGGAACAGTTTGCCCGAAGATGTAGCAAAATCTCCAACCTTGAACATATTCAAAACCTGTCAGGGCATTGTTCCAGGGAGCCTGTTTTAGATAACCCTGCCCGAGCAGAGGATTACATGAGATGATCTCCTAAAATCACTTCCAACCTCAACCATTCTGTGGAAGAAAAAAAATATGATAAATTCATATCATCTCCCTATCCTTTCAATTTTTTGTTTTAACCCAGGCAGATGGCAAGTCCAAATAATCATGAGCTATTCCTTCTTTACTAAGTTTTTGGATGAATAACTTTTCCCATAGTACAATATGAGAAATAAAAATATTACTTGTCAATATTTCAGATAATAGATATTAACAAGGAGACAATTTGATGAATCAAGAAGGATACTGATCACAGGCTGCCATAAGCCAGCATACCTGATGGTTTCTTTTTTATTAATGTTACGGATAACCTTAGTAACCTACATCACTGTGCCAGTAGAAGACAATGTCATCTGCTGTACTTCAGTTGAAATTTTGTTTGAAAGCTGGTAGGATACTTTCCGTCTCATCTTCACATAAATGGCTTTTGGTTGTAAGCATTAAATATCATCGCAAGTCAGCTGTCACAGTACATTTGAAATTTCCAAAGAACAAATCTCAAGCATCAATTTTCTTTGAAGATGACTTTTACAGCAATATTCTCTCACGCTCTATTATAAATAAATAATCTAAACCACCACGCACTGTAATTGCTATACAGATCTTAGAAAGAACTCCTCCTTACCTTTCATCCACAGTATACTCATCACCTGCCTCACTTTTATTTCTCCAGATATCTGACATCACTTTTTTCTGCTCGTTTCTTGCATTATCGAAATTAGGTGCCAATACTCTTTAATAGAGATAAAAATAAAATGCATAGTGAGCCGTTTTTCTAATAAGCGACAAGAGAAAAGAAACACGCCAACCAAAACTGGCACTTATTTGTTAGATATTAAAAAAAAAAACAAAACAGTAAAGTGGGTTTAAATATAGTTTATGGAAGATGCAATCTAGAAATTGGAAGATGCAATCTAGAAATAAACACGTACCTTTTGGATTTTACGGCAGAACTTGGCACATTTCTCTACATGAAAAAAAGAAACAAAGTCAAAAAAGATGTCCTGAGTATTTTTACTGCATTTAGGTTAAAATGTGGCTGTGAAAGTATACAAGATTTACCTATCAATGCATTCATGTCTAATATTAAAAAAAAAAAATTAAAAAAATTTCAAATATGAACTATGCACAGGACTTGAAGTCCTGTGATCCTCCTGTAAATTCAGATCTATCGACTCCCTCAAAGGTAGAGAAGCCTTGCAGAAAAATCTTTAAAATTTAAGGATTGGACAATTTTACAAGAGCAAGCGCTGGATCCTGCACCTGTCACAGGGTAACTCTGGATCTGTGTACAGACAGGGAGATGAGAGGCTGGAGAGCAGCTCCATAGGAAGCAATGTGGGGGTTCTGGTTGTTGGCAAGTTGAATCTGAGTCAGCAGTGTGCTGTCAGCCCAAAGGGCCAACTGTACCCTGGGGTGCCTCTAGCCCAGCACTGCCACTGGGTGAGGAGAGGGGTTGTCCCACACTGCTCTGTGCAGCCTCACTTCCAGCACTGGGCGCAGTTTTGAGTACCACAATATAAGAAGGACATCAAACTACAAGGGCTGCTCTGAAAGTAATGCCTCTTATTTTATTATCTTGACCCATGACAGCAGAGGCAAATGTTGATGGTATAGCAGTAGAGGTCAAACTTTTCTGACAATATTCCATAAAATTTTGTTGCCATACAACAAACGGCATCTGACATGGAAGCACATACATAGCAAACATGTTACATTCAGTTTCTCCATGTGGAAAAAAATTGCACCCATTGACATTCACTAGCACAATGAGGAGGTGGGTGGTGTGTTTCAGCAGTGGTGACAAAGACAGCAGTCACCTCCACTGGCACAGATTTTTGCAAGTGTGGCATGCAGGCACTTGTTCATCACCAACACAAATGCAGCTAATGGTGGTGACTGTGTTGGGAAACAGTGTTTTGTAACAGAATTTTCTCCATCAGGTAGAGCACAATTGCACTATCTGTAGCAGTTTCCATGAAAATAAACAGGAAGCATCATTTTCAGAGTGACATGTCCAAAGGGAGGTTACAAAGATGCTTAAGAGTCTGTAGGGCAAGATACGTGAGGAGCAGCTGAGGTTCCTTGGTTTGCTCAGCCCAGAGCAGAGGAGCTGAGGGGAGGCCTCATGGTGGCTGTAGCTCCTCACAGGGAGTAGAGAGGCAGCACTGAGCTCTGCTCTCTGTGACAGTGACAGAACCCCTAAGGAAAGCATGGAACTGCATCAGGGGAGGGTCAGGTCAGGCTGCGGATTAGGTAAAGGTTCTTCACCAGAGGGTGGTTCAGCACTAGAACAGACTCCCCAGTGCAGGTGTAGGGTTTGAATTTGGGTGGTGCTGCGTGGACCCAGGAGTTAGACTTGATCTTTGAGAACTGTCCCTTCCAACTCAAGATATTCTATGATTCTTGCTCTATTCAGAGACTAAAATGTAATTCTGATGAGGACTACTTTTATACTATACCCGAGAATTCAAAGGCTCTTCAGATAGTGACATGTCTTTCGCTTTTTCTGCCAAGCTTGTAGCTGAGTCTTTAAAGGTAATACCCCTGTTAAGGAAAATAACAATCTGATTTTAAGTGGAAGTATGCAATCATGAACAACAACAACAACAAAAAAACTTTCTACAGTGAAAAACTAAGCATAGAAATAAAGCCAGCTTTTAAATGAAAGATCTGTGAAAGCATTAACAGTCATGACTGATTTAAACTGCAAAACTTTATCAGGAGAGCTAGTAAAACTGTAACATATTGTAATATACTCTTCCATTTCTATAAAATCTAAGAAGTATGGCATCCTTTAATTAAAGAAATTAAATACAGAGGTTTATTTCAACACAGTGCAGCCAACTAAGAATACATCGCTTTACATTGCCACAAAAAATATGAAAGCGGTAGTGGCATTACTGCCAAATTAACTGCTAGGCACAATCTTGACACAAGATTCTGAAGTTACAAACAAAACACTATACGTGTTCATTTACTTTTGTCAAGCAAATTTTCCCTTCAGTAGGGATGAAGATTTATGAAGAATGAAAAAGGTAAAAAACCATAATAAATCAGAATGTTGAGTACAAAAAAAAGTACTGAAAGAATTATACTATGTTCACAGACGCGTCACAGTAGGAGAATGAATGTTAGAAACATCATGAAATAATACTACTGATAGGAGTATCTACATTTATTTTCTGTTGCAATAAAAATGCAGTAGAACTATTAGTAAGAAGCTATGACAGTTTTTTTTAGGATTAGATCACATGATCCCCTAAAAATCAGTAAATATTTTGTATTATCATATTACTAGTAAACCCAACTTACCATGACTCAGACTGACTCCACTTTCTAGAGGAATTACTAAGTTCACGAAATGTATGATTAGAGTTTTCACTTTCCAGCTGAGAAAAGGGGGGGGGAGGGGAAAAAGAGTTGAAAAAAATCATGTAAAGAATCCCTAATACAAAAACACCCTTATAAAGAGGAAGGTCCTAAGTGACAGTTGTCAGTGGCTTGAAACATTCAAAGCACTGCATAAGGATGGCATCTGCCCAGCTTCCACCCAAGACTAGTGAAAAAACACAGCCCTCTCAAAGTGAGCATTTTCCCAGTCATAATGTGATCATAAACACACACATTTGTGGGAATCTGAGATCTATTAAAAATGAAGAAAAGAGTAACAGTTACTGAAAGGGAATGTTTTCATTCAGCAGTTGTCTGTGTGGAAAAAATGAGATGTACACAGGCTTTGGTACACGTAATCTGCATAACTGAAAATCTAACTTCGCAGCTGTACAAAACAGCAGTTAAATGTCTTCAGTGTCAAAGTTAATAACAGAACACTAAAAGCAACACGTGTGTATAGTTGTTATTATACAAGGTTGTAATAGATGGATAGCCAGAGGTCATAGAGGAACAACTCACGCACACTGAGGCTCACGGCTAGGATGGATGCTCACCACAAGGAACTCCACACAGGAGCAATCTCCAGAAGAGATGCTGCCTTAGTGGTGGTCAGGAGAGGTGGAGTCAAGCTCCACCCCTTCCGGGAGCACAGCTGAACTACCTTCACCTGTGCTCCCGCAGCTGACCCGTCACTTGCCTCAGATGGTTAATCAGAGGTTCAGGCTGTGATTAACAGTTTCCCATACAACGTGTAATTGCTACAGACCATAACCCAACAAAAAGTGAGAGTTTACACTTCAATAATATCCAACAACAAAAAATAATTTAAAAAATTAATTTAAAAGATTTGAATTGAGCAAGACACTGGGCCTTTATTACTTTCAGAAATATATAACTCCTGTCGCATTTTGTTTAAAGTCAAAAAGATACCCTTCTCCTCTGTGCTGCCTTCCCATTACTTGAGTTATTTCATATGTACTTCTCTGTATATTTCAGAAATGGTTAGGGATCAGTATTATATTTCTGACACTTTTGTGGATGTACGGAAATAAAATGGCTGTCACAAAGACAACAGCTCTGCTTCCTAAAGGACAGCATTAGCAATTGCTTCACTAAAATCATCCCTAGGGCGTCATGGAAGTGAAGCTCTTTTGATTCTAACTGCCACTTTTGCCATTCTCACACTTCAAAGATTATTGATCAGACCGAAGGCAGTAGAAGATTCATGCTTATGGCCAGTCAGCTTGACAATACTTCATAGAACAGAAAACTGTTATATTATAATAGGGAGCGGTCAGAATTTTTTAATATACATTGCCATTCAAGGATGCATGTATCAGACCATTTCCTGAAATGCATACAGATATCAACTGTGATGTTTTTTAATCCAGCAATTGAACAGAAAACCCTGATGAATTTTACCCACCGAACCCTGTAGCCCAACCAACATAAGGTGGATTGTTTCCACCTTAAGTGGAATCCACAGAACATATTTTTATACAAAATGAGGAAATCTGCTTAAGGGATTAAAGAATTTAACTTCAGTCTTAAGGCAAGCTACAACACATACTCTGAAAGATTCTTCCTCCCGTAGCGCTTTACATGCTTCTTCTGCAGCAGCTTGTTTTGCAGCAACTAGAGAGTTTCCAGTGCCATTTCCATATACGCGACCGCTAATTGTACAGCTACAAGAATACCTGTAAGATATAACAGAGAATAAAATCTCCTTACAGCCTATATTGCAAGTTTAAATTTAATGACCTTAAACACTACAGTCGACTGACATTATAGATAAGAAAGCTGATATATGCATCTTCAGGAGTATATTTCCAGTGTATGTTTAATGTAATTAGTAATGACAGGTAAGTAATTTTCAGGAAGTGGGTATTTAACACATTTTATAAGGTTTGACTACTCAAAGCATCTTACCATAGGCACCCACAAGTTATCCATCATGTAAGTTTTAAAACAAGTGATTTTGCAGACAAAGTTCTCCAGTAGATATCTTCTAGACATCTAAAACATGCATATATTCTTTACCACCCCTCAGCTGTCATTAATTGGAATGTCTGCACAACTCACTGACCACCAAGCATATGGAGACACAGGCAGTCTCTCCCTCACACTTGATTCCTAGGGGTCCTTGAAATACACGCAGAGAGGCCCACAGAGGTGCCAGAGCACCAGCTAAGTGACACTGTCAATACTGGCTATCATTTTATCATATCACAAAAATCATAGAATGGCTTAGGTTGGAGGCGATCTTAAGGTTTACGTAGTGCCACCCCCTTGCCCCACACAGGGCTGCTGCCCACCAGCTTGGGCTGCCCAGGACCCCATCCAGCCCGGCCTTGAGCCCCTCCAGGGATGGTGCACCCACAGCTTCCCTGGGCAGCAGTGCCACAGCCTCAGCGCCCTCTGAGTAAAGAATTTCCTCCTAATACCTGATCATCCTCATGGCCCTCCTCTGGATCCGCTTCAACAGCTCCGCATTTTATTTTATTATTTTTTTTTTTAAACTCAGGACCTCAGGCCCAGACACACTACTTCAAATGGTGTATCAATCCATCTCTTCTCCCAGCTGAACAGACTGTCTTCTTAGCCTCTCCTCTTATGCCCTGCCTATCCCTTCCAAACAGCCCATAGTGCTCTGTTCAGCACTCCAGTCATGGCACTCATCCCACCAAATCTTGCTGATACCAATAATATCACAGCTTTGGGAAAAGACCAAAGATCCCAGTTCATCCTGTTCATTCCTCATACTGCATGCATTGGTGTACAAGCATTTCAGACATGCTCCCGAACCCATACTGTTCCTTGGAGCAGCACAGATGATCCCATTAGCCTCAGATGGTGTTGTACCATCCCTTACATTAAAAATCAGTCTTTGTAATGGTATCCCCCCCACTCCCATCAATCTTAGCTTTTATCTCATGGTGAGTTAGAAAACATACAAAAAGTATTAAAAGCAATAAAGAACATTAAGTACAACTTACATTGGAGCATGGGCGTCTCCGGTACGTTTTATGTTGTTGTAATCAACTAGCTGCAAAGTCTTTTGCGCATACTTATTTAGCAGGCTGACGAAGTCAAATGAAAGAAGCACATCCCCAGGTGGAGGAGATGTCACTGGATCTGGAGCACACGCATTTAAAGGATTATCTTGCTACAAGGCAAACAGAATAGATAACTTAGAAACTTCAGCTTAATAAGTAGTTTAATATAAACTGCACATGGAAACTAATACAGCTGCAAGGTTTGCCAGCATTTCAAAATACTTTTAAGAAATTCTAAATTCGTATTATTGTGCAACTTCAGACATGACAGAGGACAGCCACCACAAGGCAAAATCACTACATTTTGAATTTCAGAACAATCATGAGTTTCCAAAGTATTTCAACAGGGTGTGTAACAACCTAATATCGTATCTGCCACCTCTTTTAGCAAAAGGCAGGGAACTAGCAGTGCAATGTCTCATAAAAAAGTAAGGAGCAGAGCCAAGAAAAGGGATGGCAGCAGGAAGCTGCTGATGCTGCAAGGGCTACAACTGCTCCTGTGCACATAAAAGAAGGGAGAATGCAAATGTAAATAAATCAAGAAGGTATAGAAACAGTTATACCATAAAAAAAAATAATGGCAAGAAGGATGAATCAAATCAAGTGAAAGTAAGCCATTTTAAGAGAAAGGCAGCAACACACACTGAATAATAGCTTGTACGTGTTCTAAGGACTTCATATACAGAACAGTTGCCAAGATGGAAAAGGAACACTGTTCACTCCAGATACACTAAGGCAGCTCTAAGCTGCCTTAAAGTTTAAAGGCAAATAAATTACCTCATCTCCCTATAACCAAAAAAAAAAAAAAAAAAAAAAATCTTTATATTACCCAGTAGTAGAATAATAAACACAATAATTAAGTGGTTAAAAAAAAAAGTTAGAAAACAGTGAACATAACAAAACAAGCAACATAAGCAATTAGAATCTCTTCTAAATTAAACAATGATAATTTCTTCGCTACTTGAAGAGATTCATCTTCAACCATTGCTAGTAAAATAAATACATAAATCATACAGCTTGCTCACCTTTTGTACAATCATGTCCCACGTTTTTGCTGCTGCTGCTGCTTTTGCTTCCTTCTTACTTTTACCAGTGCCTGTACCATAGTCTTTACCATCTATTCTAACCACAACTGTAAACCTGCAATAAAGGAAACTTCCCTGTTACATTGGTAAGTTTCGTCTCATATATACTTTAAAACTTTTTCAGATAAAAATCATAGTTTTATTACGTTCAAAGCACTAAATTACCTGTGGAGTTATCTGAGCATCTATGTGTGTTTTTATTATATCTAACTCCTGGTCATCATAATTCTTTATAGTAAGGATTTTAAAAAACATCTCCTCCCTTGCCACAACCGTATGTTCTATACTAGTTCTAATAGTGTTTCTAAAAGCAAAATTACTAAAGAATGCATAAGGTCATCATTATTATAAGGCAAGGTTGTGAAGCCCTAATACCTGAACACATCTCAGCACCGTAAAACTACACAAACGTTAAAGATTAGCTAAACTTGATTTCATGCATCCAGAAATGACACTACACTTACCTTTCAGAGAGTACTGCAGACACTACTTAGTGAGCACAAAAGACGCGTCTGCTTGTACAGTTAGAAGAGTAGCACAGTTAGGATGGTACTTTACACGTGTTATAGTTGGAAAGATTATCATGGTGGAAAAAGAAACAGTCAAGGAAGAAATGCTCACCCATATCCAAGGATCTAGGCACACACACTCCAAAAAGCAGGGATCTCCAGAAAGAGATCATTCCCCAATGGTAGTCAGCCCTTAAATGGGGTCTAGGTCACACAGCTGAATTGCCTTCACCTGTGCTCCCACGGCTGACCCAGCCCTTGCCTCAGGTGATCAATCAGTGGTTCAGGCCATGACTCAACAGTTCCCAAACACTGCTGTTCCATAAGTTATACATTTAAAGGCAGTCCCTTTCTGCCACTTTGAATCTCAAAAAAATAATAGAGGTGCATCAGAAATGCAGAATGGTGTTACCCAGTCACTTCACAGAATCATAGAATGGCTTGGTACCCCAACGGCCATCAAGCCTTGGGCTGCCAACCTCCATATCTAGTACTAGACTCCAGTATAACTCTCTGCTGTGACTGCTGTAAAAATACCAACAATCAGTCCTGCCCTGGAACACTCAGCCACTGATCCTTCCCACTCTGATGTACAACCAATCATGCCATACTGCTCATGCAGCAATACAGTGAGTCAGACCAGGAAACTCAAGAGTGACTGTACTCTGTCAGCTTGGGGTGGAGCCAGCTTTTTTTATAGAAGCTGGTATGGTACTGTGTGTTAGATTTGCAGTGATGTAAGCGTTGATAAGCGTTGATGAAAAAGTAGCTTTTGCTGAGCAATGTTTGCAGTGTATCAAAGTCTTTTCAGCTTCTCACTCTGCCCTGCTGGCACAGAGGCTGGGGTGCACAAGGAGTTGGAAGGGGACAGCTGACCCCAACTGACCAAACATATCCCCGCCCATACCATAAGACTCAACAAAAAAGTTGGAAGACAGGAGGAGGAAATGGGGGTTTGGTGCTTTTCCAAGCAGCCAGTAGTGTGATGAAGACGTGCTTTCTTGGAAATGGCTAATAGTCTGCCTGCTGATGGGAAGTAGTGAGTGAATTCCTTATTTTGCTTTGCTTGCACATACAGTTTGCTTCAGTTTTCTTTAACTCCCCAGTTTTTCCTCACTTTTGCCCTTCCGATTCCGTCTGTTGAGAATGAGCGCCAGAGACACCTGAGAGGGTCAGCTTATTATTGCAGTCCAACACTGCATTCCACTCAGAACAGCCTGAGTCATACAGGATTTCCCTAGATAACACTAGCACAGCTCACATCACCCACAAATACAAGACAGCAGGTTGAATTATATTTTTAACATAACAGAACACACATTAAGATGAAAAAGTGCAATGAATTGGATTTGAATGCGTACACACATTCTACTAGTTCCATGCAATCCCTTTAAAGTATGAATTGAATGGGAGGGAAAAAAAAAAAGATAGTAGATCAAGGCTTGAGAGACAGATAATAATTTGCTGAGGTATTACGGTCAAGTCTGAGAATAAGTCAGCACACAGAGTGCAGGCTGGCAACAGGAGATCACTGTGCAAAAAAAACTATCCTGATTATTAGCATAAGATCTGTCTTCATGCAGGCTAGCAAATAAAAAGAAGGAAATATTATAGACATTGGGTATCTGTGATCTGTGGTAAGGGAAAGAACAGCGAGACATCAGACATTGCATTTGTGTTAAAACAGTAAACAACCCCATGTATTCCATCCTCTGTGTTTGTCTCTAAAAATAAAAGCAAAAAAGTTTAAGACCCTTCTCTTGTAACAGATGTTCAAAAATGCCACACAAAAACATGTTGGTAACCAAACAATTAATGTAGACTGGACCTTTACTCTTAGAAATTAACAATATAAATCACCAAATTACTTTGTAAAACTCAATAAAAATCAAAGCACTTAAATTACCACATATTATAAACCACTGGCTGCAATCCATCCACCTCCTGAGATAATTCATGACAAAAAGCATCAATGCAATATGACCACCAGCAACAAGTGCTCCCAAAAAGCAGCCATTAGCTCTAAGATAAGTTTCCCTTAGGCCCTATATGCGCAATGACACCTCCTGCACACACCCATCGCTGTTTGCAGGCAGCTCTCTGCCACACTTCCAGCAAATCAACTTCTGTTGACTGCAGTCATCACCCAGTTCTACCTAGCGCTGATGCTCACTGGCATGTGTGGTGAACTTACTCGGGGTCGTGAGACGGGCCTCTCATGTTCACATCGACGTAATCGAGCTTGTATTTATTCTTCTGGCAGTAGCTGTTGATCTTGCTCATACACTCTCGGTCCATCTCGATGCAATATCTGAGTACCAAAAGATTCTGTAGAGAAATATTCAGGGCCTTGCCTGAGCCTCACGCAGTGCTACAGAGGCAGCCCCCGTTCTGCCAGAGTACTGCTGTGACAGAGGACAAAATGCTGCCTGGAGGAGAACAGTCACGGAGAACTAACTCTGATTTCTCATTCAAGTTGTTGGTTTACAACTGTATTCTAAACCTACTGAGATTATAGATTCAGAAAGCAGAACGGCGAGTTTAGTGATGAAGGATGATTTCTCAGCAGATTTCTGGAAGAGGTTGAATCACTCAGAGGATGCTGAGAGAAATCTGTAACGTTTCTCCATAAAGAATGAAAACTGCTTTCTTCAGAGCAGAACCGAGGCACGCCAGCCCGCACTCTCAGGCTACGAGGCTGTCGGGCTCCGTGACGCGCATGATGGAACCAGGAAGAGAAAAATAAACGCTTATAGAAAAAAAGCAGATAAATCGGAAAGACCGCCTTAGCGACAGTTACTTTTTAACGGGTACTCCGGACAGGCTCGGACCAGCCCCGCTCCCCACGGCCGCCGTTACCTCCGCTGTCGCCGCCGCCGTGCCGTCCCGCACCGCCCGAAGAGCCGCGCAGCGCTCGGTGGACGCAGCCCCGCCCCCGTTTCCCACAACAGCGCGGCGCCGGCACGAAACGAAAGCGAAAGGCGGACGGGGAGCGCGGGTGGGCGGCTGCGCTTCATTCACTGCCCTGCCCTGCCGCCGCGGGCCGCTGCCTGCCTGCAGTGCTACGGCCCGCTAAGCGAGCGCCCCGGCTTACATCTCCGGGCACAGGCAGCCCGGCTCGGGGTGCACGGAACCCTACAGCCGTCTTTGCTGAGAGGGCGGAGGGCCCCTTTGACAGCTATTCCTGACCTGACTCTAAGTTAAGTAACTCAAGAAGTTTATTTATTAGCAGTAAATTAAAGGCGCGAGAGGCCCCGCCCCACGGGACTCTCTTTCCCCTGCGGCCCCGCCCAGCGCCGGGGCGGGCGCAGGGTTTGGTGGCTACGCCGCTCTGTGCCACGCACGGCTCTGCGCGCTGCGGCGGCGGGCGGAGCGCTCTCGGCTGCGGCCCTCGGGCGCAGGGCGGAGAGGCGTCGCCATGGGGGTGCACGGCGTCAAGGCGGTCTTCTTCGACCTGGACAACACGCTGGTGGACACGGCGGCGGCCGGGCGCCGCGCCATTGAGGAGGTACGTAGGGGCGGCCGCGAGAGGGCGCGGGGCATACAGGGCGGCGGTGTCCGGACGGGCTCTGCTGTGCGTTGCAGGTAGTGAACGCGCTCCGCTCCAAGCACCACTGCGGGGAGGGAGAGGCCCGCGGGATCTGCGACAAGGTGCAGGCGAAGCTCCTCAAGGAGTGCCACGACCCCGGCAAGACGTGCATCACCGACCTGCGGATCTCGCACTGGGAGGAGGCGATCCAGGAGACCATCGGCGGCGAGGCCAACCGCAGCCTGGCCGCGGAGTGCTACTTCTTGTGGAAAGCCACCCGGCTGAGGCACCTGACGCTGGCCGAGGACACGCGGGGCATGCTGACCGAGCTGCGCAAGGCCGTCCGCCTGCTGCTCCTCACCAACGGCGACCGGCAGACGCAGCGAGAGAAGATCGAGGCGTGCGCCTGCCAGCCCTACTTCGACGCCATCGTGGTGGGAGGCGAGCAGAAGGAGGAGAAGCCCGCGCCGTCCATTTTTCACTACTGCTGCGACCTCCTGGGCGTGCAGCCGGCAGAGTGCGTCATGGTGGGGGACTCTCTCGACACAGACATCCAGGGAGGTCTGAACGCCGGCCTGAGAGCGACCGTCTGGTTAAACAAGTCGATGGCGGCCCCAGCTGATGCCTCCCCGGTGCCTCATTACGTCATTTCCTCCGTTCTCGATCTGCCGGCCGTGCTGCAGAAGATAGAGCACAAAGTGAATGGGAAGTTAGGAACTGACCGTGTGGTGGGCGGGACCGAGGCACGCTGAGGGCTGCGGCGCGGCAGGGAGCTGCTGGCTGTCCTCTTGATAAAAATCTGACCCTAGGATTTTCAACTCGTGTATGTTATGTTTTAAGCAGTGGGTGGGCGAGGAGGAGCACGGTTGTCAATGAAACGGGGTAAAAACAGTATTGGATCAATATAAAAGATGCAAGTGCAATTAGCTTAAAATAACTGCCTGTATCTGGAAATTACTTCGACTGACTGGCTAAAGCATGTTTGTCTCTGATGGAAGTCCCTTGTTGCTACACTGGAAAAGAAAATTGGAATGTTTTGATCATTCAGTGGCAGTTATTTGCTTTGCTGACCTGTAAGTTCAGCAGAAGCTTCAGTTCAAACCTTGCTGGCAGCACGTAAAAACATGAAGGTGAGAAAGCAGTGTGCAATTTGCAGACCTTCACAGTCCATCTGCGACTTATCTCAGAAACTGAATTTTGCTGTTCCTAAAACCAGAATTTATTGATAGAACTTATTATGTAGCAAACCACTAGGAAGTGATTTTTTCTGATCCCTTTTCAAGTTTTGCATTTTTTTCAGTCTTTGCAGTGACTTTTATGGAATCTGTACATGTTGCCAAAAGTACTTCATTGTACATACAAATTTGCATTTGTACAGGGGACCATTTATCAGAGGAACTCAGTGGATAAGTTTTTACTTTATATCATCTTGGTGCTGCAAATAAGCAGTGTACTTGTAAATCAGATAATGATTTTTGTTGGAACGTAATTGATACAACAGGGATATTTTCAGCAATCATCTTACTGTACCGTAACTTCTTTGGCAGTACATATTATTGTTCTGATTTTTATTAGAGATTTTTGATCAGACACATTGGTGAAACTGATTTTGGTCTTGCTCAGGTATATGACCACTCAGATTCAGCTGCAGGATCATTGCTGTTCTTGACTGTTTGAATGGCACTGCTATTCAATCCCTCCTTATTCCCATTTCCACATGTGGCTTGTGTGATTTACTCTGGAGATTGTTAGTTGTTTGTAAATGGCTTTCGTAACACTTTTTCATGAAAATGGAAAATATATAATTACAGTGTACAATTTCTTGATGTGTATGTGCATTTGGTGGAACATTTGAAACTAGATGTTACTGAGATGACCCTCTGAAACACCAAGATTTCTCTTTCCCAGATTATTATATTAATTTGAATTTGTTGTATTTCGTATACTTAGTACAAAAGAAATAAGAGAATTTTGGGTGAGCGTGCACAAGAAATGTATAGAAGAAATGTACCTATGTTTACATGAATTTAAATTGAGATTTAATACAATTAAGAAAGTTTCACATAGCATCATGGATTCTGTTTAGAGGAGGGTGTTAATCTGGATTAAATGACTCGGCAGTGAGTATAATTTCCATGAAAGTAGGTTTCTCCTACATTGAAATAGATTGCCATGTTCACTCAAGCTGGAACCTCTTCCATCAAATTAACCCTTAAAAATGATAGAGCCATTCACGTGCTTAATGTCATCTAGCCAAGACCTTTGAGATGCTAGAATGACTGAGTACAGAGGCAGGCTCCACTTGTACCTGTGAGGAAACAGGCATAAACCACAAGTGATACAGTGAGTTGCCACATGTAATATGAGCCAGTGGGACTGACTGGACGTGCCTTTGTTACTGGAGTAAGAAGCCTAAGTTAAGATTTTATTTTGCCTTTGGGAGAGTATGAAAACAGTCTTATGAGCAAAACATTGCTAACATTCCTTATAATGCAAGACTGAGAGAAAAATAATGAAGGTCATTGAGCCCTCCAGGAATATTTAAAGTGGAAATGTATCCAAAAGGTTAGATGGATCCCTGAAAAGATAACTTAGTTGAAGTAATCTGTTTTAACCATACTGAAGGAAAACAACTTTGTTTACAACAGTATCCCAGAATAGAAATGAAGCAGTTTAACTGCGCTGCTTGCATAGCATCAGGCTGACAGAACTTGTGTCAGAATGAGGTTTCTGACCCAGCTGTGATGTAAAATAACAAATAGTAGTAATTCACAGTTCTGCCTGTGGGATTGAAAGATATTTATTTACCAGGTTACCTTTTTTTAATGTAAGTTGAGGCTTGTATTCTCTCGCTGTTGCATCATTCTGAAGTAGGATGCTGAGCCTGCTTGTTGTTTAAAAGGTCCCTTATTATATGAGTCTGTTCTTTGTTTTGCAGTTGGTTTTAACCAGTTACTTTCTTATGTTTATATCTATGAAAAAAATGCTGTAACTGAACACTCAGGGGATAGTGTGGTCTGTAGAGGCCACACCTGAATATACTTCTTTTCCATTGTGAGTACTGTACCAGGCTGGATGTGACTACCAGCTTCCAGTTAGGGCAACGCTATTATGATGCTGCTATAAAACAAAAAAATCTTGTATTTTTTCTTCTTATCGGGCATCTTCTTAGAAGCAGTTACCCAAAAAACTGGATTAGGTATCTGGAATATCTAAATACTCAAATGGTTTTCCTTGATGGAGCTGTTACAGAAAACCAAGTGAAAAATAGTTTTATTAATGGAAAAATGAATGTAATGGTGGAATCATTTTCAAATCAAGAGTAAAAATAGATGAATAAAATTGTCTGCATTCAGTTCCAGTTAAGCTCTGGTTTTGCTTATTGATGTGCTCTATTAGTTAAGTTGTCTAGTTTAAATAGTACTACCAAAACACACTAAATAAAGAGAAAATCTTTTTTAATCACATTTTCTCAGATAAATATCTCCTGAGGTTAATCTTCAGTAATATTGACTTTAGATCAAATGCACTGTAACAACAGTGTAATGCCAACTGTATTTAAGACAACCCATGTACTAGTCTAATAAAGGTATTTTGTTTATAAAACATTTTGTTTAGCACTCTGTCCTACTGTAACCGATTTTTATTTTTTTTTTTTAATAGCACAGGATTGGCTTCAAAATCTGTGACCCTGATGCTTAGATATGTTGAATATTATGTAGTTCTCATAATTTCAAAGGTTGAAGCAATAATTCTGTATTCTTAAAACTTCTTGGCCTGACTGTGTAGATCATGCTGAATTCCTAACACTGGTTAGGAATTGCCAAGAAAGCATTTGGCTGTACCAGATGTATAAAGTACCACAGGACCTGCATGCCATTGAGTCTCCATTCTTATTTGGGGGGCTTTGTATATGTGAGGCATTAAGGTGCATAGTAGCAGCATCAGAAATGAAGATATTTTTTTTTTTTTAGGTGCTTGAAAAGCTTCAGCACAAAATTAGTGTTCATCAAAGTGACTCGACAAATTTAATCTCTTTTTATAACAAGATTACCCACCTTGTTTACTAAGGTATAATCTCTTCAGATTTCAGGAAAGTTTTTGCAACTACTTCTCACAGTGTCCATCTAGATAAAATGTCCAGTATAAAACCAGACAAAAACATGATATGATGGATGAATGACTGGGTGACTGGTTGGGCCAGTAGTAAATGGCACTACATCAGTCTGATGACCAGTTACTAGTGGGCTTCTGCAGGGCTCTGTTTTTTGGACCAGTTCTTTTTAATGCTTTCATCAGTGAAAATATAAGATGGACAAAATACTACTAGAGAACACCCAAAGGAGGGCTTTGAAGATAAGAAAGGCTCTAGGACGCAAAAATGCGTGAGGAGCAGCTGAGGTCCAGAACAGAGGAGCTGAGGGGAGGCCTCATGGCATCTGTAGCTCCTCGCAGGGAGTGGAGGGCAGCAACAGGGCCTGAGGGAACAGCATGGAGCTGTGTCAGGGGAGGGGCAACTGGGGTTAGGGACAGGTGCTGCACCTGAGGGTGGTCAGCACTGGAACAGGCTGCCTAGGGTAGTGGGCACAGCCCTGAGCTGCTGGAGTTGTTTGGACAATGCTCTCAGGCATAGGACTTGGATTTTGGATAGTGCTGTATGGAGCCAGGTGGTGGACTATGATCATTGCGGGTCTTTTCCTACTCAGGATATTCTATGGCTTTCTGAAATAAAGACAACGCATAGCTTCCTGTGTATCAGATACCCTGAACCTGTTCTATTTGTCTTTTCCTGTGAAGCTCTTCTTACGTGGAAATGCAATAATATGGTTTTGAACTAGACAAGTAGTTTGATCTGTCCTAGAGATTTCTCTTATTTGAAAATGAGTAAAAACAGTATATGCTTAAGATCAATTTTTTTAAATTAATGCATTTTATGAATTGTTTTCTATGTTTTCTCCCAGTTTCATTCTTCTCCATCCATTGGTAGAGTAGCTTACTCATCAGAAGTGTATCTGTGGTAGACAAGACAGACCTTGAAAGCACTATAACTGCTTTAAAACAACTAAAACTAAAAATCTAAGAAAGAAGATCCATTTATCTAAGCAGAATAAATATTGACAGATCCCCCACGAGTTATGATGTGAGTTTTGACAGCCAGATTGTAGGAGCCTAAATACACCATTCTTCCTCTGCTACCAGACATAATGTCTTAATGCTTATATACATGCTCGTCTTTATGCAGAATACAGAATAGAAGTGATTTATGGCAGGATTTCCTATCACCCAGTATAAATATATAGAATGTGGGATTACCATCAGAACCTCTTCCAATTGTTCAGATAGGGACTTCAAGAGCACAGGTCAGCTGATCTACATAAAACAGCTACTCTGTGATTTCTTATATCCCCAAAATATCTTACTTTTCTCCATAGATTATAACCTTATCTGGATGACGGAGTCAAATAGACATTTATTAAATGTAACTGTATGAATATGAAATTTTGATTGAAGTCAGAGCTGAAATGGAATAACTCTGTCTTCAAAAATGACCATCTTCAGTATCAGGCACATGATTCAAAGCCCATTGAGGTCTCAGGTAGTACTGCAGTTTCAAAGAGATTGTTCTGGGCAGGAGTATGTGTGGCAATATACCATTCTCCCATATCTTAAGAATTTGCCAGATACAGAACAGCCATCACTTTATAGCTGCTTCTTATCTAAACATTTAAACACAATCTGTCCCTAGTCCTACACAACTATTTATGCAGGTAAGGCCAGGGTTGAGGGCAGGGTTGGCAGGGGGCAAAGTACTGAAGGCTGATTTTGATGAGAATTGTTTGGGCATGGTAAACAAAGTGCTTAACTGTACATGCAGTGCATGGTTGAACAAGATCACTTCTGTTGAAGAGTAAGCAGAAAGGTGAGAAGGGAGGAGTGCAGCTCTTCCCAGTACATTCATTTGATTTGTAAAACAGCCAAGAAGGCCTGTCCATGAATTGTGCCAGAAGTAAGGAAAAAAAACACTTATAACCTGGGTACAAATGCAATTAGGGTCATAAATTGCTAACATTTTAGCGTTACTCTTCAATAGCACCTAGACTTCAATGCAGCTGGACCTAGCACATCACAAAACTGCAAACATACAGTAACTAATACTCCTTACCTCAAAGGAGTTTGCAGTGTACACTGTAGACTACTATAATGGTAGATCTGTAGGCACTGAGTGTACTCTTATTTTTTTTTTTATTGATCACTAGAACAATTAAATATGAGTCCTTCAGTTTTGTTTTTAACCTCACAGTGTATGGGCACCAGTCCCTCCTCCCATGGCTGTACATGCGCATGAAGTCAGCACGTTTTGTATCTATCCATTTGCCCTCTAGCTAACTATCCCATTCTAGTAGTTCTCAGCATTACAATACAGGACAGAGCCAAGTAGTGCTGGCTGCTCAAACACACAGCGATCTCTTTTTTTTTTTTTTTCTCCAGCCTGGCTCTAAATTGGGAGTATTTTTGCTTCTAAGCTATCTTAAAGACTTTTTAAACAAGAGTCTGTACTAATAAAACTCATCACCTGGAAATCATGTGAACACAAATAGAAAAGTAATGTATCTCTAATGTATGTAGTGTATACTGTTCTTTTGTGCACAGCTTTTACTTTTCTATCAGCCTTGCAGTGGGATTGTCTCCATTATAACTCACTTTCTAGATCGTGCTGTGCACGTACAGGAGGTGTAACAATGCAGAGATTATGTCAGCTGTGTCTAAAGCAAAAACTGCAACTTTGCACCTATGTTGCAAGGGACCTAAACACAGACAGTCACGTTGCCTGTTCCATATAGCATATTTCAGCTTTTTATTCTATCTGATAAAAACAGTTGTGTGAGAGCCTTCTGCTGAGCAGTCCTCAAACACCAGAAAAGCAGCGTTTTTAAAAATGTGAAGTGAAATTATAGCTCTAAAACATGAAGAGTAAGTCTCTTAGAAACGCAAGCCACATTTCTGAAGTCAACTCCTAAAGAAAGGCTGGATTATAACTTGCATTTACCATATATTAATATTGCCATTTGGATCCACAGAACTCCCTGAATTCAAGTAAAATTTGTGCACAATTTCTGTAAGGTCAACTACAAGTGACTTTTGCCTCCCACTTCTCCCTTTGCTATTTTATCCAATTCATTAATTTGTTTAGTTGTATTTCCTTCTCTTTCTGAATCACAGCAGTATCAAATACTTGGAACAAAGTTTGCAGAGAACTTCAATAATAAATGCAGGGGAGAGAGCCAGCTGCTGTACCAAGATCATGTGAGTACATACATTTCTTACTGGCTTCTTGGCAGCTGTGTGCTGCAAGCATGTTTGGGATGCATTTGTTTAAATAACCTTTCCTCCAGTGAAACTTCTGTTCATATCAAACTAACTAAGCAAATTTGTCAATTTGTTAAGAGAAAGTGTAAAACATGTTTAAAAAAAACACCAAAGTTTCCTGTTAGTCACCTATCAAAGTCTGTAATGCAAGTTTAAAATATGAAATTTGAGTTGCTTTCCTCAAAGTTTCCAGATCAGTGTTGATGAATAGCTGACTAAAGAACTGAATGTTGTATGAAAAGCAAAACACCGACAATCATTTCCCCACCTCTGTTCATTCAGATTATTGGCTCAAAGCATCGGGCTTTTCTACTATAACTGTATTCAAGAACAGCTTTATCACACTTATCAAGAGGCTGGATTTTCTATTTTGGAAATAAGACATTATTAGGCAATATGGAAGGAGCTGTACATGTAGTTTAAACTACATTTGAATACACATTTTATTTAATGCACTTAGTGCATCCATATACTTTTGTTTTTTTACTTTCTTGTGTTCAGTTTTTCCAGTATATTCCAGGATATACATTTCCAGGAATGTTTATTCTGCCACATCAGATGTATTGCAAAAATACAAGAAGAGGCTCAAGGTATAGCGGTGTACGTGAACGTTCATGACTGCAGTCACCTAAGAAGTACACTTCAGCACTTCAGGTGAAGGATTTAAGGAACAACTTTGTACTTCTCAGTGACTCAGGGAAGTTACTTGGTATAGTTCTGGCTCAGTTACCCCATCTGCTCAATAACCTTTCCAGAAATAAAATTGAAAAAACATTCAATGTATTCTCTGCTTTCCTTGGCAAAACCCACCTGTAGCAATCGGACAGATCAATGCAACGGGAATGGCATTACAACAAAGGTGTGATGGCAGAAGGACCAGCATGATAGGAAGGTGCTACAAAGGAAGGAAAGAAGATTGCTTACCCCATCAGAAGATTCTAAGTTCATAGGGGAAAACTTTACCAAGGAAGAACCTCCAGAAAGAGATCCTTCCCTAGTGGCAGTCAGCCCTTAAATGGAGTCTAAGAGAGGTGCAGCCAGGCTCCACCCCTTCAGGTTGCTCAGCTGAATTGCCTTCACCTGTGCTCCCAGGGCTGACCAGGTCCTTTCCCCAGGTGCTCAATCGGTGGTTCAGGCCATGACTCAACAGTTCCCTAGCAATTTTTGCATGTACTTATGCTGTTACTGTGCATCCTCACCAGCATGACATCCAGGCAAGCACTGGAAGACTATTTTCCCCAGGTAGTGACCAGTAAAAAAGAAAGGTCCAACTGGTTGCAAAATCATTACAAATAAAAATGTGTCAACTATTTAAATATATGACTTGTTGCTTCTTTTGCTATGCAAGTGTTAAGAATCTCAAAAAAGTTTTCTATGCTTTCAATGAATTAGGTCATCATGTATCTTCAAAGTTACCGTGCCATTTTCATCAGAGGAGCTATTGCTATGGTCAGGTCTGCTTATTTGAGGTTGTCAATCTCAACTGTTTTCATTTGTTACACCAGTTGGGTTTTCTTTGCTGTTCATGATGTGGCGTGTTTTAGTGGCACGTAAAATCTCACTGGGGCTCTGATTTGTCATGAAGTCGGCAGTGGTGGACTGACAGCCTTTGTCTGCTGAACTGTTGATGCCTTCTATTGTCCTTTGTTTCAGACATCTAAACAAGAAGGGTCCTGAATGTTCCAAGTGCTTTTTTTCCCTTTCAGTAAGGAAATGCATAAACAACACAAACAGCTTGTTTATTTTCCTTTCTGTAAATGTAATTCAAAAATGTTTTGCTTCCACCCCTCTGAGCTCAATATTTTAAGAGTTCCTAGTATCTTGATAGCTAAAATACTTTCAGATACCTATTATCTTTCTCCTTTTACTCTGAAAACTTTCCATGTGTGTTAAAAACAGATGCTGCTGCAGACTGATTCACCCTATTATTGTATTACTTTTTGTTCTACATTTCTACGCTGTATCTTGAAATGAAAACAAGCCCCTACCTTAGAGATCTATTTACTTTTATGTAAGTCTACAAAATTAATGGTTTGTTTTTTTGTTTGTTTTGTTTCAATACTGTGTCCCTGTTCAACACTATCCTTGCCAACGACATCCTCCCTTCTTTTGCCATACACAGTAACTGCTCAGATATCAGCAGATTTATGCTGGTATAAAACAATTTAAAGTTATTAAAATATGGGCTTCACTATTCTCCTGTGCCAATTTTCAATCACTAAGGGCCAGTGCTCTATTCAGGTTTGCAGGCACTTGCTCCATATGGGAGCTTCTTGGAGAAAAAGGCTTTTTTCCTTGATTACTGAGTGCCCTTAAGGAGTACAGTGCTCCTTGCATCCTCGCCTTTGTGAATGAACAAAGCAAATATAATTTAGGATAATTTTTTAGGAGCCTATCTTAGGAGCAAAGAAAGAAAAAATTAAAGCTGAATATCAGTAGCATTTACTAATTACAAGGAGCTGGTGTCTAAAGTAGCACTGAAAATGAAGTTCTATCATTTGAACCTGTTAAAGTACACTCTATTTCTTATGCTCACAGTTGCTCTCCTGAGTTTCTTAAAACCCTTTCAATGTATTTATGTATTTGTACAGTGGAAATTTTACAAGACATCAACATCAAGAACAGTGCAACAAGTAGCCAGCAGAAGACTTCATTTCCAGTGTTTCCTCAGCAGATGGCATTAGAGGTTTGGTAAGTACAGCTTCCATTTTTTTTTTCTTCCTGTATTTTTTTCCCAATCACTATTTTAAATGTAAGACATACCTGACAGCCATAAATAAGCTGGAGCATTCTTCTTTTCACTCCACACCACCCTCCTGACATCATAAATGGTGAGGAGACCCTATTTCAGTGGGCAGTGTATAAATACATGGCATAACAGCCCTGCTTAGGAGTTATGGTCTGTGCAGATCGGTACCATCTCTGTTTTAAGCTCAGGCATCTGAGGCACATTTTGCAAGAAGCACAGCAGCCTGTTGAACAGGAACGTGCCTAGAATCAGCCGCATGTTTGTTGACATTATGATGCCTGAAAGTTCACCCCATTAAGGTATGGGTGCACTGTGCTTGAACTGAGTTCGATTTACATCGTGTAGCTATTAGATTTAGTTTCAAAAGAGGAACTTAATTCCTGCAGCTAATGCTGCAGTGCCTTCTGTATGGTTTCAGGTTCTCCCACCGAGCTCCTCTTTCTACAGGGTTTCCTTAAGCTGTTTCCCGCTACCACATTGCTTTTTTTTTTTTTTTTTTTGTCTGGTGAACTCTTGCCCACCATTCCAGACAGTTCCCACCTGGGCACCTGAAAACACGGGCAGGTTTTCATGCACAAACCCCGTGGCATTGTGTGTGCCACCTCGCCTTGGCTACTGACCGAGAGTTTGGCGCTCCGTAATGACTTTCGGTCCCGCCACGAGAAGCCCACATACACGCTCAGTGCATTCTTCTGCCTTTCTCTGTGTGCTCAGCAGGTGGCAGCTGAGGATCAGCTTTGAGCAGGAGAAGCCGGCGGGCTGCCTCAGCCCCGTGCCTCTGAGGGAGCCCGCGTGGGCATCTCTGCCACGGTACTCACATTGACCCTAACGGCAAAGCAAACCTGGAAGCCCCTGAAGTGTGATTCTTCATTTCTGAATTGTATAGAGCTTGCTCAGTGCATCCTGTGTAGTAACACCTGGCTCTCTTTGGCCATATTGTGGATACGCAGGACAGATTCTTTGTCCTGACAGAGTTTATACGATGATAAATACAATATGTTCAGAGAGATAAAGGGTGGCATTGTGCGGCACAAGTGTTGCTATCTCCAGCTTAATAAAGAGAGAATGAGCCTCAGAAAACCAGAGTGACTGGCTGGTGGTCACACAGCAGGCTTCGGATGGAGACGGGACTCATAGCCACCAGCTCTGTCTGGCCCTTGGCAGTGGCTTTGGTCATTAAACCCAAGACAAAGCCTCCTCTGAAGCTTCCCTAGGCCAAAGACAACAGTGTGGTGTAAGGCTCTGCCCATTACCACTAGAGCAAACTGTGCAGCAGTGGATGTTTTGAGGATGGCTCAAAACATTCACTGGCACTCAGCAACTCTTCTCACCTGGGAGCAAAGCTGTGCAGCAGGAGTATTGCTACAAGGAGGCACTTCTGGCACTTGGAAAGAAGCATTTATACACTGGCTGCCTGTCTCGTGAATGCCCCTGGCACATCTGGGAGCATTTTCAATAGGGATAGTGCTAGACAAGGTCCTTCTCCATGTTGAATAATGCAGTCAAATATTTGCACAGAGAAAAATGCCCTTAAACAATCTCTAAGACCTTTCTGTGATGCTTAGAAGGTGGGATGCTGACTTGCCTAAGCCACTGCCTGCTTGACACACACAAACCACACAGGGAGAATGCAATGAGTTTGAAGTACCTCTGTGCCTTGCTCAGGTCAGAATAACGCAAAATACCAATATTTTGGTCCAGATTTTTTACTGGAATAGTTGGTGAAAATGGTCTACACAGCTTTCACCACTAAGACTGTAAAAGGTTGTTCCGCAGGGCTAACGGAGCCATGTGCTTCATATCATATTTCCTACCCTCCTTTTCCTTTTCCTGCCCACCCAACTCTCTCTTGTTTCATCCACTTCAAAGGACATGTTTGCTAAGCTCCCCTGGGCAGCGTTCTTACTACAAGTTGACACGGTACCTAGCATAACATCAGCCCAGGAGGCTGGCCAGTGCATCACGCCCAAAGCACAACCAATTAGAATTTTGTTCTAATGAACAATATTTCTTCATTTAGCTGACCTCCTAAAAGCTTCAGTGCTTTTCCATGCACCAAAGACAGCAAATTTTGGTAGTAAAAAGACCAAGATCCAACATTCCTGCAGATCCCCACAAGTCATGAGAGAGAAATAACTGATATTTGTTCAGCTCTTGCTTGCTGCTCTTTTCCTCAGACTCTGGCTATGCTGTCACTGGGATGACCAAAGAGACCCGCTGCAAGCAAGGCATGTGTGGCTTAGGGATGTAATGAAGGAGTCTGGCCTGCTTCTGGTGAAGCTGTTCCTGCCACATGTCCTCAACAAACATTATACATTGCTGCAGCAAAGCAACTTGGGGGTGATGTCCTCTCTCACAGATCAAAGTCGCTGGGAATTCCCTTTGAGCAAAAGCAGCAGCTGCTACCTCCAAGAAGCTGAGGTATCATGTTTACCTGGAATTTCCCAAGACAAAACCTACAGCTGCTGGCAGGTATTTGTCAGCACACAGCAGTCTGGCATGCAGAAAACTACCTTGGGATGTTGAGTAGTGAGTGCTAAACCTGAACACCATGGGAAAATGGAGACATCTCAGTCATGGATGGCAGGCACCTCTGTAGATGAGCACAAGGCTGGCGAGAGTTACAGCAACGTCAGGAAACAGGTATACATAAATAACTCATGGGCTGTTTTGGCACACCCTTCATGCTAAACACAGAATTAATTCCCACAGGATGTTGTGACTGCCAAAGCATAAATGGCCTCAGAAAGATTAATTAAGTTTGAGGAGGATGCATCCAAATGTATATGCTGAAAATAAAGGATTGGGCACAGCCTACGCTTCAGGAAGTCTCTAAATCACTACAGGGCAGCTAAAGTGTTTATCAGGGAAAGGATTGCCCCAGAAAGTGCCTCACTTCTCTTCCTTCTTGCCCAGCATCTACTCTTGCCTCCCTTTCATTGCCATCCCACAGGCAGCACAAGGCTGACATGTTTCCAACCTGGCCCCAAATGGATGTTCTCACACATATTCTTCTCCCCAAAATCTCCATGACATATCTCCATAATTAAGAACAAAGTTTAGTACTTTGTATAAAATACACAGCTCTCATTTAGAAAATATTATGTTAGGCGGTGTCTTGAACCTCACAGATAAATAGCTCAGAAAATGCAGCAGAACTTGCGGGTGTTTCAGATACAGTCACTGTGCCTTCTGCCGTCTATTGACTTCTTCATCTCTCATCTTCCAGGCACAAGTGACACTTGGAGGAAAATGTTTTCAAACACACTTCTGGATTCTGCCCAGTTACACAGAACTCCATGATAATTATTTAAAATATCCCATGATCCTGTGTGGCACCAAGAAAATACCCAAAGTATGTCACGGTGAAGAAAACATCCCACCTCTACCACACTACAACACTGTCATTCACAGCCCTGACTGAGGATGAGGGGCAGCCCTCCACTTCTATGTGGGGATGCTTCCTTCTGCTGGCATGTATTAACCAAGTTATGTTCTTTCAGGTGGTGTTTATTATATTGATATACAAGGTACTGCTCATGACCAGAGCCAGGATTAAGAAACTTTTAAAATAATGCTTTAAAATAATACATTTCTGTAAATGGATACTAAAAAACTACCCTTTTAAGTGTCACGTTGTTGGATTTAATAGCTTTTTATGTGAAATTTGTTCTGGGAAAAAGTTCTCAGCAAAGTGAGTTTTGATCTGAAAACACCTCTCTCAAAGAAAGAGGAACTGTGGAAACTGAGCCCCTGTCAGCCTACGAACATTTCAACATATGCGAGTGTCATTGGTTTGTGCAGGTTTAAATTTGAACTTGTAGCTGAATACAACACTCAAGCAGAGCCTCAGGGACTTGTGTGTGTGAGGAGTGTGTGCACATGCAACCGCAGCTGCCCCCAACCCTGTTAGTTATAGATATATATATGTAGATAGATACAGTTACGATCATCTTAATATATTTTTTAAACCTTCACATGGGCAGTTCTGCCTCTCCCATTCTGCTCCAGTGCCTCCATTTTCCCATTTTGATTTTCCAAAAGCTTTTTCCAAGACAGGCTGGTCAGCTTTCCTGGACTGTTTATTTCTTAGGGCTGAACTTAAGTATCAGAACTTTTCTGGATTGGTCCTTTAGAAAATAATAATAATAATAATAATCAGATACTAACAAAATCTGAACTTGTGAATGAGATCTGCCATTGTAAGGCACCGTACAGTGAGAGATCCCTCCTCTTAGGGAACAGTACAAAGTGCACTGCAACATGATGTGTGCAGCATAAAATGCAAATAGATAATGCCGTTCTGTTGAAGAATCAGAATAACTACTATCTCTAGCGCGAAGCGTGAGCAGGTGTAAGACTACAAGCTGGACATTTTCCAAAAATATTTATACTCTTGCATCTCTCTTTCATTATCTGGTAACTGTAACTTTCTTGAAATCCTTTTTGCCAGCCCTCTGTCAGAGCACACCAGCTCACTTGCGTGCCACTTGAGACACAATGATTCAGCAGTTACGGCTTGAAAAGCTTTCTGCGTACATGTAAATCAGTTTCTTGCCACTGTGAGCCTAAACAAACTGTGGCGTCTTTCCAGGAAAAAGGAAAATAACTCCTTATTTAAACCTAAGACGCTGTTGTAAGTTTATCTTAATGAGGTAGTTACAGCCTTCAGCACTCATTTTTTAATTATTTGGAGGAATCCTCTAGGACATAGTGAAATGGAATGGTAGGATATTAATCTGGGCTAGAAAAATCCAATTATCAGAAACAAGCAGGCAGCTTTTCTAAACAACATCCATTACATTCTGCAGGATCCAAGTTTTAATTAAAACAAACAAAGCTTTGGTGTTCTGGATACAAAGGAGACCTCCAAGCCTCCCAGTCCGGTTCAGGCTCAGCTGCCAATTCCGTCTTTCTCTGGCTTTATCTATATTCAAAACCATACCAATTTAACTCCCAAGCAGTTTTTAATCACATTTAATGAAATGATGCTAACCGCTGCAGAAATGCCCTTAATTTGATTTAAATAAGGTTTATATCAGCCTGGTTAATTGAGTTTATTGCCACCTTCTACTAGCAAATATAACCTCTAAAGCTGAACAGAAATGATTATACAACCAAGTTTAAATTATACAGAAAACCAACATAATTTTGAAGGCAAATGTTACCTAAGTTAGGGAAATCCTGTGTTGATAGAGGAGCTGGGCAGCTGCTGTCACCAAAACAAGAGCCCCAAAAGCAGCAGCTGAGGCTGGGGGTGCAGTGATGCACTGGCTCAGTTCCTGGTGCCATGAGCTGTGTGAGGCAGGAGTTCTGCACTGATGTTGTTTGGTACTCGGGACGGCGTGTCAGTGGGTAGCAAACAAATGAGCTGCACTCTGTATCAAAGGAACTGGGTGAAAGAAGTTGTGAAACCTGGATGCCGTGGTAGTGTAGCTGCAAAGACAGTTGTTTTAAAAACATAATAGGAATTTCTGTTTTATATATCAGGGGAAAAAAATGAAGATACGTGCACCTTTAATTATACTCAGCCCCAAGAAGATGTGGTCCCTACTCAAAGGAGCAGGAGCTCTAAACAGACAGATTACATAAGGCAAATTTCTGTGATTTATAAAAGAACAGTTTTTAAGTAACAAACTGCTGCAGCTGGTGACAGGATGCCTTATTCTGATGGATTTCTTCTTCAGATAAAACAGCTAAATAAATTCCCTTCTCAGATCTTGAGATCTTAAAATAAGTGGCTTGTTCTCCCACAACATGCTGATACTGTGTTATCCAACTCAGCTAAACAGAGCCAGCCACAAGCAGAGGGACCTTCTTAATAAAGATGTCTATTTAAAAATAACTTTAATGCTGCACATCACCCAAATCTAATCTGGTTTTGTGTTCTTTTTTTTTAAAGAGAATTATAATCTGATATTGTTAACAAACTCTTTGTCTTGCCTGTTCAAGCCTAGTTAATCATAAATGTTGTTGCCTGCATTTAGAATTCCCCCTGTATTAGGAATTCAGCATACTCCTTTAGATATCCCATGACCACTGCAGATAAAGCACTCACTGCTTGTTAAGGGTGCAGCAAAAACCACTGCAATATACTGAAGTGGCAGATTATTATAACAAAAAAAGCTGCAGAAATGAACGGCAGAGGGGTTTCATTTGTGAATTCAGCATTTTCAGAGAATTCCTATTCACACATCTTCCTATCACCCAACAAGAGGAAAGTGGTCTAAGACCTGTGTCCCATGATGGAGCACAGTAACAGGATTCCTAATTCCTCCATGGTGATGAAAAGTTGCATTTAGATTTTCTCATTCTTAGCAGTATTAAACATCCACCTGACATCTGATGTCATGGGCCAATGCCATAACCTAGGAGGCATTACTTTCAGAGGAGCCCTTGTAGTTTTCATTACAGAAGTATCTGGTTTTATTTTGGATTTTACTACTTTTCTCTATAAATTTCATTAAAGTTCTTTACCAAATAAAATGCATACTAGTATTTCCTGTATGTTTGCACTGTGCAAGTAGTGATTAAATGAATATTTTTAAGTATCTTCAAGTTATTATTCTTTCAGGAAAAAAATGCTGAACTGATCTCTAAATTACTTGTGGCTTTATGTATTCATAGTTTTTCACCTTGATTACATCTCCTTTCCAAAATCAGAGTAGCCCTGTCATCTTTTGTTTCGCTTCTGATGAAAAGCTCCTAATTTCCCTGCTTTCATGATTCTTTTTCACCCGTCCTATGTTCTAACTCACATTCTCAATATTGAGCTTCATTTTGCCACTTCTGCTTCTTGATATTTTCTACTTCTATTTCTATTTTTCTAGTTCTATTTTTGAAATGTTCTGAAACAAAAGGTCTCTGAAATATCTAATTACATGAAAGCGGTGGTAACGCACTGATGATTTTGCTCTGGTGTGACTTACCTATCTTAAAGACACCAGCAGTTGCACAGAGCTCACTTTGAAGTGGCTAAGTCTCACGGGAAAACTGACATAACTAAATTACACTGGAGCACAACATCATGTTGCCATCCTAACCATCAGATATAATAGCACAAAAAATGTATTATAGAAATTCTAGAAGCGTTGCATCATTTTTAGATCTGAGAGATCTGTTTCTAACATCTTGTTTTTAAAAAATGTGATCTCAAGCCTAGCAGTTTGGAGATCTGAGAATGCTAATTGCACCTGGGAAACCTTCTTAGAAAACTTGTTTTCCAAAGGAAACTCTGAGGCTGAATTTGACTTGGTTATCTCTGGAAAGTCAGAGGTGCTCAACCAATGTATTTTATTCACTGCAAAGAACATTGTCTTCTTGTTTTCCTGCCCAGAGAAATGATTATGAAATCAGTCATTCACACATTTCTAGTCTGTTTTCTCCAGCCTAGTAAACACTTAATTTAAGAAATAATACATTAAGACAACAAGAATCAAGTAGGTGAGCAGTACCTCGGGTATAGACTGTAGATGATCCAGGAGGACGTGGAAAAGTAGTTCTCACTGAGCCATTTTAAATAAAAGCGTACAAGCAAAGAGGTTCCTCTCTTTCACTCCCACAATGTTTTTATGGGATGACAGCTGTCATTAATCCAAAAAAGCCTTGGCAATCTCTGTGTCCCCTAAAGCACCTATTTTGCCAAAAGGAGATTGAATCTCAGCATTGTCACCAGTGTGTTCTTGCTCTCCTCAGGCTCAGCTGGCTTTCCCAGGAATAGGAAAGATGAATAAAGTTGGTGAAAGGTTTAGATTGAGTGGTTTCCTGAGTAAAGAGCAGTCTGCATGAGGACATTTTCATCCCAGGAAGGCAGTGCTCTTGTTTCATGTTGTTGTTGTTGTTGTTACTGCTCCTGCTTCTATTTCAGAATGCTTCGGTCTGCAGTAGAGGGAAGAGCCTAGAGGAGCAAGCCTACTCAAGGGGAGAGCTGGGCCTTTCCCCACTTCCTCTCCCATTGCAGTTGCCCACTCCATGGGGCAGGCGTGTCACAAGAGCTGGGCAGTTCTTCATCCCCAGCTTGTACCCAAATTTCAGAGAAGCCCCTAACCCCCTTTCCACATGGGCTTGTATCTGGAGGCAGGGCTGACAGTTCCTCTGCTGCAGACACCCAGATAATAAGGCTGGCTATTGCACAGGCTATATATTTAATTTCCCATGGGAGCACTGCTGCTGAGGGAGCGTTGCACAGGCAGATATGGCAGAGCTATTGCCAAGGCTTATTTCATTTAATTGCAGTGCCTCATTACTGACAAACATCCATTTAAATTCATGAAAGGTGTATGTTACTTTATAGAGTGTGTAATGTCTTCTCTTAGCACGCTCTCTGAGCTTGATCTCACTAGGTGTTTGATCTAGATGCCATCAGACATCAATAAATGCTTATTATGCATAATGAAGAAGGAAGGCCTAGCACGAGATGGAATATTTCTGAAACAGCACCAGAAGCTGAGCATGAACCCAACAGGAAAACTGAAACAGTAAAGTGTGCAAGGTACATACAGACACACAGGCACATTCAGTAAATAAATAGAACTTATTTCTACACCTAGTTATGTCAGAGCAGTTATTTTGTTAAGTGCTTTGTCTCTGTGAAGTGGCTGGGTTCCCACAGTGGTCTTTTTTGTTACCAGATGCTTCTTCTTACAAAGGGATCACGCCACTGGGTGAAACATAAATGTTAAGGGTATGACGGCTCATCTATGGAGAACACTGACATGGCTGTCACTTCATCATCCCCAGCAGATAATAGTAATGGCAGTCTGCCTACTTCCATGCTGGTTTATGACCTCTGAGACATGGCTATGCAGCCGACAGCTTCTGAGTAATATGATTAAGCTGAACAGGGAGAGGGGACAAGATTTCAAGCACACATCAGGTTTTCAGGAGATCAGATGTATCACAAGAACCTCACCGAAACCCATATGTAAACTTGTTTGAATATATATGCCGTTGTAGGTTGTAGGTTGTAGGTTGAAACCAGCTGAAAGCAACAGGTAGGATGCTTTACAGACTTAGGGTGTATGTTAACGAGCACCTGATTGTCAGACAAGCAGGCAGGAGGGATCCAGTTAGAGCACTCTCAGGGTGAGGGTTTAAAAAAAAGATGGAAAAAAAGTGAGGGAAGGCTGTGCCACATACAGGCAGAGGCTCTGCACAGTCTGATGCTCTTACTGAGCTGCAAGGCCTGGGCTGCCACCCAGGAGCACTCCCAGAATTCAGGAGTGGAGGTGATGAGAACACGTCCTGAACCAAAGACAGCAGCAGGCACCTCACTGGGGGGTTCATGGCTGCAGCATGTGCTCACCCAGCTTGCCAATAGCTTCAGGAAGGCTCTGCCCCAGCCAACTGATGGCATGAAGTCAGCAAAAAGCCTTCAGGTGACAAAACAAGCCCCTTACTGCCCAAGTTATTCACACCACTGTGTTCAGGAGCTGAGTAAGCCATTAGTTTCTCCCAGAAATATCACTTTCCCTTGGTAGCTTTCCAGGGTAGCGCTTGCCAAAGCTTTCCTGAATAGTACAGGTAAGAACACACTTTCTCTTTCATCTTCATTTTAAGTTCCCAGGCTAAGCTGTAGGCTCCTTCCTCCCCCAAATCCCAGCTCTAAGCCTCATCAAAAAGCTGTAGTCCAATTTATAGCACATTTTCTCAACCTTAAGCAGGCAGAACTTCAAGTCCTTCTGCAAAACTTCCACAATTATAACCTAAGGTTGCACAATGAAATAACAGTGCCAGGTAATGGTAAGCATCATTTTTCCTCTGAAGTGTCCTCTTCAGCAGTGGGGAAGGTTTAAAAATTCCCAGTCCTTTTTCAAGTAGCGCATGTAAAAAGACAGGAAAGTGCCCACAGAGCATATACATAGTACATAGTGCTGTGTTACACAGGCACATTCTCAGTGGTACTAAAATGACGATAACATCTTTTTCTAATGAATGCTCCCCCCACCCCCAACATGTTCAGCTTATCTCATCCCTTATCAGCCCCAGATGAGCCAGGCACATTGGGAGAATTTTATTAGTTTTGTTGTTCCATGTTTGACCAATATTAGACAATTTGACATTATAAATTCTTTTCCTTCACTTATCACAATTCTCCCCCCTTCCAATTCTTCCCATTAGCACATTCCTGTACAGCTCTAGGCTGACCTTGGCTTTTCAAATCAAGAGCAGGTCTCTTAGGATCAGGCCTTTACCAACTCATGAGAAAATACTGAATGTTTGCCATCAAGTACACCTTCTAATAAGACATTATTGTTTCCCAACTGAAAGAGACCACAGCAACTTGTGAGCCAAACCCGACTTCTGCTGTCATCTATGGGAATTCATTTTCCTAAGAATCATCACTGTTCCTATTCCTGTGATAACTACATTTCATTTCATTATGGTGGGTATGGGAATTAGCCCCAAGAGACTTCTTCAAGTTGTAACATAAACTCACACAGTATAAAAAGGTGGGGGGAAAGGATTCTGTTTCTTTGAATAAAGTTTTACACCGTGTCTCATAGCCAAAACCTGCTATTAGAGTTTTTACATAAGTGGCATTTAAGAGCATGAGCATTAACGGGAAGGCTACGATCATGCTAAAGCAGATGCTGCAGAGAGCAATTCACTTTCTCACCAAAAGAAGCTGAAGAACAGACAAACGTGTCGCTGTTTCCTCAAGTCACATATTTAATTAGAATTAAATTAAGTAAATCACTTCCTTTGCCTGTATGGCATAAAAAGCCTGTATAATTACAGAAGAGAAGGCGATCCTGCAGGCCATTTGATGGCATTGTAACTGTGCTGATTCACCTGATCTTGAGCCAAGCTCTCCTTTAATCTTCCAAGTCTTGTTTCAGTCTGAAGAACAGCCAAACACACCCAGTTAGGCTGTGCATACTTGGTTTCCCACTATCCACTAAAAAAGGAAAATAAAGACTAGGGTACTATTCTTATGTATAATATATATGTAATAAAGAGGATTTGTTTTTCTTAGTTATAAACTCTTGTGACCCTTAAGGTCAGGGTTTAATGAAAAATAGAGAAGAATGAAGGAAAGATTGACATGTGATTTCTTTCATGCATTTTATGTGTTAATAGACAAGGAAAATGTCTTTTGGTCAAGGAACACTGTTGTTGTGGTTGTGACACCATGCTCCAGTGGTACTGTGTCCCTGTTAGCACAAAGCAATTCTGATCTACAGCAGCACAGATAATAATGATGCTGGAAACAGGGACAGTTATAATGGTGGTAATATTACTAGCAATAACTTTCATCTGTGATAGTAAAGAGCATCCCAAGTAGTGTTTATTGGGGGACCTCATCCTGCTTTTGACCATCTGTAAAACAGAAACAGTGTTTCTTCCATGACGCTGATGAAGTAGTGCATTCCAGCAAGTCTTTTCATGTGACTCGTTCCCCCTGAAGCACTTCTTACCAAAATCCCCTGTGGGCTGGTAATTCCCCACTAACACCTTGAGATCCATTCAAGCCAGTTAATTTGGTAGATGACTTATGGACTACTGCATTTGAAGCAGTGACCATGACAGGAACAGAATCAATCTCCCAGGGCCTAAACCCTCCTCTGGTTTCTTATGAGCAGGCCTCCTTCACCCAAAAAGATTTTTTTAATTGAAGATTAATTTAGCAGAAGATAGCATGTCTGTGAGTGCCACCAGGGCTGTAGATTCTCATTTGTAGCCCAACTCAGCAGATATCAATTCTGCCAGTCTTAAACAGAAGTTTGGGGCAGCCAGCTCCCACGAGGCCAGGCGGGCTGCCCTGGGTGCTTTAGAGGGCAGTCGCATCTGCTGCTCCTCCAGCCTCTTAGTGCATTCTTTTTATCTGTCTTCTTTAACTCTTACAACTAGAAGATATTCTCAGTCTTTAACACATTATTCTTTTGGTTTTGCTGATTACTCTAGCAAGTTCACAAGAAATATTTTTTTCTTTCCTGATCTGATACAAATCTCAACCCTGGCAGAAAGGCAGGCAGACCTTCCAAGAGATTTCACAGAAACTGTGGCTGAAGAAAACTGATCAGAACTATCAAAAAGAGTAACAAGAAAGTGTATGTGTAATAATGGATGTGACATTGCCCTTTCCTGCATAAAGGAAGGGACAGGCTAGAAATTACTAGAGTTCATTAGATGTTCTCCTCACCATTCATATTCTGAGTGGTGAACACTGAAGAACTGCTGTCTTGATTTGTGCCAGGGAACTGGTAAGCTTGCAGTCTCATTCACAGGACCAAAGTAAGCACTGGAGAGCACCTTTCGTTCCAGTCAATGTAGTCATTTCTACCTGCTAGCACCTTGAACATCCACTGAGAAAAGATCCTGCCTCTGAGGTTAGTAGTCTGACAGCAAACCACACTGTTAATCCTGTACAGGAGTAACTACATCTCCCCTGGGAGCTGGAACTGAGTGTCATTCACTATATCTTGTACTTTCAGAAGCTGGATAGGCTGAAGGAGGCTCCTTTTGCTGATAACCGTATAATTATATCACGGAAGGCAGAACTGGCAATGCATAGCAAATGCGAGAGTGTTTAGTTACAGTGTCATAACTGGAAGACAAAGGTGAGCAACAAGAAGCAGTAAGCAAGAACAAGAAGCTTCCTGTGGTGCATAAGTAGATGGCCCTCATCCCTAGAAACAAGAGAACAGTGAACAAGGGATGAACAGTCATGAGTTATGTAACACCTGCATTTTTTTGCACATGAAGATCTGTGGTAGGTATCCTCATTTCCTCTCAAGTCCAATCACCAATGACAAGAACAACTTTTTCCTCTGTCCACAACTTTTTTTTTGAGGTATAAAGTTGCAACCATTTCAGCGTTCCTAAACAAATAATGAATTGAAAGCAAACATCGCAGACAGAAATACATCCTCTGATGTCTGGTTGTTGAAGTGATACAGAAACCATTTTCTTTGTTGGTATCCCATGCACATTGGAACTGAATAATAATATGTTTTGATCTACCAACCTCCTATGTTGATACACTGAAATAAAAAGTACTCATCCAAACCACATACCTTGGCAGTCTGTATCCTGAAAGACAACAAAGACATAGTCTAAAAACCTGGCAGCCTTCCTGGCACGCTACACCTTGGGCTTAACAAGTCAGTCACGCTACGCTGGCTCTGTGGTTTAACCATAACGCAATAACACAATGGGAAATTCTGGAATTTGGGTTCACAACACATTGTTCCTACTGGCCCTCAGAAACTGGGAGAGTTAAGACAATAGCAGGGGAACTCCCTGAGCTAGGAAGGCATGCTCCTTCCCGTAATCCACTTCTAGTGAATGAAAGGTGATAAATGGAGAATAATAATTACTGCTTACTGTAACACCCTTCTGTTATTTCCCTTCTCTCTGTGGTAGGGGTTTTCTAAGACCTGAATAATTGAACCATGATTATAACACTTGCATACCTCTTTTTAAACGTTAACCAACAGCTAAGTTAGCAGATTCAGCCAGGGGTTCTAGAAGCAGAATGATGGCAAACTCCATCTTGGGTGAAAAGACACTCCGCCAGCATGTCTCCAGCCAAGGAACCTTCAGAAAATCAAACCTGACATCTACATCAGACTTAACAGCAGAAATGTTCTAGAGCACAGCCTGTAAGCCCATGGATAAAGGCAGCATATTGATGCTGCAAGCAGATCATATGTCACAAACTCACTGGAATTATTTGAAGTCAACAAACATGCAGACAAAAGAGATCTCTCTGATATTGTCTGAATTTCTAAAATACATTGGAAACAGGTTCTACAAAGAAAGTTCTTTAAGAAATTAATGTGATATAGAAAAAGCAAGACGTCTCAGGTGGATAAAGGTATTGAATAGTTAAGACGCATTGAAATAAATAATCTTGTTAGTGCAAAGACATCTGTCTTCTCATAGCCTTCTCTCCCACATCCAAAATGTACCAAATCAGAGCCAGCCACAGTTTTTTAAATCTATCTTTCCTATTGGGAAAAAAAAAATTAAAGAAAAAAAGATTTTGTTCATATCTTGTGAAGATAATACTATAGGTTTTCATTCTGCATTGACACTTCAAAGGAAAACAGTGGTGCCATTGATGATGCAAGGCAGTGAGAACATCTTTTACACTGGGAGAAGGTCAAGCATTTTGCCTGTCTTTGGAAATGACCTCATGAATAGTAAACCAGTGGCACTAGCCTCAATATCAGGAAGAGCTGTTGAACAAATGACTAGGCGGCAAACAGTTTGCAGATGTTTAGAAGACATCAACGAGACTACCAGCATGGGTATCTGAAGAACTGGTCTCTGGCTTACTGAGTATGTTGGAAGCACTAGTTACTGATACCTATTGATTCAACATGTTTTTTAACAGCATTCTACACAGTATTCACATAAGAAAGTTGGTATAATGAGCCCAGGTGGATGAAAAAGAAACACTTAGAAACAGCACATATCAAGGCTTTGGTATCTACCTGTTCCCATACTCCTGCAAGGACTTTTCCTGTGCATAGTTCTAATCGATACTCCACAGAACTTAGAGAACAGAGGAGAGAGTATACAAAAAGCTTTCTTAAAGCATTTTGGAGACTGGAATGAGAATTCAAACTTAACTGGCGCAATCAGAAAGAGTAAAATCTGAAACCAAGAATCACATTCAATAATGACAGTGCTTGGTATAGTACTTGTGAAAGAAAAATCAAATTCCTAATTAAGTGTTGTGTCAAAAAAGGAGGCTGGAGATGAAGCTGATTGTAAGCTGAATATACAGTAATAATTTAATAATACTAATTCATTTCAACTGTATTAATGTCAGTATCATACATATCTCATAGGAGATGATGATAGCTTTCTTCTCTGCTAGAAAAGACTTCAAATGTTACACTGTGTTTAATTTTAAAAGATGAGAAACCAGAGAGAGAATCTGGATGACTAAATGCTGAAGCACCGACTACAAGAGAAGATTGGCTTGCTCATCCTAGAAGCAGGCAGGTCTGGGAGGGTGATTAAAGAAAAATTTTCCAGTGGTGTGCTGGGAAGGTTCTTTGAGAGAGGACTCTGATGTTTCTCTCTACTCAGAGAAAGATAAGAAGAAATTATCTTAATTTGAGGCAAAGAAGATTTCATTTGGGTGTTGGAAAAGAAGAAATAAAAATAACCAACACCTTTTGATTGGAGTTCTGATGGAATCGACTACTTATGGATGCTGGAAGTTTTCAGAAACCCACTGGACAAGCACTTCTAAGGAATGCCTAAATACAATTAATCTCTTTTTATATTCACTGACGGCTATTACAAATACTGCCTTATAAGCTTGTAATTTCATTTCTGAGTTGATGTTTGTGGACCTTTGTATGGAGACTGCCTTTTATTGACACTGAAATTGAGTCAGTTATATGTCCAGTAGTAAACACTCTAAAGCTCTATATGCTTCCTTATTTGTATATGAATGTTGCTGTATTTGCTGTTTTCAGCTTAAGGACTTATATGCTTTACTGGTGCAATCCACCAGTAAGTGAGGACAGAGGTTTGAAAGTTTATGATTCCACAGTATCTGCTGTCTGTGCTGTGATACTGCCTGCAGTCCATTACAGACAAGTCATCAAGGGAGTATAGCCTGTGTGAATAACCATTATGAGACACGCGGTACACTTTCAGTTCCATGCACCTCTATAAAATCACATCTTGGTTGCCAAATAAAAGTCTCTAAGCTTCTAAGATTTTTTCCAGCTACAGGATTTGGGCAAAACCATACAATCTGACAAAAATTAATTCCGATATGTGAAGTTCTGTTCAATACATTGTGACAGCTGCTAAGAAACCTCCTGATGTACAGTGTGGCATCTGCACAGAACAGAATACGCTGCATATAGATAGGAAACAGATGTCTTTTAAGTGGAGGGATAAATTTTAATCTCAATCATTACATACCAACTTTTTATTTTCCCCCATAAAAGTACGGGGTTCCTTTCATTTTCCTTTTTAAACAGTATCATTAATATTATTGAAGGCTACAGAATATTCTGTTAAAGTTAGATTTTTTTTTTGCAAAGTAACTGTGAAGTTCTTGTAAATGAAAACATGACCTCATTGTAGAAAAAATCTTCTGCAGACAGCACATTTACCTGCCCTAATTACCACTCTTTCACAGGCTGTATGTCAGCTTCTACCATCAGTATTTATTAATCCATCACAGACATTTTGTTTCTCTTCACAGCCCACGTTTCAGAGAAATAGCACACAGATAGCATCTGTAGTATTTCTGTCTGGCCCATGGTAGGTCTTATGCTGAATGCAACATCAGCTCATTTACAGGCAGAACCCCTAAACATGGGCCACTGCTGGGAGATGACATCAAGAGTGTACAGTCCTGCCATTACACGAAGATTACACTAATGAAAAGAGGGAAAACAAAAGAAACAGACAAGTAAAAATACACCTCAGAAGATTAGAGGAAAATATTTTGAATTGCTAATCAGACATGAACTGACATAATTCCCAGAATAAAAGGATGACTGAAACATACATTAGGTGGGGAAAGGGGGGGGGGTGGCAGGGGTGGCAGGGAGGAATTAAAACAGGGTAATAGTTGTTTTTGTTTTTTTTTTTAAAAAGGCCAGTAATATATGGTCTTCTCATTGCTTTTATTGCTCTCCTGATTCTCCTATCGAAGGAATCTGCTACCAGAGAGTAGTATTAATACCATCAGACAGACACGGCCCAATATCTCTTTGTCTTGTTTAACGTGCTATGAGAGATGGGGACAGCTGGAATCCCTAGTAATTTTCAGTTGAGTGCAAACGAAACCTACCTGGTATTCATCCAGACCTGTCTAGATATGAAATCTATGAGTTGAGATGGAATACATCTGAAACTCAATGGATTTGTGTGGTATACAGATGAAGTCTATAGTATTAATCCCAGCCTGAAATCCAGAGCAGCATTAGCAGGTGTGACCCTTGAAGAACCATCCAAGCAGAAGACGATTTTCATGAAAACCCAAACCATCACATTTTGAGTGGCTCTGCTTTATTTCTACAGTTTTGAGCTTAAGGGATGAGGCAGGTGGCTAAAAACCTGCTGGTTTCATGCCCCCTTGTCTTCAGCCACTTTCCAAAGGAAAGGAATAATGTTTGAGTTCCAATATCCTCACTCACCCTCCAACACACAGGCAATCATCCAGTTCACCAGTTGTGCAAATAGACTCCCATATATTGAAAGTCCATGGAGATGTGCTACTTGTGCCAAATTCTGGACTAGCCTGGCGATAAAAAGGTAAATAGCTGAGAAACAGCACAATGGGATCAGAAATTAGAAACAGAAAGAAAGAATATAAATCAATAGTCTTACTCTTTTACTCTAATTGAATGACTTACATTTGTGGGATTAATGCCTAATTGACATGACTTGTAAAAATACCAACATTTTATGGGGAAAAATTCAAAATACCCACGGTTTATGAAGTGGAGTAATGTGGGAATATGTAATGCTGAAAGAGCTGTGGAAAGCAAGGACTGATATAGAGGTCCACACTGAATGTGAAGCTGCCAGAGTGGGACAACCCACTAGGGAAACAGATGATGAATACCCCTACACTTCGCTGAACTCACAGAGGGGGCTGTAGCCCGAACAGAAATGCAGTGGCATTTTATTTCTGCAATGATTGAGAGTTTACAGTGCTGTTTAGGCTGTTTAAATGCAGCAGGATACTGATTATACCATTCTCATGTCTCAGCTAGCTGGTTGTCACTCTGATCTGGTGACGGCAACTTGTCTTAGCCTGGAAGTATTTCACAGAGGACAATCAGCCCCCTTCTAAAAGAAAAGCCTCACAGAAGCCCAATGCTGCAGCTATGGACTTGTCCTAAGGACTTGCCATACTAGTAAAGTTTTGCAAACAAACGATTTCAAATACTAAGTACAACTTGGACTGGTGAATTTTATCATCTAAACTTGCTTTCCGGGTGCAAGTCTTTGAGCTGCTGGTTGGAGCAGGGCATGTGGAAGGGGTGGGTTGGAGAGGACAACTTCTGGGTGGGCCGTACACATCAGAAATGGGGAACGGCAGCACTGCTCCCCCATCTTCGCACTGCATCTGTTCTCATTCTTTGAGATGCTGAGAGGCTTTTTACAAGGAATAGCACCAGTGAAACAGCTAGTAAGAAATCCAGGCCTTAGATGGATTTGGGAATAAATATGTAAGCTGAGAATTGAGGAGGAATAAAAGAAAAGGCAAAAGGGTCTTCAGTGGCTGTTTCTGCTTTCCTTGGACATTCTTCAGACTGTTTTCTCTCACTGAAGTTATTTGGGTGAACTGTTGACTCCAAGGTGTTTATTACTTTAATTACCAACAAACCATGCAAATGAAATTTGCTGAATAATAAAGCTGTAAACAGACTTACTCTGCAGATCATCATGCACAACTGTAAACTTGGGACAAGCTTACCACATGTAATTGGGCACAGACTAGAAGGACTCAGGAACTTACAGCTAATGTTTTCATTCATTAAAAATGAAATACATATTTTACGGTTTTCCAATTTGTAAGTCTTTGGCTGACTTCAATTTAGTTCATGTCAGCAGGAGCACGTTTGACTAATGGTTGCTTCAAGAACTTTACTTACTTGAGAGATGTCTGGAGGAGGAAAGAACTGAAGTCAGGAGGAGTGAGGGATGAAGAACACTGTAAATATTTAAAAGACATAGGGAGCTGAGTGCAGTGGATAGAGAACATCAACCCATGTTTTCTTGCAGCCACTGGCCAGCGTGGGAAGCATATTGGAAGCACAGTGGTATTGAATGAATCTGAAATGATACATTCTATAATTTTGAAGTGATACCATAAAGAGCTTCTAACTAATAGCTGAGCATCCTAGCTAATGAGACTGTTTTGCCAGCCAAAATCATCAGGTCGTTAGTACAGTTATGTAATGTCAGCAACCTTAGACACAAAGAACTCCCAGCCTTCCTTCATTAAGCAACCTGCATGGCACCAGATGCACAATCAGGCCACTTTCTCCTTGGCAGAGGACTTGCAGAACTACTGTTTGTCGTAGCCTCTTGTAATACAACAGGCAGAGCTTCCTGGCTTTCCTCAGCACTGGCCTTTCCTCCAGCCATGGTTCATTGGCCTTGCTGGGCACTCAGCTGCAGAGCCGCCCTCTGCCATTACATAGCCAAAGCGGGGCAGTGAGGCGAGTGGCAGCTCGGCTGGCTTCAAAGAATGAGGGACTCACAGCCTAGGCTGACGGGGAATGACAGAGCAAGGAGAAGCCAGGCTCCGGTAACTTTTAATGACAGATCTTGTTAGGGTTAAGAAAACAACTCAGCCTTCGTGCTGTGATTCAATCTGAAGGGGAGCCCATCACCCTTACTGCCACAGGTCACAGCACTGGGAAGGAGGTTGTTATCCTCAAAATTAATCATTGGGAGCTACCACAATGGGCTTCCCATGCCAGGCAAGATGCAAAACTTACTGCTGCCTGCCAAATTGGAGACTATTATTGCTGCTTCTGCCACCTTATCCTGCTTGCAGGATCTTGTCTTTCCTATCAAATCGCATTTTGTTCCAAGAAAATACAGGATGTCTCCACAAAGTCATGCCCCTTTCCGAGGCCCTTAAGCAGCCCCTGGGTTACACAGTGGCCGTTACAGATAACACTATGCAGAAAAATCACGAATAAATCATCATCCTTTTCCATTTGTCCTGTTTCTTAGAATTTCCTTGAGTAACAGAAAAGGAGTTTAATATTGTAGACTTTTATTGTCCTTCTCTGTTTTGACTGGATAAAGAAAATACTGAAGCAAAAATCAGCAGTCAGGATTGATAGGAGCCAATGGAGAGGACTTCCCAAGATCCCAGGTTTGAAACTCTCCAGAAATGACAGCCATACACTTGAACTGTTTTCGTATCAGTCCCACATGAGCCCCTGGATATCTTTCTGGCTCTGAGAGCACTGTGCCTGCCAACATTGTGGAGGAAATTGCTCCCAGTCTGAGTATTTTGGCCACATCGTATGCAACCCACTGTTGAAAAGGGACTTTCCTCATCACTCACATAGTAGTAACTTTGCCACGTTAAGAATGGGCTAAGATCTCCTTAGATGAATGAGGCAAATTGAAAACCCAGCTGCTGATGTTTCTTTTCTTCAGAAGAGTATTTATTGTGATTTGTACCACAATACTAAAAGCCTCAATAGAGATAAGGGCCCTGGGATGGTATGGGCTACACACAACATAGGGATACACACCCTAAAATTTTACAGTCTAAAATAAAAAGGCAAAAAAATAGGATGATCTTCCACATAAAAAAAACCTCACACATCATGAAATAACACAGTCCTGGTGGGAGAAAAATTTCTTGGGTATGTGGCTAAGATTGGCAGGAATTCATCCCCTGAGAGTATGAGGACAGAATGAGAGCTTAGAACAACATCAATTACTGTAAATTTAGTAATTTAAATGACGTATACTTAATATGTGCCTCATTTAACATCAGTGTAGCCCATCTATTTCAGTGTTTGGATAGCTTATCTACTGACTGGATTTCTGTTGCATTACCAGTCAAGTAATATTCACAATGAGTTTTATCATCGATTCCTGCTGAATTCATTTTTTTCACAGATACTTTAATTCTATGGAACAGCTCTTTGTAGCAGTTATCTTGAACTCACAATAGCTTCACAGTGAGAATTCAGCAGTATTACATGACTGTTATTTTAATGTCTTTTGTGTATTCAGTTGCACAACATTATGAAATGTAATTACTATGAGGGGTTCAGAGAACTTACGGGCAAGACATTTCACAGTCATTAGCAACCTCAGCAGAAACCTGCTGTATCAACACAGGAAGGCAGAGAGAAATGCTCCTATTTTTCTAGCGTTCTGGAATGTTTTTCTCATTTGTTGATTCTGGATTTTTTTTTTTCAAGTTAAGTAAGTCCCATGCAGGAGCATGGGAAATTGCCCTGGATTTGCATCCATCCACAGAAGAGAAAAAAAACTGAGCACAATAAATCACTTTCCATTTCGTTTCAAAATACGATCACATGACAGCTCACTGGGGAAAATGGAAATGTAATGGTATCGCAGCTGCAGATGGGCATACAGGCAGGAGACAAACCCAAGACAATACTGAGTTCAGAAGTTCAGACCCAGCACAGGGTTATAGAGACTGAATTACAACCTTTGCTGAACTTGAATACTTGGAGCAACCCCCCAGCACCATCAGCACACATCCACTCTCACTTGCAGCAGAATTCACATGCAGCAGAATAACCAGGGCTGCTTGGAAATGACACACTTCCAGTGTGAATATTTATGCCCTTTCCTCTCTCTTTTGAGTAACTTCCAAGAATAATCATGGACTTGCTCTTTCCCTCCTAAGTTTATGGGGGTTGTAAAAGACACAGCACACCAGATTTTCAGGCATTTTCAGCCCAATTTTTCAGTGTGATGAAAACGTCATGGCAATATCACAATGTATTTGAACATGATAATTTTTTATAAAATAGCTTTGTTCGTAGGAATAACATATTCCACAAAATGAACTTACACCTTAGTGTACTTAAGGGAAAAATCTATTAGATACTAATGTACTAGTATGTGAAAAAGCATTTTTTACCACAGGATGCTCATTATGTTTGGATGGAAGCACCACTCCTAGCCCAGGATGGCTGCTGGGCTGGCTGGGAGAGCAGGGAGAAGAGTGGAGTTGCAGAGAGAGTACTGAGTCTGGCACCTTCTCAAAGGTAGGTTTGAGACAAACACACATATCTTTGCTGGCCAGCAGACCCACAGTCTCAAGAACATCACATCAGCCAGAGAAGTCTTTCATGACAGTTTCCCCACCATTAAGTGTATTTTCTGGAAGTGAGTCTCCCTGAGATTCATTGCCATACTGCTCCCATCTTCAAGCAGTTCAAACCAAGTGGAGCTGAGATTGGAATCTTCCCTGTTTTTTTCTAATCATCATCCTTGGGATAAATCATCAGGATTTTAATTCAGGACAGATCCTGTAGCAGGAAGAAGAGAGAGGACAAGGGCGTCCAATGCATTACCCGAATGGGATCCCATCTGCCCCAGATGAAAGAGAGTAGATTTTTTGTGGGACTTCTGCAAGGGAACAGATCTGATGGGAAAGACAGGCTGAGTCAGCAAAGGAATTTAGCAAAATGGTGTTTCTGTAACATGCTGTTGGGCTCTTTTCTGAATGTAATGCAGGAAAACTGCCAGGTCAGAGGACGTGTATTTGGGGGTTTATTAGCTTGTGGGCCCGCAGAAAGACCTAATTGATGCTGTAGATAGCAGTTCTCAAATTTGTTTTCATTGATTCTTTTCCTAAAGAGAGTGGGTACAATTTTGTGTCATGAGAACCTGAAATTAGGCTCTTAAATCTGAATGTAAGCCCCTAAAGAAAGATTGCCAAACATTTTTTGTGGGATTTGGCAGTGCTTGGGCTATTACTGAATCCCTCATTGCAGGCCACATCTCACTGCTGTACATGTATTCTTAATACAATGGATGACATAGTAGCCACACACTCTATCACAACCAAGGGGAATGAGCTGTGATATCCACTGGACCTCTGTCTCATAGGATATATAAAGTACAATCTGGCCAAAAACACTACAACTTTTATATCTTAGGGAGACCTAAAGAGAGCATTCAAATAGAAGTGTTGCTGATAGAAAGTCACTGAAATCTGCTTCCTCAGGCACACCTCGTGCAATCTTTTTCCTCTTACATTTATCTTTCCATTCTCATCTTCGGATGTTGCTGGAATTACAGACCCCATTTTTCATCCTACCACCATTTGTCACCATTTCAGTTGACAAACCATGATTTCATGCCACTCTAGCTTTGTTTTACTATAAGCAAAACCCACATATAGATTTGTACTCTATATTCCTGTCTCTTCCTTGCCTAGATTTTCCTACAACACTTCTATGCTTACACAGTCATCTACAACAAACTAAGAAAAGCATATAGAAAACCTATTTATTTCTTTGTAATAGAGAAGGAAATAATAATTTTTTCTGCTATTTTGGTTATAAGCGTGTTGGCTGCCACACTGATAGCTTTGCATAGGAACTTGGGTAGATATATATTGTTGCTGACTTATGGCGTTGCCCATGATTTCCCCTCTGGAGATCCTGGAACAAAAAAAAATTATACTCTTGTCCCTCGATCTTTTTCAAACAATATCTGAGAGTGGAAAAGAACACTCATTTGTGGTTTTTTTTTTTTTTTTAAATGATATTTTAATTACTCATGTCATGCTCCGGCAAAATGTCCAGCCTTTTGTTAAAATGTGGCTTAATTGCATTACGGAGCCTTCATGGGACCCTCACACATAAAGCGCTTTTCTTCAGACTTTCAAGACCTAAATTTGCAGTTGGCTCCTGACCAGCGCACTCGAGCAGATAGGCACGTAGGTAGTGGGCAGACCCTGTGTTGATGAAGTAATCATAGTTGACTGCCTCGCCAGTGCTATTCCACAAATATGCCCACAAACAAAAATTGGACATGCATGTTGGTTTTCATTTTGAGTTCATTCAAAAAAAATGCCCTTGGTATGTCAGAAAGCATGGAGACACCTTCACGGACTGTTGGCTACGCCTCGGCAAAGCTTTACAACAGTCTGTTAGACAAAAAAGAGACTGATGCAGATACCTTAATAAGCATCCCATCTGTGAGGTCATCGGGATATTTCAAACAACTTTCAGCTCTCATTAGTTTAGCGGTTTCCACAAGCATGTCCTTATCTTTTGTAACTTTTGCAGCCAAACTTCCTGGGAAAGCTTCCTAGCTGGGTGACATTCTTACCCGTGGGTCAGTCTGCAGTAATGAGCCACCAATTTATGTGTCCTTTGCACTCTCAGGAAGTATACGTTTATATTAACCTTTCATGTTGTGATTTTTTTTCCTTTATCCATGTAATTCTTGCTTGCATGCAAATCTCATTATTCCTAATAGGCTGCAATTAGGATCTCCAAGCTGCTGATCCCAGTCATAAAAGGCATTTTCCAAGAATAAGTGCTTCTTCTTTTGTATTAATGATTGAATATGTAACAGAGACTATACCCCAAAAAACAGTGGTGAATAATGGATCTGCAGGCTCATGGAAGTCCTTATCAACTTTCTGGTTTTGTACCTCCAATTAAAACAGAAGGTATAGCATAGTTTGCTGCTCCTTGTAAATACACTGCACGTAAAGTTGCACAGAAACAAGGTTGGTGACTTTTCAGGTCTGCTAGGCTTAAAAGAATAAAAGGGTATTTATTACAATTTCTTACAGTTTCTTGCACTTGAAAGAGATAAGGCAGCTTCATCAGCACTTGCCAACGTAGTATGTCTTTAGCACACTAATAAGCTCCCCAATAAAGAAGATGTTGTAGTCAAATGTTATTTTTCAAGAACTCCCAATTCTGTATTCAGAAATGGTTGGACTGAAATATGCTTTTTCTGAAGGCATGAGAGAGTAACATGTACTCTCTTTATTCAGACCTTTCCTTGGGTTTCTTAGTTCTGCACAAGGGACACGAGGTAAAAATGAGAACCAGTGAAGAACAGGCAGCAGATGGTTGGATGGGTGTCTGCTCAAATTGAGACAAAAGGACAAATGTGATCTTGGGAAGAAAGGAAAATGGAGGCAAAGTATGAGGCGTTACAGTATTTCAGGTGTGAGATGTTCAACAGTTGGAGTAAAGTCTTGACTGGAAGAACAGAACAGCAATAAAATAGAGAATAGATTACAAGCAAACGGCCTGGATGGGAGAGGAGCAAATCACATATAAGTAAGTCAAGGACTACTGGGATCTGAAATGATGGAGGATGGTCAAGGCAGTGCTGAAGAACAGAGAAAACAAAGTAGGATGGAAGAGAGTGGTTTCACACTTTTGGATACAAAGCTATATTCAAATCACATTTTACATCCCAGCTTTCCTCATTTTGGTCTGCTGTAACCTGAACGCAGTTTTATTCCTTCCATAATTAAACACTTTTCTGTCCAACATTGTGTTTCAGATCACCTGATGTGTACAACAGCAGTTTTTTACAAGCAAACAAAGTGTTCATAAGGCCCCAAATGACCTGAGTGAGGAAAGCTCTCTAGTCCAAACTTTCTCAGCCACCCACTGTTTGTCACTCTCTACCTTCTTATAGATATCCATTCAAATTAAATATATACACATGTATGCAAAAAAATCTTTTAGGAAGCACCACTCAGATCACTTTTGTATCACCAGGAAGAGCCTTAAGTTTGGACATAATTAATTCTGTGGGTTTTCTAACCATTTATCTCATTTTCTTCCTGATGATCCTCTAACATCCCAATTTTATTCCACAAATTTACAGTTTATTGCCTATTTAGAGTTTACAGTAGACGCAGACAACAATTTTTCTGTCTATACTTTCCAAAACTATCATCTTTTCACACAGAGCTGGTTTAGAAGTGTCTGAATGAACTGCTCTTCCAGGCAAGCTGACCTCTAAATTTCTCATTTTAATCTATTTTCTGCTCCCTTATGGATATTAGAAAATGTGATTTTTAAACACAGGAGTCATCATATGCTTCATCATATTTATCTGTATTTTCCTGCTTGCTTTTAATCTTTACAATTTCTGTACTCGGATGGAGACAGTATGGTTTTCTTTTCAATGTGCCTTAAAATAAAGGTAGTTTGTGCACATTTGTAAAGGGAGTTTCAAGATCAGTAAAATGCCTTTCCAACCTCAGAGAGACATGTTATTGTGAATTAAATGCTATGTTGTCCTGATGCAAACTTGATGAAATTCAGAATAAGTACGTGGAATGTACTTTTAGACCAGAAAAGTGGGTGAAAGAAGTCAAAGTCCTAGGCAACGAGAACTAAATGTAAAGATGTCACTTTTCCTGTATGTTATGATACAGTAAATACCCTGATTTGTTACTGTAGAAAATATAGCAAGGTAAGGGATAGTAACTTTTGGAACCAACAGAAGTGTGGATATCTAGAACAAGAAAAAATTACCATTTTTTATAATCAGCTTTTGATCTCCTGTCGTCAAAAGCCCTCATAGAAAGCCTCTTCATAGGACTCAGAGTAAACATAAGGTGTAATAGTTGAGACTACAACATCTCTTGTTTACTGAATAATAGGTCTCGAACTGGTGATTCACAGGATCACGGTAACTCTTCTCCAGAACCATGTTAAACAATACAATTCAGTGTTTTCAACTACAATTTAATGGTATTTGTCAATAATCAACCCACTCACCCCAACCATTTGAGGATAAACTGATCTGTAAGGCATCCTTTCTCTTCATTTCCTGGAAGCTCACAGAGATGCAATAAAGGCATCTTTGCTTCCAGCAGCCTGATAATAGCCTCACACTCTGCCAGCCATCTCCATCTGCAATGGCACACAAACACTGTGTAGTTCTAACTCCACAAAGCACTGACCTCAAGATGTAGATATAATGCTTAGTGACACAAAGACACATACAATTGCAAAAAAAAAAAAAAAAAAAAAAAGTGAGCAAGGAATATTATCAGGAAGGACCACCACTGCTGTCAGAAGCTTGAGCTTGTGCTTGGTAGAACAGGAACAGTGGTATTTATGTGTAATTGTAAGCCTCCTTGTCCCCTTTGGAGAATAATTACCATATTGTAAGGTCTTTGTTTAATTGCTTGCCTGTTTTGTGTGGTTTTTTTTCTTGTGGTGTTATTTTTTGCAGACATAATCTAAAGCTCGATGCAGTAGCTGAAATGTGAGTACTCAGAGGCATCTGAAGTGTCCTGGATTTCCTGGCCTCTGGACACGATCCAGAAAGGTATGCATCCCCGTAGATCATGTGTCATGTTTATCTCATATCCATATAGGTGATTCTGATGACATCCTATACTCATATCTTTCATGATGGCCCTTCTCTTCTAGCAAATAAGTGGAAAAAATAGGGAGCAAGAAGGGTACCTGAGGGGATCCTTTGAATTTTGTCCGTGCTCTTGGTGGTGTCCTTGTTTGTAGCAAGGTAGAATCACACAATCCTGACAACCTCAACATTATACCACACCTCAACCATGCTCATATATTCTTTGTAACCCTTATGCAAAGATCTTAGCCAAGATAAATGTAATCCTCCTTGGTGGAAGCATAAGTGTAATATGTCTTGTGAGACATAATTGGTGAAGTTAAAGTACGCTGTGCTAAGGATGTGAAAAGCAGGAGAACAGCACCTTCTGCGTGAAAGAGGAAACATCGCCTAAGCCAGATATTATGATCAGGGGTTGTGGAGTGACTTAGGAGAGGAAGAAAGTAGGGGAAGGAAGGAGGGAAGGAAAGAAGAGAGGGAAGGGCTGATGGAGGGGGGGAGGAAGAGAGAAAGGGACAGAAGGAGATAGGGAAGGTGGAAGGAAAAAAGAAAGGATGCAAGCAGGCACTGAAAGTCATAATGACATAAAGAGACATCTACTTCTGCAGGCAGTAGACTAGCTTTGTCAGTAAGCAGCAAGAGAATAAAGAGTGCTCAGAAAAATTTGTTCACCATAAGCCCTGTTACAAGGGTGAGAAGTGCCATTGATCATGCCTCACCCCTTTACCCTTGGAATGTCACCATCTGCAAATGCAGGAAGTGATGGATAGCCTGCCTACACCTAAATACACCTCTTCAGTTCCTTAGCTTCATGGGCACCTTTCCTTCCTTAGGAGATCATCAAATGCAGGAGATACCAAGGCTGAAACCAGGACTGAATTAACAGCACATCAACTAGCTCAAAATGATTGCTGTTTGTAAGATCTGGCCCTTCAGTATCCATAGGATCTTATCCTATAGGATCAAGGGATCTCATCCCTCTCAGGTAGCTTATAGAATAGAGCACAAGATAATAGCATGATCATGACCTCTTATTTCTGGTTAGCTGGTTTAGCACCATAGTAACTTGTTTGCCTTCACAGACCTAAATGTCAGTGTGAAAACATGATAAATTTCCATCAGATTGTCATCAGACCAATTTTAATCTTAATTTGCAGGGCCAAACAATCCCTTCTGCTGAGAGCTCCAGATGCGATAAAAAGAATCTAAATAGCAACCTAATCAGCAAGGGGAGATGTGGGAGCAGAGCCTTGTTTTCTACTATTTGAAACGCAGCCAAGGAGTTATTTAATCTGCAGCAACATGTATAGTACCAGTAGCTTGTAAATGAGATGATTAATATAATTTTTTTTTTTTTAAGATGTAAAGTTGCAGATAGTTTCCTGTAGGCAGGTGGAACACCACCTCTGGCAACATCTAAATTGTCTGAAAGAATTAAGCATCAAATTTCTTTCAGCAGCTTATGTAAGTACTTGGCCAATTTCAGTAGATACAATCTCATTAATAATATCTCTTGCTCTTTCTTTCATGGCTGGATTTCAGTTGGATTTTTTTTAAGGTTTTGTTTTGGAAATCAACTGAAATAGAAAGGTCTTAAAAATCAGATTGCCTCTTTTCTCACATATTTACTTTTCTCTTCACATTCTTATTTTTAAATTGGAAAGGTGCTTCATGCAGGCACTGATGGTATCATCCATTCAGCCCCAGCAGACTAGGAACTGATATCTGAAATAAACCAAAATAATGGAATCAAGAATTGCACATGGGTGCTCACCCTGCCTTGACCGAAGCAGTTAGTGTTGCTGTGCAGGAGGAGCATGGGCTTGCAGGTAGGACGAGCAGAGGGGGCTCCTCCACCCAGCCCAGCTCAGCCCAGCCCAGCCCATCGCCACCGCAGGGCCGGCTCAGTCACTGCTCACCTGCAAAGAGGTGGCTCAGGAAAGTCAGCCTCAAAAGCTACATGGGCAATAGCTTTTCCCCTCTGCATCCCTCACTGATTCTTCACGTCCGAAGGCTTATTTGAAAAGCTGGCTCTGTAGGATTTGGTAAAACTGTCTAGATTATTTTAACTGAGCATTTGGCATAGGAAAGGAGACATATTCTAAAAGTGTAATTTAAATCTGACGGAAATCCCTGAATAGATTCCTTCTGGATTCAGCACTCTTTGAGCGAGGTATGATAAAAGATATCCTGCAAATGTACAACAAACCACAGACGAAAAGTGCCAACAGAGACAGGCACCCCATGTTGTGCAGGTGCATCATATCTGCACTTCTCCCATGCCCAGACCCCGTGACAAGGGCTGATGTGCTGCTGCCTCTGACCTCTGCCTGCCTTCATGGCTGTGTTCTTGTGTGGCCCACGGCCTGACTGCGCCTCTCCCCCCTTTCTGCAAGCTAATTGCTGGCAGCTCCTGACAGCCTGCCTTCACCCTGACCTCCTGACAATGTACTTCACACAGTGTGAATATTCTTTCTTTCCACATAAATTCAAAGTCCCATTTGGTGTAGCTTCAGGGGTTGCCAACAGCTTCTAGCATTATCCTGAGTTTCTATAGATAATGTTACACAAAACAAAACAGAATACAGTTTTGTTCAAGAAAGTAAAACATTTGTTGAACAAATCATAGAATCATCATATCACAGAGTCATAGAATGGCCTGGGTTGAAAAGGACTATAACGATCATCTAGTTTCAACCCCCCTGCCATGGGGGCCTGGCTTGCCAACCAGCAGACCAGGCTGCCCAGAGCCGCAGTTAAGCTCTAGCTCCACTGCTATCTTTTTAACTGTGAGAAACAGGCATGGCAGCAGCCTCAGTGAAGTCAGTGACATGAAACACCAATGCAAAGGATGCAGGCAGGTGCCTATGTAACCAAGCTTCCTCAGCCAAGGAGAAAGTGTGATACCATTGTGGTAAGAGGCAGCTAATGATAGAACAGACTCTTCAGAGTTTCTTGCTGCAAGCATAGTTAAACAGTGCTTATTAATTCTACAGCCAAGCTATTCATTCTACTGTCTCAAGTTCGCCACAGTGCATTTTAATTTGTTCCATGAACTTGCTGCCAATTAAGATTGTTTATAAAGAACGTGAGGGCTAATCTCAAATTTCACCGTTTCAGGGAAGGGAGGGCCAGCCCTGAAGGTACATGGATGGGAGACTTCCAACCGCACTGGTGTGTGGTAGGAAGCAACCTTTGGCTGTACACAAACACCTCCAAATGGTGCTGTGGCACTGGGAAGAGATGTCTCTGCACAACTTCATTTGGGCTGCTACATCCAGCTGGCAAGAGCCTTCCAGTCCCTCTCAGTCACTGTGAGCTCAAAGAATGCGAGCAAAACCTAGCCATTTCAACTGAAGGAGCCATGGGAGAAGGAGGGGGCCATGCTGCAGTAGGTGGGGGTGCTGCAGGGGGCAGGCAGGTTGTAAGCCACTCCCTGGGGCATGCCACAGGAGCAGGCTTGGCTCCTGAAGGCCGCAGAAACCTTGCTGCAGGGTCACTAGTCATCTAAATCTCTGCTTTTGTAGTGTTTTTCACGTGCTACCTTCCTGACAGGTCTGCAACAAAGCTAGAAAAGACTGGGTACACTACAAGGCCAGCAAGAAGCATGTTGAGAGCACCCCGGGCTCAGCAGCTGCTCCAGGGAAGGAGCTGGCAGGTTGTGACAGGCTCCCTTAAATGGGGATTTTGAATGAGTGTGAAATGCCTCAGCAGTAACAATGCACTGTGCTAAACAGGGGTGAATCTGAGAATGAGCCTCATGGGGAAACTGTATGGTCCATTTTGAGAGAGGAGCAGCTTCCCCTTAGCCTCCTGTAACAAGGCCAGCTGCTGCCTTGCCTGTCTGCACAGGGCTCATCCACTTGTTAACAATGAATCTTAACAATCAAATTAAAACTCATTTAAAAGAGGCTAGCTGAGTTACTGTTAGCCACTCCTGAGAAGAGATGACAGTGCACCCTGTGAAGCTGGCACACAATATGCTGGATCCCACCAGCTACACTGAGTTACACTGAGTGTGAGGCTAACAAAATCAGAGGTGTTCCCAGCAGCAGCAAGGTTATTACTGATGTGCACAAATGAGTGAAATCTCAGTTACAAAGATGAATATAGTTCTTGCTGCCCGTGTTCAGGAAAGATGGATTCAACCTGGCCAGGAAGGGCCAAGAGGATAGTAGTAGATGGTGGGAGTTTGTGATGCAGAAGAAAACCGGAGGAATTTATCCTGAGGAAAGAAAAACTGAGATACGATCTTGCTGCTATTTATTTCCTTCCATCAGGTGAGCATGATGGTGGTAGAAGATCTGTTCTGGTTGACTGTCATTTAGGGAAGGCTTTGGAGCTACCTGCCTGTGGGAGCTAAATAACCTAATCTAAGAATGAACCTTATTTTCATGTTTAAGCAGTCTTTACATTAAGTGCTCTTTTGTTGTACAAAGATTAAAAATATCCTTCCTGAACTCAGTTTTTACAAATTACTGCACCAGGGGACCCTGACAGCTGGGTTTCTTTGTTCTGCTGCCCTTTCTTCTGTGTACATCATCAAAATGCAAACTCCTGTAGCCAGTAATGTGATTAGCCAAAGTGACCGATGCAGCAGTGACCAGTAAGAGATGCTACCTTTCCTGCAGTCAGCTTGCAACTGACTGGTCAATAGTTTGTTACATTGAAAGGGGAATGCTGCAGTACGTAATATGAATTTAGTTCCATATTTCTTAAGTAATCAGAGGGAAGAATACAGAACACATTTAAGGTTTCTAGTTTTTAAAAATATAAAATATTAATCAGTATCAGCAGATGTGCAGAAGGGTTAAATGCAATAAGATGGGAAGTCTGTACTCACAGACCATCCTCAAAATTCAAAAGATGCATTTTCTGGAAATAGCAGAGTGATAAGAAAATTCCTGGTAGTGTTTTTCTAAATATATCTCCAAATCTGTTCATATCCAAAATGCCTGACTGAGAAGAATGCAAAGGTGATTAGCACAGTAACAGTGGCCAAGAGACAGGAACTGCTGCTTCATTCCTATAATCAAGTTACAAATTATAGATGAAGACTGGGAGATATGCAAATAGGACAACAGTCCTGATGGTATCTATCTCAGTGGGAATAATTAATAACCAAACTGCCAAAGCAAGAACGAAAAACTCCCAAATTGGACCTGACTCATAACAAGGTTGAATTTGATGATGTTTGTGTATACATAACAGAATTTAGAAAACATATTTTGTCTCCTGGATTGATAATCTTTTTTTTCTCGTATAACCAGGGTGATGTGAATTTACTTAAAACAAGAGAGAAGTGAGGAAGCTGGCATTTGCATGTCACTGGGGTGTAGGATAAATCCCATGAAACAGTGGGACATAATTAAAAGATGGCAATGCTGCACTGGCTGAATTAAACAAAATGCTCACCTACCAGCCCTTTCAAAAGAAATTAAGATAAATGGCATTCTCAAAGCAGCAATCTTTTTCTAGTTATTAGATGTCTTACTCCTTAATAGGGTAAGTTCAGCAAGAGATCTCATTGATTTATAAAACGCTTTGTTTGTTCCAAAATCCCATCTATAAACAAACAGATATTTTATTGCAGTGTAAACCGCAGTCACTCCTGTTATATTGTCAGCTTTGATTAACTTCACCATAATCTGGTACATCAGTTTATTATAACAGGCAGACACGGGTTTCTTCTCATGAGAACGAAGTAATGGATACACGGAGCGAAGACCTTTGTTTTTAAGGCTGTAATCTGCTTTAATGCAGCGAAAAACAACAACAAGAACAACAACAATGGTTTTGGTGCTGCCCTAAAACAAGCATGGGCATTCTTCTCACTGAGAAAATCCCCCATTATGAGAACTTGCCAAGTATCAGTTTAATAGCCTCTGTGCTGCCTGTTATACTGGTGAGGGTGCCGGTTTCTAACCGGCATCACTCAGGAGGACAGGGTGGAATGCCTGGTTAAACCATTTTCTCTTGTTGTTTAAACAGGATAAGTAGATTTCTCTTTTGCCAAATACTTTACACAGAATAAATCATTCAAGAGCTCGGACAGTTATGCTGAAAGAATTAATTTCTGCATGACGACACCTGTCATCACTTTTCCATTGAATCAAAAACCAGATCTCAGAGACAGCTACAGTAGAATAAGTTCGTTTCTTATTTACCAAGCAAAAAGCAACTGTGCTTCTTAAAAATGTCAAAGTTTTTTTGTTGTTGTTTTTTTGATGGCTCATGTTATAAGGAAATAAAGCAGTTAAAGAAGGAATAAGAAGTTAAGCTGAAATGCCTCACTGTGGCTTGCTAAGTATTTTTCTCATTTGACAGAGGAAGCTTTCATCTTAGTGTCTAGCTTGTGGGTCTAAATTTCACGATGTGGGTGACACAAATGTCACAGCTGTACATCTAACTTATACTGTCTCTTCCCTCATCTCCCTGGTCTTACCAGAGGGGCACAGGGAGCACAGACAGGTCTTTCCTTTCTGACAGAAAGAACTTCATCTTTTCTGACCCACAGATTACTTCTAAACCTCTTGACAAATCCAAAGACCCATGCCCGGAGTAGGTAAAAATTTGAAGAAAAGAGCAAAAGTTGACCATACATTTGCCCAGAGGGTGAGCCAAGAGCACAACCCAAGCAAAGATTCCTCAGAGCTGGAAGGCAGAGTCTTGCAAGCTGACATCTTAACAGAGCAGAATAACATGTAAATAAATATTATCTTCTACAGAGATCCAGAAAGTACCCAAATCCCCCTTTTGGAGAGTGAGCACTTAGATTCAGAGGCGACCTAGTAGCATACATGTCAATAGTGACCAGAGATAAAAATGCTGCTCTGTTCAAATCTTATTTTATGTGTAAAGTACTTAGAACCTGCCCAAATATATCTCCTATACAAACATTCCCAACAGGGAAACAGGCTCTCCCACTTGTCTAAAATCTCAAAGAGAGAGGAGAGGTCAAATTCTTCTTCTTGGGAGATTAAAGTTCTTTTTTGAAGAATTTAAAAACCGACAAGCTAGACACTGACAGGACGTCATCTGTGAAACAGCAGCACCTCACAGCCTCATAGCAGCTAGGCACAGACCTGATATGCTTGCAAATTAATATGTTGCTTAACACCAAAGAGGTTTGATGGGTGCGTTTACCTAAAGGCTCAAAAGATCAAAAGATGAAGAGCATCACAGTTACAAGTTTAATGCTGGAAGGGTTGATTTGTGGAAATTTTACAACTCTCTCAGGTTTTACATCCCTCCCAAGCCTTTTTCTGAGCCTTTTCAAAGTTCCTCTGAACATTCGCTCTGCTCACACAAATACTCCGTCTGCTTTCCTTGTCTTGCTTGCTCCTGAGACCAGTTGCTGTCTTTAGTCACTGAGACTGAAGCTCCAGCTGTACATTACATAAAACATATTTCCTTTAATTTATTTGGAATATTTCATCTCTGACTGCCCCCTTGCTCCTCTGTGGTGTGAAAGGTAATAAAAGTAACAAATCTAACTGCTCTAAATGCTTTCCTATGTTGTCTAATTTTACACATTCCCTTTTGCTTGAGCCCTCCCAAACAACAACAAAAAAACTCTTATCTTTTCACTCTCTCTGGAAGCTTGGCTTCATTGGAGGGGGCAGGAGCCCCCTCTTCTTCTTCTGCCAGGAGGGGAAACTAGGAAGGCTTTAGTACCTCTGCAATCAGAAAGGGATAGACACATCATGCCTAGTGGGGAATACCTAAAAACATGGAGACCAAACTGCTGAGCTAAGCATATTCCAGAGAAAACAAGGCTTTTTCATCCAGCAGCCTGAGGCATGATTACAAAATCATTTTCTTGTTCAATTCTTTGTTCTCAAGTTCAGGAAGACAATGAGTAAATCAGACTATCAGGTGCTTTCCTGGGTGACTCCATCTCCGTGCTGTCAGTCACTAATAAAAGCAGCTCCTATCTCAGGTGTCAGCGGGTGAAACATGAGTAATTCATTTAGTCTCTTTAAGACACTTCTAAATCCAGTGCTGCCTTCTTTCCTTTCAAGTTAGAGACTTCACTCCTCTTCTAAAGAGACGCTGACAGCAAGTGTTGCAGAGCACAAGTCATTATCTTTCACACACATTTCTTTAGTCATTGTTAGATTTCAATGTTACTGTTTCAAATCCACCTAAGAAATGTGCACATTTCCTAAAAAGAATACTGATTACACCATGATGTTGGGTTGAAGAGAACACTTGCTTTGTTCTGGTGAAAGCGGAAACTCAGATTTCAAGTGCCGTTGTTTGCTTTGTACTTTTCACAGCACAAACTGATTTCCCACATTACAGATATTAACTTACTGTAGAACTGAAAACTGCCAGAAATGATTTGCATGACGTGGTATAAAACTTACTGCAAGCAAGAGGCCTCTTCTCAAAACCTTTAGCAGGAAAGTGGTCCTGAAGGTCTTCTTTGTGTAATGCACATATTTAAAGCGTCACAAATTACAAATACCGGAGCACTAAATTACTACAGCTTTTTTAACTTTCTACCCAGGACCACTTCATCCCTTTGAGCCACATCAGTGCCTCTGGGAGGTCTCATATATCCCTTTATAATGCTGACACCGTGCTCTCCTCAAACAAACAAAAAAAAAACAACAACCCTCCATGTTCATGAAACTGTTTCCTTTTGGATGCAGAGCTTTCTGTCCCTGAGGACTTCTCATGAAGCAATTTCATACACCAAGGCAGATAGAAAATGATGAGAGTTGTCCATATACTGTCAGTGCCAGACCTCAGTGACTTTTGTTTACACTGCCACAAGTGGATGCATTTCTGCACCAACAGTTACAGATGAATCTAAAAGCAACTCATCTGCTTCTGAATCTGTAGTAAATAAGTGTAGGCAGAAACACGGGGTTTTCTCATAAAGAAATTCGGATGAGCTGATTGTATCTGTGTCCTTACTGACTTTACCACACCTGGTAGTCAAAAATACAGGTTTTGGGCAGGAAATGTCTCTCTAACAACTATAGAAGAATATGTTGCTGTACCAGTGAGAAGAAAATTGTATCAACTGCAAAAAAATGTAAGTTGGGATTGAATAGTGTGAGGTTGTGAGGAATAAAAACAAGTCTGACTGTGTCAGACTTAGGATAAACCACCTGCTGTGAAAACACAAGCCAATGGCCCAAGTACTGAGTGTGCATATTCATGGTATCTAAAATATGCAGACTAAATAGCTTAGAAAAGGCTCATATGTTCCTAGAAAGCAGGAATCCCTTGCACGACAAGAGTGCTGTGAAACAGCCTGCCCCTGCACTGCTACAAGGTGTGCTCACCGCCTGAGCTGTGTGTGATGCCAGCTTCTACCATCACGTCGAGGCATGCACGTGCCCGCTGTGCACCCTGGCTGTCCCCAGGTCGGTCCCCTGGGGAAGTGGCTGCTTCAGCAGCCCTGATACAGCAGCACACACACAGCAGGGAAGGAATGGGGACAGGGGAGACCTGCTGTTCTCAGACCACAGGGATGCAACTGGATGTTTCTCCTTGGAGAGGAGAAGGAAAAGAGGTGCCAGAAGCATTATAGTTTTAGAGATTAAAAAGTTATTATAAATAGAAGCTGAAAAGGCTGTAAACAATGAAGTTTATAAAATATGACTTGAGTTTTGCTCAGTGCTGTTTTTTATTGAAAACCTATGTCCTATAAATGCTAAATCTCAAGCATAGCATGAAAGAGAAATAGATGACACAACAGGAAAGAAGACGTGCTGAAGAATGATTGATGTAGCAATGCCTTATGGCAATGCCTTCAGTGGGAAGCTGGACAGAGAAAACATGCATGCATAAGAATTAGGTGCATCATTAAGCCCTGTAGGGCTCCTTGATGCATACGTTAACCAGAAAACAAACTTATCCAGAGGCAATGTAAAAGAGAAATAAGCTCTAAGAAAGACTTCCATAAAATTCAAGACCCCGGCACCCACAAAAACACTGCCTTACACCTAGCCAAGAGAAAGAAGCACGCTTTGATTAGTGCTACAAAGAGTGATGTGAGTTGTGGAGCCACGGAACCTGCCCCTGTTGATCTGTGTCTTGTGTTTGCATTGTGTCTGTTAGAAGGTGAAGTTGTGCTGAAGCAAACCCTTGATAATGCATTTATCTTCTCCACAGTTTAACTGACATTTACAGGAACATACAGGATTGTGCAGATCTCTGCAGCTCTAGCCCAGAGCAGCCAGTGGATCCAAAAAGCTGTTTGGGAGGAATAAGACACACGTATGTGTAGTCAGGAAGTACTGCCCATGCCTTGCCTCCGCAGGAAACCAGCTAAAACCAGACCCTTCCCTCATCTGCTTATTAAAGGAAAGCATCCAAGGGAAATGTAGACAAATATTTTGCAGAACTGCTGCCCACTTCTTTTTTAAAATAATTGCTGCATTAAGTGAAATTGGAACAGTCTCAGAGATCAACACATAGTTCAGATTTCATGAATAGCTGAACTTGAAAAGCCAGGAAGGAAAACAGTCCAGAAAGACCGTAGGTGGTCAAGTACATCTGCTAAGACACTTGAATGGGTTCAGACGGTGAAAAACCACCAAGAAAAACAAAGTGAGGGACCAGCACTGCAGCAGCAATGAGACACACAGCTTTCCCCTTCTGCCTCCAGGCTCCCAAGGAGGAAATGCCGAGGGGTGATGCTCTATGAAGGAGCTGTGTAATGAATACCATTTTGCTGAGCTGATTTTGATGGCCCTGAGAAGCCACCCTGGAGCCAGTGGTGGCCCAGCAGACATCCTAGTAACCATCCCCTGCAGTGGACAATATGGCAGATCTCAAGGATGTCTCCCTCCATGCAAAGAATCATCATTCTCAGTAGCTGTGGCTCAAAATACATTTATGACAATAGCCAAGGTGGGGGCTGCGGCACTGTGAATATGCTCTCTGCTTAACGGTTATGATGAGTTTCAATGGTGTTACAATGGTAGTGTCCAACTCTTTATATACGAGCCAGCAAAATCTAAGCTAAAAATATCTAAAGTATTTCACAAGCACTGAACTTTACAGATAGACTGTTTTCTTATCAAAATATCCCAGACCTTAAAGAAAGACAGCTGTAAATCTGTTCTGGAGCCATGCATTAGAACTAAATTGAAATAACAAGTTCAGGTTTTTACTTAATTTCACAGCTTCTGTATACAATATACGTGCTCCTAATTTAAAAGATAACAAATAGCACATAGACTTAGTAGGCATGTGCCATTTCCATCATGTTTAACTGCATTAATTTTTTGAATAAACATAAACACAAAGAATGTAAAGGCAGATAATGAGTCTATAATAATAACAATCTCCAGTTACCCAGTCCCCTGATGACCCAAAATGAAAATGAACGCATCAAGCTGGGTGTGTGGATGCTGATTTTGCCACCTTTCCTCTCGTAATCTCGAATCATTTATTTGGTTTGTGGTTTACAACTTGGATAAGAGCAGACCAGTAGCCTGAAATATAGCCTTATAAATGTCAAAATATAAGAAAATTTGGTCCTGCACTATCAGGCTATTTATCTTATTAATGATTAGCCTTTTTACATAAGATCCATGTGCTGTGCATTTATAAACCAAATTATCAGCTTCATTTACCTTCATTCAAATTCATGCCCTAGCAAGTATTTATCAAGATAAGATGAATGACATCACCTATTTTGCCATGAGGTGTTTTACAACTCATACCTGGCTAGACAATGTTTATTCCTCAAACTCCTGTAATTACAGATATTGCTTAAGTAACTCATGTGTGCTAGTGCTCTGAAGCACACCATGTAAACACACCTTGGAAAACTGACTTAACACCTGTGGGAGAGATGATATCATACTTCCTTGGTGGTATTACCATAAACCCTTGGTTCACATTTTCTTGTAATATGAGACACGGGAAACACATGCTGCATGTAGCTAGAAGATAAAATGACATATCTCACTTTTTAATCATTTTGACTTTCCACAGTATAGCCAATGTTTTGTTGTGCTTCTTGAGCATAACGTTCTTTGCCCATGATTCTTGACTTCGTTTTCATTCACAGCTTTTTCAAGATGCAGTTCCCATTACAGCATATGCTCTTCATTCTAGAAGGCATGGGCACTGGCATAAAGGACAATTCTAGTGAAAATAAAGGGCTTGCTGACATACACCATGCAAAAAAAAAAAAAAAAAAAAACCTGGTTTATTTTCAACATAGTATATTAGCCTAGATCCTGTCTTCTTCTCTGAAGATGGTCCAAGTCAGAAGAAATGCTACCGGGTGTGCTGAACCAAAGGTTTGTGAGGGCTGAACACACAAAGAACCCTACTGGGATATGGAAATGCCTTGTAACTTCCTCCAAATCCCACAGCTACTATTTCATGTGGCTACTAGGGAAAGTTCCCAGTAATTGGGTGCAGTCAGTAAATGAGTTCTCCGCATTAGCTATGAGAAGAAAAATGTACTGTGGCCACAGAAGAACTGCACATCTATTGACTTCACAGTGAAAATTTGCCCTGGTAAGAACTACTGTCTGCACTATGTCCACCAGTTTTCATCGTTGTCCTCTCTGTGCAAAACAAAGCGGACATTTTAAGTGACGAAAGGTACGTCATTGGAATGTCTTATTTCCACAGTCATTGGAAAAGGTTTCTTCAGAGATGGGAAATTACTGAAGCATGGAAATGAAAGATCATTTTGATGAAGAAGATGGTCCTACTTGTGTACTCCACCCAAATATTCACATTCACAAAGCTGCATTTTTCTGAACATCAAAACAACATTAGCAGCCAGATGAGGAGGAGAATTAAAGAATAATGTTTTCCAAGCAGATCATAGAAATAACTCCTGCTGAAGTAGAAGTAGCTATTCCTGGGGATGAGTAGCCTCTGTGTCATTCCCATGTGAACAGGAAACACTTCTAATCACCACAACATTGCTATGACAATAAACTAATATAAGCAATGAAAATCGAAGTTAGTTACACGTATTTAACTGTTATAGCTTCTTCATACTATGTTTATTCAGCATTTTCCAATACCTCTTGAGAAACTGTTGCAGGACATAAAATACTGTAAAGAAATTGCTTTCTGCTCTGAAATGAGGGAACAAAATAATGTAAATAGCAGCCCTGGAGCTGTGTGATATGAGATTTATCTTAAAAATAATAATAATTCTGTCCCATTCGGTGCTCATTTTTGTTCCTTGTTTTAGGTTCTGGCTTTAAGAATAACACATAGCACAGCTGGGTGCCTGGAATAATAACTAACAAGTACTGCCATACCTCTAAGAACTATAATCTACAAAGAGACCGGAAGGCTCTGTCTGGAGAAGGACTGAGGGGAGATGCTATGTCTGACTTCAAATACATAAGGGCCTGCAGATAGAAGAACCTGGTTTCTGGGTCCCTGGTGGATCAAAGGTGGTGTGTCTGAAGTGTGAGAATGAGAGCTGAAGCGAGACATTTGGGAAGGGGAAACGAAGTCCCAGAGGATAGAGAGGAATCTTCATCAAGGAAGGTTTTCAGAAGAACTTAGACATGCATCTATTGGGAGTGCTACAAGCATATTTGATCCAGACTTGGAAGCAGCAGGGTGAGATTCCCTGGAGATCTTCCCCGGTCCTCTATGGCTCCAGCTCCATACTCCCCCTCCACAATCTCCAGCTGCAGTTTTTGTTCTCCTGACCTCCCAGGATGTTCCACCTTTCATGTGGGGACATGAAGCCAAGGAACAAGGGGTCACAGTGGGGAGCTTTGTGTACTCTGACAGCTCACACACGCATTGCTGGTGCTGTGAGCAGCGCATCTGCAGCCAAGCCCTCTGCGTGTGAACTGTGAGCGTTTCTTCTCCCACGAGTCAGCACATGACCGCATCCACAGCAGCGCTGAGTCGTCTGTCCCAGATGATACCTAACAGATGTAATAAAAGGCGAACACCCTGGCTGCCTGAGGAGTTGACTATGTGTTTACTTCTGCTGGCATAGAACATGATTGTTTTCTCCTCGCTTTTCTTAGTAAAATGGAAAATATCGGTCCATAGTCATGTATCAGTGGGAACACTTAGCAAGGGTTTGCTTGAAAATAAAATGATATTAGGTAAAACTGGCAATGCCAAGCAGAAGAATGAGTTTATGGTGCCCAAAGACACAAGTCCCAACGATATACATCCAAAAGTCCTGAGGAAACTGGATGATGTAGTTGCCAAGACACTCTCCATCAAATTTGGAAAGTCATGGCTGTCATGGCTGGTGACTGGAAAAAGGAAAACAACGCTCCCATTTTTAAGAAAGGGAGAAAGGAAGACCCAGGGAACTACAGGCCAGTAAGCCTCATGTCAGTGCCAGGGAAGATCCTCCTGGAAGCTATGTTAAGACACACAGAATCATAGAATGGCTTAGATTATCTAGTTCCATCCCCCTGCCCTGGGCAGGGCTGCTACCCACCAGATCAGGCTGCCCAGGGCCCCATCCAACCCAGCCTTGAGCCCCTCCAGGGATGGGGCACCCACAGCTTCTCTGGGCAGCAGTGTCAGAGCTGCACTGCCCTCAGAATAAAGAATTTGTTCCTAACATCTAACCTAAATCTCCCTCTTTTAGTTTAAAGCCAATTCCACTTGTCCTGTCACTGTCAGATCATGCCAAATGTCAGTACTCCTCCTGCTTGCAAGCTCCCATCCTCTTGGCCTCCCTCTGGACCCACTTCAACAGCTCCACATCCCACCTGTACTGAGAGCCCCAGGCCTGGACACAGTACTCCAGATGGGGCCTCGCACGAGCACAGTAGAGGGAGACGATCACCTCCCTCACCCTGCTGGCCACCCCTCTTTTGTTGCAGCCCAGGATACTGTTGACCTTCCAGGCAGCAAGCACACACTGTTGGTTTGTGTCCCAGTTCTCATCCATCAGAACCCACAAGTCCTTCTCCACAGAGCTGCTCTCACTGAGTTTTTCTCACAGTCTGTTCTCATATCTGGAGTTTCCTCAACCCTGAGAAAAGAAGGTGATCTGAGACAACTGACACAGCTCCAACGGGGTTGCCTTTTCCAATAGAGGGACGGCATTAGTTGACAAGGGAAGTATCATCTACCTGGATTTGTGCAAGGCCTTTGACATGGTCCCACACTACATCCTTATCTCTTAATTAGAGACACACATTTGAAGAGAGAACTAGTCAGTGGATAAGGAATTGGCTGGATGACTGAAGCCAGAGTTGTGGTCAATGGCTCTATGGAGGTGGAGGTTGGCTGGGGCCCTGGGCAGTCTGATCTAGTCCCTGCCCATGGGTGGGGGGCTTGGGACTGGGTGATATTTAAAGTCTCTTCAACTCAAACCATTCTGTGATATTCTATGATAATAAAAGAGAAAGGGGTAAAAAAGGAAAAACGAATGTGTGGATAAGGTACAGGAACAGAAGCAATTAAGTTTGGATTTTTTTTTAAGTAAAAAATTGTCAGGAGTGGTCTCCGGAAAGTCCCTCATCATGTTGTTTGCCACCCTAAATTGGAATTTTAATAATTCCCTACATCACAACTGTGCTCTACTGCTAGGCTTCTTACTGACTGTGAAAGGGTCTACAATTACTTCCTTAAAAATGTTACTTGCATAATTATCACAATGATCTACGTTTATGCAAATACATCTGCATCCCCAAGTGATCTGTTTTATATGCTGCCTGAAATTTAGAGGTATGCAGCTATTTACACGTAGATCGTTCCTTTGTGGTTCAGCACAATTGACTGACAGAAATACTTATTCCAGATTACAAACTATTTTGCCGTGCAATCTGGAAGCTGTATGAATCTTAAATAAAGAACAATGAAGAGAGCACTCAAAATCCATCCTGTAATACATAAGAAGTATGCTGTAGTACAGGACAGATCAAGGAAAGGGACATTAAAATCACAGCAAACAACCCATGTTAGAACGCCTGATGTGGGCCTTGTAAACAGAATCCACATACTTGTGTGCTCAAATGATAATTTCAGCCAATCTTATTTGAACAGTGAGAATTATACGCCAGCCAGGACAAGTACAGTTCAACCACTCCACAAAGAAATATACTTGGACTTCAGATCAAAAATATCTTGGCACTGTAAAACTGTTACAATCTGGCTCTGTCAGTTCAAATCAGTCCAGAGCATTCTGCAGAAATCACCTATGTAGAGTTTATCCCTTCCTAGATTTATTCGTACTGCTCTTACTGGTATCACACCTTATACACTTGGCATGAAGCACAAAAACTTAGTCAGATCAAATTTGTCCTGCTGGGTGACCGGCCCGCAACTCTGTCATTGTGTCGTGTGTACCAATGGATCCCACAGCTGCCTGTGCTGGGGGACAACCTGCCAGATGCACACTGCACTGCTTCTCTGCCTTCTGAGAAATAAGTGCGTAAAAGAGAGCTAAACAAAAGGGCTGTGGTTGTTAATGTTGCCAGAAAGGACAAATGCTTGCCAGTGTGGACACTAAAAACAACTGTAAAATCATCTAACTAGACTGCCAACTGACAGGATTGAAAAAGCACTCCAGTATGAGTGATATTACCAGAACTAAGGAGCAAAGTACATGGGCTTCCACAGAGCAGGCAGCTTCCTTGATGCCCTCCACTCTCAGTGCTTGGAAAACTGCACGTTTTCCAAGTGCCTAAGTGTGTGCCAGGGCCACCACCATCACCTCTGTTCCGCTTAAACACGTAAAGCCAAGTCAGGCCAGAGCTGTCCTGAAGTGAATCACTTTCATTTATTCACTCCCATAAAACAAGGTAGAACCATATACCTGGTGACCACACCACGTACATTTTCCCAAGCCTCCAACCTGCAGCCTTTCAGAGCTCTCTTTTCTTGGCTGGAAGTTTTTCCTAGTGTTTAAATTTTGGTCAGGTAAATTTCGACCGGACATCCATTGCAGCTGGAAAAAATGTCCAGTCTTCATTGCTTTTTAAAACATCCACCTAAATTCTGAAGTCCTTACCAGCCTAAGCAAGACAGAGTTTATTCTTCTTCAGTTTTGCTATAAATCTTGCTGCTCTACTCCTCCCTCCCCCCAAGTCTGTCCATGTCTCTCAAAATATGGTGCTAAAAATTGGACAGAGCTCCCCTGCAGGCCCTCAGTGCGGGCACAGATTTAGAGTCACTACCCCTGGCTTGGGTATTATTCTGCTTCCTACCCATTGCAGACTGAAATCCGCCTTCTGCAGCTTCACCACCACTGCCTAGGCATGACATCAGCATCCCCAGGCTGTGTGCTCCCCAGAAAGCTGGCCCCTGCTCTGCCCTCCCTCAGGAACTGTATCTGAACTGCGGGCAGTCCTGCCAGTTCTGGTAACACCAACAGTATTAACACTGAAGCAGGTCGTTACTCTTGCTCTGTGGCAACGTATGCTGCTTCAGACTTTGCATTAATATTTGCAACCCTCAGCCAGCTGAAGGTCACAGCAGCTGGTTTGTTCCCCCTGATGTTATGTTGTTTCCTGTCTGTGAGTTCAAAGTCTTCAGTGGATGAAGGATACATCTCATGCTCCGGCATTCACTGCTTCATGATATGGGCACTGGAAATGCTGAGTATTAGATAGATATCATTAAACCCATCTCAATTACAGAACTTTCATCCAAAGAAATGTTACCTTTAGTGAGACTTTCTCTTACATCTACAAGTGAAACGTGGGCCTGCTGCTTCATGTACCTGCCTCCTCACACTTCTCTTTTCATAATGTAAACATGAATGACTTTATTAAAAGAAAAAAAATATTTCACAACTCTTGTCATGTGCTTGTTCCCAGCCTGCACGCTGGTGGGCTTTCTTGCCCAGGGGAAAGGGAAAGGTTGAGGCACAGAAATACCCAAGTCCACTTCAGCTCTCGCTCCAGGATACGGTTTATTATCTAAACATCAAATTCATAAAGTAACACAAAGAAAAACTATTCCCTCGTCCAAAGCCAGCTGCAGGGGCTCCCAAGCTCCTCATGCCAGAAAAAGGGCACACATCTCAATCTAAACCCCTGCTGAAGCAAGTGACAAGCAGGCAGCCTGTAACCCTTTCCTAACTGTTTAACCCTGTCACAACAGCACTTGTTGTTGTAAATGATGTCTTCCACAACTGGAACAGATGGGTCTTTCAGGTTTCTGAGCACACAGCACTAGAAAGGCTTGTTTTGTGCATCAATACTTACAGCAGCATTGTATAATTTTGCTCAGTTTATTCAAAACTGAGGCCATGGAATGGTGTATGTGATTTATTTGTTGTTAGTGGTTTTTTTTTGTTTGTTTGTTTTTTTCAAAAGGAAAACTTTCTTGATCAGAACAAGTGTGTACAAAAATTTTAGCTTTGAGAAATATCCTGACCACAAGAAGACCAGCCAAGCATTTAGGATGTCACAGGCTCTAAGAAGCTGCCATTAGATGAGAGTCTTCTACACTCAGCCAAAGTACCAAGACAAAGGGAGATGGATAACAATGAAGATATGCAGAATTGTCATGTATTTTGGATGCTTAGTACACAAAAACATGATAGGAAGCAGAAAACTGCTAATGAAGAGTTTTTAAAATAAAGCTAGTTCACTGAATGGGAAGATAAATAAAGGGATGAAAATGGGAAGCAAGAAATAGCAGAGTGGAGAAAAGAAATACAAATGCACTTACTTTCAAGGCTGCTTCAGATAAATGCCTTTCACAAGCAAACTATGGCTGCCTGCTGTGGGCTTTCGGGGAAAAGGAAGATGCCTTTGTTTTGTTTGGCTCATAGGAGTAAGAACGTTGTCTCTCAATCACTATCCCACAAACTTAGACTTCATTTTCCTGAATGCTGGCTGCCCAAGGTCGATCTTAACATCCTGTAGTATGGTAGAACAGATCCACGCATCCATTCCTAGTTTCCTAGGAAAGATGAGACACAGAAAAGATTAATTGTGCTTATAACCAAAAACATAAATTTGCTCCCTTAACAACAGGTCTATCTTCTCTTCTGCTATCTTAGCAATTATTTTATAATTCCCTCATCTGTAAGAGTAACATTCAACTCCCTGTACTTCGTCCCTTTGTTTCTGAATAGGGAAGTCTGCCCCACAAGGCCAAAGCTGCTTTTAAATCACATTGTGTGAGAGGTGGTGTTGAGAACAACAAGGATCCTTTCCTTTCCCAAACCTTCAAAGAAATGCCTGATTAATTCCTTTGGTGCAGTCTTTAGCACAGGGTTAAGACACATACCTGAAATAAAATTACTCAGCTTTGAGACTTCAAGGTAAACTTTCTTGCCTGGCAGACTTCCCTTCTGCTTGAAGACTTGGCTAATTCAATGTAGAATCAGTGAAATGCAAGTTTAAAGAATAAACATTACTAGGCTCTCTTTTTGATTACCGTCAAGAGCGAGCAAATCAGTGTGCAGGTTTGGATTGGACCTCACATCTCCTTCCAGTCTTCTGCTATAACTATGAGGCAGACCACGCTCTCCTCCTCTCCTGCAGCACCAGCCGAGTGGCAGGTATCCTTTAAATCGTGCTAGGGGAGGCTAGCTCAAGTGCAATCTCTTCAAGTAGCTTAGGGGGCTGAGACCTATGCACTACAAGGGGGAGCCCCACACCAGTATGGACCTCTGCATACTCAGCACAGCTGCCCTGCTGCAAATCCCAAAACCTCATCTGCAGCCTCCTCTTCCTCCTGCTAGCTTCTCGATGCCAGGCTACAGTGTGAGCACCCTATCTGCCTTTTTTTTACGTAGTTTTCACAGAGCTTTCGTGAGATCAGTTGCAGGAGTAACCATAAGCAGACTGCAGCCCTGATAACATGCAAGTTCCTTGCCTGGAGAGGGCAAGAGTGGTGCTTGGCACAAAACTGAAACATAGACCTGCACATAACTGGTGGATTAAGTAGAAACTAAATCAGGTTCTGTCACTTTAAAAGTTTCCTCCACCCTCCATCACCTCCATCCATCAGTTGCCTGCAGCATGTATATTGAGGAATCGCGTGCAAACGTTACCATAACCCAAGGCTTAACATAAACTATACACTTTCAGGTCATTGGCAAATAACAGGTATATCCGGTTGTGCCTTTGTACTTGCCTGCACGCAAATTAAAAGCGCATGTAAAGTTACAATAATCAAAGTCAGTCAGGGGGAAGGGGAGGAGAGCAGGGGGATAATAACTGGGGGATCAGGTTATTTATCTTCACGGAGAAGCCACTGAGAGGAGCCGGCTTGCATGCCATTTACACCTAAAAAGAAAGACGGAGCAAAGCTGGCTGCTGGCCAAAGCCACCCCAAGAGCCCCAAGCCATGCCAAGTCCTGCCTTTGTCCTGCGTCTGGTGAAGTGCCCAGTGACCTCTGCTGCTGCTACCGTCCTCACGGTGCTGTGCGGAATCTCACACTTCCACCCTGACATCCTGAGGGCATCTCAGGATGCACGGGCTGCCCACCGCTCTCCTCCCAGCAGCAGCAGCAAGCCTTCCTGCAGCCATTCAGGGCCTGGCTGGGGGCTGCTGGGGAAAGGGAAGAATTTATGGCAACTTTTTTTTTTCTGTTTTTCTCCCTTGGCGTGCCAGGAGATTAACAGACATTAGCGAATGCCTCTTACCGAAGTGCTGTGACAAGATGAAACCTGCCCCGACTGGCACCTGCAGACGGTTTCCCTCGTAGTCTTTGATCTGCCATTGCTGAAGGTTAGAAGACCTGAATGGCTCAGAAGCAGACACTTCTTCTGGGTTTGCTTCCAAATGCTAGGAGCGATATGTTTGTGTCAAGAGTGTTTTCTCTCCCTGACTAATTTACTCAGAGGAAACCTTAATTGCTATTGTTTGTCTTACAGGAGGAGTCAACTCTCTTGATTAAGTCTATAGGGAATGCTGAAAAAACATCCTATGCTCTGTTTTCCGTGAGTGACCACAGATACCACAAAGGGAGTTTCTCTGATCCCTTTGGTTTGACTCTGTTTTCTCTAAGCCTTTCTTCAAATTAAAAAGTGCGCAAATAAACAACTCACATTTCCCACACCCCAGGGAAAAAGCATGAATAATTTTATAGGCTAGAATATTACCCTCACGCATTCCAGTCCTCAGATTTTGAGTCATTTCATTTACCACTAAAACGCAGTAACTGCTGGAGGCAAATACACCAAACCCTTGCACAACAGAGCAAATGAAGCCAAGAGTGCCCTTACTTCAGAAGGATGTGCAAAATTTCCTTAGCTGAGCACTCATGTCACTGAAAGTTCATTTTGAAATCATGCATTTGCATCTGACAGGATACTTCTGCTGCCGTCGTAGTGAGACCCACTGTTTCTGGTGGATGATCTATTTGCAGCTTCTTCACAAATACTACTAACCTGCATGAATGGAAGGGAGAAGGAGGGTGAACATATTTCCTGGTGCATTTAAGAAGTTAGGCTGATACTTTTCAATGTATGACAGTTATGAGCAACTCCTTGAATGACATGAAATTTCTTAGGTCTGTGACATGAATTTTCTTTGGGAAATCCCAGTTCTTTATGACTAAAAGCTAGGGATAGTCCTCATGATGCACATGCCATTGTGTCCCTATTTGGTTCTGCTGTGACCCTGACAATCAGCCTGTGCCCGACACAATCTCCTCTCTCAGAAAATCATAAGAGGGCAAACTTATGTAAAGGACATACATTTACTTAAAACACCGAAAACTTCCCAGTACCAAATTTCAACTTGGACAAGAAATTACCCCAGACCCTGAGAAGATCATGCCTAACAGTGCAGGAAAGTTTGGCACAACCACTTGAACGTTCCAGTAAGTAGAACAGGATTTCCTGAAGCAAAAACTGAAGCCTAGACAAGGGAGAAACATGCTGCCAGTCCCATGAATGCCCTAAATGAGAACGGGTAGCCAAGCCCTGCCTTTTTCACTTGACAGTATGCCTCAGTAGTGTCAGAGGAGGGTCAGGTTGGATACTAGGAAAAGATTCATCACTGAGATGGCAGTCAGGCACTGGAACAGGCTTCCCAGAGAAGTGGTCATGGCACCAAGCTAGCCAGAGTTCAAGAAGCACTGGGACAGTGCTCTCAGTCTGATTTCTGATGGTTCTGTGTGGTGCCAGGAGCTGGGCTAGATGATCCTTGTGGGTCCCTTCCAAATTGGGATATTCTATGATTCTATGAGTAATGGTCCTAGTCCGACTCCGAAAGAGAAAGCATATGTATCTGCACAATGCTAGGCCTCTGGCATCACTTCCTGAAGTACTCTTAGATCAAGAACTCCCTTAATCAGTAAGATTGGAGGTATCATAACAAGGACAAAGTAATGGTCAGGCCTTTGGGTAGCTCTCTTACCTAGAGCAGACTTGCAACACCCACTATACAACCAGATTTAATCTCTGAAGGAAGAAGAAACTTGAAATTCAGCTTAGATTGCTCTAGAGGCTGCAATATGCAAAATGCATTTCGTATTTTATTTTGAAGAGCTATTTTGCTGTTAAAGGATCAAAGGATGGTGCACATGCAGTGTAAACTGAAGAAACCAAATAATCGGTATCCTGTAATGGAGAAACTCATTGGCTGGTTTAATCATCGGCTAGGACACATGACAGGAAAACTCTCATCAAAGAACTGTAAGTTTCTTTCTTCCATCTGTGCTTCACCATCTTTTCTCTCTGTGCACTGTGTCCACTTGCAGAGTTCCCTTAGCTGGAAACTCCAAGACACTGTTCCATATCACTTTGTCCAGCTGCTATCATCTGCTCCGAAATTTCCTGTCTCGGGAAAATCCACATTTCACCTAGAAATTTTCAGAAATGTTCGGTTTAAAAACAGCTGGAACTCTTACATATGAGAACAAGGAAAATAGCCTAATATTACAAACATGGTGTGGCCTTTTCTCTGAAATGCTTTGCAGCCTCAAGCTCTAAAGCAGGGGCTTGACACTTGTCCAGGTAATGTGCTTTCATGTCTGCTTTTTATTCTTCCCTTGACAATTCACTCAGATTTGGACAAATTTCCAGTCTCTGACAGTGGGGAATAGCTTTAAATTAAAGGAGGGGACTTTTAGATAAGACGTTAGGAAGAAATTATTTACTCTGAAAGTAATGAGGCACTGGCACAGCTGCTCAGAGAAGCTGTGGATGTCCCATCCCTGGAGGCACTGAAGGCCAGGTTCAGTGGGGACCTGGGCAGCGAGTGGGGGGCAACCAGCCACAGCTGGGGGATGGAACTGGATGATCTTTAAAGTTCCCTCCAACACAATCCTTTCTATGAATGTATATTTTGCACACCTGTAGTAGAACGTTTTGTACAACACTGCGGAACTTCACACGTAGATCTTCAAAACCTTCACCCACTCAGAATTTGCTTCCACCAGTGAGTGAAGGAGACTTTGCTTTCAACTGCAGCCTGGGGATGTTTTGAGCTACCATCTGTCATTGCCCTAAGTACACCAACGCACTCTCATTTGCTAAACTGGCAAGTACTGAACTCTTCAAGTTAATAAAACAATTGCACTGTAAACTCCATAACATAACTCCTCATACAACATCCAACAAATTCTAGAAAATAAATGAAAAAGACAATATTACTGCTTGTTAACATGTTAACAGTACTAGCCCTAATTGATGCCACTGGTTTTAAGCTGCAGAGTCAGCCGTTGTTTCATGTAGGCTATAAAGTTTCTATAGCTCAAAATAAAGCTGGCCCCCAGCAGCACAACTCAGAGCAAGCACAATAAGGTGAAGCTGCTAGGTGCCATGGGGAGTCCCTTGGCTGAAGAGGGACAGTGAGCAGGCATAAACACCTGCATGCACAACATGTCTAAGGACAGATATAATAACACCAATCTTGAGCAGGGTCTAAACTTTCCTGAGTGTTGCTGTTTCATCCATCTTTCTTTCAAGTGTTTCAGAGCACTTCGGTGAGGATCGTTCATGTGGCATAAATAAAACCACACACACAAAGTGCCATGGAGGACGGCCCAGCAGCTTATAAATATGATTTTGCTCTTCTGCTTCACAGCAAAGGACTGTTTAAAAAGGCTGCCCTAAGGGTAGCCACAAAGTGATCAACTACATGTTTGCCTCTCAAGGAAAACTTAATTATGTGGCTACATATAATGCTGTCAAGAAAAAGCAGAAAAGCTTGGAAAAGAATTTAGGAATTTGGACACGCAAAACTGACACGGTTCCATAAATGAGCTTGATGCTGGAATTAAGTATAACACTATGTCCTCATTTTTTGCAATCACAGAATCACAGAATCGTAGGGGTTGGAAGGGACCTCCAGAGATCATCGAGTCCAACCCCCCTGCCAAAGCAGGTTCCCTACAGCAGGTCACACAGGTAGGCGTCCAGGCGGGTCTTGGATATCTCCAGAGAAGGAGACTCCACAACCCCCCTGGGCAGCCTGTTCCAGTGCTCTGTTGATCATATTTGTGTGTAACCTGTGCGGAAGCACACCGCAATATATGCCTTTCTTTTGCAAGTAATGTGGAAAACACAAACAGATGGGGAGGCAACAAACCAGACCGGCACTGAGCTGAGCCCCAGCAAGTACTGGGAGGTTCCTTCCCTTCCCTTGGCAGCTGTAGGAACTTGGCTTGGGGCTAGGAGTCCGACTTAGGCTTTACAATAGCCAAAGAGAGCTGAAAATGGGAGCTGGGAAGTTGGTGGGAATGCAGGGCAGAGTGAAAGTCCAAAGAAAGCTGCAAATTAATGAAGGTTAAGAATGTGATGCGTAACCACAAATACATATACTTTAAAAAGCACGCCAAAAATGCTTTAATTTATGCCAAAGTAAGTACATGAATATCCCTGAATCACAGAGCTGCAGCCGGCTCCTGTATGTGCCTGACACTGAGCAGCACTGAGGACACAGCTACCTGTATTTTGCCAGCATGTCATGCCTGGTGTCATGGGAAAGCTGCCAAAACGAGGAACAGCAGGAACATGCATCAGAACAATCTCGTTGTCTTCCACATTGTGGTACCCCCATCTTGGTATCACTGAGTAATTCAGTGCCATGTCAACAGCCCTGAGCAAGCAGGTACATCTTCATGGTGCAGAGCAGCAAGAGCAGATGTCAGCTCTGGCTGCCCCAGGATGAAGTGACTGCTGCAGAATCTACCTGAAGTACAGCAGTAACTCTTGATTGTGCTGAATGCTGTGCAGACATCATTGGAGCAGACTGCTGTAAAAGCAGAAGCATACAAGGTGCTAGTTCTGATTGGTTTAATGGCAATTTTTCTGATGTCCAACAGTTTATTGAGATTAGAATCAAGCTCAAGAGGTACCAACAAATGCCTGGAAAAATTTTAAGCAGCCTGAAACGATAGGATATTGCATTTACGTTTCCAAGCACTTTGTGTTTTACAGTGACGCTATTTGTTTCTTCATCTTATAGAGTATTGTGCAACACTCAGGAACAGGCAATCGGAAACAATATTTCCAAGGGATTGTTTAATGAAGAATGGGTTGGATCACTCTATAAACTGTAAACAATTTGTACAAGCTCTGCACTGAAGCAATCCCAGGATAAAGCATTGCTCAACCATTGTATAATCTGCCTTAAGAATGAATAAAATGAAGAGTGAGCACCCAGGTGTGGGAAAGAGCCAAAGGAACCCAGTATAGGTGGGTTCTCCACAGCAAGCTGCAAAAGCAAGAGGTCAGGAAAGAGAATGAGACGATGACAAGTCCTTGAGAAATTCCAGTTGCTGCTCATGAGGATTTATGTGCAGCGGATCCTAGCTGACCTTGCCAGTACCCAAAAAAGCAGCCAATGGCTGTCATAGAAGAAAAACTGAGAACTGAGCCTGCAAACCCTTATTTAGGTACATGGCTCTTAACACGTACAAAAATCCCATTCAGGGGGTTTCTTGAAAAAGGGAGGACTGTGGCAGAGAGCTAAGAATTTCCTCTCAAAAGACAAATGAAGACTCTCCAGATTTTGCATTTCCTCTCCCTTTACTAAACTTTCATCTCCAGAACAAGGGCATGTGTCCGCCTACAAAAAGCACCTCCGGTCGGATCTGCAGAGGTACTGATGTCCCCACAGACTCTGCCAGCCCCTCCATCTGGCATTCCTGTCAAATCAATCAGGATTTTTAACAGCTTAAGCCCGAATTCCTTTCCCTTAATCCCAAACCCACCCACTTCTGCCCCTTCAACTCCTATCCTCTTCCATACATTGCATGAAGTAGGGGCTCAAAAATAATTCACTTTAGGCAGTGTGCATTTTCAGAGATTCAGTCTTGGATCCTGAACAAAACTAGCTTAACCTCAGAAATCTTGGGCTGTCTTCATTAGGACCCATATCAGCATTAAGTCACCTGAACTTGGAGAAAAGAAACATGCATTATCTTGGAGTGATTCTGAATTTCTACACTTCTACAAATGCAAGAAGAAAAGATATGAGTGAATAAAGTGGTAGGCAGAAGGGCGATTCATAGAATATAACTGAGACCAAGGGCACGATTATCCCCTGCCTGCTTTTTTGCACTACCCTAATACACAGGTGTGATGTTTTATTCAAGCTGTGCTTGACTAACCAACGAACAAATCCAGGTCATATAGAATCAGAGCCTAGAAAACTGGGTGCACATTTATTTTATACAGTCATCCTAATGCTCTGGCTGAAATAGGGTAGTAGCCTGAGACTGCAAACACCGTTAGTGCAACACAGGGCCATCAGGGTACTATCATGACAGTATTTACATGGGAGCTGGAATGGAATCTTTTCTGTTTGCTCCACATAAACGTCAACCTCTAACTGTGAGAGCAATGCAACTAGTTTGAGTGATGCCTCCAAGAAAGGATTTGGGGACTTTCTACATAAAGCTGTAATGCCTAAGTTTTAGGTAACTGACTCTCACAGTTACCAGGAAAAGGCAAGTTTGCCTGCCGGCAATGGCAATTGCCCAACACTATAATCCAGAACTCTGGTAACTGCTCCAAGCCAAGTCCTTACTGCCTGCTGCAGCACCCAGAGGAGCCTGCAGGGAGAAGCCCTGCATTCTCTGACATGCAGATGATGAAGGCAGGAGGGGTGGCCGTCAGGGTGGGACAGGCCACTTTGTAACTGCTGAGCAGTTACACTGTGGGAAATCAGTTTTCAATCATATGGTGCTGTAGGGGAGATCAAAGCCCGAGGTCTCTCTCCAGGCTCGTTCCAACTCTCGTGCTGTAGGGACAGAGCTGTTTGTTGCTGCTTTTTAAAGCTGGACCATGCGTGGGGCTGGCTTGTGGCATTCTTCAGTTCATCCAGAGACGGAGCTGGGAGGAAGGAAGCTGACTTCTTCTGGCACTGCTGGGAAAATGATCTGACACCCCTGTCAGTGCCCCTTGGCAGTGGCAGGAAGAAGCACGGCGTGTACTGAGGCACACAGACAGGAGTTTGGAGACGTGCAGAGAGAAGTGGCTGATGCTGGTTTGGTTAGCAGTGTTACTGCCCCGGAGCCTGAGAGTGACAGCAGAAAGGGTTGCGCTTAGCAAAGACAGAAGCAGCAGAACCCCAGCCAGGCCTGGGATTGTACTCTGGGCTGGGCTGACTCCCAGCGTCTAATTATACCTAATCCCTAAATGCTACCAAACACCTTTTTCTCCTTCTTAAGATGTGACTGTATAACATCTGAAAGAGTTTTAGTTTTTAGTCTTGCTCGGTACAACGACAAATCACGGCCTTTCTGACCTCCCGGGGAAGGGTTTCCTTTACGCAGGGGCGGGTGGGGTTGCGACCCCGGTTCCCCTTCTGGGACGCCGGCAATCCGACGGGGTTCGGAGCGCGGCATCCTCCCGGGGGGGCTTTCAGAACAAGAAAGCGACGGGAGCGGGAGGGAAAGGAGGGCGAGCAGCAGGGGAGAGGCCGGAGGGCAGCGGGGCTGCCCGGGTGCGGGCCGCCCGGCGCTTCCCCGCCGCCTTCCCCCCGAGCCGGTGTCAGGTATTGCGAGGAGGGGTAGGGGCCCGGGGAGGAGATGGCTGGAGGCTTTCCAGCCCCGGCTCACGCAATGCAAACTCCGCACGCAACGGGGAGGCGACAGGAGGAGGAGGGGAAGCTCTCCAGCTCCCTCAGCCCCCAAGATGCAGGCGAGACGTTGCCTCCTGACACAGGGGGCGGCGAGCCCGCCCGCCACCCCGCTTCCCTCCCTGAGGCTCCGACGCCGAAACTTTGGTCCCGGGCCATAAAAGCATCCGCGGCTCAGCCGCTCCGCTTGGCGAGGCCCCAAGGGCAGCTGGCAAATAGCGGCGACCCCTCGAGCCAGGGGAAGGGCCGGGCAGCGGCGATTTGTCAGCGGGGCCGTCTGCGGCACGCCCGCACCGCGCCGCGCACCGCGGATGCCGCGGGTTTAAAGGCGCGAGCGGCGATGCCAGGAGCCCGGGCGCGGCCGCTGCCGCTCCGGCTCAGCCTCGGTCCCCCCGTCACCCCCTGAGCCGCTCGCACCCACCCTGCCCCCGGCCCGCAGGCGGCAGCGCCGGGCAGGTGGTCGCGGGCGTGGCGAGCTCCGAGGGGTTGAAGCTCCGGGAAGGTGACAGCGGCTCCATGTTGGGAGCGAGTGCCACCGGCATCTGCCTGCGCACGACCCGCCGAGCTCCGGGTGACAGGAGCCGGCGCCTCTGATGAGTTTCCCAGAGCCCGGGATCTGAACGCCAACGCCGCCGCGCTCCCCGCCCCTCACAGCCACCGCTGCCCGGCTCCGCTCCATCCTCCCCGAGACCTCTGATGGAAGCTGCGTGCAACAGGTCAGTTCGCGGGACCGCCGCTCGTTTCCCTCCTCCCTCCCCATGCTGCCTCAGCCGGGCGGCAGCAGGAACCAGTAGCGGTGCCGACAGCCGCTCCGGGAGCGCGGGCATCCCGCTGCTCCGTCCGGGACGAAGCCGGCTTCGGGCAGCGGGGCGGGCGGGAGCATCCCTCCCGCCTCCTCCTGAGCCTTCCTCAGCGGCATCCGCCGCTGCGAACCTGCCCTGCCGGGGGGCAGAGAGGCGGCTCAGCCGCTAAGCGTGGCTACCGTCCCATTCTTACCGACCCGCCCCCGGCTCGCGCACGGGAGCGGGTCGGACACTGCGCCCTCGCCCGCCCGGGTCCGCGGGGGACGTCGCCGGCCGACCGTCCCCTTTTTCTTTTTCCTCGCAGCATGGCCTTCGAGAGGCTCGGGGAAGCCCTGCGCGGCACCCCGCCCCTGCAGAGCTCCTTGCTGCTCCTCCTGTGCCTGCTCGCCGCCGTGCACCTGGGCAAGCTCCTCCTGCAGCGGCGGCGTTGGCGGCGGCAGAGCCAGCGCCGGGCACCGCCGGGCCCCTTCCCGTGGCCGCTGATCGGGAACGCGGCGCAGCTGGGGAGCGCCCCGCACCTCTCCTTCGCGCGCCTGGCCAGCACGTACGGCGCCGTGTTCCAGCTGCGCCTGGGGCGCTGGCCCGTGGTGGTGCTGAACGGCGAGAGCGCCATCCGCCAGGCGCTCGTCCGCCAGGGGGCCGCCTTCGCCGGCCGGCCGGCCTTCCCCTCGTTCCGCCTGGTGTCGGGCGGGCGCAGCCTGGCCTTCGGCGGCTACTCGGAGCTCTGGAAGCTGCACCGCCGCGCGGCGCACGCCACGGTGCGCGCTTTCTCCACCGGCAGCCCGGCCACGCGCCGCCTGCTGGAGCGGCACCTGCTGGGCGAGGCGCGGGCGCTGGTGGCGCTGCTGGTGCGGGGCAGCGCGGGCGGCGCCTTCCTCGACCCCTCGCGCGTGCTGGTGGTGGCGGTGGCCAACGTGATGAGCGCGCTCTGCTTCGGCCGCCGCTACAGCCACGGCGACGGCGAGTTCCTGCGCCTGGTGGGCCGCAACGAGCAGTTCGGGCGCGCCGTGGGCGCCGGCAGCCTGGTGGACGCGCTGCCCTGGCTGCAGCGCTTCCCCAGCCCCGTGCGCGCCGCCTACCGCGCCTTCCGCGACCTCAACCGCGACTTCTACGGCTTCGTCCGCGGCAAGTTCCTGCAGCACCAGCGCAGCCTGCGCCCGGGGGCGGCCCCCCGCGACATGATGGACGCCTTCATCCGCCTGCAGCGCGAGCAGCCGCGGCTGCAGCTCGAGCACGTGCCCGCCACCGTCACCGACATCTTCGGCGCCAGCCAGGACACGCTCTCCACGGCGCTGCTCTGGCTCCTCATCTTCCTCATCAGGTGGGCGCTCCGCTCCGCTCCTGTAGCGGCGGCGGGGAAGGGCATGGGGGTAACGGGGGCCGCGGGGAAAAGGGGGCGGTTAGTTAACACGGGGGCTCTGGGAAGCCCGCCAGAAAATAATAATAATAATAATTAAAAAAAGAAAAAGAAAACCTACTCTGGTAACGTTGCATAAGGAGCGGCTGGCAAAAAAGCTGCGGAGTAAAACCCGAAAGTAACGGATTTTAGCAGGTCAAGATCAAGGAGATCATAGGAACAGGATAACAGCTGCTTAGGCAAGATAAAGAGTTCGTGCGCTGGGTTACAAGCCCGCTGTTATGCTGCTGCCCATAACGTGTGCCCGCGCCGGGACTGCGTGACCTGGGGAAAGCTCCCCAGAAGCGCCCAGGCAAAGCTAATAGAAAATGCACGAATATTTGCATCGTGCTTGCTTAATGTGAAGTCTGGACGGTCTGGCACACTGCAAGGCGGTGGTCTTAAAATACACCGTAAAGAAAACATTTTGATAGTAATTGTGGAAGCGTAAACAACCCCTGAGTGTGATGTTCCTAAAGCTGTCCTGACAGTTATGAGCAGAGCAGGGAATGTTCAGTCCCCTCTGCATGCCATACACCTATTGGTGAACTCCCTGCTAGCTGAAAGAAGCCACGTGCAGAGACAAAGCACCAAACTGAGAACAAAGGTAATCTTTGTTATAGAACGGATTTTAAAAATTGGATCAGAACGTTCGGTTTCAGGACATTATTTCACTTTTTACATTTAAAATTGATTACATGTGACATTAAGGGAAAAACGGAGCAAGCCTAAATTACACTGTTGTGTAGAAAAGTTGAATCCCTCCCTCAAAGTTTTCTGTCAAGATCTGTGTGTTTGTGCAACGCATTTAAGCTTTGCTCAGACTGCCTAGCTTAGAAGAGGGGCGAGATTCTGTGAGCAGTGTTTACAGCATGTGTTGTTTTAAAAGATGAGCCTTCCGACAGTGTTACACATGTACACACAATTACTTTAAATGACAGGTATCCAAAAGTGCAGGCTAAAATGCAAGAAGAAGTGGATAGGATTGTTGGGAGAGACCGCCTGCCCTGTGCTGAAGATCAGCCTCACTTGCCCTACATCGTGGCTTTCCTGTACGAATCCATGCGTTTCAGCAGCTTCGTGCCTGTTACCATCCCCCACGCCACCACGACCAACACCTTCATCATGGGCTACCTCATTCCCAAGGACACGGTGATATTTGTCAATCAGTGGTCAGTGAATCACGATCCAGCTAAATGGTCCAACCCCGAGGATTTTGATCCAACAAGATTCCTCGATGAGAATGGCTTCATCAATAAAGATCTCACCAGTAGCGTGATGATTTTCTCCATGGGAAAACGGCGGTGCATTGGAGAGGAATTATCCAAGGTGCAGCTGTTTCTCTTTACCTCCATTCTCGTGCATCAGTGCCATTTCACTGCTAATCCAAACGAGGATCCTAAAATGGACTATACCTACGGGTTGACCATCAAACCCAAGCCATTTACCTTGAATGTCACACTTAGAGATACTATGGATTTGCTTGATAAGGCTGTCCAAAGACTGCAAGCAGAGAAAACAGCCAGCGAAAACCAGCCATCGGCAAACACCTAAGCGGCGAGCCTTGCATTGAAAGATGCTTCTCTCTTTTTAGATTTACGTAAGTAAGTTATAGTTTGCTTTGCTGATCCTTTTGGAAAATAGCCAACATTGAAGGTACAAGAGCAGGAAGGAAAACTTCACAAGTCATAATTCAGTCCTCTTTAATTCTAGAGGGAGAGCCAGGGGAATGATTTAATGTACTAAATGATAAAACGTATGCAGTTTGAAAGTAAGCCTTTCGTTTTCTTGCATGTTCACAAAGTTGCCATTGTAAAGCACACTTTACCTACTGACTGGTAGGAGCATCTCTGGAAACTGTGGATGCAATCCTTTCTACGTCTCCACACACTCTGCCTTAACTCTGCAAGTTTGCCTTCAGTGACTCCACATCCCAAAGTAAAATTCCTTATAGAAACAAAAGAAAGCAGAACACAAAAACAAGACAATGCTTCGGACACTGCAGCCTCTCTCTGAATTCATCCTACTGGAACCTGCCGCAAGCGTATGGCACGTCCCGTGTTGTGACTGCTGGGATGCATATTGATGCCTTGATAATAAATGTTTAAATGATTTTTGGTAAAATGCCAATGTAAAATCTTGCCTTTAGCTTTCCAAAGTGTTTACATAAATGGCTAAAAAAATGACTCGCTTATGAGCACAGCATTTTAAAACACCGTTTGTATTTTATGTGAGAATGAACAGAATGTCCTAATACAGTAACTTGTCATTGAAGCTTGAAAAGAAAGATCGGATTTGATACTTCATCAAATGGTAAGTGTGATATAATCCATGTGCTAATATATCCATTAGTACGAATAACACAGGTATTTGAATTAGAAAGCTGTTGTAAAGGAAAAGCTGAACTTTGTGTCTTTCTAGCAAAGAGTAAACGATCTGTTCTTCGGCACATAGGTAAGTCCGTTATAGATTCATGTGTGCCAAGGTATTTAGAAATAAGAATTTGAGGTTCTGTATTGAAAGTCTCATGTCACGAGCCTCAAGTAATGCATATAGCACATACAGCCTGGCTCACTGGTCAATCTGTTAGCTCAAGTTTAATGCTATTATCCTAAATTAACTATATGCTTGTAGCAGGATTTGCTTGAAACAAAGTCTCAGAAACAAAGTGAACATGTTGTGTCCTGAATAACTGAGCAAACTAAATTGAGCAAAAAAAAAAAATAATAATAATAATAAATACTTCCAACTTTTTTGTGAGGCAAAAAAGATCAAGTTAAAAAAAAAAAAATCACTACTATTTTGAAGTAAAACATGTACGTGAAACTATAGAGCCTTGAACTTCTGGCTAATGTTTGTGCACACAAAGCAGCATGTATTTCTCTAAAGAACAAACTGTCACATCTGAATGCCTGATTTTGAGAAGTGTCGGATATTTCCTAGGAGATGCAGATCACCTTCAGTTACGTACAAGATCTATCAGAAATGAGAGCATCTCAGAAGACTTACTGTGATCAAGTCTAGGACAAAATAAGGTATTTGTAGACCTAGTAAAAATAAGGGCTGAAATATAAAGTAGCTCTGCTGAGACCCAAGCAAGTACAGATGTGCATCTCATAGATGGCCACTCTTCATCCTGTTGGCAGCAGTGACAGTACTCACGCTGACATAGGTAAGAGCTGGGTTAGTGGCACCATCCTGGCCTTCTCAAGTAGAAACTTTACTACTGATTTTAATAACCTGAACCAAGTCTAAAAGTACTGCTTCATAACCCCACGTCATACTGATATACCTGTTGAACATCTCTGTTTTCAGATGGCATTGATCCTCTTTTTCAAAGCTGAAAACAATTTCCGTGCAAAAGGAGTAAACCTCAGGTGTTTTTCTGAATTACAAGTCTGTGATATCCCAGAACTTAGCCTATACCTGTGAAAAGCTTTATATAATATTCAGCATTTTCATATGGAGATCTACATTAGATCAATTTGTAGCAAGACAGTTTTCTTAGTACCTTTGTGAGTATCATTATTAAAAAAAAAAAAAGTATAGAGGATATAACCGACAACCGAAGTTAGTCTAACTCAAAGATCACTAATTATTATTTTAATTAAAAAAAGCTTTTGCAATTTTGTACTCTTCCAAAAGCTTTAACTATGCATTGGCTACTAATGCAGCTTCCATTCACACTGCTCACATCTGTTGGGGTCACAAATTACGTAGCTGTTGGTCAATTAGTGCCTCATACAACCTGCAGAGTTATTCCAATTTAGTCGCACCCAATTAGAATGTATGGCAGTTTGTTCAGTGAGCTAACTTTTATGGTCATTCTGAGATGAATCATTGTGTTACCAAAATATTAAATAAAAATTATTCTTGTACTGACTTTGCTTTGTTTGTGACTTCCTTATTACTCATTTGGAAAGTATTACAATTTTAGACAGTTTTTGCTCAAATACTTTTCACTCTCTTCCGAGTTTTAAGGTTTTTCTGCATCTTGAACTTAGATCTTTCTCAGGCCTCCCTGCTCATTCACACCTTAGTGTCTGCATTAAGCTTCCATATATGCCTTGCTAATTACATTCCCTGCTGCTCTTCTCAGTATCTGAATTCTCAGCATCTTTTGCTTTCTTCTCATACCTGCCAATCTCCTATGTTATTTTCCTCCCTCTGGCATTTCGGTTTTACCTCTGCCTCCCCTGATTTCAAGCCCTCAAACTGGTTCTCTCTTCTTTCTTTTCCCTGTCTGTCCCTGGTGTTAGCACCTACACATTCCCAATGTTGTTGGGTCCCCACCAGTGTACCTGGAGCCAATTTATTCTGTTTTGGCCTTAGCATAGCCAGGAGCACCAGGAAAGACATCTCAGGGCCAAACAGCCCTTCACATTCTTCGCACCCTCAGTAAGTTTGCAGAAGACACCAAGTCAGCTGGAAGTGTGTATCTGCCTGGGGGTAGCGAGTCCGTACAGTGGGATCTGGACAGGCTGGAGAGCTGGGCTGAAGCCAATGGGATGAGGTTCAGCAAGACCAAATGCCAGGTCCTGTACTTTGGCCACAACAACCCCAGCCAACGCTACAGGCTTGGGGCAGAGTGGCTGGAAGACTGCGTAGAGTAAATGGACCCGGGGTTATTGATTGATGCTCGGCTGAACATGAGCCAGCAGTGTGCCCGGGTGGCCAAGAAGGCCAATGGCACCCTGGCTTGCATCAGAAACAGTGTTGCCAGCAGGAACGGGGAAGTGATTGTTTCCCTGTACTCAGCACTGGTGAGGCCGCACCTCGAGTACTGTGTCCGGTTTTGTGTCCCTCACTGCAAGAAAGACATCGAGGCCCTGGAGCATGTTCAAAGAAGGGCAACAAAGCTGGTGAGGGGTCTGGAGCACAGGCCATATGAGGAGAGTCTGAAGGATCTGGGAATGTTCAGCCTGGAGAAGAGGAGGCTCAGGGGAGACCATATCACTCTCTATAAGTACTGGGAGGTTGTAGTGAGCTGGGGATCGGCCTCTTCTCTCGAGTAACTGGTGATAGGACTAGAAGGAATGGCTTCAAGCTGCGCCAGGGGAGATTTAGGCTGGATGTTAGGAAACACTACTTCTCTGAAAGAGTGTTCAGGCAGTGGAATGGGCTGCCCAGGGAGGTGGTGGAGTCACCGACCCTGGAGGTGTTCAAGGAATGTTTGGACGTTGTGCTGGGGGACATGGTTTAGTGAGAACTATTGGTTACAGGTGGATGGTTGGACTGGATGATCTTGTAGGTCTTTTCCAACCTTGGTGATTCCTTGATTCTCCTGCAGTGCAACCTGCCATAAAGTGAAGACCACCCCATGGTGTGGAATGCCCTATACTACTTGTGTAAAACACTTCCTCACCATGCAGTCCCCCCCCCCCCCCTTTTCCTCCTTCTCCACAAGGCTGCTTACTTCAGACAAGATATTCACATCTTCCCTCCCAAAAGCTGAGAGGGGAAGAAGGCAGGGCATGTTGAAGAGGACTTAAAATACCCCCTAAAAGTAGCTATGAACCTGTAGAGTAGATTCTATATACAAAGACACCCCATGCAGTGCGTGCATGGCTTAGACAGACCAGTGGGACACACAGCATAAGTACAGTACAAGCATCCTCCCTGGGGAAAGACCCAAGAGCAGTATCACAAGGTCAGGAGATGATTCTACACTGTCCCTGTGAGGTCATTTGTCCTCTGGGCAAGGTCACGTCTAACAGCAAACCACAAACATCTCGTGTGATTTTGTGTTTGCGTCGTCACTGCCTCACTCAGCAGCCTGTGACTGGATGTCATCACAGCAATACTAGGCAAGTATGTGTTGTGCTTTCTTCATGAAATACAGCACAAAATGAATGGAGCTGGAACAGCTGTGTTGAAGACATTTGCTTTCCCATTCAAATCTTCATGCTTGGGTTGCAGTGATTACCGTGGGCCAGGAAAGCCAAATGTCAACTCATGTCTGCTTTCCATATGTGTGCACGCAGTTGGTCCATCTCCCAGAATTTTGGAAACACCTTCACAATTCAGGTCAAGTGACTAAAGGAAGCACAGAGAGAATTTAGGATAACATGTTCCTTGGAAAAACAGTAGCTGTCAGACCACTGCGTTACATAACAAGGAAGGGAAGGAAGTAGGCTGGTGATTTGAGGTGAAATGCGATTATACTGCCCATGTGCACCATTACATTCTCCATGAAATCAGTAGCAAAACATGCAGGTTCCAGAAGAAGGCAGTTCAGAGTGTCTGAAGCAAGGGACAGAGATAAAACAATAAGGAGTTCATCAGAACTTGAGAAACAACCATTGCTAGAAAGAGGAGAGGGGAGTTCAGTGCGGGACCAGCTATCAACACCAGCATGGTGCATTGAAATCAAATGCAAATTCACGGCAACAAATTCCAACTAGTTTTGCATCTAATCCAGTATGTTTTTGTGAGTGGCAGGAGCTGATGCATAGGGCTGTCTGTAGAAATTGGTTCAGATTTCCCAGGCAGGGCAACAAGAGACCAGGCATTTTACATTTTACCTGAGAGTAGTTGAGGAATTAACCATGGAAAGGGTTGCATCTTTAGCTTGGTGAACTTTTACTTTGATCTCCTATCCACCCACACTAAGAGTCCAAGTTGGGATGACAGTGAACCTGGCTGTTCTGCAGATTAAGAGAAAAGCTGGATTCTGAATGGTGCTGCTATTTTGGTATGGGACACAGCACAGATGCAGCATCTCAAGTTTCAGCAATAACTCCTGTTTACTGCTCTACATTTTTGCCACCGAGTTTTTCATGTTGTAGCCACTTGTACTGAGACCAATTGTCAGGCAAAAACAAGCTTAGTGCTGAGCACAAACAGCCCCAAAGCATTTAAGCAGTTTGTAGTTGGTGTTTTGATATCCCTGCTTCAGGGCTCTTTGCCAGCTTTTCAGACAGCTCCACTAGTCAAAAAGTTGCTTGTTTTTTTAGTGTTGCCCTGTCCTTTGATACCTTAAGCAAGTCTTACTCCTGTCTGAAAGGACAAAACTAGAAATAGCTATAGCAAACAAGTCTCCCAGTCTCCCCAGCTCTTTCCATGCTGGACACACTCATCAAAGGAATTAACTTAGAAAACACAGGATGCTGAAGCATTTCAACTGCAAATGTGAAGAGGGAGGGAATGTACGTACATGGGACTTATTAGAAGTACATAAATCAACTGCAGATCTACATAGGAGTGGCTGAGAGCTGGCAGAGGAATATAGATGTTGAACACGTTGGAAGACCCTCCAGCTAGGGAGGAGCTGTGCACAGCTTCCCTGACAGGTAAAGAGAGGCAGAGGCTTTACTCACAGTACTTCAGGGTGAGGATAACAGGAGTTCCACATGGCATTAGAGAGGTTCACCCACATCAGCAACAGGGAACGTCAGCGAGCATCTGCACCAGACCTTACGATCACACCAAGCTGATGACAGAAAGAACCATTAGTTTCCCAGAAACCCCAGGCAAACTAGGGATGTTTAAATGATAGCTCCCCACCACCTGTTACTTCAAGTAACAGATTTGGGAAGCATTTTCCGTAATTGATCACATTTTATTGTCAAACAGTATTCTACAAGAATTAAGATTATTTCCCCCATTTCCCTTTTCCCAACCTGAGCTCGGATTAGAGCATAACACTCATCGCACACAAGCAGGATTCTAATCCTCTCATCGCAATAAATGGGATTAAATGTAACCACAATTCCTGTGTTAAAAATAACAGAACAACTTGCACTTATTCAGACTACTCTCTACTCACATGAAGTGGAGATGATGTGGTGAGACTCCCCCATTCCCACTAAAAACGTTTAGGACAACTGTGACTTGACAAAGCAGGTATGACTTGCAGTCATCTGCAGAACAGCATGAAACAATGCTCCATGCTCCTTTTACATCTTGCATTACGTGAAAAACTTCAAAGCTACAGTTTGAAATATTAATTCTATTGTAACTCTTACTTTTGATTGAGCTTTTTAATTATAGAGAGAAAAAAAAATGATGAACTATTAAGTTATCAGTCCTTTGCAGTTCAGGAAATTTGAATGGTTCAACTGCAAATAAGAGCACCACTAGAGATTAAACTCAGACTTCACAATAACTACTCTCTCTAATGAAAACTGAGCTTCTGAGATGAGACAAGGCTTCATTTGTGTAAAACTCCTTTTCATGCCTTCATTAATGCATGTAGCTGTTGGGACATGGCATCACGCTGCAGCTTGCTCCAACACACAACTGGGTTCATCTTCTCAGCTGGAGGGCCACACCTTCACCCCAGGACAACATGCTTTGCAGGGAAGCTTTCTGGGCAGCCCTTCTGAGTGGTACTAAAACTGAAACCTTCTAGCAAGAAGTCTGACTCCTGCTGGCGACCAGACACTCAGCTCTGTGCACACAGACCCACAGCATGCTGACAACGTCATCCTCTGCATTTTAAGCATAAGGCAGCGTCTGGTTTCCTCAAAGCCATCAGCAGAGCCAGATTCAAAGCATTGGCTGATGATGTATTCACTGTACAGCACTTCCAAATACCTTCATGCCTCCCAACAGCCAGAAAGATTCTTTTTATACCTTCACAAGTTATCTCTCATATTAATACAATGTTTTTCTGCTGGAGTAGCTCTAGTCAGTTCCCAGAATTAGTGCATACGATAGTTCTTATTCAGTATAAAAATCATAAAACTGTCTACAGCTGAACTGAACCCTCTCGGGAAGCATTTGGAACACAAAGATGCTCCATCAATTGCCTGAAAGTGGAACAGATATGTAAAAACTGGATACAGAAAATAAATTTCTGCTCTTAGAAGAACAAGTGCTTTCTTCTAGGGTTTAATAAAAGTCAATGAATGAAGTAACTGGGGCTCTTCCTAGCCCCAGACTGGGTCCTGATCCTTCGTATCCAGCATCATTTTCCCTACTAAAGATCCAAATGGCAGGACATCCCACATCCTTACGTTTATATGCAACCATGGTCTTTGTATAACTACTAATAAATTCTCCTCTGAAGATTTGCTACCCCTTCCTTTTCTTGAAGTATTTCCCCGAAACACGTAGAAATCATTTGCCTTCTGAAGTTTTAATCAGTTATTTCATTGAATTTGAGTCATTTATAATAAAAGTATGCCTGATCTGTTGTTGTGGTTTTTGTTTGTATTTTTGGTGTAGGCACCTGCTTGTCTTCTGGGGAAATCCAGCAAGGTTTGGCCACGTGTGAATAGAAGCAATAGTTCTTCAGACTCAATAGCAAAGATTTTGTATGTGCAAAGGAACAGGCACAGGGGAAAGGGGGGCAGCTGAGAAATGAGAGGGAGAAACAGAGCAACAATAAAATAAACAGGCCAGATAAAACAGAGAGAGATGTGTCAACTAGAGGAGAACAAGCACGTTCAAACATTCATTTGTGCCACCCTCGGGTACAATGGCCCAGTCCTCAGAGCAATACCAACTGTGTGGGTTCAGAGAGCCAGCCCTTTCCCCACTGCCCTCCCATGCCCTGCACTGCCTGGGAGGCCTTGTCTGCACCACAACCGTGTGGGTCATATCTGAATTCCTTTTAACACTGCAGGAGTCGATCCCCACAGAGAACTGCATGTCAGGGCCACTTGAACCTCTGACCCCAGCTGCCCTAATGCCACCAGCCTGGTTCTCACATGCTCAGCCTAACCACCAGCGTGACCTTGCTAACATGAGCTTGAAGAATTTCCTAATGCAGTTAAACTTTCCTGCAGAACCTCAGAAACCACAAACTGTAATTCATGACGAAAGACACTAATATCCCTCAAGACGGTAATTCCTCCCATCTGCCCTTTCATCTCCCCTGGCTGGGAGCACAGACAGCCCACTGACAGTGAACACCCACCTTTGGGTGATTGATGACCCATGTCCCTCCCCCACCACTCACTATATGGTACAGACAGACATCTGCTTTGTTCAGAAGCAGACAAGCTACAAGACCCCCTCGGTAGTGCAGAGAGATAAGGAGAACCATCCCTCAATGAGCCACCCTGATTTAACCTGGCCACACTGTAGTATCCACCCTCATTTAACTAACTAATGCCACAGAATCACAGCACAGATAAGGTGGGAAGGGCCAGGGGGTCACCTGGTCCAACTCCATGCCCAAGCAGTGCCACTGGAGCTGGTGTAGTCACTCTGCTTCACAGTAACTACTCAAACTACAGTCTTTCCCTTCACTTGTTTTCCTTTTATTTTCCCCTCCAGTAAACATGTTGTAAATACTATGTTTACCACTGGCTTGCTTCCCATTGCTCTTGAAGTGAAACCCATATGGGAAACTCAATGGGGAATCTCCTGTTGTCCTCAGTAGTGCTTCTCCTCAGCACTGCCCCACTGCTTCCAGAGGGCAAAGGCTCTCCTGCCTTCACCTTCCTTCAAAAAGCACCCACTGAGGCAGGAAGAGGAGGAGAAAACCTAAGACAGCCTTTGCTGCCTGAGTCCTGTTGTTCCAAGCTGAATTTTAATGTGTTCGCTCCCTGCTTCAGCATATAATGGAGAGAATCTGCCTGCCCAGAGCGATCTGTCACAGGCTCTCCTGCTGCTGAGCAGAGCCAGCACGCCATCCATGCCTCCCCCAGATGTTCCCGGTTTTGGAGCTAATAGGAACCACATGTACTGTTGGCTCTCCCTGCAGAGCCCGACCAGCTCACACAGGGAGGGAGGAATCTCTACCTGACCTCAGGGCTGCTGCAGGGAGCTCCAAGCCCACACTCCAGCCAGGAGCTGCCTGCCGGGACCTGGGCACATGGGTAAGGCCTACAGGTGAGGAGAGGAAAAGACAGAGCAACATATTTGCAAACACCATAATCCCTGACTTGGCCATGACATTTTTATGCCTATTTACTGTGTGTATGTCAAAAATTTTCAAATAAATTTCATCCATCAATCCAAATCTTGACAGAGGAAATTCAGAGCACTTGAAAAATCACCACTCTATCCCTTGACCTACGGTGAGTATTTCTCTTTCCTCTCTCTCCTTGCTCAAAGTTGGTCACAATCCCTTGCAGCAGCTTTGCTCCTCCACAGCCCTGAAGCTTTCTGCTGAATCGCCCACGCAGGCATCAAAACTATGTCTCTGATTTGGCAGAGGCTTTCACTACCACTTTCACTGCGTGGAAACATTTCCTTACAGAGGTTCACCAGAATAAGTCTTTGTAAAATGCAACAGAAATTGCCTCTAAATTCATTAGAAAGTACAAAATGATTTTGGCGCAAATGCCAAATTTATTGCCTGTTTAGTTCTGACTGCTCAATGGCTGCAGCATTAGAAAAGACAGACTTATGGTTTTTTCAAGGGAGCAGCCTTCAACCTGTGCTCAGTAATTAGTCTGCACTTCTACATGAATTTCTGTTTCGGAACCAACTGCCAAGTCCATTACTCACAAAGCTGCTCAGACATCACTAGCCAACAAATTAAAGACAACCGCCACATCCTTGAGTTGCTCTGAACATTAGACCACCCTCAGCATGATTTTGCCCTTGTGGTTGCCAAGTTTGGACCCCAGCCCCAGGACCTTCCTGCACACACTGTCAGGAGCCGCTCTGCCGGTAGCCGGTGAGGCATGGTGCAGCCACTTGTTTCATTCAGAGCACACTGAAGCATGGGGTTAAAGTGCACAGTGAGTCACAGTTCCATCAAAGCCCGAAGATCCTGATGGATGTTAGCACATTTCAAGGGCTGCCAGGTTTCTCCACTCCCCCAGACAAGCAGAAGGGCTTCCAGGGGGCACAGAGAGCTTGATCTGCACTTCTCTGACCCACAGAACTGTTATCAACTCTTATCATTTTTAATGAAACACACCAAAGGTCCACATCTCCATTAGCGGTCTGCAGCATTGTTGTTGTTGTTCAGCTAGTAATATAGTTAACAAAAAAAAACAGGTACAACCCTCATCCTGCCTTGAAAGCCTGTCTTGGAAACTGGACAGCTCTGCTAAAGTCATCACAGATCAAGATTATAAGATACACACAAAACCTCCTGCACCAAAGTGCCCTTCACATGCCATAAAAGCACAGTTTATCCACACGCTCACACTGAAACATCTGATGTTGCCATTTGCAGAGGAAGGCAGCTCTGCCCAGGGAGACCACACTGAGCACCTGTTAGGAGTGTTTCAGAGTGACTTTAGTTATTTCCTAGCTTGGTAAATCTCTTTCTGCTTCCTTGCTAGAAGAGGATCTCTGTATCATGTAAAACATATGAATCCTTAGAAGGCTGCAATCTGCATCCCAGTTAGCTTCCTTTCACTTTCCAGTCACAGCATTGGCCGTGACAGAACATAAAACACAATTTCACAGTCTGCGTAACTCCTAGAATTTCATCCAAAAATCCCTGTGAATACTTACGATTAACTGCTTTCACTATTGGTAGGGCTGTCCAGCACTGGCAGAGAAGCCATGCAAATGAATGGATGATATGACTGCAGTGACACCAGGCTTTAGACTCTTTCAGCATTTGCATTTAAACACCAAGTTTACAGAAAAGCTTGGAATGTTAACTTGTTATCTGTGTCAATGGCCACAACATCTACATCTGCTAAACCCTGAAGTTTCACACCTTAGGCACAAGGAGCAGAAAAATGTATCTCAGTCATGGGAATAAGTGGCCTTCCCGTACTAGAAGGGAGCAAAGAAACAGGAGTGGGAACAGCTGCGTACGAGGGTGGATAGCGATAGGCCAAGGGGAAATAGTTTTAAACTGAGACAGGGGATGTTTAGGTTAGATATTAGGAGGAAGTTTTTCACTCAGAGGGTGGTGAAGCACTGGAACAGGTTGCCCAAGGAGGTTGTGGATGCCCCGTCCCTGGTGGCATTCAAGGCCAGGCTGGATGTGGCTCTGGGCAGCCTGGTCTGGTGGTTGGCAACCCTGAACATAGCAGGGGGGTTGAAACTACCTGATCATTGTAGTCCTTTTCAACCCAGGCCATTCTATGATGCTATGATTCTAAGAATAAATGCAAAATGGGGCCTCTTGATCTCCCGCAAACCTACCTCCTAGCAAAGGGCACTCTTCACCTGCAGCCAGACATCTCCCTGCTCTTCAGCCTGGTTGGAGGAAAGCCAAGATCTCAACGTATGGCTAACAGAAGCACTGGTTTTAGTTACTGTTGAGAGCATCCCAGGGAATGGGAGAGTTTGCCTGTGCAGGCTGGCTAAGAAAACAGCCCTAAAAACTATCCTTGCTTGAAACACCTCACAATCAGGATGCCTACCATTTCTAACAAAGCTTTTTTTGATTGCACAAGCTCTTTTCCTATTCTTCAATTTAAAACAGTCACGATAACAAAACAGAAAACAACCCCACACAACAGAAATCATAAGATCAACACTATTCTTTTTTGTGCATTTTGTCCCTCATCAGAAAACAAGCAAACAAAACAGATTTAGGTTTTATTTTGTACTTAATCCTGTTTGGAAGAAGAGATCTAGATCTCACAGTAAGCAGCCTACTGTTGCTGTAGAACTGAGTATCACCATTACAGACAGTCACACAAACACAAAGAGATTCTGATTCTTCTAAAATGGTCACTTGAAGGTTGCTAAGCTCTGGATGCTTGCAAATAAGCCTGAGTTTTCTGGAATAGAGGAAGGAAATTCATTAGTATTCACAATTGTTCCTCACGTGAACTGAAGCTGGACTAGCAGGGAAAAAATTAAAATTGTGCCTATGTGCAACATGTATCAGTTTTCCCAATATGTTTCTGCTCCAACTCAGGGTGGATTTCAAGTCCCAGGAGTCACTTAGACACCAAACCAAACTCCCAAGTACTCAAACGTGTAGATGTGAGTAGTTTTGGACTTCTCCAGATCTTTTTAAAACAAGGAGAGAAGTACCCCAACAACCCACCCTCAACTTTACTGTGAGTTTTCATGTGAAGTGATGTAACTCTGGTAGTTGAGTTCCACATTTTTGCAGGAGAAAGAGTAAAGCAAATGCACTTAGCACTGGCAAAAATCATACAACTCAGGGGATCTATCCCAGGAAAACATGATGTTGCCAAACATGTTCCATGCAGATGTACACTTCCATTGTTCCTCCCTCATGTTTTGGGAAACAGTGAATAATGCAGTGACCAACACCCAAGCAAACACAAGGAGATTTTAGAAGACCTTTCTTGGTACCAGCGTGCAGTCACCAGCAGTTAAATACAAACCATTATGTTAAGAGCTACTTGTAATGGCCAGTGAAATACAAACCCACAAAATAAATCAGAATCCCACTTGTGCATGACTGGAGCAGACAAACTCTTCATTCCATAATGCTCAGTGCTTGATCAGTCGACCCTGCTAATTGCCAAAGTCAGAGTTGGCCAATGTGGACCGAGAAAATGTAATATCACAGGACTTGAACAGAGCAGAACTGCTCCACGAGTTGTAACAGGAAAGGGTGCACCCCCACAAAACCACAACTTGCTGCTACACTGTGGGGCACCCTCGATCTTGTCTTCATTGCAGGGTCTGGATCCCAAGCAGCCTCAAAAATTCCACTTCCCAACCCAGGAACAGAAAAGTTGCACATAACACCAGCACTTCGGTGCTGCAGGGCCCCTACCAAATCTGTTGCTGAGGATGCCCAGTGAAAGCTAAGTGAACGTTTTAAGCTATGGACCTCATAGCAAGGCAGCCCTTCCCCTAGACTGTCATGTGTTAAGGAGATGGTCCTCGGAAAGTTCTGTAATTTGTCTTCCAGCTCCGGGAAACACTTATGTCCCCAAGCAATCTGCAAAGTTGGGCCTGAATGCTAAAAATGAAGGAAATGAGAAACAAGTAAATGGCACATTAAAAATCCACAGTACTTAATTCTGGATACAACAAACCATGGTGTTCCTAGAAGGAGCAAAGTGCCCCAGGCACCTCAGCAGCTGTGGGCTCATCAGCTCCTGCTGGCCTAGTCGGGCAGCAGCTGGGGACCACCAAGAGCCAAAGGAGAAACCCTGTCATGCACTCGCATTTCTCATTCTTTTCTTTTTTGATGTTTGTGTTGCTGTCTCTAACACAACTAATGGAAACTCCAACAACTGAACCAACACACAGGACTTCCACACAGCAGCCCCTCATCAGAGATGGAGCTGCATGGCTGGCAGCCCAGCACCAGGCCATAAGCACCAGCTTTCCCCACGCCTCCCCACATGGCAGTCTTTATCAGGGCTTACCTGCAGGCTGAGATCTGATCTATGGCTAGAGGATGAAGAGATGCCAGCATTTATTTGCTTTTATTTAATTGATAGACATGCATCTTTGCATATCGATATCGGGAAAGTCTGGAAGACATTTCTATGAAAAAAAAAAAAAAAAAAGGATTAATAAGAAAAGTATATATCACAGTTCACATTTCACATAAGTAATCTGTTTCTATCATTGTTTTCCTACATTCCCTGCAGAATTATCACTCATAACATTGCAGTGGATATGCGCTTTTTTCTTTACTATACCACTATGCCACTTAATCTATCAACTTCCCCCATCCTTCAGGCTTGCAGTTGGTTTAGGAACTATGGCTTTTGTAATGTGCAAACCGCCATCTCTGAACACTTCACTGGCAAGCCTCATTCCCATGCATTAGCATACTGTCACTTTGTAGCCTTACAGGGCAGCAAGAGAAATAGAAGTTGATTACAGCTAAGTTCACGACACGTTACAGACTATCACTTCCATGAACAATCCAATTAAAGTCAGCAGAAAGTGCTGAGCTTCAGGGCATCTGGATCCCCCTCCCCTGTCAGGATCAGATTTAGAGGCTGGGTTGAAGGCTTTGCTATTTTTTAAATTTTCAACCTACAGAGAGAAGGGGAGAACATGAAGGACGAGGAACAGAGAGCAATTTGTATGCGGTGAGTATCAGCTATCAGAGAAATGTCTTAAAAGGTTCATGCAATACATCCCAAAATAAAAGAGCCAAGGTAAACAACGCGTCTAAAAAGGTTGTTTCAAAGGCTCACAGCACACAAACCATTCTGCAAAACGTAACAAAGAATTCAGTCTGTAGGTGTTTCTCTAAGGCAGCTATGATGCCTGCATTGCAAGAACCCCCCAGCCTGTTTCTGAATCCAGGATACATACTTTAAATCTGTCTCTGGGAGAAAAAACCAAGAAAGAAAAAAGAAACATGTGAGCTCAGGCAATTGTGCTGCTTTGAACTCAAGTTTCCAGATAAGCTGCATTTTGTCATAATTATACAGAGTGAAATACCACCGGACTGGAAATTTTCACAGGTCTCCAGTGAAAGAATTTATTTTATTATTGTTTTTTAGTATTTAGGATACCCTAAAAGAAGTGGAGCCTTCAACAAAACCAAAGCCAATGGAAGACAAACTCAAGAGGCTTTGGACCAAACCTGGAATGCGGCACACTGCCTCCACTTAAGTAGGAAATAACACACTCTGAAGAAAGAAGGACTGCTGGGCACAAGAGGTGGCTTTTGCTTCTTCCTAGTTCTTTCTGCCAGCAGACAGTGGATGCTCAGTATGGAAGATCTCCCCATTCAAACTAGGTGCCAAGCTGGAAGATCTTGGAAGTAAAAGCTTGTTTAAGATCTTGTATCCTGCTGATACACTCATATGCTGCCTTCAACTTCCATATCCCAAATGATGAACATTTTCTGTAGAGCAACAACAAATTTTTTCCTGTCTTACAGTTTCTTCTTTATTTTCCTGCTAAGACTAATCAGTGGAAGTGCTTTAGTTTAAAAAGTGACAAATTCTAATTGATCAGAACTAAACTGCACGAGACAGCTAAGTTATGCTAAAGAAGAAATTGGACTATGCAGAAGCACAACAAAAAGCTTTTCACAGGCTTCATCACTTCGGGACTTTTGTAAGGGACAGTGATGGTTCCAAGTCACTACTGTAATACTGCGGTGCTGTGATGATTTACCTGAAATAATTAGCCTGGTGGCAAAGTCTCCTCTTTCTGACTTGAGGGGATTCTGCTTGATACAAGACTCAGGTAAGTAAAACAGCTGCACTTGTGGCTTAACATTTCCAGCTTTTTCATATTTAATAATTTTTGAGAGTCTTTAGACTTTACGGTCTCATAAGCTGATGTTGAAACAACTAACCTCTAGAAATTTAAGATATCTTTATTGCCTCTCCTCCTTCTCCCCCTCCCCTGTCCAAATAACAACAATCCAAGAAAAACCAAACTCAAAGCAGACAGACTTTCTTCCAAGTTACTGTTAGGCTGTGATTTCCCAAAAAGGGAAAGAAAGGAGAAATTATTCATCATTACTTCTTCAAATAGGCTAAATAGCTCAATACAGAGCCAGGCACGGGGCCACCAAAAGCCGTTTCCTATGTATCTCATTATGCAAAAAGACTCTGTGAAGGGCAAAAGACTGCCTTATGGTCTCCAAAACCAGTTCAAGCCAGGAGAGGCTGGCATCCTTCCGCTAACACTCTGGTGGACACATGCCACATCACCCTGAGCTTCAAGTGATCTGCTCTGCATTTAGGGGCATCCAGCTTGTCTTCTGTAACATGGTTACATGATGATTAAATCAGCAAAAATGGCATTACTTGTTCATACTCTATGCGTTGAGCATTAGATGTTTTGGAGGCTGTACCTAGTCATTAAGATATCAGCGCAGTAGGCAAACATAAAAGTAGGGATCCAGGTTTGTCCACATCTAAATGCTCTGTGTCAGAAGAACTTGAATAATAATCAAAGGCAGCTCCAGAAAGGAGGAGTCAGTCACGATCAGCTTTGAAAATCATTTTCCAAAACCCTTGGAAACTGCAGTCCTGGAGATGTATGTGTCTTCTGAGGACTGCCTTTTTATGGACATTTCCTCCTGGCCACAGAACCCCTGCCTGGGTCCTGCCTCATGTCTGCCCTCAGTTTCTCCCTGCTCACTTGTATGCCTAGGAGGAGGAGAGAGGCAGCAGGGAGAGGCTTCACCAGCAAGCAGCACCCACTGTGAAGAGGAGCAGGAGAAGGAAGCAGTCCTTGCCATGAGGAAGTATCTGTCCCTGGCTTCTGCTCTCCAGAATGACTTAGCTTTGTTCTGCATTTGCCATGGGTGACTTCCTTTCCAGTTTTCTATACTGAAAATATCTGAGATTATAAAATGAACAGAACAGCAATTATGAAAACATATTGGCATAATCTTCTCAGGCCTAATGTCTTAAGATTGTTTCAATCTTGCCTGAAATTTTCTCTCACCCCCATAGGGGTTACTTTACTTCTTAGACATCCCATCGTTCTAACAGCTGTCTGTTGAAGAAGAAAATCCTAGAAGATAGGACAATCTAAGACTAATCTGTGGACCTGAAACTTTCTGCTTTGTATCTGCTATGCTCACTCTGTTTAATCAGCCAGTAAATGGCTACTGAGTTCAAGAAACCAGTGGAAGTCAAACATAAAACAGCTGGGAAGCAAACTTCCACCAGCACCTCTCTGTCCACACCACAATCCTTATTTACAAAAAAAAATCACCCTCAAAAGACAGAAAAATTACCTCAAGCTGCATAAAGTTCCTCTTTCCCTCCCTTCAGCCACAGATTCCCTAGAAGGACGCACAATGTCTGGAGATGCTGATTACAATCAGTTCACTAAGAGACACAGCTAGCAGACTATAGATTGGTTTCTAACATCCCAGTAAACCCTTCCAATTTCATAACCTCACAGTTCAAGAAGCCAAGACAAGGACAGCCAATACCAAATTTTACAGCAAATTTCATTTTTTTTCCCCCTGTATTGCCCACGTGCCTCAAGTCAGAAATGCAAGAGAATTCTAATAGGAACTGCCAGCTCCAGGTCACAACAAACCTAGTCTCAAGCAGTGCCATTGCCCAGTATGTCCTCCCCAGCTCACCAGGTCCCTAGCAGCACCCTACGTTCAAGGGATACTCATCCTGTCTTTCCTCTCAGAGAGAAGCCCAAGTAAGTATCAAACTGCAGCAACCCTCCTTCATGAGCCAGTTTTACCTCAGCTCTTGGAAGTTAGATTCTTCCTGCACATCCTTTTATATTCCTTCTCTTGCCTTTCTTAAATTTTCAGTTCACATGTTAGACATAGAAGTTTCAAATCTACACAAATATTTTCATGCGTATTTACACACAAACACAGAAAACGTGACCTGCATTGAACTTCTGAATAAATAAAATACGGCATTCAAAACAAGAACGGATCAAGCCAGAAAACCACAGCCTTCATGCCAGAGTAAATCCAGTGAAACCCACAGAAACCAGAAGAACGCGCTCGGCTGTTTTGCCTTTATCTGATACCATTGTCAACACACAAAACATTCACATCTGTTCAGTAATGAACTTTTAAAAAATCATTTTTATTCAAGACCCCTCTCTAATCTTAATTTAAGGATTAATTTTAAGCTGGGAAGAAATGAAAAAAAAAACAAACAAACCCACTTTAATTTCACTGCAGACCACCACCCACCCACATAAGCCCCATGCAGTGCAGAGCTGGGGGGCGGGAGGAAGCTGTGAGGCACTCCCAGGCCTGGCTGCAGGCCCCAAGGCAGGCAAAACCCTGCACAGAAGAGGCTCTTGCATTCAGCTAATTACAGGCCTAAGACTTAACACACCTCTTAGTTAGGAGCTACCAAATCCTTTCTGTCCTCAGTTAACTTCTCTCAGGGCAGCCTCCAGGTTTTCTCTTAGACCCTGGCACGTACAAGGGCAAGCACACAAGCGTGTAAAACACCATCCATCACAGCACCCACCAGCTGTGCCACAAACGGTCTCTCACGCAGAAGCAGCCGGATGGAGCTGGGTGCTCCACAGGGCAGGTACTTACTGCTCCGTTGCCCACAGCAGCTTGGCCTGTCTTCCTGCAGCTCCTGCAGCAACATAGCCTCCAAGCAACAAACACAACTCCCCCAAAGACAATTCCAGAGCTCTTGGAGAAGATTTAGCTCAGTCATTTACACCTAACTTCTGATTCTTCTCTGGAAGGGCCCACCTGAGCCCTAGCCCCCCTGCCATAGGCAACCTCCACATTTAATACTAGACCAGGCTGCCCAGGGCCCCATCCAACCTGGCCTTGAACACCTCCAGGGACGGGGCATCCACAACCTCTCTGGGCAGCCTGTTCCAGCATGTGTCCATAAACTTAGCTACACAGGCTTTCCCTGAATTCATAACATTCCTTCAGAAATTATCCTCTTCCAATATTAAAAACAAACAAACAAAAAAAAAGCCCCATACTGCTAAATTGCTTAATCCACTTTACTGATTCACCACAGGAACGTTTCTATCACTTAGGGGCTGAAATTTCATCAGCCAGCTTGATTTCTTTTGTCCTTTAATTAAAAACTTTAACCTTCTGAACTGAGTTAAGAAGCACATCCATATTCATGCCCATATCCTTAGGACATGCTTAATTTACAATATTCCTAGATAAAATGGTGTGGCTGTTTTGTTGCAGGCAGGCCATTCAAACCAGCTCCTACTTAATTGTGATCGATGGTGTTTGCATGTGTGTAACTTGAGCAAGTAGCTTACCCCCATCGTGGGTCAGTAGCACCGGGAGACAGAGCGGCTCAGATCAGCTCATGTTGAACATCGCCTCTACAGATGTTTCTAGAATGACTGGTTGTTTATGTTAATGAAATGGAGTAAAATATTTTCTCACAAAATATTAACGTTTCATATTCATAGTTCTAGTGCTTCGTGCATGGGTTACACAAACACAGGAGGCCAGAAAAGCTTCAGTCTTTTTGTACTGTCAAGGCAGTTTGATTTGTTTCTTCTCCAAGGAACTTGGGAGAATCTGTAAAAAGGAAAAGTGCTGGAAAACAAGAATATAATCTATGTACAGAAGAAAGAATTTAGAAATGCAAATAGAAATGTTGGTCCTTCAGACAGTTAGTCCTTCTGAGTTTGCAATGCAATTTAAATTGTCACATTACTGCAGGATTTTCTGTTTTGGAAGAGGTGTAACACATCCATCATGATTACTGTGACTATGAAAGAAAATACCACAGAACCACATTCCAAAGCATCCAGTAAAAGACTCAAAAACCTACGGACCTTGCTGGAGTCCATGGAATCCCCGCACAGCCCCATGCACTTCACAGGGCAGCCATTCAGGCAGCAGTGGCTGAGGAAAGATATGCAGATCCAGAGAAGCAATATGTTTAGGATGCTATGGTTGGATCTCTGTGAGCCAATTCTTCAATGCTGATTTTATTATTATCATTTTTTAATTCCGTCTTTTACTAATATAACTATAGGGTTGTGGGGGCAGATTTAGGTTTGGGTGGGGTCTTTCCTTGTTTGTCAGTTTATTTAACTGGGCAGAGGAATTGTCACTTTCCTTTCTAAATTGTCAGTTGGTCACTGTTGTTGGACGGTTTTCTAATTCATTCCAAAAGTCAGCGCATTGATGTTACCACCTGTTATCATCTGTTGTTGCAGAGGGGCAATCCCAAGGGGATCTGGAACCGCTAACAGAGTCTTTACCTTCACCACAAGAATTGAAAGAAATCTCAATCATGCAAGACGGCGGAACAGGTAATTTTAACTGTTCAGAAGCACAAGAACCTTACTAATGGATCAAGGCCCCCAAACACACCTTCTACAAAGACACAAAAAGACAAAATTCCCCCAGGAGTATGCAATATGTACACAAGAGCAGAGCCCGACTGAGGCCAAATGAGAGGTCACAGTGAAGAGCTAAAGCAGGTAGCGGAGACTGAGGCCCCAGACAGCCTGCAGCTTCATCTGCTCCACGCAGCTTAAAGGCCCGTAGGGGTTAATCCGGTTAACTTGTAGCTCCTCCAAGGAGACAAAACTACGGAAGCGAACGTCTGCTTGTGGATATTTTAAACAAAAAAGAAAACATATGGCCCTCTGGAACTCTACTTGTAGTTTCTCTAGCTGATATGTCACAGAGAGCACATAGCCTAGGCCTAGAGCTACATGCAGAAGCTTTCTTCCAAGGAGCCATTAGAGAACAATGTAGGGAACACACTTCTATTTTAAAAGCTCTAAGATTAACACAGCAGAAAACACGAAGAATTTGAGAATGCTCATTTACAGTAACCAGAAATCATAGATTAAAAAAAAAAGCACAGGATACCTTGTGTATAAAACAGCAGTTTCTTACCTGTGTGAGGAATATTTCTGCAAACTCTGACAGACTTAGAATAAATAATTAAAACCAGCCTTTTGATTCACAGATGGCATCTTGTGATTCCATACATAGACAAGTAACGAGTAAAAAGTAAAATAGTAGAATGTTTGTAGCTTAAAGGCTGCATGGAAATATAAGAAATTTATTTTATAAATCAGAATTTTTATTAAAAATGACATGGAATAAAACCACAGGTATAATAAATGCTTGAAGGCAGCTATCATGCACATCTCCAAATATGAAACTTAACGGCAAACGTTCATAGGTAGTCTGGGCCCAAATTCAGAGCCAGTGTGCATCTGCAACCCCGCTGTGTAGATGATTTTCAAATGTTCTCTGGGAACATATTGCAAGGCTTTGCAAAGTTTCCATCAGGATTTTTTTTTTTTCTCCTAATGCCTAATCTAAAGGTACCAATCACATCTTGCCCTACAAACAGGGTATTTGGAGTGCAAGTTTTGTGTTTTTCTGGTGGTGGTATTCGTTTTTGTTTGTTTTTTTTTTTTTACTGCCTTTTCTTCAATTGCTTTTTATAAATGCGAATACTCCTTTGGTCATCCATCCTGCAGACTAAACAAACCAAATTCTTCCATTTTTCACACACAAGACGACGTTGTCTAGCCCTCTCATCTTTCTTGTCTATCTCCACTGGACTTTTTCCAATTAGCCCCTAGCCTCCCTGAAGTGTGATGCATAAAACTGCATAGTATTCCATCTCTGACCTCATTAGGCAGTATTAGAGGGAAAGGTTACTTCATGTTCACTTAATGGGGAACTCTTATTTATTCACTCTAGAATGCAATCTGCTTTTTCATCAAAACATGACAGTACTAACCCATGGTTAGCTTACCACTCACTGGAATCTGTACACAGAACTACTAACATTTACCAGATCTCCTCTATCAATGCAGACCTTCTATGTCCCATGAGTAAAATGACTCCTATTTATATCACCTAATTTCTCCAATTAATTTAAATAACTTTGTTTACTAATCTATTTCTTCAGCACATTTTTAGGCTTAATCAGTAATTACTCCTCATAAATGAGGCATTTATTGCATAATCAAATCTATTTTTATGTTTATAATATCAAATTATATAAGTAAGGGCCCAATTTACTGCATCCTCATAGGCGACAGTGACTCACTAACAATAGCTCTAAGCACCAATTGCTTTAATAGATCCACTTAGACTAGGCTTCCTACTTTGGCTGTGAAAATGTAAAATGCAGATTTTATCCAAAGCCCCTTGCCAAAATCAAGATAAAGCGCATTTGCATCTTCTCTTTTCACACGTCATTTATTAAGACACAGAAGGAACTACTTTGATAGAGTCTGAAATTGCGTGAAAAAATCGAAGAACTCCGGGATTGAAAAAGTAGTATAGCAAACATTTTCCTTTGTAATGAACGATAACTAAAATGATTATGTTGATTTGTGAAGATCCTCGGGATAACAAAAACCATGAAGGTGACATTGAGAACTCAGAACCAGTTCCAGACTTTCAGAATTGGTTCTGAGTTGTCACAGTAAGTCCTCCATCTTGGAAAATGCAGTTTAATTGAAACACTTTTAAAAGGACAGCCTTGTTTTAGGAAAACCTTGTAAAACCGCTGTGCTTCATAAGGAGTCAAGGATTCAAGCTAAATTCAATACAACTCTCTATAGTCTTCTTCCAGGTTACTGCACCTATCATCCTCCGTTGTTAGAAGTTAGAGCTCGCGCTAAGAGCTGACTATGAGATGCTTCGGTCATATGTATATACACATATTTCTTCACTCTTGCCTAATTTTTAGATCTTTGTCAATATCACTATAAGGTAATGTCACTGTCCTAAACTAACTGCCCAATTATTAGTTCTGTATATTGGTGCCTTATCAGTCCTGCTTGTCTTAGCTATAAGATAGCCCACATCATCTCACACATCAAAGAAATCAAGGGATTATGAAGTTGTCCTTATTCAATTTTATTTCCTTCACTTCCTATAACAGAAATACTTACTCCTTCCAGGTATATTTCCCACATCTAATCTAAGACTCTGAATTGAAAGCCAGTGAAAGTTGGTCTTTGATTTTTCTTCACAGTTGGATAAATTCTGGATCAGTCCATGTGTGAACAAAATTATCTCCCTGCCTGATACATTTTATTGAAAACACTGTTGTCCTACATGCTCAAAGTATGTATTTGTATGTACAGGCTATGTTACACAGATGGTATAAGGTTAATGGCAGTCTCACGCTAAACTTGGTTTTCAGGGAATATACTAACACCACCACACTAGGCAGCTGTTCAAACAGAAAGATCCAGGATTCACAAACATGATGGAGATCTTGTAATAAAGCCATTAAATATCACAGCTGTAATAGATTCATCTAAAACACTGAATTTCACCAGTCTGATTTTTAATATTGTACCCATTGGCATTACAAATAAAATAGAGCTTTTATATTTAATGTATAAAGTTTTCACATTTCTGTGTAAAACCAGTAGGAGGTTTAAAGTAAAAAGTGTTTTGTGGAAGCAACAGCTTTCTCTTTAGCAAGATTCTAATTATTTAACAGTAATCTGTAAACATAAACATTCATGATTTCCTTTTGTACATACCTGTGTATATATTAATTGCTATAAATATAATTTACTACAGAAACATTTTTTACTTTGCTGCATGCAGTTTTATGCTGGCATCACATATTAGTTGATTAATCTTTCAGAGTAAGATTTATGCGTTTTGCATCCTAATCCCCATTACGTCCATTGCCAGCAGTGGACTTATTGTTCAGAGAATTGAACTCACAGTGTCAGCAATCTAAAATTAATCTTCAATATTGGATTATAAATAATCAATCAAAAATGAATGCATCATTTTCATGACATAATTGCCAGATGCTTGAAGGCCATTCCCACCAACTCAGCTGGAATTCACCTGCTGTACACAAGCACTTTCAGTGAACTTTAGAACTTTCAGTTTTATCACAGCATGAAGAGTTAAAAAGTGCGCAGTATCACAGCTTCAGTGTGAGAAGTAAATCCTCTAAGTCTTTCTGGGCCTCTTTGTCCTGAAAGAAACAGACAATCATGCATCAACTTAGATAGGATAAATCCCTTGATTTGCTAAGACGTGCCTATCCACATTTCTTTACTAACAACAGACACAACACACAACTGTAATAGCCACAGAATGTACAAGACAGCATACAAAGTTAATTTATCAGCGATTGCAAAAATAAAGCATGGAGTGAAAACAAGAGCCAGATGGCAGCCCTCCCTTTATAGCTCTGTTAAAGCACTTAAATATTAGCCACAAATAGCCTTCGCAGCAGACCAGTGAGCTTTCAGCTCAGGCCATAACTTTTATTGGTATGCCTTGCATAAAGTTCTGCCTTGTTCTATACTTTACGTAAGCTTGCAAATTGATTATGTGCAGTTTATCCAAGGATACTTCTGGAATACCTGCAAAGGATTTATTATCCAGCTAACAAACAAAAAGAGACCAAAAAAGAAGGGAAATATAATTAATGGCATAGCTTAAGATAGTGGTTTCAGCATACATCCATATATACGAGTAATAACCACCACAAGCCCCGTAACATCCATACCATGGTTGCTGGACATTTCCTATGCTACTGGGCTCACAGCAGAGTGGAGCCAGACAGTGAGCAAGAGGCGAGTAACCTGCTACGATCAGAGCCAATACTATATTACAAATCCTAGGACAGAAGGGAACAGAAGGGAACAGCTCCTTTTAGGCTGATGCTCATGTGTACTGTTTACGCGGTGCACTAAACCATGCCCAGCCCAACAAACTCTTTCAGGGTTGGCCAGTGACGCACATTTTGGCTATTTCCATATAAAACCAATGAGAAAAGAGGTACATGCAGTATAAAAAACTCCACTATTCTATCTATTTTTGAAATGCCTCCTGACTATAATCCACTTGTTTTGCTTGCTGCTGTAAAACTTGCAAAATGCACTTTGGTTTAAATACACGGTTCTAAAAAGTCAGCACCTCATACGCGCAGTCTGGTAAGCCTTGGTCCAACCGACCAATAATCACACTCACAGGCATTTAGTAATGCAAAGTCAAAAGCACATGCACATCACCAAGTTTGTGCAAGTATTCCTAATGACAGAGACCAGTACTTCTTTCCCAGATAATGCCACAGGCAATTCTGAAAGAAAATACTACAGACAGACAGTGAAGTAATCACTGGATTTCAGGATCACTTCATTATCTAATCAACCAAGAAGCTGGAACAAAATATAGGACACTTTAAAATACGTTTTACGGGTGAAGAAATTCCTGCTTCTCTTTATTTTGGTTAGTTGTCCGTAATGTCATGGAGGAACAGAGAAGAATATTGAGATGATAAAAACCATATGCCAGACATGTCAAACTACATTATATTATTGGTCTGGATTAAGGCATTAATACATTAGCTGGATGCTTCTCTTGGAGTCACTGCCTTGCTCCCACTGGCAACAACAGGCTAAACTATCTGCCTAATCATTTATCAGAGGCCTCAAAAGGCACATACTGCAAAGCCAGTAAGCTCTTGCCAAAATACTCTAACAGAAGGAAATGTCACACTGAATTCAGCACCCCTTAAATTCCATGTCACTACAGGCTGCCTGGAACACCAACACACAGCTTTCAGTACAAACTGAGAAACTCAAAATCTGTACCAATACCTCGATTAATTCAGAGAAGATACACTCATTACTGTGCTGACCATAGTCAGCTTGTGAAAATTATTCTGAGCTCCATTAAGCAACAAAGTAAAAATATTGCCCTATGCTATAAAAAAAAAAGGTAAAGGTTTCACTGTATCCGGTCCTCCTCTTTTTACACTTTTCTAAGCCAAAAACAATCAAGATGTAGTTTTTTCACATCCAAATAGTGCTCAGCATTTCATGAAGTTACAGATTTATTTATTCACTTTGAATGATGATTAAAAAAAAATAAATCTGTCTCCAATCAACTGTGTATAATTGTCTCCTTCCTTACACGCAAAGGACAGCACTGGGCAAGGAGGAGCTTTAGTGAGTTGCAAGGTACCAAAACCATTGGGCAATCTTTCCTGAATCTTCCTCACGGCTTAGAAAAAAGAATTAAACAAAACCACCATTGTTCTAAGAACTAGCTGGAAAAGAAACTGCAAATGTGCAAAACTTTATACCTCTGGGTTGCCAGTTCTAAACAAGACTATATCAGACACAGGAATTATTGTTAGAAACTATTTAACGGACTGCGCTAATTAAGCCAGTGACTTCCAGTCGATAATAATAACCCAAATGGTAAAAACATGTTAAAAATCAGTAATGACATTAAAAAAACATAGCTGAGAATAGTCAGTGAAGGGAACTATTACGTCACACTTGGATAGGGTCCTTCTAGACCAAGAATTGTGTTACACTAGAAAAAAAGAGAATCCCAGAAGACTGTTCTTTGTGCCAGTCTCTGTCTTAGGGATGAAAACTTCATTAATGCCCAGACTTTACAGTTAATTGGAACAAACTCCTAAGTTGCGTACCTGGACAGCATTTCTCCTCACTGATTTCTGGATCTGCAGCTTTCTAAAAACAGTCAGGTTTTATTTATTTATTTTTATTTTATTAAAGACAGTCAGGTTTGAACTCCCTCTAGAGTACATTAGGGAGATAAAGAGGTGCAAGTCATACGAGGAATGCAATTTATTTGCATCAGTCCCATTTGTTCACCCCGAGGCTTAGCTCAGTGCTCACTGAAGACAGCCATTTTCAACCTTGATTTTCTACTGTCAAGGTTTACATTTATTAAACACTTTTTATATCATTTTCAGAGTTGAACACAAGTTCAAACGTTCTGCAAACTGCTACACAAGTTAGAAAGTCAGTGACTGCATTTCCCCTATTCCTGCTTAGTTGTCTTTCTTTTCTGTTTCATCACTCACAGGGAATATGCACAGGAAAAAAGACCTGGGAGGCCAGAGGCAGAACAAGGGAAGAGAGGGAGTTGAAAACAAGAGCAAGACAGAAGAAATAACTGGTGGGAAAAAGGGAATGCTGGCCTAACTCGATATAGTCCACATTTTTACAATTAATTTCTGCTAAAAGAAATTACTAATAAGCATTGATACAGACATATACCTATAAATATGCATATAAAAATCAAATAGCAATTAGACATGGGAGAGAAATATAATGATTTTACCTTCCATCTCAGCTAATTATTCCCTTACGGGCTGCACACTCTCAGCCCAGGCACAACACATGTGTGCACTTGTTGACAAAGTCCCAACTGTCAACAGAGAACAGATACATCCCCATGACCACAGCCAAAATGGTAACTCCAGCCAACTACAACATAACAGTGCGCAAACAGTGCCAAATCCCAAGCTGACATGCATCCTGTAGGGTTTCACTGAAGTCAGTGCGGCTGCATGGTATATTAAATGAGCTTGGCTGTGAGGGTGGTCCAGAGCTGTGCTCTGATAAGTGGTAACAGCTACGAGGTGCTGAGAGCCACTTCTGCTTTTGGGTACAGCTGCATCATTCCTTCACAGCTCCAGGAGAAATCCTGGACTGTAAAAGAAAAGACTTCCAAACATGCACGAGGATTGTTAATTACAGTCATAGCTCTTGTGGACAATATAAATCATATAAAGGTATATGCTATTTATTCTCCATTTCTTGACAGAGTCTCACAAATTATGTTACTGTAGTAGCTGTTAACTAGCACACAACTGCATAATTCTGTTTGTCCCCTTAAATATTTTAATAAACCAATGCAATCATCCACTTGTAACTTTCTGTGTGACTGCTGTATGTCCCAAGTCAGAGCACTTTATGTTCTTTTATATTTTTAGTATATTCCTCTGTGGATGAACCATAACTTCCTAAGGTTTTATGAATCAAGGTAAGCACAGCCCTAAAACACGAGGCTGATGATAATTCAACATGTTCTGATTATACTTCAAGCAGACAGAAGAACACCCTTTCACACCCAGTTGACTGGGAATTAATAGTTTAGTTAGTTCTAGGATTGCTGCTGAAAAGTTATTCAAAATTGAAATATGCTATTTTGTAACTGATGGCTGTGTGTAATCTTTACCCACCAGCGGATTCTTTTGTGACTGAAAAGCCCAAGTTGCACCCAAATTCTCATTTCCTTTTATTATGGTACTCAACGCAGAGCGTTTGGTCTCCAAGACATCCCCCTTTTCTCTCCAGCTGCTGCACCACTACTGTGGGACCCACATCCCTTTCAGAAGGATGCCTGCTGAGGCTCTCTCTCCACCCTCTCTATTGGCTCTGAGACAATATATTTCAAACTCCTGGAAGCTTGACTTCCCTTGGCCACTTTTCAAAAACAGGAAACAAACTGCACACCTCTTCATCTCGTAATGCTTCTGCGAATCCGCCTCCGTGAATCCTTCTCCTGCTCTCTCCCTGCATCCCCAGAGGAGGAGACATGCTCCATGTGTTGAGGAACTGGCTGTCCATCAGCTGCTGCACTAACAATGCTGCTAAAACCTTGCTGCCTTCCACAGCATTTTGTCACAGATACTGTCTGATAAACTAGTCAATTTAATAACAAATACAATAAGCTCAGGACACACTTTATCCTTACCTGTGAAATCACTACACTTAAAAACAACAACAACAACAAAAACCCTTAGTATTTTTTGGGATTGTTTTTGGAGGGGGAAAAAAGAATGAGCAGACAATGCAAACAATCCTTTTGACAAGAACTTCAAAAAGATGCAGACTGAAAATCAGTCTGATCACTAAAAGAAACATTGACAGCATTCTCCAAAGTGCAAAATAATTAAAAATAAAGTAGGTCTCGTCTTCTTTATGTTGACCTTTTACAGTTGTCTCATTTTTAGCACCATTTTACAGGCTGATGCGTGATCTCCTTATAATGAGTTTCTAAAAGGCTTATTCCCCGGGCTGGAAGCACACATATTCAGAGTAAACAGAACCACAAATTAAGGAATAGTTTTTAATTTATTTAGATATTTTTATTGGCTTGTGCAATTTTTGGCAAAATGTATATTCACAAGAGCCTCTAATTTTGGGCTGCTGGTAGCTGCCAGGAAGCTCTTGTTCAACCCCAGAAACTGTATTAGCAGGAAAACAATAGTCTAGCATTCAAATATGAAAGTTTCCATTATTTTGTAAATGAAACGTTATGGACTTTTGGACAAAAAAAGTACAAAAAATCTAAAGAAACAAGTATCCTCCGAGGATGATAATGTTTTGCATTGAACAATATGTGTCATTTGGCATATCTTTGAACAGAGGAAAAAGCAGAAAGACGCAGAGAAAAGGAAATTTTTCATTTCATGAAAAAAAAAAAAACCATTTGTGTGCTGTGACACATAGTTTAAACGGGTAGTTTTTCACAAATAAGTCGTAATTTGTACCTTTCATTCTAAAGCAGAAGCAAATCTCACCCCCCCAAGGCCTTACTCAGAAGTACAGATTACAGCAGCGGCTTCAGGTGAGTTCAATTGGAAATATCGCAGCAATATCTGCTACATGGGGTCAAATCAGTGGTGACTGGATGAAATGGGCATTTCTTGGTAAATCTTTCTGGAAAGTTCAAGATGTACAAACGGTCTGTTGCGACAGGAACTGGTAGATGTGAAGTTTGTACTCTGCCTTCTCTTCCACCTTTTTTTTTTTTTTTTTTTTTTAAACTCTCACTCTTCCCCTTATCAACACAACTCAAAACATAACTTAATGAGCTAGGAGGTTAATCATGATAATGTAGAAGCCTCATGAAACTTTCACAGGCATTATTTCTCCTCAGTAGCTGCCCTCTTGCTTAAACAGTCAGCAACTGTTCTTGACCATTATTACATCTACCTCCACTTCCTCCTCCTCCACATGGGTTTTTCCTGCTTTTCAAATGTCATTCTTGCCGAAAGCAGCCTTTGCCATCCATTATGATTCGTTCCATGCTTCAGCATTAAGAAACAAAGGTCATAATGAAGAATTTCTGTAATATCTAAACCTCTTCCTTGTTACTTTCAGTTCTGAATTGCCTTCATTGGGAAAAAGGGATTCTTTTTTAAATTTATTTTTTTTAAATCACTGATTTATTTATAAAGTACATTCTCAGCTTCAGGAAAGTTTTTATCTGCATTTTAAGTACACCTTTTCAGTAACTCTCAGTGCAAATAGAGTTGCTGTGCTTTCTGCTTTTCTATCATCAGCTCTTCCAAGCCTGAATTTCTCGTAATGTAACTGATGCGTTGCAGATTCATTTTCAAGGGGAAAAAAAAAAAATGTTGGAGACGTGAGGACTTTGAGTTTTTAGTGAAGCAATCCACTACATCTCTTTCTCTGCCAGGCTTAGGTTAATACCTTTGTGGCAAGCTTACTGGTCCTAAAAGCACACAGGGTTTATTCGCACCTTCATGCTCACCTCCAGACATAAGAAAAAATTATTTACTTACTTTTATACTTCATAATTCTAACATTTATACATAATTTTTTCTACAAGTTCCTCCCTTGAAAGTGCCAAGCAATTTTTGTCATAAAAAAAGAAACTGAAGTCATCTACATATCTAGCTCTGACAAATCACCTTATTCCCTGTAAGTAAAAAGCAATATGTGTTTGATCAAGCACACACACCTACACACTCATTTCATCTTTCTGAATGAAAGACGAAGGTTCATGTTTTCAAATTTGAATTATATTTTCTCCCCAAATTCACAAAAGGCATTTTTTTTCATCACAGTAGTCCACCACATCTGGTTTCAACAGCCCTTTATGTAGCCACACTCAACACGGCTCTGAATGCTTTACAAATAACGAGTTTCAGTAAGGGTACTCCAAGTTCAATGAGATAAACAGAGCAGCTGTTATCCACTTTGTAATAACTCACAGCAGCCCTAACCATTAGGATCTCTTTTCCTGAAGGGGTGAATGTTTCCCAGGACCTTGGGGTTATCCACCTGGACAGCAACCAGAGAAAAGCAGGACAATTTAATGTCCCCATGCACCTCCACTCATGTAGTACCACTCCACAGTATGACAGTATTTATGGCCAAGGAAGGACCACACAATTCATCAGAGGTTTCTGTTTAGAGTACAGAGGATAGAGAAAAAGGTCTATAATATAGTACACAAGTTTCATCTTCCAGACCTAATTTGCACTAAATCTACTGTATTCACTTTCAAAAGGAAAAAAAAGAAATAAATCCGTAGAGTGATTGGTTGAAAATGTGCCAAATTGACTGACTATGGGAAAAAAAAAAAAAAAAAAAAAGAAAGAAAAAGAAAAAAAAAGGAAACAAAACCACATTTATACTAGGATTTATAGGAATCATTAGTTTGGAAGCCCCTCTAACCCTTGAATTAAAACAATATTCTATAAGTGGTAGAACAGACACTCACAGAAGGGATATTTGGATGTGATACAACATTCAAGACAAAAATCATCTCACTTAACTTGAAATGCTACATGGAATGAATCCTAGACGAAGTGTCAAAGAAGTACCCTGAGTCAGACCAGCTGAGAATTTGACTTCAGGGTCAAAATGAGTGATGGACTGTTTTACTGATGCTGAGTACCTCTAGTTTCCACTGAAGTCAACAGAAATCAGGGATGCTCAGAAGAACTAACAAATTAAACCATTATCTACTATTACTTTTTCATAGTTATGCTGCAGGGTGATTTGTTATCATGAAATACTACACATTTCCTCAATGTGGCACCTTTCCAGCAAGTTTGTCTCATGGTCTACAACTGTTTTTATGCCTTTATACATATACATGTTTCTCAGCAGGAGCCAACATTTAGAAACAATAAAGGAATTTCCCTGCCTGAAGAAAGAAAGGTTTAAAACTCCACATGAGAAACTATGATTACACTTAGGAACGATGAGTTTCACATGACTGTGACAACATCCTATACTGCTGACAACCATGAGATCCTGTGCTATGGCTAATTGAAAGAAATCCTCAGACTGCTGCTGAGCTGTTTTCTATTTTAGTCTGTGAACCCTATCTTTTACAGGGCTTAGCCAGTTCAATTTCTTCAGTCCCTACCTTAAACTAACCTGACTAAAGATTATTCACACATACAGCTCTAAGCCCTGAACCACTTCAGTTCCAACACATTTCCCCCAAAATTAGTAACAATTTTTCTCTAGCACCATAACCAAAATAAGACATAATATTCTAATTCAGATGGGACTTGAGGTAACAGCTAGCAACAGAGGTTGTGTTCCAGATCTCACTTTTATTGTAATTACTTTCAGCATGAGGTTGGCGTTACATTGTGCTTACTGATTTAGGGGAAAGAAAAAAAGATTTACACACTATTACTCCAATGCTGTGTATTCCTGAGCTTTGTTTCTAAATCTAACTCAAAACACACTACAAGTAAATGAGCCAAAGCAGATAAATCTGTGACATCTGAAGAACTAGTCTAAATAGAAGAGGACTTGTCTTACCATCTTCTTCAGATAGCAGAAAGATTTTTGTGACCCTCTTGCTGTTTTTCCTTCAGTTTACAAATCAATATAATTCTAATTTCATCACCACTCTGCTTGTCAGAATACACACGCACGCACCTCGCATTACTCCCAAATTCCTGCTCTCAAGGTCTGCTGGCACTTCAGAAACGCGCTGAAGCATTCCTTTTAGAAGGGGCTTACCCGCAGTCCTCCAAGGTGGCCCAGGATGCACTGAACTCTGAGGACTGCAGAGCTCACCTTTAGACTGATGACTCTGGCCTTTACTGGCAGGACTCATCTTCCATTAACAACACAGTCAGGAGTATCATAGACTCATCTGCACACCCAGTCTCTCTCTGCTTCTCTCTTTCTCCACGGTGTGTATGGGGAGCCTCAGCAACTACCTGTGACTTGACACCAAAATTTTCTCCAGCCCTTGTGAAAGATAAATCTCACACTATGTTATCTCTACACTTTTTTCAAGGAGTCTCTATGAATATGCTGAATGACTTTTAGTTTACTAAATATACGTAGCCTTCTGTGCACCAGAAATTTATGTGATATGCATGCTTTTTTGCAGTTTTATTGGCTAGCTCAGAGTTCAACAATAAGTAAAGAATAAAGCAGAGTTAAGGTATTATGTCATATCTGTATCAGGACATACTAAAAGAAACACTGAAAAGAAAACCTGAACTTAAGCAATGATTGCTTAATTTATATTTGATACATATTCTAATTTGGACTAAAAATAAAGGCCACACAGGAGCAGCTGCTGGTGAGGCATGCAGTGGTCTTTCTTCTGAGTGAGAATTTCTGACATAAACATGTTAGTGCTCCACATACAGCGTTAGTTGTCAATCAAATTACAAAGCTATTGAATGGTCTTTTTCCTTAACTTCAAAGAATTAAATGTGATAGGGCCAATTCGTCTCTGGAATCACCCCTCTCCCTCTTCCCTACCACATCTGCTGTGCTCAAAGAGGGTCCCTTAGGCTGACAAAGCTCAAGTTTGAACTTGTCATGCTCTAGGATGGTAAGATGTTTTCAGTCATAGGCCGGTAATTATGGAACTTGCTTCTACATGAGGTGAGATAGCAGGAGTGAACCTTCTTGCTATGACTTGGCTTACATTTGTGAAATTAGATCACCTAAAAATTTCACAAATATCTCTAGAATTCTTGCATCCACATACTAAAATACTCTAACGGGCCTAAAATAGAATCTGATTATCTCTTAGGATAAACTACATTATATCAAATGCAACTGAAAGAAATGTCTCTGTAACCACATTGTGGTTGAAGACAAATACAAGCTTGAAACAGTTAATCCACCTCTGCTACAGCTAGCAACAGGCAGCGCCCTGGAGGCCTCAGCAGGGATCACGAAATAGAGACTTTGAGGCAAGCGTAGAACAAGAACTTGAGACAAAAATCCCAAGTACTTTCAATTAAGAAAAAATAGGTCTGAGACAAAAATTCAGAACATTGATGTGCACCACTGCTTATGCTTAAGATAGTCCAATGAAATGAACTGAATTATAAAGAGTACAATTTAATTTCTGACAGTCTCGGGCACAAACTATTTCCTGACAATTGCTCAAATATATATATTTATTTATTTATGCAGTGGACACAAGCAAATGCAATAAGCCAGCCTACAGTGGAGGAAAAAGGAAGACCCTGTGTTTAGACAAAAAAGTGCAACATTATATTATTACTGACAGAGTAATAATGGGTGCTAAAGCAGACAATGGTCATAAGGGAACAAGTTATCAGTCTCAGTACCCACCTCATTAGTAACTGGGAGAACTGACTGTGCAGATTCACAGTACTTCAGTGCATTGGTTTTCTGGCCAAGATCTTTATAGCACTGAGAAGAAAAAACATTTTGTTTCCAATCATACCACTATAAGAATATCAGAGTCTACAAATCATTACTCTTAAAAGAACTTAGTTACCTTTGCCAAATACACATAATTGCACTTAGAATATCCTGGATGCATTTCTTCTGCCTAAAGGAGAAAAAAAAAAACAGGAAACAAAACATAAAGACAAAAGTCATGTGAGGAGATTTACCTGGTCCATATATTATTTTCCACAACACAATAAGCTTCCTAAAACAGACTGAATCATCCTTACTGTGTGCACCACAATGTTTAGCATTTCCAATAAGAAAACAAGCAAATAAACAACATGAAAACAAACAAACAAGAAAACAAACTCTAAACCAGGCACACAAGTTACTGATATGGACTACACTGAAACGTTCTGTACTTCTTTGCTTCCGCTCTCACCAACTGCTTAGAACAGATACCAGCTCATTCTATAGAACACGTACTGGATTCCTTCACTCCCACAATAGACTGAAAGACTCTTCTCTCTCTAAATAATTAATATTTATTACCTCATCAAAGAAATATGCAACCAACTATTTGCATGTTGAGTAATGGATACTGAACTATATTCGTCAATGTGATAACTGTTTCTCTTTCACATATTCATATTTTCCAGCTGGGGGTTCACCCTTCTTTTCAGATTATTATCTTCTAAAAAATTCAGGTAGCACGAAAAATTCAAGATTATCTTCCTTTTAAAACACGTCAAGGATGTAAAATTTTGATTGCTGAGTACAAATATTACCAGTTATTTACTATTCAAGAAACAATGGTAATCAACTAATTGCTTTTCGGAAAGAAAAATTACATCTGTGAAACATACTGTACCTGCAATTCTTGAAGCAAAGCAATGCTGCTGTCACTAGAACTGTATATTATCAAATAATTGAAAAAGATACAGTTGTCTTTTAGAAGGCAATTTAATTTTTGTTAAAGAATTTCACTTAAAATCACAGCTACTCTGTAGCCCCCTACAAAATGCACTGAACCTGGAGTGAATATTTCAAATTATTTCTATCACCTTTAGATTTTTAACCTTGCAGATAAAACCTATACACTGAGAAGATGGCAATGTATTGTATTCTCCAAAATTCAGAAAGTCATTCAACCTTTAAATAGACTAACACAGAAAATAAGTAGTTTTGATAGTGAGAAAAATACACCTGTCCAATTCCTTTGGGAAACTATCTGAAAGGAACCGTAACGATGGAATTTTATGCTTTGAATTCAGCCAAGTGAAAAACTTGTATTTTTCAGTGCTAGAAGTAGAAATTAGTTCTATAAAAGACACTGAAAGATAGCTTTATTTTTATTTTTATTTTTTTGCATGTTGTATTCTCCAATAACTGCACACTCAAGTAGAATGCCCAGGAAGAAGGACTTAAGTGACCGAGCCTTCTTTTCTACTGCACTGTAAAGGCCTTTCCTTAGCATCAACTTCACCTCCAGAAACAAGAAAGGCTTCTACTGAAACGTGAAGAGCTTCAGATAAGGAAAATGGAAGTGTCAAGTGCCAAAGTTTTCCTTGCCTATGTTAACCTTCTTGCAAAAGTGGTCAAATAACCATCATAGTTACACATACGTTACTAATCTGTATTTATTTCACTTTAAATTCAGTAACTATTAACATGGCAAGTAATTGAAGATTTCTGCAGAATGAAATGAAGTGCAATTCATTCATCTCCAAACTATTTTTAAAATAGAGAAGAAAAAAACGTTTTATTGTAGAGCTTTGTGGTATTTAGTAGATCCCTGGACTTACAGCTACAGAATATAATCTCTTCAGCAGACTTCTTGACTACAGTCACATATGGCAGCTGGTAAACAGTCAAGAAAAACCCTTGGGTAGGACCTACCTTAAGAAAATTTTGCAGTGCTTCTTCTACTGTTGAAGTTGGTGGAGTCCCAAAAAGAGCAGTAGCTACTTTCTTTTCAAGCCAAGACAATTGAGCTACCTATAATAAGAATATATATACATACAAATCAAAAGTCTTTAGGATTGTTCCTCTGTTTTGGAGAAAATATTTCACTCTACTGCTGTACTGCTTATGCAACTTATTTTGGAAACAAAACAAAACAAAACAAAACAAAAACCAAACAATACAGAAAAACCCACAACACAAAGGAATGTTTTGTGCTGTCAGTTTTCCAATTCAAAGAATAGTCTTTTCGATACTATATTCCACTAAGTGGGAAAAGTATGCATTAAAAAAACACACTACAAAACACCAACATTACTGATATGAGAGTCCTCCAATATATGAAGTTTAACATACAGTTTGGTATCATAGGACCTTGCAGTTTTTCTAAGGCTAGAAGCCTAGTGCTTCAAGCCTGTTAATTTTTAATAATAGCTTAACACTGTAGTGCACATGCAGGCTGCTTTTCAATATTACGAAAAGAAAGCTGTTGCTACAGTCAAATTGTCACTGCTTTTGGCCCCTGTAAAACAAATCCATTTACTACATTGAAGATGGCCACAATCACTGTTAAGAAAGTAGTTTCATTTTCTCTCTTCAGATCTGAAAAATAACACTTGTCAAAGACCTCTTTCAATAAAGATAGGCAGCAATGCAAGGAGCTTTAAAGAACTGTCATATTGACACACAATGGACATGACTTCTTCCCTTTGGTATATTGACACCTGACAGAAACTGCTCTGGTTACTGCCATAAAGTACTTGTCTCCACCACCCAACCCAGAGAAACACACTTCACATCTCTAACGAAGGACAGAGCTAAGAAGAAGTGTAATGTAAGACTGTACCCTATTCAAGTGGAGAAGTCAAGCCACCCTCATTTGGCCACATCTACTACGCCTGTAAAATAGTCAGAACTTCATTCCTTCCCATCGATATTTGAAACAAAGAATTGATTGCTCCAGTCACAGAGTGCAGTTGAGTTAAAAATAACAAAAACAACAAGGTTCTGTGTTTTCCTAACAACTCCTAGCCTGATCTATGCAGAAGCAATGCAGAAAAGGGTCACATGCAGTCAAAGAAAGAGGGCTTCCCATTGGAGAACCAGGAGGTGAAACACAAGTCACCAACGTACATCTCTGTTTCAGTTGCAGATGCAATTCACATCTTCACAAGAGTTGAGTCTTGAGCTCAAGTCTGCCCTACTGCTGTAAAAACTGAAATTGTTTTGGATAGCTTCAGATTATTCCCACCTCATTCCCTGGCTTCCCAATCTCTTCAGGGCTATTGCTGCTTTCCCTTGTCCCTCTCCTGATGCGTTCAGCAATTATCCAGTACAACAGTTAATCATGATAAAATATAAGAATCCATCTGCACCATAAGAAGTAGCTATTTAAAGCAGTCAATCAGAACACTACTCTCCCGAATGGGCATCAAGCTCCATGTACCTCTTGATGCAAACTGCCTAAAAATACCATTTCAAAGAATACAAACACAGATCAGCATGCAACGGGAAAATGCATTTTACCATGCTTTCTTGTCTGGCCCCATTTACTCAAGCTCCACAACAGCAACATTACTTGAAGACAGAGGCACCATGAACAAGTCTTTCTGGTTGTCTGACAGGGCTCAACACCTTATTTGTTAAATAGCATCAGTAAATCTCATACAAACTCACTAAAATATTTCAGAGAGAAGCAGTAATAAGAAATAAAAGCTTTTTTCATTCTCCGTTTCTCATCTCTCACTCCTGAAGCATCTTTTAAGAGAACAAAAAAAAGCTCTCTCACAATCTCAGAGCTCTCATTCATTGAAACAACATGAAGTCTCCCCCATCTTTACTGCAGTGCTTTTACACTGTTACAAACTGCAGCATGCTGGTTAAAACGCCACAGTGTAGGTAAGCATATAATTCTTTCCCATACTACACTTTCCTAGCTGCTCTCTAGTTTCTAAGTTATATTCTACGAGAAGCAGTAATACGATTTCTTGCAAATGTATTCTTTTCTTCTGCTGCATTGTTCTTTATTCTCTTGGAAGAGGAAGGGGTTTTCTGTATGTCTAGGTTCTTCTTATCAAGAAGTGAGCTTACAGAGGGCTGATAAGTGGAAAATAATAAAGTGAACGACGCTCATACTGCTCTCTGCAAGACTACCCAACACCCTGGAGGTATACATACAACGCACAGATACAATTACCACACATGTGTCTGCTGTTATGCAATTACCAGGGAACAAAATTGCTGTTTTTACATGTGGATTTATAATTGCATATTGAAAACACAAGACCTTCCTGGCAGTTGTTTTATTTTCTTAAAAGATTTCATCAGAACTGATTTACTAAGGTTTTAGTCATTATTTTGTCTGGCCTGTGTGCTGCTTTGCACTATTTAAACTTCTAAAAAAACATACACTTGGCCATTTTTATATAATAAACTCCACCAAACTAAAGCAATCTTGAAAAGCACAATGCACATGTGCACAACAGTGATTTATATTCCATGCACACTGGATTCAAAGTTACCCTTTATGACTATTACATGGGTAGCTTGATAGTCCTGTAATGCTTGAAATATCCTGATTTGTAAGCTGCAGGCTTGATAAACTCATTACATCTAGCTATAGCCATCTATGAATGAACTGTCTGGTTTACACTTGTTTTCCATGCTCCTCGCGCAGTCAATAGAGTCAGCAGCATTTCTATTAGGCATCTGCTTTTATATCAGCTACAGTACTCCTGGATGAACACTTCCCTCTTTCCCTTCCTTCTTGTCTTCACCTACAGAAGGAGCATAGACAATCAGGACTTGTGGATCATTAAAGATAGGTGGATGAATCCCATCACGAGACCTTAACCACATCCCACCCGAGTCAGCCAGTACCCCCATGTGACTGAGGTGGGTAAAAAGCTGTTTTATGCAAGACACAGAATTGTGTCATGAAGTAATAACTATGAACAGGAAATACTACTCTTGCTCTGGACAAACAAAAGCACAGTTTCTAATTTGAAATAACTTTATTAAAGTAAATCTTTATGCCATGTTCAGTGAAATGGAAACATTATTCTTAGTACATCGACTAACTTTATTAAGTATTCTATTTACATAAGCAAGCACAGGCAACAGATACCCTGGTGGAGCAAGCCCTAGTGTGGTGAAAATTTAACTTCTACAGTCAAGGTTATTCCATATAGTGCAGTGCATATCTCAAGGTCTGCAGAAAATGAAGTAAAAAGAGACTGTAAGGAGTGAGATCATAACTATCATCAACTTCAGCTTCACTTAATGTGTGTCACAGGACTGGTAATGGACAGAAGAAAGTAATAAGAAAAACAGCTACTGCAGCAATTAATTACTAGTAAAACAACAATAAAACAAATGAAAGAAGGAAATGTCCTACAGATGATTTCCAAAGCTTAAGAGAGCCCCGATGTAAGTCCCTCCCAACAGCCTGAAAAGTCACAAAAGCACTGCAAAGAACACTGGGTTTCCAAAGAATATCTCATTTTGATGTACTGGCTCACTCTGAAGAGGAATACTGCTCCCCAGCTGCCATACATGAGGATAACTAGTCCTACCCACTCACCAAGAGGGAAAAAAAAAAAAAAAAAAAAGAGGGGGCTTGAGGGACCAGCAGCCACTCCCTGAACTTCCCTAGGGTAGGAGGAGTGTGAGTCACCACAACAGCCTGGTCATTGGCAAGGAGGGAAGGCCATTCTCGTGTTCCAAAGCTTACAGAGATGACCATTTTGAAAGACCTCTCCTACAGATGTGTCAAAAGAACAACTTCTCATCAGCTTATTCTACCTGAATCTTTACTAATACTGAGAAGGGAGCCACCCATGGGGTTAAACTACAGCTGACTGTAAAGCTGCACTTTCTGATCAGACCTCTAATTCCACTGAAGATTAAGGCAGAAAATGTGGTTCTCTCCTAAATACTCTGTAGAGGAATTCCTTAACGTCTTTCTCCTCCATAAAATAGCATCAGCAAAACTCACATAGGAACTAAGGCACTTACTGACTGAAGATAATTTTTTTGGTTTTTGCCTCCTCCTTGGTTTTGAGAAGTAAACCCTTTCTGTTCACATCTCTTAACAAACTCCAGAATGTTGGCACCAATAAAACTAATTCGTTTAGATTGAAAATTCAGCCAGGACTGACCCACGACCTTAAACAATTTCCTCCTCCAATGTTAAATGGTAACAGCTCACTGATGACAAATCACACAGTTGTCTTCCACAAAGGAAAACAATCCCATTGATCCAGCTTCAATAGAATGTCGATGGCAACTACTAAAATATCCCCAGAGGATTTTTATTTTTTATTTTTTTAAGATGACAATATATTAATGTGAAATTGTATTAAATAATTGTACAATGTTTTTATTTCTGGAAGAAATTAAATAACTAAACAGCAGTTTTAAAATACTGGCTTCCAACCCAAATATTCTCCTTCTTGCCAGCTGAGGATCTGCTACAGTCTGTACAGGCATCTAGTCATTTATCCAACTTCAATTCCCCGGGCTTTCACTTTCCTGTAAGAGGAGCATACTCACAGAGCACTCATACAGATAAACTTGATCAGTTTGTTCTCCAACGTAACCCAAACAGATTACACTGGGATACACCACATGAATCCAACACATTGCATCTGTATGGAAACTGTTAATCACAGCCTGAACCTCTGATTAACCCTCTGAGGCAGGTGATGGCTCAGCTGCGGGAGCACAGGTGAAGGTAATTCAACTGTGCTCCCGGAAGGGGTGGAGCTTGACTCCACCTCTCCTAGATCCCATTTAAGGGCTGACTACCACTAAGGCAGCATCTCTTTTGAGATTGCTCCTGTGTGGAGTTCCCTGTGGTGAGCATCCATCCTTGCCGTGAAGCCTCAGAGTGGGTGAGTTGTTCCCTATAACCTCTGGATATTCATTTGTTACCACCTTGTATAATAACAACCATACATTTGGCGAGCCAGGCAGGAGAGAGAATGTCTTTTCTGTGGAGAATGTATAAATGGGTCAAGGGGGAGAACATCACCCCCTTAGACAAGATGATTCCGGGGCAGATCCCAGGGTTTATGGGTTCTCCCTATTATCAAATGGCTACTATAATTGAAAAATGGGGTCCCTTGAGGGTTATGGGGAATTTTTCTCCATTCCGCATGACGGAATACTTTGAAGGGCTAAGTAACGACATCCTGATTACGAAAGAACGGCGATTAGCTGCTTCTACAGTGGCATGGCCACTATTAACTGCTTTAAATCAAGCAGAAATTAGATCAAATGTATTGGAAAGTGAAAATCAATTATTAAAGGACCGCATTGGAAAATTGGAGCAAGAGCTTAGTATACTGACGGGAAAAAGACCCCTATTACACTCCCCAGTCTCTCAGGTCCGTAATATTTTGATAAATGATGATTCTGTATCCGAAACAATGGACCAGGCTAAACAAGGGGATGAAAATACTAAAACTGACTTGGAAGAACCTGTTATGACGGACGCATTACAACTCCGTCCTATTATAACACAAAAAACAAAAAAGGTCCAAGATAGACCAGCAGGGGTGCCTCCTGATCAATGGCCCCCTGCTGAAACTCATTTTCATGTCACGGCCCGACCATACACGGCCACGGAATTAATGGACTTGGTGCAGCGGTTTCGACAAAAACCCAGAGAAAGTGTGCCAACTTGGTTGCTACGCCTATGGGATTCAGGGGCGGAGAGCGTTACGGTCAGTGGGCCTGAATTATCGAAATTGGCCACTGTAACTGTCCACCCTGCCCTTAGGCAAAGATTATATGGCGGAACCCAGTTCCCAGAAGAAAACCATTCTATTCTGGATTGGTTGATGGCTGCATGCCGTATGGTCTGGCCAAATAAGTCAGATATACCGTTAAATGCAGGATTATGGTCCTCTATGGAGGACCTTCAGAATTATATCAGGGAGCTAGGAATGAGAGAGGCCATTTATGAAGATACTTTTGATAGCCCTGATATGGTTAGATTCTCAGGAGGAATGAGGGATCTAATCTTACAACAGGCCCCTTCTCATATGTATGGCACTTTAGTGTCTATACTGAACCCTTTAGTAGCATCGGAGGCTGCAGTTCAACAGGCGGCTCAGCTAGTAGCAGATCTAGGAGAAACAGAGCGCCTGCGAACTAAACGCAATATTCGAGTGTTAGAAGAAGCTGAAGTTATGCCGGTGGTTAAAACTAAGGGGCCGGCTCCACGAGCTTCTCAGTCGGGACCCATAAGGGTATCCCGAAAGCAAATGTTCAATGATCTTATTAGGGCTGGCGTTCAATTTGCGAAAATTGATCGGCAGCCCAACCACATCCTCCTTCAATTGTGGAAACAGTTGAAGGATGATCAAAAATTTCAAAATTACCCTAGCAAATCAAGGGTAAGAATTATAGAAAGAAAACCATCAATAACATGGAATTTAGCAGACTTTATTGTTCCTAGTAAGAGAAAGAAGCCACCTCAGGTGTCTCGAGCCACAATGCCCGAACCACCAGAGGTAAAAGACTTGAACCTGGCTCAGTATATAGCATGACGAGGGACGTCAGTCCCCCTAGGGCCTCCAGACGGGACCGGAGGCCCTATGTAGAATTAACGATATTCTGGTCCCGAAAAAATATTCAAAGAGTTATGGCCCTAGTCGATACAGGGGCAGAAACATCAATAATTTATGGGGATCCAGCCAAATTTCATGGCAATAGAGCGATGATTGGAGGTTTTGGGGGACAGACTATTCCAGTCACCCAAACCTGGTTAAAATTGGGGGTTGGGCGTCTCCCACCTCGGGAATACAAGGTATCTATTGCCCCAGTCCAGGAATATATTCTGGGCATAGATATCCTATGGGGTCTGGCTCTCCACACGACTGTGGGAGAGTTCAGGCTCCGACAAAGGTGTATTAGTGTCCGGGCGGTACAGGCAATACTAAGAGGCCATGCAAAGCATGAGCCTATTTGTCTGCCAAAACCGCGCCGGATTACTAATGTAAAGCAGTACAGACTCCCGGGTGGGCAAGAGGAAATATCGAGAACAGTGCAGGAATTGGAGAAAGTGGGTATCATAAGACCTGCACATAGCCCATATAATTCCCCCATATGGCCAGTGCGGAAGTCGGATGGAACATGGAGAATGACAGTTGATTACAGAGAACTGAACAAGGTCACGCCGCCTATTCATGCAGCCGTACCCAATATTGCCTCCCTAATGGACACACTGAGTAGAGAAATCAAAACATATCATTGTGTCTTGGATTTGGCAAATGCATTCTTCAGTATTCCGATTGCTGAAGAATCGCAAGATCAGTTTGCATTCACGTGGGAAGGCAGGCAGTGGACCTTTCAGGTCCTGCCTCAAGGGTACGTGCATTCGCCAACATACTGTCATAACCTAGTGGCGCGTGACCTGGCTAAATGGGAAAAACCAGATAATGTCAATTTATATCATTATATTGACGATCTCCTGTTAACATCCGACTCATTAGAAACAGTGGGGCAAGCAGCAGATTTGTTAACCACCTATCTGCAGGGAAGAGGATGGGCTATAAATCCTCAGAAGGTGCAAGGCCCGGGCCTCTCTGTGAAATTCCTGGGGGTAGTTTGGTCTGGGAAAACCAAAGTACTACCCAGTGCTGTAATAGATAAGGTTCAGGCGTTTCCAGTCCCTACGACACCAAAGCAGCTGCAGGAATTTTTGGGTATATTGGGGTACTGGCGCTCCTTTATACCTCATTTAGCGCAGCTGCTAAGACCATTGTATAGACTCACGAAAAAGGGGCAATTATGGGATTGGGGGAAAATAGAACAAGACGCTTTCCAACAGGCAAAACTGGCAGTTAAACAAGCCCAGGCATTGGGTATATTTGATCCTACCCTCCCAGCTGAATTAGATGTTCATGTTACTCAGGATGGTTTTGGCTGGGGCCTGTGGCAACGCCAGAGTTCTATTCGGACCCCCATTGGATTCTGGTCTCAGGTTTGGCACGGAGCAGAAGAAAGATATAGTATGATCGAAAAACAGTTATTGGCTGCCTATTCAGCATTACAGGCAGTAGAACCAATAACTCAAACAGCAGAGATCTTAGTCAAAACCACTCTGCCAATCCAGGGGTGGGTAAGAGATCTGACCCACCTTCCTAAGACGGGGGTGGCCCAAGCACAAACGGTAGCACGATGGGTCGCCTATCTCAGCCAAAGAAGTAGTCTGTCTTCGTCACCGCTGAAAGAAGAACTACAGAAAATCCTAGGCCCAGTGACATATCATAGTGATGCACCAAGAGAAACATTGGTCGCTCCACCAGAGAAGAGTCCCGTTCAGGAAGGAAAATATCCTATTCCTGAAGATGCGTGGTACATGGATGGATCCAGCAAGGGCAACCCAAGCAAGTGGAGAGCAATAGCATATCATCCCTCTACTGAGACAATCTGGTTTGATGAGGGGGACGGTCAGAGCAGCCAATGGGCAGAATTGCGAGCCGTGTGGATGGTTATAACCAAGGAACCCGGTGATGGTACTCTGAACATCTGTACAGATAGTTGGGCTGTATATCGGGGGCTTACTCTTTGGATTGCACAGTGGGCTACCCAGGAATGGACTATTCACGCCCGACCAATCTGGGGTAAAGACATGTGGTTAGACATATGGAATGCAGTTAAACATAGGACTGTATGTGTCTACCATGTCTCTGGTCACCAACCCCTACAGTCACCGGGAAATGATGAAGCCGACACACTGGCCCGAATTCGATGGATTGAGAGTTCGCAGTCCGAGAACATTGCCCGTTGGTTACACCAGAAACTGCGACATGCTGGACAGAAGATAATGTGGGCAGCTGCTAAAGCATGGGGACTGCCCGTACAACTATCTGACATCACCCAGGCATGTCGAGATTGCGACGCTTGCTCGAGGATGAGACCGAGATCGTTGCCCGAAACAACAGCCCATATTGCTAGAGGATACAGTCCTCTGCAGCGATGGCAGGTTGATTACATCGGGCCCCTCCCTCGGTCTGAGGGGGCGAGGTATGCCCTGACCTGCGTCGATACAGTAAGTGGGCTACTGCAGGCCTATCCAGTACCAAAGGCAAATCAGGCATATACAATTAAGGCACTCATGAAACTGATGTCTGCCTATGGGACGCCTCAAGTGATCGAGAGCGACCAGGGGACTCATTTTACTGGTGCAACAATACAGCATTGGGCAGAAGAGAACAACATTGAATGGCGATTCCACCTGCCATATAATCCAACTGGGGCAGGCCTCATTGAACGTTATAATGGTATTCTCAAGGCTGCCCTGAAGACAGACTCTCAGTCCCTGCAGGGGTGGACAAAGAGACTCTATGAAACTCTGCGGGACTTGAATGAAAGACCTCGGGATGGCAGGCCTAGTGCCCTAAAAATGCTACAAACAATATGGGCCTCCCCGCTTAGGATCCAAGTTACGGGCACTGATAATCAGGTAAGACCCCAGATTGGTAATGAAAATAATCTTCTGCTCCCTGCCCCTGAGAATTTAGAACCAGGAATCCATAAGGTAAAGTGGCCCTGGAAGGTGCAAGTAGAACCCAAGTGGTGTGGTTTACTGGCACCTTGGGGGAGATTATTGGAGGTAGGAGGCTCAGTAGCCCCCTCGGTGATAGGTACATGGCCTACGGATATTGTGGTCAATACTCCAATCTTTATTGCTAAAGGGACGCCCATCATGTCCCTGTGGCAGATCAAGACGCCCCCTTTGGTGCCAGATATAGTTATACAACCACAAATAACTGGCCAAAGGGTGTGGTATAGGCGACCGGGGCATGCTCCGGTACAAGCTGAAGTATTGACCCAGGATAGAAATACGGCCTGTATCCTACCCTGGAGGGCAGATCTTCCCCTCCTGGTACCTTTGAAACATCTGTATTACTCCCCCTGAGTCTTTGAGCTTCCAGAATCATCGGAAGGAATGGGACTGATGAAACAGATGGACGTGCACCTCATGATTGCTTGCCTCCAACAACATCAATCGAGCACTGGCCCATGGAAGACCGTGAACTTGCATCAATCATCGCTCGAATTATGTCAATATATATTGCGACGGGAAATTGTATAAGCGTCGTGTTGGATCCCTGTAATAAGGAAAAACTCACCTAATCATTGGTTCATGCTGTGAAGGGGTGGAGTGTATGGAAACTGTTAATCACAGCCTGAACCTCTGATTAACCCTCTGAGGCAGGTGATGGCTCAGCTGCGGGAGCACAGGTGAAGGTAATTCAACTGTGCTCCCAGAAGGGGTGGAGCTTGACTCCACCTCTCCTAGATCCCATTTAAGGGCTGACTACCACTAAGGCAGCATCTCTTTTGAGATTGCTCCTGTGTGGAGTTCCCTGTGGTGAGCATCCATCCTTGCCGTGAAGCCTCAGAGTGGGTGAGTTGTTCCCTATAACCTCTGGATATTCATTTGTTACCACCTTGTATAATAACAACCATACAGCATCTAACCTACAAAAACAAACTTCCAAGAAATCCAATTTTTAACACCTCACTAGCATTTACCACAGAAGTTCCAATCCAGTTTCACACGTATGTACTAACCATCCTGAGTCTGTTCTGTAATGGCAAGTAAGTAGCCGTAAATCTTAACTAGATATGATAGATCTGCTCTAAATGCTAGCATAAATTAAAATGAAACATTGAATTATTAAGGATTATCAGATAATTGCTTGCAAAACTTCAAAGAAAATAATTCCTATACTGTATGCACCACAGATCACTTAACTTCCAATAGATGCTTCTTGCTGACCCAAAGATCAAAGGTAATGTTCACACTCTTAATAAGAAGAAAGCTACAACTTAGAGGGCTCTAAACATGATATTTACTTCAAATAACATTCATCTACTCAAGCAGATATTAAAAGATCTAAACAGCATTGTTGTGCTTTCTGTAGCTGTTGTAGTTTCCAGGGAAACAAACAAGAGGCATTACTTTCAGAGCAACCTGCATAATATGGATTTCAGCAAGTTCTAGTTGGGGTGAGCTAGGATTAAGATCCTTAATAGGCCCATGTGTAGAAACCCAAACTATGGTCTCATCCTGCTACTGAAATTGTGCAAATCACAGAAAGTGTTTATGAGCTGACTGCTGTAGAATTTATCAAAAAATGTTACTCTGTCGTATACTCACATTTATCTGAGCCATACAAATCTATCCTTAGTCCATGAGGTTAGTATTTTGTCATGGCCAGCAAAAAAGTCACAGAAGAGTTAAAAAAGAAAATATGTATGTATCAATCCTAAGTATTACAGTGGCTACATCAGCTTAGGTGGATAGTTTCACTTAAGAGAAGGCAGGTCAGGTCACACCCTAAGGCAATGCTCATCTGTGGCTTTATTGTTCCTGAAGGGAGCACTGCATAGATGCTAAAGTGCGGAACATTAATTTATAATGATACAGTGTAACAAACCACGTGCATCAGCCAGTAAGTGGTAATTGCCGCTTTAAAAAACCCAGCACAATATAAACAAAATGAGGTACATTTAGATTACACTTAAAGCTTCCAAAAGCAATAGCTCAAGTGAGAAATAAGCCATGAGAAACATCTGGGAGTGTTTGACATAAATGGGAGCTACAGTCAGTTGCTGGCCATGGTATGGTATAAAAATGCTTAAGGAATGACTGACAAGAGAGATACTCTTCAAAGGCAGAAGGACAGAAAGCATGCCATAGGGCAATCTTTAGCAACTCACTTTTGCATTGCCAGTGCTGACATTCAAGAACAGCTGTGATTAAAAGCAAAATGAAAAGCTTTTTTAAAAAGTTGTTGTCATTCTTTATTTTGATCAAGGGAGGAAAAAAAACCTAGATGCTATAATTTTTTTGGAAGTTACATATATGATCTGAAAGAACTGCTGAAAGATTACCTTGCATTAAGCCTTGCTGTAGATAAAGTCAGAGGCTGCAGTTCACAGCAACTCCCTCCTTCCAGTTTGCAGGCGCTACACAGTAAGAAGCACTGGAGAAGACTCTGGGAAGTCTCTCAATGGTCTTTTACAGCCTACACTTTGCAAGAACATTTCCTTCTGACAAAAGATCTAGGTTGCGGCGATCTTTACGATCTTTTCCAACCTGAGCAACACTATGTTTCTAATATTCCTCACAGCACAGAAGATGAGCCATAAAACAGGTGGCTTTAAGAATAAAGCAACTCTATAGTATGCTATACTATACATACAAGCATATGCTAAAATATATGTATATAAATAAAAATATATAAAAATGATCAACAACTAAAATGGTAAACCAGTGAATTCTTCTTTTCATAGGAGTACTTAAAACTACATCATTAACACAATATTTAAAAGCTCTTGTATTGGCATAACAAAAACTGTATTCTTGCAAAACGTTTTGGTGAATTACAGATTTTATCTCTGAATCTTTTTTGTGGAATACTCCGGGAACCTTCCAAGCCATTATGACAGCCCAGGAACATCACATGTGGAAGTTAATTCAAAAACATTCGTGCCTTGCTTCATTTAGCTCAAAATATCTACTTCAAAAACATCTATTTTGTTTTAAGTCCCATTACTTCACTTCAAACGCATTTTAATTTTTCAATACAAAACAAAAACCAACTTACTGAATAGCACCATCTTCCATTTAGGTAATATAAAAGAGGATCTTGAGGCTTAAGTTCAATTGCTTTATCTAGATGCTCCTATTGAAAAGAAAATAACCAGTGTCACTTCAGATGTCACATTCTAAGAAGTTTGCTGCAAATCATATAAAAAAAAAAATAAAAATCTGAAATTCTTCTCTGTTGTAATTATTTTCTATTGTCCCCAAATTATTAACGATTGAAACCCTTTCCTACAAAGGAAAACGACAATCAGTGTTATGTAACAACTCTGCACACAATACAAGACCACGAATAAGCAGCACAAAATCTCAAAGGGCTCAAGAACTTTTGTCTTAAAAAGGCAACAACTTCCATTATATTTTTAGATATAATAAGCATTAAACTGACTCACATCAAGTCAGTGGGAAAGCAACCACTCTCTTTGACAGCTCAGACATGTCGGTGCCCACCATTGAAGTCTCTATTACCCTGGAATATGATTGCCCCAATGAAATGACACAACAAAGTGTTACTGTAACATAAAATTCAGGAACAAAACGGTTGTGTTGCAGTGAAACAGCAGAAACTAGAAAGTTTCTAATCTGGTGATTCCTCTGATTCTGGTGTATTTATTTCTCTCTTTAATTCACCGAAGAAAGCTCTAATTGCTCAACTTGAATTAAAAAAAAAAAAAAAAAGAAGAAGAAGAAGAAAATACATTATTTTGCCCCTAAGTGCTGTTTGCTTCTCAAAATAAATACATACAGGCTTTATTTTTTTTCTCCCAGATACTGCTGTTCATCTAACTGAACCTGTGCCTAGGATTTCTGAATTATAAAGCTATGTCAGTCTATTATTCTATCATTTTGTCCACAAAGTAATCAGGGAGGAGCTATATTTTTATGCTATTGTTTTCCTCAAAGCCCTAACTTTCCCAAATGATTCACATGGATTTCAGAAACTACCCCTGAAGAGACCTCACTGAAAGGGCTACTAACGCTGTGTGGTCTTTTAAAACTCCATCCTTAAACAACCACTGCACTCCTCTGTTATTTGTCGCCTTCCCCTTCTGGCCCAGCCTGTTGCTGCACCCGGGGCTTAGCTCACTTGGCACAACTCAGATAGATTCAGCACTCATTCATAAGAAAGCCCTGCAACACCCTCTGCCATGTGCTGGATGTGACAGGGACCTGTCCCAGGTATTCCCTGGGAAGGGGAACATGTCTACTGCCTCCCACTGGTAGCACAAAGGGGGCACTGGGTTGGACGGCAGTGGGCGCATTCTATGCCACAACAGTGCTGAGGATGAGGGGGGAGGGAGCAACGTAACAGAACTGCTGACTCTGGAATACAGAGTTACCTTTGAGTGGACAGTGTTAAAACAAACGTTACTCATTACAAGCAGTGTGAAGCATGACTGCAGGACGGCGTTAATTCATCAGTTCGCCTTTCTTATGTTTTTTTTTATTATCTAAACAGACTTGTTACTCCTTTGGCCTCTCCCCTTTGACTACAAAATGAAATGGAAATCTTGATGCTGCTCCCAGAACCCTTATCTTAATTTTTATTTTTTGAAAGCATATAATTTGCATACACAAAAAGAGCTTCACTTTAACATCAGCACCAAAGTAAACTTTGAGGCTGAATTACAGCATTCAAAAAAATCTGTCTTTGACACTATGCAGGGAAATCGTTTGAAGGAATAGCTTTTTTAAAAATATATATATTAAAAAAAAAAAAAAGCCTACAAAACATACCTTAAAGAGATAACCATTCCTGATTTTGTTTTGTACACTGTCAAACTGAGACATATAGCCACACATAATTGCAAACCTGAGAGGGGAAAAGAAAAACACACACACATACTTTTGGTGATTTAAATAAACCTTTGATCAAATTACAAAATATTTCAATACCTAATTCACAGATTAAACACTGGTTTTCTTCCATTTTGACAGCTGGAGAAAAGTTTGGCATAAGCTGTACAGATTCAGGAGCAGACAACAAAACGGTACAAAACAAAGCAATAAATGGAAACAAGAAGTTTAAGTGACGCTGCCGATGAAGTGAAAAAGCAGGGAGTTTTTTCCTCCAACGTTTCTACCACTCAGCTCACAGCTCAGTGCTTCCAGACTGGCCCCAGCCCTACCAAGCAGCTCAGCCCAACCCGCTGCGCTCTGCTCTGTGGTGCTCCTGTGAAGGCAAATCTTCAAGGTGTGTTCACAGGGAGCAGCAAACCTCAGAAACAGCAGTTGCATTCTGCCTTTTGCAAGCACCTCTGTGCATTCCTGCACCTCCAGTATTCTTTTAACACCTTTACAATTATTTAATAAGCATACATGCGCATTTTGCTCTTACAAAATCATGGCCGCTATTACAGCTGCCTATCAGTAAGATTTCCTTTTTTAAAATCTCAGAAATCAGGTAGTGTGACCACAGATAGAAGAAATGTAAGGTTATTTCTATTAGATTTTTTCTCATTAAGTGGGTAAATCTGAAAAGGTTTCAGAGCTCTCTCTCTTTTTAGAGGCTGATTTGCTCAGTGACGTTTATCTGACACCTCACTCAACTTCCATTACTTTGTCCTCATTACTTCAACAGCAACAGAAACTGCTGTTCAGCTTTCCTGCGTATATCAGTCCAACCTTCCTTGGACCTATTCTCATTAGGACAACTTCACTTTTCTTCATAAAAGCAATGGAACCACCTAAGCTATACTTGAGCATCACAAACTAATACTGACGATCTATCAATTTTTTAGAAAGATTTTTAATTTCATATTAAAGATTTTACAAGGTAATATTGAATTAAAGCAAAGAATAATCCTAGAAGTGGGAAATCAAGTTGAAGAACAGAGCAAAAGATGGGAGTTGTGCAAGCAGCTTGTGAAGTCAGTGGTGGTAACACAACTGCAATCTGTATGGCACGCAGTGTTTAAAGGATTACTAAACCTCAGCTTTCTTTAATTTCTTTATATAATGTAATTATTCAAGCTTCAATGAATCCTCATTAAAATGTCACTGCCAGCATAACTAAATAAATCATTTTATTGCTTAGAGCCATAACTAGTGGTTTTAATTTAGCAATATTCATGCTGCAAGTTATTGCTCTTTTGGCCGACTGACATTCCCAGGTACAGCATAGCAGTTAGCACAGCACAGGAATTATTTGTGAGAACTCCAGGCAGCTGTCAAGCCCCTCTGAGAGGATACACGCTGCCACTGGGGAGCACTGAGCAGAGCCCTGCTCATGGCACCGCCGCCTCTGATAGCGGGAGCTGCACAGGGAGCGTTTCCTATGGGAAAGAGTGGGGAGGGTGGGAACGAGCAAGGCGGGGTCAGGAAAGTTCAGGTATTTAGAAAGAGGGGGAAGGTACCGAAACATTTGTTAGGCTTAAGTAACTCGGGCAACATTTCCCCTATTCCTTTTACTCATTAAGTGCTAATCAGATAAACTCAGCATACCATAGCTAAACGGATTGCTGCTACAAAAGAAAACAATGAAAAGCGAACAGCTAATCCAGCACCTTGCAGTATTTCCCTGTCTGTGCGTGACAAGAAAGAGGGCCTTAGTTAAACCAGTTCAAAGAAAAACTTCTACTTACAGCTCAAATCTCCGGGGAGGGAAATCCATGGAACATTCATAACGAATGAAAAATAAGCTGACCTACCCACTTTAAAAGCGTGAAAATGTGCTTCACGTATATTCTTGGCCTTTTCCCCCCCATCTTTTTCTATTTTATACTTTTAAGCTGGGATAGACAATAAATCAGTATAAATTAATTATTAAACGTTTAGAGTTGAAATTCAATTGTATTTCAGAGATTCATTTCGGGGGGGTGGGGGGGGGGGAAGAATTCTTTTGCCACTTCAAAAAATGTTCAGAGTTTAAGAAAGCAAGCGTAGGGAAAACAAAATTTTTCTCTCACTGATCCAAGCAGCAATAATAGCATTAAGACACCGATCAGTGAAAGCTAAGAACTGACTACATTCTCTTCGGCGTTTTCCTTACCATTCAGCCCGGGCATCGCCATTCAGGCGCCCCCGGGCCGAGGCCCCCCGCTGCAGGCGATGGCCGCCGAGCCTTCAGCGCTGGCCCCACCTGGTGGAGACACGCGGAACAGCGCGCGGATAAACACCAGGCCCGCGGATACAACCAGCTCAGGGCATCCTGCCATGGCTGCTTTTGTAAGATTCACGGGGAAAAATAATACTAACTTTTTAAAAATCACATAATAATGAGCAAATATGTTACGAAATGAGCAAAACATGTCTTCCGCAAGCAAGTGCTGTTCTGTTCACTCACAGTTGCTGACAATCACATGAACTTTAAGAGCAAGGATGGGGCAGCCACAAATCTATGCACAGATGGGGATGAAAGGTTGGAGAGCAGCCCCGTAGAAAGGGATCTGGGGGTTCTGATTGGTGGCAAGCTGAATCTAAGCCAGCAGTGTGCCCTGCCAGCTCAAAGGGCCAACTGTACACCAGGGTGCAGCAGCCCAGCACTGCTCTGTGTGACCTCACCTCCAGAACTGGGTGTGGGTTGGGTGCCACAACATAAAAAGGACACAAACGTATTAGAGACTGTCCAAAGGAGGGCTACAAAGATGGTAAAGAGTCTGGAGGGCAAAATGTGTGAGGAGCTGTTGGGTTTGCTCAGCCCAGAACAGATGAGCTGAGGGGAGGCCTGATTGCGGATGCAGCTCCTCACAGGGAGCGGAGGGGCAGCACTGAGCTCTGCCCTCTGTGACAGCGACAAGGCCTGAGGGAACGGCATGGAGCTGTGTCAGGGGAGGGTTCTTCACCAGTGGGTGGTGGGCATGGAACAGGCTGCCCATGACATTGGGCAGACAGTTCAAGATGAATTTGAGTTTTCCTTTCCATCATTCCAAAATTTCTATACCTACTGAGGTAAGATAAAACTGTATAGTGCATACCCCTTGCAAAAGGAGTAGCAGGAGGCAGATCCAGAAAGTTTTATCAAGCACGGTCGCAAGCAACTTGAATTTTAATAAAGATAATACAGAGAACTGATACCAGCAGTTTGGCTCTGGCAACCACAGCTATTCCAAATGAAACAGATATACATAGCAAAGATTAAAGGTCTTGAGTCAAAAGTCACGTTATGACACTCAAAATCCTATCTTACTCCTTGGCCATAGTCATCCTGCCACACTTGCATCACCCACTGACATACTCTGACCATCTGCAATCAAGCCAGACCCCAGAGGCTTACTTTTTAATCCAACTTCAACATGGTATTGCTTCCCATTGAATTGCGTGGGTGGTGGTTTTTTTTTTGCAACTTATTACTGCTTGCGATCCCTGCTCCATTACTCTTCCAGAGATCATAGTTTGGCATCACTTTCCTACATTGATACATTATTGTAAAAATGTATATTTTCAGCTTTAAAGGAAGAAAAAAAAAAATTCAGTTTGCTGTCTCTTCCCTAATGGGAGAGGTAAAGGTACAGAAGTAGAGTTAAGAATGTGAAAGACCATCAGCATACAAAGTAAAACATTCCAAGGTACTAAATGAAGTGCTTAGCTTTTCAGTTGTTGGGTGTTGGGTTTTTTGTGGATTTTTTTGGTTGCATTGTTGGTTGGGTTTTTTGTTGTTGTTGTTTTTTTCCTCCATTTGTTTGTTTTTAACTTGGAATGGATCTAAGCCTTGCAAAAATTGGCAGAAAAATAGTTTTCATATTAAAAATTTACCAGAGCGTTGAAGCTGAGCTCCAGGAAAATATCAAATGCTGCATACGCTGGGATAAAGTGGCACTTGAAAATACGTGGGAAACAAAACCATGCTTAGGTAAAAGGAAAAAAACAAAACAAAACCAATGCATGAACATAAGAACATTTAAGAATTCTGGCTTCATAAATCACCACGACACATACAACATATTCAAGCACGGAAAAATGCTGCTGCTAAGGGATATTCACAGAAGTTCATCAACAGAACACAGCTATGCCATGCTTTGCATTTCTGAGGCTGCGGAACCCACAACTGCAACTGTGTTCCAGAAATTTAACTTTTGCTTTTGTAACCAACACTACTAGTCCTTGCAGTTGCAAGTATGATCTTGAAAAAATCAGCAGGGTCTTCACAGGTCTGGCAATAAAGTGAAGCAATAGCTTTCTCGGGTAGCAATCCACCCATCCTTGACAGAAAGATAATAGGCATTGCTTGGTTGCCAGTATTATTTCCCCTGTGACCATTCGGGCAAGAAGCTTCCAGTAAGTAGGCAGTTCAAGCTCACCTCATTTGCACTGGCTGCAGCATTTCACCTAGGCACCACAACTTCAAGACCCTTATCTCATGAGATTCATCATTCTCCTCTTCACAGGCTTAGGAAAAACTCAGTGACCTGCAATGGGCCTATGCTGACTTCTTCATTCACATTCCTTCACAACTTGAGTAATCAATGCAGGCTGAACAAAGCAACAAGCCATGAACAGGAATTACCTTGTCTCTCTTTAGGGTGGTCAAACAAATAGTAACACCTCACAGCTAGTTTTTCTTTTCCAGTGTTACCATTCAAGTATGTTTGTTCTTGTTTTTGTTTTATTTATTAAGCGGTGACCATTTGAAAAAGGTTTTATGATCTCACTGGCAACCACAATATTAAGAGTGATCACATTTTCTAAAATCTGGACTCAGATATGAAAATTACTTGCATCTGGAAAAGTTCATTACCAAAGCTGACTGTTTCAATATATGTTGCTCTTTTTGTTCTGCTAACGTTTTATAAAATTTAGTTTAAACGTGACATTTGTAATTTGTCAGTGTTCTGATCAGCAAGCTAGATATTCTGATTTCTGATATATCTTATGACATACTTTCATGAAACACAGCAGATGGTCTACTAAGAAGATAGACAACATTACCTATTTTTATCCAAAGCATGTCTGAAAAGTAAGAAAGGACAGCAGGACTCTAGGCATACATGAGCAAGAGTTTTAGTGTAATGGTTTTATCAGTAATTTGCCTGCTGCAGACAAAAAGAGAGATATTTTGTTTTCCAGACAGTTTATAGGAGTTCCACAGCACAAGAAAAACCCTGCTCTGGAAAAGGGATGCTTTCACCAGCATAGCTCTGCTTACATTGGGGCTTTACTGAACAGTTATGTCAGTCAGGGTGTGACCAAAACATCTTTATTATGCTGTAAACGGAGCTTTCAAGCAACAGCAGTAAGTTTTCAAAACAAACTTTCTGAGAGGTCTATTGTCCTCCTTCTTGCTACACTGCAAAAAAAGTGTCAGGCTATATGAATTTCTATGGAAGAGTTATTACGAAACAAGGTTCAAGAGCACAGCAGCAAATGATCTGTTCTGATGCAGAGGAAAGGAGGGAAGTAATTTTAAGGACTAATTCAGTTCCAGGCAAGATCTTCTCCACTGAATTAAAAATCAAAAAGGAGCTGGCCCTAAAAGTTAAAAGAGCTCACAGCTGAAGTGGGGACATTGGATGGGTATTCATAGTTCTCTCACTATTTTTAACTACAGGTTTGATGTCACTTCCATGTTATTTCTTCATACAGCCTTCCAGTATTTAAAAGGGAATTACAAAAAGGAGGGGAATCAACTTTTTACTCTGGTAGATAGTCACAGGACAAGGGGGAATGGTTTTAGGCTCAAAGAGGGAAGGTTTAGATTGGATGTCAGAGGGAAGCTCTTTACTGAGAGAGTGGTGAGGTGCTGGAACAGGCTGCCCAGAGGGGCTGTAGATGCTCCGTCCCTGGAGGTGTTCAAGGCCAGGTTGGATGGGGCTGTGGGCAACATGATCTAGCACCAGATCTGAAGGTTGGTGGCCCCGCCTGTGGCAGGGGGTTGGAACTTGATGATCCATGGGGTCCCTTCCAACCTAAGCCATTCTATGATTCTACTGTCATCACTGTATTGCACTGTTTTCTGTTCAGGCGTTGTCTTGTCTATTTATTATTTTAGGCAAAGTTCTGTTTGCATACAATTTTGAGAGCCCGGTTCATTCTGGAAAGATTTCCTGAGTTCTCCTTTCCTGTTCATGGCGTTTAATGTGTAAAATACTGTTTATATAAATTTGCATCAGCCAGATCCAACCAAAGCAGATCTCACACGTCTGACAATCAAGTTTTCTTGAGTAATGAGGAAAATTCCCAGCAGAAAGGAAAAAGGAAAATCAGTTCTTATCCAGAAAGAGACTGACAGGACAGAGGTTACAGACAAGTAAGCGAACGTACTGAGATAATTTTTTTCCGTAAGTCAAAAGCACACAAAGCAGCAACACAAGTTTGTAACGAATAAAGAATATCAAACAAAACCACTTTTTTTTTTTTTTTTTCCTGACAAGAGAAACCATTATTAGAGGAATGCAACAAATGGGATTTGGCTTGACCTCAGTATAGCCTTTGACTTTGTCCCACATGACATCCCTCACAATCTAGCCATGGAAATATTGTTTAGATAGTTGCAGAATTATCGATTAAGTAGCTGCACAGTCATTAAAGGTATTCCTCAGAATTTGGTCCTGGACCCATTACCTTCAAATAAGTTCATTAATGGAAAAAAAAAAAAAACCAACACCCCTTTAAAATAAGTTTGTAATCTGAGAGAGGATGATGCAAGCGTTTGCATCCCCAGTGGTTCAATAAACCAGAGAAATGAACTGAAATCAACATGAAATCTATGAAACTTGGTGAAAGCAATCTACTGAGGAAGAAAAGAAACACACAGTTACAAAACAAATTAATTGCTAGTTAAGTAGTGGCACAGAAGAAGAGAATATACAGTCTGAGAGTTAGCAGGCTAGACAAAAACATACAACTGTCTTTCTGGAACATATCAGCAGGAAAGTTCACTCCATTCAGGGCTTCAACCAGAGCCATATATCCAGTACGGACACTACACTTTAAAAAATATATATATTATTTTCAAATCAGAAAGACTTCAGGAAAGAAGAAATAAGCTGATAATGTGCGTGGGGGGGGGGGGGGGGGGGGGAATTACACCAAGCTATTTAAATTTGCGATGTCCACGTATAACACTAAAACTACAAGTAATAAAACCTTCCTATTTATTCGCAATCCATGTACAAACAGTATGATAACTATAAACCATACCAAAATCCCTTGCCTCTAACAAAAAGCAGCAGTTTACAAAACAGAAAATACTCAAGTAAAGACTCTTAAATAGGCTTTCTCAACTAACCTCTGTAACATGTCTCTTTACACTCATAATTCTTCCCTTGCTCGATGTGCCTGCCAGTACAGGACCTCACATCTGAAGTCAACAGACCACCTACATCTCTCTCAACAACATGGAAGCTTTTGTCAGCATAGTTTCTGCCAGTGAAGTTGAGTTTATACATCCTGTCAGTCTCTCAGGATGGTGGAGAGAAATGGGCAATCATACATTCATGAGATTTTATGGTTGTTTATATGCATAGCTCTAGCTGAGAGGAGCATCATTACTCGGAGCAAGTGGCTATGGCTGTGGTCAGCCTAACAGCAGAAATGGCTGCAAATTATTGTCAGCAGATGTTCAAGCTACAGCAGCTTTGTATCACCTTGCACTAATCAGTGATGTTCAAATTATTCTCTTTCATTAGTTCTGCTGCCACAGTAGCAAACTCCAGCAGATAGGCATTAACAGGCAGCTGAGAACAGCCAAAAGCAAAAGCCTTATTCTAAAGTGCCACATTACAGCCACTGTCATTATTAGTTACAAGGGACCAGAGAGAGAAAACACAAATCTCCATGAAGGTGAAGCCTGCCTGGAATTCCCACAACGTACCACTTCCAGCACCCCATTGCTACATAGTGGATATTTTGGTCACTAGTACCTACAAACCAACAGGGAGAAAAAAGAATCATAGAAATACAGCAATGCTCACAGCAACACAGCACAGAACCATAACACAGCCATCTCTGAAGCTCAGGAAGAATGAGATACCAAGCCCAAGAGTCACCTACTTAAATGAAACCATCTGTATCTAACCAAGTAGTTAACAACACAAGGAGAAATTAATGTCACTCTAACTCGGGTGGGTAAAAGGAACTCAGATAAACTGTGCTCCACAAGTGGCTACTTCTTTTTAGACAGCCAGATATAACAGGATTAGGTTTAGATACTTGAAAGTTAAGTGAATTCCCAAACTAAGTATGAGGGAATAAAATTAATTACAAACATAGAAGCTAAAATGGAAAGCAAAAGCTAAGAATACTAGAAAAGAAATCAGGAGTTCAGTGAAATTGATTAACAAAATAGTAATGTGAGGACCTACTATCAGAACTCAGCAGAATGATCTTTTATCTGATAATGATGACAAGAATAATTCACATTTGCAAAGATTTTTTAATTACATAATTAAGGAAATTAATTTCCTTAATTCAGGAAAGGTCTATGAAATTAACCCAAGTGCCAAGCTTGGAGGAAAATTATACAATAAAGCAAATCTGAGAAGTTGTTTGAAAATTTCATAATACTCTTATTGTCTATTTCTATTTCTGCAAAAATTAATTTTCCAAACTTACCACTGGTGACTCTCAGCACTCATGGCATCCAACTGGACAGCCTTTTCAGCTTTAGCCTTTCCTGTAAAAGCAATACAAAGAAAAAGATTTATTATACTCTTCTACATCTTTGGCAAGTAGCAAGAGCTAAGCATTCAGATATATTCTGGCTGCAAGGAAATTCAAAATTATTTTGCAAATATAGATGGACAATCATAATTTTACATCATTTGCACTTCTATACGAGCACTCAGACCCCAGTAAAATGGATGAATGGATGCAGCTTTGTTATTTTTTCTTAATCCATTTTATCAAGTCAGATGCAACTGAATCCGAGGACTAGACTGGACTACTGAAGGAGGCAGCATTATTTGTAAGACCTTTAAAAGCAGGTTAGATAAGCACCTGTCAGAATAAGCAGCAGAGCTGCTTCCTTCCTTGGGTACAGGGATTAGCTAGTTGAAGTTCCTTTCCAGCACAAAGTCTTCCATTAGGTTCTGTTTTTAACTGAATAAAGATGACAGAAGGTGGCCTGATCAAACCCACGCACCCAGATGAGATGCTCGCTGTTTTCACAGTTTCAGCTGCAACCAATTAAGCCACATTGACATTTCTGTATTACAAGTTAACTTCATAAAAACAAAAAGCAGTATACACAGTCCTCTAACCCAATGGAATGAAAAAACACAAAACTACTGCCAGCTCCCCTGCAGTCTCAATCCCTCTGCATCACTTCCAAAAACAGAAATGAAAAGGGCTGCCACCACCCACCCCTTTGTGAGAATGAGCTGAAGGAGGCTGATTACCCAAGACCTAATCCCTGTGTCATTACTTCTCACTCCCTGTCTTTTGCTATGCCATTATCTTCCATCAGGAGAGGCTACAACTAGACACTGGTAGAAGCAAAAATCCAACAACAGAGATCCCTGTTGTAAAGTAGTTAGTGTTATAATCCTCGCAGCGACTTCCACATAAGGAAGCCAAACTGCTACTAAACCAAAGACGGCATCAATTAAGTAGTTAAGAAAGCACAAGTCTTTATGATGAAAGGACAGAAACAAAAAGATAAGATCAGGGACCTTGGCATATGCCTAAATTGGCTACAGAGTAAGTAATAAAGGCAGTGTCATGCCCTTGGGCTGTTAAGGATGACAAACTGCAGCCAAAGTTGCTGTTTCAGTGTTGTCCTTCCTTCAGACAGAAAAAAAAAAAATCAACAACCTACAAAATGTTAGAAGAGTCACAAAAGACCAAATTACATGAACTTGAAATACACTTACAAAACCTTACTTTGATGCAGCAGAAAGGGAGAGGCAATGGAGAAATAAAGGATAGAGGGGCATTCCCAGATACAGGCAAAGAGATTACCATGAGAACAATGTGTTTGGAAAGACTGGAGGAGGGTGATACAGGTAGAAAAGAAGTAGGCTTTATTGTAGCCAAGAGACTCTAAAAGAAAGGGAAATGCTTGCAAAAGCACTGAAGAAAAAAAAGCTGTGAAGAAGAACATTGGAACATTGTTAAGGCTAAGCTATCAAACAGGATACATGGGGAGGAATACCTGGAAGCAACATCTTAAATTGTCATACATGTGGATCTCAAAAAAGCATCAACAAGAAGCAGTTTTATCCCCAGTACTATCATACAGGAAACTGCTGATTTGCAGGAGTGCTACTTTGCCTCAGAAAAAACAAGCCTTCAGTTTGCTTTTCTTCTCTTTCTCCCAAAGGCGTAATTAAGAAACTGTGCTGAAATATTTTTTGTATTCTTTTATTTTAAAATTATTATTTTATATTCTGTTTCCATCTGATTCTCATCAAAATGAAGATTTTTAAGGCATCATCCATAGCCAACAGACTTAAACTGTGACAAACAAGACTTTTTAGACACCATTTTTTGATATCTCCAGAGATGAAAGAATGGATTGAAGTTGTACAACATGAGAGGTTTTGTGCAAAATATTTTTATTACAGTACAAACGCTCCCATTTACTAGATTGGACGTCGTTTGGATAGGAAAACCTTACCAAAGTTCAAAGCATGTTTCACTACATTCAGAAGATGTTGTACATAAGCATTTTTCATCTGCTTACCATCAGAAACATATTTTTTCTTTTCCTCAGCATCAGTAGCCATCTCAAACATATCTCCATAAGCACGTGCAAATCTCCAAAGAAAGTCCACACGGTTTTCATACTGAAAGGAGAGAACAACTTAGAATCGGATCAGGCTGTGATTTACACAGTCTGCTTTAATAATACTTAGAGTGGGTTAGACAAACACGGCATAAATATTTGGTTATTTTACATCCTTTTATACTATAAATTTACATGAGAACCAGATATCAATTTCTCACTGCCAAAGGAGAAAAAATGGTTTGGAAATACCTCAGACAAGCTAAAGAGGCTTCATTTCAAAAATCAGTTTTAAAGTTCCTTTTTTTTTTTTTTTTAAATTAAAAATATAAATGTAACCCCATAAAATACATCAGTTTCCCAAATGATGTGATGTATACTTTCTTTAGATTTGAAATGAGCATCAAATCCACTTGCAAGTAGCATTTCATCAAGTTGCCTGGGTATTCCAATACATAAATGAAAACATAATCAGAGCTAATTATGTTTGTTGAAGAAGAAAACATTGATACACCGAATGGAGTGCTAACTGTCAAACATTTTGGAATTTTATCAAGAGTTAAACAAGTGCGTAGTAAAGTCATCAAAGAAAAAGTGCACATGAAGATTACCATAAAGGTATAAGCAGACTACAGGCTCATAGTTTGATTTCTTCAGAATACTTGGTCTGGTTAATAACTTATTCCACAGGACTTGCTCATACAGGCCATTCTAAAACCAGCAAAAAAAGTTTCATTTACCTAGGAAAAAAGCCCACAGTATCTTTCTTTATTGCACACAAAAATACAAAACCAAACAAAATCTCTAAATTTTTGAGTCTATATGGGACATAATACAACAAAACTTTCATGCCCAATGCGAATACTGGTGCCACCTTGAAATACTTATTTTTCAATATATTTTCAAAATAAGTATGAAACTGCACTTTCACTCCTGTGTGCATTTTAACACTTGTATTAAGAAAGTTCACAGAGGTAGTGATAAACATAAGTTACTAGCAACATAACACTAATACCTTAGCTTCTTTCTCAAGTAGCAGTTTGAAGCTCTCCTTTTTATCATCCTCTGAACCCTTGTGCAAACTGTCCGCCTCCTGTAGAAGATTAAATAATTCATCTTCTGGCTGCACAGTGGTATCAGGTGACTTCTTACACCCCTTCTCTTCCTCAGAGTCTCCTTCAGTATCAGTATGAGCTGTAAGGTAACTAAAAATCATAGAAAATAGTTACTATCTTTTCTAAAAATATTGGCAAACCACTGTGAAATTAAAACGCAAAAAATTCAGCACAATTTATTCCTTTTGTTCAAACCGAAAAGATTTTATTCATGCTCATAATTATTAGAGAACCTTTATCTTCAAAAGGACAGCACAACTATAATTTCAAACTGTCCTGCCTAATCCCACATTCAAAAAATTTAGAGATGTACTAGAAATATGTGTCCTTGTGTTTCAGATGCAGAACACTTTAAATCACTAATGTGTAATAAGACATCCTCTGCAACCCTGAACACTTTACAGACTTGAACTTCTTCAACTCTTTACTTCAATTTCTCTACATTTTGAAATGGGAATGAGCTTACTAACCACACCAGAAGTGCTGTAAGAATAACTTATACAATATTCTCTTAAACACTTTCAAGATCTAAGTGTAAGCAATAATACACATAAACAAACTGATAACAGTGATCCTCTGTACATTCTGAAGGTTAGAATATCTGAAACTGGGAAAGATCTTCTAGTAATTAATTACGCTCCGTGCAGACGTACTCAGCACAAGGCAGTCAAGGACAAGGAAATATTTTAAAAAGCCATAAATACCACACAGAGATAAGCAGTTGGCCTTACTGTCCAAAGTGCTGAGCATACATTAGGGTCCTCCAGTTTCACACAGGAGCAGCTGAATAGCATTATATTTAAAAAGTAACTACTTCATCTATTATGAGTCCCCACCTCATCAGTCAGGAAACCCAGGCAAACTCCTACATTGCTCAGGAGTCACAGGGATAAAATAAGAGCAAGATAATTAAGTACTAAACATCATTTCAGCATTTTGGCAAAAAAGGCACAAGTAAAGTATTTTCTGTTCTGTTTCTGACTGCATTAATTTTCTTACTAGCTCTCTGTTCAATCCTTGTCATGGTTGAAACATTTTAAGCACAAAACCATAGCATGTTAAGAAGGCCATATAGACCTCTAAAAACAAATAGCAAGGATTTTTCCTATCAATGCGGGTAAACTGTTTGAACTGAAGGTAGTTTTATTTTGAGACAGGAAGACCTTCCAGCCACTTACGTACAAAGTAAGAGTATAATAGATACTATTGGTATAAAACTGTCATAAAAAGAGCTTGATAACTGATTTCAAAAACCAGCTAGCAGGTTTACACATCTGCTCATATCAGAAGAGCAAGCTGCATGTTATGAAGAGCTATACTAAGTGTATGTAAGTACAGAAGCAAAGCAAAGATTTATTTCAATACAGTCCAAAATCTCCTAGAGTTTAAGGGACTTTGTTTCTATTGTTTTCTATTTGTGTCTAATATTTGTGTCTATTTGTTTCTATTCCTTTGTTTCTAATTTACTTCCAAGAAGGAAGTTAGAAACAAAGGAATAAGAGTTATTATGGTTTGCCTTTCAAATCTTTTATGTAACTACTCTAACATCTGCTATTTCACCTGGTGTTTTAACAGATGATAAACAGAAAATGGTTGGATGTGATCGGATTAAGAGCAGCCTTGAGGAGAAGGACTTTATAGTGTTGGTTGATAAGAAGTTCAACATGAGCCGAAAGTGTGGACTTGCAGCCCAGAAAGCCAAGTGTACCTTGGGGTGCATCAAATAAGAGGTGGCCAGCAGGATAAGAAAGGTGATTGTGCCTCTGTACTTGTGACGCCCCACCTAAAGTACTATGTCCAGGCATGGGGACCCTCAGCATAATAAAGACATAGAGCTGTTGGAGGGGAGGAAGACCATGAAGATGATCAGAGGGCTGAAGCACATCTCCTACAAAGACAGGCTGATGGAGCTGCACTTGTTTGGTCTGGAGAAGAGAAGGCTCTGTGGATATCCCACTTCCTTCCACTACCACCTAGTGGCAGCCTGCCACTACCTAAAGAAGGCCTACAAGAAAGTTGGAGAGACTCTTTGTCAGAAAGTTTATTGATACGTCAAGGGGTGATGGCTTTAAACTGAAAGAGGGTACATTTAGGTTAGACATTAAGAAGAAATCATTTATGATGTGGGTGGTGAGGCACTGGAACAGGCTGCCCAAAGAAGCTGTGGACACCTGATTTCTGGAAGTGTTCTAGGCCAGGCTGGATGGGGCTGGTGTTCCTGCCCACAGAAAGAGAAGCTGGAACCAGATGACCTTTAGGGTCTCTTCCAATCCAAATCATTCTGTGGCTGTACAGCCCTGTAAGTCTCTTCCAACCTAGATGATTCTATGAGAAGTGAATATTTACATATGAAAAACACATTAACCAACACCTGAGAAACTGGAAGAACTTTAAAAATGTCTACACTCACTTCCAACTGTTTTAATCTTTATTACCAATAGAACTATTTTAGAAGAGAACAACAGTGAGTTGTGAGGAGCAATGGTCAGTCAGCAGGACTCAGACCGCAGAAGGCTGTCCAAAGTCCAAAAAGCAAACAGAAACCATGCTGTAGACTCACCACACTGTGGCTAAGCTGTTACAAAATCTAGACACGCAGTATTGCATTAAAAACAAAAACCAAAAAAACACCATAAAAATAGAAAAATGTGACTGAGCTATCCGGTATAAAACACTACTGCAGTGTAAACTCGCTCTGCTGGTTCAACAGATTGGATCAACTAGTTGGATTGCCTTCTGACTGACTCCAACCAGGCACCATTCATTCACAACACTCCAACTTTGAGACAGATCAAATATGGTTTGTTGTCTCCCCGGCAACTTAAAAAACATTCACGTGCCACAAACAGTGCCCCATCTGCTCCAGCTAATTCAGTAGAATGGTGATTATATGCCACAGATTCATCTACATCAAATTGGCATGGATGAACAAGTAGAGTTTACACAACCACCAGTAATGATAAACAGCCTTTGAGGAAGCATTTGCCGAACCTGAGTCAGGTGAGCTGAAGACTGCACTGAAAAGAAATGGGCAGCGATAATAGATGAAGAAATAAGGGAGGTAATTCTTAGAAGCAGGCAAAGAAAACATTTTAAGAAAAGAGTTATACATAAAACATAGGAAGGAAAAGGATTTACTGATGCAAATCTTTCTGGTGACCGACATCAAATGTGTTTTGAAAAGCCTGGGTGACAGGCTAGCTGAAGCCTGGTGCCAAATGTGACACTGGTTTCAATGGTTCATCATCACTGCACGAGGGATGAAACCTCATAAAAATGAGGAGTGGGACAGAATTAGGGGAAATCTTCCAACATAGGTGATCACCTAGACGCAATGTATTTATTTTTAAATGAATGTGCCATTGCTACACTTTCTCAAATGGTAAAGACTAAGGTCTTATTTAGTGGAGAATTGAAACTGAAACAGTTAAAAACAGAATGTAGAACAGACTAGAGGCAGTGAGCTCTTGAGTATTCAGTCAGTATCTCATTAATTCAGCCCATCTTCCAATCAGGGTAGCTTTTATTATGTGAAAATAAACACTTTTTTTTTTTTTAATAAAAAGTGTTATTTTTCCACTTAAAGAAATATATAATTTTTGAAAGGCAATAATGCAAAGCTTCTCTCTCCAAGGTGTTGAATATCAACAGTGACATTGGGAACAGACCAGAACAGATCAAAGCAGTGAAGGTCACAGCAGAGACAGCCAGCATCAAATGTTTTATGGGGGGGGGGAGGAAGGTAATATTAAAAGCTGGTGTAGTCATTTGGCACAACCTAGTCATGTGTCATTTCAAACCAGAACTGCTTAACACGAGCAAAACCCTATCTTCTGTATCATAAGAACATTGCCGGGGCTGTGAAACACGTTGCATGTACTTTATCCTAGATAGAAAACCAAAAGTGAATAAAGAAAGTTTAATCTGTAACTAAGAACATTATTTCTCTAGTGCACAAGCCAGTAGCTGAATGCATTGCCATGCACAGACTTATCACAGGACAGCATAAAGCAGAGCACATGGCATTTACACACTTACAGCACCCAAAGTAGTGAAGCATATTAACTCAGAAAATTTCTGTGTCTTACTGTCTCTTATAAAAAACTCTCATATAACGTGCATCACTGCCACTGAATTTAGATATGACCTCGGAAAAACCTACATACATCTTAGCTGTATGCAAACCAGGATTATTAACCTATCACCATTTACAAGAAGAAGTAAAAGAAACTTACTAAAATGAAACAAAATTATTTTAAGTATAGAGAAGATATGTGAAACAAGCACATCGAGTAAAAAGGTGTTGGGAAAAAAATATCTTCCTCTTTTCAAAAGACATTAAAAAACATCATTGAAAAATTACATACCCAAATGACTAATGCTATCTACAACCTTGAATCATCATCCTTCCTTCCAGCTGTACACAAATACTCATCAGAGAAGGCCTCTCCTAAGGACACACTCAGTACTCTCGCACACTATAATCACTTGCGTTGGATCATCCCATCAGTTTCTTCGTCACACAGAACCTGAACAGACAAGTTTCCTTGGTTAGTTCCCAAACAGCAATGCATCACTCCTGACAAGAAGATGTAATGATCTCAGTGTCAGGTGTGGAATGACAACCATACTGTTTGTGTGAACCTGATTATTTGTTAACTGGTACTTCAGACTTATCTACAGCTCCAAATATTTTATGCTCAGTGTAAAGGCCTCTGCAAACCAACCAAACTATCAAACAATGTGAGAAACTATAGAACTTGAAATGTTTGTACACAACAAGCAGCGGAAATGCCTTCGACAGTCCTTGCCAATACTGAATGTTTAAAGTTAAAAAAAAAAAAAAAAAAAGGTTAGCAACTGATTTGTAACAGAACTGATAGTTCTTGGAATATGCTAACAAAATAAAAGCAAGAAGGCTGGGATGTAACAAAAGAAAAGATTCTGCCCACGGGAACTGAAAATACACATGGAAGAACTCTTCAAAAACAGAATTTCATTAGTTACTACGTGCAGCACATTGCTGTCTTCAGATTACTGTTGTTAACCTACACATCTTTAGAGGAAAAAAGTTACTTAAGATGGACAGCTTACGGGCATCATGCTGCCTATGCTACATATGTAAAGCACTGAGGAGATGTTAACCAGAAAACATCTGCTATAAACACACTCGGAATAAGCTGCATGTAAATTTCTAATCTATTATAGCAAAACAAAGATGTAATTATGGGGGAGTAATGTCATCACCATTTCCACATTACTACTGTAGGGTGTATTAGGCAACGGATGAAATTACAGAACTACAGTTCATCTCCTAAACTCCAGGTACATCTCATCCTTCAGCATGTTCCCCAAATGAAGCCTAAAGAAGACTTCATTAACAGCAATTGGACTATGAGCTGTGATCAAAACCAGGAACTTTGAACCTTAGTACCCTAAATCACTCATGATTAATATTAAGGCACTAGGAAACATATACAGTAGCAAATATACATAAACAAGGCTGCCACATGTACACGCCTTGCATTCCGACATAACTTCCAAAGCATGCAACACCTTTTGGCAGAACAGTGTAGTAGCTCATCTTTAAGGCTCATAGGAAACAATTACTAAAAGTACTCCTAAAGTCTGAACCAGCTCTGTCAGAGACTTAAACAAGACTATTTCGTTGCTGAAAGTAATTAGAATCATAGAATCATAGAATCACAAGGTTGGAAAGGACCTACAAGATCATCTAGTCCAACTGTCCTCCCATTACCATAGCTACTGAAAAACCACTAAACCATATCTCTTAACTCCTTATCCAGACGCCTCTTGAACACTGCCAGGGATAGCGACTCCACCACCTCCCTGGGCAGGCCATTCCAGTGCCTGACTTTATAAATCACATTATTATATTATAAATCACACCATTATCCTGAACTTTGCTTCTCACTGGACTGCTATGTAGCAATACTGCAGCCAATCTGTTGCCAATTACAAGTGTAGCAGTCTGTGTGGGGCTCCATGCTAGACCAACTTCACCACAGTGCGGACTTAACAGAGGTCACACAGAGTTTTTCTCTGATTTGAAAACAACTAATCTGATCATTTTCTGAAAAGAGAAATATAAAATATACATAAAACTTTAACAGGACCACTGTTTAGAACGCAAAGCTTCACTTACATAACGATGGAATTAGCACTGTATATGAACTATAGCAGAAGCAAAACGTGACCAACTCACCCTCCCTCACTTTCCGCCTCCTCAGAGCTGGTAGTTTCTGTTGCACCAGGTGCTGCCTCCGCTTTCCTCCGCCTTGCTGCTCTGTGTGATGGGCTAGCTCTCTGTGCATCCCCTCTTCCTTGGAGCTCATCTCGAACGAGATCTTCCAGCTTTGGAATAGCTTCTTTCAGAAATTTCACCTCTCTCTTCAGTTCATCCACACTTATTAGCAAACCGTTTAGTTTTTCAAGTATCTGTAGTTGCCTTCCATGTAAAACCATGACTGCTCCTTGTTCGTTATGAGCTTCGTGTTCCAAACCCACAGAATGAAGCTTATTACCTACATCTGTGAATGCAGGCATGTGCATGGCTGCACTGGGTTTTCGGGTCTTGTGGTACCAAACCAGGACCAGGCTTATTCCAGCAGTCCCTGCCATTATGCCCAGTATCAATCCTTTATTTTCAAAGTGAGACATTTCTGCACTCTCCTAAGATCGTGAGACAACAATAACAGGCAGAGTTAAAGACATTTTTCCACTCTACCCAAACCACCTACTTTGCTTTTAAATCACAAAATGCTAAGGCCAGAATAATCGGCGCACGCTGCAGACATGAAGCCACAGCACAACTCCAGCAGCTTCTGCAATAACAGGCAATGTGCAGCGACAGCAAAAACGAAACAGCTGTGGTCTGTCGTTGGGGACAAGGACGCACGCTTTTGTACCCGCACAGCATTGCAGCCTTCACTTACAACGCTCCTCGCATTTTGCGTTGTTTTATTGTTTTTATAGAGGCGAAAAACTCGCGGCAAGCCGGTTTCCCCCCTGGCCGGCGGCGGATAGCTGTCAGGCCGCAGCACAGCCCGCCCCGCCCGCTGTCCGCCTGCCTCGCACCGAATCCCCGCGCTCACAGTCCCCCTCCCCCCCCCCGCGGCCGCCCATCTGCAGCCCGTCCCGGCAGGGGGAAGCCAGCGGCGGCGGCGCCAGCCCCGGGCCCGTCGCCCCGCTCCGTACCGACGGGACGCTCCGGCTGCGGGAGCGCTCCCTGCAGCTCTCCCGCCGCGGCCCAGGGGGCGGCGATACCCGGATCGAGGGGGACGGGCCTCCGCCGCAAACGCCGGCCGGGCCGCCGGGGTGACAGCCGCTTCCCCGCGGAGGAGGGAGCCGGGCCCGCCCTGCGGCTTGCGGCAGCACCGGCACGGCGCGTAGGGAGGCGGGCGGCTCTCTGTCCGGCCGAGGCCTCCCCCTGCGAACGCGGCCGAGCCGCTGCTGCCTGATTGCCCCGAGGGGTGCTGCCGGGGAAGCCCGCTGCACCTGTTTTGGCGCTCAGGCGGGGCTGCTGGAGAGCAAATGTACCTGTGCGCGTCTCTGTCCGGTCTGCCGGCTGCTGATTGCTACTGACTTAACCTTTGTTACTTCTAGGAACTAGAGAGGCAGTATTTCCTCTGCACCCAGTGCTGCAAATCACAGAGGAACCCTGACCAGCTGTGGCAAGGGGAGCGGCCCTGGCACAAAAGCTTAATAGCAACTTGGCTGTCTGAGAGCCCAGAGCTGATGCTGTAGTTTGCTTAGAATCACAGAAAAACTCGGATTTATTGGGGAGCAGGATGTACTGCTCCTGTGGCCCATCTTTTATTTGTGACATAAGACCCTTATTTCTCCCTCACAGCAATATTTGTGGCTCTGCCTCCTGCTCCTGGTTTTGGAAGAACCGCCACAGGCAACCTGCTGTGCCCATTCGTCTTCCTGAGTGCTTCGGGAGGCCCTTGCGCAACATCCTGCCACAAGTGGGAAAACACAAAACTCCTGTTCTTCTGCGTGAGGGCCCTGGAAACCTTTCAGGAAACTGTTAAGACTGTGCACAAGGAAAGTAACTGCTGGTCAACAGCTGGAATTTTCTTCAGTCCTATCACTCAGAAACAAAGGAATACAATGTAGTTCTAAAAAAAAAAAACACCCCAAAACATGCTAATACCTTTATAAGAATGAACAAGGTATTATATATTAAAAAAAAAAAAAAAAACACAATAAAAAGCCCATCCACGCAAATATTTTAGTCTGATAGACTTGTATCTATTTTCCTTTACAAAGATTTCCCTTAAAACAACCATACCTGCTATCTAGTTCTCTGTTAAGAGCCTGTGGACAAAACAAGCCTTCCGTGAGGCCAAACTACAACCTGAGAAAGACAGAAATCTTTTAAAGTGGAAACGTTAATCCTATTTTCGATATTCTGCAATTTCCCAAGTTACAAACAAGTATAACTTGTTCATAACTCGAGTTTTGTAAACATCTCAATTTTATGAAAATGTCACTAAAATAATTCCCAAAGAATGGTTTTCTTTACGACAGAAATAATAGTTTCGTGTTGTGTAATCCATCAGTATTTAAAAATGGGGCCAGATTACACGAACCTTCATGCTGATCACCTTCCAAACGTTCGGAAATGCTCATAACGTTTTGTTGGATAACCTTTATTTGTATTTTCTCTTCTCAACATCATTTGCCAAAAATCTTTCTCTAAGCCAAGTAAAACAGGAAAGGTTATTATAAAGAGAATTAATCGGAGGACAAACACAGCTGAAGCAGATTATAGATGCAGAAAACAAAGTGAGTGTTTCTGAAGATTTTCTAATGTGGCTCTCTAAGGCCTGTGGCCCATGGCCTTAGAGTAGTCCATTTCCTTTCAAAAATAATAGCCAATAAGAACTGCTGTCTACAGCTGCCATTAGTTTCTCTGGATGCATCATGACTGTCAAAATCAAGTCACGGGTCACGTCCCAGGTTCCTAAATTGCTTTGCACCTGAGGCCACCTTACCCAGGCATACCAATCAGAAATTAGAAGTCATTGCACGCATGTAGAAGCCCGTCAGGACACAGCAGCTTTCCAAGCTAGGGCCTAAACACTAATTTACCTAGATGTGGTGTGTTAAATCAGGCTAAACCATACAATTGGCCTAAGCAAATGGCAAGAAACTGTTTGTAGAGAAGCACTGTTCTTCTGCAGGTGGATTTTTTCCCATCAGTCAAAATTTGCACCTGAAGTGCTAGTAAATATCCAAGTCCAGACCACACCTCTTATAAGATGGCTAGCCCTTGCGAGTCAATGTGTTTTTAGCCTTCCTAAGAAGTCAGAGCTTATGCCTCCAGCTTGTCTGTACACTGTCCTGTCCAGCAGTACTACGATACTTTCTACAAACCTGTATGTTTGCTTCAGCCAGTTTTGACAGAAGAAGGAAGTCACAATCCTGAAGTTTCAGCAATGTTAGCAGCTCTGAGGTAAAGAGAGCCTGTTACCATCCTGCCTTCCTCCCACCTGCCCCAGGCAGATGTCCCCGGGTGAGCTCAGCACACCAGCACCCAGGCACACCTACATACACAGAGCACTGTTTGTGCAAAACTAGGCCATGCAGCGGCCTGGTCTTTTGGGATATTTTGAGCTTGGACAGCATTTTCTGTGTGATATTAGAAAAGTTAGTTTATTATTGAGCAACTGCATTCAAAGGGTGAAAGAACCATTACGTTACAAGTAACCAATGCACAGCATTTCCAACTAAGATGTATATTAATTTACCAGTGTTCTAACTTCTGTATGAAAGCCATTTGTATTTTTTTCATGACGTTTTTGTGGTATTCCATGTTTGTTTGTTTTTCAAATGCTCTCTCCTCAACAGAAAATAATCTGCTGCTTGTAACAAATGCAGACACTTGTAATGTGTTAGTAACATTTCATACTCATTATTTCAGCAGTTGTAAGCACGTAATCAAACCTTGTTAATAAATCACCAAATATTGTGAAAGCTTAAATACCTTTGACCAGTCTCGCCAGCAGCCTGCCAGAAATCCTGCTGTTCTGTCAACTTGTATTCTTCCCAACCCATTTGCTATAAGAAATAACCAAAATTTTACCTTACATCAAAGGGAGGGGAAGCGTTCATTGTCAGACTTCACAATATTCTCTGTTGCTCTTGCCATCAACAATTGTCCAGTGCTCTCAATAAAAAATAATGAATTGGAGGTCAAAGAGGATCAGTAATAGCATACTGGTATTTTCTGCTTTCTTCAAATAAAGATACAGTGCTTAGCATAGTTCCCAGAGGAGCTGAGCTATTGTAATTGCACTGTCTGTATGCCTCTGTGTGTGTACATACAACCGCACCTCTGCATTTTGAATCTTTGGACAATCACAAATTTAACAAAGAAATTAAATACTGACAAGTTCCTTTGAATTAGTTGGTCTATTGAAAGAGAAAACCCTGAACTAGTGCTCCTACCCTGGGGAATGTTGTTCATTCCTTCTTACGCAACTGAGAATCCATACAGGAGAAATGCATCTGGCAAGGACAGGAAAAGCCTGAAGCTCAACTTACATTTTATTAGATGTGAGGAAACTGAACTATGGGAATATAACTTGCTAGGAAACCTGGCTTCACCTGGCTTCAACCACAAACAGAACTTTCTGCTTATTTATTTATTTTGTTGACAGGACCCAGTGCTGCAATTTCAGCTAAACACAAGTGGTCACTAATGGCACTGAAAAAAAACATCGCAACAACCACATACACACTGCTCCTGCTTCTTTGTGTCTGTCTTCATCCCACCAGGAAACCTGAGGACATTATCAAGGCACATTTGTGGAAGCTATGTTATTTTTTAAGTCCAAGATACCTTATTCAATTTCCGTGCTATAAGAGATGAGAGTCGGCAGCCCAAAGGAGTTTGTGTGTGCTGTGTTGACAACAATAGGAACAAATAGGCAAGGCCACAATTCCACAGGGCTGCCTGATTCCTTCACAAAGAGAAGTTGTCCTTGGAGTGCCAGAGTACACTTCAAAGAAAAAAAAATACATGAATAGACATAAAAACATGAGAAAAGTGTGAGTGTAAGCATATATTTTACACTTGTATGTATAGTATCTTGGAAAGGCCATCAGAACTTTATAAACATGTGTGTATGTGTAAGCGTACATGTATGCTGCATCACCCAATTTGTTTTCATCTATCTGAAGAGATGTGTCTTTTTCTCTCCTGCCTTCCTATATTTAGACCATTTAAAAAATAATTTAAAGTTTTCCACCTGCAACTGGCAGTGCCTTCCTGAACAGACATGTACCTCCAGTACTCCACCTAATACATGGCCCTTGGATGCCTGCAATGTCACACACACTTCATTCAGAGGATGTGGCGTGTTCTTCCTTCATTTCTACTCTGGTTTTGTACTACCATTTCTGAGCTTGTAAAAAGTTTCTCTTCTGATATTAACTTTCCATTTAGGCCTCTACAGCAAGGTGTCCATTAGCAAGCAGCGGGGGCTGGCAGGCATGCATGTCAGAATTAAGTGGGGCTTGCAGCATAAGAGGAAGTCCTAAAACTCAGGCAAGACAATTAAATAAGTCTGAAATAATTTTACCGATAATAGCTTGAGTAAACACGAAACTTTTCAACATTCATCATTCTTTGCCAGTCTTTGGCATTGTTGATGAAAGGCAGGTAACAAAAAGCTCACTGTCTGTGCCTGGCTCTGTCACAAATTTGCATGTGTTCTTCAGTAAATCATTTCACTATTCAGCATTTGCACTTCCCTTTCTGCAGTACCCAAAATTTTAAAGCTACAGCTATATAAATATATTGATATATGAAATATCACAGAATCATAGACTGGTTTGGGTTGGAAGGGACCTTTAAGATCATCTAGATCCAACCCCCCTGCTATCGCCAGGGACACCTCCCTCTAGACCAGGTTGCTCCAAAGCCCCATCCAGCCTGGCCTGGAGAACACCTCCAGAACAGAAGCATCCACAGAACTCTCTGGGCAACCTGTTCCAGTGTCTCACCACCCTCACAGAAAACAATTTCTTCCTAGTATCTAGTCTAAATCTACCCTCTTCCAGTTTAAAGCCATTTCTCCTCATCCTGCTGTTACACACCCTTATAAAAAGTCCCTCCTCGACTTTCCTGTAGGCCCCCTTCAGGTACTGGAAGGCTGCTATAAGGTCTCCTCAGAACCTTCTCTTCTCCAGGCTGAAGAGCCCCAGCTCTCTTGGCCCGTCCCTGTAGGAGAGGTGCTCCAGCCCTCTAATCATCCTCATGGCCCTCCTCTGGACCCACTCCAACAGTTCAATGTCCTTCTTGCGCAGGGGTCTCCAGAACTGGACGCAGTACTCCAAGTGGGATCTCATGAGAGCAGAGTAAAGGGGCAGAGTCACTTCCCTCAACCTGCTGGTCATGCTTCTCTTGGTGCAACCCAGGATATGGTTGGCCTTCTGGGCTGCAAGCACTCTTTACTGGCCCATGTTGAGTCTTTCATCAGCTGACACCCTCAAATCCTTCTCCTCAGGGCTGCTCTCAAGCCATTCTCTTCCCAGCCTGTATCTGTGCTTGAGATTGCCCTGATCCAAGTGCAGGATATTACACTTAAGTATAAATATATACCTACGAGAATGAGGTTATTTTTCACAGTTAATTTCCTTCCTGTTCAAATGATTCTCCTTTAAGTCTGGATCTGTCTGCACATGGAAGAATTTAGCTTTGGTAGCCCACATCATCTGTTGTGCCCTACGAGATGAGGGGATTTGGGATGTTTGGCTCTGGGCTAAGCAGTTACTCAGGTAGGACAGAGTGAGAACATTGTGAAAAGGTCACCTCCTCCATTTGCTGCTGTGTGACTGCAAAGGGGATCCCTTTTCATCTTAGGATCCTGTTTGGACAATGACAATGGATGAATGCAGCAAAAAGCATGAGGAAAAATGTGGAAGACAGAGGGTTATGGGGAAGCGGGGGATTCGTAATCAGTTAGAACTTTTGCTGTATGCAGCAAGAGGGCAGGATTTCTGGACTTTTCAACACCTGCACATCCATGCACGCACACGAATGAATGCGCGCATAGAGAAAGTTCTGGTTTCTGTTTCAGTCCCGTTTTGCTTTTTCCTGAGGATAGGTCTGTGAACTAAAATAAAAGTGCAGTCTTCGTTATTCCAGTTGCGGTTTGCACCTAGTTCTGGCGTTTAAGAAGCTTTTCCCATCTGATTCTGAGCTATAGACTCCTAAGGACTAGAAAGTGACCCAGCCGGGCAGTGTTCCCGAGCGAGGTGAAGGCGGCCGTACGGCCTCGTGTTCATACGGCGTTCTCGTGCTGCCACCGCGTGGGCAACAGCCCCGTCCCATCACCCCGCGTGGAGGTGGGCGCTGAGGTTGGCTGTCCAGAGCCGTAACGTAAGCCTTTTGTGTCCGCATGCTTCCTTTTGTTTGCTTGTATTTTTCTTCTAAATTTAGATATATTTCATCCAAGCGGTATGAGTGTGATTAAAACCGCAAGATAATCAGTGTTCCCGCAGTTCCCTCCGAGACTCTCTCCACGCACAACTGCCCGTGCAGGCACTCAGGCCTCTGGCCCGGACATGGCCGCCGGGCCGCCCCTCACAGAACCGCGCTCCCCGCGCCTCCCTCAGCGCGATCTGGCCGCGCTTCAACGGCCCCACGTGGGGGCGCGCGAGAGCCGCAGCCCAACGTCTCTCGGTCGCGGCAGGGGGGAGCCTGGCCATCTCCATCCATCCGACGGAGGTGGGTCCACCTGCACCACTAATTGGGACTGCTGGTGGGAAAGGTGTGCGATACTCACGGATAAAGGAACAGCAGTGCTAAAATGCTTGCACCCAGCAAACGTCTGCACCAGGAGGAGAGCGTTTGGTGCCTCGCAGAGCCGTTAAGAAAGCAGCAGAGCTCTCTGTGGTGTTTGCTCATTTTGAGTGCGGAGCTGAACTCAGGTCTCCTCGGGTGGCTCTGTGCAAGTTGATTCGTGACGAGAAAGGCTCAGCTCTGAGCGCTGTGTCTTTTGAGTCTTAGAGAAAGTAATTGAAGTGAAAGAGGGAACAGCAGAATGGAGGCACGGAAATGTAATGAACTCAAACTGGGGGTAAAACAAAGGAGCAAGAAAGAAAGGAAGGTGGGAAAAGTGTAAAATTTCAAACACTTAGAGAGCTTGTCTCTGCATCTAAGGTGACTGTGACCTGGATTCCTTTCTCCTGAGTTTATGTGTGTATCCAGGGTGCATAGACATGGGATTCCTCTGACTTCTGTGAAGAGAGATGCCTTCAAAGGGCAGCAGACCTTCAAGCAGAACAGCAGCAGTCCTGCTGCTCCAGGCTGAGGACAACTCCATCTCTTGCCTTCATGTGCCAAGGGTTTGCTGACCTCTGATGGCAAGACATTCCTCGAAATGGAAATCAATAGGGAGAGAGAGGTGGTTTGTGATTTATATAAGGCCAGCCCATGTGATCATCATTAACTCTCTGGCTTTAAAAATGGTGACTTTAGTTTCAACCTTTGGCACATTGTCCTGAAATCAATTTTGAACTGAAACAGGAGGATGAGCAGAAAATCATGAAGCTGTGATATGTTCACTGCTTGTCCTGGCTTCCTGCCCCCAAAGAGTTGCACTAAACAGCAGTGTGGAGCAGCAAAGAAGCTGGATCATTATTTCTGAACAAACATGGATTTCTTGGAGCATTTTTTCTTATCAGTATCTTTTCTTTACATACTTTAATCTCTGTGAGGCAATGGCAGACTTCATCTGTGGTGGCACCAAGACCATAATTAGCGTTTAACAGTAAAGCATAAAAGTTAGCTCAGGCTAAGCTGAAAATAGCATGATTATAGGCACTTCAGTTTAAAAAATCAAGACACTGCTCTGGTTCTAGTTCATTTTCTTTGTATTATGTACTTCTAAGTACCGCAAGAAGATAAAAAATATGTATTCAGTACAAGGTTCACATTTCCATTGTGTTTCACTTTCTAATCCATGGAAAAGAATGGCATGTGGAGAGTGGCAATGTAAAGAAATAGCACCAAAATGGATTTGTTGCTTAAGCTGAGAAAGAAAAGTCACTGTAATGCTTTAACAATGCTACTTATCAGCAGCAACATCCTGATTCATTTCAAAAGCTCAGCTTCGACTGTAGCAATTTCGGTAGTTCTGTGCACTTCAGAGAGATACTATTGTTCATGTGTGCTATAAATGCATCTTGGTCAGCTCAGATAACAAGTGCAAGTTATTAAATGACTGAATGTTTAATAAAATAAGCATATGCTTCTATGTGGGGAAAAAAATAGCAAGAAAATTTGCTTTCCTCTTCAACTCAGAGAATATGGACATCTAGCACTCTAATAAGTAGAACTTTCTATCATGAGATTACAGTGTAGTGTAAAACTCTTGCCTAAGACACCTGTGCTATTTTGGCAGTCATAGAGGAGCAAATAGCCACACTTAATTCTGGAGGGAATATCTGACATTTCAGACTTGTATTCGTGGCTGGGCTGTGGCAGCCAGCACGGCAGACCTGTTGTAATGCCAGGCCTCCCAGGGCCCTATGCCTTCTCCCCACAGATCTCTCTGGCCTTTTTGCCATTCTCATCTGGAGGAGTGGTGGCAACAAAGAGCAGAGCTGGCTGAAAATCTCTAACAGAACATTATCTCCACCAGGAAAATAACAAACTGTAATCAACAGGTTTCTGAGCAGTGTGTTGGCTCTGACAGAAGCCAAGAAGGATCCCAAGCTGTGTTCTTCCCCTGCAGGCTTCCTTGGCTTTCTCTGTCAGCAGCTTGCATGCTTTAGGGGCTCCTTGTCAGCTCTTTAAGGAAGCTGCCATGGGTCAGAAAGCCTGCAACCTGAGAGGTAGGACCAGGATCAAACCCATGTTTACACTGTTATCTCCCTTTGGATAGTCTTTTCTGGAGAAGAGGAAGAGAAATTCTGGCTCTCCAGTGCTCTGATGACTGAGGAGACGGCCTCCTTTTTCAGAGTACTGGAGGTGGTGACAGTAACAGGAAGAGCATCTGTCCTACCCCAGCTCAAAATCAGCAGCAACGATAAGGTGCTACAAGGTAAAAGAGGTGACTGTTCATCCCTTTATGAGATGCAGAGGTGAAAAGAACCTATCAGCTCCATGGGGCTCTGGCTGCTGTGCTTTTCCATTCCTGGCATGTAACATTTTCTATGGAGATACAGTTATTGAACATACAGTCCATACCAGTGTGTGAGGGGAGTAAACACAGGGCAATTTGTAGCTCTCAACTATTGTTTTCAGGCAGATAAAGGCACCAGTACACTTTGGCTGCTATGTCAGTGATGCCTGGATACTGTCTGAAACCCTCCTTCATAACTGCTGGGCATCTACAGTTTTTAAGCAAGCAGTGAAATGCTGAACAAATGAAAGACATGAGTAGTTTTAGTGATGAAACTAATGAAAGAAATGAAAGACATTAGTAGCTTTTACATTTTTCAGTATTGCTCTAAGCATGTATATTTCCTTTGCAATAAATGCTACCTAATAGATTAGCCCAACAACATATGTCAATTCTGCTTCTCTTCACTGTAGATTAGGAACTGTTCTACCGAGAATTTAATTAAAACCCTGAACACTCTGTGTCATGTAGACTCCAGAACAGTGCAGATCCTGATCCTATTCAAGCTTTATTTAAACAAACTGCACAAGCATAAATCCAACTAACATGACAGTTTGCTGAATTTAGGTCCCAAATCTAACTCAAGCAAAGTATTCAAGGAAGTCAAAACTGAGATGTAGCTTTTAATCTGTCAGTCACATCTGAATCCTTACACCTGTGAATAAAGCCTATTATCACTTTCTGTTTCCACACCTTTTAGTTTTATTTAGCTTTTCACAGTCATCTGTAAGTTATTTTCCCAGCTGGAGGTATCTGTAGAAGCAAATAGTACAGGACAGTCTTGTAAGACATCTGGTCAAGAGGCAGCATTGAACTTATCACAACTAAGTGATTTGTCATAGAACAGTGAAAGTATATTAATCTTTCACTGGTTCCATTTTAGGTTGTAAGAAGAGAGGTGAACATATATATATTTTAAACGTGTCTTCTGTACACAATACCAGAAGTTTAAATGTGTGTTTCTTCTTCGTAAGCAAGTCCATGCTTCTGGCTACAGACCAGCAGACATTTCTCTTTGTCCATTAAGGCAATCTCCTACGCAGTTTACCAAGGGAGGATGAAATTCCTCAAGCTGCGTTATAAACATTCATCACCGAAGTCACACTACTAATAGCACAAACGAAATACAAAATTTAAGAGAGATCTGTGCTGGGTGTGTTTTGCGTAGACTGTAAAATCCAGGCTAAGCCAGTAAAACCAAAGACCAAACTGTGAAAAGCTTAAACAAGACAATTTCCACCACCAAGACTTTTGAGGTTCAGTGGAAGTAGTTGTTCTTCTCCCTTCCTCTTGCTCAAGGTCATTCCTCTTGAATAAGACTTCTTACAGATGAAATACGGTCCCTGTCAAAACTGTCCCCTCTATGAGCAGCACCAACTTTAACTTGGCCTGCCATTGACCACGAGTCTGAAAGCAGTCAGCACTGACAGCACCACCCACAGGCTTCTGGCCAGAGAGATCTCTTTTATCAGCTCACCTTCCTGTCTTCCTTTTCAGCTGCAATTCACTCCCTTCTCTGCCAGTCTCACTAATTAGTTCAGGGGATTTGTTTGTGCATAGCCCTAGTAAAGAGGAATCACGTCAGATACACAGCTTTCCCAGTCTCTGACCTTCTGCTCTTTGTGTATGTCCTGTGCCAAGTACTGGGTGGAATGACTGGGCAAGGATTTCCTATGTACTCCCACTGCCAGCAACGGAGAACTCGGACTTTCCTCCCTCATTTAGCCTGTGCTAAAGGCTACCACCATTAACAAATTATTTCCTTTATGAAAGCATTTCACAAACCTGAGGTGGATAAAGACAAAAAAGCTATCAAGAAATTGAACGAGCTACTACACAGCTTCTAAATCATTTTTAAAGATGGAAACTTCTTATGTCCACATTTTTGTGACAAGAACTGTGAAACTCCATGAAAGGCATATTTTTCTAGAAAAGTAATGCATTGTAGGGGGATTCAAAAAGGTCTGATAACATGCTGATGGCAAGAGGCTGCTGGGGTGGGACATTCTGTGGTGGGTCATACTGTGAGTATATGAACACCAGCCTCCCTGTCACAGCAGCCTGCACATGGTTTTAGAATTGCATCTTCAATGATGCTGTTCTGGAAAGATTCTGATGCATGAACCTAAAGAATCTGGGAGCCCCACTGAACTGTAACTTACACAGAAGGCTGCACTGAAGCCTTGCAAGCCTAGTTCTCTAGAATTTAATGGTGCAAAAGAAGGAAACATGCCAGATCATCTACCTGAACTACTATTCCCTCAACACATTCCTCTGTGGTGTATCTTGGCTGGCTGCTTGATTGTTCAGCTCTAGAACTATTAAAAAATTGGTGCTTGGAATTACATTTCTCACAATTCTTCACATAGATTATGTGGCAGCAATACCCCCAGAATACTATAAAAGTTCCATTTTCCAAAAGTAAACACAAAGCCTGAGAAACAATTGTATGTTCCTAATATCATTAGGTAGGCACACTTTCAGTTGATACTCAAGGTAGCAAAGTAACGCTGATAAATTTAGATATAGGTCTACAAAAATCAGAAGTGCAAATGTAAGCATACAGTTTTTCAAAATTTGAGTGGGATATTGCAAAATTATGAAGTGGAATTAATTACATTTTAAAGAAATTTAAATTAGAAAATACTACTCGAGCTAACGCTACAATTTATCCTGTTTCATCACAACCGCTCTCAGATCTTTCTTCTCTGTGGATGATTTGGCCAAAATCCCATCAACTGCAATGCTCCCCTCTTTCTCTCCGTAGTGGATCTCTGTGTAACACTTTACTTTAGGTGCACAATAAGCACAAAATGTGGTCCTATGGAAACAGAGGAGCTTAGTATAGGAAAAGATCTAACATACAACTAGTGAACTACTGCAGGGGCTATTTAATTTGTGTTTTTATAGTTCACTTGTGTAGATGATTACAGTGCCTGCTGCAGAAAGCAGAGAGGTTTCAGTATTTGCCTGTGTTGCTGTACCACAAGGAAGCAATATGGGTTAGTTAGGTCATGAAAGTCAGTCATGTCAGTCAATAGGAAAATGCAGCTCAGCTTTCCTGGAAGTGGTGGAACTGATATTTTTGTGAATTGTGGAGTACTTCAGGTTCAGAGTGTATGGAATTGTGGCGTATTTATAATTCTTTTATTAGTACCTACCACAAATATTGAAGATTATTTCTAGCAGAAGTAATGCTTAATGTATTTCTCAGCTATCTACTTGCTGTATACAGAGCAGTGAGTTTTAACAGCATAGCAGTCACACTATAATGGCCTTTAGGCACATTGTACTATTGTACCTTTTGCACATACTGTATAAAGAGCAGCTCAGTAAGCAAAGACAGGAATGTGGAATAATTTTGTGCTGTGTATTTGTGGTCACTTTCCATTTTCTTGACCAGATGAAAAGAGCAAGGAATCTTATTAGTATTCAACTAATGATTGCCGCTGGTAGCTTATGCTGTTCCACAAATTTCTGTGAAAATAGTCTCACATACATAAAATTCTGTCTCTCTGACATTCTTATCCATAAAGAGGACACTCCTTCCAAATGTCCTGTCTCCAAATGACCGTAGTATGCTGTAAAATTTCAGTTACAATTCTCTATATTTCCCTGAGATACTGGGGAGTGCTATTGGAGTTCAGGAGTCCTTTCGCTGACTTCAACAAGCCTTGGACCAGACTCAGACTTGCTCAGCCCATTTCTGGGAGAAGTCAGCAACTCTTCTTGACTTCACTCTCTCTTCCTTTTGGAACACTAACTTACAGCCTTTTGGAATCTCAGTTATTGTCTTAGGAGAGAGTTTGTTGGTTTTTGTTTGTTTGAAATTATGGCATTAGACTGTGGGTTGTTCACAGACTAAGAAGAGCCTCATATTTATAGATCTCTTGAGAAAACTGAATCACAAGTACTCAATAAAAAAATAATCAGCAATTTAAATTACTCACAGATATAAAAGTTTAACTAAACACAGAAAATAAATAGCCTGGTGTTCCACCCCACAGGTTCTTATTGTGGTCAGCTTGGCTTCTATACTACAAAAACATCCTTAGCTCTTCAAATAAGCCAGTAAACTTCCCCTGCAAGGTAAACTTCAACAAATAAAGTACTCCACTCATGCACCAGTGTTTGCTTGTTAGACTTAGGATAAAAGAATCAAAAATGTCTCCACTGAGCCAACAAGCTGCCGGAGGTGTTCAAATAAGCCTGGGAAAGCAGAAAAGTTGAAACCGTAGAGATAGGATTTGGGGCAAGGTGATGTCATTGCCTAGCATGCAACATTTTAGTACACAGACAGCAGAATGTTCAAACTTCAGAATCCTTCCAGTTCTGTAACATGGATGCCACAGGAGAGGTTTATAATAGACTGTACTGAGCCAAACTGAGGTTTTCAGAAAGCTCTGGGAGAAGTGAAACATGCACATCTGGGAACTAAACCAAACCAACACTGTGCTTTAACAAGGCTTTTGCTTGCTATCACATATAAAGAAGGTTGTGCATTTAAAAAATTCTTTTTAAAAGTTCACATTGATTCTCCAGACAACTGTATTATAAATGGATATATGAATAAAAAGCTTCATTGATGGCTATCAGATTAGAGTATCAGTAACTAGAATAAAAGAGAGTTATTCCCTGAGGTAAGATGTTATTTTACTTTGAATAAGAGTAGGATGGAGAAAGCAGTGTGTTACCAACTGCAGTGATGAAAAGGGGATAGCCTACATCCCAAGAGATTGATCGCATCCACAGTGCAATGGTGTTCAGACGGGATGCTGGGAAGCAGGATTGGCCAGGAAGGAGCAATTAGTTCAAATAAAGGAAACATAAAATGATGTCAGAAACATAGAGAACATTTTACAAACTGTATTAAAAAAAAAAGTTGCCTTGAGAAAAAATGTTCTCATTTTGAAAGCAATTTATTCAGAAAGCAACAGTTCAGTCTAAGGACAGCAGCTATTAACTTTCCAAGAAGGCATAATAGCAAAGGCATATCTGCTATTAGATGCTAAGAAAAATAAGGGTATGGCAGTAGCAACCGACTGATGTTTCCAGGGAAGGAGAACTTGGGGTCCCCACAATACTCGGAGAATTTCTGTGACAAACTGTGTCCCCTGTGCTGGGCATGGCACAAGTGACGTGCTGCCATTATTTCCTGTAAGTAAATAATAATTTAAAAATGAAATTGCTTTCATCTTTGGTTTATATCTGCTTGCGTGTTCATTACCTATCTTCAGAGATAATGATTTCAGGGGTAAGTGAGCATATTGCGCATGGAATTTGGGCTTCACATGGCTATCCTTTTATTTATGATTCAAAATTAGAGTAGATGGTCTTTGAAGGTCCCTCCCAGCCTAGCTCTTTCTATAATTCCACAAAAATTTCGAGCTATAAAATATGAGGAATGTCTGTATCAGTGGTGTCAGTGGAATAACGAGCTCAGGGTTGCATTTAATGCAAGCACTTTGCTAAGGCTGCTGGGGCAGCCTGTCACCAACACAGGCAGCTTCTTGTATGTGTGTGCACAGCTGTTCCTGAAGCACACCGTGTCCCATCCCCAGGGAAGGGCCTCTCACAGTTCCTCCAGCCCAGGAGGAGCTGTAACATTGTACATAACTCAGTGCTAACACTGAGTTTAACACAGAAGTGTTTTCCTGGGCAGCAACAGAGAGAGGCAGCATACCACAGCTCTTCTGCCATGAAGGAAAATACTCACCTTTCTCATTTTCAAGGAAAAATCAGGAGTTTCTTTCCTCCTCCTGTATCATCTTTTGGAATAAACTCAAGTGAAGAAGCTTTTGAGATATTTGGGTCCTGAAGGATAGTTAGGGACATCCTGAGAGGATTTTCAGAGGATCTAATCAGCTTCTTATAGAAGAACTTGTTTAGCTGAGAGGGCATATGGGCCAATTTCCTATCTCAGCTGAATACTCCTTCGTCCTCTTCTGCATTCTGGAGTTACACCATTTTTCCTGAAAAGATACTATTTACTTTCCTTTCCAAATGGCCTGCAATGCATGTGACTTGAGTGTGCACAGTGTTCAGCACTGACCCACCATTCAGGAACCTCAGGCAGTTGCTTGAGTGTGCACTGAACCCATCCACACCTGGAGAGCCTTTTTCATGCTCAGGATGGACACTTGTGTATTTCTGCAAAACCTGGCCTTTCATCTTATTCAAACTAGCCAAACTAAGCATCAAAAGATTTAACCTGTGCTCACTGAGCCACCATCTCTCCCACAAGTGATCTGTGGGTCAGTTTATATACCCTCCATGCAGTCTTTGGGCTTTATAGCTGGAAGTAACCTTGGCCCTGCCAACGGGTGTTATATTACCTGGTGGTTTTGTGATGTTGGGTTAACTTTCAAAGAAACTGGACCGAAATCATGTAACTGTTTTCATTACAGCCTACACCTGGACTGACATCACAGTCTCACATAATAAACAAGAGCCCTGTCCACTAAACCCTTTCAAGCTGTATGCTTTAATGAAGTTTTCAGTTTATGTAAAGATTTTGGTGAAAATCCCACTTTGAAAAAATCACACTGTGAGTGCCTTTATGTTTGTGGATTTCCCCTTCCCTTGATCCCCTTTTATTTTCTTCTGTTTTCTTTACTAATTTTGCCAAAACTAACTTCTGCAGGCTGAGGTTTGCTTTACTCACAGCTTTCTACTTCCAACATTTGACTTTTAAAGGTTTTAGAATTTGGACTCAGTAATAAATGTTTCAGATTTCCAAAGCCAGAGTAATTTGCTTTAGCAAGCCGGTGTATTGCACCTGTATCAGCTTAGTGGCACAAAACCTCTTCAGGGAATTTTTCATTAGAGATTTTTCATTTTATTTTCATTCAGACATGAGAACAAGAGCCCAGCCAAGACTGATTAAACTTTAAATAGTTTTACTTGTAACAGGGAAGAGAAAAGGGCTGCATAAAGAATTTGCTTGCCGTGCTCTTGGCCCGTGCAAATGCTATACCATTATTGCTGAAATTATTCATATTTGTGTTCAGCACTTAGCATGTGCAGAAGAATAACATATCAGAAGTTTTAGCAGATAAGACATGGGTTTAAACCATGGCCTGGGGGGAAATATTTTGCTTTATTAAAGTTGCATAACTGGCTTATATGCCTGAGAATTGTAGACAATTATCAGCATTTTAAAACGCAGCCATATTTGGCAATACGTGCCAATCCTGTTATGCGCAGTTTAGATGATTTACGTGCATTATTCTGTATGCCCATAGTGAGAGATCTGTCCTCTTCACTGCACTTCAGTTTCTGCTCATGGCCTCAGTACTGTTTCACACAGGCAAAGGTTAGTATTTGCCCTGTTGCTGCCCTTATACTTGTCTGAGGCCAGTTACAGGCATGTCTATAAATGGAAGCTGGGGTAAGTCTAGAGAATGTGCCCAAGCATCGCACACCTCCTTGCTGGAGGTATACAGCTCTTAGCTAGTTCAGCTGGAAGCTGCAGACAGCTAGATCTCTGGCAAAGCAGTATCTCACACAGTTCTTTAAGCTGCCAAATGGGAAGGTCTTGTGGGTGACGTTGTGTTAGGCCCGTCTAGTCCTTTTTTTCTCCAGACCTCTGCAGGGCTATTTGTTGGCAGAGGGACCCAAAAGAAACAAAGGAGATCGATTTGCTCCAGTCCATTCTTCTGTCATCATTATGTTAAGTAGTATTTCATTTCAAAGCTACCCTTGCTGGATTCATACCAGGAACAAGCATCTCTGTATGCAACTGTGACAGCATGTGACACCTCTCCAAGCATCCTGCCAAGACTCTACCTGCATTGCTTCTATCTTATCCCAGAACCCAAGAGTTTCCTCACCATCTGCCTCCTGGTTCTGCTGGCACAGCTGTCTGTGGTGTCTGGAAGAGGAGATCTCAGAGTGCACCATCAACTGCTTGGTCCCCACTAATGTCAGCTCTCCAGTCACTCCCAGAGCCCCATTCAGCAGCACCTACTGGCTTTTTTGGATGCCTTCAGAAATGAGGTACTCCACAGAATATTCCTCTTTTTGTCATTCACTGTGAAATGCCCATCTTTTAATCTTCAGCCTTTTATTGTTTGTTTTTTTTTTTTAAATTGTTTGGATTATTTCACACAATTTCAGGAGCACTGAGGTCAGAAGGGACCTCTCAAGATCATCTGGTCCAACTCCTCTTGCACAAGCACTGTCTGCTAAGGCAGGTTGCTCAGGACATTGTCCTCTTCTGCTTTAGAATATCTCCAAGGATGGAGACTGTTTCATGCAATGTTTGTTTCATGCAATCATAGAATCATAGAATGGTTTGGGTTGGAAGGGACCTTTAAGATCATCTAGATCCAACCCCCCTGCTATCGCTAGGGACACCTCCCTCTAGACCAGGTTGCTCCAAAGCCTCATCCAGCCTGGCCTGGAGAACACCTCCAGAACGGAAGCATCCACAGAACTCTCTGGGCAACCTGTTCCAGTGTCTCACCACCCTCACAGAAAACAATTTCTTCCTAGTATCTAGTCTAAATCTACCCTCTTCCAGTTTAAAGCCATTTCTCCTCATCCTGCTGTTACACGCCCTTATAAAAAGTCCCTCCTCGACTTTCCTGTAGGCCCCCTTCAGGTACTGGAAGGCTGCTATAAGGTCTCCTCAGAACCTTCTCTTCTCCAGGCTGAAGAGCCCCGGCTCTCTTGGCCCGTCCCTGTAGGAGAGATGCTCCAGCCCTCTGATCATCCTCATGGCCCTCCTCCGGACCCACTCCAACAATTCAATATGTCCTTCTTGTGCCAAGGGCTCCAGAACTGGAATACTCCAAGTGGGATCTCATGAGAGCAAAGGGGCAGAGTCACTTCCCTCAACCTGCTGGTCATGCTTCTCTTGATGCAACCCAGGATACGGTTGGCCTTCTGGGCTGCAAACACACTTTGCTGGCTCATGTTGAGTTTTTCATCAGCTGACACCCTCAAATCCTTCTCCTCAGGGCTGCTCTCAAGCCATTCTCTGCCCAGTCTGTATCTGTGCTTGAGATTGTCCCAACCCAGATGCTGGACCTTGCATTTGGCCTTGTTGAACTTCATGAGTATCTCATGTGCCCACTTCGCAAGCCTGTCCAGGTCCCTCTGGATAACATTCCTTCCCTCTAGCATGCCAGCTGCACCACTGAGCTTGTTGTCATCTGTTGTTTGATCACCCTTGCAGTAAAAAAGAGTTTCTTCCAATGTTTAAATGGAATTTCTTGTATTACAGCATGTACCCATTTCCTCTTGTCCTCTCAGTGGCCATCACCACATTGCTGGCTCACAGCCAGCTTGCAGCCCCCTGGGGTCCTCAGCCAATCAGCCTTCAGCATGTACTGTTGCATGGGGCCGTTCTTCCTACAAGGCAGGGTTCTGCACTATCCTTTTTTGAATTTTATAGGTTTCTTGTTGGCTTATTTCTTCAACTTGTCAAAATCTCTCTGAATGGCACCGAAACCATCTGGAGCATCAACCGTCCCTCCTCATACTGCACCATCTGCAAACTTGATAAGGGTGCAATTTGCTGCACTGTCTAGATCGTTTTGTAAAAGTTATCTAGATCATTTTGTAAAAGTTATCTAACTGAAGAACAATCAGATATATCAAATGCTGCTGGCTTTTATCCACTGGCAGCTCACTTGCTCATTTTCTCATTTTACTTATGAATATTCTGAATATTTTGGAAGGTAAAGCCCAACAATTCTTCATTATTCACCTCCATATTTTAAGTGCAACAGAAAACCATGAGGTTATTAAGTGAATCTTAACATAATCAAATCTGTAACAAAGTACTTCCAATAAAACAGATTTGTGTTTCAGAATGAATCCAATAGAACAACATTTAGAACACCACTGAAAACTATTTTTTACTAAAGATTTGGTACAGAAACTGTCAGTTTTCTAAAGAGGGTTCTGTGGTTAGAACACAGAACACACATACTGAAAAAGAACAAAGGGTACTTCCTCCCCAGCCCTGGTGTAAAAGCTAAAAACACTTGAAATAAGGTGTTTCTGTACAAAATAAATAAATACATACATACATAAATACATCTATATATTTACATATATATATGGATATCCCTGAAAAACAAAACAAAACAAAATAAAAACATTCACCCATATATGTAGCACATAATTTTAGTATATAAAAATGAAAGAAGTTATATTTTCATTCCATCCAGCACAAACATAATCCAGATTTGACAGCGGCAGGATGTTGTACACGTTTTTATGCTAACACAGGTTCCTTCTGTTAATGCAAGCTGCATGCAAAAGACTGGACACAGATCTAAGTTGGGGAAGTAACAGATGCACATACAGCTTGTAAAGCTTTCCTATGTAAGAAGTGGAATGGCAGCCAGAATTTGCACAAGGCCAACAGTCCCCATCCTCTTTCCTAGCAATAAATAAAGCCCCACGATGCCTTTGATAAACTGATGTTTTCTTCTGTCCCACCGGAGCTGTGCCTTTCGTTTTTGTCCAGTGTTCTGCCACAGTAATCCTATCGTTCTTTCTCCTGAGAGATAATGGGGCTAAACGTAACTGCTGTTTGTTCCTTTTGTGATCTCAGGCTGTGTTCCTGTTTGATTAGTGGTGTTTCCTCTTTCCTGTTCTTTGTTTATTACTCTAACACAGTTCCTGTTTATCAGTTTACAGTAACCAGACAAAAATAAAGTTGTTTAGAGTTTCATGTCTTGAAGTGATGGAGGTTCAATCACACAAAGCATTTGATTACTTTACTCCTTCTTGATCTCTCAGCTTCTTTCTCCTCTCCTTCTCCCCTCTTTCTTAGCCTTCCTCTCTTTGCTGTCTCACATGGTGCTTTTTGCTCTCCACCAAATCCTTCACTCACCCATTCTTCTCATTTCAGACCCTGGAAACTTAAGTATTTGTCCAGAAGGAGGGAAAGAACCACAGAATGGGGCCACGGTGCAGCCAGTGTAAACATGAGCTTTGCAATGCTGGTAAGAGAAACACAGTTGGATGCTGCTCTTCAGTGATAGGATGTGTGAAAGCCAAACAATTGAGCGAAACCAAGCCCACTGCTGAGCACCCAACCAAGGCCCGGATTAAAAATTCTAGATCTCAAAAACCAAAAAAGTGTTGCTTTTCTTTCTTCGTGATCTGGGGATATTTAGAGCTTACATTTTCAAGATTCTCTCTACCGTATTGAAGACTATTGTTTTTAAATTACTGTTTTCCTTTTTGACAAAAGCTCGCATTCACAGATGACAACCTGACAACAGCACCTAGAACTTTAAGAAGGCAATACAGATACTACTCAAATGCCATAAAGCCCTTCCAGCAGAGACCTCTTTGCCTGCTGACCGTACCTACAATCACAGTGATTTGCTAGCAGTTTGGTAGAAACTTATCCTGCCTCCCTCATACATCAGCCTCTGCATCTGCCAGCTGCACCAGCATTCCCTAAATGTGCACATGCAGAGAAACTGGACACCCTCATTAGAGATATCATATACAAATATTTAGGGCACAGTTGCCTTAAGAGTGGTTGTAATCGTACAGATTACACCTTCATATCCAACCTCAACAGGACAGTGACTTACAGGAAAACAAATGTAACTCTTCATGCCCAACATGAGAGAATTGCACCCTGGGGTGCAGAGCACAGAGCAGCAAGCTGTGGCATCACAGCTGCTGTGATCAGGAGCTCTTGGTGATCTCTGGCAAGTAGCTGTTCGCTCCTCCTGACCTTCACAGGCTGCTCCAGGCTGCTGCAGAGTCCTGGAGAGCTGCCTCCAATGTACCCCCTCTTGCTCCTTCTTCCCTCCTGGCTCCTTCCTATATGGCAGTCCTGTATGGTCTGGGAGTTTTACTACAGGGTTTTGCAACCTTGAGGTTGGAACTGGAGGGTAATGTAACATCTAGCAATGATGTTGTTAGTTCACTGCAATAAATAAGACCTCAAAATCAGGAGGCTTTGGTCACAAAGTGGTGTCAAGAGCCATGATTTTGATTTTTTGGTGGCTGTAAAATTAGCTCTGCTTGCTAGCCTCTCAAAGTCTGCACAAACAATCTTGTTAGCAGCTGGGAGCTCCTTAATGAAAAGAAATTATGTCTGTCCAGAAGCTGAAGGAGATGCCCTAAAGAGAGAATTAGATCTTGTGAGACACGGAATGACCATACCAAGGAAAAGACTCGCCCTTCCAGGATGTTATTTAAACTACCAAGGAAATACTTAAAAAGAGCTTGGAGAAACAAACTGCTGGTAACAATGCTTGCTGCAAATCCAATAGGGAAGTAAATCACAGCGAAGGGCCAAAAACTATTTCTTAATTAATAACCAGCCTGCAGCGCCCAGAGTTTTACTGTGACAGAAACATAACTGTGGCATGAGATATCACATAACAAGGCAAATACAACACTCTGTCCTACCACAGTAACTGAAAGCAAGAGGCATTTATAGGCAGAAGATCAAGCCTTGGTGCTTGTAAATAACCAACATAAGCAACTTCACTAGCATTTCTAATGAAGTTTTCCATTCATACTTCCAGTTCACATCAGTGAAGATGATGATGCTGGCTATTTAAATACCTAATAGGAGACTCGAGGGTCCGGCTTGAGCTTTAAGTTTCAAAATGCTGCCCGAAGTTCCTCATCAATGCTCACAGTCAACCACTGAAAGAAGGGTGACTGCGTTCCAGAGCACTGCATTCCTACCACTTGACTGGATGTTGGAGAACAGAATAAAAAAATGATTGTAGGGTAATAAATTCTTGCCTTGAATGTTTTCATTTTCATAGGCATTCTCGTTTTGAGTGTTTTTGCAGGCATTGATTTCCCTCAGGTAAAAGTATATGCACCAGAGTCACATTTACATTTTTGTCTAAGTGTTGCCGCCCTCTGTTTTCCAATAAGTTTTTATGCCTATGTTTAAAGACATGTAATTTGTAACAAGTTTTATGCTGCAAGAGAAACACATAAAATTCTGTTTATTATCCCGTTCTTTATTTGTCTCTGAGTTCAGCCTGTCCCCCTGTGGCACTGAATAGTCATTTGCTAACGACTTAGACAGTAGATAATCACCAGTTTTGTCTCCGGGGCTTAAAATAGCTCAGGGTGGTGTTTGTGAGCTTTTGCGTACACACACGCACCCATCCCCTGCTCCCAACAGCCACAGTTAACCACAGACGTATTTCCAGATATCTAAATATCATTTTTCCTTGCGCAACAGTGGGAATATGTCCTGAGTCACCCCAGCTCACTCTTTTTCTTTGGAACCATACAATTAGCATCTGTTTTTAGTACTTTGTGTTCAGGCAGAAGGGGATAGAGAGAAGTCCCTGTTGTTGTCGCTGTTGCTGTCCCTGTTGCTATGGTCTAGTTGGTAGCAGAGTAAAAAATTTTAGCCAGCAGAATGAACCGGATCACTCTCCGAAGTGCATCCCCACATATTTGATCTGTTAGCCTCCCTTTTCCTGTGCATTAATAAAATTTTTTGGAGACTGAGGGTTTTGAGTCCCAGCAGAGGGCCGAGCAGTTCTGCTTCTGGGTACACGGTGAGCTGTGCTGGGAAGAGAGAATGGAGGAGGTGTAAGAAGACACAATATTTATATGTAGCTCTCCTTTGTGTTCAGTTATTACAAACTCAAGACTCGGGCGCGCAGAATGGTGTTGCTCCATCCCAGCACAGTGGAAATACACTTCACTGAAAGACTCAGGTTTCTTTCTTAATATTTTTTTCTCCACTCTCATTTGTAATGCACCTGAGCATCACTGCAGGCAGGGCAATGCAAGGGCTCTGATCTGGCAGTGTTTTGCTACTTGGATCCTGAATTCTTGTAAAAGTAGTTCACAGGGCACTACAGACGACACAGAGAAAGATAAGCAGAAAAGTAGCAACATGTTAAGAAAGAGAAACATCTCACCACATTTCGTGTCAATAATTTGATGTTCGCCACAAAGGTCTCAAAAAAAAAAAGACCTCTCTAACATTGCATCTAACTTCTCTTAAAGCTCAAGTTTGTCTGTGGTGATTGTTAATTGTAAGCACCAGATTAAACAGCTTAACTGCTGCTGTCCTCACTGGTTTACAGCTAGGTCCTTCGAACAAGTATAACTCAGACTGCTATAACATTTGTGTACCTCATTTCTTTACCAAATCAAGTATATCAAGCAAGCTGGAGACACAGTTACAAACATTGTGCAACCTGGATTATTACAGCTCCACGGGCAGTTTCTATGGAGAAAGGTGAAGAGTTGAGCCAAGCCCAGAAGCAATGTGTGTGAGCATGGCTGTAAAAGGTAAGAGACAGCAGCGGTGTGGGGAGCAAGGAGCTGGAAGTTGCCCTGTGCAAGGCTTCCATGGTGCTGCAGGCATCCACAGAAATGTTTCAGCTCAGGTCTTACCAGGCCCTGGGGAGCAAGCTGGATGCATGGACTGGCAAAATCCTGGCTGATACAGGTAGGCTGGTTGACCTGCTTAAAATGTGACACGGTTCTATGATTTTGAGGGGAAAGAACATGGTGAGTTATTCTTAAAAATACTGAATCTTTCCCTTCATAACATCCAATGCAATAGTTTTCAGCTGTGCAATCACCATGACCTTAACAGTGAACCAAGGACTACTGGATTTACAGTTTTCCTACTTTTCCAATCATATTCAGCCATAGTTTTGTCATAGCATTTTGTGTAAGGTTTTAATGACAAGTGATCTCACTGTATGTGTGCTCTTACATAAGATACTATCGTTGCACAGGCAATTCCATAGTAACATCATAACATGGTTCTTTTCAGCTGTTGCGAGGTAGGCCTAAATCACAGATGCCCATATTTAAAAAAATGTTTTCTGCTATTTTGTGTATTGCTTGTGTATTATCTCTCACTGCTCATTCAGCCATTTTATTATTGGCCATAAGCTTTCATGTGAAGCTAAGTTTTTATTATCTCTGAATAATTTCTATCAAAGCAGTTACAGAGGCAATGATAAATAGCCAAACATGTCACGCATTTTTTCATGAACGGGGAGCCAAATTCTTTCTTATTATATCAAGCATATGTTGGATTGTGCTAGCAGGAAGTGTTTGTGTATTTGCCTACACATCGTTTTCAAGAGGATGAGCTCCTCCATTGCCAAACCACATTAGCAGTCAGACAAGATGTCTGTGATTTTCTGAATACTCGGCCCTGAAAACAATAAAACTGCAGTTCTAATCCTAATGACCGAATTCTAATCCCGTGGACCGTATATTGAATACATGTGCAAATTGACACAGACTGTTCTTCTACATGCCTTGTAGCAGAGAGAGACATAGTCTCAGACCTGGAACTTCTAATGCTCATTGCCATGTGACAGTTGGGAGAAATCAAAATAATTTCCCATTCCATCATTAGACTCTCTATGAATAGGTCACTTTGACTTTCATTTGAAAACCAGTGCATTATTATCTATCATGTCAACAAAAGATGTTGGCTGCAAATTTTATGACCTACATTTAAATTAGAGGTGAGCCTTGTTCCAGTTTACTGATGAATTCTGAGGAAGTGGAATCAGAAATACCACTCTGGAAACTCATGAAACTCAGCTCTAGAACATACTGTGGGCCCAGTCTTGCCATATGGTTTGACATTAGGCTTTGGGATTTAGCCCAAAACCACTCTGGATTTGAGACCAGCCTCGGGGTCTGATACTGCAAACCATCCTGGGGTACAACCACATGAGTACCTTGGTAACACTTTACAGTTTATTCAGTGAGCTCACTGAAAGCTCTTCAATTCAAACCAGTAGTACAAGACTGGAATGCTGTTTAACAGCAGTATTTCAGCAGTCTTGGAGCAGTAACAGCATGGCTTTTATGTTGCAGATGGGATTTGGCACAGCAGATAAACATTCACATTGCAATCAGCAACTGCAATCTCAATTGCAATATCAGCCACCTCAGTATGACTTGAACCCATTTAATCTAAGATTTCAAACAGTCCAGGCCTCGTGGTTGTCTATAAAATCTCTCCTCTATCTACTATGGTCATGGTCTAACTTCTAAACCATTTATACTAAGGTACTTTGTTATCCTATTTATCTGAAGAATCCTTCCCAGAGATAGTTTGCATAGCAGAACCTACAACAAAATGTCCATTATTTGGGTGGTTCAGAAGAGCATTGTTTCCAATAAAAGACCTAGCTTTGACAATTAATTAATAGCCATCTTTCAAAGATCAAAGAATAGAACCTGATCAGGAACAGATGCTGTCATGTGTAGTTATTTACATTTTCCTGTCTGATATCCTAACATGTTTTTCATGATTTTTCTCCCCTCTGCAATGGATAATTCCACAGTTTTATGAAAGAAAATTGATGCATCTGTTCTTGGCAGATGACAGCATACCTAAGACTGTGCTGCCCTTGATCTGTGCATGGAATTTTTCCCAGCATGAATGGGAGTTTCACATCTGTGTGACCACAGTCCAGAAAGGGAAAAATCCTGCCGTCCTCAGGGAGTTTTTCCTGGGGAGTGATATTTTTCCTAGCAGTGATATATCACTGGGCAAAAGGGCTGCAGGCTCAGATGTAAAGACTGGAGAGTGCTCATAACACACAGGCTTCTGTCTTTCCCTTCCTGTGAGGGTAAAGTCATGAATATTAGAATGGTGCATCCCTATTCTGTACATTTGAATGTCTGCAAAGAAATCTGGTATTCCAGGTGCTTCAAGACAGTATGTGCTGATGCTGACTCCGGTTGGACAGATGATGTGCCCAAGCAATAAGATCCTCTTGTCACTGTTTTTGTCAGTAATTCAAGTTCAGACACGCAGATTCATTAAGGAAAAGTAAACTCTACTTAAGCTTGAACTGGACAAAAAGTGTATGTTGGTTAAGTCTAATGATACCAAGATCAATTGCCATCTAGAGAAACTGGAAACAAAGACAACAAATAAGACAACAAATGTAGTTAAAAAAAAAAAAAAGATGGCAACTGATATGGAAATAGCTGAGAGAGAAGGGAGGAAGATGACAGAAATTATGGCAGGGCAGTAGGCAGCAGAGAACAGATGGAGAGAGAGGAAAAATCTCTTATTTGAAGTGAGATTTTGTGAGCAGGCATATCCTGTATATAGGCCACCCACCCATGACACATGGATATTGAAAGGGTGTTATTCTACCCCTTATACATAGCACTGGCTTTCCCTGTAACTAGGAAAACATTTATTTTAAAAATTGAATCAACCCTGACTAAAACATGGGTTTCAGTTACAGGAAGAATAGGTTCATGAACTCCGGCTAGATTTCTGAACCCTGCCATCTCAAATACAAAATAAAAAAATCTCATATCTGAAAAACTCAAGCTCCAGGAGGTTCACCTCTCCCTGGATCACCATGCAAACTACCCAGTAAGGGGTTTCAAACTGCACATGAGGCAGAATAGCTGCTAATACTAACTTTTAAGCCACTGAGAAAGAAGAAAAATACAAAAAATGGGTACAGTGAGTGCCCTAGATAGCAGAGATACTTCCTTCTTCTGCTCTGAGGCAGTGTTCATAGTCACAGCACCCAAAAACTCACAGTAATCTAGACAACTATTAATGCCAAAGTGGGACAGATTCAAGTCTTTCAAAGTGTGATAGAGAGAGTTCTCCAAACCCTTCTGTCTCTTTGCAATTCCTAAAAGCTGGGTAGATTTGTAGAGCAGTCCTCCCCTTCCTTTTCTAAATAAAAGGTTTTGCCAGCCAGTGCAGCCTCACTGGCAACTGCTGAGGATCTGCAGCAGTGGAGGTATGATGTGAACTCGTAGGCCACATGAGGAGGAATTTGGCCCCTTCAGGATATCTGTGTGGTCCTACCTCAGCAGTGCAAGCAATGCTAGCAAAATAGGCTTTAGAAAAGCAATGGGCTTGTTGAGTATGAGTATCACGAGTATCCAGGACCTTGATATTATCCCTTGACAGGGGTAGTCCCTAACTCATGAGGGAGAAAGATTTAGCTGGTATAAGCATTTTACTTCTGCCGAATATTTTGCAGCTTTCTGAAGACACATATCTACACAGCCAGCTGCTATTAGACATGATGTGGCATATAAACCTTATTTTGATCTCATACCACTTTTACATCACCACAGCCTCACTGATTCAAGGCTCTGTAAGTGATATGAGCTGTAGATGGAATCCAACCTGTTGCTTTAACTTCATGTAAATTAAAAGGTAGATTTAATAACTGATCTTCATGCAATTACTTTGGATTGCACCTGAGGATAATAAAGGTCAGAAACTTGCAAACTTTTGTTTGCCATAGGGGTGTTTTTAGCGTTCCCAAAAACATCGAGTTATTACTTTCGACAAGATCTTCCATTCCATCTCCTACCTGTCCAGAGTCATTCAGTGCATAAGTAACTGGACTGTATAACGGTTTGACTAGCATGTGAGCAAGCAAAGTCTCAACTGGTTACATCTGAACAGATGTGGCATTCTGGCCATAGCTTTTGGTGTTGTTTGTGCCTACCAACTCAAACATATCACTGTGAATTCAGCAGCTCTGTCTTCCCCGCATATTGAGACCCATCTCCTGCTTGTATAGAAGGACCTTAGAAAGCTTGCCACGTTCAAGAACAAGGCTGTTCTGTTTGTTGTGGATGTTTACGTGACCAGATATACTCTGCAGAACAGTACTTGAAAAATATCTGTGGCATGTGCTTCATCCCAACCACTCATTCCCTTTTCTTGACCTGCCCTTTGTGGAGAGTGTGGAATGTTAAACATTTCTTGTTGGTCTGCCCAGCCTCCTGCTCTATTTACACTTACTCTCCCATTCCCTTATCCTGGGGCACCTTTCAGGATATTTTCTTTCCTGCTCAAAGTAATAGTGTTGGTAGGGCCAGATTCTTCAGCAATTAGGAAGTGGAGCTGGTTATGAAAGCTGGAGTCTGTATCCACTGAAGCTGCATGTGGAATTAGAAATAAAAAGCAGTAGAAAAAAGTAAGGATTCAATCATGCATTGTGTCTTACTAAGATTTCCTTTAAATCATCCCTTTTTCTGCTACTCTGAGAAAAACTATTTTTGAAACAGTAAGGAAAAATCTGTTCTGCAGAAACATTTATTCTCAACATAAACAAGTTTTGGGCTCTTGAAACCCACTAGATCAGTAATAACAAAGCCATCTCTGCTGCACTGAACAGACTATGCAGAGAATGAGCCTCAGAGCAGAACAGCCAAGAGCCTGCACTTTCATTCAACCTAATTTACAGATTTTATTTTGAACTATTATAACAAAACTAAGCAATCTGAACACTTACTTAACACTTAGTCAGGTTTGTTCCTGTTTCACTAAAACAACTTAGAAGATGCTTTAAAATAAAATAAAACAAAACTCTTGGGGTTTTGTTTTCGTTTTCATTTTCATTTTTGTTTTTGTTTTTTATGTGTAGATGTTTTTATATGTGTGTGAGGTAGGTTAAGAATTGAGGGAAGCAGATGGACAAGAAATACTCAGTCACCCAGAAATTTGAAGTGAATAAGAATTCAGCTCTTCCCCCAGACTTCAGCTATTGCTTCAGAATTCAGCTACTTTCAGAGCTTTATGTCACCTCCTGAAGTTGTGCTGTAATGCTACAGCTCCCATATATGCTGTTTAATTTCCTATTTCAGTTTCGTGTGTTATTTAATAAACACAGTGCCACCTCCTATACTTTTGAGTTATCCTTTGCATTAAAAACAAGCTATGAAAGAGAGAAGATGCTTTCAGTAATGAGGTTGCAATATAAATATAATTTTTAAGGAAAATCCACAGAAAAGCATGGATGAGCTTCCAAACCTTTTTTAAAGGACACTCCTCAAAAGTCCTGTTAGATTTGAGCTCCTATAATCCCACCATCATGGTGCTAAATATATAATATACAACATCAGAAACATTGGTGCTGCGTGGATCTTAATCACAGCTGGATTACTTCTGAAAGTTCATACTCTTATGTACTGATATAATATAGTACATAGTAAGGCCCCTGCCAAGATTCTGAAATGTGCCTAGTAAGCACAGACACCCTCACACTTTAGTCATTTTGCATGATCCAATTTACAGAGCCTGCTGAAAATACTTGCAGCCAGTGGAGGGGGGTTCAAAACCCAAAGGTGAGGCTTTGTTAAGTTTGGCGTTTAGCTGTGGATCTTAACAAAAGATAAAGAGATGCAACAGTATTCAGTGGCTTGGTAACAGTGACACCAAAAATAGGCACACATGCCAGTGTCGCATTGGCTTAGAGTGTTCCAGCTGAAACGCTGCCTGTCTGCCTCAAATGGTCGTGAGTTTCAGATCCAGCTGCTGGCTGCCTGCTGAGCTTTGACCTGAGCTATAGCACAGTGATTAGGTCTGTGCCTAAAATCGTAGCCAGATCTTGGTGTGTTTCTTGGTGATAAAGGGTGCCTGCAATGGGAGATGCAAAGCAGACCCACGGATTCCTCACCCTTTCATCTACAAAGCAGGATAAAAAGAATCTTGGCAGTGGCAAAGGACTGCACAGTTCATTCATTCATGTATGCCAGAGGGAAGCCAGTAAGTTTCACAGTGAGATAAAAAATGTCTGGAAGGTCTGGCTGAAAAATTGCACTGTCATACTTCTCTTTGCTGTTGAATGGGTGACCAACCACATCTTATCAATAAAGCTATTATTCATGATCTCATCTATCCGATGAAAAGATTCTTGGGGGATATCTGAAAATAACTTGGTTTTCAAGGATTTAAAGGAGGAGAGGGTAGGAATTCCATGCAAAGCCCATGTTCAAAGCATCTAGATTCCTTGTGGTTTCTCATCTTCCTGGAGGTAAACTAATAAGAGAGAAAATGTGTACCAGCTTCTGTGTCATTGCACAGGAACACTGTAAGATCATCAGAGAGATTTACTCACTAAACACTGAGAAGTTTATTTAAGGTACGTTTCTGCCCTGCATGGAGATACACAGTGGTGTGGCTGTATGGAAAGAGCCGATTCAACACTGATTCCTTTACCTGCTTAAATGTGAACACAGAAGTGGGGAAACCTCCTGGTCAGGCATGGAAGCAGCTTGGAATCTGGGAATTAGGGGTTTAGGCCAGGATAAATCTTTTAGCCATTCTGTACATTTGTTTACACTCTGGGGAAAAAAAAAAAACAACAACAACAACACAACATAATAGCACTTCATATGGGTTTTCATGGCAAAAACCAACCAAACAAGCAAGCAAGAACAAAACAACCACAACAAAGTTAAAAGCTGAGAAATGCTGCGTTATCTCCATAGAACAGAGGGATGGGACAGTGCACATACTTAATGTTGAAACAGACACTGAGGACAAACAGAAATGCCATGTGGGCAAGCTTGGATAAAAATGTAAGCCAAAACCCCACAGTCCATGAGGTCAACAGAACAAGGACACTCAGAACTTTGTAAAATTTCTGGGAAAGATGTCCAGTGCACAGTGGATCCACTGCATATGGACAGTAAGCTCAACTCTTCCCAAATATTTGGTAATTACTGTGTGTGGTGTAATTGCTGGTGCCAAGACAAGTGCTCAGCACTGAGAAAGGCTGGTGATGAAAGTCAGCGTACAGCCACCTCCACGCCCTAAGGAGTAAGAGCAAAGGCAGCCCTACTCAGGGATGAGGGGAGCAGAGATAGGTGGCAACCCAAAACATAATGCCTACTGCTGAAAAACCAAGTCACTCACTGCCCACCTCAGGCACAAGGAGGTTTTACTCCCTCTGAGGTGATTCCAGTCACTTTCCCCAGAACACTGTCCCCAGCCCCAAACCAGGCATGGAGCTACCAGGTGCCAGAACTTCCGCACAGACAGGTGGTATCGTTTGAACTCATTGCCAGGAGGAAAAGAACAACTTGAAGATGGTTGAGGTAATGATACAGCATTGAGATTTAATTGGGATTACCTATCATGTATTAGGATTCTCATAACTTCTGGTGTCAGTGCTGAGAGTCTGGGTGAGAAGTGTTTTCACTGACAGAGCTGATAGAAAAACTAAAATAGGAACTGAAGTGTGCAGGAAGTGAAATCAAGGCAGATCCAATTTTCCCCACTCCTGTCTATATCAGGAAACAAACCGAAGCTTGCACAGAAAGGGGAATCACATTGTTTCTAGCATGGTCTCTCTCTCTTTGTTATCTGTAGCCTGAAGTTTTTGGAAGCCTGTGCTTAAACAGTCTCAGGTACAGGAATGGGGCAGTCACCTTCACTGGTAGCAAATGTAAGTTTTGCAGCTGATTTGATTATAAGCCTTGGAAAAGGAACCTTAGTAATCCAAATGTGAAATACAGAGCATCCAGGTAGTCAACATGAAATTACAACATGAAGTTCTTGTTGTAAATAATAAAAAAAAAAAAAAAAAACAACAGAATAAACCTATAGCTTTGGAGTTTTATATTTGACAAAAAATTCTTGAAGCACACCTTGTTCCTTCTGTGATGACTTTAGTTCAAAGGACAGTCATTGTGAAATCTGAGATATACAACTTTGTTTACAGAATGAGAAAATTCTGATAAACCACTTCCATGTCATCACACGCCTGCCCTTTGGGCTAATCATGTTTCCATACTGAACTTAATAACAACCTTCAAGAAATGGATTGTGCCCTAAGAAATCAGCATTGTGCCCTACTACTATTCTTTATCTCCTGATAGTAACAAACTGTATAAACACATCATAAAGCCCTGTTCAAACTCCCCCTGCCCCAAAAGCAGATAAATTTTTCCTCGGACCATTTGCTGATAACTTTACCTGCTGCAGGGCCTGGTGTAAGCTTCTGAGATATTTCCCTCCATTTTGCTTATTTGTACCACTGCGCAAACAGTCTGCCGTTCTACATTATATAAACTCACTTCATAGCAAAAATAGCAATACCTGTTCTTTGTCTTTGCAGCCCCAACACTGCCCCAGAATGTCTGCAGTGACATTAATCCCAGCAAGAATTTATAGAGGAAGAGGTAGGGAGAGAAGAAAAAATATCTAGTCCTTCTTTTTGGACATGATATGGAATTAGCCTGAAGATAAAAACCTGTCTGAGCTACAGTTACCTGAGAAAGTGACCAACTACCAGGAGAACAACAAACTGAGTTACTTTTAGCCACTGTTTTCTTTACTAAATCCTGCTAACTCACAGTTCAAGCAAAGCAAAGTTTACATTAAGTGCAATGCATCGGTATCAATAAATTGATGCTATGTTGAATTAAACCAGTTGAAGATGAACTAAATTTCTTCATTTTTCTAGCAAGAATTTTTCACTGAATCATACATTTATTACAGACTGTTAGTTATTCACTTAAGTTCTTGATTCCTAACAAAAATAAAAAAGTCTTTCTGTGACATTCAGACCCAGATCTGGGTCTTTGGCAGAATGTTCTTTCTGTCTAAAAGACTTGAACCAGACATGGATTTTAAATAAAAAAGATTCTACCCCTCTTCCTCAAAACTAAGAATAATATCACAAAAACTATAATGAAATGATCAAACTATTGTAGAGTGTATAATATGAGGATCTTTGTCATTATCACCTTGAGTTGAACTAGAACAAGGAAATTATATATTATCAGGTCACTTTGAAATGTTTGGAATTTGAAGACAAGTGAATCTGTCACAACTGTTTCACAGGAGTATATTTCACTTTATAAGTACACATTTCAAAATTTCTTGTATATACTTTTGAATCATTGGATACAAGCTGGATGTGAGCAGTATGGTAATTCCTGAGCAATTTTGTCTGCAGAATGTATCCAGTCATTCCATACAGTCTTCCAGTGCTTTGGTACCTACTGAGCTTACAATACGAAATGAAACAAGAATACATTTGCAGGTAAATATCTAGGAAGGGAAGGTGAAGTGGTTTGATTTATAGTATAAGAAGTTCTCTAATTGTTCAGGTTAGTAGGCATACAGTCTTGAAAAGTGTGCTCTGAAAATGTGGAAATAATAGAATGCAATTCATTCTTAGAATAATCAAGTGACTTAAATCATCTGATTGTGAGTACAGAGTTCAATGTGCATTTTCTAAATGTTCATAGGTTCTTAATTGTTCGCAGCAATTTTGACCTACATCAGTAAGACAGAATAAGTTCCCTTTTTTCCTCTCAGACCTTCATTTTTCCCACCTGTAAAATATATTGATCTGTAAAAAATATGTTAAATAATGATAGTAGCCTAATCAAAGATGGACTTTTTGCTTAGGGAATAAAAGACGCATAGATATTTTGTTTGGGGAATGGTATCCCATCAAAAAGAGAAACAAGGCATGAAGAAGGGCATTTGTTATTGGATGCATTTGAACTTAATTTCCAATGTTAACAGCTTTTTCTCTGCATAAAACAGAAGCAGGAGTTAACCAAAGAAGTTCCAAGTTAAATTCTCAGTTTTCCATATCAGTAAGAGAAATTCCTCCAAACCCACAAACTCAGCCTTTTCACTTTGTGCTGAAAGAGTGAAGCTGGTAGCCAAACCTCAGTATGCTACACATTCATTGGAGTAGCATCCATTACATGGGTAATAAATTGGCTCCAGAGGAAGAATTTTCCAGCTCCGATGAGCTTCCAATAGCAAAGCGCAGGTGTTCCAAAGAAGCCCTTGGTTTAGATGTGGTGAAAGAATTTTAAAGGTGATGAATCAGAACTATTACTTTAGAACAACTACCTAGTTTTTATTTCTAAATTACCCATTTGCATTGCACCTCCTCATCTCTATATACTCAGTCTGAAATGCTCCTTTCGTTTGCCAACATCACTGGCCACCCAGTGCTTTCAAACAGTGTGTTCTGAGAAAGGGAAAGCTCAAGAGTGTTTGCAGCTGCCCACTGCCAGAATGAGCCCCCAAAAGTAAATTTCCAGGGTATGGCAGTCATTTTGGATAGCCATAAAAATGAAATGCAGAACCATTTCCCTCTTTTAGATACCTAAATTTACATACCTTGATATCCTCACCGTGATACCATAGCATCACAGCAAAATGAGGAAGTGCAGATGAAGGGTGTGATGGCATCAGCAGGCAAGAACAGAAGATAGCCAAGACAAATTGGTGGCTTGGCCTTTTAGGGCATGCTAGAAAACAAAATACAAGGCCAAGACTCTTGGGAGAGCACTTAGTGTGATGGTTGTCTATGCTAATATATAGGACTTTCAGATCATCATGCTTTTTGTCACTCATGCTGCTGGATTTTGTTGCTATGGGAGGCTATCACACTTTTCCTGTGTACAAATCAGAAACTGCCATAGCCAGAGCCCGAAGCAGAATGCAGGAGTTTACTTTGAACATCTCAATCACATTCTTTAACTTCTGTGAGGTTTCCTGCCATTAATAGATGCCACAGTGTTTGAAAATAAATTTTTGTGGCACCTTGTTGCTGAGTTGGCATTTCAAGTCAGGTTATATTCTAAACCTTTTCTTTTTCTGCAGGAAAATGAATCTCTCTACATTTCTGCCACCTTAGATTCCACATGTCTTGTCAAATTACCTTCAAATTCACACATTGGAACTGTTCAAGTCTCTAAGGTGTAATAATAGCTCAGAAAGAACAAAAATTTGTTCAGAAACTGCCCTTTGAGTTCTCAGATCAGAAACAAAAACAGTTTAAATCAGCATTTCTTAAATGCATACAAATGCATGTTTAGTTTTAAGAGAAAATAAGTTAATGCTACATGAAGCTTTTCAACTTGCAAGTTTGAAATGAACTTTTCCTCCTCTCCACCACATCTGCAGTTCACCACATGCGGACAGGCAATCTATGTTTTTGTTGAAACAGAAAAATGCAGTAAAATAATATGAAAGCGGTCATAGCCACAAATGGCTTCTGTGGAGTCATTGAAATGTTTGAAAATAGCACTTCATGATGTTTTCTTCTAGGCAATTTTTGCTGTCTCCCACACAGAAGGCTGCCAAAGACCCCACACTTACCAGGCAGTGCTCCTCACAACACCAAACTGCTGTTTGATGTACCAGTGCCTCCCTGGATAATCACAGAATAGTTCAACATGTTTGTTGATGAACGTTTCAAAGATACATTTTGGTTCCATTATTTTCTGGTTTATACCTCTTTCAAGACCTTGTATGACACTAAGCCACCATCTGCTGGAACTCAACTTTTACCTCTCCCGACCACGTGCCAATCAGGTGATATTACACTGAAATCCATCCCATCTGTGTATTTGAGGACAGCCTTTACATCTAGGCTACCTCAGTATTTCCTTTCACACTATTTCTGTCCTGCCCCTTCAATGAAATAACCACTCACAGCCTCAGATATAGGAGATATCTTTCCATAAGCACTAATTCCCCCTTGCTTCTCATTCTCCCAGCCTACCACCATCGCTGGTGTGAATTCTGGTATTAATTAAGGATATGAAGGCAGGAGATTTTGACCCTTCCAACATTCTAAGGTCTCCTCTCTGTGAAGAATAACATTATTTTTGTCATTATCCCAAGTCCCAGATTTTCCTTTTTGTCAATAGAAATTAATTTCCCCTAGTTACTGCTGCACACAGAACCACATAATCCCTGTTCTTACAGAGTTGTGCCATGCTTCTCTTTCAGCTTGCCTTCAGCGTGTCCCTGCTCCCCTGAGTACTCCACCACATGCTGACTCTAGGAAGAAGCAGAAATCAGTCATTTGGAAATGACATTGTGCTTGTGTCAGTAAAAGCCTCCATCCAAAAGCACCTTTTAAAAGCAAAACTTCTGGAGGAAAGCAGAAAGTCAGAACATTTGCCTAGGATGCTACAGTAGATGGCTGTTCTATCTAGGAGGGTGTCTGCCAGTAAAATAGAAAGAAGACGCCTTCACTTTAACAGCACATTAATCTCCCTCTTGCACAGACGTTTCTCCACATCCATCACAGCCAGAAAACCTGCCCAGACCCTTACGGTTTGCAGTCTATGTCCAGCCCTCCCAGTCTCTATCAGAGTACCTCACCAGTTATGTTCCCAGTCAAACCACAGTTGAACAGGTTTCTTTCCGTTTCCTGTCTCAGGGAAGGCAACCTTTTTAAACTGGCTTTTAGCAGTCCAGTCTGCATTTGAGATACACTGACTGTACCAAAAGTTGCTTTCATAAGCCTATGATATGCACAGAAGTAGCCTGGGGTTGAATGATGATCCTCTCTTCTCCCAGTGAAAAGTAGGACTGAATTTGACTGAATCGTCAAGGAACGATTGGATGTTGTGTTGAGGGACATGGTTTGGTGGGAGCTATTGGTGATAGGTGAACGGTTGGACTGGATGATCTTGTAGGTCTTTTCCAACCTTGGTGGTTCTATGATTCTATGATTCTATGATAATTTTTGTTACCTGATTGTTTCAGGAGCACTCTTGTAATTGGTTTGCAGACTGCACATCAACATGCTCCTTTCACTAATAATCAGTCAGGAGCATATTCTAGCCAGGCATTTGGTACATTTTTAATTAAATGACTTCACAGTACATCCACTCTTTGAAGGTGAATACATCCAACATTGTTAAAAATTACTTGTATGCTCTTACTTCGGCATCAAATTCTACTGAATACCCGTGAAAGTCTTTCATTCTTCACCCTTAGCAAGAACTGCAACTAGCTTACTGTAGTAATAAGAATATTAAACAACTTAGTCTGCCAAAAATGGTTTACTTGCCCATCCTAGTGGGCATCTCCAACTATTTTGCCCATTTTTACAGGTCTCTAGAAATATACAAAATTGAAAAAAATTACTCTTGAAAATGCTCAGATGAATGATGTAGTTAATAAGAAAATTTTTCCTACTAATAAATTAATACTTTTTCGTATAAACACTTTTGGACTTCGCAGTAATGCCATCGGACAACAAAATGCAAGCTTTATTGTTTCGTTTTGTTTTCTAGGGTAGTATCTCAATTTTATTTTAGTGCTTACTAAGTGCTGGCTCGTCATCCCATTGAGACTTAAAGCTCAGATTCATAGTTAATGGAGCATAGGCAATAAAGCTCCTATTCATAGCTAGTAAAGCACAGTCAAAAGCGAGGCAAAAATCCCAGTTTTTACAGGTTGCTAGGAAATAACAGCAAAAAAACACTTCTCTGTAAATTCAGAACTCTTTAGAATTACCATGACCATCTGCTATGATATACTGAAGTATCAGCATGCCCTAGTTGTACATTTTTTCCCTCAAATATTGTCTAAAATAGATCAAGCAATTACAGGTGAGACAAAATTTCCATTAGGCAACTTATTTAACAGGTCTATTTTATGTGCCATATTCGAGAGAGATCAAGATAGCTGCCAACATTATACTGTGACTAAATTATATATTACAGCACTGTTGCAGTAACTGTAGGAGACTCCATTCTCTTTGTTCTATGTGAAAAATCCTCCAGGAAAAAATGTTCTGTTCATTTAAACATAAATAGGCAATGTGATTGAATATTCTTCAGCTTCATAAAATCACACTTGGTAGCACTGTTGATTGAACTGGGCTTTACAAACTTTGTATTTACTCCTTTCTTTTATGCAGAGCCCTACATGGCACTCCTGTGAGCTCCTCTGCTTTGAAGTGCTGGAGTGTGTGGGTCTGTTGAAAACTGAAGGACAGATCTGCAGACTACAACAGATATGTAACTATGCTGAATGACTAAATTACTGGTTAGAACTCAATGAATTAACTACTTTATTAAATGCCAGCTAGTAGAGATTGTAGAACTACTTTATCAGCAGTGCAGACAGCTCTTCACCCATCACTCAAAATACAAACTTCCAACTTGATTTTTTTTCCCAAAGGCAGTATTTCTTGCTGTCTCCTAATAGGATCTTTTTAACCACTCCCTTACTAGTACTGCTTAGTAGAAAACTCTTCCAGTTCCTCCTGTATCTTGTCCACCTACAAAAAAATGCTTCTGTCGCTAGGATGCAGCTGTAATTACCTTATGTCATTATGCTGTGTTCAGACATCTGGCAGCAAGATAGCTGGCTGGGCCCCTAGCATTGGATGAGGACAGGCGAGGGGTCCTTTTCTTTCTGCATATGCATCCTCTGGGTGCATGGATGTGCCCACACAAACTGGAGGTAGGAGTCTGTACACTGGATAATTTATAAAAACTCCTTATCATAAGTTTTTGACCTTATTAACATGAAGTTACATTCTTTTATTTGTAGTTTTCAGATGAACTTGATACACATGGAAAAATATCGTCCCTCACATGTGCACATGGGAGGCAGACTCTACTCTTCATTTTATTCTGGGCTTTGCTACTCTTCACTTGCATTACACAACATACTATGCTTGCACTAGGAAGATACAAGTATTCCATGTGCAATGTCCTGAATGCTCTAAGTGAATAAGAGCTAAAATCTGTTATTACCACAGGCCATCTGCTCAGGTAGTAATACTCAGTGCCCTACAAATCTGTCTGTGATTACTCTCAGACCAAGTAATGACACTTCCCTTTAATGTCAGTTTTGACTTGTCTCCAGGGAGTAAAGGACATAATAGTTTTGAATCAGTTAGCACACTGAATTGCTTTTAAAGACCAAATTGAAACAGTGACTGACACACTGATTTGTAGCTCTTAGGAGTTATAATATCATTACATTTTCAATTTTTGGCCAAGTTCTAACCCAGCACTCCAGCTGTGGAGTTTCACTGTTTTATGTTTCTGTCCCTAAGTTGCAGGATTCACTTTACAAGGAAATGCTTTGGTGCATGTTATACTCTTTGTCATCAATGACAAACTCTTGTCTGTGCTTTCATTTCCTATAAAAGGGAACAAGTAGTTTGTGTTTTGCCAGAAGAGTGATGCTATCAATATCTTGCAAAATCTACAAGCAGCTCATTCATCCATATGTTCACCAAACGCTCTTCGGCTCTATCTGGGCACCCTGGATCTGTATAAAAGCCATCTGGAACCATGCGTTGCCAACTTCTGATCTTAAGTACAGTAGCAAATTTCTGAGATCATCCTCGTTAAAATGGCTAAATTTGGAAACATCATAAAAGTGCACTGCAACAGAGGAGCCTGTTGGATGTTTCGTATCCTCAAAGCATACTCCAGTGTTTTCTTCTAGTCTTTTTAAAGAAGTATAAAAATAGTAAACAGCTTGATCTGCATCAATTCCAGAATAAATTCTGGGGGCAATTTATCTATCATTTGTATTTTATCTAAATGTCTTTGTTCCTTTTTTATCAATTGTATTTTAGAAGAAAATTAATGGCATTTGTCATTTGAAGCCTTTGTCTCCTTAAATGCACCTGTCATTCAGTCTTGCTTTACCCTTGGTCTGTTCGTCCACTGACATTTCCTGTGTGAAACTGTTGCTCACACATTTTGCCATTTCTGTCAGAGCTGGAGTCACTGACTGGGAGATATCTTAGATTTTTGTGAGGGCAGAAATAATATCTCCCAAAAACATTTACAAAACTCAGAAGTCTATAGATGTCATGGGGAACTATAGCTTGCTGGAATCCCTCAGCAGAGCCAGCTACTGAGTTACTCTGTCTTTAGCAGATAGTACTACTATTGCAGCAATAACATAGGCAAGTATTGACGCTAAATGAGATTTTACCTCAGTTGTGTTTTCATGAGTCTAAGCTGACAACTTAGAACAATCCTTCAGATTTTGATGCTGTCAAATTGGATATTCAAAACAATACAATGTTCAGTTTTTAACATTCTGCTGATGTTGCAAGTATAATGTTTATTAGAGATATTTTAAGAAGACAAGCTTGTGAGGTATAGAATACTTATCAGGGGATTTTCATTGGGCTAGATGACTTAGAGGTCAACATCCATGCTGAGAAGTATCACAGAATGACAGAATCATGGAATCATTAAGTTTGGAAAAGACCTCTAATATCATTAGGTCCAACCGTCAGCCCATCCCTACCATGCCCACCAACCATATCCCTCAGTGCCACAACCAAGTGGTTCTTGAACACCTCCAGGAACTGCCTCACTGCTCTTTCTGAGAATATTTTGTTCCTAATATTCAATCCAAACCTCCCTTAGCACAACTTGTGGCTGTCTGTACTGCTTCACTGTTCTGTTTTAAATCAGCAAATTGAGAGTTCTAAATAAACAAATAAATAGAAAAAAATTAGGCTGAATGAGTATTTACTCCAATGTGTCTTTAGCACATCCTATTATACCATTTTTCTCTGTTATTATTTCATGCTCAGAAACAACAACAACAGTTCATTCATTCATGGCTATCTGGAATGCCTTTTGTGCAACAGCTTTTATCAGTGAAATTAATACTGAAATGTACACTGAAAATTGAGCACTGTCCAGGTTACTGATATATTTTAGGGTTAACTTGGTGGTTGTGTTTCATTTTGGGCTTACTCTATTGTCAGAAAAGGCATCAAGGAGAGGGAAAGGTTCACTTGCTGCTGCAAATCAGTAAATGCTTTTGATGTCAGTGATTTACAGTAGCTACAGAAATGCTCCAAACTTTGTTTTCATTTTTGCTTTCATGTCACCATTTCTGAAGACAATAGAGACTGTTCCAGTAATGTATCTGTCCCACTGGATTACATAGTGCTGCTCCAATCAGAGTGCTCAGAGTTCATTTCATTTATATCAAGATTTCTTGGGAAAAACCAAACCAAAACCAAACCAAAAAACAAACAAACAAAAAACCCAACACAGTCATCCTTCCCTCTTAATCAGTTTTACATTTAAATAGGAGTATTGAAAAATCTGGTAATAACAGTCAAAGTTTGTTTGAGAATACCATTATTAAAACACAGGTCTCAGGTAATACACGCTGATCCAGTCTCAGCTTTCAAAGGCCCTTTTCCAGGTTAATAACTTTATACGTCTCCTGTACAGTTTTCCCTGCCCAGGGGTGCTCTCACCACCTCAAGAGTTACGTTTTGCTCTTATTTGTCTTTTTGTACCTTATCTCCTTGACACTTTTGTCAGGGGACATTATTCCTATTAAGTCAATGTATTGCTTGTAGGTAGGCTGATTTTTACTATTTTTCATGTAAGAATTGGTATCTAAGCACCAATTCAGCCAAGCTAGTCTTCAGGTTTATTATGTATGGACAGTGTATTAGATGATTTTACTTCGTTCCTTTGTTCTTGAAAGCGACTCAAGAGCTGTAGATGACGCAATGCCCAGGCGGTGACAAGGGAAGTGCCAGTAGATGGTGCTGAAGAACACACGGCAAGTCCTTAATTCTGGTTATTCATAGGAGGCGGCTGCTAGCGTTCAGCACACGCTCAAGAAAAGGAAAAGGAAAAGGAAAAGGAAAAGGAAAAGGAAAAGGAAAAGGAAAAGGAAAAGGAAAAGGAGAAGGAAAAGGAAAAGGAAAAGGAAAAGGAAAAGGAGAAGAAAAAAAAGAAAAGGAAAAGGAAAAGGAAAAGGAAAAGGAAAGGAAAAGAAAGGAAAAGGAAAAGGAAAAAAGAAAAGAAAAAGAAAAAGAAAACGAAAACGTAAAAGAAAAAGAAAAAGAAAAAGAAAAAGAAAAAAAGAAGAAGAAGAAAAAGAAAAAGAAAAAGAAGAAGAAAAAAAGAAGAAGAAAAAGAAAAAGAAAAAAAAAGAAGAAGAAGAAGAAAAAGAAGAAGAAGAAGAAGAAGAAGAAAAGGAAGAAGAGAAAAAGAAAAGATATCTGTATGTTTATCTAGCTTTCTAGTTAAAGCAGATTAAAGTCATTTTCTTGCAATATTGAGCAACAAACTCTCAGGGAAAGTGTTTCAGCTTTGTCATCAAAGACATGCTATTCCCTCTATTGCAGGCCTTATGTCAGAACCTTCTCCAAGCTCTTGTTACTCTAAAAAGCCCATATTTTTATATTCAATTATGTTCTCTACTCAAACACAGCTATTTCCTTTTTCGTTTCTTTATGCCTCAGTCCAGGCTAGCTATGCAGCCACTCTGCACAAAATCATTTTAAGACATTCACTTCTGCAAGGCAGTCAGGAAATACAAATCCATGTCGGTCACACCTTCTCCCCTTTGGAATATTACAAAGGAACAAGGCAACATTTTACTTCAAAACAAGTAAGCAAAAATAACTTTCTTCCTCTCCCCCTGAAAGACCTTCCCACTACTAGATTAACACAAAGGATGTGATCCCCCATTTTTGTCTGACTTTCATTTTGTGACCTGGTCAAGGCTAGGAACAGTCTGTAAGTTTTCACCTCGTATGAGTTGAAAGAGACCTTCAGGTTTCTTTCCAAAGAACAGAGAACTTCAGTCTTCTCCATTCAAAGCTCGGAAGATTTGAGATAGGAGGATAGATTTTAGGTTGAGGTGAGTGGGTGGGGAAGGAGCACATTTGAAATAGCATAGATTCGAGGTGGTGACAAACATAAATATGATTAATCTGTTTGAGGCCATTTAAATCAGTGACTCCTTCCTTGTCTTTTATTGTACTGAATTTCACAAATTGGATTCAGGAGACAAATCTGTCTGCCTTTCTCTTCTTTTGTTCTCATTACTTGCAGCTTACAATCTTTCTTAAATGATGGATGCTAGAAGTGCTGCCAATAAAATGCTCAGTTCCATGAGATCTTCCTTTTATCATTTAGGATATGGTCTCATTTGGCATATTGGGATGTTAATTTCAGAAAATTCTTCTGTGCCTGCCTGTCAGAGCCAGCCAGGGAGATGGCACAGGGGAAATCACATCATCACTTTGGTAAGAACTTACCCACATGTTCAATAGCACAATTCCACCAGTGGTTTAAGACATTACCTTGGTTTATGACATACTGCAGTTGAAACCAAGGCACATGCTTATTCCTTTCTGCTCCAGGGGTGACAATATCAGGCAGATACCTTTGAAACTTTTTTCTAATTTAAAGATCTCTAAAAAATGACAGTTCCTAAGCAGTCCTCAAATTGCCTTCAATGCAAAAGACATGTTAATCTCTACAAGTGAGGATTAAGATGACAGAGCCACATCCTTCTCCGCATAAAAAAGAATTAAACAGCCTCTGTCTGCACACAGAGCTGCATACAGCTGCTTTTCTGCTCCTCCACAAGCTCTGAGCACACTGTGAAATATGGAGAGGTCTTACTCAGGCCTCAGAGGTGCATTTGCACTGCTGTGTTAGAGGACTCCTGGATGCCAGGGCAGTAAGGGTATTAAATGTTGAGACACACAGCACTCAGCCTTCAGATCTTGAGGTAATTCTGGAGTGACTGGGGATGGCACATTTCCCATCCCAAGAGCCTGTAGCTCTCTTGGAAAGGCTCCACCAATTCTTGACAGTGGTTTGGCTAGACCACCCGCATCTAGTAACCCTTCTGTGTAGTTCTGCATCTGCCATATTCATAGTGTTACCTGCCATTCTACAGTCAAAAGGAGGACTGTGTAGCCAAAAAGGCTAACAGCCTTCCACATTCCTTTCAATTTTGCAACTGCTAAAATGTCTAGGACTTAAAACAAATATTTAATTCTTTCTTTAAATGGAGAAAATTTTTCTTCCAGCATTTGTCTAAGGAAAGTGACTCAACTTTGTCAAAAATGGTCTTCTATATGTACGCAAGTTTATGTTTCTGCTACAGTTTGTAAGAAAATTTTGCAGTGGAATAAAACCTGGACTTGTCCTTAAGCTAAGACTGCTAGTAAAGCACAAAGATGCACTATATTCTGCCAGATAAAAACACCAGAAAAGCTGGAAGCCAATATGGAAACACTTAATGAATTTTTCAGTATAGGCGCCAGCTACTGTATTTCATCAAAAGGGAGGAGGATCTGAAACTAAACAACATATAGGTTTTGTAAAATGTGTGTATCATAATCTACAGTGAAAATAATTAAGGTTTGGGGCACTGTAGTAACCGACACTAAGCTCTTTTCTTTAAAAATGAAACTATTGTCATTTTTAGTGGCTCAGAAATAATTTCTGGAGAAAGCTCATGGTATTATTTTTCTTAGATTTATATACACATGCTCTGATCATCTTATTTTATAATTTATGTAAAAAATCAGGTAAAAACATGAGGAAGTTGGTATTATTTCAGAGCAAAGGGTATATTTGTTTGTTGTTCTTTTCAGTTAGTAGAATGAATTTCAGAAGGTACTGTACTTTAGCTAGGAAGATCTACTGAGATCTTTGTCAGTAACGAGAGATACGTAGAAACTGAGCCAATCCTGTAACTGAGAATTACAATTGTAATCTGAGTCATTATAAACTGTACTGGATTGCCTGTGTTGTCATCAAAGAGATGCGGTATAGAATAGCAGAGCTGAGAGATCTGTAGGAATTCCCTGGTTAGATCCCTCAATAATCAGTCAGAAGTGATAAGAATATACCAACAAACCAAACCAGCTGTATTTCACATCAGCTTTCCACTGGAAGTGATCAGACAATGCAGTGCAATGGCTATTGGAGTTTCAGAGTGAGATATGTCTGGCTTTTAGAGTATTAAGGACACGGCTTTAGAACTTGATCTCCAAATTCCAATTGTACTTATGCATATACACCCACAAACACATCTTATAAAGTGTTTGTGCTAGTAGTGGTCATATATCTCCATATGTCTTCCCAACAGTATGTGGAATGATGCTGGCTGCATGAGCTGGCTTGAGTTGTATTGCTGAGTGGTCTAATATTACATGAAAAAATAATCCATATACCTTTCTTACAGAAGGTAAATATCACCAAAATGGAGAATAATTTTCTTTGCATGGATTCGGTGATATCCTACCTGTTACAATACAAGCTGAGTGAACTTTTTAGTTTTAAAATGATCTTCACTTATGGCTCAGATAGGCACAGGGCTCAAAATAAGACTCCTAGATGGTTTCAGTCCCTCTTCATTTCTCTCAGCAAGTTTATGATACCTTTTGCTCTTTGGGAAAAATCACTCCTGAAAACTCTGTGAAAGGCAAAAGTTATGGTTTCGGGTTAACGTGTGTCAAACTGATTTGTCTACAAAAATGAAGTAAGTATATTCAATAAAGGAAGAGGATTTCCAGGTAACAAATTGTCATGATAACTCCATGACTTATAGTGTTATGCAATCTCAAGGGCACTAATGTACTGCAGGATAAAATTCTACCCTTCACAGGTCTCAGGAAATGCATATTTATATGCTTCATCGTCTCTGTCTGATTTAGTGCTGACGTTGTAAAGTGCTCTGTAATCTACATCCAGGCTCCAACTGTACTTTAGGAGTACCATCAAGGAAATTAGCATTAATTAAATAGAGGAAAGATGAAAGACTCTAGGAAGCATTTAGGACCCAGTAATCGTGTTTTCTGAAGACGGAGACTGAGTGTGGTCAAATAAAGCTGCTGAGTGATTAGGTCAGAGGTTCCTGCCTCACAATCCCAGGCCAAATTCAGTGAAAAATGCTGAGCAGCCAAAGCTGGGAGGGGAGGGCAGCTCCACACTAGCTATTTCCATCTGAATGTGTTCCCTTTTCCTTCCCTGCCTGTCCTTACCATATAGCCACTGCCACCGGCTGTGAATCAGAGGTACCTCTCCAGCTCAGCTTGATGTTCCTAGGAGAAATGCTTCAGTTATACTTTAGCTGCTGGATGTCCAAAACCCGGAAATTAAACAGAAAAAGGGCTGAAATAATTGCTCATACAGGGGTTGTGTTGTAATGGTTTGAAGTACAGAACCTCTGTGTTCAGTCCAGCCACAGCCATGGGGGCTGTGTGAACAAACCAAACGGCAGTTCCTCAGAGCTGGGCCTGTGCTAAGAGCAGTAGTCACATAGATGAAGGAAGGTTTTGGTCAATACCTAATGCTGTAAATTATGCCTGAAGAGGTATACAAACTAGCCTAATTCCTATCAAACTTCTCCTAGAAATGACCAGCAGTCTGGATGCATCCTGCGCAAAGGACTCAAGTGAGGGTAAAAGGAAGGCCCAGAGGTAATCTTCAGAGAAGAAGAAAGGAAAAAAATACTATTTACAAATATTGAGATGGCTTGTGTGAAGTCAGTCCTGTCCACTGTTATTGATCTGAGCTGGAGATTCTCCCCAACAAAGAGAAGAGGTAAGTGGTAAGAGCTTAGCATTCAAGGCTGTGCCTTGGCATTGGTTTCCGAAGTATCCCACAGTCTGTGAATCTGTTGTGTCTGTGGCAAGGGGTGTCATTACCTGAGAAAGGCAGAGGTCAGACTGTGCTATAGAGACAAAGTGGGTCCTGGTTTCATGTTTTCTGTTTTCTGGGGACTTTTGGAACAATGCAGTGTGATCCATCTGCTTTACCAAGGTGCATGATGGCACTATAACCTGAGATTAGGGTATGAGGTATTCATGTCCAAAGACCCGGATTACTCATGGAATCACTTCCACTTGTCTGTAAGTGCATACTGAGCATAAAATGAAGTTCAGCAATTCTGTTTAGGAAGAAATTGATCTTCTCTTGGTGGAAGCAATCATGTAAACTGTAAGTATGTGAAAATCCAAACTGCAGGCTTTAGGAGCAGGTAACCAATAATCAGTAACTGACTAATTAAACAATATCCCCTATAATGAAGACTGGCTAGATTTTTATTCACATTTACTCAGTTATACACACTTATCAAATTATTAACTGCCAATTTGAAGACAATGTGTTGAAGAATTTGAGGTCATCGCTGAATCAGAATCCGTTATGAGGTAAATCTCACCCACCCAAATTTCTCCATCCATACAAGGGAAGTCACTACAATGTCAGAGAGGTGTGATGAGGATAAATTAGTTGATAATTGATAACCAATAGATAATGACCTAATAATTAATTAACAGTAAAGCATGATTTAAAAAAAAAAAAAAAGTTAAGTATGCAGCCTTCAATTCCCAACACTTCATTTAACAAAATAATTTTATTGTGATATTTTAGTAAAATTTTCATTCTGTTTTTATATTGCATTATGACAAAATTAGAAGAGCCCTTTAGTGGACAGTCTCGTCTGTCTACATGTGACAGATGTATGTGACAGACTGGCTTCACTCTTCAGAAAAAAACTGTTCCCATTAAAACTTCGAAGTCTGCTTCCTCCCTCACTGTGAGCGAGGCAAGTTAAAATGCTGAGACTGAGGTTGGGTGCATATCTGGGACAACAGCTCTTTGGGTGGATTCAGTGGCATTCAGTGTGGCTTTAGGTGTACTTTTGCTATTTGTGGAGCTGCAGTTTTAGGTAAGTATGAATGGCTGCGGCATGGTGGCTGATGTGTCCGTATCAGTGCCTACACAGTGCCCTCCCCAGATCAGTAGTGATTAATTTCCATGGCTCCCTGTGGGCCTTGCCAACAAACAGAAAATCTGTTGGACAGACTGTTTTGTACTTTGATGTTTTTCTGAGCATATCTTACGCAACGTATTGATGTTCAAGGCTGCATGTAGTTTGACAAAGACATTCAGCCAGCACAAATTAGTATCAATCAACTCTCGCTGGAGAAAGCAGACTTGCCTTGGCCTGAGCTGTTCTTGCCCTTGCTCGCATTGTCTCCTATTTCGGCAGCCATAGGGTGAGCTAGAGAACAGGTCTGCCTAAAAAACAACTACTCTGGCATGTGGGAAGGCCATGAAGACGTGAATGTGGGGAAAAACAGCAGCAACACCTTAAAACATTTATCCAAGTAGAGCTGAAAAGATCTGGATCAAATATAGGAAAGTAGCTGAGCTGCAGTTATCACAGGGCTCTTTGAAAACTAATTTATCATGCTGAGAGACATCATTAGACAGCTTCAGTTACAAGATATGTTATACTTAATATCAGAATCACCTTCACTTAACTGGTAAATACAGAGTAAACTTATTCTGCCAGAGATGCAATGTCTGATTTGGGAGTTTTGCAAGGATCAGGTGTTCTCCAGTCAGGAGTTCTGATTTCAGTACATGCAAGGGTCTAACAGTACTCAGTACAAGTACTAAACTAATCATATGTTACTGCTGTTTAAAGGCCCTTGGTATATACCAGATATATATGTATGTATGCATATACATATGTGCACATGTACATATATGTGTGAGTGTGTGTATAAAAATATAAGTTAAAATAGTTTTTAAAATATATGTCTAGGGTCAAGATTAAGGAAAGAAGAAATATATTGCAAGGAGAAGGAATTTCTGAAAATGAACATAAAACTTATTTAATGATAATTCCACAAATCTGCATCCCCATAGGGGAAAGAAGAGAGTGTAAGGAGGGTTTGAATGACTCGCCTAGGTGCTGCCAACTTAATGCAAGCCATAGTTCAGCATGGAAATCCTTGTGCTGGCTCCAGCCAGCCTGGAATCATGTCCTGAATTTTCAGTGGGGGAGTGGAGGATGGGACAAAACTCATCGCTGCTGCTGTTATTAATGAAACTTGCACTGATTTTGATTTATCAGAAGAAGGATGTATCCAGTTGTTAAAGCATGTGTTAGTTCATAATTCACACAAAATATGCCTGAAACGTGCAGACTATACCAGAGCAAATTTGCTTCAGGTATAGAATTTATCGCAAAGTCATAGGCTGGGCAATGGTTTTCACATCTACTTTTGAGTTACTTTTCAAAAAAGTAACTTTTTTCAAAACTGTTTACTGTGTTTATACGGAACATAAAAGCACTGCAAATGCCTGTGTTTCTGGATTATACACGGGATGAGAAATCCTAGACTGGTCCTCTCCTCAACTCCATGCTTAAGCGCAGTTTATTCTTCATTTGAGATGCAATGAACCGGAAATAGAAGAAATAACATTTTGCTTTTTTGTCCTTCTTTTCATTCCACTATTCATTCAGATTTCTTCCGTGTATTTAAAGTACGTGCAAAAATCTGGAATCTATACCTAAAATGACAAACTTTTTGAAGACTAGACACTGATTTTGTAACAGTTTCTCAAGCCCTTTGTAGCCTGGCTGCTAGATCTTTCCTTCTCCATCACTTCCAACATCATTTTATGTAGTTGTCATCATAGAAATCATGAACACTTTAAATGATGTTACAACTGAAACAGAGCTGTCAACATAGCCTGTCACTGCTATGATATTTACTATGTTTCATAGAATAACTAAGTTCATGTTCTGCAAAAAGCATGAAAACATGAAATTACTACATAAATTATGAAGACCCTCACAAAAAAAAAAAAAAAAAAAAAGACAAAAAAAATAAGAGTAAACTTTTATTTATTTTTATTTATTTCCAAATGCTGTCATTTCTGGGGTGACCTGAAGGTTTGATTCCTCTTTTGCAAAATGCTGGGACTGGCAAGGCTAAATGAAGAAATACAGTGCCTAGCTTAAAGCATTAAGTCTTTATAGTAATGTGCATATTGTATAAACAGACGTTGGCATATTTGTAAGAATAACTGCACTGATAAATTTAATGCACATTTCAAATGATTCTTACTTAAATATATCTTTTTTATTTGGGTAAAAGTGCATGGAAACTGATCATGTCACAGAGATCCGCTGAGTTTCCTGGGACACAGAGTTTTTTTAAGGCAAATGAAATACAATATCACAGGGTGTTTTTAGAGCAAGATACGACGTAGACTAGGTAGAAGGTCATGCGAAATGTTTCTAGCATCAAGGAATAAGAAAAAGCATCACTCATTACTTAAAATCTCATGATCTGGGGAGAAACTGTCTTATTATTTTTGGATGCCTGAATTTTGCAATTGCACAAAATAAACTGCATAGCAAAAACAGCTCCTGGTAGAACTGTAGTTGGTATCATCTATCTGTTATTCTTACTGCTTGTAAAAGATCCCAAAGTAGCTTAGCGGGGTGGGGGTGGGGGGAGCTAGAGGTTTTATAAATCCACTCATTATTCTAAATAAAACAGTCCAGCAATCCAACTAAATTCCTTACAACTTATCATCTTGGGAAAAGATGATACTCCTCTATAAATATTAAAACTCAATCCTATATTATATTATCTCAGGAAAAGAATGGATGGGGATCACCTTCTTGACTGAAAAATCAAAATGAAAATGTTACTGAATCAAAACCATGCACCAATCCAACCATCATTAACAGGGAAACATAATTTGGACACTCTTACTTGTATGTAAATAACACCAGTAACCCTATCTATGTACAAATATATCCCATACATTCGTAAGAGTGAAGGATGTGGTGAATTTTTTTCACCTGTATCTCACTGAGTACCAGACAAGCACATCTCCAGCCATAAGAAAGCCACAGGACAGCATGCTCATTCTGCACAGAGGGCTGCATTCCATGCATGCACTGAAATTATAGCTAAGTGAAAACCAGAGTTCTTCTGGGCAAGAGCCATAACTTCTAATTAACAAAGCTAGAAGATACACTGGAAAAGAAAAAATTATTCTTTCAGATATGGCTAAAATTATGATGTGAGTCTTAGAAATATTTATCTTTCCTTCCATAAGTGAAAGTTCTTCTGGTAAGCTGGAGTTTTTCTTGGACTGTTATTACTGTTTCATAATGATATAAGACTTTATTTGTAGTCTCAGTAGTGCTTATATAATTACGTAAATCTAAAAATATATAGTGTCTGATTATGCTAAATTCCAGCTAAAATGAGTCAGTCAAGAAGGGAGCTATGCCTCACCATTTCAGCTACGCTTCAGAGGTTCATACATTCATGTGCTTGGTGGGATGAGGAATGACTGATCTTGTCACAGGAGACAACGAGGATTTCAAAGAAATCCCAAATATACTTAAAATATCTAAATGTATTCACAGATACATTAAGCCACAGAAGGTAGTAGAGCTCAAAATCTCTAGTAGTCCTGCAAAAAAAAACAAAAACCATGCAGTTGGGCCAAAGGCTTTGAGGAAGCACTAAAGAAAGCCAAGGCTAATGAACACTGAAAGTATGGAGTTAGAGTTGCTTACATAGGTGTTCTCACGCAATGAACAAAGAACCAGCCGAACTCTGTCACAGATGCTTCATCCCTGTGTGGCAACATCACACATATCTCCAGGATTTCCCAGACATACTGCCCAACCACAGAGTAGTTATGCCCAGTAACCAGCCCACAAGTTGAATCTGATTGTCCCTATCTGTGTCAAGCTGCTTTTACAGGTCTGATGTGGCTGCATAGTGCGTGCAGGGCCTATCCCATGCTTGCTGTAGCAGCAGGCATCATGCGAGTGGGGTATATATACAACCCTGCTCGCTACCATGTATCCACACACTGCTTCTCTATGACTCCTTTATACACAGCAGGCCCTAAACTGTCAGCTCACGTCAATACACTGCATTGTGTTCAAAAAACATCCAGATGTTGTACTGAGGGACATGGTTTGGTGGGAAATATCGGTGATAGGTGGATGGTTGGACTAGATAATCTTAGAGGTCTTTACTAACCTTGGTGATTCTATGATTCTATATGCAAAACAGAGCCTGACTTTTCACAAAGAACTGTCTCTATGAAGGCTGAAATCTCCCAATGAGCATAGAAAGTGATCAAAATTTGTCCAGGCAAGACTTCCAGGCAAGAGAAGGGCAAATGCTGGGAAACAGCAAGCAAGAAGTCAGAGGATGTGCCAGAAATGGCAGTTCTGCTCCGTCATAAACAGCTGCTAATGCGTGCTATTGCAATTGGAAAGTATGTAAATATAAAGTTAAAATGATTTTCTGCAGAAGCATGTCTCCTTACTAACTAATTAAATCATGAAATCAAAAGCCTGTCTTATATCAACTACTAATGACTAGAACTGGATCAAATACAATTCAGATTCATTGCATTATTTTCCTCAATCACAGTTCACATTTTTCTGTTGCCTAGGTCAGAAAAATCTCACTAAAGACATCCAACAATAATTCCTCTCTCTTAGAATGTTCAAGAAACCTTAGCAGCAACAGGATAAGACATCTGAGAAATTATCTTAGCAATTGTTCTGAATGAATACCAAACACCTTACAAGACACATGACAAAAATATGAAACACTTAAGAGATGCACAGTGTTTAAAATGAAACAAAATTTTCAACAATCTTCACTAGAAGTGCAATGCATTTCCAATAGAGTAATGTGTTTGTAGGCAAAGACCTTTGCTGAGCTCAGTGGATCCAAGTCTAAACGTTTCCAGGTTAAAAAAAAAAATAGTAACAATAGCTCATATCTTTTGCATATGCTCTCCGCAAACTTCTGTAGGTGAGGAGATCCTAAGCTTTGGCTACCTGCCAGTCTGAGACATCAGCTTTCTCTTTCACTGTAAGTTAGAGGTAAAAATAGCAAAAACAGCTCTTTAGGACTGGGTCCTGCTCACTGTTGCATTACTACCTTTGGACTACTAAAAAAAAGGAACTAAGATAGAAAGTCAAAGCAGATCAGGAATCATTGTATTTCCATCAGTAGTATGTATTGTATGCTGCTGCCAAGAGAAGTTTGGCTAACAAGTCCTTCCTCTTAGGAGAAAACATTCTCCATCTAGTAAGAATTTGTTGAATGTGTAATGCTTCCCTATTAATTCTGAACAAGAAATGTGCACCTGAGAATCCTGATATGCAGCTGGATCAACATTCCTGCACGCTCACGCAATGACTCATCAGGTCTGACCCAGTTCATCTCCCCAACTAATGAAAACAACGGTACCTTCAAAGTCCAGCTTTAAGCCTTTTATCTAGAACCACTTGATCATTGCTAAAAATAATGAATAGCTTCCTATGATATACAACAGGATTCAAGACATTTTACAAAGAATACTGTAAAAACAGATTTGTCTTCACTTTGACATTAACATTACATCTTTTCTTATAAATAAGTAAGGTTTAGTTTCACTGACAATTTAGCTTCACAGCTACGTTAATATCAGTGGAGTTTTATTCTGCTTTGCACTGCTCTTAACAACAGCAGAATCCAACCATTAAAAGACCTGCATTTTGTCAGAATTTGACTTGGCATTGTACCACCCTAATAGTAAAAAATGGGCATTCTGGGTAGAAGCCTCAAGCATCAGACTTTTAATTAGGAGGATGATGAAGTGGCAAATTATCTCAACTCTTCCCTTACATCAATTAAGTGATACAAAATGAGGTATTATTTGATTATGCCATTTTCTTTATGAGACCTATATTATGGAAATGAATACTAATAGTCACTGTTTAGTTGCTGTCAAAAATAACATTAGCAAAAGACACAGTGGCTGCTGGAGTCTCTTGTCCCAAGAAACCACATGGAAGCCTCTTGGAAACTTGGAAAAACAAGCACTGTGAAAGCAAAGGATACACGTGAGCTGTAAGTAGGAATGAACAGCTCTGATAAGAGTTACACAGTTACTGTGCAACCATGGAGATAGTTAAGAGAAGGCATATAAATCCATGCAATTAGCCACAGATTTAATGCGGCTCCAGCTTTCCCCTCAGGGTGCCTGCAGCTGAGCCCCATGGCAGCCGAGGGGATGGCACATTTCTGCCACCCCTGCAGGCAGCACATCACACGCTGTGCTCCTGGCACTTGCTCTTCCCAGGGCCAGAAGGACACCAGCACCCAAAGTGGGTCCTGGCCTGCTCAGAACTGCCAGTGCAAGGAGCCTCTGGGGCTGTGGGGCAATGCCCCAGTCCTGCTTCCCAGCCACCTCACTTTGCTGACCTGCCCCTAATGACAGCTCATGTTGCTGGAAGGGGAGTAAGGCTGAGTCCTAGAGGGTCATCCCCAGTAGACTGTCAAGAAGCACCTTGTGGATGCTATGGAAGGAGCTTCTAGGTGTGATGTTAAAGAGCTCTGGGGTGTGGCTTGCATACTTTAAACTTAGAGAGCGGTGGCAGTCATGATCAGTCCAAAATGTCACTGTAGAACAAGTCTGAAGGCAGACCCAGAAACACGTTCAATTCCTGAGTGTGGTCTGCCCATCATTTCCCAGCTTCACACTGGGCAGAAAGGCAGAGGCATGCTGCCTGCCCCCCGGCCCAGGAAGCCATACAGAAGTTCAGAAGAGAGCTACTCATGGTAAAGGTCAGGTCCTTGCAGAGACAGGAGAAGCACAGTATGCATACAAGAGCAGGCCCGTGCCCTCAGCCTCAGCACGGTCTGTGCCTACCTGCTGCACCAGGAATACCCCTGTTCCATAGCAAATGGGATGTATCCTCAAAAAACAACAGGGCAAGGTTGATTCATAGCAGCAGTCGGCCTACGGTGATCTAACTGTGCTGCAATTTCACATACTCACATTCCTTGATTCAAACCTACCATGAGCTAATTGATGATGCGTTTGCCTCCCCATTGGCCAGCAAATAATAGGGGCTCAGATACCAATCAGGAATGCAGCACAAGTGGGGAAGCTGAAAGCTCCTATTTATTTGGGACTTCCCTGTATTGAGATCAGCAGTGATAGGTCCAACTGAGCAGGAAGGATATTCCGGGCTACTGTGGGCCCTTTGCAATCAATTCCTTTCAAATCCGTGCAGGATGTAGCCTTGTCATCCTGTTTGAAAACACTCTTAACGTCTTACACTTCTCAACGACAAGAAAAAAGGTGGCTGAAAAGGTTTCTTCTGGCCACGGGGACCAAGAGATATATTTGTGAGGATGAGCGTCACTCAATAACTGTATCATCCTGTACCTCACTGCACCTGTGCAAGCATTGTGTTTTTTAGGAAGTGTTTCAATTTACAATATCCTGTACCAGTCAGCTTAAGCCACAGCTATTTACAGAAAATAGCAATATTACGCCAAAAGGAGAAATGGAATGTGGAAGTTCAGCATTTTGTGATCCTGCTTTGGTCTTGACTACTGAGTCCCCACCCCCTGGAAATAGTTATTTAGGTGTGAGGTAATTCAGCACAGATGGGCACTTACCTCCCAGGTCAATATTTACCTTTCGGGTAATCTGTTAAGGACAGTGAAATGGCTGCCTTCTTACTTTGCAGAAAAGAAATCCTCCTAATTGTAAAACAGTAATATTAATGTCATTGTCACTTTGTTCTTATAAGTCAGTTGGAAGTCCAGACAGGATTTTCAGTTAAGGGCACACTTTGCCAAACCTCAGCAGATCGGTGCTAGCAAGTTCCTTGGGAGCAAAAACCAAATCCTAAAGCCTAGTTGTCTGTGGGCAGTAGTATTACTGTAATTTGCTTTTAACTCCATTTTAGTTCCTGCATATTTATTTCCATTTCACTTCCAGAGTCTGCATACTTCTATATGAATTACCCTGGGTGTTAATAATGTTAATTTTTTAACTCTGTTGGTAAAATAAGCAATTTCCTTGGTTCTAAATAACAGTGTAATTTAAATTCAGATCTAAATAGTATGCTAGCCAAAGACTCCAAACGTGTAAATCTCATTAGGCCTGTTGCCAGCCAGAGAGCTCTCCGAAGCCAGCAAACTTTCCTTTGGACTTGGGTGGGCTGTAAGATAACCTGGCCTGGCCTAGGCCCCTGGGGTTGCTCCACAGCAGGGAGCAGGGCTGTGCTGACTGGGTTTGCAGGCTAAACCTGTAATCTGGAAGCTCGTAGTTTAAATAATCCAACAGTTATTTGGATAATGCAGCATCACGGTGTGTAAGCTCTTTAATACCACCATCTTGCATCCTGTGGGGGCTGGTGTGTGTGGAGGGCTGGGCTCTGTGAGGCCTGTCAACCAGCCACCAAGTGCTCTGGAAGCTGTTGGGGGTCAGCCTGTGCTCCAAAGGACTGTACATCACGAAATAGGTTTTCAAGAGAATTAGGTTGGAATGATTTGTCAGCACTTGCGATGTTTCACAGCACAGAAATGCAGTTCTATACAGAGAGGGTATTATTAACCAGCATGCAACTTCTGCAGGATGTCATGAATCACAGGTTACTGGACATCCTCCTGAAAGACTCCATAAATTCTGAATCACTTTTAAAACAAACACTACACAATGGCAAGCAAGGCCAAACAGAGGTAAATATGAAAACACTGACATGCAGAAATCCGATTCCTTTCTCTATCTCCTCCCAGCTGATACTTTCCTCCCTTATCCTGAGCACTGGACACTTTCCAAATGAGAGCCCCTTCAGGAAGAATTGCTTCTGCTTCTCTCCACACACCCTGCCCAGACAGAGCCTAAGGAAATCTTTGTTAGAGACTTCAGGAACTGGTCAATTGTGAGCAAACTCTGAGTAAGGCTCTTTCCTTTTTTGATGGAATCCACTAGAGAATTTATGGCAAGCTGCTCTGGCATTTTTTTTGATGACACATTTCTTATTTCATTTTCCCATACTTGGGCATACCATGAGAGTTTTCCTATGATATCATTCCATGAAATCAAGATTTTTTTTTAACGTATGAGAGCCTGTACAGCATAAAATACGTTCACCACTTCAGAATCCAGTTGGAAATGGAATAGAGTAAATATCAAAGTCATCTCTTCACGCACAGATGTTCACACAGTGTTGGACCATCTGAGTTGAGCACTGATCATCTAGCTTCAGGCTGCTGTGGCTTCAATGGTGCTATGAGCTTCACAATATCAAACTGAAGATTGAATAATCTACATGGAGTATTTACATAAGAAACCCAAACTTGATGGAAAAAAAAAAAAAAAAAAAAAAAAAAAAGGACACTCCTAATTTTAAATTAGGTTGAAATGGAGAAAAAGTAGATAGATGAAAGCAATTCCAAATTTTTCTATTTCTTTCAGATTTATTTTTTACAGTCTTAGGAAGACAACTGGAAGTCATAAAGACTGAATAGGCAACTGATTCAAAAGTGGTGTACATTTCTGCTCCTTATGACGTACCAGCTCAAATCCAATGTGGTTTACTAGACTTCATGTTGTCTGCATTTACAGGAGGGCTTGTGACAAACTTTTGGGCATTTTTATTAATTTCATCATCAAAAGATATTAACTCATAACCTGGCTAGGGTAACTCATACCTTTTTGTTGCAGTCCAAAAGACTAGGCCAAACAGAAGGAGCTGTTCTTAGCACTTTCAGCACCGCTTGCTGAAAGTAGTGGAAATGTTATAACAAAAACTCTCAGTGTGTTTCTAGTAAACTGGTAGATGTTACTAACTGACGGTATTTGTTCTGCTCCAGTTGCTTCTGCAGACATCAGTTTAAGTGTAAATCATCTATAGTAAACTAAATTAAAAATAATAAAATTAAATAAAAACCACCTTCAAACATACCAGAATCCAAATAAAAAAAACTCAAAGTATTGTGGATACTTAAGAAACACAAATTATGTCATTCAGCACAGACACATTCAACACATACAGACTGATGGCCTTCTCTAAAATATATGTTCCAGTCATACCAGTTTGCTTAAAAGGTTAAGCAAAAAAAGCATAACACAGCTAAAGCAGAATGAGATTTAAAATATTCAGTCAGTGTCAAAAAACACAAAGGATTCAAGGGCCTGGTTCTGGTCAAATTTATTGAATTTTTGAACTATTTTGAATTATTTTGAACTAGACACCTCAGTAAGGGTTTTCCTATTCTAGGATTTTTTTACACCAGTAAGGCATTTTTTTGCCTTTAATTAATTGTCAGTTTGTAGGCAGTTACCACATTTCAAAAGATTAGTCCATTTGTTTCCCAAATAATCTTCTAGGATGACAAAATATTTATATATGTGTGGGAAGGTGAGGAGGAGAATGAAGGAGTTAATGAAGGTTACATCCTTCAGAGGAGGGTATTTCTATCTGGGGAAAAAAATCCACAGCTATTTATTATAAGCAAATGCGCAAATGAAATTTTCCACTACTGCCAAATTATTATCCTATGCAATTTGATCAGTGTTTTAATGACATCCAATATGTTGGTTGTTTAGCCAGATGTCGAGTCATCTAATTATGTAGCAGGAGTACTGGAATAAACACTACTGTAATTGATTTGAATACTATGAAAATTAAAACATATAACATCAATATTTGTTATTAGGCTTTCAGAAATTTTTCTGCAAATCACTGGGTGTCTTATGGAATGTACTTCAGATGCTATCAGTCTAATCATTTTTAAGCCTTCCATATATTTTGTTCCCACTAATACTTTTCAATCTAAAATAAACAGCTAAATCTTTTCCATGTGTAGCAAAAAGGCGTACGTTTGCATTCTCTGGATTATATATTTCAATATTTCTCATTCTCCAGACTTCTAAAAATTTTGCTGTTCAAATGCAACCCTACTGATAATACACGTGCTTTTCTTACTTACAGACTCCTTAGAAGTGGCACCCAGAGGCCCACAGGCCACACATTAAAAAACATGGCTTAAAAACAGGGTAGTATCTAGCTTCTTAGTTAAGATTTTAACTGATCTGGATAGAGTGTTCGAGCTAAACGAAACAAAACAGAACAAAAACTAGCAACAAAAAACAGACCTTTAAGATGTTGGGGAGGTCAGTGTTTTCAGGATTGGTTGGTGACTTGCCTGAGCTGTTAACTAGAGAATATTTGTGGGGCTGTGGGATTTTACAAATTTTGCATTTTAAATGTTCATATTGATATTGATGCAGAGCATAGGCATAGTTAATCCCATCTGTAAGAAGGGGCAACACTCTAATGTTGGGGGAATATATAGCGGTGGCAGACATGATCCTGGTCTTCAGGGCACAGGGTAGGAGCTGCATGGATATAGTAACGAGATAGGGAAGTGCACAAAGTCAGTATATTCCTCAACAAAGTGTATTGTCTATGTAGTCTTTAAGTGCGATGCCTAATGGGGATTTCACACCAGCATTATGCCATTGATCTTAACAGTTACTTCTGACATATAGTAAAATCAGCTGCAAATCATTTCCATAGTCCTCAAACAAGGTACTATGTGAAGACCAACACAGAATAAGATGAATCACTCCTTTGTTTCTAGTGGGCATGTGGTCTCAAAAAGATCCTTGTGGCAAAGAAAACAGGTAATTACTGGTTTTTAGCTTGGGTCTAGGAACATGAATGGCACAGCTAATCTCCAGTGTATCTATCCTGCTACTGTATTCAGTAATGTGACATACTGCGATGTCTGAGGTGATATTTACTGGTTTTAATGGCATAGTCAATTGCACCGTTCTGTGGTATGCTGTGGGAAAACTGGTCTGTCCTCTGTGAGTGCCCGTACAGATGTGACTTTGTCCTGTAAACATAGTAAACTGCTTTCAGCTTGGCATGCTGATGTTTTCTCTCTGCAGCCTCTATTCCAGCAGTGGTAGGGCATGAATCCAGCTTGGAGCACTGATCTGTTCCAGCTGTTGGCATTACTGCAACTTTCAGTTTGGAACCAGGTGGTAAATGCAAGACAAGAGATATGTTTGAAGGCATTTTGTTAGTGACATCTTATTAGCCAGCAGCATGCCTGGCTAACAACAACGGGCAGATACAGAGGCAGCTGATAGAGGCTTTTATGGCTGTGAAATCTTATAATGTTGACCAGTGATGCTGTGGTAAGGCTGCAAGCAGTGACACAGCTTTGTCCTGCAGATCAGAAGGGATGTCAGACCTATTAGAAGAGGCAAGTCCCATGATGTTATTGGACAAGCTTGCCCTTTCACTTGTCCAGTAAAGGAAAAGTAAGGCCACTGAGAAATCTGAGAGGAAATGATACCTTCTATTCCCTTACATACATCCTATCCAAATCCAAAACTGAGAACAAACTGAAGCTACATTACAGCTGGAATTGTCCCATCATCCATGTAGGACACTGTGGTCTTAAGGAATTTGCTATCTTTTGCTATTAAGAATTAATACCAGAGAGAGTGTGCAAGAACCCAAAGGAGACATCTGGTCTGCTCTTACTTTTGCAAGCCAGTGGGGTTTGTGGTGAGGGCCAGGGGCTCTTCCTTAGGTAGTGTCAAAGAAGCACAACCTTCTTTGAGGGCACACAGAGCTACTGATTCTTGGGAGAACCTCTGGCTGCCTCCTTCTCCAACCTCATCCCTGCAGCACTGAAAGCCAGAAAGTAGCTCTAATTCTCATCTGGATTAAAAATAAGGCCGTGACCAAATTTGGCTTGTCCTGCTGGATTCACAAAGTGTTTACGAAAGAGTTGCATGGAAGTGAAATTCAGAGAGCAATTGTTTATCTTAGTGGCAACGGTACGAGGAATGTGAGATGCATATGTGATATCTGGATTCAGGGGCTGAAATCTGCAGTGTTACCTTTTGTTTTATCCTCTGCAAACTCTCATTTTCAGGTCGTGTAAAACGACTCTTTACCAGCCCACACCCAGCAGACTTCAGCATTTCCTAATTAGGTTATATTCAATCTTTATAAAGTGCTTGTAATAGATGTGGTACTGTAGCATAATCTCAACTGATATTATTCACTTCCCAGGAATGTACAGCTGAAGCTGCTCTGCAGGCTCTGACTGAAAACAATGGGTGTGCAGCTGACAAATAGAAGTAGCTATTTTACATACCCTGGTCTATTTGGATTCCATTGTTCAAGCGATGTCTGCTGAGCAGGTATTCACATTAGAAAAACAAGCACAATTACAATTTTCTGATGCGGCAGCTATTTTTGAAGCTCATTAAAGCTTACTAGTGCTTTTCCCATGCAAAGAAAAACTGGAATTGCCTGTTATAATATTGGCCGGCAGTTATGAATGGTTTCACCTCACATTTTATAATGAAGAAATGAGCTCATGCTATATAATTGCGGGCTATCCCCAAGAATATTTTTATTCAACCTTATTGTCAGACTAAATTAAAACTGCCAAAGAGCCCAACTCCTTGGGATGCCAGGTGCTCTCAGCTCCCACAGCAGTTAATGGGAGACATGAGGACTCAGCAGTTTCAGAAGCAGTCCCTAAATGCTGAAAGCAAAGTGCCAGTTTTTGTTTTAAGCAAGGTAGTATTTGCAGAATTGTCACTGTATTTTCGCTTATTGAGAAATAAGCAGTTTCCACTGAAACTAGTATTCATTCAATACCTTATCAATTTATTACATTTATACGAACTACTACAGTATCCTTTCTAGTGACATGTTTTACTCTTCCCTTCTAAGTTTAGAACAGCCATTGTCTTCCTTTTATTAAAAAAAGTAAGTAATTGCCTATCTGAAGCTGACAGTGATCCCAGCCATCAGGCTCCATCTGGCACTAGAGACCTGTTCCTCCCTCCAACCCCGGGGGTACTTTTGTCCTTTTCTTCCAGGGGAGATCTGCAGAGAAAAGCGGCCTGGATTTGGAGGACCCAGGGAGAGGGCAAAAGAAAGAAAACCTATTTGGGGCAGGACATGAACTGCCATCTCCTTTCACCAGCTGAATCATTGCCTCACCCCATGCGCTGCCCCCAGGCACTGCTGGGCAGCCTGGGAATACTTGGGGGAAGGCCGCTGCCTGCACGCACACGTGCCTGCACACAGGGATTTTCATAAGGCGGGAGGAAAAACCAGGCTAGGAAAGCCAAAACTTGTGCACTGTCGGAATACCAAAAAAGGTGCATGTCAGACATCCATCATTAATATGTAAAAGGTCACGCAAAAGCCTTGCTCAAGCAGAAGGTCAATTAGTTCTTCTTTCTCCCCTCTGCCCAAAGTGTTATCACCACAGAGGATAATGAGTCAAAGTGAAGTAAGGTCCTCTGGAGATCAGAGGTCACAGAACGAGAGGCTAAAAAATGGGATCCAAATATTATAAGTCTTTCAACGCTGTTTTCTAGGTATTCTGTTAAATATCCCACCGGGAGGCTTCTTTTCGTCAAAGCTAACCACATTTCTTTGGACTTTTTTTCTCTGAGTGATTTCAAATATATAAAGAATTTAGATGAAAAACAGATCTGTATTTTTTCATTGTTTAAAAAATGGTAGAAAATGTTCACTTCTCAGAAGAGTGATAGTGATTTTATTTATAGAAATTCCCAATGTGACAGTTGTAGAAATAATCTGTGGCAAACAAGTTGCAGAAGATTTTTCTTTCAGTCAGATCATATTGTTTCTTTCCAATGCTTCATAATAATTTCCATGAAAAGAAACTGCATTGTGTAGCACTGATTGTTGTTTTGACTTAGTAAGAGAAATCAGTGAGGAAAAAGTATAAGGTTGGAGAGAAAAAAGCCTCCAAGTAGGATTATTATAAGATGATGCTCCTGTTCTCCAGGCTCAGGGAGAGAAGAAAGTGAGCTACTTTGTAGCAAAGAAAGTTCTCAGGTGTGCACCTGCTGGGAAAATGGAAAACAATAATGATAGTAAAGAGGTAACACTGCGGAGCTATTGTGGGAGGCTGAGTGGTTTCCATCAGTGGATGATTTTAGGAACAGCGGACGGACACACAGGACACAAAGGAATGGCCTGGGTGTGTGGTTTCCCAGCCTGCCCACAGTCCTATGGGGACCAATAGGGAACCGCAAAAGGTGGCGGAGGGGGCTGCATCCCCCCTGGAAAAGAGAATTGAGAGGTCCAGAGATTTCTGGAAGGTTTTAAAAGCTAAGTGTGCTTAATCTTGCATCAGGGCATAACGTGGAGGAGATGACCCTGAAGTCCCTCAGACCCTACAGTTCCATATCTCTGTAAAGCAAGTTACTGGAAATGGTGTATGTTTGAATATGTGCATATCGGTAACCTTCCCAGATTGTTAAAAATAAGACAAAAATTCCTATATATGATTGCTAAATGCTATTTAGCTATAGTATTTCAGAAAGTAATCTTCAGGAACACTAGGAATTGTATTAGACAGATTTTGAAAAAGATTTTACAAATATTTTCTTGTTTGTGATTGCAGTATGTAGAGTGGTTGTGCTAAACATTTTAACATCTTAGCTTCCAGAGCTCATGGTAACAGTGCGTACTTTACAGATCATAACACTTTGTTCCCCAAGTATGGTTTTTGAGAAGACAATTTCAAAGTGTAAGAGCCTCTACTTAGCAATCCCCACCAAATTCATCATCTAGTTCCAGATGAAAGAAGCACAAAAGTGCCATATATAAATAAAAGCAATACTCTGACAAATAGAAGCCATCCATATTCAGCAAGGCACTTAAACAGATACTTTAATACTTCCATTCTCTGGATATCACAGGGACTTAAGTATTCAAGTATTCAAGCACATCTGTCATTTAGGAATCTTAAGACTATGCTTTAAACTCCAGTTTTAGCTCCTAATGACAGAGGTTTGAAATGATAGGAGAGCTAGTATAAGTCTGTGGTGGCAGGAGACCAAGTGGTGAAGATTTCATCACTCTCCACGATCAGTTCAAAATCTGCATGTTATTAACAATGTTGATACTTTAACTGCTAAGAATTCAAAGACATTCAGAGTTCAGGATCTCATAGGAACCGTGGTTCCCCCTCTGGCATGCACAGCTCTGTCCTCCAGGGTTTCCTGTAACACAGGAAGCCAGGGAATGGATTGGCATTTGTGTCTGCCATGAAACTGAAACTTTTCTCTGCACTGTGACTGCCCCAAAACAGTAACTATTTATTTGTATTCAGAACACATTCCTGTTAATACATCCTTTGGTTCTTCATAATAAAACAAAATTCAGGTTGGATATCAGGAAAAGGCTCTTCACCAGAAGGTGGTCAAGCCCTGGAACAAGCTCCACAGGGCAGTGGCCCCAAGCTGTAGGAGTTCAAGAAGAGTTTGGACAATGATCTCCAATATAGGGTTCGAATTTTGGGTGGTCTTATGGGGAGCCAGGAGTTGGACTCTATGATCCTTGTGGGTCCCTTCCAATTCAGGAGACTCTGTGATTCTATGAAGCATTATCATTGTGACCTATGGCTGTAAACTTGGTGCAGTGACACAACCAAATTGGCATTGCTGCAGCTTTAGGCAGAATAGGCTTCTAGGACTAGAGAGAAGCTGGTCCTCTTCTCACCACAGTGGCACAAAGCACAACCACAAATCTCAGAGTGCAGGAGACAACAGTAAAACAAAGAGAAAAAGCTGGAACAGGTGCTGCAGGCCAGAGGCACGGGAGGTCACACTGCAGAAAAGTGGAAGAGAGAAACGTGAGTTAAAACAACCGCGGCACAGTACAGAGATCTGCTGAAGTTTGAAACCCCAAAAAAGAAGAAGCAAAGAAAGTATTCAGAAGAGGCAGGGATGTGCAACATAGCTGGGACAAGATTTTTAGCTGTACAGTGCCAACAGCCTGTTATTATGATGAATCCAAGTGTCTGTTTTGTCCTCAGAAACGGCTGTGCAGATTGCCGTCAGCTCCGGCACATGAAGCCACACACACGCATGCCCACACACATTTCCCTTCCCTTGAACTGAAAAGAAACATGAGCAATGTCATCCCTCAAGTGTCCCTTTTCAAAAGCTCTAAACCACTTAAATTAGGATCCTAAATGAAAAAGCAGTCTCAAGAATAGAGTCAGTAGATTAAAGGTAGCATGAAATGCATTCACGCAGAATAAATAATTGAATAATTGCTCAGTTGGAAACGTGTCCAAAGAAGCCAGCAGTTATTACAGAATTCTTTTTTTCTTTAGCTTACACAAACTTTATAATAGCTGTTTTCTCTGAATGTCCTTCTGCATAAACTGGGAGCAGCCTCTGGGCCGCTCTCAAATTTACTTTGGCTTTTGCAACAGCAATTAAGAATTACTGGAACCGTGCAGTCCCTGCCCGTGCCATTGGTACCGGTGGAGCCCCACAGAGCCCCGCTGTGGGCCGGGCTGTGAGCCCAAAGCCTTCCCGCAGGCAGCAACCGACTGACTGATGGAGGGTTTGGCTTTCTGAAAAATCAAGTGCTGTGAATGGGATGGCGAAAAGACTTTCATGGAGTTTAAAGTATTTCAGACTTCATCTGCAAGGACAGTATTTCCTACAGAAGTTAAGAAGTCGAGGATGCCCCATCCCTGGAGTTGCTCTAAGCTAGGTTGGATGGGGCCCTGGGCAGCCTCCTGGTGGTGGTGTTCCCCTGCCCTGCAGGGGTTGGAACTGGGTGGGCTTTAAGATCCCTTCCAACCCAAACCATTCTGTGATTCCACGGTTCAGGCAGCGGGATCAGGGAGCAATCCGTTCCATATCGTGTGATGCTTCTCAGACACCGCTTTGTGTGAAGGTGCTGCAGGCCGAGGGCACATGCCTAACATGGAAATGTTCTGTGCATCCTGGCACTGCATCTACTTAAAAGAAAATGCGCTTGTCCTGTGGTCAGGTGCATTAGCATTGAAATGCTCCAACGCTAACAGTGCAAAGAGAGTAAAGGGAAATATTCTCTCACCCAGGTGCGAGTACGTAAACATATTTTTAACTATGCATACAACTACATACAATGCACCTACAGTTCACGCTTACTTAGAAATGCCATACATAATGAAAATTATGCAAATACTCAGAAAAACGCCCCAGCCGAAATCAGGCGCGTACCACATCAGACGCTTCCACAAACGCACGCGCGGTGCTTTGGGACCCTGCCAAAGACGACCTTTCCAAAATCGCCCCTTCAGCAGCACCGCGAGGAGCGGGGCAGGTACCTGCCCACGGACACCTGGGGAGGGCAGGCTTGCGGGAAGGCAACGACCTCGGCTCTTTACCAAGGAGCGTGTAAAAACGTTATCAACGCCTCAGGACGTACGGGCTCCCCACGCGGCGACCCGCCGACCGACAGCCAGAGCCTGCGCGACGGGCCGCGGCCCTTCCGCCTGTCTTTGGGCTCTCCCGACCGCCAGGGCGAGCTCCTCGCAGCGAGCTCCTAGCACACGGCCCGCCCCGCGGCTGCCGCGCCCCGCTCCGCCGCGCCGGGATTTCCCTGCAGCCCGCCCTCCCCGCCGGCAGCGCCGCCTCCCGCGGCTCCCGCTGCCGCTCGCGGCCCCGCGCCGCGCCCCCGGGATTCGGGGATCCGCCGCCGCCCGGCCGCGCGCTGACGGGCGCTCGCAGGTGCCGGTCACGGAGGGGCGGCCCCTCTGCCCGCCCGGCTCCGCGGCGAGGAGCGAGGAGCGGCGGCAGCCGCCGGCAGAGCCGTGAGTCGGGGAGCGGGGCGGTCGGCTGCCGGTGCGGAGCTCCGAATCGGGGTGGCCTCCCCTGCGGGCGGCGGCGGCCCCGCAGGGAGCCGGGAGGGAGAGAGGGAGGGGAGGTATTTCGGAGGCATTTATCAATGAATCCTCGTGTTGGGGGTGCAGTTCTGCCTGGTGGCTCGGGGTGTTTAGTTTCTGCATCACCGTAATTCAGTGCTTACATTCGTCCCCCGATAATGGGTTTACATTGTCTCCGCTGCGGGTTTCGCCGGTCCCTGTTTCCCGTCCTGTGTCGGAGGCGCAGCCCCGCACCGCGTCTGCGTTTTGTGCGGGGTGAGCCCGCGCATCCCCCCGGCCCTACCATCCCTCCATCCGTCCGTCCGTGTGCACCTGAGCGGCTGTCGGGAGCGGCTCCCGCTGCCCGCAGACAAAGAGTCCCGGCCGGGAGGTGCGGGGCGGTGCGGGGTTCGGCCGCCGGTGGAGAGCTGTGGACGGTGGATTGAGAAGAAGGGCTCATTTCGTCGTCGATGGAAATGTAAAAAAGAGTGAAGTAGAGGAAGCAATTAATTTAGGACTTGCGTCACCGTAGACTGTTGTTATGCTTTAAAAATAGGAAGAGGGCTTATTATGAAATGCTTAAAGAAACGAACACAATTCGGATCTTTTCCTTTGAGAAGCATTTGGGTGCGGGAGGTGGGGAGAGCACCCAGGAGTGAAATTTCTTATACACTGACCAGTATTTTCAGTTACGTATAGATCATAAATATGTAACGTGGTTCAGGGAAAACAGATGCTTTAAGGTATGAGGATCTAAAAGTGAGCAGTTGGTGAGGCGGGCGGCAGCAGAAATGCTGAAATCCGTGTGCGGTGGCTCAGATGTTTGGAGGAATGACAGAGCTACCAAAAAAGGCATCGTGATGCTCAGCGCAATGCCAGGAACAGAATTTTCTCCTTCCCTACAGAAAAGGAAAGCGTGGTACTGGGAGTAAGAAGTGACAGATGTGGCATCTCAGCAGCTGGCTGAACATAAAAGCGTCTATCAGCAGGTGATTGCTGTTGCCAGGATTTATTTGTAAAGTGTTTTGTTCTGAAAGGGTCCAGCCTATGGTCGCGTTAGCATTAAGCTTCACTTTAGCTCTTTGGCATGTTAAAAATAGTTTTTCAGCAGAAGCATTCAGAAAAGTAACAAAAAATTCCTACGTTCAAGGCATTCCTTGCTTTGAACATTTGTTTTTTATTACAGCGTGCAGGGGAGAGGAACTGAGCAGGTTCTCTGGTCAGTAGAATAACACTGAAAGGAGTAATTTTTTTCCTGGCCTCAGCATAAGCCAGCAGTATCTGCAAAGGAAACAATGGGGCCCATCTCCTCCTTAGATGAAAGATAATCCCAACTCCTGTTGTCTCAGCAGCACCTTGTGCACTCGTAGGAGTGAAAATCAGGCTGCTGAAACTACCAATCCCTGTAGTCCTGCCTTCTTCAGTGATGTGTCAAGCCAGCCAGCATCGCCAGGTGGTGGCCTGGGTGCCTTTGGAAAGAAAGGAGATGGTATCGCCCGACAGGCAGCCTGGAGCCACGCGTTCCCTGGGGCAGCGTGGCTCTGCACTGCGCCGTTTGACTGCTGTCACACTGACTTCAAAGACGTGCTTCAAACTGTTCCAAGCCACTGATAGAAGCTTTGCTGTAAGCAGAGAAAGCCATGTTTCATGGCAAAACATGTCTTGTTCTCAGCTTTTCATAATTACGTATGCTGCTTCAGTTTATAATCTTCTAAGCTAGGTGACTCCTTGTAGAAGAAATTCTGGTCCTCTGCCCAAGTCTTGAGAAATAGTTTAAGGTAGGGGAGGGAACCGTGCTGGTATTTAGGAAGACATTTCCTTCTGCATCTAGAACTTGTCTTCAGGTTCTCTCTGCTTCTCCTGGCACGGTATCCCAGGGGCTCAGAGGTGCTCATGTTCCTCACCGTCACAGAGAGAATTGCCGTAGATCCAATCCAAGTCATGTAGTGCTCCTTTTGGCTTTTGCATGCAAATGCATGCATTTTTGCAAATACACGCAAATCTAACTTTGGAAAAACAAACAAAAAGCATCACTTCTCTACTTTTTCTTCTTATCTCAATCACAGCAGAGTCAATATCTCTTGTCAAGATTGAAGCCATCTCAGAAGAGCAGTCTGGCTGTCCCTCCCAGCTGTACAAGGGAACTGACTGGGAGGGCTATGCATAACACAGCCCCACCAGTACAGCACTTACAGGGGGGCGTTTGACTGCAGGTATACCTTGATGGCTTTAGTGTGTGATAGAAAGGTGCCTTTCCCAAATAAACTTGGTCCTATACTTTAATGCGGATAAGAAGAGCACGGTACACAGGTGTTAGATGGTGGACTGTTTTTAAAGGACTTCTTCTTGCTGCTGCGCAGCTCAGTTACTAGCCAGTGAAAGCATGCAGGTGGTACTGATGGAAATCGCTGGGTAGGTTGTCAAGAGTGGATGTGAAGCACCACCAACCAGGGAAGGCTTTTGTGTGAAGCTAGATGGGAGAACTGGGTGCTACAAGTGAGTAAGAGCCCAGGTAAAGCTCACGGTGAAAAGAAGGTATGTTTCCAATGCTGTGCTAAGTAAGAGAGTTCTGGATGACACTCCTGAATATAATTCTTACATGCAGCATTTTACAGTGTTCAGCATTCTTTTAGCCATGATATCGATCCAGCATGGTGACAGCAGTGGGAAGAATGTAGTAGGAGTGGTTGGAACCAACTTCTTCATAGTTTAAGGGTTAAATCAAGACACGGAGCTTCATAAATCACTCTGCCAAGATGAAGTGAGATGATTACAAGTAGACAGTGTTGGCCAAGGTGACAAGGTATATTTACACCATCACTTGGGTTTCACTGACGTTTATGGAATAGTCAGCTGTGGGAAGAAATGTTTGTTCTATGATTCAGCCACTAGTTAAGTGCACAGGAGCAAAGTTAATCAATGATTTTTATAATCGGCTGTATGTTTTTTCTTCCGAGAGCTTACTGAACTGTTGAGTGTGTTTTATTCTTTTTTGTGGGGTGGTTTTTGTTTTTTGAAGAGGGAGATAAGCCGTGTACAGTCTATGTCCACATTAGAGTAGTGCAGTTTAACACCCAAAGCTCTGAAAATGTGAAAGTCATAGCTAAACACTTAGAAAAAAAAAACCTGTCTTCATGACCATAGCATTTTTTTATGTGAGACTATTCTATTGAAGGTATGTTTAGCAAATTTAATTTGAAATATTGTTATATTTGAAATTACACAAGTTGCACAATACTTTTAAAACATGATGACTCGTATCTCATTGGTGCCAAGGTGCCACATTAAAGGTTTCAATCTTCACCTTGTGTGGTTCAACAGCTTATAACTTAACTATGTAAATGTTGTGTTAATGTTGTTCATTTTATAGTAGAGGAAGGCTCATCCGGTTTGATGCACTGCTTTGATTTTCATCACAAAGGTCAACATGGAACAAGTTAGATAAGAAATTAAATCGGATGATGTAGTGAGTTACTCTGCTGGGGTTCATTCATAATGATCTAAGTGAACTTCTCTGTAGTTATGTGCAAGCAGCAGCTGGACTTCTGTAGAGATACAAGTGCTGATGACAAGCTGTGGTCACTGAAACTAGATGTGACTTGCCTAGTTATGTCTCTGCAAAGTTGTCTAGATGTAGTTACAAGGTAATTTTTATTTTTTCAAGTTATTTTTTAGAGAAGTTTCTAAAAATAAAGCCTTCTTGTCTTTGCTGGGGAAGTCTAAAATGTAGTGCTTGGTGTATTTTTAATGTATTATTATTTATTCTGTCCCTTTGAAATACCAGATGTTTCAAGTCTGGTTCTCACTTTCCGCTATAGAAATTTTTGTGTATCTGAGTATTTGTATCGTGCCTTAAACAAAGGAAACAGGTGTTGAGTCTTCATTCTGAATGTTTTGGGTTTTTTTTCTCCTCTAAAATTTTAGAACCTTTCATAAAAATAATAAACGAGCAAACTGCTAGTCTGAAAATTATTTTTTCTCCAGTAAAAGAATCTTCGTAGTGTAACAGTGAAGTGAAACGAATCCAGAAAGCCTATGTGAAAAGCTTGTTAATGATAGCAAAAGCGAGTATACCTAAAAAAAAAAAAGCCTGAGGAATATGGTGATAGATACTTAAGGGCATTATTGTGAGGTGTTACTTTTCAAGCCCTCTTGCCTCAGATAATACATGGGATGGATGAGGTGAGAAATAGCAAAAGAAAGGATGTACATGAAATGATGAACTAAGGCTCTGGCGTAGCCCTTTTGGTTGCGCTGGACAGTGTTCTAATGTAGATGGTGAATGATTCAACTAATTGTTGCACAAGTAACATAATCTTGGGATTTCCTAACTTTGCCTTCTTTGACTCTGTTCCTCCAATTCTAGTAAAGCACCTCCTTGAGTTTTAAGAGTGTAGTTCTCTCAAGCTGTATGACTGGGTCAGTTCCAGTATAGTAGACATTTGGTAGACTTCTTTTTTTTTAATGCTTGAGTGGTACACTAATACCAAGTGAGTACAAGAAGACAATGCTGAAGTTGCTGTTTTGTCTTTTTTTCTATCCCACATTTACATTCTTGTCTTTCTGTTTAATTTTTCCCATATTTATTTTCATGAAGTGCTTAATAGCACTAATGGATTCTTTTCCTTAAGAAAGCTTTTACATTTTAGAAAAAACAATACTTTCTGTTAGAACCTTAAAAAACCCTTGCGACAGCAGAACAATTTTTTAATGTTCCTCTTGATTCTAATACTTACTGAATCTAACATTTTAAGTTGTGTTCTTGAATCTGTTGTGATTAAAAAGTGATTCCATTCATTCTTTCTTGTATGTTTATCTCCAGCTGTAGTTAAGACCTAAATTGTGTGTGTATAGATATGTATACATCTTTTTCGTGAAGATTTTAAGTATATTCTAGAAACCACAAACTTCACCTTTTTATCTCAGCTAATCTGATTTGGTGTATACTTTGATTTAGTTTTAGTTCTTTATACTCATCAGATGTGGATAAATTAGATCTGAAACTCAGCCAAAGATTAGCCCAAGTTGTAGTGGAGCTTGAGGTGAATCTTTTGTTCTGCTTTTTCTCTTTCTTCTGTTTGAGATGTACACCACAAATACTCTGTTATCCATGTTACGGACCAATGTTACAGAAAACCACCTTGTTCAGATATTCTGATGCTGTTTTTAATTAGGAATTCTGTTGGGAAATGGCCATCAGTATTAATTTTCAGTCTTTATTTTTGGATTTGATTAAGCTGTCTTCTGGGAACTAAAGCATAATCTCAATTTGTTTAAAAATTATCCTGAGAGATCTGTTAGGTCCATCTTCTTAAGGCTCAGATATCAAATTATAGCCTAATCAATGTTGGTTTTCATGCTCTGTGACATTTTAAAGCATTGATAGGACTCATTTTTTTGAGAGTACTATTTCTGTAAATGTAAAAAATAAAGCAAAAGCATTGCTGATGCCAAAAGCTGCATGTGTCACAGTAAGAGTGGTGGAAAAAGAAAATGCAGATTCTGCCTTTTGTAGTTTATTGTGAAGGCCAGCCATACTGTTTCTTCCCAGCGCAGTGATCCTTGCAAAGGCCCTTCTCTTCAGCTTTTGCATGACTTGTCTGTGTTCATTTGAAGGATGGTATGTGGCTATGTAGATTTGTTGTCTCCCTTCTTTTGAGAATGTGTGGCTCCTAGGAAGAATGTTAGGGATTACCCCAACTCAGGAAAGACGTAAACAGTAGGAGAGAGCTACATGGTGAGTGAAACAGGGAAAGGAAAGAATAGTGCTATTGATGGCCCAGCATGTCAGATGCAGCTCACATGTTCCTTCTCAGATGCAAGAGATTGTTGCTCTTCATTAAGTTTAAGCTGGTCCTTTGCTTGCTCATTTCTCTCAGGCACATGACCTTGAAAAATTAGCCACAGTTCATAAGAAGGTACGATGCAGTGTTTGGGGGCATTGCTTGCATTTTCCCTGAGCAGCATTTTTCTGCTTGGATATTTAAAAAACAGATGGGAATATGGAGAATGAAGCAGTGTGTCCACACAGAGGTTATGTGGACATATGGAATTGTATTTTACTGCAGTCCAAGCAAACATTTTGGGGTAAAAGATGGAAAGGGAAGGAGAGGCGATGCTTACAACAGTTAGAAAATGAATGGTATTCCCTACCCCAAAAGGTACCGCAACTGATCACTTGTCTCTAGTGAGCTGTTGTTTTATGTGTGCACAGTTCATAATGTACAAGACACCTGGCTTGTCGTTAGGACGCCTGTTGCCACAAAAAATGCAGATTTATAGTAATACATTGCTCAGATTTTACTTCTTGCCTAGAATTAAGAGGATTCCAACATCTAGTCACTTTGGAAAAAAAACCTGAACTGAATAGGTTGGTTTGTTAATGTTACCACATCTACTTTTCATTTCTTCTTAATGATATGTGAAATAATTAGTGGTACAGAGAAGACAACACAGAAAATTGATTGTTGGGGACAAGATAGTTGACAGAGTAAGGCAGTAATTTGTATGGCAGCTCCTCTCTTCCTGTACGTCCTTTGCCACTTGCACAGTATGATTTTAGTTGAGGAGGGAGGCTATTTTTCTTTTTGTTTTCCTCTACAGCTGTTTTTGTCTACACATACCCTCAGGCAGGGTGAAAACCTATCTCAGTATCCAGAATCTTTTAGATAAGATCCACTAAAGTCAGCAGCAAAGAAAACAAAGGCATCTGTTTTATGGCAGAGTGGCCTGTACAGCAGTTCTCTTAAAAATAGTTATTTCTGGTCCTGAAGAAGAAGAGTTACAATAGCAAGAGCCCAAGAAGGTTAGGAATCTGTAGGAGTTCGTAAAGGAATTTATGAGATAGATAAGAAGAAACCTTACTTTTCCAAGTGAAAGTGATAATCAAGTAGCAAATGCTCCATGCAGCTTTCATATTTTTGTCTGATAATTAACTTCAATTTTAGTTGTACTTTTTTTACCCTGAGACTACAACAATGCCTCTACTTTGGCAGAAGAGTATGCATTGTATGTGATGTATTTTGTGGTGTTGAATAACAGCTGGATTATTGGGATATACTCTGATGACATAGAGGAGAAAGAAACAGGAGTGGCAACTAATGAATTGACGAGAGAGAAGTTGGAAGTTTTTTGACACTGCCACTGGTGAGAAATGTACCCATTAAAGTGTAAATCTTTCAAGTGCATTCATGTAATCTCTGAAAATACAAAGATTTTGTCTTCATAAAACTGGAAAAATTGTAAGAAAACAAGTTTCAATGCCCAAATAAGCAACCTAAACATGGAATTAACTCATATTGCTCAATTCCAGTTGATTTTCCTGTATCAAACCTGCTTGTATGTCTTTCTCCTTTGCATATCTGTGCATGACAGTTAATCTCTTCCCCACTTTTGTTATACTTTGTCTCCTGATTTTGCTTTCTTAGTTCTTGTGCACAGGTTCTGTCCTTTCCAACTTTGAGCTGATGGTTCTTTTCTGTTGCCATCAGTAGTTACTGGGCTTTCTGAATTTCTGGCAGCTCTGTGGTGCAGTCAGCACGCTGAAGGGAAGGGGTGCCACCCAGAGGGACCTGGACAAGCTTTAGAGCTGAGCCCATGTGAAACTCATGAATTTCAATCAGGCTTGAAAATAAGTGTTGTTTCTAGTGTGTTGTCAAAATTCACGTCTTAACTCAGTTTCTCTTGACTAAAAGTAAGTTAAGCCACATCTTGTCTTTTGTTGTTCTTTTCTCCAGAACTGGGTATCTAATATTGGACATTGAATGAATTCACTCAGTCATGGATTTGAATTCCTTTCTTTTTTTTTTTTTTTTTTTTGAAAGTTGTACTTCTAAAATGTTACATTTTCCTTGTTCACGTTGAATAGGTGAAGTTGTGAAATGGGTGCCTTTCTGCTTGCGTCAGAGGAGAAACAGCTTTTAAAGCTTGTAGAACTCAAACCGTTCATGACAATTTGACAGCAAATAATTTATTCAATTTTCTGTGCAAGATTTGAAGCAGTGTCAAACATAGTTGGGTTTTTTTGTTTGTTTTGTTTGGTCGTTTTTTACTGTTTTGTGCTGAAAGACTAGAACTTTCCAAGCACAGCAGTTTTGATTAGTACTTTATTTTGATAACTTTTAGGAAATTTACCCTTTCAGCCTTCATAATTATCTTTATGGCCAAGAAAACATAATTTGTGGACAAAAGGGCTCTAAAAAAATTAGTATGGCTTTTTCTAGATACAACTACTTTCCAAAATATTTAATACTTAAGAGAAAGGTCACATATTTTGTCAAGGGAAAATACTATTCATACCTTGAATGTTAAAGGCCTGAACTGGCGGTAGGGAACGTGTCTATCACAAGCTGTAGGCCTTTCCTGAATCGTTACCAAGTTCTGTGTCAGTGAGACTCCTAACTGTTTGAATTAGACCATGAACAGTTCGTTTGTGGGGGAAAAGTGTTAAAGTTAATAAATAAATAAAAAGAGAATCTGTTACAAGCCCTGGTAAAATGTTCTTATTGTTCAGAGAAAATGTATTTTCTTTTTTTCCTTTGTTTTCTCTAGCTACATGCTAGCAAACATACTTAATAGCATAATTCAGTGGCTGGGAGCTGGATGTACTCTCTTATTATATTTTTATTCCATATGAGTTAGTTGTGGCCCATGATCAACTCATCACTTCATTTTCAAAGTAGCTGAGCAGATTCAATTTTCCATGGGTCTGTTTCTATAAATTATCTAGCGTCGTGGCTCTTCTCTTTAGTGACATCCTCCTGGAATTTTGGCCACCATGAACAGATGTAATAATGGCCTAATACAGAATTTTCCTTTCCCTTGTCATTGCTCTGTTATGCAGTGGGGGATTGCAATAGACCTTCTGACCTCAGCACAAGAAGATCTGCTTCAGCTGCTTGTCTGTCCTTGCCTGCAAAACTCTTGCTACTGTTTCTGAGCACATATCTTCCATCATAAAAGTGTGGCCTGTGTGATTTAGTCAAAATTTTAACTTGAATGTGTGAATTTGGCTACTCTAAAGCTTGAGCAGCTTTCTGATGTTCATGTGCCATGCTGATGATCATGTATCAGCAAATCATGTTTTTCCTCATTTCCTCTCCTCCCTATGATCCTCAGCCTTCCATTGCAGGTTACTTTAGAGTATCCATTTCAGATGGAGAATTAAATTAAAAGCAAAGGTTTAAAAAGCATCCATTGGGAAGGCAGCTTGAAAGTCCTTCTGCTGAGTAGAATGCCTACACAAGTCATATCTCACAGTAGAAAGGTATGCCACAACTTCTATATGGAACACCCTCAATGGGACTGAGTGTTATCAGTCTTTACTATGTACAGATAGATAGGTAAAAATTTCAGCAAAGTCAGGCACATCAAGCTGGTGTATAAGAAATTGTATTTGACCTGCTCTGAGATCTCTCTGGTTAGAAGAGGAAATGCCTTTGTTGGACGTTGTACAAACTGTCCTATTGCAGTTGTATAATTTTTGTTACCTATTTTGTTCTATTTAGTGAAACAAAAGCCCTCATTCTGATTTGATTTAAAGTAGTTACAGCCCCTAACAATTACACTCATTTAATTACTGCTAACAGAGAGAGAGAAGATGGGAATTAAGTTTCTCAAAAAGTAAACCTGGTTGTACTCTTAAGCTATCTGAGAAGACTTATCAGTGGCTGCTGTATGGTAGTATGTTTCAGAAAGTTAATTTAGTTTCGTGGTTGCTTCTTGCACTTAATACAGGAATGTGTTAGCAGAAAGAACAGAAATGGGAGCTCACTGCACTTCCTAGGGTGAGAAGTTGTTTCTTTCTAAATGCAGCATGTGAACTGAGATGTTTATTATGTTGGTAAACTCTTCTCCTGTGTTCTCCTGAGGATGAAGTCTGAACAAGGAGCAAACAGCAGCCTTTCAGTGGAGAGTCCAAGAAGAATATTCTGGTGTCTGAAAAAACACACAGGAAATCTTTCTATATCTTCTACACTAGAAAAGTAAATAGCAAGAGGCGTGAAGGGAATTTCATTATTTATTAGGTGTGGTCAAGTTCTAAAACGACATTTAGTTCATATTGTTGGAAAATAAATCACCAGCAGCTTAACCACCAAAATTCAAGGTAGATTAAAGATCTGTCTGGATTTCCAGCTATTATCAATTTTAGAAACAAAAATATTGTGGTTTCATTTTAAGAAGTAATGCCCTTTCAACCTGTGTTGACATGCTGGCTGATACTGCCTTCCCTGTTGCAGACAGTGTGGAACACCTGGGAAGGTGTGAACTTTCCTAATCATGGCTGCAGAGATTAAACTGGGAGCTAGGATACTAATGAACGTTAACTGTTCTATAGCAAGCTGGCAATAAGTTGAATCTGGAGTTTTGGTTTACTACTGTAAATATTTCTTTATTTTTTTCATGGTCGTTTGTGTCTCTTCACTTTGCATCCTGAATTGCCTCTACCTTCTCACTTTCATTCTCTAAAGTGAACGAATTGTGGTCTTTTCGGGAATGGCAAAAGCTTAAAAGCAACGCCTGTGGCAGGATTTCTGTTTCAGGACATATGTAAATTTGAATTACTGTAGGATAACCTGTATTTAGCATGTTTTGTGTTCTGAGAGGATTTGAATAAAACAGAAAGAAGATCATATTTCCATAAAGTTTCACTGAGTTCTGAACAAGAAAAATTCTGTTGCTGTTAATTCACTCAAAGGCCATATATGCAGTTAGATGGGTTCTGAATAACTGAAAAGCTGTGTATTGACTCAAGTTGCGAAAGGGTACTTTCTCATACTATTGTAGAAATTACTCATCTTTAGCTTCAAAACCGAATGTTTACAGAGATTTTGGCAAAAAAAAAAAAAAAAGAAAAGAAAAAAGTTTATATAGAGTAGAAAATACTGTATAATGGTGGTAGGGGAGGCAGCAGGAAACAGGCATATAAAATTTAAATAGTATAAATTTAAATAGTAATTTTAATAGCTGAAGACTGTATGTTCCCTGTGTTTCTACAGAGGCTATTTCTGTCATAAGAAACAGCATTGACTTTTATAAAAGAAGAGAGAGACACGCTATGCTTTAAATTAAGACAATCCTGTTGCATTATTACAGTATTAAATGGGGGATATTATGCCTGGGTGTGATTTCTATTTGCTCTCAGGCCCAAGAAATTAATCTCAATTTCTGCCCCACTTGCTTACACTAAGGACATCAGGAATACCAGGGCATGCCCTGTTGTGGCTTGGGTTCTCGCTGTCTTTACACTGCTTTATTTTCTGACGTTTGGTGTTTGTTTTTTCTCCCTGGTGTTTGAGCAGAGGTTGTTGTTAGCACTGTGGGTATCTGTCCTGGGCTCTACCACGTGTCAGATTTCCTTAAATGTCAGTTGGATAGTAAACCATACTGAACGACATATCACTCCTCCCATGACTTGACTTTTGACTCCCTGGAGCTTGCAAAAGCCATTAGAAATGTATTTTAAATAACTGTCAGTAAAAGCAGAAGTTCATCTCACCTACCTATTAAAGGATTAAGCAAATAAATGTGCCCTTTACGTGGTAAAGTAGGTCTCAGAATAACATTCTTTTATTTGTCTGCCTACACCCCAGTGTCTTCCATCCCAGGTATGTGAATTGGTACAGGAGCTACTCAAGAGTGTGTGGTAACATCTCGGGCTTGGGTCAAGGGAGAGGTGCCATGCCCACGGGGATTGCTGCACCTCATTTCTGTGCTGTTACAGCTGTGTAAATAAGATGTATGATGACCAAGCAGAGTTATAACAGTCTTGCAGCAAGTGTTGCAATGCCATGTAAAGGCCTTCATACGTGCATGGTTGGTTTCAGAATTAGTTTCTTTCAACCGTGAAGTAATTAGTGCACCTAGATAAAGCATAGGGTTAGTGTAGTTAGCTGGTGTTCGTTCAGGCTGACCTAAGTGTAACTTCTGCCTTGTGTGATTGTTTCTCCTACTGGTCAGCGCAGTGCTCTGTGTCATGTGAGGGGCAAAATGCTGTTTGTGAGAGGCAAGCTGAGGCACTAATGAAAGCCAGATTGTTGTTTAATTCAGATGGAATTTGGCTATCAGAAATCCAGTATAAGTCTTTTCAGTATGCTGGATGTGGGATGCTCCTGTCGCTCGATGTAAATTGTATGGACAATGGAATGGGCAATGGGTGATACAATTAATGGTCAGCTTCAGGCTTTCTCTTCCCTTTGATATCCCTTGTAGGAGGCTGCATGAGGAACGTGGAGGCTGCTGAAGAGCATAGTTAGCAGTTAGTTGGCACTTGTAAAGCAGAGTGAACCTCTCCCCTGAGGGTAGGAGGGAGGGAGAAGCGTGAACTCATCCCCTGCTTGGCCCCGAGGACTGCAGATGTCATCATCTACGTTACCTGAAGTCTAGCCCAGTTTCTGTTGAAGCATCTGATTAATTTTTGTTTTTTTATTAATGTGGGTGTTGAACAAATTAAATGTGACCAACATCCCAAGAAGGATCTGAAATTTGTTTTCAGCTGAAGAGCTCTTTATACAAATGAACGTCAATTTGCATAATTAAGCACACACTTTATTCCTGCTGAACGCAATTGAACCTTGAGACAGAAATTGCTTCTTGCAATGCGTCTCTTAGACGGTGAAGACGTCTACTTAGGCCCAGTGTGTGTGCTCTTTTCCAATCTTTCTTGTGAGGGGTTAGTTTTAGAGCAGTTTACTGTGATCTTCTTCAAAAGGTCTGTGTATCATGTATTTCCTTACAGACTAACAAACAGCTGGGTGTTCCTCTCCCTTTGCATCCCAAGGATTTACAGTCTTTTAAAGTGCATGAGATTTTATTTAGATAGGAGAACTCATCATAAAAAGTCGTAACTTGCTATTTTCACCAAGGGCAAGTTGTTGTTTTGGTTGAGTATGGTATTACACCACTGCATTTGTCATTGTCAATTTATGCTAGGCTTTAAATAGGATACTCTGCAATGAGTTTGTTTGCTGGTAGCCTGTAATGCTTTCAGGCTAGCTGACATTAACAAGCAGCAGCATAACTGTGGCTGGTGTTCTTTTGATCATGCACAACCCTAGTCAGGAAATGGGTGAGGAGTGTGAGTCATGATTACATTACCCTAATGTGACTGCCTACTAGAAGTTTTCTTTTGCCGCCAATACTCTTTCCCGTGCTTTCCCGTGACATTACTTCTAAAAACAAAATGTGCATTTTGGAGCACTTTGAAATATTGACCTTTAAACACAGGGATTTATGTTCTTTTACAGTCTCAAGGCAAAATCCTGAGCTGGAGCCCCTGCCTCCGCAGGGGAGAGCGAGAACGTGTGCAAAATGCCTTTTCAAAAACCTGCTAAAGAACAGGAGTTGCAGTACATTAGGTCTGCTTGGATTCATTGGATTCAGCATCTTTTTCTGACCCTTTTATTATTCTGTCATACTGCCTGCACATGCAAGCTCAAGGTCTGATCTCTATGTACAGATGCTGTCATCTCATATGCTGTTTGGCTTAAGCTGTGTCATGCATACATGCTTGTCTTTGGAAATATGGCTGCAGTAATGGGAAGAAAGCAGCAGAGTACTGGCTGAGCTATAAAACCATGAGTGTCAAGAAGGTGGCTTACCTGGGACAGCAGTATTTCATTCAGCTTAATTAGATGCGTGGGGTTTACAGTTTGAAAGAAGTATCCGCTTCTAATCATTCAAACTAGTTTTAGCACTGAACTGGCACAGTGCCACTCTGAGTATTCTGCCAGTATATCTCTGCGCTGCTTCCAAACATGGATAGAACAAGTGCTGAGTATATTCAGTTCTTTCGAATTAGACTTGCTTAACTCTGCCTGGTTTTAAGAGCAGTATGTGGAATACAACCGTTGGCACAGAAAGTGAATGTAGTCCGATACTATCTGATATATTCCAGGAAAAAAAGTCTGATTGATATAGTATGAGCAACTCAAGTTGACAGAACTGAGCACTTGTCAAAAAGAGTTGTGAAGAGGAAATGGGGAGCACTGAACTGCTGTCCAACGTGATGCAGCCCTATCAGCTGGTGCAAGTCACAGGTGTTGCTGACATGCTGCAGAGCAGAGACGGAATATGATGTGTATTTCAGTTGTCACTTACTCTTATCTCTGCTGAAACTACCTTCAAATAGTGGTTGTTGTTAGTTTTTTTTTTTGTTAGAAGTAGAGCTTAAGTTTGTAGTAAAGTGATTTCCACATTTTTCCTTATGTTTCATATAAGGTCAGTAAAACAAAATCACTTATTTTGCTTGTGTTAACAATCTACTTTGCATTGCATATGGATGACCAGTTTTTAAAGTCTTATTAGCTCTGTGATTTCATCCCCATTCCTTAAGGAGGGCATGATTTGGACTAAATAAGAAATTCACTGAAAGCTTTTGTAATTAATTTGTTGAATAGTTTCCTTCCTTCCTTCTGCCCCATCCCCATGCTCTTTGATCTCATCTTGATGACCATTCTGTTCCTTGGAGAAGGCAGAACTGCAACAGAGCAGGGGATGCATCCTTTCCAATGCAATGCAACAAGTATGTCCTGTGCAAATTTCCTCTGTAGTTCTCTACCTAGGTTCATAATTAACCTGTGCGTATAGAGGGTTCTCTGGCCCTCAAGTTTGGTTTAAATGAGTTTATCAGCTGTTTTAAGATGGTAAATACTTCAAATGAAACACTTGAGGAATTGAATAAAAACAGAACTGGTGACTATAATATGCCTTTGTCATTTGTGTGCTTCAAGGAGATGATAAAGAATATTTGACTTAGAGATGAAGAGTATTTGAGAATTGGAAGGGAGGTGGATAAAGGGCTGGAGTTGGGTTGAATGGGATCATGCAAGACGATTTTATTTTTAGGTTGTCTTTTGTCAGGAGCTGGCAGTTAAGAAAATCTATTTAAAATCTATTTTAAAAAAACAGAAGTAATAGTAAACTGTTAAAAATATCTTGAAAAAAAAAAAACCTTTGTTTTTAGGTTATGCCAGCTTTGGGAACCTTAAGACAGACACTAGTGGAAGTAGCAAGTCATTTTTGCATTAGAGGTGAGTTAAAAAAAAAAAATCCATGGACATTTTATCTTGCAGAAGTGTTGGTTAAAAATTGTTTGTCCCTTCTGCCAGAACTCTTTGCTCTCTGAGCTGCTCAAATGACTTGCTGCAGCTGGAAGTAGCAGTCCCACTCCTAGCCAGGTGATCTTAAACCCCTTTCCTAGTTAGTTTTCACCCAGTTCAGTGAGCTGAACTGGCTTATAAAGGGTCAAGTGTGTACACAGGGATGGTGGGAGGAGAATGTCTTTGACAGCAAGTTATATTGGGCTTGAACTCTCTCTGGAAGTGTTACCAGCAGTCACACTGCAGCTGTTTGTAAGCCTTTACTGTAAACTGAGTCAGTGGGGAGAACTGCTGCTGTGCCCAGTTTGCAGTGTGGCTTGTAGGTCTGCCTGCATGCTGAGAGTACAAGGAACTGCAGTGCGGATCTGGGAATAAACAGAGAGGAAACAAGGGCGGAAACTTAAACCATGATTGAGAGCTGAGCTTGGCTGTAGAATTGCACCCTATGTACTAAAGGAGAAATCTATGTAGGTAAGATGCTCAGAATTACAAAGGGGCACTCCTGCCCCTTCTGATTCTTCTGTATGGCAATAATAACAGCACTCAGGTGAACATGTCTTGTGCATCAGGGAGCTTCTCTGGCTGAAGACTAAACCTTCCTTCTCCCTTCACTGTTGAAATTTCAGCCAGAGTGGTTATCCAGTCTTTTAGGTGGCATGTGGGCATGGGTTCGGGAGGTGTGGGTTTTTTCATCCCTTTTCACCAAATTTTTTGTGGTGCTAAGGGAACTCATGGACAAGATTTTTAAGCCTCTTCATCTTGTGGCCTGTGAGTTTATCGTCCCTGGCTGTTTGCTCATCCGATGTGCTGGCTTTGTAGGAGAAAAGGTGACCATGCTTCAGTGTACAGCCTGGCTGATACAACATAACCCCACCTTCACAGACTGCATGAGTTAATACATGCTAGTACTTTGCACAGACATGTACCTATGCCTAAATTGGCATGGTCGCCCAATTTTTGAAAGCCAATGCTATAATTGAACTATATCGGATTAAATCTGTGTGAATGAATGTACCAGCTAGCAAAGCTAAGAAGAATATAATAGAGACCTGCTTCAGTCTATGGAGCAGACCAGCAGAATCCAGTGAGCTCGTTACGTGTCTATCTCTAGAGAAGAAAAGATAAGAGGTTTTTATTATTCTAGAAAAGACGCAAAGTTTTTAAACCTAGAAGAAGGCTGTGGCCAAAGCCTGCTGGGTACTTTTTTAATGTGTATTTTAAAAAACATCTTAATGAGTTGTCAAAAGCACAACTGCAAAAAAAACAAAAACCAAACCAAAACAAACAAAAAAACAAACAAACAAACAAAAAACCCACCGCAGTGTATAAGGCATTTGACTCAGTATTGCCTCACAGCCAAATTTTTAAAACATTAGTCCTCTGTAGTGTCAACAAAGAACATATTAAACACATTGAGAATCTTAGAGTAAATGTCAGGAGGACACTGGCATCAGAGAGGAATGTATTTCATTAGAAATCATCCAAGAGTCTTATACAACACTAGGGTTTATGGTGTTTTCTTGAGTAGTCTGCAAATAAAATTATTACAGTACAAATGTGCAGATCGTGGAGGCTGAGGAAGTGTATTGATGAAGAAGGCGATTGAGCACATTCAAATAGAATGTTTTCTCTTTCTGAGTTATGGCCTTGCATTTTATTCTGAAGAACATAAATCCAGCCTACTAGCTGGAGAACAATAGCTCGGAAAGCCTTTTTTTTTTTTTTTTTTTCCTAAGGAATAGAATCTTAGTGGACAAATGTGTGAGTACTACCATTGGCTGTGCTGGCCAGATTTGTTGATTAGATGAATATATGCTTATCTCCATCCTGAAAAAATGGATGGGGTAACTCACACTGGAGCTACAAGTGACTCTGGTAACAAATTGCTAACTTTGCTAATAGAATTCGTTCTGCTTGGAGAACTGTTTTTTGTTATAACAGCAGAAGAAATCTTAAAGGGTTTGTGATGCAGTGCTACTATCAAAGAGCTTGTAAATACTGGAAAATTCCTGTTGTAAGATGGTAAAGATAGACACAGAAATTCGATCTTGTTTATAAATGAGGAGGAATGATGGAAAGGAAGAAGTGATTTTGTTTCGTTGTGTATGCTGCTAGGGAGTGTATGCTGTATGAGAATGTTGTCGCTAATTCTGATCTGCTCTGAAAAGGCTGTTGGAAAATTGGAGAGGGTTCAAAGGAGAGAAAGCAATATTTGAAGGCCTAAAATTACTCCCCCACCATCACCACATGAGGAATTCCCCCTGTTCACTTCGATCAAAAAAGACTACTGAGAAATGGCTTGGTTAATGTTCAAGTACCTTAACAGGGGTGAAGGTTGCTGGTTGATAAAAGGCCTTTGTAATCTCACAGACTGATATGGAACAAAATAATAACCGGAGACTGGGGCCAGTTGCTCAAATTAGAGAGCAGCCCCAAATTAGGTGACTTCAGCAGCCCCTTCTAGCTGTGCTGGTACAGCTGTTTGTTTTCACAGTTAATTTTATCCTCTAATTATTTATAATTAGGTTGGCTTTATTTCAGTATAATGCACATGTACTTTAATGGTTTACAGTTGGAGGAGTTTCCTTGTTAATATGATTTACTCTAGCTTGATCCATTTGACAAGATATTATGCAGGGAAAGATTGTCAAGATTTAAGGCAGTCAACAGCTGAAAATAATTTCAGGAATTTGGGTTCTTTTCATTCATAAACATGTTTGGGGCTGGGGGGTGCTGGACAAATGGAAGAAACCTGGAGGAAAAGACACTGTATTCAGTCTGTCTCTGTCTGTGCTTACATTAAATGACAACTAACGCCCCTTCAGGAATGTTCATTGCTAGTGTATTATTTATCCATACACTTTACATGGGAAAAAGTGTTTGTAGCAAGGGAGATGAAAATGTATCCTCAGATGATTTTCTTATCTTGGGAAGGGAAAGTCCAAAGGAAATATGGCTGGCAGTCCTCTGCTTTTCATTTACTGTTTTATTTATCCTCAGCTTGTGTTATGTATAACTGAAGTTTTCCATACTTTTCTTGTCATTCAACGATATATATTATATCTATTATGAAGTATATTCATGTTTCCTTACTCTCTCCTTTTAGTTACCTCCAAGTAGAAAACTGTTTCAAAATTCAAGCTATTTCAAGTAGTAGTAACTTGGAGTTTTTAACCTCTGTTAATCTGGAAAGACATAGCAGGAGGAATTCTAGGGCTGTCGTCATCTCTGTTGCAACATGATGTTTTTATGAATGATTGAAATGTATGCTTATTATATCTATGGGTGATGATAAACCCACATAGTGAAGAGGCCCGGATTAAAATTTAAAATTATACTCACAATTTAAGTGTTTGCAATTAATAGAATGCAGTGCAGTGAGTTGGAAGGCTTCGCTGCGGAGGCAGTAGTCATGAAGAAGATGTAGAATAACTGGCTAGGCAACTGTTCTTCACTAAAGAGGATAAGTCTTTAGTAGACCACATACTAAACATAAGCCAACTGTGTTGTGATACTAAGAGAAAAATGCAGATCCACTGTTAAGAGAGAAAATGAGATCTCAGTTTGAAGATTGTCTACTTTGGAGCATATTTAAAGAAAGATATGAAAGAGAGGGAGGAGGACCAGAAAAAGAGATTGTTGGGAAGTGATCTAAGTTCCAGAAAGCATGTCTTGTGTTGAGAGATTGAGATGTTTGTGTTGTTTACTATGTATAGAAGAAGGATGAATGGAGTTTCAGAATATGTATTAAAAAACAAACAAACAGAAAAACTGTGTTTAGGGTACCTTTTCCCTGAAGACTAGCCTGTGCAGAGTAAATTACTGTGGGCAATCTGCACATGTAGGGACTTGTAAGTGGAAAGAGAATGAACATCAGGGATTAGCAGGCCACTTAGACCTTTGAAGGAAAATGCAGACATGAATGAAGTGTATTGTAGGGTCCCTCTTGACTTGTGTTTCTGTAAGTTTGGGAAGAACTGGGATTTTTCTGCTTATTGTTCTTGTTGTTTGTTGTTTAGTTTTTAGTGGGTTTTGTGTGTGTGTTTTCCCTTCATTTTCTAAAAGGCATATGTAAAAATGGGATGAAATAGGAAACTATGGTGAATACAGTTGGAGAAGATTAGTTGCCCTGAAGTGTGATTAGCCTGATTGCTTTTATAGAGTAATTAAATCTGTAGCTTTAATCAGAAGAGTGCAAGTTCTTTGAAGAAGGGAGCAACAAAAGGGTTAGGGCTTTTAATCCAATCAGGGTGGTTGATTTTAATACAGATGAATTCAGAGGCTGGGCCTCTTAGAAACCAAGTAAACGTAGATGAACAATCTGTAGAGGAAGTGTTACTACCTGATTTGGTTATGCTTACTCAGAAATTAGTGGCTGTATAAGCAAAGATTCACTAATGAATTGATCTAGAAGTAGATGGAGTTGTGGCGTCATTTGCAGAGGCTGCCAGTTGATAGACACCTGCATCCACAGGAATGTGAGAGGTAAGCTCTGTTGTGCACAATCTGCTGATTTTCTTGTATCTGTAGACTTAGTTATTTGTTGTGCTAGTTAGTTTTACCCACATTCAGGAACTGTGACTGCATGACCTCAAGCCTCTATTATAAAAACATTGTTTGTACTGATGTAGTTTCAGACATATTGGAAGTATCAGCATGGACAAGGCGGGTCTCAACAGTTTGTGCTCATGAGAACTACTGGTAACTAAATTCCAGAATGAACCTCTGAAGGCATAGCCCTATGAGGCTTTAGATATTTCATTAGAGAAGTTTCACCAGCTTATCTCTCTCTTTTGCTGTATTATTGTCTTTTCATTTGGTTATGTAAATAATGTACATACTGTCTTTTTTTTTTCCTAGTGACTTGCTCTACGTGATAATTCCTGCTTTTTTTATGACGCTTTGGAAATGGGTTTCCCAGAAAACCTTGCTTCTTGTCCTGCTCTGTGGAAACAGGATTTTATTTCTATCGTTTATTCACCTAGGACCCCGTCTAGGGACCTAGGTCTATTGGGATTTGTGTACAAATAGATTTTTGCATGAGGACCCTAATTTGTCTCTGGTTTGTAAGCTTAGATGTTGAGATACTTGCTGATAGCCTGTGGAATAGACTGAGGCATCCATTGAAAAATTCAGGCTGTGGGGAAGGTAGCTGCTGAGTGGACAGAATGTTCGCAAGGCAATTTGAGAAGTGCATCTGAAAATATTGGCCTTAGTTACCAAGCAAAACACTTAGTGTGAAGTGATAGGAGTGAAAATGAGCTGGAGTTACAGCCAAACTAAAACTCTAATTTTCACTGGGCTGAAATTTCTGTCTTAGCTCATGCTCAGATCTTGTTCAAAGAGGGAGATCTACACATCTCCTAAACTGGTAGAAAAATCCTCTCAGATTTTTCTCCTAAGTGAAGTCTTCTACTGTAGGCTGGCAGTCTAAGACCGTAGATTTTTGGTTATACATTTGGTTTTATAACTTCTGATTCTGCTTTTCAGTTTGGTTAAGTGGTCACTTAGTTACTGAGATTAAATTTATCAAAAAAGGCTCTTCTAAAACAGCCAGCACAACTTCACCAGTGTCCAGGTGGAGGCCAGTGACAATCGGTGTCCAGGGGTCTGTCCTGGGACCAGCACTCTTTAACATCTTTATCAGTGACAGAGATGATGGGATTGAATGCGCCCTCAGCAAGTTTGTTGGTTACACCAAGCTGAGTGGTGTAGTTGATACAGCAGAAGGAAGGGATGCCATCCGGAGGGACCTTGATAAACTCAAAAAGTGGGCCCATATTAACCTAATGAGGTTCAACAGAGCAAAGTACAAGGTTTTTCACTTGGGTGGAGTAATCCCAGATATGTGTATAGGCTGGGAGATGAACTCCTTGAGAGAAGCCTTGCTGAGGAGGACTTAGGGGTCCTAGTTGATGAAAAGCTTAGCATGAGCCAGTGGTGTGTTCTTGCAGCCTGGAGGCCAGCTGTATCCTGGGTTGTATCAGAAGGAGGGTGGCCAGCAGTGTAAGAGAGGTGATTGTCTCCCCCTACTCTGCTTTCTTGAGGCCCTATCTGGAGTCCTGTGTCCAAGTCAGGGGCCCACAGTACATGAAGGATGTCGAGCCTTTGGAGAGGGTCCAGAGGAGGGCCATGAAGATGATCAGAAGGCTGGAGCACCTCTCCTGTGAATAGGCAGTGAGGTGCTGGAATAGGTTGTCCAGAGAGATTGTGGATGCCCCATCCCTGGAGGTGTTCAAGGCCAGGTTCGATGGGGCCCTAGGCAATCTGATCTAGTACTTGACCTAGCAGCTGGCAATTCTGCCTGGGGCAGGGGGGTTGGAACTTTATGATCCTTGAGATCCCTTCCAACCCAAGCCATTCTATGATTCTATGAAAACAGCTAGATCAGAAAAGGGTCTAATTTTAAGACAAAGTGAACTTTACGGTGTAGCCTGATATTGAGACTGTAATGTGTTGTTTTTTTTAAGCAGTATGTACTGGTAATTTCATGAAATTTTGCTGGATGCGGGGAGTAAGTTAAGCTTCTTGTGGAAATTTTGTCAATTATTCTTACAGTTCTGCAAGAGTTGGGGTGGGAGCTTGGTCTTTTTGTACCTTTCTTCACTTACCAAAGTCAGATTTTTATTTTTTTCTCACCAAAGACTACTTAAAAAAAAAAAAAAAAACTACTTTGTTTACTGATATAGGTTTTTCCTTATTTAATTACCAAGTAAATATGATTAAAATCAGTATTTTAAGATAAGTGACTGTTTCCAGATTGATGATATATTTCAGCTGGTTAGAGAGGCTTAAAATCAGTTCTTTGAGCAGTAGGTGACAAAGAGGGTAAATATGCAGAAAGGAAGTTGCTCTGATGTCTAGGTTGTACCGTATGTTGAAAGACAGGCCTTTTGTTTAATACGGAGCCCTTATCTTTTGTCTACAAATTGTCATCTCAGGATTGACAATGGGATGGCTCATGAAATTTGCAGCCAAGGTAGCTTTTGTTTTAGCAGAGCAAATGATGCTTTCAGTAAGTGTATAGTTTTGAATGCTGTCTTCATATGCAAAATCTTTTCTGTACTGGCCATGTGGAAGGCAAGGCCTTCCCAAGTGCAGAGGCTGCGGTGTAGGGAGGGATTATAATTCCTGGCACTGAAGTCTCTTGCAGCATCCTCTGGGGTACTGTGGTTTTACACTGCCCCTTACTGGACTTTCTTATAGTGCAAGAACTAACAGATATCTGGACGCCCAAAAGTTCGCTGTTTCAGATTTTTGTGTGTTTGCATTTTTTTTTTCCTCTGACTTATGATTTGAATAAAATATAGAATTGGTCTTTCACTTTGGAACTAGCAACCACTAGACTTCACTTTCAACCACATACAATCTATGTAGAGTTGAGGATGTTGTGTTCCTAAATTGGCTGCAAGGGTAGACTGATAACCAGGGTAAGGTGAGGCATGAAACAGTGTGGTGATTTTATTTTATTATTTTATTTTGTTTTTTAAATTTGAAAGGTAGCTGATTTGAGTAATCCATTTTGTTCTATGACGCATGGCACAAGCAGAGATCTTATTTGGGGCTTCATAGACTGTAAGATGCAAAAGGGAGTTAAGTAGATGGAGTTTTGGTATGTAATGGGAATCTCCTAGTATTCTGAAGAGCGTAATGAATTAGCTTTTTTGTTTGTTTGTTTAGAGGGAAGCTGTGCAGGATTGCAAGCAATTGTATTTTGAGCTTAAAAGTATCAAACGTTCTCTGCATTCATAGAACATTGGGCTTATTTTGTATGACAGTGTTTTCTGTTTATATCTGTTGTACTTCTGTGCAGAGTGATTTTCAGCAATATCTGAAGTGCAGTAGATATTTTGTGGAAATCAAAAACCAAAATGCTAACCTGGCAAGATTCCCAGCTCTCCTTGTGATGCACAGTTAAGCACACTACTGAAGGAACTAATTACTCAGGTTAGAGGATTTGTGAAAATGCTTAAATACTTCTTCGTCATCTGGCTTTATTGCCAGTACAAAGCTTTAGAACTGATGATTCTTGCTCGGCTTAATTTGATGAAGGGATATTTCTGCTGGGGCATGCATGAAATGAAGCAAAAATATGGATGGCTTCTCTTCACGAATTGCACAGAGATACATGTTTCTGTGGAAAAAAACTGCAAGCTACTTCACAGAATTAGGATGGAAATGGACAATGATCTGAGAGATCATTAAGAGATCTGTGGCTGCGAATTTTAGTGAGGAATGGCCTGTAATGCTCTTCTTCCTGGACTGAATTGGGAAGTGTATAAAGATGCCCAGGATAAAAATGCTTTTATTCTGAGATTCTTACAGTATCCTTTCATGATTCCTGACCAAAGATTCACATCATTAAAGCATTAGTAAAGAGTATTTTTTTCCAAAAACCGGTGGACCCAATAGCCTGTTAACCCTTCTGGACAGCTTTATCAGACTTTTCAGAGACAAGATTCTAGTAGGAAAACTTTATTTAAAAATGATTTGGTTGTACAGAGCAGTTCTGAGTCATCATAGCCTCATGGCCTACGTAGCTCACGAGCTACAGTCTAAAACTAATTGCTGTGTAGAATTCCTGAAGTCTAAAAACTATGGTCACAAGAATCAATCCCTTCTAAAACATGTTTGGATATTTGTAACTGAGGACATGGACCAATACTTTCACCAGATGCCTGTAATTATCCTTTTAAATGAGTGTATTTATCAGAAAAGCTATTTGCGACAGTTTGTTCCAGTAGTAAATGAGGATATCAAAAGTTCTCAAATCCAAGGTGATCTACTCCCATTAAATAAATAAATAAATAAAATTGCTTGAGTGACTTCATTAGTCTTCCTGGGTCTACCAAAAGCTTAATGTTGTTGAATGTTATAAATCAGTTTCTGCATTTGCACTTGAAGACCAGCATTTCGAATGCCAGAATGAGAAGGATACAGATAGTGATGTTTACCAAATGAACTGTGCTCAGCAACCGTGTCTAAGAAACTCTGACTTCAAAACAAGTTATAAAGTCAGAGAAAGGTTAGCTAGCCGTTGTTAATCTTAAACCCTTTTATCCTGCCTAATGAAGGGAAGAAACAGCATAATGTTAATCTGAAGACTGGAACTGTCAGTACCGTTCCTAATTTTTGTGTGTGTGTGTGAAAACAGGACTGAATGAACCATGAAAAATTAATGATAACCTGATTTTGTATCCCATGCAGGTCTTCTCAAGTTCTTGAAGTAGGACATTTGGTTGCTAACTGGCCTGAAGCTTGTGCTCCATCTTGCAGAGTCCTGCAACGGGAGACATTCACATACCCTGAAGTTCCCTGCCTCAGAAGAAGGGGACTTGATGTACAAGATCGGTACAAGATGATGGTGTAACATAGGTCACACTGAAGGTCTCCTGAGAAGAACTGGCTTTGTAAGAGACTTCTCCTTTTTCTTCCTTTTTTTTTTTTTTTTTTTTTTTTTTTTTGGTAAACAACTCCCCCTCTAGAATCTACAAGCAAGATGCCAGCCAAGACACCCATCTACTTGAAAGCTGCTAACAATAAGAAAGGGAAGAAATTCAAACTAAGGGATATCTTGTCTCCTGATATGATCAGTCCGCCACTTGGGGATTTTCGTCACACCATACATATTGGAAAAGAGGGACAGCATGATGTTTTTGGAGACATCTCCTTTTTGCAGGGAAACTATGAATTATTGCCTGGAAATGAAGGAGAAACTAGAGTTAGCCCATCTGGTGGCCACAGTGAATTCTTAAGGGCAAACAGCACTTCTGAATCCATGTTTACAGAAACTCCATCACCAGTGCTCAAAAATGCTATTTCCCTTCCTGCCATTGGGGGTTCTCAAGCCCTTATGTTGCCCTTATTGTCACCAGTGACGTTTAATTCAAGGCAAGAATCCATCAGGTCATCAAGAAACCCACGGGTTAGCTGTGAGCCAGTAATTGAAGAAAAGTTGCAGGAGAAAAGTAAACAGACGGAGAATGGAGAAACATACAAAGATGACGTATGGGAGCAAAATGGTTCTTCATCACATTTTATTAATGGTAGAGACAGTAACTCATCCAGCTTTTCTGAACGATGCACTGATTGGCAAACAGTTGATTTGTTTGAAGATAGCCGACTTTCGTGTGAACTAACCAAGACAAAGTCAGAAGAATCCCTTTCAGATCTTGCAGGCTCTCTTCTCTCATTACAACTTGACTTGGGACCTTCACTTTTGGATGAGGTCCTCAATGTAATGGACAAGAATAAATCTTAGAGCTGGTACTCCTTGCTTTCTTATAAGTGATTCACTTAAACAAAAATAAACAGAAATGCAGTTCAAGAGAAGAGACACTTAAAAATCAGCTGTATTTGCAGCTGTTTGACGGGTTTTCTAAAAATATTCGTAAAGTACTATTTTTTTACCTATTGTTTTTCATGATTTTTATGACACTAAATTCTCATAGCAGGAAGGTAAATTTTAGTAACAGTTTTCAGCAAATATAAAATGTTTTTAAGTACCAGTATAATGATCAGAAACTTAAGAAACAGAATTTGAGGATGATACTGATGGTGGCATTTGGTTAGTTCACTTCTACGGGCTTCTGAATATATGAGACTCTGTAAGTGTCAGAAAGGAGGTTGGTATTAATTATTCACTGTTATAAATTATTGCAACATCACTTTACATGTAGGCCTCTTTCAAGAACCTTGTGCTTGGGCTCTTGGTTGTGTTTTTCTTCATTTTCTGTAGTACCATTTCTGTTATACCTTCGCAGTAACTATTTCTGCAGTCTTATACTGCTCTGTATCCAGATGTAAACAGTTGAAGGCTTTTTCAGCTTCAGAGTGTCAACTGTTCTGAGTATGCACGAATTTTCACAGTTTGAGGCTTTGGGCCTGATGTTGTATATGAAATGATGTGTTGTAAACAGGTGACACATGCAAAATATGATGGTTAAATTATTTTAGAAGTTGAAATATATTTTTGTGTGTATCTTGGCTTTTTAATGTGGAGCCTACACATACAGTATCTCATTAAAAAATTGCTTGACATTATTGGTGCTCTTCTGAAAATTGTATATTTGTGTGTTTGAAAGCAAATATGTATTGATACTCCTTGCTTTTTTTCTTCATTTATTGCCACTCGTGCTTAAACTTGCAACCGAATACTTTGATTTTTTCAAGAAGGCACTGGTTATTCACAATGCTTGTGATGTGTGCTGCAACAGGCAATGTTTTGGGAAACATGGATCCTTTAATACAGTATCTATATGGATTGCATAGATATCTTGTGCAATACAATAAAACAAATGAAATTACTATGTCTTTGTGATTCAGTACATAGCCTCACAAAAATGAAAACCTTTGTGTTCTGCTGTATTAAAACAGACTGCAGTAGAGTTGTGAAAATGCAGGAGTGAGGGGCAGATCGGTTCAACTATCTCCATTAATTTGACATCTCCAACCCAATTTACTTCCTGGGGTAGTAAGGGCAAACTCCAAGCTTGTAGGACCTTTTGGGATAACTGATTTTGTTAAGTGTAGGAGACCAAAGAGTGATGCTTCAGTATTATTTTAGTCACAGTGAAGTTAATGGTGAAGTTCCTGCGGCTTTCAGTGAAGGCTGAAATCCTGATACAGTTTGTAAACCAATCCTGGTCTTTGCATCTACTACTTTGCATCTGTATCTTCCTGCGTCTGTATCATTCCAATCAGAACACGTAAATCATGGAGGATTTAATATAGATCATCTTTATGATCAAAGTTTCTAGGGAGGCAAGGCCATCTAATTCCATTCCTTCAGTGTGTTATAGGAGCAATTCTGCCCATGACAGTCATCATTCTTTCCAGTCAAGCAGTTATATTATTGTGTATTGATGAGACATGATTTCTTCCATGTTATTCTGTTAAATGAGGAACTGAGATACAGAATGCCCAAGAACTGGTTTTTTTTATATAAGATAATGCTTAATTGCCTTCAACACCATATTCACTTTGTATAAGCCTGGATCTGATTTCCAGTGCATTCATGGAACAAGAACGGTGCTTCTGCCGCTGTAGTAATTTTGTATTTTGAAGAGCAGGTTCAAGAATCTGCTTGGCCATGTGTTTTTAATAGGATCTACGGTTTTAGAACTTAATGAGACTTTAGGCCAAAACTTTTATTGGAAAAATCTGTCAGTTAGCATAGATGAAATTTGGGTGAAGTACAGAATTAGACGTTTTCTGTGTAGACCAGAGTCAGCTGTCATGAGGAGGACACAAAGTATTTATCGAATGAAAAGTCAGTATTATGCAGGACTCCCCATAAAAGTAAGTATTCTCTGGAAAGCAGAAAAGGATTCTTAAAACTGTTGTTACAGTTGTGTTGTTTTAGCTTTGTCATGTTGATTTCCTGGCTTAGTTCACTGAAAAATGTCTCACCATTTCAGGAGTTTTCAGTCTGTGTTATCTTTCCTATGTGATTGCATTTTAAATTTGCGACTCCTTAGCTCTTACCGTGAGGGTGGGTGCTCTGAGTTTAAAACACCACTTCAGGCAAAAAGATCCACCGTGTTGTATAGGAGCCTGTGCTCAAGTCAAGAATAAAACTTTTACACTAGCAACAGTTTCTTCTTTCATTTCTGTCAGTGCCCTCAAGCTGCATTCCTGAATTTATCAGAACTGCTCAGCCGTACCTGCAAAGGTTTAGAAGATGCAACTTCAAGACATGGCTTCTATCCTGATATGGTCTTCTGTAAAATTCTGCGCTACGTAATCTGATTTGGCATCTTGTCTGTCACAACACTGGTTGTCAGCTCGAAACCTTGGATATCTAGTTTGTGAGAAGTTTTGCTTTTCAGAGGAAAATGAAAAGCAAATTAAACCTCCAAACCAAATGGCAAATTAAGGGTAGGAAACAGCCTATTGGATGCAGTTCAGAGTTTCTTTTCAAAGTCTGCTATATAAGTACATCAAGAAACTGATGACTTCCACAGCAGGCTTACTTTCTTCCCCACGCTGACAAAGCCATTTTATGTTAGAAAAATTTGCATATTGCAAATTTTTTATTGCAACTTGCTTGAATTCTTGCTCTTCAAACTTTCATGCAGAGATGGTCTCCATTCATTTCACTTGTTTACCCATATGACTAGAAAGTGTGTACAGGACAGAACCACTTGGATATCTAGCAAATGGATATAAATAACCACACAGGATGTGAACATGACAGAAAAGGGCAGCAAATACAAATCTAAAAAAAAAAAAAAAAAAGCCTCAAGAGTGATAAACGATATATTGTTTAAGAGTGACTTCCTTCATAGTTCTTTTTCCTCTTTGCATTTCTTGGTGTTAGCAAAGAAGCTAGCTACCAGGGTTAGGGATCTTCTCTAACTTGTACAGGAAATTCTCAATGAGCAGCAAGAATAGTTTGAGGCCAGTTTTCAGAAGGGCTTAACTTGTAGAAGGCAGATCAGCTCAAGAAGTTTTCATTCCGCTAGAACTGATGAGGGAAGGGGCACTTCAGACAGCTGTCTCTTTGAGAATGTTTTTGAGAATGTTGTTCATGACCAGAATCAGAAGCAGTTTTTGGTATGTCACATGTCAATAATTCATATGCAAACCTAGCAGGGAAGTTGTTGGACCCCACATAATAAGGCCAAATAAAGTTCGTGTAATACAAGGGAAAGCTAAAAAGATACACATTAGACTTTATTCCAATTAAAGAAATTACCAGTTGTTATAAGGAAATCAATTAAATGAACAGTGACCTAACTCTGTTCTGCTTGCATGCATTAGCTTTTCATATACACACAAAGTACATTAGTACATCTGTTCCTATGAGCGCCTTCATTTTATGTGTTTTTAAGGAGCTTCCTGGGTCCAAACAGAAGGCTGAATTGGTTACTGTTTCTCTCTAGTTAGAATTTTGCTAGTGCTAGAAAATCAATAATGCACCTAGTACTTTGTTTGCTTCTTAATATTCATAGCTTTTTATATAAGGACTGATTTTCTGTAAGTTAGCATAATTCCCACTAAGTTGTGAATTCTAATATCCACCAGAGTATTTCCAGAGAGAAATAGATTTCCCAGAATATTTACACCTGAGAAAATACTATTTTTGACAACTTTATTGCAGTCTGACCCCACTATTCCTTGGGCTATTTCTTTTCATCATTGTCTAAGACAATCTTTTCTTAGTTTATGCTCTGAGTAACTAGGACTTGAGCTTTGTGGATGGTCAACCATTAGTCTGAGCTATGTTTATTTTGTTTCTTAAGAAATTTATACATCTAGGAACTTCACTTCTGTTATAACCTGCTGTCAGGATGCTGCAGGAGCTGTGGCAGAGGTGGAGGGCTGCACTCCCACAGTGTCGCTGGACTGTGATGAAATGGGGCCCTGAGCTCATGGGTAGGAGCGGGTGTCCCACATGAGGACCCTGACACATCTGGCAGATGTTTGTGGATGGTGGTTTTGACTTGAGAAATGCAGATTGACCTAATCTAACCATCTAACATGCTATCTTGGCAGAGTACAAATGAAGGAGCCTTGGGACTTTCTCTGTTTGCTACACTGGGTGGAACCATCAGGCGGAGAAAAGACAAATGACATTTACCCATTTAGCAGATTGCTAATGCTATGCCAGGATGCCTACTGTCTTATTAAAAATGCTGTAGCTTTAAAGACAAAGTGCTGATCAATGGAAGTACTTATTCAGAAGAAAGCTGTCCCCACATTTTGCAGACGTAGCTACGTTTTGGTAAAAACTAGTAAGTTAGATATGACATGTCAGCAGTTAGCCCAGTGGATTTTTGCCAGTTTCTTCTTGCCTCCTTTCAACCCTAAGTGCTTGGAGCTCACAGTCTCCAGATATTCACAGGACACAATCACATTGGGTTATAAGATACTGTCTCACGCACGTTTGAAAAAGTCAGTGGATTTGATCCTTTCCTTGCTTCTTGCCATTCTGCCACAAGTCTAACCTCTTCCACATATCCCAAATTAGTTTGCTCACAACAGGTGAGAGCAGGTCAGGCTCAGACTCAAGCCAGAACTGGTGAGCTGTAGTGGAAATAAGCACTCAGAAGTTACAGTCCATGTGTTCTACCTGTTGTAATCTCAGCTGGAGTCATACAGTCCATCTGGGATTCCGGGAAGGAGGCACTCAGGAACAGGCCAGCTGCTGGGAATGTGAGGCATAATGCTGACTATCCTGCTGGACAGATATCTGGGGCACCAAAGAAGATTCACTGCAGTAAAGCAATGGGGAGTAACAGCTGTCCTCAGTGCATGAGTGATTATTTCTACCATTAGTTGTGTTGTTCTGTTTTGTTTTATTTTGTTTTCCCTCTGGGCACACTTATAAATCCCAGGTGCTTTGCCACAAGGGAAGTCTGGCTCTATCGACTGCACCTCTTGCCACACACTGAGTAGTTCTGCTTGTCATGGTCTGACCAACAGTGGGTTTCCACCTGGCACAGTGAAGTTCCACGCAGCCTACAACTTTACACTGCCAGGGCCTTGTGCCCCCATCCTCCTCTTCCCAGGCTTATCTTTCCTGAATCCCATAGCAGAATTTTAAAAGCAAATGGAGGCACAGTCATGGAAATGCAGGAAAACTGTAGAAATGCGGGAAAGCTCTGTCCCTCCACACAGTCCTACAAGTAGTTGTGTCAAATTTCAGCAAATCACTCAGGGGTTATAAAACTGAGCTGTATCTGAGGTCACGAAGTAATTTTGTGAGAAATATCTCCCAGGATAATGGGTACTTCCATGGACCTTTCAGAGGTCCAGGGACTCAGTGTGTCTACAAACACAGCTTTCAGCATCATATTTAGCCTGGCCTCCCCCTTCCTCTTGGAGGAAAAGGTATTTTTCTAGGTCCAAAGTGACACAGATTAGTGTCGCAGGAACATAAGAGCAGTACTGGATCACATCAAACTCCATCTAGCCAATATTCTGTTACTTTAGAGTGAGTGCTCTGGCAGGAGTACAGGATAGGTGGGCATGAATTACATTTCTGAAAATATTCACCCTGCATCCAGTAATCTGGATCACAGATTGGTTCACAGACAGAAATGTGTTTGTACTGAATAGTCCTGGATTGATTTGTCTCTTCAACAAAGCTCTGTAAACTTTAGCATCCAAATGTCTTCCTTCAGGGAGTAACATGGGTTGATTTTACTGCAGGTAGTCAGAATGGTAACAAGTGGGATGCTCATACGTGACCCTGGCACATGAGTGCCTGGTCTGACCTGTTGTGATTTTTATTCTTGCTGGTCTGAGTCAATATTCCCATAATCATTTGAGTCCCCAACTACAGCCATCAGTAGCAATAAGATTTCCTTCCCTCTTCTGTAAGTTTGTGAGCCTTGTCCCCCATACTTGGATTTGCCTAAGGCTGAATGAGTCCCATTTCATCTTCAATGCACACAGAACTAACTGTTACAGTGAAGAGTGGTTGGTGTTGGGAGCCTATCTGTGGGGTGAAATGCCCAAGTTGGTGAAGATGCATTGGTGCAATGGTAGAGCCAGAAAGAGATTCACTGCAACACAAGAGCAGCTTGCATAACCTTTATGGTAGAGTCCAAGGACGCTGAGCCGAGCCTGGAGAGCTCTCAGGTGTCACAGGACTCTGAGAAGAACCAAGGCATAGTTGCACAGGTCTTAAAAGAAAAGGAAAACTGAGTCTAGGCAGGTGATGAGAGTCAGGGTGCAACTCAGCAGGCTTCATGACTGCTACTTGCCCAGCTTCTACTGTTCATTATCTACACGTACCAATGTCAATGGATGCAGTTACCTCCATATGAAAGAATTTGGTTACACTCCTCTGCTTCATACACACCTCCATATCAGACACTATTTTGTCAGACTCCCTCTGTTGCACAGCAACAAAATGTAACAGGATATTGGCAGGAAGGTACAGCCTCTACTGCCATACCATCAACATCCACCTCTGCTGTTGTGGACCAAGACAATAAAATAGGAAGCATTACTTTCAGAGCAGCCCTTGTGCTTATGTTGAGTTATCAAGCACTTTATGAACTCAGAAAAGCTGCACATCACTTGTTTATCCAGACTCTAGTTCTCACTAGAAATATGTGGACAGAGACAGCAACTTCACAAGATGGTTGCAAATGCTGTCTTTCTGCATCCATGTGAATACAAGAGCTTTCACTGTATTTGGCTTATTACAATAATTTTGAATGTAAACCATAAATATATTAAAGGTTAAACAGGATTATACAGGGAGATCTATATCCTGTGACAGTGTTGGGGATATCCAAACTACACTAAGGCTGTGCAAAATGAGGAGTGCCATTTCTCATCCTGGGAGTGACATGCTTCCCAGCACTCATAGCCGTGCTTGCACTGGTGAAATGAAGGGAGTTTTCCCTAGTGCTTCTAGAGCAGACAAGCAACCCAACAGGAGAAGAAGGAAAGGAAAAGTTTCAGTTGTGACTGCAGTACTCACATGATCTTCTAAGCTCTCTTTGCTCTGGCACAAACTTCAGCTGTGGGTATAAACTTTGGCAAATCATTTAATCTCTCCACAGCTCAAACTGCCCTCCCTAGAATAAGAAAATATAACATGATACTCTCATCAATTTCTGTCTGTTCTGTCTACTTACTTAGATGGAAAAAGTAACTGGTCAGTGGTTCTGAGGACAGTGCTTAGCCTCACAGGCACCAGCTGGGTTATCTGAGAAGTAGTGTTATCTGGAACTATGGATGCTTTACTACATACATACCACATCATATTGTAAATACCTGTGCTCAGCAACAGTTTTATATATGTGTGTGTGTGTGTATGTATGTATGTATTTCAGTGATAAATGCCATAAAATCGCATTTTCTTTAAACCTCCATGTGAAACTATCATTTGAAGAAAAAAAGGTTTGGTATTCACTCACAGCTTGAAATATGGTTGATCATAAGGCAATATGAATGCACAACTTTGAAAAGAGAGCAAGATGAAATAGTGACAGTTGCAGGAAGTCTAATATTCAGGAATTACCAAGGCACCACCTTTATTTGTTTGCTTGTTATTGTTTGTGTTTTTGGAACTGTGCTGCACAGCAAGGACTGTCTTAAGTTTGGAAAGCTGTTAGAACAACTTCTCTGCCACCACAGTTCAAGAAATAATGGAACACGTGGCCAGCAACAGAAAGATATTCACTGTGCCCTGACCTGGGAGGAGAGATGTCAGGTAGGGGTCAAAATTGTGGAGATACAGTTAAGTGTGAACAGGTGTAGCCAGACCACCATGAAATAACTATCTATCTGGTTAAGTCCTTCTAAATGAGGCAGGAGACATTCAACCCTTGTGGTATTTGTAACATTAAACCATCCTGCAGCCACAAAGTATCTGACACTATTCCTAGAGCAAGTAAGCAAGAGAAACGGACATCCTTAATTAAGGTCACTTGGTAGAAAATATTTCATCCTATGAATATTATGGATGGCTCAAGGATGTGGCAGTAATCAAAGGATATTTTCCTTTCCTACTGTTATTGAATGAAAGGAGAAAAACTCTGGGTAGTCTGCATGTGGAGTGGCAACCTTTTACCAGATCATTTCATCAGAGTGGAAGAGAGCCGCAGCAAGTGGATTACTTTGCACTTCATACAACAAGTAATGGCTCAGAGATCCCAGCGTGTAGCTGCCCCATGATCTGCAGGAGGCTGTGCCTCTGATAACTAAGTCTCAGTGCCTTCATACCAACCTAAAAGCCCTCTCGATTTTTCTACTTAGCAACTCATTCATTCAGACTGTGTTGGCATTGAGCTATAGAGACACAGTGCAAACTGAGGCTAAGCTCCTTCAGTAGAACAACTCAAAGACCTAACCAGAGCACGTCTAGCTTCTATCACAGAATCATTAAGGTTGAAAAAGACACTAAAGATCATCAAGTCCAACCATCCACCTGACCTGTCAAGACTCATCATCAAACAACGTCCCTTAGTGCCATGTCCACATGTCTCTTAAATACCTCCAGGGACAGGGACTCCACCATCCAAATTTTTCCAATGTTTGACCACCGCTCTTCTTGTACGATTTCTTCCTATGTCCAATCTAAATCTCCCCTGGCACAACATGGGCCACATGTCCAGTTCCATCTCATGAAAACTGAGCATAGCAATGGACAATGGATGTGTGCTTGAGTCTCGCTCTGGTCTCAGACTGGGTACTGCCAGAGCACATCCTGACAGCCAGAAACCCAAGCATATAGTAGTTTCTACATAGTCCTAGATCTTTCCCCTACTGGAATTGTGAGGTTTGCCTCTTTACCATGCACCTTGTAAGGTGTCACTGAAATGAGTAAGCCCACTGTGCCTTGTTTTCTGTGTATCGTATTACAAGACAGCAAGCCAAATATAAATGACACAATTTTTACATTTGCAGATCTCTCAGTTCTGAAAACTGAATATGGATTTTAAAAAAACCTATCCAAATGATCCTCCCCCCCCCCCCCCCCCCTCACCTTATTTTTTTTTCTTGCATTTGCAAGGTGTGATCTGAAATCTTTCTTACTATTTTAAAGCATAACCTAATAGCACTTGTCATCTTGGAAGATACATCAAGCCAGTGGGCAAATCTAAGAGAAGAATATGTTAGTGGCTGACCCACTGAGTAATTTACCTTTTTTGATATAGAATAAAACTCAATCTATAACATCACTGGCATATTAAGACATAAATACTCACACATAAACCAGCAGTGCTAATATGTGATCATTTCTAAGAATTTATATGTCCTCAGGAGAGGGGGGAAATCCTTTCGTGTGGATTCTCTCGTGTCTAAAAAAAGTTTCCTTTCATGCTACAGCCTTTTCTGCATTTGATGCATACAAACATAATACAATGGTCTTTTTCTGCTCCTTAGTTATTTACTTTCATCAAATGTCTGGTAAACATTAAATAAAAAATGAGTTAATTGTGCACTAAGTTGTGTCCCACACTGCAGTGTATGAAGTCAGGTAGAGTAAATTGCATAAATTGATGTTGAATTCGACCCTGTGTTTTGAGTTTCAGATGTGTGCTAAGTTCAAACAAATTTAAACACTATGCAGTCCAATTTTGGACTGTTTGTTCATTATCTCTTAACACATCTATTAATCTTCTGTGGACAATTCTATCTCTTCCTTTTTAGGAAATGTCTTAAAGATATCACTTGAACTATCTCATAAAAAGCTTGTCATCATCAGGCAGAGATATGTAAAATTGGGCTTGCGTATGGCTATTTTTATTTCCTTTTACGGGAAAATCTCTTGATAGCACAAACTTCTATTAGTCTTAATTCAAGGGATGTAGATATATACTGTAATTTACTTTCTGTACCTGCTCAATGATATTCAATGTACTTTCTACCAAAATTATTTTAAATTAAAATTATTATCTGATACATGCCAGCTTTTCAGATCAGCCAGATCTTTTTCTTTATGTATATAAAAAGCCTGTACACGGTGGAGTCAAAGTAGGAACGCTGTGAATCAATCTGGAATATTGAATCTCAACATTTTCTTTCAAAACTGCATGTAATGATTCATACAATCACATTTCCTGATTAAATCCACCTTTTTTCTGAACTTGTTTTCCTGCACAATTAAAGTGCTTTTCTAGTTACAAGTGTACATGTAACATAGGAGTTCAAAAATGTAAGAATTTTTTTCACTGTTAGAAAGCTGCGTCACTGGAAAATCTGCTTAGATATTCTAACTGAATAAACCAAAAATTCACCACTTCAGCTGTAAAAGAATATCTTGAAAAACAAAAAATGACAGAGTTTTTGTGGGTTTCCTTCTTCCCACAATGTAAGATGTTGCTTTAGATTGGATTTTATATACGTTTTGCATACTCCATAATGTGTGAGCTAGATAAAGAAAAGGAAAGAAAGAACTGAAGAGATATCTCAGATCCATCCATGTAACTGCAACAACTTACATATATTTTAGGGATTTACATACCACCAATTAGGCCTGATAAATTGAGGACTTCCGAACTGTGAAACTGTTTAATAAGCTGAAAACAGTAGAACTGACCCGAGGATAAGTGAAGTCCATGGTACTCCGTGAAGCTCCGTTCATGTCAATATATCTTCAAACCATTTTTATAGTGTAGTAGAGTTTGGTATCTGTAGAATGAAAGAAGAATTTTTACATCAAAATTATATTTTGATCCACATGGTTGTCAGAAAACAAACAGAAAATAGAATTCTCTATAGGAAGCTGTGTGAGTTTATAATGCCCCAGTAATTCTGGGTTTGGCTCCTTCCTCTTCCTCCCAGCCCTAGGCAAAAAGGCTCCATCGAAGTACTGAGAGTCTTTCTTCTGGCCATCACCTATTAACCACTCTAGAGGCTAACAGATGTCTACAAAAATGAAAAATTAGTTGGGAAATCCTCCACAGAAACACCAGTTAAATTTCCACTAGTAAATGACCTTAAATCTTCCCATTCAGCCCAGTTTAGACCACAGATCTGAAATGTAACCAGGACATGTAACCAGTCTACACTGGAACAATATAATTTGGTATTCCTCAGAAACAAGCAGGTATCTACTGAACATTTATTCACCACTTATTTTCTATGGTAACTTATTCCTCATGTTTATCCTGGGGGAATTTCAAGATGATCTCATAAATCTTTTCAATCTCATCCATTTATAGGTTTGTTTTCCCCTTCTCTTATTTGCAGTGCTAGATCCAAATGGCCCAAATCCTCCCTACAGTAACTGCTTTACACCAGAGATCTCTCTTTTTATTGTGTTTTATAAATAAATCAGATCCTTGAATAAGATTACCCACAAGCTGAGTATGCTAAAAGAGAGGATAACTGCCACTTCTATAGTCTGCCTGCAAGTATTTACTGTAGAAGATCAACAATTTCTTCTCATCAGGCAAAACACAGTGAGGAATTTAAAATCAGCAAATCTAAATCTGATTGTAAGGAGTCAAAGTCCTAATGCTTTACTTCAGCTGTATGTTTAAAAACTCTGAAGAGGTGTCAGTCATATTAAGAAAGAGCACACAGCCAAGGAAGGCCTCTCTGAGTTGTGTGGAGATGCTGTAACCCAGTTTGCACCTCTGAGTCTTTCTTCAGCAGCTTGAAGAAGGTAGATAGATTGTCTTTAGACATTCTTTTCATCTCTTTTGAGTAGATGCTCAGAATAAATTTAATGGGAGTATGAGGCCATGAGAAGAGTCTGAATAGTTATGTACTGCCTCTATGTGTTGTATAATGAAAAGGATTTCTAGGAACATTCATTAGCTTCCTCATCTGTAAAGGCAAATTCTCTTTTTACCAAGTTCTTTATTAATGTGGCACAGCAAAACTTCAAGAAGCTCTGGAGTAATGTCTCTGAGTTCCTAAAATGGATACATCTTAGAAGAAACTGCTCTAAGGAAATGGTAAAGAATCCGGAATTAAATTTACATTTCTCACAAGCAGTTTTAAAAATGATCATCATATAGCAGAAATGAAAATCTCAACCTCACTTTTTCCCTGCTTGCTCCCTTTCCCCATTTAAAGGAATAAGTAAAAAATCACTGAAATCTGAATGTGTCTATGCACCCATAAATCTTGCTGTAGGAAATCAGGAAAATTATATTTAGTCACGAATGCAGTGAGATCTGAAAATTATCCTTAGTTCTACAAGAAACACATTCCAAATGTAGGAAAAGCCAAGTCCCTGTCTCTCTTGCTTGTGAGGGAGCCTGGACTTGTTTCATTGTTCTCGTGGAATGCAGCTGCTGTGTTAAGGTCTTACTCACAGCTGGAGAGGCAAGGGATGGAGTTATTTCAGTACATGTTTGTAGACTAGGTCTTAAAAAGGTAAAACTGAATTGAGTATATCAAGACCAACCTCTCAGATCACAGCTTGTCACATTATACAGTGAGTTTTACAGATATGTCAAAGTCCATCTTAAATGCATTTGCTTCCTCTGCTACTGCCATAACCTCAGCCTTTCTTTCTTGCAGAAAACTTCTTGTTTTCCCAGTCCAAAACAGTTAAGGGTCACTTTGTATGCTTTTGCCAGTGTTGTTTTTTACCCTAAATGGCTTTTCCTCCATTTTCCTCCAAAAGTGTTTATACTTTTTCACCGGTGTATTTGTTGACGGCATTCATCTCATCTTTATTTTCGTAGACTAAACAAGCTACTCTATTTAAATCTCTTAAAAGGCCTTTCATTCCTTAATGATCCTTCCAGCTCTTTTCTGCAAACATTCAGTTCAAGTTTCTCCTTCCTGTATGTGGATGATTGTGCAGTTTCCAAAAAGGGAGTTCACCAGAGCCTGAACTTTACGATTTTTTTCTGGAAGAGCCTGCTAGAGTCTAGGGTCTTGATCAGTATTAAGGATTCCCTCTGTCCTGCATGGAACAGGAAGCTTCTACATGCAGAAAAGCAGATTAAGTGAGACGTTCATCTACTTTTGCCAAGAATAAACTCTTCCATGCTGTGAACCTGTTAGAGGCTGCATTGCTGTGTGTGGCTTTATTCCTGGTTAAGTGTTACAGTAACATTGTCCTGAATTCCTGAACTTAGAGGTCACTGTGGTCAGGCCTACTTCTGACAGGGAAGTTCAGTTTTAGGCATAAGTGGATGTTATTTGGATACTATAAATAGCACTGAAATACTTGAAAGAACCCAAGTGGGTCTGAACTGAATGTCTGTGGTGGCATGAAATCTCTAAATGAAGCCTCCATCTCACCCTATATTGATAATATGTGGGATCCAACGGGTGTGACAAGTTTGGAATCTGATACAGCTAAACCACTGTAAGAGTCTTCTTCAGGACTTGGGGAAATTGAAGCATCCCGCAGAGGTGGCCCTCACTGTCCTAGAAACAGTGACTATGAAACTATTGTAGGGATGTGCTGTTTTGAGTTGATTCTTGTTTTCTGAGAATTTTTCTTTTTTTCTCATGCTGCTGTGAAGTGGAGAAAAAAAAAAAAACAACAACAAACCAGTCCTGGTTTCAAAATCAAAGTGAAGTCCTGGTGTCATTGAAATCAATGGCAAAATGCCCACTGACTTTCCTGGGGCCCAGGATAGCCTGGATATTAAGCACAGGATATAGTATCAGTGTTTCTTTTTGTTATCCTTTTTAGTAAAGACAAAATTTTTGCTCAAGGTTTATTTTTTAATGGATTTTAAGAGTTGTAATGCAAATATTATTGCAGGGAAGCTGAATTATAGCACTATGTGACAACTGAGCAAGAAGTCTTCAGCTGCTGAAAACTGTCACAGCTTAGCTGAAATCACGTGTTAGCAAAGAATGCTCCCCACACATTTAGAATACAGGAATAGGTAAGGTGTTAGGAAATTTAAACGTGAGGGGAACAACTTAATGGTTCAATTTGATTTAGTGGTACTATATTAAAGGAACTGAATAACACACTCAGAATATAAAAAGTATCAACTTTGAAAGAAATGAAGCCATTGTTATGTAGTACTGGCTGCAAGCACAGACCCACAAGCAAAGAAGTAATGTGGAAAAACTACTGGAAATGAGTATTTAAAATATGATACCTCCCAAAGTAATTTTTACAAGCAGTAAGAATTAATGCATTGTGAACAAAACAGTGCTTTCACTATAAACATTTAAAAAGGAAAAAGGCTCAGCAAAAAAAAAAGTCTGCAGTTTAATCTCTGATGATTTAGGCTTTCTTCTTTGCTAAGTAATCATAATTCATCAGGAAGCTCAAGGGTTTTCAGAAGAACAACTCCACGCTCAGTCATTTTGAGGCAACTTTGTGTTTTCCCTTTTGTTTTCAATTTGTTATAGTTGCATTCTTTCGGAGTGGGAAAAATAAACCAAGCGTTTATAAGATATAAATAGTTTAGGATGAGATGAGTAATTAAGTGAGAAGAAACCAGAGCTGACTGGTGATAGATCTAAGTAACGTTACAATAAAAACTCATTCTTTCCTCCTAACTCAGTCTTGAGGAGGTGATGATTTTACAAAACAATGCTCCATAAAAATACAATATACTGCAGAACGTGATTATATCTTCCCCAAAATAAAAATTAATGACAGAAAAGAAAGATGAAAATTACCTCTTGCTTTTCAAGAGACAAAAGACATGCAAACTTTGTTACAGTAGGTCATTTGAAGAGTTTTTCCTGGGGCTCTTGCTCCAGTTTTGGAGCTTGGGAAACTAGCCATATCCACACTGGAAAATACAAGGCTTTTTCAGCTCTCGCTCACCTGCCTACTTTGGAATTTGCTCCTCAGAGGGATGAATGGTAGCTGGTAAGGAGGAGGCACATTTTTCACAGTTTGGCACCCTTCTTGTTCCATCTTAAATATTTCTGTTCCCTCAAGTTACAAGTGTGCAAAGGAAAAAAAATCAAGGAAGCAAAGCAAAAGAAATCAACAAGGAATCAAATAGCTTATGCTTCCTGTTTAGAGAAAAGATGAATGATGCCAACATTTCTCTACTAGAAGTAATAAACAGATGTAAATTTATGTAAGATGTAAACATGAATACATGTAAATAAATATATTTGTTTAAAAAATAACTGGTTATTTAGAGCAGGTACTTTCATCTCTCTTCAAAGAATTATGAATAGATGATTGAAATAAACCGCATTGGTTCTACATTTTCTTGCCATACTTTTACTTCTCTGTAGATTGAGTTTTGAAGAATAACTGAGTATCGATGTGTCTATTATTATTACTATTATTTCTTCCCTCCTAGGATGGTGAGGCACTGGAACAGATTGCCCAGAGAAGCTGTTGTTTCCACATCCTTGAGAGTGTTCAAGATCAGATTTGATGGAGCTCTGGGCAACCTGATCTAGTGAAAGGGTTTCCCGCTCATGGAAAGAGCATTGGAACTAAGTGATCTTTAAGGTCCTTTCCAACCCAAACTATTCTGTGAGTCTATGATTATAATGAAATAAAAGAGCCTAAATTAACTGAAAAGAAATAAGTAAGACTTCGTGGATCCTCTTTTAGTGTTCACCTACATAACATGCTTACATTTTTCTTAAATGTGAAAGATCTGTGACATTCCACTATATATTGCAAGCCACTTTACATCACTGATTTAAAAGAGCAGGTGCCAAGTCATAAATACAACATACTACAGTTACACTGGGGAAGGCAGTCACCTTCACTTTGTCTGGTAAGAGAATGAAGATCACTGATGTCTATCCTCTTCACTGTACTACTGTTTTGTAAAGTTAAGTTCAGAGAATAGGGGAAAGGACATATTGTTTATTATCCCTAGATGAGCCATAGACTTCTAGAGGGGCCTATCTATACTAGTTTGACTGCTGTGAGGTTTTACAGAGTTCCCTTAGTGCAGCTGAATGTGCTTATCCAAATACAACAACTTATTATAGGAGCTGTAATAGCCATTTCAATGTCATGTATTTACATATGGGTGTTCACCCAACAGCCTTTCCTGTATGTTACTATTTTGGTAAAGAAGTACACCTTTAATCAAAACAGTAATGTAACAACAGCAAAACTCTTTATGTATATCAGATCTGAATGACCTTTTGATTTTAATAATCTTCCAGTGGAAACTTCTCTCTCTTCCTTTTTAAGAAATGCCTTTCAAGATTAATTTATCTTGCAGTAAGATCATCACAGAGAAACAATAGATTGGACAACAGAGGTCTTGTGACCTCAGTTTTCCTGTTGCTGTTGCGCAACTGATGTGAATATCAAATCTACTGCTACAAAAGTCACTATGAAGAAACTCAAAATAATCAAAGCTGGGAATGCTGAAAGGTTAAATGCAAAAATAGTAATTTAAAACTCTAAAACAATCCAATTACTTAGAAACACTATTGAAGCTACTTAGTAATGCAGTAGCACTATTTGAGGTAAAGCAAGCTCAGGTTCATCTCTATTACTAATGCTATTGTTAGGGAATACTGCTAGAGAATATACAGATGATGCCAAGTTTAGAATTACGGTTGCTGAAACTGAAATGGTGGGATTGCGCCTAGCTAGAGAGCCATTTCCCTGAGAAGCTTGTGTTTTCCTTGGATTTCTGCTGGTAGGAAGGATTCATCTCCTTGTCAATTTCCTTCCCATCTGCAATGAAGATGACTGTAAAAGAAGGGGCAAAAATGGTGATGCTGCTAACTTTTGTCAGTAGGAGTAAGTATAGTAATTGAAAAGGATATCCTAAGTGGGTTTCTGTGCTCTGTCCTGAAAAGACTCCACAGTCTGTGCTTCTCTTTTGCCTTAGGAGCAGAAGTATTACATACATATCAACAGGTCCATCCCACAGCCTCACTGAAGAAAAAGTGGTCTCCTTAGCAACAGCCTTAGAAAGACAAGGAGAAAATTCCCCAGTCTCTTTGACCTGGAGCCCTCCCTATGGGGACCAGCTGCTGTCTTTTGTCTCTAGCTTCAGTTTTAAAACATTTTAGCTTTGATCTGTGTTTATATTGACAAGAAGAATCTGTATAAAATAAATGAGGAAAGTTCAGCTGTATAAACCTGCAGACTGCCTCAGCAAGAGCTGAAAGCGACAACATCGAAGATAGAGATCTTGAGGATATTCCATTAACATATAGCATCAAGTAACTTGGTGTTATTGCTGTCTTCGGTAGTTCTTATAAACAAGGTGAAGTATGTCTTTCCACAAGGATAGAGAGCAGAGGCCACTTACATTCTTTCTTCTGTACAGAGCCTATAGCTTTATTGGACAAGAGTCCTACATATATTTACATGCATTTAATTTCAAATACATGAAAAATATACTGATGATAGACAAAAATAAAGATATCCATAAAACACTGAAGACCACAGTATCTGATATCTGTCTGTTACATCCATGCCAGCCTACTGCAACATGACAAACTGTGCAATACATTGCTGGCTTTTTATGTGGAAAATATTCGTGAGTCATTGAAGTACAGCTTTTCTGCAGCTGCAGTGCAAAAAAAGCCTGAAAAGCAAGTATAAATCAAAAAATTCATACTGTTGTGCTCTGGGAAAACCTTTGATGAACAGGGCTGAATGCTACCTGTATATATTCTGTAACTTCTCAGCTGGTTAAAAAAACAAAACCTCCACAAGAAGCAACACTAAGAGCAATTGATGCTGTTGCACATAGAACAGCTCTAGTCTGAGGAGTCCCAATAATGTTATGGTCCTGGCCAAGTGATCAAATTGGCCATGAGTACTTTCTAGCAAAGCAGGGATAGAAATTTTGACACAGGGTCCTAGTTGTTGTGTTGTGCTGCAGTTTCCCTCAATGTGGTAATAAATGACTACTTCAGAAAAGGAATGATACACTATCTCTAGACAGAGTTTTGATTAAGCATGATACTGGCTAGCTTACACGGCAGTGAGGAAGCCTGGTTCAATGCCAGGGTTAATGCAAAGATTTTCTGCATATGTGTTTATACTCTGGCTCATTCTCTGCCCCAACAAGTGACTGAGTGATCCAGTACCTAGAATCGGGTATGTTTCACTTGGTGAGAGCACTGCATTAACACTCAGCATGCTTCTCACCTCATTCTTCTATTGTGCCTCGTCCTGAGAAGTCCTACAGAACATGTGGGCTTTATAGACACAACTTTACCTCTGCTTCTTCCCACACTGCTGTTTGTGATGTGGGAACACAGGATGGCTTATGCAAATATGCCACTACCTAAATAAGTCTGTCCCTAAAGCTGAATGCTAAAATTTAATTTGCAAGTAAACACCTCTAAAACTGATACTGAGATGGAATTTTTGCTTTGCTATAGAACAGTTTTGTTAAAAATTCAATCAAGGTAGTGTTACCTTGATATATTTTCATCAGTTACTATTTGGAAAAAAGAAAATAAGCTAGTAGTGCTAGCAAACATCAGAGCTAAGCAACTTCATAAGATGGTTATAGGGCAGAGTTCTGGAAACCTTCTGTCTACTGCAACTCCTAGATATTAACACAAGCAGCAGACTAAACATTTGTACCCTGTTTGTACTGCCAGCTGACAAATGAATGTAATTAATGGGCAGCTATAAGGTGAAGGAGTCTGGAAAATAGCAAAACTTGTCATCTTGAAATGTATAGCACTGATGCCAGAATATTGATTTAACTGCATTACTGTTGCTAAGCAGTCTTGTAGTTTTACATTACATATTGCCATTTGCAGCTTATTATTTTCTTCTATTTCTTTTCTATCAAATCATCCTTCACAACATTTACTATTTGCTGGGCTTTAAGCAAAAGAAATGTCCCATATCAAGTGCAGCTATTCGAGTCAGGTAGTAATGGGATTCAACGCTTTTAATTTTTTTTTAAGGTTAGGTTTCTATTCTCTTTTCTGTAATGTAGACTCTGCTAGGGGATAATTACAGTGAGCACACTAAGTGAAATTAAAATCAGTGATGTCTGTTTCATTGCTCATTGGGGAAATTGCCAATATTGCAAAAAACATTTTCCAAATAACCTTTGTAAGTGTCTGATACTAAATGAAATAGGAAAACAAAGATGCGTGACTGTATACCACTTGCCTTACTCTAGGTTATTTTCTCGAAAATCACTGGTCGTGAGAAATGAACAAGCTGTATGTGCCATGAAGTTAACTATAGAGTTTCTTTCAAACTCGCAGCTCTCTGAAGGGTCTCAACACATTTTCATCTCTGAGTTATCAGGAAAGGAATACTCCAGCTTCAGGCTTTGTTAGAAAGTGTTCTGCTTGTCTGGAAGGTTATCGATCCATGGCCTAGTAGTTACTGAGAAAAGCAATCACGGTTTGTAGTAAGAAAGGATGGTTATAATGGCCTGGCCTGATCTGACTTCCCGCCTATCTTGTGTAGCAATTTCCCTGATTACGTCAAAAACCTCCACTAGAAAATCTATTTTTATAAAGACAGCTAATTCAGATTTAAGGAGTGCAAAATTTGCTGAATTTGGACTGCTCTAGTAATTTCCCTTGGTGTTAATTTTTTTTCCTGATTAAAATTTGCTGAAGTAATCTTCAGCCACTGAGTTTTCTGATGCGTATGTCATGATACTAGAAACTGTTCAATCTACCATCAGCACTGACAAAAGCTATTCTGTTTCTGGGTAGGAAGAGGGATAGGATTAAGGTTAGATGGTAATAGTTTGGCTCTCTCCAGTTTTCCAATAGAAGCATACAAATATTTCTTTTGTTGTTTCGTAATTTAACCACACTCAAGAGAACACTCCAAAATTATGCCAACAGGAACACATCATTAGATCAATCCGTATGCAGATTATAATGTCTTCTTTTCAACAGCCTTTTCTCATGATTTTACATGTGATTTTTAAGGAATCTATTTAAATCCCACTTCAGAAACTTTACAGGCATTTGTATGAGTGCATTGGCTGGCACCAAAGAATGTTTCTGTCAAAGAAAGGAGGAGACTTGCTGCTGATAGCCATTGTGAGCAGTGAGAGTGTCAGCGCTGGCTGCAGGAGAGTATTAGAGGGAGCGAGGCCCCAACATGGCAGCAGTGCTCCACAAGCACCTACCAGCAACAGAAGAAACTGACTGACAGTGTCCTTCTGATATCCTTGGGTTTCTGAGGTTAAATAAAACAAAGACTGAAATTCAGTAAACAGACCAAACACAGCTGAGAAGAGACTCAATCTGTCCTCCCTTTTCTTCCCACCCCTCCAGGTGGTGGCCTCTCACCTCTTTTCTCACACCAGCTCTAGCACACTTTGCAGCCCTTTTGAAACCGTATTTTTAAGTTTTAGATAAAGTCATAAATACTGGTAATACCTTGAAATGAAGGGGCAAAAGCCCATCCCAGATCCAGGGTGCAGCACTTGGTGTGAGGCTGGCTGGCAGCAAGTGTGCAGGGAGCTGAGGGATCCCCTTCAGGTCTCCTGCAGCAGTGGCTCAGCGTGGGGCCTGCAGCTATGTTTCCCGCTTTCCAGAGTACTGAGGCAAAGCGGAGGAGGCTGTGAAGCTGCCTTGCTAACGTGGCACTGCAGAAGGGACAGCAGAGCCACACCACCAGGATGCTGGGAACTTACAGTTGGAGCTGCCCCAGTCTGGGGCCTTGCTCTTTGCAGGCAAGGAGCAGGAGCTGAGGGACAAGGAAGAGGCCAGGAGCCTGAAAACCTCAAGAGAAGCAGGAGCTGCTGCAGGACATCCCGATGGTAAGAGTTTTAGTGACTTTTTAAAAAATTTATTTTGAATTCAGTCTATATTCCCCTTTCCCTCGCCTGCTTTTAAATGCTGTGGGTGTTCACCTGTGATGGGGTCAGTGAGTGCAGCCCTGATGCCCTGTGGTGTAACAGCTTTCTGCTGAACTGTATATAAGCCAAACCATCAGATCAGGCAGAGAAAAACAGAAATTTTTCCCATGATCCTAACATGCTTTGTTGATGTGCCTTGTTGATTTTCTTTTGTTGCTGCTGGGTGTTTAAATTGAAGATTTACATTTTCAGGTGTTTTTTATTGTTTCCCAGGTCTGTTTTATGCTATTACTTATTCCATATCGTTCTGCTGCTTCTACTCACTTCATATTTTTGAAGCCAAAAAGCAAAACAACAAAAAATCATTAACATTTTCTTGAGATATTGAGATATAAAAAGAAAACGATTAATTACATTTAAAAATGCCTATAATCACAATTTTGTTGTAGCAGAGGAAAAATCCTAATTATAATACCTTTCTAAAATTATCCTATGTAGCTCTTTGTCATATGTAAAGTGGCTGCTGCTCTATTATGTTGGCCTTACAATGAAATAAACAATGAAAACAACGTTGAATAAAACCAGAAATAAGAGAATAACATTCTTTTTCCAGTTTAGATAAGGTTGAGCAAAAGACAGGCTTTTGTTTGTAAACTTGAGTCTCTACCATTCCTTATTTCCTGATGTACTCAGTGCCCTTTTCACCAGACTGCTGCTGCTCTCACAGTGTATGTTTCAGTAGTACTTGCAAACCAGTTCCATATGGTTTCTAACAGTTTTTAAAAATAGAAATACTGGAGCATTATTCTTTAAGTCCAGATTTATCTCTGTTGAATGGAAAATGAACATTATAAATCCAAGAGCTTCTGGTGAGCAGTCAGAGATTAACTAACATTTATTTTAAATGGCATTTTCAAAGCACCGGCTATTTTTTATTGAGTAAATTGATGAGTAAATACATGGTAACTTGAGGATGTTTTCCATTGTCAAAGTCACGGCAGCATCTTTGGCTGGACTGATACTGCAAAGAAAGGCCAGGCTGATGCTGCATTGGGGATATTGCAGCAAGTCAAAAAACTCTGGGGGGTGTTAGCAGTCTCCAAAGTCAAGATTCATGTCAACTGAGTTAGACTTGGTAATTGTTAGAGTTAAAAATTGGTAATTATTTTTATTTGTTCAGTTACATTCTCAAGTTTCATGTTTTCAGGATTTTTTTGTGCAGTCCCGAGGGATATAAACATAAGGGAATGAAACATAGAAGTGCAGATATTATGTTATATATTATAATTAATAATATGTTATGTTATACTTAAGGATTTAAGGGCTTAAAGCACCCCTCATATATGGCAGGGCTCACAGTAACAGTTAAGAGAGCTGGCTGTGCTGGTGAATGGTCTGTTCACCAGCAATCTGCTGCAATAACAGGAAAATCTGCCCAGTTAATGCTTATTATCTATTTCTGTTGTTCATAGCTACTGCTGCTGTCACCAGATTGGTAATGCAGCACATGGTAGACATTCTAAGAAATTTCTGCATGTAAATGACTCCTGCTTCTGCAAAATGCTGCTGTAATAGGAGCAGTACCTGTGGATTCTTTAGTTTCCAGGATGGAACACAGATCATTTGTTCTGTGTGCTCTTACCAATGCTTTTTAGCCTTTTCTCCTGTGCTGAGCATGTCTCTAGAGTGCTTTATCTTCTACTGCCTGGCTTGAGTCTTAACTTCACTTGTTCTTTCAATTCTTTTGGGAAAAAAAAAAACATGCTCTTCATGGTAGATTTTTAAAAACTATATGCTTTTGTACTTATTCTGTGGTTTTTAATAATTCAGCAAATTATTTGGACTTTTCAAGAAGTCTCTGATTCCCACCTCAGATTTGTGCTTTTTTTGTCCCTTGAGTGCAACGTGCAACCAGAGAGAGTATGATTTGTTTCTTGTCTTTAGTGATGTGAATAAAGAATAGAGTTCTTTACAGTCTAATTTTGCAAAGTTTGTAAATACCTGCATCTAGAGAAAAGCACTGACACCTCCTCTAGTCAAGGAAGTTCCTCAGCTGCAGCTTGAAGGAACTGGGAGAGAGAAGGACAGAAGGGATGCAGCAGGGGATTTATCATGTCACCCTGAACTGCTTTTGAGCTCCTCTGTAGAAATCCACTACGCAGTCCTACCAGAGCTTTCTCTGGGACAGAGGGGACAGAGGATCTTGTCCAATATGGCCCTTTCTGCACATAAAGACTGAGCGCATTCTAGCTCTCAACAAGATGTTGCACAAGACCAGAATAAATACTGACTGCACAGTTAAAGAGTGAAGTTTAATTTAGCTTATTTCACTAACTGCTTCTTAAAGGCTTTTCTGTTTGCTCGTACCCACAGGATCTTAAACAGAGACATTGTGTTGCTATGGAAAGTAGTGAGGAAGCAAAAACAAATGCTTCAACACGTACAAAGAACTGTTAACCATCAGCCATGCAGATATGACTGAGAATGGAAAAGAAAATGCGGGGGAAAATATGAAACCATTTCCAGCTTTCATTCTCTTTTTATCTGAAGCACAACCTGATTTTCTTCTTTCAGCCCTGTGTAGTGGTATTCATGTGATCCTGGGGAAGAGGGTCATTTGCTGATAGTGATTTCATTATTCAGGGATACCTGTCGCAGTCACAAATATCAGTCTGAAACAAGAGATGTTGAAAAGCCTCTCCTGCCTTGCACTTAACATATGCGTATCCTACACTAAGCCAAAAAGAATGAGGGATTTTTCCTTCTATGATTTCTTTGGTCCCAAGAAATTTCTTCATGAGACATATGTGGGAATATAATACCCTCAATCCAGTCAGACTTTGTCTTGCCTCCAGACTCTGAAAGCATTGGAGAAATATAAATTAGAAAAATTTGACATTGGCCTTGATCTTTGCTTTGCCACCTATGACGCTTTCCAGGGTCAGCCTTGAAATTCAACACAACACCATTCTGTTGGAAGAAAGAACAACTTGCACAGTGGAGCTATTTTATTTTTAAAAATACAGCTTAATTTTTTTGAAAATGGTCACAGAGGAGCCAACGTATTTTTAAACAACCGAACCTTTTCATTCTAAAGCCTCTGTGTTTTTTCCATCTATCTGCAGTTTTGTTTTTATAATGTTCTTAGCTAAGCAAAGCTAAAGTCAATATTCTTAAAGGATGCTGAAGTTGACATTGTAGATCTTTGTTTAAAGAGGTGAGTTGTGTTGTGACAGGCTAAGAAAAGACCACAGTTATGTTGTTGTTCTTACTAAAGGCAGGAAAACTAGGCCAAATTCTGTAGAACTTATGCAAAACTCTAAAAGAAACTTTGCCTAAAAACACGTAAGAATTGTCAGAAATGGAACAGCTCTGTATTTTTCACTGTATTTTAAAAATCCAAGAACATTCTTTTTTCCAACTATAGCTCATATGTTACTCAAAAATGTCTAATTGAAATGTAGGGTAAATGTAACAATTCAGCTGAAAATACATACCAGCAACTCCTTTAATATGAAGTACCAGTTACATGTGAGGCAAAGCCTAGTTATTTATTGGAAAATTCCCCATTAGCTGAAAAGATTATTTGCGTCAGTGATGAACAATGAATAAGATGACCAGCAAAATGCTCACTGCCTTTGGACATAATCTCCAGCAACAATTGCATCACACTGGTTTCTCTGAATCAGTAATGCCTCTATTTGTCAGAATAATTAAATTATGGATTTATTTTATTGTCTGGAACAGATGGACAAATCATAAAATCCGGAGTCATTCGTTAAATCTTTTTTCATTAGTCCTTTTCCAGTTCTAGATGCTCATGTAAATGAGTGGCTGACTTTCTTCTACTGGGAGACAGCATAATTTTGTAAAGAGTGCAGCAATTCACCTATGCACAGAAACTTATTTCTTTGTTATACATCCCCCTTTTATTTAAATTTTTGTAGAATTTTAACTTTTTCTAAGAACACTCAGGCTTGATATGGAATACAGCACTCCACAATTCTTATTTTTTACCTAATTTCTAGCTGCATTTCTTGAAGCAGATGAGGTCTTGGCATATGCCCATGGTTACATTTTGAGTCAGTTCATGAAACAGGATTAATAAAAGACTTTTAGTAAGCTTAATCACTACTCTGTAAAGAAAAATGTTTTCCAGCGAGTGATTTAGACTGAGTCCATGCTTGTAAATTTGACTCTTTGAATTTGGTTTCCTGCACCAGAAAAATACATTAATCCTCATTACTTACTGGGAAGGTAATGTACCTGCAACGTAGCAAGGCAGTCCTGCAGAGAAAGTAACATAGACATCTCTGGACATTGAAAACATGAAATAATATTTCACTTTTCCCTTGGTAGGGAATCAAAGAGAGTCTTGAGCACTCTGGTTCAAACCACATCACAGCTGAAGTGTCCAAAGAGAATCTAAAGTTTCAGATACAACCACTGTTATGTGAAACAATGCCACAGGAACATTCTCATGTCAAAACCACAATTTTTATAGCCAGCTGAATAGCTCTTTCAGGCAGTAAGCAATCAGTTCATACGTAAAACTTATTCCAAGTAAAACAGAGATCCACTGTATATCTGTTCATGGAGATTACTTAGCCTAGACTCTAATCTCTTGAAATCGGCATAATATGAAGGCACTCAAGAGAACAAATGCTTGAATAACATACTGTTAAAATAGGAAATATGCTAGTTCTTTTTACTGACACGTTTTGTTGGACATTTCTCCAGTTATGCTGCTGTCCAAATATTACTGCTCTGTGTATTAGTTTGAAAGGCTTTAAGGGTCATGTTTTCTGTACATGAACTGAGATGAAGGCTGCAGATCAAACTTTCAAAAATAAATATGTCAGGTTTCAAGAGTGTGACCTCTATTCATGTGAATGGTAAGCTCTTCTACGATGGGGAGAGAGCTGCATTTACCTGGAAGAGGGGTAGAGACGAAGTCTCTTTTATCTACTGGTATCTTCAGCTCCTTCCTGCTTTTCCTCCATGTAGAACACCCCCAGGGGATTGCCCTAGTTATCCTCAAAAACCAGTTTAGTTTTAAATAGGAACAGAACAGGCCAGAATAACTGAGTCTCCTTCAATCCCCAAAAAAGCTGTGTGCAGGTGAAGAAAGCTCATATCCATAATAACTCATACAAACCTATTTCCTCCTTTTCCACTATTGCAAACAGAAGATTTTCCAGGTTACACAAAGCTGAGTGATTATTAAATCATCTAATGATTGGTAGCTCTGTCCTCCAGTTTTCTGAGTTCTGATCATAACTGAATTAGGAAAATACATATTCTCAGGATCCTTGCTATGCAAAACAAACGGAGTTTCTCCTTCCAACACTCTTCTGAATCAGTGGAGCAAGATCAGCAGCTTCTACGGAGTTGAGAACATCAAGGTGCAGAGAAAACCTAAGTTGACCTTTGAAGTTCTATATTTTACCTAAGATAATCAAGAAGAGACAAGCCAAGTTTCTCTCATTCTTCAGTACTACTTCTCATTTTAAGAGATTACTTCTAGCTCTCTCTCTCTACTTTCTGAAGATTGATTTCACTGGAAGTGTGTTCACAACACCAGGAGTGTCTTAGGAACCTACTCCCCGTGTTCAGACATACAGATGCCTTGAAAAGAACCTGTCCTGATTCGAGAGAGGAAAAGATTTAACTTTATATGCTCTAGCAGAAAGCTTAAGACTCATTTCCCATTGAAATAACCATTAGTTTCTCAAATCTTCCCTAATGGTACCATTGATCCCTTTTGATGCAGGATATACAAGAACTCCATTTTTAATTTATCACTCTATACTACATGAGACATCAGTGACATCAGGATTGGAGGCTGTCTGGGCTGAACTGACCACACAGTGGTGGAGTTCAAACTTTTGAGGGATACTGTACAGGCAAAGTGTAAAATCAGGAAGTTTAATTTTAGGAAAGTCAACTTCCAGCTCCTCAGGGAGTTACTCAATAAAATCCTTTGGGAATCTGTCCTCAAGGGCAAGGGAGTGTAGCAGAGCTGGCAGATCTTCAACAAAGCTTTCCTTAGGACAGAAGAACTTTCTGTCCCAAGTGTTGGAAGTCAAGAAAGGAATACAAGAGACTGGCATGGCTTTACCAGTACCTGTTGGTCAAACTGGAGAGTAAGAAGAAAATGCGCAGGCAGTGGAAGCAGGGAAAGGTAACCTGGGAAGAGTATATGGATACTGCTAGGCTGTGTAGGAATGCCAAGTCAGGAAGGTCAGGCAGGTCAGGAAGGCCAAGGCCCAACTTTAACTGGACTTGGCAAGAGGAACAAAGAAGAATAAGAAAGGCTTCTATGGGTACATCAACAGAAAAAAAATAGTCCAGGAGGGCGTACCCTCCCTGGAAAGCAATACAGGCAGGCTAGTTGCAACAGGCATGTAGAAGGCTGAGGTACTGAACAACTTTTATTGCCTCCGTCTTCACTAGTGACTGCTGTACATGTAGCCCTCAAGGGGGTAGTTCAGAAAATGGGAACTGAGGAAGCACTGCTCCTCCTGCTGTAAGTGAATATTGGGTTTGCAACTGCCTGAGGAACCTGAACATGTATAAGTCTATGGGTCCCAATGAGACGCATCCCAAAGTCCTGAGAGAGCTGGCTGACATAGTCGCCAAGACATTCTTGATGATATCTGAAAAATCATGGTGGTCAGGTGAAGTCCCTGGTGGAAAGGCCACATACCACCCATTCTTAAGAAGGATAGAAAGGATGATGCAGGGGCCAGCCTGTTAGTCTCACCTCAGTGCCAGGAAAGATGATGGAGCAGATCCACCTGAAAGCACACGGAAGACAGGGAGATGATATGGGATAACCAGCATGGTTTCAGCTAGGGCAGGTCCTACCTGACCAATCTTATCACATTTTATGATGGCATAACTGCATTAGTGAACGTGGAAAGAACCACTGATGTCAGCTATGTGGACTTCAATAAGACCTTTGACTTGGTACCCCATAACACCTTTCTCTTGAAATTGGAAAGTTTTGGATTTGGTGGGTGGATTGTTTGATGGACAAGCTGGATGAAAGATCGTACCCAGAAAGTGGTGGTCAGTGGCTCACAGTCCAGATGGAAGTCAGTGACAAATGGTGTCCCTCAGGAATCAGTACTGAGACTAATGGTCTTTAACATCTTCTTCAGTGACACTGACAGTAGAATCAAGCACACCCTCAGCAAGATTGCAGATGACACTAAGCTGTGTGGTACAGTTGATATGCCCAAGGGGCAGGATGCCATTCTGAGAGACCTAGGAAGGCCAAGCAGTGGGCCCAGGTGAACCTCATGAGGTTCAACAAATCCAAGTGCAAGGTCTTGCACCTGGGTCATGGCAACCCCTGCTATCAGTACAAGATGAGGTGTGTAAGGATTGAGCACAGCCCTTCTGAAAAAGACTTGGGAGTACTGGTGGATGGCAAGCTGAACATGAGCCAGCAATGTGCCCTCACAGCCCAGAAGGACAACCATATCCTGGGTTGCACCAAAAGAAATGTGGTCAGCAGCTGGTAAGACCTCACCTGGAGTACTTCGTCCAGATGTGGAGTCCTCAGTACAGGGCAGATCTGTTAGATCTGTTGGATCTGTTAGAGCACATCCAGAAAGAGGCCACAAAAATGATCCAAGGGTTGAAACACCTCCCGAGGAGAGGCTGAGAGAGCTGGGACTGTTCCACTTGGAAAAGAGAAGGCTCAGGGAGACCTGAAAGCAGCCTTCAAATATCTAAAAGGGTGCTATAAAGAAGGAAGGGCACAGACTCTTTAGCAGGGTCTGTTGTGGTAGGGCTAGGGGAAACAGTTTCAAACTAAGAGGGGAGATTTAGATTGGACATAAGGAAAAAGTGTTTTACAATAAGGGTGGTGAGGCATTGGAACAGGTTGCCCAGAGCTGCTATGGATGCCCCATCATAGGACACATTCACATTGAAGCTGGATGGGGCTCTGAGCAACCCGATGTAGCTGTAGGTGTCCCTGTTCATTTCAGGGTGGTTGGACTAGATGACCTTTAAAAGTCCTTTCCAACATGAAAGATTCTATGATTCTATTCTGTAATTCTATGTTAAGTTTTAGGATAACTTTTCACTTAATGCTTTTCAAAAGGAACTATCTAAAGCACATTATAAATAGTTTTTTGCTCAGAAAATATAAGTTTTCATTATATCAGTTTGAGTTCATGTCTTAGGCTATAGAGAAAAATCATTTTCTTGTGAAGACAGGACTTCTGAATGTAAATATCAAACGACAATAAAGATCGTATTTTATTTTGGGGAAATCTCAGTGAAAATGGTTAAAATCCTTACACTGTGCTGACTAGAACTCTATGTAGTTTCTGGTAGAAGTCTCTCATAGGCAATCAAACATACCCCAGTCCTTCGGGTATCAGGGAAGGATATCATGGACTGGCTTTCCTTCATATAAACTGATGCTCACTGCAGAGCACCTACTGCTAGAACATTTTAAAGGTTTTAGTAATTTTGAATAACCGGGGACCTGCATGTTCACCTGGATTTCAAAGCATTTTGAAGGAACATTGCAGCTACAATAACATAAGTTACATGACACAGGTGACCTTCCAGTATCTGGAAGCCTGCTGCCCTGCTGGTCCCTAGCTTATCCAGTAAATTATCTTTTTATTGTTGACTTTCACATACACAACTGGAAGCCTGTAGTGTTTCCCAGACCTGGCACTGAGACCCACAAAAAATTAGCATCAGCTTCAGAATGAAGTGTTAAAGGCAAAAATAATAATAATCTTGAATTTAATTTATTGATCTTTTTTAAATTTTTGTTTGGAAACTTTTCTATGAAAAAAAAGTTTAGTGCTTCACGTATGTTAACACCTGGTTAAACTCCATGTAAATCCATGGCAGTGGCCAAATACAGCTCATTAAGGAAAACTTGTGACTACCATCCTAATTAAGTCCCAGACCTTTCCAATTACTATCACAAACTGATTCTCTAAAAGCTTTTTCAATAAAGCATCTGTTCCACCTAAGTGTGTACAAATTAAGTGAAATATATGCTATTTCAATAACCACTTCCAGGTGTGATTCCTCATGTCATTTGAAAATTTGCTTTTAAGAACGTTGTTAGCAGGACAGCAGGGGGCAGATGTTTTTACAAAGAAAAAGAAAAAGCAGAACTGTTGACACTGTAAAAGCCAAGCCTTCTTGGCACCTGCCAGTATTTGACTCCGTGACTGACATGTCCCCCCACTTTTTGGACTTATTTTATGTGCCAACTATCTAGCCAAAATCTTGGCAACATTCCTACTTCATAACTTTTGCTGAGTGCTGCAGGCCAAGTGCCTTTTGCCTCTCTTCTTTCACCTCTCTCTTTCACCCCCAGAGGTCAGAAGTTCATTTACATCTCTTTGGAGCAGCCAATTTCAGTAACAATTCGTTGAATACGATTATGTTAAAGAAAGCAATGTTGATTACATTAGAAACCAGAGGGAAGAATTAAATGAAACAAAAATGAAAACAGAGTAAAGTTTCCTGTATCTGGCAACTACACAAAGTCTAGCTCACCAGGTTACAATCTCATAGCTACAGAAATATGTATCAGTGCTTATCTGACCTTTTTTCTCATAATATGGTCCATCGATCTGCTAGAACAGGAACTTCAGCCAGCAAGCAGCTTCAGGGAAGAACAATTCTGGCAGTGGTAAACAGCAGGGAAATGTTTCACCTTTTGAAGCTCCCATCAGCTGAAAAACAGTCTCTCCTGCTATGATAATTGAAATCCACTCTTATAAATGGCAGATTGTGTTTAAATATATTTTGAGGACACAAAAAACAAGCAACAGTTTTACCTACTGCAGAACATGGGTAACACTATTCCAAACCTCGTAAATTCCAGCTTTCTGCTGGATGTGTCAGAATATTTTGTCCCTATTATTTGATAAAAGGAAATTTTTAGCTGAGACTATATAAATTTATGCATTTCTCTTTATACAATGCCCACAGACCTGTCATCAGGGAAATACATTCCTCAAAGAAAAGAAAAAGTATTAGTCTTTAAAATATAGTAATTAAAAATAGGTATATTGTACTGTACTTAAGGCAAAAACACACTAAGACTGACTTACCAGTGGGCAGAATGTGGTGTATGGGTTGGTACAATAGTAGAGGAGGCAAGGATAATCTGCCTTCAGATTGCCATCCCTTTTAAGTATTGAATTTAAGTGCTTCATCGAGAGGTCAGTATTCCTTGAATTGCTTTCATTAAGGACTGCCAGATTATATATTTTTTAAATTGCTTGTCAGAATCAGTAGTTTAATATTTGGTCTCATTAGAGAATTCTGTCAACTTACGTTTCAAAAACTTATCAGACTAAACAGTCACAAGCATCGCGAATGGATAGGAAGCACGAGGACAACTACCGCGCTGTTTCTGTCTGCACATGGCTTAGATTTTGTTCTAAAATATTTCAGGATTGGAGTAAGGTTGGTGGCCTAGGGCATTCTTTAATACTGACCCATTAACTAAACTGTTCAGGACAGGGAAAAATAGCTTTAACACACCAATGCATTCATGGGATGTGTTCATGTTCCTTTTAGCTATTAAATGAAACCGTCACATCCAACCCAGAGCTCTTATCCACCGGTGGAGTTGTGCTCTTTCTTTCCAGCACCTGTTCTCAGAACGGAGTTGCAGCAGTCTCTTCAAAATCTCTAATTTTCCACATGCCCTAGTTGTGAGAGTACAGAACACGTAACCAGGATTGACAGGAGATTACATGAGAATAAAGCATGAGATACACAGCTTTTTGAAAGAGAGTGGAATGGAGGACCACAAGCGATTACAAGGAAGAACAGAAACGAGCAGGCCTTAAGACAGGCTTAAAAGAAGGAAGAATCATGGAAACAATGTTAGACAAGGAATAGGGAACTGAAAACAAGAAACAGAGACTACTGACTGTTTCAGACAAGGAAGAGGGCTTCAAAGACAGTAAAACCAGAAAGAGAAGACATCGGAAAGGTGTAGAGATATGAAAGTGAGAAGTGGTATAATGGAAAGCAGGAGGAAGTACAGACAAGAATGGGAAGTTAGAGATTGATCAAATGTCCCTAAGTATGAGGTATGAGTAAGGAAAGGAGAGGTTGCTTGAGACTTATATTAATTGTTGATGAAAGCAAAAAGAAATAGAATGAGAAAAACATTTTGGGAATGCTAATGAAAAATAGGGATGTGAGGATATTGGAACAAATTGTAGACAGAAAAAGTCACTCTAAACCAGAAGAGAAGCATAGGTTAAAAATCGATCAATAAATAAAAAATAAAAAGTAAAAAATAAAAAATCCAAACCCAAAAGACTTTCTCATCTTAAGCCATACAAGTTAGGAGAAAGAGATGAGGCAGTCCATATTCTTTCCTTTTGCAAAAGTGCACACTGTTTGCGTATTACAGAAATAGCAAAGCATCTGTTTTTTACCACAGTACAGCCTGCTGCAAAGGTAATACCCTTCTGGATACCCACGTTGGTTCCTCCAAAGAAGATCGTGCTGTGCACAAATAACACTAAAGGTTCAATATAAATGCATCCAAATCTATTAAAAATTTCCCATTTTGCCTCCTAATCATTTTTAGACTACTCCTACAAATGTAGTGACTGACACCTTCTCTGTGAACGGAACACTGAGCCACTCCTTCAGAAAGCCACTCACCAAACCTACGTGAACACACAGCAGTATTAATTGGCACATTTACATGAAGGGTCACAAGGCACAATATAATCCTTACTTTGCAATATTATCCTAGTGTTACAGATGAACAAGCTGGCTTGGGGGACAAAAGTGTCTTAGTACAGCCTTGAGATTTCAGCAGATGTCTTCCAATTATGATTTTCCTATTAGTTGGATTCAATGCCCCAGAAAAACTGCTTTGCATATGAGGTTAGTGTTTTGGTGTGGGTTTTTTTTTTTTTTCTTTCTATACATTTTATAGGAATGCTGCAAGTCTTTCCTAAATAGTGGCTTGACCCCAGAGCAAGATAGGAAAACGTAATATTTAAATTAAATAAGAATAAGATTAGAGTGTTTCTGTAAAGAACTAAGTATATTCATTATATATTCAAGCCCCTCAACTTCTCTACATTGACAGCCGACACTGAATGAAACTGTTATGTGTTAAACCAAACTGAAGCGCTGATATAGAAAAACAGGATGTAATCTGTGCCCCACTGGATTCTCACTATTGCGATAAGGCTAAAAAAATGCAACTTGAAACAGGTGTCAGACATGTTTGGAAAAAATCACTGCAATTTCCAATTAGTTGAATGGAGCAGCCATTTCATGAAGCAGTTAGCTAGCTGCTTACACATGCCTATTGCACTCAACAAATTTATTCAGACGTTTACAGAATTTTCTGCTACTTAGAGATGGGACGGCACTTTCAAATGGTCATACTTTCTTTGTATTTAATCTGTTCTTCCCTCTAATGTGCAAATGCACGGTACTTATTGCAGGATACTTACAATGTGAGAGGCCACAAAATGTGCAGTGAAGTTGCCTGAAACCTAATCTGTGCAAACACATCATTATCTGTAAAAAGTAAACTATAAAATGACAAATGAAAGAAAATGATTATAAACTGGGTAAGTATATATACTATAGATCAGGTCTGAGGGAAAACAGGCTAAAATCTCTCATTCTCCTCTCCTTACTAAGCTATACTGAGCACGCTGAAGAGCTCTGCAAGGTAGAGTTAAAAAAATTAGTTCTTTTTTAGAGAATCATGTTTTTTTCCCTAATATTGTTATTCATTCTTTCTAGGTATGAAACACATTCGTGTGTTTTTTTTCCCCACTGGACCATTTAGTAAACCGCAGAACTATCCAGTTAGTGATCAAACCTTAATTAGATTATTTCCATGCCAAAACATCCGCGGTCATTGGTATGAACCACATTAACTCTGAATAATTTGAAAGGAAAGCATAGGCCTTGAAACCAGCTCCCTTTCTCATGGATGGGAGAGCAGCTGCCTGTAGGAGCACGGTAGTGCCAAGGATACTTTATGCTCAGCAGATGGTTCCCTTCCGCTTCAAGTCTGAAGATAGAGAATTGCTGAACAAGCCTTTTGTAACATTCCTATTGAAAAGATAATGGTCGGCAATCAAGTCCGAACAAAAAAGGATTGTGGAATAGTTCCCCTGAATATAAAAATCTATCGATAGCTTTCTAGCAATAACAACTAATTTGGTATTTCCTAAACAACTACTTGATTGATGACATTTGGAAGGGATAATGTTTTTAAATGTTCAAACTGTAACGGAATTATATCATTGTTGATTGTAGCACATGCCTGCTCACACCAGTTATCATCCTCTGCCTGTCTAAAGATTAATTCTCTGTATATATACAGTGAGGGGAGAAAGTTGGAGCAAATTCCTTTCCAGCATTTTTTTAGGTCAGCCAGATATTTTTCCCTGGTCAGAAAATTCCATTCCCAGCTTTTTATATGCAGCAACTGTAAGGAAATGCATTGAAAAGCCTTAGTCCACAAAGTGTCACACCTTTATTGACAAAGGTGAGTGGTGACAGCCTGGTCATTTGCAGTAGAAAATTTCTGTACTGTTAGTCAGTGCCCAGTGAGCAGGGCTGCACAACCTTGGGGAGGTATCTTATAGTCAGACTGCGTCACTGCAACAAGCCTGGTGTACACCTCACGCAACTAAAATCTTTTAGGGATGGCGTATAAGAGTAATAAAAAGGCAGAACTGAAAATAGCTATGTGCTGAAATGAGAAAGAGATTTTTACAGCTGTTGATACAGTTTAATTTTTGTCTGCATTTCTCATGGTTGTTTACAGACAAGCATCATTATATACCACCAGTATTATACATGGTTTTGAAACTAAGCAGCTTTTCTTTACCAATGGGAAACCCACCAAAACCATGAAATGCCATTGCAGGTCTTGCCAGCACAAACAGAAATGTTCTTCCTGTGTCAGGAAGTACCGGCTCTGTAAAGTAATCTGTGATTTGTTTAAGATTAAAATCATGGTTGACTTTCACAAAATTGGTAAACAAGAATAAAAAAATACAGAAGAGTTGGTAGGAGAGTGACAATGCAGTCTGAGGAGCCTGTGCTGTTAGAACTTGCTCCACACCAAGCCATTTGTCAGCCCACAAAGAAATTAATGGAGCCCATAAACTGCAGGACCCCAAACCATAAAGCCCTGCAGTTAGTATCTTATTTTGCACATATTAAAGTGGTATCCTGATGTGCATTCTTAGCAAATTAAAATGGAATTGTACCGATAACATGCAAATAAAGTAGTCTCTGCCCCTCTGCAACATGTAGACCTAATGAGTTTGGTGCTAAACAGATTCAATCCATATACAAGCAAGTGATACAGTGATGGCAGGATTTCAATTATTTGTTTGCTTTGCTGGTCATTTCCAGTGTTTCTTGGATAATCATTTCTTATCAGTTATTCCTCCAGTATTATTTTCAAGGGCACTGCCTCTGACAGATCTGCCTGTGTACCGCAAACGTTCACGCAATTGCCAAAATTACCTCATTCAACATCTGAGCCTTTCTTCACTCAACTGAGAAAAGATAAAGGCATCTGTGTTCTCATCTGCATGCATATATACTGATTTTTTTTCATTATTTCCAACAAGAAATCATATTTTTGGACTAGCATTTAAAAGTCTCCTTTAAGACCTTGAGGCAACTTAAATCGTAGACATAAGCTTGCAGACATCAGCATGTTTTTTCAAATTAAAGCATGATGAAATGCTAAAATCATAGTGTACTTTTTTTTAGATTATCTTTTAACATTTAGACATCTCTTAATTTTACTAAGCCTAAAAGGGTTAGCACCTACTAAGACTTATGTCAACAAGCAATTCTTTATGTAGCATATATAGTTGCAGTAATTCATAGAATCATAGAATGACCTGGGTTGAAAAGGACCACAATGATCACCTGGTTTCAACCCCCCTGCTATGTGCAGGGTTGCCAACCACCAGACCAGACTGCCCAGAGCCACATCCAGCCTGGCCTTGAATGCCTCCAGGGATGGGGCATCCACAACCTCCTTGGGCAACCTGTTCCAGTGCTTCACCACCCTCTGTGTGAAAATCTTCCTCCTAAAATCTAACCTAAACCTCTCCTGTCTCAGTTTAAAACCATTCCTCCTTGTTCTAGCACTATCCACCCTCATAAACAGCCATTCCCCCTCCTGTTTATACGCTCCCTTCAAATATTGGAAGACCACAATAATTGTCACTATACATTCCCAACAGCTTTTCTTTCTCAGTTAAGAAAAGGATTCTGCTTTTAAAATTTAATAATATACAAAGAAATAATATATCGTCACAGTATTTGAATTCAAGTACATAAACTGCTCCCCTTCTCAGTGCCGTAACGTAAGACCACTTATAATCATAGAATCATAAAATCATAGAATTACTCAGGTTGGAAAAGACCTTAAAGATCATGAAGTCCAACCGCAGCCAAACCATGGTATTCTAACTCTAACAACCCTCTGCTAAATCATATCTCCGAGCACCACATCCAAACGGCTCTTAAACACATCCAGGGATGGTGACTCAACCTATTCCAGTGTTTAACTACCCCTTCTGTAAAGAAGTGTTTCCTAACATCCAACATAAACTTACCTTGGCGCAACTTGAGGCAATTTCCCCTCGTCCTGTCACCTGTCACCAGTGAAAAGAGACCAACACCTCTCTCACTGTAAGCTCCTTTCAGATAGTGGAAGAGAACAATAAGGTCTCCCCTCAGCCTCCTTTTCCCCAGACTAAACAGCCCCAGCTCCCTCAGCCTCTCCACATAGGGCTGATTTTCCAAGCCCTTCACTAGCCTCCTTGCCCTTCTCTGGACCTGCTCCAGCACCTCCATGTCCTTTTTGTACTATGGTGCCCAAAACAGAACGCAGTACTTGAGGTGAGGCCTCACCAATGCTGAGTACAGGGGCAGGATGACTTCCCTAGCCCTGCTCACCACACCTTTCCTGATACAAGCCAGGATGCCACTGGCCTTCTTGGCCACCTGGGCACACTGCTGGCTCGTATTCAGCTGTCTGTCCATCAGTACACCAAGGTCCCTTTCCATCAGGCAGCTTTCCAGCCACACCTCCCCAAGCCTGTAGGGCTTTATAATAATGTTTAAAAAGTCCTAAGAGGGACTTCTGCTAACTGCTCTGTAAAGCCAAAGGAGTAGGAGAAGCACCCTCCCAAATGTGTGAATAAGCACCTAACTTATTGTCTATCTATCCTACAGAGTAGACCTATAAGATAAACTTTGCTTCCTTTTTCAGCTGTTATCAAAGGCTATTGATACTACCAGCAGTCAAACTCTTAATGTCTGAGTATAAAGTAGCACTTGTTTCTTTAATAATACCAATTTCTCGAGCCAAACAGAAACTTTGGATCTGCTGCTTTTAAAAATCAATTTGGCTCTATATCTATGGATGACTTTTTCAAGTGATTGCCTTGTGATAAGTGGCCAGAGTATTAGTACATTAATGAGCTGCTTGCCCCAGGCTTTGTAGGCAGATGTTCAGCTAAGTAAATCTCTCAGTTTTCCATTTCCAAAATCAGAAAGAAAGAAGAGAAGGCAATAAAGGATGCTACTCGAAATTTACAGCATTTAGGCAAGATAAAACCGCTTTTCATTTCATTTGAGAATGTTTGCCTGCATTTCAGATGGCATGTGGTGGTGGGGGGAAAGGTTCTTAATAACTTACTGTCTTCAAAGAAAAGGGAAAAACCTAGTTTTTCTTATTTGCAATTTGTGCTCATGTCTTATTGGCAAAGTCCCATCTCTGTGATGTTACACAACCGCATATTTCTAGTGTTTTTACTGCTGACTGCTCGGTAGACCGCTTACCAAATCATTCATCTATAAAGATATTTGGCAATTGCTGAAAATCAGAATAGAACTCCCAGAGGGTGAACATGCTCCAATTTAGATTAATATTTCATATTAAGAAACACATTCTTGTTCTATTTTAGTTTTCGGAATGCCAAAGAATACGTTCTGGGCATGATTTTTAAAGAAAACCAAAGAAAATTTCACTTTTTCCTATCCCATAAACCTGCTAATCATTTATAGATAAGATCATTAGAGTAAACTCAAGTTAGAATGCAGGGTCTAAATCTTTGTGCCTTTAGTCATCTATTTACGAAAATGTTTTTAAAAGCTCCGTCATAAATAACATTATCAATTATAACAACGTGTCCTTGTTTATTTTTCCTTTTAAGAAGTGGCATTGAAAAGAAAGGTTAAATAAAAGCCTACTCCTTACAGACATAAAACTGCTTTCCAAACAACACTTATCGCACAAGAAATATTCCAAAAATCTGATTTTTGATAATTACGTAAAAGTCAACTTGCAGGAGCTCCCTGAAAATCTCTCCCCCATTTTATAGAGCAACAAACATGATATAGTAGCTAAAGAAACTTCACTGTGAAAAACTGAGTAACTTTTGTATAAGCTATACATCTATATGCATGCGCACACACACACAAACACAAATACAGTGTGAGGGATGTCCAGCACTGGTGTTTTATCCTCTGTTTGAGATAGAAATCTCTGGTTTAATCTGTTGGGAGTAACAGCCTAAATTTTTAAAGAGGCAAATTAGCCACATTCAAGGCATTTGAGAAGATTTTGATGTTTTGAGGGAAATTGAGTTTGAAAATTAAGTTATGACTATTTTTCATCAGAGCCATCTTTCCAAAGTGCAAACATCACAAATAATCTGAATCTGAATCAGGTATTAAATCAGGTATTAAAAATAGGGTCTGTGACTGAAAGCTCTGATGCATAAAGATGGGAATTGTGGCATGGTGTGAAGACAAATAATGCACTATAGGCACTTCGATGCCACAGAGAATTAGCAAAACACCATTAAAATGTTATAAATACAAAAATAATTCCTCATCTGGTATCCAGCTAAACTGAAAAATTAGCTGTAAAAAAAAAAAAAAAATCTACTATAAGCAATTCTTTGCCTCATTTTAAAGCTGTTCATAAAAATGCTTAAGGATCTCTGAAAGATCTTTAGATTAAATTAAAAAAAAAAAAAAAAAAGAGGGAGTAGATTTACCCAATTAGTACCTATGCAATTATTTTTTCCATCATTTTCTCATTTCTTATACTTTCTGTCCTTTAAACATGACATTTTTTCTGTCTTCCTATTTCTATTCAGAAGCCAAAACCAAAAAAAAGTCAGAACATGCAAACCAAATAATACATAGCAAGTTTCCATTCTTCTGTTCTGCAGCCTATGACATTGCTGACAGTGTGTAGTGGGAAGGCCCTACCAGCTGCTATAGAAGGAGAGTTTGGCCACCACCAAGAAATACTGACTATTCTTGTGCCTCCCACAAAGACATTTTGGGGAAAATGGGCTTGCTCATATCTCTTGTGCCTTGCTCTTAGGCAGCTTGCTGCTGCCTGGTCCAGAAGAGTTGTGTCTGGTGTGGGCACTCAGTGCTATCTTCATCCCAAGGATGAAGAAGAAGCAACTTTAATTTTCCATTCTTCTATACCAATGAAGAAAAAGCTTTTCATGTACAGATAGCTGAGAAGGATGCTATTAAAAGAAGTTTTGAACAAATGGAAACATTCTTTCTCCAAACACAACAGAATTAGTGCAGCACTGAAGGTTAATTTTCATATAGTTCCTGTGTAAAAATTGTGCGCTGTTTGGAGGATCAAAGCCAAAGTCTGATCTCACTGATGTCAGATGAGATATCCTCAAGATGAATGTGATTCTTGGCTTCCCAGGCTGCCATTGGAGTCAATGTGTTTCTAATAAGATGGAGATTCAGAAGGGGCCAGGTGCTCTACTAGCTTAAATGGTGGGAGTAGTAGGAGTTGTGTAGAAAGTTGGTAGATGGAAAATGTTCTCTGCCTTCTCTAGACTCATTCTCCTAGGCCAGAAATTCAGTCACTGCAGCCCAGCGTTTGTACTGGCTGAAGTTCTGGCTGAGGCTCACTTTACGAGCCCTTTATGTAACAGTAATAAAGCAAACACTTGATGTTGTATATTTGTGCAAGAACTTTGTTTCAGCTGCTTTATTTCCTCCTTATTTTGTTTTTGAGCAGAATTTTGCGTATTTCCCTTTAAGTATTTTTTTCCTATATTTTCAAAAAGACTTTTGTACCTGCTATTTAAATAGACCTTTAGTTCGAAGGTAGCCAATATTCATTAAGCGTACTACTGAACAGGATACTTGATGCAAGCTAAACACAAAACCTATGGCTTCATAATAATGCTGTAATGGAACAAAATGTTACATTGCAAGATGAAATCTAAGGAAAGCTTTACATAGTCAGGCTGAAGTAATTTCAGACCACAGAGCTGTAAAGAGGCTGGCACGCAGGGGGGTGATTTGCACTAGTATTGATGGCACACCTGATGGAGGGAGCCCCATGACATCTCAGTCATTCCAGGAGCACTTCTGGCAACAGTACAGCACCCTGAGGAACACCGCCGGGATGTCCACAACATCAGTTTCCTGGCATTGGGCTCTTTTTCCAGAATAGGAAAGCTGCTCATTGATAGCTGCAATTCTTCAGGATACGCTGTGTATGTTCTACTTGGCAGAGCAAAGCATATCTTCTCGTTCTGACAGCTCCTGCAGCAGCTCTCAGCACCTCCACCCCTTCATCTGCCCTCCCCAGAATCAGCGCTTTGCTTCTAAGTGGTGCTATAGCCCCAAGTTCCTCTTGGCTTCATAAATCCTGCAGATTTTCAGGGACTCAGGAGAGATAGAGGATGGGGAGTACGCTGGAAGTATACCCATGGAAAACACAGCTTGAACAAATTCCAATTACTAGTAAGCTCTCTTTTTCTCTGACTGCTTATCTATACACTTACTTACACAGTATGTGACTTCAAGCAGTACCTCCAATTTACCACAGCAGAGCTGGAGAAGTGCCCTGGTGTCCTTTAAATCAACCACGACAGAAAGACTGTTTTTTCAGGACAGAGCAGTCTCATGCCTAAAAGTATCTATATTTGTGTAGTGCAATTAAAGAGAGAGCGAATGAAGTCCAGATGGCAGCTCTGCAATTCACAGAGATGAAAACATCCCACAGAAAGGTCACTAGTACCATCTGAGCTGTAGTGGAGGTTCAGATCACACCACACTACCCTGACTTGCTGATGCTTAAAAGGTTTTAACATCATCTGTGACACACTAACACAGTCTGTGTGGAGATGGCTGACCCTTTTACAAGCCTTCAGACACAAATTTCAAAGGACAAGAACAAAATTCTGTGTATTTTATCCCATCAAGATTTTTGAAAAATACACAAGAATAGTTCAGGCAGAAAAAAAAACAACATAGATTAATTTTTCAAGTAGAACAGAAGCTGAACTTGATCACAGAGAGACACCCAGGAGGAGTCCTAATTGTGGCTTGGTCATAACAAAAACAACAACAACAACAACAACAAAAACAAAAAAAAACCCTATTTTTGCTGCAGTGATAGAAGAAGCTCAACGCTGACCTTTCGGGGAGTAAAGAATAGGCTCAGCTCCTCAAAGGACTGATATCTGACAGAGACCTTCACTAACATGCCAGTGAACTGCCCTTAAGTGGAGGAAGCAATGTCAGAATGGACTCCTGCTCTGAGACCTTCCTTTCTCACTAAAAATATCTACTACCTACTTCTTGCTGGTCTGATTGCTCCGCTGTTCAGTCCCACCTGACTACAGGTTTGGTGGTTCCATGGCAAAAACACATCCAACGTCACATGAAGTCTACAAAGATGTCTTTGTAGGAATATATAATTATTATCCTTTCTACCATCAAGTAAAGCATTTGCCGTATAGTGCATGAGGTGCTCGTGCACTCTGCACATGAGGCCAACAGGACCTCAGTGCTGTCAGACACGAGGTGCTGCTCCCCGGGACTGCAGGTGCAGTCTCAGGGCCTGAACTGAGAAGGACAGGCAGCAAGGATGGGACCAGGGCATGCTGCCCTGGTAGGAGATGATAAGGAGTGTTCTGACTACTTGTGCAGTGGTCCACCTCCTACAGTAGGAAGACTACATGTGTGTGGGAACCACAGCGTGAGTGTAGAAACAGCCAAGTACTGGAAAAGAGTCCTTCCCAGGAAAGAAACCAGTTAGCTTGCATGACAAATTAACAGTGTCTACCACATTAAGAGATACTGTGCTTTTCTTTTGTAGTCTAGTTGAAAATGATTTACTCATAATTAGTTCTACAACATAAGGAAGAAATTAGCTTCCTTTTGAAACAGTTCTGTTGCCAGAAAGAAAAAATAAGAGCAAAATCTAGAGCAATATCCATATCTTTCTTTGGGCAGTGTGGTAACTCTTTCCATTCCACAACTGTTAACGCTAAAAGAAAGCAGGTAGTTATTTTGTATATGCCATACTGGATTCAGCCTCTGCAAAGATGGGGGCACTTTGTCTGAGGCAGACGAGTTTCTGTGTCTACTAATTGTGTGTGCCAGCTGATGCAAAGGGAGGCGGCAGAAAGAACTGTCTGACAAATAAATACCTCCATTCAGCCCCTGCACACCCTGCACTGCTGTGAATGTAATCAGAAGCAATCACTTTGTGGGAACAGAACAGTCTATGTAGGGCTTTATTTATTATTTTTTTCTGCTCTACATAAATACACCATTTACAAACACAGAGCTAAGGTACATGATTGAAATCACACAGCCAGTGTCAGAAAAGGGTCTTTCAGTCCCCAGACTTGGAACTGGAAATAGATATCATTCCCTTTTCTGTATTATATTATTATATTATATTATTATTATAAAGTAGGAAATAATTCCAGTGTTTCACATGATGCACATCTTGGTATGTCCTAAGAGGAGAGAAAGAGAGACCATATATTGCGCTAACTTCAAACCCCCATCTTGCTGAAAAATACAGTAATTCCCTGCTCATGATAATCTATTTTCTGAAGGAACTCATTTTTAGATATGGCTCACAGGGGGTATTCATGAAATTAATCAATGAAATTAAAATTACTTTCCCTTGTATCTCAAGTGACTAGTTAGGGGCAAGGAAAACACAAGAATAAGAATAAGAGAGCATTAATTAGCTTTACTCCATAAAATACTGTTTACTTTGGGAACAGTATTTTTGTTCTTTTACTATCTTAAGAGCATTTGTCTTTAGCTGTATTTTTAATCCATCCGTATGTGAACATTATTATACACTGCTGTGCACTTTGCAGCTCTTCTAACTTCATGCCTGCATATAAATGCTAATGTATTTTAATGATTTGAATACAGTCATTAAAGAATTATTGTTTTATTATTATACACAACTGTGGGCTTTTGAAATTTTTGTTTGTTTTCTTTTCTCCAGTATAGTTTTGTACTCTGTAAATGGTAACTGGTCTATTGAGATGAGCAGCTATTTTGTGAACGACACAGTTACTAACTTCCATTGAAAGACATGATAAAAAATGGTATCTTTTCTCTGTGGAAAGGGTGATGCGATTATCTTGGGAGGAATTATGGCCTAAATCAAAAGGAAAACATCTACCCTGATACACCTTCTTACTCAGTATGTTATCATTGCACTACCAACCCATTATAATGTGGGAAAATTCTTACACTTCCTGAAGGAACTGGTATAAAATAAAAGAAACCAGTCCAATATAAATGTCCAAGAAACAACTCTCATAGAAAGCAGCGTCTTTGTGCTGAATGGTATTACCGAGGTTAGGGTGCCAAAGATTTCAAAAGTAGTTGAGGTTGAAAAACAAGTGCATCTGGAGATGTTTAAGGGAGAGGTCAGATATGGGTTTCCAGATGGCTGAAAAAAAGAGCTTCAGCAAAGAGAATAGGAGCTGGTTTTCTTGTAAAAGGCATCATCTAAATTAATAATCTAAATTAATCAATCACAACCCTTTTAAAGTTCAAGTTTACCTTGGAGAAGGTGTTCAGGGCTGATTCCCACTTTATCAAAACAGTTCTTAATTTTTAAGCTGCAAACAGCAGACATAACTCTTCAGCTTTCTTAAAATCATGGAAACAACTGTATGTCAAGATCACACATGCACCCTTTGTTGAGGAAGAACAGGGGTCCATTTGTCCAGCTGATGCGAATAGGGTCAAGGGAGTTCAACACCTGCTCTAGGAAAACATGCTCAACACTTAGCACATTTTGCAGCAACAGGTGCTGAACTCATCTAACCTTGGTCATGCAAGATGGACAACTGTTTTCAATGCTATTTGATGGGAGGGGTGAGCTCTGGTATGTTTATTAGCAATATCTGTGCCATAGTTACATCTCTGCATTCTTCTGGAAGTGAATAGCTAATGGCTCTGGTTTGCAATTGCAGCCCCCTCAGAGGAACTTCCCTCAGCCAGTTTGTGTTTCTCTAAGGTGGGTGAATAAGGCTGATACTTGTCTGTACTTGTGAAAAATGATTCCTAGAAATGCCTAAGAAAATGGCCCATCAAATAAAGCAACAAAAGGTAGATCTCAGTTTGTCGCGTGAGTTGTAACCCAGTGTCACAGCACTGTGAACTGCTCAGTCTCATAAGAAACAAGTCATAAAAAATACAAGAAGGTTGTGAATAAGACCACTAAATTACAGTTAAACACTGTTACAATCAAATAGCTCATGTACAACTTCATAAACACTTCAGCTGGTGCTCTTAAATTTCCAGATACATTTATTTTACTCCTCTAAAGCATGCTAAAGAAAAAGCGTTCTTTGTTATCTGGAACTATTTTGGATCTTTAGCAGTTCACTTAACACATCATAATGTCTGTCATAGGCTTTGCTAAAACACCAGGGAAAAATGCATACCTCAGGAGGGGAATAAATCTCTTATAAGGTATTAGCGTAATTATATAGGTAGCCCTGTAGAGGTGAAGTGCTTGTCAGTATCAGTGGCTTTTAGTCCTGATTTGGAAGTGTTTAAGCAAGCTTCACTAAAAGCGGCATACAAACACAGACACAAGTTCTTTTCTGAGTCATATTCTTTGTCATCCTGCTGGTTCGGGTGAATTCTGCCTCTTTGCTTCTCGATTGAGAATCAGTCTTACAGCACATGACAGAGCCAGATGTCCAAACATAAATTATAAGTCTGTCTTTAAAGTTTATTGTTCCTCTTCTGAGCTGTCAAAGTATAAACCCATCCTATTCCAAACACACATGCTAAAGAGTTGCATTCAAACCCTTGTATCCTGTGGTAAGTCTGCAAGAAAGCAGAACAGTGTGATTAGTATTTTCAAACCTGTGGCTGCTCACACAAAAACACACAAAGTTGGAGGGAGCCAACTGTCTGGTCCTGTTCAGAGCTGAGTAAGGTTGATTTCATTTGTGTCCAGTTGGGTTTTGAATTATTTCTAATGACGGACTCTACAACCTGCCTCAGCAACCTATAAAGATTTTCCTTCCTACAGAATTTCCTGTATTCCAACATGTATCCATTGCATCTTGTCCTTTCACTGGGAACCACTGAGAGGTCAGGGCACTCTCTCTTCTTTACTCCCCACCACTGTATGCATGCACAGAGAAGATCCCCCAGGAGCCTTCTCTTCTTTAGGCTGAGCAACCCCAGCTCTCAGCCACTTCCTATTTGTGGCTGTCAGGAATTCAGATTAGGTTATTGCTGATAGAGTCTGATGCTGTTTGCCTAAGGGCCCTTGCCCTGGGAACAAGTGGCAGTCCTGCTGAGAAACGTTTAAGTGAAAGCTGCTGGGTGGCAGAGACAGGTTCTCAGGGGAAGCAGCTCATTTTTCTAGGGAAAGCCATTTTAGAATACGGATACATCATCCTGGAAGAGACATTTTAGGAGTGGCCATCTGAGGCACAATATATGATCTGTCTTTTATAGTATATTCTTATTGTTCTTGTTGTTCTTTTGTGTGCGTTTTTTGTTTAGTTGTGTTTTAATTATTTTTTATTATTGTACATAATTCAAGACAAACACCTTGAGGACTATGGGCCAATAATTTTCACACTGTGGGAGAGATGTAGAAGACTGAACCATTATTCTGGTATGCTACTGAAGACTGAAAGATTGTTCACAAAATATGTCTGTTTCTGAAGCACTATTCTGAAGTATTTCATTTCAGAAAAAGCTTTGGAGATAAAGCACAGATAAATGGAAGCAAGTTTTGTGCAGCACTAGAAGCACAGACCATCAAACAAGCTGGCTTGTGTACTATTATTTTAACTTCTAGACTCAAGTGTGTTCACTTCTCTGAACACAGACAGCTTTTTGCACCATTCGTACAGACTAACACAAGTCTCTTGTTCTGACATTTTTTCTACCTTCAGAATTTCAGTCTTTCCTGGGCCACAGCCTATCTTTATTTTCTACTTTTCATTACTAACTTAGTCTCATATTAGGGAAATTTTGAAAACAGTGAGATAGTCTGGCTTTGTGACAAGAGATTAAATTGATTTACCTACATGGTACAGTTAAAGCCATGATAGGATCTGAAGTATGCTTGCTGTAACTTTCTGTATTCTGACTCCTCATGGATGTAGCAGGGGGATTGGTGTTTTTGATGCCTCTGTAGATAGCCTGACATGAAAGATGGATCCCAAAGGACAGAATAAACAAACTGAATGGTCAAAGGAGCTGACAGACCAGCTGTCAGTGCATAGAAGGCAGTGAAGGGGAAGGTATGTGAACTCTTCACTAGGCTGCAAAGTTCTCACAGCTGTTCAGGCAAAAAAACTCTTCTAATTTTTTATTTGAAGGATGAATTCATAACTACTTAGATGCAAATGCATGCACTTTATATTTTATTCATTACAGAAATGGCTGAAGAATGGTTTTACCATCATGAAAATACAGTAATCCCTACCAAACAGTCAGATATTTCAGCTTCCCAGCCCCTGAAAGCTGTTGTTCAGGTAGGAGTGATGTTCTGAGTGCTGGTTCATCTTCTTGTGGAGAATTTGCAAAGTGTTTTTTGTGCTGAAACAGTTCAGACAGACTCATGCAGATGCATTTGCAGTTGAAGAATGTGCCTTTTGGTGGGCTTGTTTTCCAGAAAGATCTCACAAAGATGAAGGGCTGGGGAAAAAAAAAAAAAACAACTAATTAGCTTCAGTCTAAAAAATGGGAAGTATTTCACCTTGGAGAAAAAGAGGATGCTGAGCTTGAAACTGGCAGTTGCAGCTCAGGGAAGAGATCTTGCAGTCATCACTGGCAATGCTGTGAAATCATCACTTTAAGATAAATGGCTGTGAAAATACCCCCCAGAACAGGTCAAGCATGAACAGAAAGGGCATTGAGGTCATAACAGAAAGCATCATTCTGCTGCAGTACAAAATCTTGTACTTACTCACATCTTGAGCATGGTGTGCAGTTTGTTCTCACACTGCAGAGAGTTACAGTCACATCAGAAAAAGTGCAGGGAAAGATAGGAAATGATAAAGGGTATAAAGTAGCTGCATTACAGAAAGAGACTTAAAGGTTGAAATCTTGAATTTGTAGCAGAGAATGCTCACTAAGAAATGTGAAGGCACTCAATGAAGTGAATGAAGAGCTGTTAATCCACCAAATCCTTCAGTAATAAAACTAGGTGTCACACAGTAAAACTACTAGAAAAATGAGTTTAAAACAGATGGAGTTATATATTTTCTCACACAGTAGGCAGTCAAGTTCTGAAATTTACTGCCATAAATTCTGGTAGGTAGCAGTTGCTAAAAGGATTTGGATGTGCCTGAAAAACCAGTCAGGAATTGCTTAACCGGTGACTGTGGACACAGGAGCAGAAGCATCGGGATAATGGCCAAGAGCACATACTCTCTCCAAACATCATTTCCTACTGCCACTAGTGGATGGAGAATACTGGTCCAGCACAGTAGGGCGTATCTGAGCACTGCTGAGACGTAACTTTCATTTGCTTCACAGCACCATGTACAGGAGCCAGCTGGTCTGCAGACTACAGATCAGTAGATCAGATCCACTTCATACTTACAGCACGTGAGGTCACAAAGTAGCAGAGAGACTACAACAACTTGTAGCAAGTCCATGAGAACCTCAGGCAACATCTGGAGTATGAGATGTGGTCAAGTGATTAAGTCATCTGCTGTATATCATGCCTGGTTGTCAGGGCTTCTGTCAGAGGAAAGCATTGAGAAAATCAGGCTGATATTCAGTTAGAACAAAGCATATGAATTGCTCCTTCTGGTTCCTTCTGTTCCTCTTCTGGCTCCTACTACATGACTTGAGAATAGGATTATGGGAGGCAAAGAACAAGCTTAAAATCCGGGCACTACTTAACCACCTCCTATTTCATATGTGGGAAGGAAGTGGCCTAAATCTGACCCATCTAATATATATAATATATTCCACAGCATGTAATGTTTTGACAGCTTAAGTAGATATACGAGCGCTGAATTGGTAACTCATTCAAATCCAAATTGGTATGCCTCCTATCTAAGTATTGCAAGTTCTGGTTTTATTCAGATAATTGTGTTTATTTTTTCTTTTCCAGCAAGATAATTGTGAGTATTACTTCAGCCTCTGGTATGTGTTAATCCTGTCCAGGTTTTTTCTAATGCACTTTTTCGAAATTTTAGATATTTTTCACTGTTAGTAATGAGAAATGTAGGTGCTGGTCGGGGGCACAGCGGGATGAGAATCTGTTTTGTTAGGGTCAAAAAGTTGTTGCTTATGTTAGATTTTTTTTTCCCCCGAGTACAACACCACACGAACTTTGTGAGGACATCGCAAACAAGCTGATCATCCTAGTATGTTTGTCAGGAACATTTCCATTTTACAAATGAGGGGCTAAGTCACTGAGAAATTTGTGTTTTGTCAAACATTAGTAACAGAGATAAGAAAAAACTATGGAGTGCCTTAACCACAAAGCTGTTGAAATGATGGGCCGTGGAGCCAGTCTTTTTGTGAGCCTGACACAATCACAGAGCACTTCCAGAGACACTGTCTGAAGGAAGTATCTCCTGGGCAACATCTAATCTCCTCTCATAATGAAAATAAGTGGCACAGATCAGAAACTCTCCTTGCAACTATTTAAATCCTTTGGCATACCTATAATACAGTTAAGCGGTACAATGGGAATTATACCACTGGGAGTGTACACAGATACAATCTAAGACAGGCTAGGTCAGTCATTAAGAAAGCTTTCAATAACTCTCAGAAGCTTCAACTTTCAGTCATTCTTCTTTACTCACATAAGATTCATGACTTAATTTTTTCCCCCTTTTTCTCTTTTTGCATCTTTCTTTTCTCAATATTGTTTTCCCTTTGTCCAGCAAATTCTTGGTTGTTTCTGACAGCTCAGCCTCTAAGTTTTAAACCAAATTGTGGCCCCAATAATGTCTCTTCTGTCTCCTGAGGCCCAGCTTGTGGACTCTCTGAGAAAGCTGTATTAGCAATCAAGAACACAGTTCTCATACTCACACAGAAAGGATCACAAGTGTCTCCTGATCATGCCCGATTCATGCAGAAGTTTGACAGGCGCATAGTTGTTGGCTTTGATCACAGACTGTGAATCAACAGCTTGGAAACAGCATTTCCCTCAACCCCTCATAGAATCATAGAATCATAGAATTACTCAGGTTGGAAAAGACCTTAAGATCATCGAGTCCAACCACAACCTAACTGTACTACCCTAACTAACAACCCTCCACTAAATCATGACGCTGAGCACCACATCCAGACGGTTTTTAGACACATCCAGGGACGGTGACTCAACCACCTCCCTGGGGAGCCTATTCCAGTGCTTAATAACCCTTTCTGTAAAGAAGTTTTCCCTGATATCCTACCTAAATTTACTCTGGTGCAACTTGAGGCCATTTCCCCTCATCCTGTCACCTGTCACCAGTGAAAAGAGACCAACCCCGCTCGCACTGTAAGCACCTTTCAGATATTGGAAGAGAACAGTAAGGTTTCTCCTCAGCCTCCTTTTCCCCAGACTAAACAGACCCAGTTCCCTCAGCCTCTTTTCATAGTGTACATTCTCCAAGCATTTCACAAGTCTTGCTGCCCTTCTCTGGACCTGCTTCAGCACCTCCATGTCCTTTTTGTACTGAGGTGCCCAAAACTGAATGCAGTATTCAAGGTGAGGCCTCACCAATGCTGAGTACAGGGGCAGGATGACTTCCCTAGTCCTGCAATCATCTCATGCTCAAGCTCGAAATCAGCATGAATCATGAGCAAATGCGCCTGCAAATAACTGATTGTCATACCAATTCATGTTCTGCAAGATTCTTGTACTCTTTAATTCATTTTAGGAAAAATTTTCTACTTGAAAAATATTGCACATCTCTCTCACAGTATCATAGAATCACAGAATAATTTGAATTGGAAGGGACCTTAAAGATCACCTAGTTCCAACCACCTCCTCTACTCCTAGACCAGGTTGCTCCAGGCCCCATCCACCCAGGCCCTGAATACTTAGTCTCTCAGTAAATATTACCTTACACTTTTAAAGGACCAGCAAAGAAACAGGTCAGCAGTTCACTGTGGAGGTAGAAAAAGGCTTAAAACTCTTATTTCTGTCAGTTGCTATCTTTATCATGTTAGTGGAAAGATAAAAGACATGGACACAATTTTGCAGTGCTTAATCCCAAATCATGAGTTTGATTGCTTAAAGGAATCTATCTATATGTAATCTTTGCCTGTCCAATCCCTCCTGGATCTTTTTCTTGTCATTATTCTCCTGCCTCCTACTTTCTTCCTCTCCTTCACCATATATATTACCTCCCCTTCCAGAATTTGATAGACACTGTTAAGGAGAGATCTTCTGAGAAGCCTGAGAAGGAAGGCAAGGCTGAGGAGCCATTCTGCAACATATTTAAAGCAAACTTCAAGAAGCCACTGAACGATGCTTTTACTCATTTATTTAAGCTTTGGAAGCTCAATTAGCTAATTGTTTGTGGGGGTCACAAGAGCTCAAAGGAGCAGTGAAAGTGATTAAAAGGATAAAAAATGAAAAAATACTTCTATGAAGCAGATCTTAGCACAGTTTTTTTGGAAACAAACAACCCTGCAATTTCCCAAACCCATGAGGAAGAAGGCTGAAGGAACTTGCCTCATTCATAGGTTCTGCTTGTGAGCACAATTTTATATTGAAGTGAATGACTGAAATTGGGTTCTCTGTGTCTGCCACTCCTATTCAATGGCTCATGCCATCATCTTCCCATCAATTTTAATTATTTTTAACCATTTTAACCATTTCCTAATGTACTTTATACTAAGGTAGGGTGAGTTACTTTAGCAACAGGCTAAGGAAGTACACAATAAGTCTGGTCCCGTTGCTCTTAGGAAGGTGAGCATATTTTCTAATCTGGAGTTCTGGGCACAGGAAAAGGCCTCCTTGCTTTTGCAAGCAACCCATCAAATCCTTGCCTGCATTTTTGGACATTCATTATCAATATAGATGTAAAGGTGAGTGGTTCAAAGATTGCAAATGAGTTGCTCAATTTCTTTGTTCTGTCAACACAAATGAAAGAGCAAATCTAGTGGGGATGCATTATACATGCACATAATTGTAGCAAAGAACTTAGGCACACTAATGTATTTCTCATATATTTGAAATTTAATGCCCTTTACTTCAGTAGTCTTTGATTAGGAGAGTCTGAAACCGATGACAAAGAAATACAAAAAGAACTGGGAAATCCCCTATGATAAGTGAAGAGGAAAAATTGTAACTCAAGGCAGAGAGCATTCTGCTGTCTCTGAGGATTTGTAAACGGGAAAATAAGGGACAGTAAATAAATGTTTTTGTTTGCCCCACTATCTGCATTATTCTTACACTGACATATATCCTCAAAACTACAAAAAAAAAAAAAAAAACCTACAAAAAAAACTACAAAAAAATAAAAGATGAATTGTTGGAAAAAAAAAATGTGGCAGAGCAATTTTTGTTACTTCTGGAGAAAATTAAGCCGCACCATGTTTAACACTAAATCTTTAGTTCTGATCTCTATACAAGTTCTCTCAGGTTGCACAGCCAAGTCCAAGAGATCCTTTCAAAACTTACATACTTAAACTTGGTGTGCAAATAAAGAAGTTGCATTGGTCATTCAGTTTTTTAAGATAGCCAAAGAACCATTAAATGCACAATAATATTTTTCATTTGTTCCCATTTCTGAAATTATTTCAGTGTTTCAGTGAGGACTTTATTTATTTTCTCCTGCCAGTATCCGACCTTATGCTATTACCTTCCTGTCTTCAGACCAACATTGCTCACTCTATTGCAGTACAATCCGTGAGGATGAAGGTGTAGAAATTTAATACACGCATTCCATTCAAAAATTGAGAACTGAACTCCATCTCTTGCTTAAATAAAACCTTCGGAGATTCAGAACTTTCTTACATCAAACAAGGAATTATTTATTGGAAAATAATTATGCCGAAAAATAGGAAGAAGACAGTGATTGCTGATTTAAAACAAACAAACAAACAAAAAGTCACGGTACATCTCTGGTCTGTATTTTAGTTAACCTATATAGCTTTGTGTTTCTGTGGTTACACAGTCCTTCATATCAATAACTGGAAGTGAACTGGATCTGAATCATTGCTCAGTTGGACTTCAAAATGAGTTATAGCAGCACACTGAAATGACACGAGGAAGCAATTAGTTCTATCCATGCCGTCTGTGTGGCAGAGCACTGAGGCTGTCTCCAAGACCAGATTCACTGTGTGTGCAGGCGGTGAACCTGAATACACAGCCCCAGATGTGATAGCACAGTACCAAGGCAGCCTGCAAGCTCTTGTGTGCCCGAGCACACCCTGTACGCTGCCACACCAGCAAATCTCGACAGGCTGGCTGCTGGCTGACTGCAGGCGTCCACACGTCGTCCCAGTCAGGAACAGGCAGGCAGGTCGAGACGTGCTCAGAGCCACTCCCCGCACTGCTGCTCTAGGGAGGTGTAAATGTAGCTGCTAGGCTGACTCATGGCTGCTGCTTTTTGGTTTATCATTAGCACAGTTTTACATGTGGCAGGAGAAATATGAAGAACACAGCCGATGTTATCAGAATGATGAGGAAAAATGAGTAGATGAAGGACTAAGAACTTAGCACCTGTGTTTTGCAGTGATGAAAAGGGGGAATCATGCACTGTGAGGCCAGCTGGGGGGTTAGAAAACTCAGATATGTTAAGCATTTGCATGGGGAAGAAATGCCTTATACTTGGATAGTGTCTCAGCGGATGGTGTTCTGTACTAGGAGATGGTAGCTTGCTTGGATTCCATTAAGAAAGGCATTCAGATGCTGGAAAGTATTTCTTAAGATGTCATTTATTGAATGGTATAGGTAACGTTATCTCACTGCACATGCAGGGAACCCAAGCTGTGCAGTATTGAACAGGCCTCCGGTCAGGGCACGGCACATTGCATAAATCCTGTTCATGGAAAGGTGTTCCCATTTTGGTCATTACACCTACATTGATTTATTAAAATAAAACAATTCTATTCATCATTTTTACTGCCAAATAGAAAGGATGTTCACACAGGAATTTGTTGCTGCAGCTTTAGAAAAAGGCAGGGCCATGCAGGTGGCATCATCACCAGTTGCAAGTGGGAGCTGCTTGCAAGTTCCTCTTTTACAGTTAGATGGCTGTGTTTATCCTGCATGCAAGGGGCGTGAGTTGTACGGACAAACTCTGCACACAGGCCTGAAGTCCATGCTCTACATGCAGCAAAGCACAGACCTGAACATGCTCAGATGGGTCACCAGCTCCATAATGTGCAATGGTCTTCTGGCTAGAATCACTACAACTGTGAAGGAGGAATATTGAAGGACTCTTAGGTTAGGAGTACAGGTGATACGGCAGCACTACTTTTTCAAATATGATCAGCTATGGCTAGACAGGCCAGGAGAATGAAGTGTATTTTCTACAGTGTTTTTTCTGCGTGCTTAAATTGTTTAGCAGTGTCTTCTGAAAGGACATCAGTCCAACCACCCAGGCCCATCTATGCCCCTCTGCCTACTATCTCTGGTCCTGGTCCTGCTAAGGCTTCCACAAAGGGAAGACAAAAGAATTCCTCAAAGGCAGCCTTGTGTTGATGAAGAACAAACAACTAGATGGCATTTCTGAGCAAAAGGGCAAGGAGATTTAGATCATAATGAAGGAGGCATAAAAATGTGTTTAAGACACAACTTAGAAGAATTCATCTGAGTTCTCCCAGTTAGCTCTGGCAAAACCTCGTCTGGAGCATTATGCTCAGGTTTGGGAAGCCCATTTCTAGAAAGCTATGAACAATAGGAAAGCAGCAGAGATGATCAGAAGTCTAGATAATCTGAACTACGAGATTGAAAAGATGAGAATTGTTTTGTCTAGAGAAAAGGGAACCAAGGGTAGACATGAGACCAGTCTTTATGAACTGAGAGACTGCTGTGAAAAGGGTGGAAACAAAATTACTGTGTTTATTGGTGATGAATTAAAAATACAATGTGCTTATCTCCAGCAAAGGAAATTCAGGTTAAACAAGAGGGAAGACTTCCCAAATGTAAAATAATAAAGCACTGGAATAAGCTGCTCACCAGATACAATAGTTTGGGGCCCTTTCATGCTCTGCTAGCCTTTTTCCATGGTATGAAGGATGTTTTAAGTGGAAATCAGAAATGCTAGAAGACAAGGTGGAGACTAGCTCATAATCTGGATTAGATGGAGAGAGTTGGGTCAGAGGAAAAGTTAGTGCAGAAGGGATAAGGCTGTATGAGAAGGTGGGTGTCATTTAGAGGTAGAGAAGATAGACCTAAAACCAAATGAGGTTTCGGTGGAGTGTGAGCCCCAACACGACTCCAAGAAAGGAGAGTTAGGTGGCCTAGTGTGCTTTACACTTGAGCAACTATGAGAAAAACTCGTTGAAACTGCAAATATAACTAAGAATATTGTGACTTCTTAATTTTGCATCATCATCCAAATGATACAATTTCAATATGACATAAGGTATTTAATAAAAACATCTTCAAGTATCTACCATTTGATTAGGGAACTGCCAATGGTGAATTGTATTGTAAATGCCAGTTGCACTACGTTTCTTGAATTTGTTTGATAGAAAAGCTGCAAGAAGAATTTATGAAAGGAATGGTTTTTAAGGAGCAAAGCACAGACTTCTGAAGAAATTCTTTTCTTTTGCAGTGCTTACAGTACATACGCTAGTCTGCATGCTGACTGCATATGTCATCTTGTAGCTCTGAAAGATTAATCTCCCATAATCTTGCCTCTGTGGAAAGTCATGCTCTGTGCTTCTAGCTGACAAAACAATATTTTCTGTAGAATTCAGTATGTTATGTGTTGTGCTAACCACAGCTGTCCAAGGCCACATGACAATTTTGTTTAAAATTGTTTAATTGAATTGCATTAACAGAATATTTTAGGGACATTCCTAATAGAATCTTGCACTCTGTAAACTTCCTGGGTGAGTCTGCTTCCTGCATAAGTATCAGTATTGCACTACATCTAGAATACTAATTAGTTTATATAAGAAAACTTATAATAGAGTATTAGGCAAAATTATAGTGGAAAATTGCATCTGTGGCAAAGTAGAGCAGTTACAATGTTTTGTTCAAATCCAGCTAAAAAAACATAATAATATCCCTCTGAGATGAACAGAACATTTCTCAAACTGTATTTATATGACTAAAACCAAAAGAGCCAAAGTGGTAGGAATGGAGTTTAGACTTGACTGATAATAAGTAGCCTACATTGTGAATATATATTTAAATTTTATGTTCAAGATTTACTGCTGTGTGCTAACTGCACCTAGAAATTCCATCCAAATTCATGTCTCTTTGTCCTTGGCTAATTTTCTATATTGAAGGATTTCCAAATTAAATAAATAAGCAAGAAAAGGAATGAAAGTACACAGAGGCAGAAGCACAATCAAGATTTTGGGGGGCAGGAAGTTGGAAATATTGTCAGTAGTATTTCTTAGTCCGAGTTCAGTGATTCAGTGAAGCACACTGCCTGGAGAAATCTAAGTTTCACTTAGAAGTACTCCTAAAAATCTAATGATACTGGTCTTGTTGATTTCAGAAGACTTTGAATAAGATGATACCTTAGTCTTAGAGTTTTCTAGTCTTTCAATAACTTAGGCTACTGCTGAACTTTATTTGGTAGACAAATGAGTAGATGTGCCCCATAAAGGCACCTCATTAAGGCACCTCACAAAATTCTCCTCACTTTGGTCTTGCTGCTTTCTCCCTTTACGCTTCCATGTAAAATGTTGGTCAATGGTAACACAAGTCTCTTGTGACACCAAGAATGTATCTTTTCATTAGAGAAGTCCTTTTAGCATTAATGTTTCCTTTCAGAAACTTCTTTTCCATTTTCAGTGTGATTCACTTCTGTTGAATTCAGTGTTTCAGATTATGTTTCCCCAAACGTTTCAGCTTGTAAGATATATTTGCTGTGGAGTTGATTTCCACCCATTATCTAGTGGCAATACTCTTGCATCTGTCTACACTATTATTTATATCTCCTACTAAATTTGTATCACATAGTAGTCATTTACCATGGTCTACAGTGGGAATTTTTTATTTATTAACATGATAGCTTTCATATGTGGTCACAGTACAATAGCAGGATATTCCTTCACTGTTGTCTTGATTTCTTCCTCTCTCTTCCTCTTCCTTTTCCTCTTCCTCTCTTCTCTCTTTTCTCACTTTTCTTCTTCTTAACTTCAAAAAGACACAAACATGGACACACCATCTCTCTATAAAAAAAATAAAATAATAATGTCTTTATCCAAACAGTGTATTTTCAGGTAAAAGCACCAAGCAATAATCTCTTCCACCAAGGTTTATTATATCTCTGTTTATTTTAACTCATGCATTGGTCTGTCAGTCATAAGTTATCTATTAACCCTTTAGATTCTCACAGTTCTGAAACAACAGCTTTGTTTCTGACTTCTCTGATGGAACAGATCACCTACTTCTGTGCTCCACACAATCTTATAGCTCATAAAAACCTTGGTAGAATCACTGGCATTCTTCTTTCTCTGAAATATAGCCACTAAACACTGTATAGGATGAATCAAATTGAGTGCCCACTAAGCACTCAGATTTTTACCCATGACATCTGAAGGAATTCTGTTTCTGTAAACCTTTTATAATGTCATGGAAAGGAAAATCTGGGGCTTAAAACTGTACTTGTAGCAACTTGGAGATGGTCTGATCCCAAAAGCCTTTTTATTTTCTGTTTGGTCTAATGTAAAATAATCAGTTGGTCAAAAGTAAAGTATTGATTTTTCTCTGTAAACACTGCTTGTTTGTAGTGTTTAACATAAAAAGCCTTTCAGACTTCCTAAAGCAAACCAACGCAGAGGAAACTGATGGCAAAGTATTTTGGCATCTCTTCTTTTGTAAGATAAGCTAAACAGCTACTCATTTTTTTGGTATTTTTTGCCCATAACTTTATCACTTACAAATTCTTGCTAACTGGAAAATAGAAAGACTAATTAAATGATTGCTGTAAGTGTATTTGTCATTACTGTCATGAGTCACAATTCACACTACTTGTATTAAAGAGAAATACAGGCTTGTGTTTAAGGAGTTGGAGTCAGAAGTGCAACTGATGACTTGATCATGCACACCTGTAAAACTCAGTGACATCTCCTTCATAACCTGACTGCCACCTACACGTTAATTAGTGCTCTTATTTTGGCAGCGATCACTCTGTCTAGAGGCTACCTGAGGGGCATGTCAATATGGGAAGTATGGCAGTGCAGAGATTCTTGAGGTAAGACTGGACAAACCAGTTAAGAATGAGCACTAATGAGAAGATGGGGCCTTATGCTATGGGACACCATGGTGTTGGGACTCCAAATGTGCTTTCAGGTTGAATTAGGTCACAGAAATCTGTCTTGCATCTCTTAAACAACACACAGAGCAAAGTCTGAGTGATCAAGCCTGGTCTTCTGCTTGGTATCTATCTAACAAAATAGATAGTTTAATCTATTTTGGCATTTAAGTTTAAAGCAGGAATACGCCTATGTATGGATCTCCTGAGAGGCCTCCGCACTCTGGCTAGTATAATGGAGAAGGTCTGGAGTATTCAAAACTGCATCCTTCCAGATGAAATGTAACTGGGAGTTTTCCCAAGAGCACATCTAATGCATTCTAAAAAGCATTCAGTCCATGGGATCACACAAACGCTAGTCTGAAGTAAAACTCCTAAAACACGTAGCATGGAGGTGGGGTCCTATGCATTCTGGTTCTTTACCAACCCACTCCAATTATATTGCCAATAACATAGCTCCCCAGTTCAAGAGGTTTTTGCTTCTGCAGATCCTTTAAAACAAAATAGTATAGGGATGACTTCATCAGAGATGGAACTCTACAGATTTTGCTGGCATTATGCCTGGACTGATAATTAACCATTAGCATCACAAGATGTGTGAATTGGACCAAATCATTAATACACGAAAAGTTGATCCATAATGACAGTTCTTTAATTGTATATCACCTCAAGAAGATGAAAAAAGTATCTTCCACTCATAACTTATTAACTAGTGTTTGTGCATTTAGATATGATTAAATCTGTATTAGATAGAAGGCACATAAATCTTACAAACTCTATCATGGAAGTCAAGCAGTACTGATAAGTGAACATGCTTACTAAAGAAGTAACTGTGTATAGACCTCAGTTTCCTAAATCCTGGTCATGAACTCATTCTTTACTAGGAAGAAAGTTCCTGAATGCTGTGTACGGAGGTTTGATTGAGCAAGTGATGAATAGACTAGAATACAATTTACAAATTCACCTCTTCAGTGAAGTGACATGGAGAATGGTAAGAGCACATCCTGTACATCTGTGCCAACTGAGTGTCCAGCTTCTTTCTCTCTCAGATACATGGTCAAGAAATATGATCATGGCATAGAAATCTAGCTGTACATCATTTGGCATCTTAGGAAGGAAGGTAACATTAAACAAGCTTTGTACCTTCCAGTGACACCCCAGAGACTGGATAAGTGTTTGGTTTAAAGTAGATGGCATAGCCTGTAATTTCTTAAGCATGGCACAGGGTTCAGCAGCCTTTGAACTTATTCCTTCTGACATCAAAGTACTTCTTGTACTTGGAAAGAGGTACCATAGCAAAATTTTTATGACATCTTTTCTGTATTGCTCAGCCAGTCCTCACTCAGACAAGCACAGAAATTTTAGTCTATGTATACTACCTGGCACTTCTATTTGTCTTGAAACTTTCACTAGAAAATCTTATTTCCTAAACATAAAGCCCTAACTGCATTAAAAGACCTTTAGTATTCAGACTTGATTGCTTATGCCAGTGGTCCTTATAGAGCAGCATGAGAGGATACAGTGGAGAATGATCATTCTTCCCTGCAGTCCTCTCAGCATTGTTTAATGAAGCCTATAGAGAACATCTTTTTTGATCTTAAATTTTATTTTATTTTTTGAATTTCCATAACAGTCTTCAGAAAATCCTATATCCTATCAGTTTTCTCTCTCCTTATGGCTTTTCCACAAATAATTCCTCAAGTGAAGGGGAAGTACTTTCTCAAGTGAGGGTTTCAGTTTTTGGGTTCCTTGGAATTGTGTAGAACTACAAAAGGATGTTACTCTTGGCCTCATAGAAATGTCCCAAAAGTTTAAATTTAATTGCTACCTAAAATGAGAAATCGTGTTTTTTAAAAATATGAACATAAAAACCAAAAAACTTACTTAAAGATGACTTGCTGTTAGTACCACGTTTTGTCTTCACAGACACTTCTACTACCCAACAGTATCAATGCTACACTCGCTCTTGCAGCTGGCCTGTAATTCTCTGTTCTATAAAAGAAGGCTTTGCTGCCATTTCCCTGTGTTTTTTCTCTCTTCCTCAGGCACCTCCTTCAGCTCTCAGCACCATATTGCAAGCTCCAGATCAGATCCTGCTTACGCTTACAGCACAAAGTGGGAACTATGGGCCTCTCACCCTCACTGTTCAACACAACTTTATGAGGACTGCTTTGTTTCATTGGGAAACATGCTGAGCCCTATGCATTATTACCCTGCACCACATTCAATCATTTCCACCAGGGCAGGCGGCAGCATGAACTGGTAGAGTTTTGCAGACAGTTATTTTCACTCTGTGTCAAAGTTACTAACAATGCAAAAGGCAAAAGCAAGGATAAGCTGAGCCTGTTGTACTGAGTTCTCTCACTTACATAGCATGTGATCACACCTATATGTCAGATAAGAGATGTATACAGCGCATATTCACACAATATTAGAATCCACCTTAGGCATGAAATGTCTTTTCTCTTCTTGTGCTTTGTAAAATAATCCCCTTGCAAATGCAAATGGTATGGCAGCAAATGAGATAATTCAGCAAAACCTAATTCGTAAAATTGAAAATGTATACTCTCTTCCCTCCAGCAATATATTCCAATGTTTAAATCAAGCTTCGTGTTTCTTTTAAATAGTCTTTAGGCTTGTCTCAATTGAAAAGTTATTCCAAAGTTTGAAAATATCCTCTATCATATTATTTATGAACTCAAAATATTTTTTCAGAACCATACATTATTTCTAAGCCTGTTTCCCCAGAGTCCCATTACGAAATGAACTTTAAAGCTACAGTTGGAAGGTGAATTTAATACCAATCATATAAGATATAAAGTTTCAGTCCTGCAAACACGTCTGTGTCTAACTATAAGCCAATGAGTTTTTCTACTGAATTCAGTGGAATTACTCCCACTAAACTTAAGTATGTCTATAGTTTGGAGTCCTGGATCTGAAAGTACCGAAGTAGTTTAATAAGTAAATATTTGCACAGCCTTTCTTTTGTCTAAATGTTTAATTCTCTGAGCATCTTTAGGATTCCTAGCTAAGAAGTCTGTTTTGCAATATTAAGAAGTCCAGAGCAAACCAAAAGCTAGAATTCTGCAAACCTTGCCAATTTTGATTTACATGGGCACGAACAATTCTGGCTACTTCAGGTTCTGGTTTGCATCGTTGCTTTGACTTAATACGGACAAGGAATATTTAGCAACTAGAGCATTTTGAAATATGGATGTGTTTATTTTAGTTTTGATTGAAACCAGAAACAGGACAAACAGCTGCTTATTTGGAAATTTTTAAAGGTAGGTCAAATTTTGAAAAAATCAGTTTGTTTTGGAGAGGACAATGTTTCCAACTTGTCTAAGCTAAAAAAACAGACCTTGACTGAAAACATTTAAAATCTTCTTTGGACAGTAAATTGAAGTTACATAAACAGAGTTGGACAACTTTAAAAGTGTGTTTGGAAGTGCAAACCTACATTTCAGTTGTAAATGTTACACTTTGTTTTAAATATCACCTATTTTTCTCATGAGAGCCAAATAGAGACAAGAGAAAGGAAAAGGACAGACAACAAACATAATAGCTGTTTTGCTTCATGAGATTCGTTTTAAGTTGGAACTGTAGCATGTTGCGTGCTCAATAGATTTAGAAAGATGTATTCTTATATCACATACCGTATCTCCTTGTGTTCTGACTGTACTCATGATGGCTGTAGCCCATCAGCATTGAGAGTCTGTCAGAAATTTGCAGTAGACATGCGAAAAGGCTACACTCAAGCTTTCAAGGGAGGAAAACAGCCCCTTTGTAACCAAGTACAATATATGACAAATGAAAGCAAATGCTGCTTGCCACCGTCCATCTACATTCATGTGTAGTTAGCATCAGCTTCTGTAGAAAGCTTTGTAGATACAGAAGTGGATCATTTTTCACATGGACAGTGTCTACAGATCTATAGTAATGTTTTACCAAATGACACAGAGATGCATGTGAGTGAGGGTCTGTTGCTGACGTAGAAGTGGTGAAAGAAATGTGCCATTTTGCACATTCTGGGAAGTGGAGAGCTGTGGCAAAGGAACTAACTTATTTTGAGATAAAAGTAATCCTGAAGACAACGGGATGCATTTCTAAATATGTAGCATCTACCAACAAGTGTGACTATCAGTGAGTGGAAGTTAGCTATGCCCATATAGGCGGGATGCATCGATCATCATCAGGGACCAGAGAGATCATCATAAAAGGAACTCCACTATAGTTTAACATGCTGAGTGCAACTGATGGGCAAATATTAGGAAGTGATGGAATTCTAATGCAAAAATAAGCTATTAAAATGTGAATAGGCATTGCAGTATAAAAATGTGTAGTATTTCATTTGTTATTTTTAAGCAAACTTGCAGTTCAGATCAGCATATAATCTGTACAGAAGATGTTAGAAACAAAGAATAATGCTGAAAGAAAGTTTAAAAAAACAAACCATAAGGACAGTGGCAATACTGTATGACAAATCATGTGAATTCTACCATCAGTTAAATAGAAAGACAAATTAAATGCCTGCAATAAAAAGAAGATATCTGTTTGCATCAATCTGGGTACTACTGCATAGGAAGGAAGGGAGGAAAGGTAAGGGGAAGGGGAAGGGGAAGGGGGATGGGAGGGGAGGGGAGGGGAGGGGAGAGGAGGGGAGGGGAGGGGAGGAGAGGGGAGGGGAGGAAGAAAGAAAGAAAGGTACTAAACACAATTTGGTGTTGAGCTTGATGGAAGAGGTGTTTTAGATGATCTGTATTTTTTGTCAGGCTTCTAGGAAAAATCTTGTTTTATTCCCACAACCAGGATTGCAGTAGTTCAAGAAAGGAGACATAAAACAGCATACGTGTCAGGAGAAGGTAGGGTCAACAAAATTATTTCTTGTTCACTCCTTCCATTTTCCATGTGGAGTTGTGTTAGGCCCTGATATTGGTTTACTTCCAAAAATGAGAAACAGAGGACAAAAACTCAGATGCCTTGCATGACAAATATGTATTAAAAAACAGTCAAACCAAAAGGCTCTGGGAAATAGCCAGGGAAATATCAATTTTCCTAGTTTTCTTTCCTTAAAATTCAACCCAATCTGTAAAAGGTTTGCATTGGTAACAAAATTCAGTCTGCTAGAGTGAAGCCTTTCCTTGGAGCAAAAAAGCTATCTTTTATCCATCTCCCAGATTATTCTTTGCCAAGAAAATATACATAGCTCAGAAATTAAACAAGATTTTTTTGTTCTTAGCTACCCACAAAAGAACATCCTTCAATATTGTTTTGGAAATACTGCTGCACAATTAAGATGGAGCGTAAATCATAGAAAGAATATTTCCTGTAGCCTTTGAAATGTTCTAAAGCAGCCTGAAGTGAAAGCAAAGGCCTTTATTGTTGCTTAATGCCAAGTGAATATTTCTGTCCAAGAAACCAATTTATGATTGAGATCTCACAACTAAAAAAAAAACAAACCACCTTTTCTCTTTTGCGTTTCAAAGGCAGAAGAAATTACAGTGCTCGCTTATATACTGTTTAAAGTGAAAGAACAACCAGAAAGTAATAACCAATAACAGCAAATAGGACTTCATAACCTGTTGGGAAAACTACAACTTAGGGTCATGGCTCAGCACCCAGGTGTCAAATGGATTTTTAAGTGGAAAAGAGGTTTTGGGGTAAAGGAAAGAGTCATGAGTGAATGGGGGGAAGGGTACCAAGAAATTTAATAATTAAGAAAAATCTCAAAATGGAGATCCTTTACTCCAGCTCCACTTGGAGAAAAATGTGGGAAATCATGCAAGCCTTCATTTTCTACCCTCTCCACTCAGTCGTATTGTCTGAAGGACCTCATGAAGACTGAAGAAATTATTCAAGGGTCTTTTTGTGGAGGACCTTGATCTCCCTGACATCTGTCAGAGTGCTCACTTGCTCAGCCTACTAACAAAGGGATACAACCACATCTTCACTGGAGTCATCAGTCAAATTCCCATTTAATTCTCTGACATTTTTAAGGTTCTTTAGGAGTTTATCTCAAAATACTTGCTAGACACAGAAGGTTTCCATTCAAACTCTGGAAATTCTTGCTTCTTGTCTCAGCAGTTGTTCTCAGAACTGACTTGAAAGACGGGAGTATCTCCCCTTCTATGATGAAGATTTATGAAATGCTGCCAGAGCTCCATGTACCTCCTGCTGGTATTCTCATTTCTAGCCTCTGTATATGTGGGAGTCTGAATCCGCCAAAGGATCATCTTCTTGCCTGAGGTAAGGAGATAGTATGTGAGTAAATAGCTGCACTGGATCCACAGAAAGAATGAGATCAAAGGGCAGACACACTTTCTGTAATTTAGAAGGTGCTTCCGCATTATTACCCCATTTTTATAGATGATCCAGTTGTGAAGTCAAAAGCAAAATAAACACTTGTGGATAAGAGCAGTTATTTGAAATTAAATGAAGTTTTCAATCAATGCAAGCTTGTTACCAGTGGATAAAACTTCATTTGTAGAAATGGAGGAAAATGACAAAATGAGGGTAGACATGGTTTCTTCTTTAATGAATATATATGTAATAAGCATTTGATTTTTAATAGCATAATACCAACAAGCAATAACGTGATCACGGTTCCAATCTCGACAGTTGTGAGTATAGAAGCAACATCAATGACAAGGATTCCTCAAACAGATTTCTAGAAACAATTGTTTTAGTAAATAAATATGTTCTCATTTTGCTCTTATTTAAGTGTTCCAGTATTGGAGCTCCTGGAAGCCAGACAGCTGAAACATCATTTAGAAAAATATTCATAGCTAGATTCCTGACATTTTGAAATACAATCTGCTCTGTAGTTATAGTTGGGTCCAAACATTGCTAGCAGTATATTTAGAAGATGTATAAACTGTGTGACATTAAATTGATTCACACGGAAATGGCTCACAGCCCTGTAATTCCTCTCAATAGCTTATACTAAACTACATTTTATGCAAAAGTTAAAATTTCTTTCCCTAATTCCTGAAGAAAGTAAGTAGGATATCAGGAAAGGTACACCTCATGCAGAAAATGCAATGTCAAATGTCAAAATGGCAAATGTAAAAAATCTTGGAAAGGTCTTCATTGGTGTACTTTAAAGGAAAAAAAAATCCACTTAGAAGGTGAGAAAACAGGAGAAACAGAGACAAAACAGTCATAAATGGAGAGCATAAAATGTGGGTTAGATGGATTAATCTGATAAGGAAGAAAGTCTGCAGAAGCTCTTACTAACCTCGTTTTCAAAGAGGCTTGTACTCTGACATAAATTACTAGATTCACAGAAATCAACAGGGCTAGTCTAATAAGGGACAGAGTGCTCAGCACCTTGCAGTTTGACATCCCCAATGAGAAATGAATATGCAAAAGTCAGTGTTCACTTTCTAATCCCTCCACTCTTCATTTCTTTTCACATCTGAGACAAAGATGACAATAGGTATGAGTGACATTCATAAGCAACACATCTTTTCTTTACTGTTTTCCATCTCTGAGAAAACAGTAATGATATTCACTTGACATGTTTGTGCTATAACTCAGCTTACGTATGTTCTGTGACTGGAAGAACATTTGCTTGATCATAGAATCACAGAATCATAGAATCACTCAGGTTGGAAAAGACCTTAAAGATCATCGAGTCCAACCACAACCTAACCATACCACCCTAACTAACAACCCTCCACTAAATCATGACGCTGAGCACCACATCCAGACGGTTTTTAGACACATCCAGGGATGGTGACTCAACCACCTCCCTGGGGAGCCTATCCCAGTGCTTAATAACCACTTCAGTAAAGAAGTGTTTCCTGATATCCAACCTAACTTACCCTGGTGCAACTTGAGGCCATTTCCCCTCATCCTGTCACCTGTCACCAGTGAAAAGAGACCAACCCGCTCTTGCTGCAAGCACCTGGAAGAGAGCAGTAAGGTCTCTTCTCAGCCTCCTTTTTCCCAGACTAAACAGACCCAGTTCCCTCAGCCTCTCCTCATCGGGTACATTCTCCAAGCATTTCACAAGCCCTGTTGCCCTTCTTTGGACCTGCTTCAGCACCTCCATGTCCTTTCTGTACTGAGATGCCCAAAACTGAACACAGTATTCAAGGTGAGGCCTCACCAATGCTGAGTACAGGGGCAGGATGACTTCCCTAGTCCTGCTCACCACACCATTCCTGATACAAGCCAGGATGCCATTGGCCTTCTTGGCCACCTGGGCACACTGCTGGCTCATATTCAGCTGACTGTCCATCAGTACATCAACTGAAGATGAATCTCAACTTGAAATTAAGCCTAGTTAAAATTATAAGAATAAATAAATAGATGACTAAGTGAAAGGTATATTTATTACGAATGAGAGACTTTTAGGCAGTCCTCAGTCACTTTTTTAAAAACGTGGTAAGCTAAGCTTGAATGTTCCTTTACTAGCTCCGTACTGAAAGGGAATTGGTACCACACTGAAGATCCTCTGTGCATGCTAAGTCAAATGGTAAAAGGAAGCTGCACGAATGTGTTAATTTTCAGCACCTATTGTACAACAGTGAAATATAGTCATTGTTTTCAACCTCAAGAACCAAAAGCCATTTTACTCCTGCTGTCCTTCTGGCTCTGCACAGCTTGGTTTCTTGCCTCTTGCTCCCTGGACAGACACAAAGAACTGATGACTACAGCATGACACTTTGCAGCTAGTCCTTTGAACTCATCCTGCAGCTGAGCCATTAATCTTATAATATCAAGAGCTTCTTTTCATCTTTGGAGAAAACAGCCGAATTTATCCTAAAAGCCTCCTCATAAACACTATTTTATAGCTTATTTTTCTATTTATTAAGAAAGCAGCATTACAAAAGATGAGCCCACAAACCACAGAACTGATTTCTTAAGACTGTTTATTGTAGTACTGCATTTTCATAACAGCTTACTTTGACGCTCACCATTTCAAAATAGTTGCCTTCATATTTCCCTGAGGTACAGCTGTCTCACATCAGAAATGATATTTAGTGAGTGGTTTCTGTTACTCTGGCAACAGCCTTTGACAAGTTCTGTCTGTGAGACTACAGAGAAGAGAAATTGCTTGGAGAAGTCCATGTCTTTTTCACTGATGTTCTGACTTTGCTATAAAAACCGTACCCTGTTTCTGAGAGCTGCCAGTAAATACATACAAAAGAGTACATTTCTTGACTCTCATAGGGTATTACAGGGAGGAGAACTAATGAGATAACTATGCTGGTTAAGAATTAAATTCTTCTAATTCTATCATACATAATATCCAAAGAAACAAAACTGTGTTATTATGCATTCTCTTACTTGCAAATTTCAATTTTAAATGGTAGTAACACAGGCGATAGAGGTACCCAGCAAGCATAAACAACATCAGAGTGGAGAGCAGACAGATTGTCAATGTAACAATATTTTCAAGAAGTAATTTCATTCATGTGTATTGTTTATTGTTTTTGCTATCAGAAAAGATGATGTGTTTTGCCATTTTCTTTTTTTGGGTGGGAGGGTGATACTTATACATCCCTTGGGCAATACGGTAATCCAATCTAATTAATTTGCTTTCTGGATAAGACAGATATTCCTGTCCGCCAATTAGTCTTAACCTTTGGCAGGGTCTCTGTCATGGTCATGTGACAGGAGATCCTTCCAGATCACTATTTTTCTTCAGACTTTGGGTTGTCCAAAAAGGTTGATTTATGGAGTGACTCACTACTGAAGCCCAGGGAGCTTCTGGAAAGAAGCTCTGGTCTTAACCCCTTCACTTTCTGCCTCCAGGCTTTTAAAAGCTTTGAGATCCTTAAAGCTTTGTTTCTTAGAGAAAAAAGAGATTGTCTCTCTGGACATATTAGGTATCCAGAGGATTTTGCTGTCACACAGAAGAAGTCACTGACAAGATTAAGGACCATGAAGTCAGATGCATGCCCTTGTCTGAGGACACTAAGCTGTGAAATCAGTTCTTGGCTGCAATGACAAATTTTAGGATCATGAAAAATATTAGATGACTTAGCAAAGAATCTTTGAGTCTCTAGTATCCATCGAGAACGCTCATACTGTCAACATCTTTATGAAAGTTAAATGTAGGATGTAAGGTGCTGCCATCCATCATTTTGTTCAGTGACATTGCATAGAAAGAAAACAAAATAAATGCAAGAGGAGTCAGCAAAATCTTGACATTTTCAAAATCTGCTACCTACCACACTGTGGATTCTTTCCCATGTAACTACACAGAAGAGTTTGTTTGGGATCAAAACCAAAGTGAGCCCACACCAGATGTTGCAGTCATCCTGATCTTCCTTCCTGAGCAATATGATGAAAGGGGTTTTTTTTTCACCTGGTTTTTCTGGGGTGAATTCTTTTCCTAACTTGCAGTAACATTTTCAAGTTCTTTTGCCACTTTCTTTAAGCATATTTTTTTCTTCTGCTTTTAGACTAAATATCTACCATAGAGTATTTTATGTCTCACAGTAGAAAGTTGTGCATCGAACATTCTCATAAAATGTAAGCCAGATCCCCCAAACTTTATACTGGCTTTGAAATAAAATTTTGAACAGCAACAACAACAACAACAACAAAAATCAAAGATTTCTGGTTCTCTTTAATTGTTTCTTGCTGTTAACATGGAAGTTTCCATCTTAAAGCTTTTACCTCAAAACTGGCGTACTAGAAAATTTCTTTTTTTTTTTCCCCTGGTAAGAAAATCTGCAGTTTTTAAACTTGAGTTGAGCTAAACTCAAGGGAACTCAGGGGAGCAACAGCTATTGCAGGATTGTTAAAATAATCAAGAATTGAGAGCACTGATCATCTTACTAGTGTTATTGGGGCTGAATCCTTTTAACTAGATTTCCAATCAGAGGCGAGGAAAGAAGAAGTACTATATGGAATTTGTCTCTAAATTTGCATATAAGTGAGTGGCATATTCACAGTACGGTGATACATATTAATATAGAATCTTAACATAAATAATTCTAGCACTGCTGCCAGATAATCAAAACAGTGAAGCAGCAGCAGAAAGGAGGTCCCAACAATGCCAATGACAATGTATTATGGAGTGCCACCTATAATCAGTGCTGAAAACTGTTACATGTATTCTACCAGTAGATTTTAGGAGGTGTATTTTATTGAAGATGATATAGCTCAGCAGTGGTTTCAACGATTTTTGGCAATTGAAAGTCTCTGAGAGCATGGAATTTACAGCAGTCTATGAGTTTGCTTACTCATATACTTAATTAGATGTAAATTGAAGACAGCCAACAAAGATTTTGACCCCACTCTGTGCTTCAGATGCCCAGTTCACTAAAGGTTTAGAAGACTGCTGCTGAGAAAAATCAGGAAAAATGAGCTTCCTTTCAATAGGTTTGGGTCTTGCAATGCCAGCAAGGTTCTAATGAGGTTTTTAGAGAAGTCACTGACAGTTCTAATGATACACCATGCTGAATGAAATAGAAGTCCCACGGGAAAAAAATCATATGTGATTTCTAATTACTATCCCTGCATATGTATGAAGGGGTGGGATTAAGAATTTATGAACAACATATGTGTGACACCATCAAAATAAAACCTCAGAGTTCTTTCATATCATTTTCATGTATTCATTACAATTCTGTGCCATAAAGTATCTCACATCCAATAGCTGAGGAGGTGAAACTAGGAATTATACAAGAGCAGAAGATTTATCCATCTTTCGTAATTAGATTATATATGCTTATAATTATTGTTAAATTAAACCTTTCTCAATGTTGTATATTTCTGTACTCAGAAATTCAGATGTACAGAAATTCACAGGAACTACAGGGGAAAGAACAGATTCAGCTGATGTTCCATTCAGCTATGTTGTTGGTTCAAGTCTCACAGGCAATTCATTATCTTCTTCCCAAGATATTCTTCCTGGGTTCCAGTAGCCTTGTTAACCCTATGTAAGTGCTAGCTATTCGTTTACCCAGTCACGCCCCTGGAATCCAGAAACAGATACATACTTCAATTTTTTTCCTACCAAAGAAGAGGACCGTGAGAAAGGCATAAATTTGATAATTTATCAAATGGAGCACCTGAGTACATGCTTTATAACTCTAAGCATATTAAATCACACAATCATTCAAGATATGAAAGTTCTGCAGCACTCTGTTACAGCAGAACACACCAGGGTCTCCTGTTCTACTAAGTCAGAACTTCCCAGTATGCAACCTCTGATGATATTGACTCTTGTCCATTACTATCTTGCTTCCCTGCACTGAACTAGGGAGGAAGTTTTGGTCAAATCATAACTGGGCAGTCTGATCTAGTGGATGGCAACCCTGCCCATGGCAGGGGGGTTGGAACTAGATGATCTTTGAGGTACCTTCCAACTCAAGCCGTTCTGTGATTCTGTGAAATCAACCAAAAGATTCTAAATGCAATTGTGAACATGTTCTACAAGAATTCAGCTTTGCTGAAAGCACGTTGAGCTTATGTCTTATCTTTCATCCTCAGTTTTCTATCACTTCACAGGAGCGAACTGCATGAATCTTTACCACAAACAAATATCTGGCAGAAATTAGCTATTCCATTTTCAGTCTTAAAAATTATTAAAGGACTTTGGGAACACATTGAGAAGCATTGTCTTCTTTTACCAAAATGTGTATGCTTCACCCATTTTTTCTGGCATGCTTTCAGTCTCTGGTTGCTAACTAGAGCATTCTTGGAAGTTGCTGTGCAACAGCAACAAATTTGGCTATTTTACTGTTTTCATTATGGATGTGAAATCACTAGCAGTAAGAAGGAGGGCATTTTTTCCTTGTGGTAGGTAGGACCTCATAATAAGTTGCTGTGAGTAGTATTTAATGTTGATTTTTTCTCCAGTATTTCCTCTTTACTTACTACATCTAGTAGTGATCCTAAAAAACTGAATCATATCAACCTTTTCTATCCTAGCAGATGTAAACATCAATTCTGTTGTAGAATTTATGAATTCATCCTAGACACTCCGAAGAAAAAGTTTGTGTAGGAACTCTAGATGACATGTTACAGTATTTCAGAGCTGCTGGGAAATCATTCTGTTAGTCTCATAAAGCTCTGAATTTTCAAAACAAACAAGGCATAGATAAGAGATTAATCTTCTCTGCAACTCAGTGCTCTCATGTGTGAGAAAATTTATTTTTGAAAATGCCACATTGTCTGTAAATGGGTTAACTCTCCAGTCCCCTGAAGACAATTACTTGTATTTAAATGGTTTTCTTTTATCTATAATTACTATTTTCTTAACTATTCCAGCTTTCTCTCTTACTATTGCATTTTTTCTTGTACATGGAGTTTCTTGCTAGTATGTCAGTACATCCCGTCTGCATTGGGTAGTGACAAGTTTCCAAAGTTTAGGACTTAGATTTCATCTGGATGAGCCTGCAAAAAAATGTGGACACGTTTACCGGCAAAACGGCTTTTCTACCCACTGTACTTTTAAGCCTGGAATTTAATGAGACCTTTGAACACTGTATTGCTTCCTTTAAAGTTTAAATGATATTCTCTGTTTTCTCTGCCTTCTCCAAGACAGGACCTCATGTGCAGCATACAGCCAAAATTCATTGCCCCTCTTGGCTACCTGTACAGCCTCTTCTCTCAATATCTTGGGGAGAAACTGGTAGGAGGACTTAAAAATAGTGCTTACTCTAAGCGTACTGCTCGTTTTAATTTCCTGAGGTTTCTATTATCTCGTCAAAGTATCAGGGTATCCAAATAAACAGACATCTAACTGCTCATCTCACCCAGTGAAAACATAACCCTGTAGTACTGTTCTCAGAAAATCTTTTCTGATGGATGACAGACAACTGTATATCACCAAAATGTACATGCTGTCTTGCTCCTCTGTCTTCTGTCTGCATTTCCAAATACCAGTTAGTGTCTTGCTCGTACCTTACAACAGCACTGGCACTGCTTTTCATCAGTTTCTTTGGAGGTGAAAGTAGACTCATTCCTGAATAGATTAATGGCATGTGCAGCACATAACATTTGCCCTGGGTTTTCACTTGGCACCACAAGACCCAACAGTACATCTCAGTTTTTCTTTGGAAGGAATTAAGGAGCTGCTGGGAACAAACTATCATTTAGCAGTGTGGATGGCCCACAAATCAGGACACAAAGCAAGTGAGGGAAGTCAGTTATTCAGTACTGTAAATATACTGACCAAAAATAGATTTAGTGGTCACTCACATTTTAATCCTCAAATGCCTTTCATTACCATTGTGTGGTCATTACTTGCTAGAGTAATTGAAAAGCTACATTCATTGTTTTGGAATTTAAAAAAATACCTTATAAGGCGATATGTATGGATGTTTAAAGCTTTTCACACCAGTCTGCAGGGTGAATTTAAGTCAGAAGTAACTGACTCTCCAGTACTTGAGATCTCCAGGAACTTGCAGGGTGCATTTCCGAATTGAATTCTACATTTTATGTGCAGAAGCCCAAATCGATGTTTTGTTAATATGAAATATTCTCTCTCAAGCATAATTTTATCACAATTTGAAGGCCATTTTACACCTTTAAAACAAAACCGCATCATGGGAAGATACAGTGCAAGGGAAAGAGGACTATCTATCTCCCTTCTATTCCCATCACTCAGCCCCCAGCCTACACTGGGATGGTCTGGACGTGTTCACTGGCTGACCCCCAGCTCTGCACAACTGTGCTGGTCAGGAGAGGCTCAGCTCCTCTCCTTCCTTCCTTCAGTTCCTGTATCCCATGTCTGCCACATGTAGTGCAGCTCATTGCCCTCTGCAGTGCTGCAGCTGCTGTCAGACTCCTCAGAGACACAACCACATTACTTCTCTGAACGGGAGTGGTGGTGGAGTGACAAAGAATGCAAGGCAACAGGAAGAGAAGAACTCTCTATTTCCTTCCCTACCCAAAAAAGTTTTGCCTGTAAAGTGTAAAGAAACCATGATTTGAAAGGGATATAGTTAGGTTTTCATTTTTTTCTCTCTCTCCACTTAGGTCCAATTTAAGCAAGTCTGTGTAGAGTTGTCTCTGGGAACAAAATCATTTCTGGTGAGTTCCACAAATGGAAAATAGGAAACAGGAGTATATGGAAGCTTTGATAGTAAAGATAAGAAAGGAGAAGAGTGAAACTCCTGTTTTTAACACAATTCCTTTTTCCAGTAAAGGAGATGTTTGAAAAAAATGTTTCATGCACAGTCTCTTTTAACAGAGGTGTTGTGTACCAGTAAAAGTTCATGTGGTATTTACTGTGCATACAAGCAGTCTTGCACTCCAAACCCAAGTACCCTTTGGCATCCCACATACCTAAAATTATCTAAGAGTAATAGCCTACCAGGGCTATGTGCCACAGGTTCACACCTTCAGGGCTCAGTGCAGATTCATTTACAATGGAAACCTGAAGATTCATATCTCTGAGGTAAACTGCTCAAATCTGACTGAAAAATAATATCAGAACCAAAGGCATTATAAAAAAACGGTCTAATCTTCAGCTGTATATCGGCAGGAATTTTAAGAAAGAGCTCCAGAAAAAACTACTACCTCGGAGTATTGGATCTTAGAAGTACTTAGAGATCAGAAATTAGACACATAAATGTAGCTACTATACCTGTTTGGTCGTAACCCAACCTGCGAATTTAGCTTTGTTTTTATCTAGCTCTTCATGCTATTTTGCCTATGGCCTTTCATAGACCTTATCTGAGAGGTGAGGCCTCACACATCGCGTGTTCTGTTTGTAAGCAAGGACCTGAGCTGCCGGGTTGGGCCTGGAGCTTGAGAGGGACTCATTACCCTCTTCATTTAGGGTGAGCAAAGAGATTGCCTAATTCCTTACAGCACTCCTATGGAAAAAGAAGAGTCTATTTCCCACTGCACTTTCATTGGATAGAAGAAAAATCATCTGAGGACCCATATCTGCCCACTTTTAGGAATGAGGACACCTAACACTACAGCCTCTGGATCAAGGTTGTACTTTTACTACTTTTAAGAGTCCCCAGGACTCTTAAATTTTTAGGAACTCAGCACAAAATAAAGGCAAGACATAGCTGCTCAGGAATTTGAATGCTCTGAGCAGAGATACTTTGGCTGCATAAGGTTCCTGAAAAAGTGTGTGTCTGTGTGTGTGCACACATTGCTGCGCCTGTTTGCGTGTGTGATGTGGCTTGGGGAGAGGAGTGAGACCACACACTGAATGAGAGAAAAAGCAGCTTCGGCAGTCTAAGCAACACTGCTGTGCAAGCTTGTGGGAAGCCTGGAGGTGACTCTTGGATCAAGATTCTGGCAGAAAGAGTCTTGAAAGAGTAAGCAAAGAAGCTGTCAGGTCGTTTGATTATTTTCTGTAGTCACAGAAGCAGGATTTGTACATTGCTGTAAGTCAAATTGCGTAAAAGGTATATGATTGAATCCATGTCTGGTTTTCTTCCCAACTGTCAGATCCTAGGAGATCCCGACATTTGAATGACTGCTTTGGTCAAAACATGCTGCAAAAAGCAGTAGGATGTTTTCCTGCCATTTGTAGGGAATGTTCAGATATTCTTAACAAGTTTTGTATTTTTACCTACCAGTGGTGTGCCTACTTCCTCACTACTGCTTTCACTATTTTGTGGTATTCAAAGATGCTATTATTTTATAAAATCAGTGCATAGTTCTTCGTTTTGATCCCATTGCTTTGAAATAACTCTGATAACTCTCAAGTGCTCCCCCTCTCCCAAGAATAAATGGGAAGCATGGCTTCCCATGCTGGCTGTGCCATTGTAAAGTTTAATCAGTTTTAAGTTCAGTCAACATACTGTCAACTGACATCAACTGACTCTACATTTGAAGTGAATCCTGCAACTCAGACCACTGAGCTGCTCAAAATGTGTGTCAGAAATAACAATGTGAGTCTTAGCTACAAGTATAAGCCATAATGCTGTATGTTACCTTTCTTTTCTAAAAATTAATCCCTTGGCAAATTACTCTGTCAACAAAGAGTGCAAGAGACAGATGTGGAGATGTATAACTGGCAGTCCTGAATAGTCAGGGAGAGACTGAGGCAACCTTCTTCTAAAGGGAGGAAGGATGGTAGGGAAGGCAGTCAGGTTTCTTTTGGAAGAAGGAACCTATCTACAGAAAGCTTAAGAGAAGTGAATGAACTTCAGACAGGCTGCTCTGTTGAAAGCAAGTAGTGCTGGTTTCTGCAGAGGCAAGGTAGGTAAGCAAAGAAGCACCTTCCCTATGAGCTCAGCAACCAACTAGCACCGACATCTTTTAAGATGTCTAAATTATTCAGTTTGTAACTTGGATTACAGCAGGTAAGGATAGCAGTTTGGATGTAAGTTTGACGTTGCCATCAAATAACCCAATCGTACCGGAACCTCAACAATCCAGGGGAGAGAGACACGGTCATGGATGCCATGGGGTCTTCTCTCACTTTATTGCTTCGTCACATGGCTTATATATCAATGGCTTCCTTGCAAGCGTGTCCCGTACACCCTCTACACAACCCCACACGCACACAACCCTTCCCACTCCCAGATTTATCCCTTGCATAAATCATGTCATCATGGGGCGTTTGGCAAAGAGCTTCTTCATATCCCCATTCCATGGTTCCACTTCAGCTGCTTTGGCTGTTGTTATCTTAGCAGTTCCTTACTCAGGTCCATCCCCCAGTTGACCTTATTCCCCAGTAAAGTCTAATTTATATACAGATGATGCACCCATGTGTCCTTCTGGAAGGGAGGCAGCACTCTGCATTCACATCCCAGTCTGCACGTGCATCTTGGTGAAGCTCCTGCCTGCCACTGCTGGAGGCTCTTGGTCGGGCTGGGGCTGAGGCTTGGCTTCCAGGCAGTGCTCAGAGACTTGTCCCTCCAGCTCGCAGTGAGAGGGACATGCTCCCTATGGCTGTAGAAACCAGTGTGGAATTTAACTGAATAAATATTTGAGCAATGAATATTACCAAGTAACCTTTTAGTTGGTTGTTGTTTTTTTTTCTTTAAACGGGGATAGATATTTTGCTGCCAGTTTGTGTGTTTATTTTCCAGTTGCCATAGAAAATAATTGACTTATTTTCTTCCAAGAATAAATATCTTTATTCAAGCTCCCTAAAAAAAACACACAGCCAAGACTTGCACTGAGGCCCCACCCATGCTGTCTGCTGCTACAGCCCACAGAGGACAGATTAAGCTTTGCCATTTTTACTGAGGCTTTTGAACTGTTGGATGCAAATGTGTTTCTTACAGTACATTTATCCTGTGGACTCCTACTGTTTCAGACCAGTGATGTGGTTCTAATGAGAAGCCTGAGGAGATGCGAAATGTAAAAAAAGACATTCAGCAGTGTTACAGCCCCTAGCTCCTAGCTGTTTTCTCACCATTTCTTTAACTATCCCAAACAGATAACGAAGTCACCTTCAGAATGTTTCTCCCAATCAATCCTGTTTCTTTTCGCTACTCTGGATGTATAAGAGTTTCATCCAAAGCACACTGATTTTACAGGAGGTGCTGATTGCATTAGGTTTTCGATGCTAATTGCATTATCCTTTGTTTCTGGATCATCTTTCTTTTGCTCATGGATTTAAAGGAGAAGGAAACCATTGGGATCTTCATGCATCTTCCCTCCGAAAACCAGGCCGTTTGCTCACTTAGCCTTTCTGTAACCCCAGAATGTGTGTGCTCAGGCACCGGTCCCTTTTTCCCCTCGCGATAGTCCCTTAATATTAATCTTCGTGCATATTTTTCATGTTTGCATACTGCTGTCAACCAGAAATCATTCAAACATTCTTTCTGCCAGATTATAGGCAGTGCTTCTATTTATATACTGTGGATTTATTTTCACTGCTGCTAAGCGCTGCACTGAATCTTAGAGCTTTACCTATGGCTTTGTCCAGCAATATTTCTGTTCATGGTTCAGTGGTGTACACGGCAAGTGAGGCAGGCTTGTTGTGACTGAAACGTCTGCAATATTCCTGCCTTATTTGCTGAAAATGTGAGAGTGTGTGCTAAGTACAGCACAAGGACACACAAAATGAAAGAACAGCTGCGTAGTCCTGACCTGAATTTATGTACCTGCGGGGGAAGTTGTTATGAACAGCAGTGGCTTCTTCCAGTCTTCTTCTGTGAAAGAATCAGCATCTTAACACCTGTTCACTAGGCAGACAGCTGTGTGTGGCTCCCAAGCCTATCCTTCACATCTGCAGATGGAAATCTCTGTCATCCACATCCTGTCTCCCACTACCAATTGTACATCATGCGTGCATTAAAATACACTTGTTTAAACCAGTCCAGCTCATTTGTAAGTTCCTTTTTAAAATATGCAAATATAAAAAAATGTTTACTTAGTGCAGGATTTTTTCTTAGTTACAGGATTGTTTTAGATATTAAATTAAAATCGAGCATAGCTGAAATTCCTGAAATAAATAAGACCTATTGCCACTGGACAAAGGAAGGAAAATTATTTACTCAGTGTTGGCTGTAACTCCAAGTTAATGAAGACAAGCTTTTGATCTTGTACCTTCCCACCATGTTTTTGTGTATGAGAGTTAAGTGATCCCAAAGATGCTCATGGGTCTGTCCACTCCAGTATTACAAATTGCTTAGTGTTCTCCGTGGATTGATAGCCAGATAAATAGAGGCAGTGTTTGTTTTGCCACTCAGCAGATCTTTCAAATATTATTACTGTGGCATATTTCCTTTGTTTTATTTTATTTCAAGTGGAATGCTAATTAAGACTTTAGGTCGCTGCTTTATGCCCTTGGGCAGGGTACAGATCCTTAACCAAGCCACTACAAATAAATGGTAGAGATTTTTGTGTGATTGCAGATCATGACAATCCTGTTGGGAACATTTTATTTAAATGCCATGTCACTTTCACCTACTGCCTTCAGGCCAGTGCATGACATGCAGTAAGTGTCATACAAAATGTCACATCTGTGAGGAAGAGCTTGTGTGAATGTTAAACTGGAATGTGGAAAAACGGTGTCACGTACCCTGTAATCTAATATTGTTCTGCCTTAAAAGGGATGTTTTCTCCACGGAGATATGTGTTTAACCAGAATGACTTGCGCTTGAAGTTCAACAGAAACTAAGCTTATCTGTTTATCCCAAACTTTCTTGGGAAGCTCTTGCTACAGTGGTTCAGTTCCAGGTCCTTGTATATTTTGCTGACATGATAAGAGCCTTTAACAAATAAGCTCAAAACATGGAAAGAAGAGGACTGAAATTAATTTTTTGTACAGCATGAGCATATCATCCTTCTCCTAAGGCCCTGGAGCAAAGCTGAGAATGTATTAATTCTGTGATATATCATTCTGTACCTTAAAGTTGTTCATATGTCCATTTTCACTCTGTTTTGTCAAATGGTCGTTCATTTAAGGAACACATCTTCTTAAGCAGAAAGGATAGTACCTAAAGAAATAGCTGGGGAACCAAAGGACAGAAAGAGAAGAATGTTGTTTTCACTACTGGTAGATAACAGCTAAGTAGTCAGACTACTATCTTGCTCTGTTTTACCTGGCAAAGTCAAACGGAGTCAGGGAGATAGCCTTCTATCAATTAACACGACATTTTGTCTTTTCCCATTTGCCAAGATCTTCATTCCTAACCATGCATCTCACAAGCTGGCACTGAGTGCCCTTTGAGATGGTGCTGTTTCACTCTGAGAGTTACCATGTTGCTGTCCTTCACCACCTCCAGAGCAGCAGCTCAGTTACACTCCGGAAGGAAATCCTTTTCCAGCAGTGACCAGGAGCAAACCAGGTATAAGAATAGAGCAAGCATCTGCTGATTTTTCCTTGGTACATTCTCAGCTTGGGACTTTATGAACCTGTTGATGCCTTATGTGAAGAGTCGCTTTCCTTTTCTCTCTCTCTCTCTTTTTTTTTTTTTTTATCTGCCTCCTGCTGCGTCTATTTGATATCCATAGATCTTACATTACAAAAGGCAGTGGACAACTACCTCTTACTCACCTTTCCATTACTACTCCTTGGTTAATGGAAGTCTGTCATAGTATCCCCCAGTTTCTTTATTTTTCTGTGAGCTGTGTGGCTTCCCTGAATCATCATTTAGCACTGGTGATCCTTGTTTTCCTTCTCTTTATCATTTTTACTTTTACAGTAAATGGTTGAAGATGAGAGTCCACTATGGATTCATACGATAATCTTTTCCAAAAAGTCCTCAGAATTTTAGCAGCGCAATCACTCATTATTAAAGACTGACCTTTCAAAATATCTCCTCTGAGTGACAGGAACTATTTCCAAGTCTAACATGTATATATTTCCAAGTCTAACATGTTTCTCCCACAGGCATTTCTTTACATTTATGCATTCAGTTTCATTTGTTGTTTTATTACTCCATTAGCATCACAAAGATCTCCCGCAAATCTTCAGAGTCAGCTTTCTTTTTTATTACCCTGGACAATACATCAGCAAATTTTGCCACTTCACTTTTTAACCCCCTTTCCAGCTCACTAATTATATTTTCTGTCCCTCTTTTTACTGTCTTAACTAGCATTTTCAATGGTTTTGAATTCTTATTTCCGACAGATTTATCAAATTCTGTTCACCTGGTATCAAGACATTATACACAGCAGTTAATAGTTCAGATATTTCAGACTTGCTTTCCATTACAATTCAGCTACAAACAAGGTCTGGGCACGGTGGTTTGTTACTGTTCATTTGGTTGATGGTTTCACTTCCACTGACAATTCAGTCATGACACATCCTCAGATACAACCACCGGGAAGAAGAAGTCTGAGGGGGAAATGTTCCTGAAGTCTCCAAGGAGAGCACAGCTACAAAAAATATTGTTTACCATTTCCTTATGACCTTATGTTCTCTGAGTATTCTCTTTTATGCTTGGCCATTTATTACCCTGTAAACTTTCTGGCTGACTTTTCATCCCTCATCTGTTTGAAAAAAGAATTTATTATGACATTTTATGTCTTTTTCGAGTTATTCATCAAATACTTTTCCAACCTGCATTTACATTTAACCTGCCAGAGTTTTTATTATTTTCCATTTTCTTCCTTTTGATGTAGCCTCAGATATTTGAAAACTGTCTTCCTACTTCAAGTATCTTCTATTAACCTGATACTGCATCACATCAATCGACTGTTTGGGACATAGGGCAGATTTTGCTGTTGTTTTGAAAGTCTGTGTGGACGAAGTGGTACAATTATTCTGAGCCTTTGACATCTTGACAATATATAGCCTTCATGTCAACTGCAGATGTTTACTCTTTTAGTTGCTCTTGTAGGTATTTTTTCAATAAGATGTCTCATTTTTACATGGGTGTTTGTTTTTTTTTCTAATCAACTGTTACTAAATTATATTTTGGAGACTTATTGCTCCCTAAAATTTTGCTTGCGTAGATTTTAAATGTAGGTGTATTACAGTCAGTGGTTTATTTGCACCTACAAGGAGATTCCTCCTAGACTGTTTCTTTTTTTCTGACACTGGGCCACCTGCTGTGTTGTCTGCTCACCTCTCTGTATCTCATTTTGTGGCAACTGGTGTGTACATTAGAGTTTGGAGCTCCCTGGTCTTCTTTTTGCTAAATAGCTTTGGTGTTGACCATGTTTTGGCTGAAGTGAGCTGAAACTGTTGCTGAAGGGAGTCTGAATGACAGGCAGTGAAAGCTTGAAGTGTGTGTGGAGGCCAAATTGCTCATCGATACCTATCAGTGATCTCACCAACACTAATATAACACTAATTGGCATCAAGGGTAATATATGTTACAACTCCATTTTAACTTCAGAATACTTACCTCTTTATTTTCCATTCCAGAATTTCTACCATTGCCTTTGAGACCTTGTTGCTGTCTTCTCAGTTTCCTTAATACCTTGCCATAGCAGTCTGTCTTTTTGTGTCTCTTTCAAACATGAAGAGAGATTCTGTCCATGTCCTACTTTCATCCGAGGTCATGAACGCAGCAACGCGTTGCCTGATTCAGATGGGATTCTCTGCAAGCAACTACACTTTCTTGCAGTGAAATACTCCTTTCTGTGAACTATTTAATTGCATCAACGTGCAACTTGTCCATTTATTTCTAGACAGAAGGATAATTATGTAGCATCATCCCAGATTCTTAAACAAACTTGTCAGTCATGCAATGGTGTCATCATGCTGCACTTGATAAATCAGTCACAGGACTGTTCATATATGCCAATATGTTGGTATCATCACCTCTGCCCTAAAAGTGATCAGTTTTTCTCTGTGCTCTCTTCGTCAATCTCAGAAGTAAATCTCTTAAATTTTCTACATGATGGCACAGTACAGGGCAGTGAGATTTCTTACCTCGCTTAGTACTTTATTAATGAATACGTAAATTATTAAAATACATACAGAAAGAAGGACAAAAAAAGAAAAGAAAAAAGAAAACTATGCTATAAATAGAACGATCTTACTACTTCAGAGTTAGGCATTCATCCATACTCACCTTCTGAATTATTTAACTCGCTGCTCCAATTCATCAGCTTTTATCCAGAAAAAAAAAAAGAAAAAGATAAAGCACTCATTTCTATGACAATCCTCCGAATTTACATTGAGATTTTTGTCTGTTTAACCATTTGTCTGTTTAACCAAAACCTACAAATTCGTGTTTACCTTTATCTTTTGAAGATACTCTTTAGGTTAGCACTGGGCCTGTACACGGATGACAGCTACAACACAGTAAAAAAATGAATAAAGGAGGTTTAAATTGGTTTCATCAGGATATTGTAGCCACAGTAACCTTGACATAAACCAGCTGCAAGTTTCCCAGGCTAAAACAGCATTGAGATGGATCAGTTTTAATAATACTTCTGGCTTGTGCACCATTATAATTGTATCTAAAAGTTCTCTAGGTTTACTGAGTTCAAGAGATAGTATTATTATTCAAAGAGTTTTATTTGCATTAGTCTCGTAAAACTCAAGCAATAAGCTCCTCACACGCTATGTACTCTAGAGGCTCTTAAGTGACCGGTAAAGAAGTTTGTTGTAAATCGCTTATCTCAAAGCTGGGCAGACAGGCCCAAATGTAACTCAAGTGTAAGCTCAGAACAAATCATACACCTCTGCACAAAAGGCCAGAGAAAGAAAATCCTTATTCTTGGTTGCTTTCTTGGGTTCTGAATAAGAGGTGGGCCTCTAAATGCCAGATCCAGCAAGAGCTGTGCCACTGCCCCAAACCTTACAGACAGGGAAAGGTAACCCCATCTGCCCATTCTTCAGAGAAGTTCACTTTAAGGTCAGTAGAAGCGAGTATTTTCAGTTCAACTCACCTACTATCCTAAGAGTTACTAGACTAGCCTATGGGTGATTGCTGTTCTGTTTATTTATTGTCTCAAGTGATGAAAAGTATGCTTATTTTGACAAGTTTCTTTAGAGCACATTAGGCTGCTGCAGCTGTCACTGTGTTTAATGTTGGTGAAGAGTGAACAAGAAAGTTTTGGGACTGAATCTGTATTATGGCTGAGTTTGCATTCAGTATCGCTTTGAAGACAAATCTTGGTGACTATCAAGTGAAGTCTGATGGCAACAAATTCTTGTGTGACATTTCTGGAATATTTTGCCTCCCTCTCTCTGGTGTACTTCTTATTTTCTCACCAATGAGGCAAATCATGGGTAATTCTGAAAAGCAAATAGCTTGAGTATGTTTTGATTAGTCTTGAACTGAGCATTACTGAGGCCAATTTGGATCATGATCTTTGAATCTGAATTTACCAGCCACCTGAAATGTAAAGGCAAGAGGACGAGTCAGTGATTTTACATCACTCAGAGACTCGGTGTAAAATGACAAAATTTGAGAGCCTCCATGTGTATGGTCTTAGTGGTGATCCTACCACTAAGGACTGCAGCATTAGGATCATGTGCCTAGGACCACAATGAAAAATAGTTTAAGAATGAAACACAGGTTAAAAATAGAAATAGGAATAGGAATAGGAATAGGAATAGAAATAGAAATAGAAATAGAAATAGAAATAGAAATAGAAATAGAAATAGAAATAGAAATAAGCCAGAAGGCACTCCCTTGCTCTATCACTAATATTCTTAGCTTATGAAATGAAGAATTTAGGGGTAGGAAACTGGATTTATTCTGCACCATATGATTAAAAGATGGAATAGAAAATAAATGTAGTTGATAACAGCATGTGTAGCCAAACAGGTAATTCTGCACAAAGACTCTAAATATTCAAAGAGAGATGTTCCTGGTGAAGACCACCCTTAGCAGTATTGCAGGTATCTCTGCTGGATGTGCAGGGACATGTCAGTTTGATCACATCATAGGAGGTGAATTTCAGTAAATTCCTATTAATCCTGTCTCTTCCCATCTTACTGCACCTATTTGCCGTCAACCGAAACATATGTATCCACAGATGTTGCTTTTACATTTGCAGAATGGGGCTGGAAGTTTGTAAACACCCTGGTTTCTTGTTATTTGGCTCAATGTAATCATCTTATCCTTCTAGTCCATAAATTTCATACACACTTGCAGTTTATTGTATTCGAATGAGTGATCTCAGTATAAATGTATGCCTTTGGAGTTCCTCTTTTTCAGCATCCTGTGATTTTCCCTTCAAGGAAAGGGAATTTTGAAATGCAAATGGTAATTTTAAGTAGTGGCAAGACCTTTTGCAAAGCCTTCTCACAGCTTGAGAAAGGTCCTTTTACAACACTGCGTGTGCTCTCTGGCAGGACTAGATGATGATCTAATTCCTGTCACAGAACCAGAACAAAGACCTGACTGGGGCTATTCAGGAATTCTAGGACAAAATGTAATGTCACTGGAAAATGCTGACCTGTCAAAGACAACATATTCTTTGGAAATAGCTTGGCTTCAATGAACTGGTCTCAAATCACAGCTATATTACCCTTAAGAACTTGCCTGGTTTTCTGAGAGTTCACTTAGAGATCTGCTCAGGAGTTTGTGTCTCCAAGGTCTGAAGCTCTGGCCAGTTCTGGCAAAGCTTAAAGTAAGTTGAGCTGGAAGGAGCTGAAGCCCCAACGTTTAAATTTTTTGAAAGGAAAGGTGGTTTTCTGAAGAGAACACTTGAGAAAATACTCAGAAGAAATCCCCCTCATTAGTTGCTGTCTTCCCAGCCCCACTTCTGGGCTACACCAGCTGATGAGAGCTTCTGCAGGGAAAGAGGAGGGCCTGCCACTTGGCCCTCCTTCTACAGACAGAGCAGGAATGACCCAGCGCCTCAGGCTCCAACCTGGCTGCCAGGATGCTCCTCTCTTTTCCGCCCCTACACAACCTACTTGGGAAAGGGGAAGGAGTAAACAGCACCTCGCTCTGCCCAACCATGAGGAACAATGAGGATGCTGCCGCTGAAGGTGTGGGAGGAGAAATCTTCCTAAATCTTGCTCCCACCAGCACTGGCCAGAATTGGGGTTTGAGAGATCAAATCTCTCAAATGGACTGGACTGGTGGGTGGTGGCTGCCACGTGCTTCACTCAATGCTTACAGAACATGCAGAGCACCAACACCTGCTGTCAGGCGAGCTGGGGGTGAGAGGCCCTCTGCTTGCAGAGCTAGAGGCATCCTTCCTCATTAACCCTCAGCCTGTGTCACGGTCCTCAGCAGCACAGAGAGCTTTGTGCTCTCAAGTTCAAGCAGGGGCTGCAAAGGCTTCCAGCCTCCCTGCAGCAGGACTGGGTGCCAAATGTAGACGCTGCACTTTTTCAGCTGCCTGATCTGGGGTTAGGAGCCAGGGAGCCAGGATACAGACAGGGGCATCTGAGTGCTCTGGGCCAGCCGCCAGAGTGCTGCGTGTCGTGTCAGTTCTTGGGGCCGTGGCCAGGGCTGCACTGGGGCGTCCCCAGGAGATAAGTCGGCCCAGTCGTGCTTTGAAAAAATGTAACAAAGAGAGGCGATGAGAAATTTCTGGAGGATGACAATGACTGTAGTTTCCATTCCAAATCAGAGGGGAGACTATTCATGTATCAAACTACAAAAAAAGCTAAGTTTTAGGCAGTCCCAGCCACAGCCTCAGTCTGTGCAACAACTCAGGTATCTGCAGACACACAGAGGCAGAGCTAACCAGATACTTGTTCTGTCCCATCATCAGAGATTGTTTCTAATGTATGATCAGACTTCCGTAGACAAAATACATATGTCTGACAGTAATTCAGTACTTACTGCTTCTTTCTTCATGTTGCTGACCATCCTGCCTCTTGCTGTGCCCGATCTATCAGAATATTGTAGCTGACACCCATAGCTGCCCATAACAATCATTAATGCTTTAGTCCAGCAACCGGATGCACCACACACATTGGACCTTAAATAAAAAGGCACTTCACCAGCACTTCCCTTGCTCTGTGGCAACCACAAAAGCAAAGCAAAAGATACACTGCACCTCGTACCTTCAGCAGAACTTGCCACACTTCACACTTTCTGCTCAAGCTGGTGTTAAGTCCATAAAGGATAGGAGAGTATCACCCTGGTTTTCATCTGAGTCTGGCATAAATGCCACTCATGAGTACACAGCAGAATCACTTGAGAGAGATGGTGAGAGGCCACCTACATGCTTGGACCCTCCAGTGAGAAGGACTTTAAAGGATGCCGGTTAGCAGGACATGGGTTGCTTCTTCTGACAGCACCATCCCTTTCTGCTTCTACTCTACCCACTAGCAGATCCATAAGAGCTCCTCTGCACCAGCTTTGGAGAGCTCAGCACAGCTCTGTTCCACACTGGGCTGCTGCTGTTGCAATGGGCCAGGAGTGAGCCTTACAGGACAAGTTAGCAGTCAGTGATCTCCCCACTCTGTGTTGTGAAACCCAGAGAGTTTGTGTTATTTAGAGGTTCATAATGTGTGCTGTGGGCACTGAAGCCTGAAAGTCTTTCTGACTTCTGCTGTCTAGGTCAGAATGGGATCCATCAGTGAAAGAGAGGGTTGGAAACCCAATTTTGAGCTGTTCTGGGCAGCAGTCAGTCTTTTAAAAATGTTTGCTCGAGAAAGATCTGCCTTCTGGAGCATGCATTGTTTACAAGCCGAATTCCATCCTGCAGTTGATATTTATAGCCACCATGAACCTTTTAAAGGAGAATGGCCTCCAACTGCAGTAAGGTGTGGGGTTTCAATGATATAATGCCCACGGAGGTTGGATAATAGGTATGGTAGCTATTTCTATTTATTTTTTTTTCTTTTTTCTTTTTTTTTTTGTAGCCAACACACTGCAAACAAAGAAACATAAAATGATTTGCATCCATGCTGTTTTGAGCAATCACAATTACAGATTTATACAAAGCAAATGAACACAGTACCTCTTTTTCCCAAGGCAACCTCCTACTTGGTTTTCTGATCATTGGCTGTTGGATTTACGAGACATTTTAAAAGATTTTCATATACACAGGAGAATAAGCAAACTGACAGTTCCATTAAAAGACACAATAAGTGCATGCATTATATGAAATACAGATGCGTTTGTTTCTTTAATAAAGCAAGCTCATTTTAGCTGCATTTGTAGAGACACAGTGACTCCCAGTGTTTCTTAACAAATACAACAGACTGACCTAGAATTTATCTGGAGTACTGGATCAGCCCGTTCAGTTAACCAGTTCACGTGCACACCAGGGCCAGAAAATTCTCCTGTATGCTGTTCATTGACAGAAATATGAGTCGGTATCCACCTCTATTTTACGCATTTAATTGTATCTCCTAAACTAAAATAAAACAGGAATATAAATATACAACACCAATTACACAAAACAAAGAATAACACAAATTTCACAAGTCTCCAACTTCTTAGCTTACATTTTGCACTTTCCTCTGGAAAATTCCTTTATAAAAATAAAACAGGGCAGTTCTTGATTTTTCCAGCTTCCCACACTACCACAAAGTTAATGCAATGTTTTCTTAATGCCCTTGCTAAATAAAATGCTATTGGCTTGAGTACTATTCAAATAATTCACTATTTTCATTTGTCACAAAACTGCTGAAATCTGTCGAGAAAACTATTTTGTCTTTAGGGCAGAAGATAGGATGTTTCGAATTCATTTTCTTCCTCCATCTTTATTCTAGCTTTCTGGCTAGGAAATCTGCTTTTACAGTTAATAATGTGTGAAGATCGCTACATATTTTCAAGAGCAAAGCTGGCTTTGCTCTACCTTTGAAGTGCAGATTGAAATTCTATTATGGATTTTTTTATTATTATTTTTATTTATTTATTTATTTATTTATTTTGTGGGAGCAAGGTTAGGCTTCCAAGCGGAAAGTCGGTGCCAGGTTTAATTAAAAAAAAATAAAAATCTATTGCTTCATTTAACATAAATGAAAAATTTCCTACTTGAAGTGCTGAGGAGTAATTACTAATCCAACAGCACTAGAGTCATCGATCAGTTATGAAGAACAGCAGCTCAGTAATTCAATTTGATGCAAAATTTTTGTTTAATGTCTGCTGCAAAATCACAGGGGTTATTCTCACGTTCTTACGGTCAGCAGAAGCAGTACAAGAGTTTAAGGGTGCTTCTGTGCCAAGCACAGACTAGCCCTGTTACACTGCAAAAGACGAGACAGTGCATGCTCAAGACCCAGAGGAAGCGAAAAAGCCCTGAAGCCCAGGCTCTCCTGATGATCCAAGACAAAGTCCTAGTGACATCAGTGCAGCATAATTGTGGGTAACTGCTTAGATGTGTTGGTCCAAATGAGTCAGATTTTTGCAGATACGCCAGTGAAAAAATCCCTCTGGTCTGGGGAATACATATGCCTACGACTCTTCAAATATACTACAACAATCAAGGTTGGGATTGTGAGTAGAGCTCCTGAGACATTCACATACCATGAAGCAGTGATAGGCCCAGAAGACGCTAGTTTTCTGCAAACATCTCCTGATCAATGAGATTTCTCTCTGGACACTGGGATATTCATGGGCTTGAAAAAGAATAAGCTCTTTCTGTTTTCTCTATCACAGTTTTGTAGTTTTAATAACTTTTTCTGAGCTTTAACAGTAACAAACATTTTCTTAGTGTTATTTTCTTCCTTTTGACGAGTGGCACCATTTGATCCAAACCTCAAGGCAATTTTTGAGATCCTAGTGTTGAAAGAATTGGAGCGGGTGCAGCTGCCATAAAAGAAAGATGATCGTTCTAATTTCTCATTCAAAATAAGTCTCCATATAGTTAGCTATAAATCTCTTTGAATTAAATAATAATAAAAAAAAAAAATTTAAAGGGCCTCAGAGGAAAGTCACAGAGTAAAAGGGAAAAGGACCAGAAAGGAGTAAAGCTGAAGGAAAATGAAAGCAAATACAAGGGAGTAAAGTAAAAGGTTTGCTGCCTGTATATGAAGGAATCTCTACGGCTAGAAATAGTCCCAGTCTTATTTTCCTTCCTCTGGAACCCATTATATTTTCACACAAGAGAAGTAACACAATAAGGAAGTTAATGCTCTTCTTGCGTGCTAACTAGTTATTAGAGACTCACAGTAAGGAAGGTGATCAGAGAATATTTGTCACATGCCCAAACTACCCTAATTCAAGGAAACTGCCACCTCAGTACATCATATGAGGCAGGTCAAGCCTAGGGTGAAGCAAGCTTCTTGTGTAAGAATTTTAATTAGCAATGAGCACAATAAAATACATAAGCTGCTGAAAGTTAACAAGTGCTACTGTTTGAGATTTATGCTCAAATCCATGCTATGTACTTCCCTTTCCTCACCGCCATAATGGATTAGCAGTATACTGGATAGTAATCTACAAATATTACAATCATCCTTCTAATCTTATTAAAAAACTTGTAAGAAGCATTAAGGGCACATTTATACCACTTGTGGGAAACAGTCCAAATACAACGAACCAAAAGCTGCTTATCTACAAGCAAAAACAGCATTATATGACTGAAGGGGGCCAAGTTAATCAGAGCTATCAAGGGACTAATTCAGGTCCAGAGAGCTGGGAAGGCAGATTAAATGATCGTTCGTAAATCATTGAAGGCATACACTATACAGTATTGTAACAACAAACAATGATCTTCTGTAGGGTGCAGTTTCCCGCTTTCTATATATCTATGTTTTGACATTTTAAGTATCTCATCAGCATCTTTTTATCCCTAAGTTGTGAACGTGTAGCAATAGCATTATTACTCAGCTTGTTAATCATCAGACCCTTAGGAAGGAAAGGGATAGACTGTAAAAACAAACCTAAAAATGTTCATGTTTACAGGCAGCACTACTGTGCTTACTAAAAGCACGTACAAAATAGAATATGATCCAAGATACTGTGAACAAAAACCGATGAGTGCAACTGCGGGACTGTGAGAACTCAGCTTTATATATGACTTAGGCTTCTTTGCTTTACAGAGTGGCAGGGAGGGCACTGCTGGTTACTATTTTTCTTTTAAAATACTGTGTAGAAAATGTATTGTTTTAGCAACGAAAGCATCACAGCAATACGAAAGCCTAATCACTGATCCCACTGTGTTTGGAATAACTTATTTAACTTCTTTGGCCTTGCTTCCAGTAGTACTGAGACTACCAACAGGTTACAACTACTTTTGTTTCCTCTTCCAAAGGCTCGGCTGCCCATTTTTGAAAGTGGTTAAACCTTCCCTCTTCGGCTGCTTGCTTTTTGTCCCCCTGACAACAGTCCTAACAAAGACTTGACCGCAACATATCAAAAATAAAGGGACTATGTTTGGTACTCACTCTCAATCTCAAAACAAAAGGCACACGCTCTAGTTCTCTATAAAACATGATTTTCCACATTTCTACTGCCTGATTTTCTATTGTTCTGTACTGTATAAACTTATTTACATCAGCACAAAGAGAAGGCCAAGCATTCTCTGTGGAAATGTGACTCTGGGATATAAGACAACACAACACATGAGGGAGAAGAGAGAGTCATTTAATTACAATAATTAAATTATCTGCATTTTTTTCTCCTTGTTTTTGTTTTTCTCATAGAAAACAGAAGGGTTTTCTATGTTTTTCTCATAGAAAACTGGAAGGATAAGGCTGAATAGCATGGGTTTCTAAAAACAAGTGAAGGATGCAGTTCAATTGGATAGCACTGTCAGACTAAACTTGTACAGATTTGTCCCAAACTGTCCGAAAAATGTGACTTGTTCATTTTTGCGACTTCATTAACTTGTTTTTTTTTCCTTTTCTTCTCCTCTCCCTTTCTACAAGTACATATCCCAGTTATAGCTGATTGCCTCAGTGCTCAGCACAGCTCTACGGTTTTTGGCATGATATCAGACAAAAGTCCTCATCTGCCTGTTTCCAAGCCGTACCCAAATCTTCCTTTTCTACGGCCTCTATGGCTCAGGTTTCCAGCTTAGTCCTATTATTTCAAGATGTCAACAGCCAATAAAATGCCACAAGCTCTTGGAATACAAAGAAATATTTTCTTGGGGATTCCCATTTCTTAACGTCTCATCCAAGATCCTGGTTTGCTCTGAGCTTCTTCTAAGGCTCCTTAATTGCAATAATCTTCGAAAGAGGATCACTCATCTTCATTCCTGAATTTTATTACCATTTCTCCAAGATTTTGTTCTTATAAGGCTGCCTGTTTGGACTGCCATGCTTTCTTTTTCAGCTTCAGGAACAGCTATTAACAATTTTCTGTTAGCTTCTTTCTCTATCTGTTTGTTTGGGTCTTTTTTTTGTAAATATCCTTACATTGAAACTGAACTGCTTTGAAGATACGCTGGTTACTTCAAACACCCGTCCACATCCTACTGGTTATGGGGTCTAATGGATCTCTCTGGTTTGATGTCATGTCTTAACCGTCAGTCACTCAGTTCATCAGAAATTGATTTTGTAATGTAGATTTGTCCATCCACAACAGATGTCAAATGACTTCTGTATAATAAACGTAGCTTTCTCAAATTTCTGATACCTTCAGCTATGAATGAAAGGAAACAAAAACAAAGAAACAAACAAACAACAAAAAAAAAACCCAACAGGTCACACTTTAAGGTGTATGCTTCTGGTATGTTTATAATATCTTGGTTACAGCAAATGGATGGACAGGATTAGATGCTTACAGCCTGGCTTGCCACAGTTATCTATATTTGAATGCCGTCATATATATGATAGCTTTTGTTTGCAGAAAATGATAAACACGGCCTCTTACTCTGTTACTGTATCATGTAACCACTATACGCTGCCCCTCAGCCCAGAGAAGGTAATTCATAGATCAAACATGATCTTCCTGTGGAACAAATCAAGAAGAAGCATTCTGTTACCCTACCTTCAAAGAGAATATTGGTAGACGCATGAATTGCCATTTCTGTTTCAGCTACTGTGTTGTGTGGCCCTGGCAAGCATTATTTGAACTTTTCAGAACTTGGCATCCAGTGACTGACCATGCAGACTGTCAACAATAGGTTATGAAAAGTAGTGGTACTGTCTTCACAACCTCCTGACATAAGCTTCTTGCAGATTAGCTGGACCTGGGATTGGTATGCCAGGTTCGTTTGACTACAGCACGCATTACCAACTTGAAAGGAGCACTCTGATACGTCATGGCAACCAGCAAACCAGATAGCAAGACCACAATGCAGTGTGTAAGAAATAGCTTCTCTAAAACTACATAAGATTTTCAAGTCCAAATAGCGTACAAACTCCGGATCAACTTGTTAGAACATTCAGATTCTTAGCATTATATGCTTGATTATGGTGTGAAATAGCAGAGGGGAGGCTACCTGGTGTTTTGTTGTGTTGGTTTTTTTTTGTGTCATCCTTATCCACACGTTTTCAAGCACAAGCATTAACAAGGATCTTTATTCCATTTGTAAGTTCAGCTGCAAAAAAAAAAATGCACCAGATTTACACACCATGTTAAGTTAGTGGAGATGGTCACCGGAGAGCAGAGCTCAGCGCTGCCCTCCACTCCCTGTGAGGAGCTGCAGCCACCATGAGGCCTCCCCTCAGCTGCTCTGCTCTGCGCAGAGCAAACCAGGGGACCTCAGCTGCTCCTCACATGTCTGAAAGATTAATTTGAATTGGCTCCTGCCGAACTATCACTGTAAATATTACACCTTTTTTTTAAAGCTTATTTTAAGCAAATGTCACCCAGGCTTTTCTTTTCTTTGTTTAAAGAGACAGTTAAAATAAATGGTTGAAATTCCCCACTGCCTGACAAAGGCATCCGAGATTCCTTGGAGAAAACCATGTACAGTAAAATGAAGTCAAAGTCTCACTGAACTCTCTTTACAAATTCAAGAGGTAAGATAGTGCTAAGAAAGAAAAAAATGTACCCACATCAGCTTGCTGTTCAATTTAAAAAAGACCCTCAACGAGCAGCCAATTGTCATAGTGCTTTATTCCATATTAACAGTGAGTTTCTTCTTCTGCAAGTTTCCTTCTGGTAAAATTACCTAACATCCTGATTGCTTAAAAAGTATGTCGTACAGTATCTTTATGTTGCCAAAAATTGATGGAAATAAAAGCGTTCCTTGACATAAAACAAGCTCCGGTACATAACCAGTTGAAATCGTCGGTTACGGCCATTCTCAGAAGCCTTCAGTCCAGGATGACCGCTCCCGTTACTAAATACTCTTCCTACCCGCAGGAACGAGCGCACCCCGGAGGCGCTGACACCCCTCGCTCCACCGCCGCCAAGCCACGCGGCTGCCCCTTTGAGCCCGGCCCGGCCCCAGTTCCCAGGCGGGGCCTCCCCGGCAAAAGCAGTGCGGGTGCTCCCCCTGCTGGCGGCCGGGCGGGTTTGTTCCTCGGCCCTCTCACACGATGGGGCAAACGGAGTAGCGGTTCTGAGCGGCTTCAAAACCCGCCCGCGGCCATGAGAAGCTACTCGTGAGCAAGACGTCATGTTCGCTTGGTCACATTCACCCTCAAGCCTTGCTCTTGCTCTGCAGTTTGCTAGGAGACAGACCGGCAGCACCAAGCTCCTCCGAGGTTCTGAGACCCAATGAGTAAGAATTACAATGTAGCAAATGAAAGTTTTGCCTTCAGCACAAGCTATTCTTGGACCTTTTTTACTCGTCATGGCTTAGTGCTTAACTAAAGAACTTCCTCGATGCACTCTTTCTGTAAAAATCAGTTTGGCTTTTACTTGCTCCAAATTACTTGTGAAGGAACTTGCGGTGATTTCCTGCAACGGAATAGATACGGGAAACAAAGTTCCTTCTCCAAACCAAACTGCTGAAGCATTCTTTTCTCCCTATGTTTTTTCCGTTTGTAATATATCCATATTTATAGGGGAGGTTCAGACATGGCATTACGAGAAACTGCTCAACCACGAGAGCAGTCTAACACTGACGCAGACTTCCTAGCGAGGTGGTTGACGCTCCACGTCCGTCCATGAGGCATTTGGATAATACCCTCCTTAACAAGCTTTAATTTTTGTTTGACCGCTAACGCGACTAGCTAACGCTACTTTCTGCTCGAGGCCCGGGGTACCCCGCCCAGCTGCGGGGCGGTACCGCGCTGGGGCGTTGCTTCGATGCTGAGCACAGCCCCACAGCGCCCACGCACGGAACGGCTGCAACGGCGCCGCACGTCTGACGGGCAAGTAGACGGCGACCGCCGTAGGCAGTGTTGACCAGGCCCGGTGGGCGTTAACCTCCGCGCCCCGACCAATCGGCCGCCGCTCTGCGCCGGAGCCGCACCGCCCGCTCGTTGGGACTGAGAGAGGGCGGGCCCTGCGGCAGCCAGTCGCAGCCGAGCAGCGGGCGGGGTGAGGCGTTCGGTGCCGCCCCGTGAGGCGGCTGCGCCGTGGCCCTTGGGCGCCGCTCAGCGCCGCGGCCGCCACCCGGAGGCCCTAGGCAGGTTCAGGCCTCGCCGCCCGCCCCTCGCCGCCCGCTCCGGCCCGTAGCCCCGCAGCCCCGCGGAGGGCGGGGAGATGCAGCCCCCGGGCCCTCAGCAGCAGCAGCAGCAGCAGCAGCAGCCGCCCCCGCCGCCGCTCTTCACTCCCAGCAACGGGGACTTCACTTTCGTCTCCTCGGCCGATGCCGAAGGTGAGTGCGGGTCCGTCGTGGGGGCCGCTCCCGCTGAGCCAGGGCCTCGGCCTGGCCCAAGGGAGGCGGGCGGCTCTCGCCCCCGTGGCGGAGGCACCGGCCTTCTCCCTCGCCCGCCGGCAGGGCGCCGGGCGCTGAGGAGGCGCTGGCGCGGTGTGTGCGTGGCAGGGCCGGCGGGCTGCTCGGTACCCTGACGTAACCGCGGCGGTTGCTTTCTGCGGCGTCCTCCTGCCCCCATCGCTGGCAGCGCGGCTCGGTGTCCGTTAAGCCCTGCTGCCTGCTGGCGCCCGGCGTAGCCGTACTCGGGGCTGTGTTTAGCGCGGTAATAAGGGTATAAACGGGGACTGCGCGTAGGTGAAGGGGCGAGGTGCGGCCTACCTGCCATGCAGGCTGTATACCTGTCGTGTAGCTGCTTGCCGTGGAGGCTTATGTCTCGGCGCTGCAAAAAGGAACGTGGAAGAGTCAACATTGTGCTACTTTGTTTTGATGGAGAATGACCCTTGGGACTGTAGCCATTTAAATAACCGGCTTTCTGCTTCATCTGTGTAGTTACCTGATAGTTGTGGATCAGGTTGGGAACAGTGTACATTCTGTCTCTTGTGCCCTACCCTGGAAATGAAGAAGTGAAATGCCACTACAGAATGCTTAACTCTGCTCTTTGGTGAGCTCATCAGTTTTGCTGACAAGGAATGCTAATCAACAGGTACAATCCACGTTGTTTAATTCTCATTTTTTTCCCCTCTTCCACCTTGACCTGCAGAAGGAGCCAGGTGCCTCGGGAGGGAGTCTTTCTGGATTCTCCCTGGAAGTATTTGTTGAGAGCTGTGTTAGTGCTCGGCTGGACCTGAGCCATAGTAAGCGCCTGTCCTGTAGGATGTGTTGAACAGGGTTTGGCTCTGCGTTCTCTGTGGGCGCAAGCAAGGTGTCGTTTCATCCCTGTTTGAGTGTAGCCCTGTGTAGTCTACAGTGTTCTGCCTGTGACAGTGGTGGTGAAAATATCCTGACTCTCTCATTAGCAAACACTAGAAACATGAATTCCTGTCAGGTTCTTCAGTGCTTGGTTAGCCTGTTATTTACTGTTTCATACAAAGCAGACTAAAGAAGAGGCAATGGCAGATTTTTTTTCCTTGGTTTCTTCAGCTTTGTCCCACCTGAGATATCGTCTTCTGAAATAGACTTAAGATCATGTTAATAGGTTTCATGATCTATAATGTGGTATTCTGTAATCATCTTCTGCTAAAAAGAATATCGATAAATGAGACGCATGTAGAAGTTTTCTTACCTCAAGATGGGTTGCCACTGATTACTGGGAACTGAGAAATCTGATTGGACGGTTAGTTTCTTGTTTTGACAGGCACAGTTGCGTGCCAAGTATAGCAAGGACCCCTTCTTGCAAAGCAGTGTTGCATTATAGGACAAACCGATAACTTTAAAATGACAGAAGGGTCTCACTGGTAATAGAAGTACCGTGAGCCTTTCTCTACCTTGAAGTTCAGGCATGAAGAATCAATCTTTCCTCCTCCTCTGTCAGCAACTGAAGAAGGCTTTGCTTGCATCTGTTGGGACTGATGTTAATGTGCTTATGGGTACAGGAGCAAAGAGAAGTTCCTTCTTTAAGTTACTGTGATCTTCGTGAGAATCCTGTGGGGGTGATGTTCTCGGAACCAAAGCAGTGGATTGTTAGCTATCTCAGTTATGAAATGATTGAAAAGCAGTAACGGGAAAGCTTAAATTTAAGCTGGAGTGGCCTAGCAAGCTGATTTGGGACAGAGAATTCTGTTAAATTAATGGTGATCCTGAGTGTAGAGTAAATGATTCGGTAAACGCTGGCTGAACACTGTAGGACGTCCTGTCATTGTAAGAATCTAAATTCTCCAAAACTACATTGCTTTTGGATGGGTGTCTCAAACACGATGTTTGAGACCAGCACAGATGTGACCTGGCTTCTGTGTGAGCGTGTGCTGCAGAAACATTTGAGAAGTACTCGCTGCAGCTGAGTGTTTGGGGAAATTCATACGTGTGTTTGTGTGTGCAAAACAAGGTTTTCTTTGGTGAAGCAAGATGATGTTGGATGAGAAGGGAGTTTTTGCTTCTTAAAACCTTTGTAACAAGGTTCATGCGAAGAATTGACTTGTTGCTGTGTTGTGTTTTTACGCATAAAAAAAGTGAATTCCCAAATTCTTAGAATGTGTACTCTTTTCATACCCTTCTGGATTTTTATTGCTTCAAGCTACTTAGTGTGTTTTCTGTTACTATTTTGTCTTTTTCCTTGGTGTATAACTGACTACGAAGTGAATGAAATGAATAGTGGTGACTTTGGCACAGCTAAAACACGTAACAATTGCTTATGTTTGTGTTTAGTGCTGTGGCAGAGCAAGATGATAGCATGTTAGAAAGCATTCCTCGCATCTCTCATTATTGAACAGAAAGAACCCAGGGAGCTCTGGCAGTATTCTTTTTCCTAACGTTTTCCGCTGTATTAAAAGCAGGTTACAAATGATAAAAGCTACAAATGTTTTCCTTCTGTGAGAAGTTGGATGTAAGCAGAGAATAGTTTGGATGAAACAATGCCGCTGTGCAGGAATGGGCTCTAAAAGAGAGAGTGTGGTCAGCAAAAAATAATAAATAATCCACAGTTTACAGCATGATGAGACTTTCATTAGTTTAACTCCCTTTATGCCTCTAAACGATTAATGATAAAGCACGAATTAAAGCATGCTCTGTCATCTAGGAGCTAGAAATTGTTAACTGGAGTCCTAAAACAACTTTGTTACTGTTGCATAAAACCAGAGGTACCCTTTCAGATTATGTAACTGTTGGTGTATAGCTTTGAATATTCTGTGGTGGTGACCTACCCAAGTAGCTGTTGTACATATTTATTTATTTTGCAGTAATTTTGAAATCAAATGTGTTTCGGCAAAATAAAACGTGTGTCTTCCTCTCCCTTTTTCTCCAAGATCCTAGTGGGTCCATAACAACTCCAGATGTTAAGCTAAATCTTGGAGGAGAATTCATCAAAGAATCATCTGCAACTACATTCCTGAGACAGAGGGGGTATGGCTGGCTTCTGGAAGTGGAAGATGATGACCCAGAAGATAACAAGCCACTCTTGTACGTACTAATTGTTTGTGGATATCTCTTTGTTAGCATCACTTGTCCGCATCACTTGTTCTGTTCACAGAAACATGATTGTCAGAAGAAAGCTGTATCTAGACGTTATTACAGAGTAGGGCTGCCTGGGTCTTAGTCTGTGTTCTCCACCTAAGCGGCATCATTCTTGTTGTCTCAGAGTTTTCCCATGTTTAAAGATAACGATGCTTTTAAAAATGGAGTGAGAAGGAAAGTACCCTGAAGAGTTGAAATAAGAGCGCTGAGAGAAAGCAGATGCCTGGAGAGCTTAATAGTGAAATTGCTATTTGAATAGTACTTGAAATGTGCAAAAGTAGCACCCGTGTGACTGAGTCTGTTCTGTAAACCTGTAATTTTTAATTAAGAAATAGAATGGCGTACGGAGGTGACAACATATGAATTCCCTCTTTGCGTAACATTTGCCACAAAAAAGAACAAGTTTGTGATTCAAAGACAGCTCTGTGTTCTAAGAAGCCTATTCTTGGAAGTGAGGAGAACAAGCCAGGAATAATTTTGGAGCGAAGAAGACAAATACCATCTTCCTAACAGAAACTCAATCTGATTTCATGTCACAGCTTTTACGCAGTTCTGATTATTCCCAGAACATGCATTGTTATGAAGCATTCTAATCTGAATGCTTCTATGGATTTAAAGACTAGCAGACAGCAAAGATAAGTTCACTGATGTGGTGCTGGCATACAAGCATTTTGTTGAACGGTTAGATTATTTCTTTCCCCTCATTGGACAGCTGTGCTTTTGGCACTCGTCTCCTCTTACAGCTACCATCTCTTCTTCAGTGAGGTAATTGTCAGCTTTGTGGGAAAGACAGTTCATTTACTTGAAACACTGTCAGAAGCCTTAAGCGGTGACAAAGAAGTCCACAAAGGAAATATTTCTGTTATGCAACTGAGTGGAATATATATATTAAATAAATTAAGGAGAAATACAATACTGCTTAGAAATGGAGAAAAAACCTAGTGCTTTTGGTCTACTCCTTTATTCAAGGTTGTACGAAAGAGCAATTTTTGTTACTTAGGCACAGATTAGTAACAATTGTGACATAGCCTCAGCAATAGCAGTCCTGAAATGGTCTTAAGAGAATCAATGAACAGTACTTCATTTTTGAAAGAGAAATCGTTGTGGATTGTCTTTGTATTTATTTCCTGTCTCTTCTTTATTTTCTATTAATCTGATGAGATATATTTTGATCGGTATGGGATTAGTGAATGTAACTAAAATATTTCTTTTAGAATTTGGAACAAAATTATCCCATAATAAATGTGCTCATGGCAAACTGTTCAGTATAGGAATACACAGACATCCTACTCCTGAGTACACGTCTTTGACTTCTGTTTCCAATTTCATGAATGTCACATGTTCCTGTGTGCCAGAAAATAGATCTGCTGTCTTACTGTAGACTGTTAAGATGTGCTATGGATGTTTTCTATTCTCAGTCATGTAATTGATTTTTGTAGAATAAAATATATCCGTGTCATACTGGTTGTTGAATGTGTGATGAAGGTATAGCGTTGCTTTTCTGTGGACAAATTGTTCCGTTGCTAGTCATGGCTACAGAAAGCCTTATGGTGACAGGAGACCTGTTCTACAAACCTTCTCTTAGTCCATGAACTTAATTTTTATGCTCTATTTCATTCCTGTGCTGCACAGTAATGCTCTCTTGCTTTACAATTTCAGGGAAGAACTCGACATTGATCTGAAGGACATTTACTACAAAATTCGATGTGTGTTGATGCCTATGCCGTCTCTTGGGTTTAATAGGCAGGTAGTGAGAGACAATCCAGATTTCTGGGGTCCTCTGGCAGTTGTCCTCTTCTTCTCAATGATTTCGTTATACGGGCAATTTAAGGTAGGTACAAACCTTCTACCTGAAAAGAAATCTGAACTAAATTTGGGGACGTTATTGCTAAGCAATTTGCATTCTTATGTAGGCAGAAAGTCTCTTCTTCACATATTAATGTAGGGCATTCTAAATATAGTTTCTTGACTTACTATGCAGAAAGATAGCACTGAGGAATTTATTAAGTAACCTGCAGAAAAGTTAATCTTTATTTAAATGTCAGGCTTTTTTATATAATAAAATGAAATAAAGATGTGTTTTCTAAAGGAAAATAGATCAATGCTAACACATTTATAGTCATTAGTGAATCTTTCCATTTTAGTTGTGACCTTTTGTTAATTTGCTTTTTATTACTAAAAGCGATACCAAAGAACATTTGTGTGGATGAATTCTAACTTCCCAACAGGTTAAGCTATTTGTTTAATCTCTGGTACATTACAATGGTTTTCTGGTGTGTTTAGTCTGCACTAGTGCACATTACTCTTTTGTCCTCTATGCTCAATTAGAGTAACTTTCCTTTGGTTAATAGAATTTGCCTATAATTCTTTTTGAACTCAAGACCGAGTAGTTATTTGAAGGTACTGTGCAGATTTACTTGGCTTCTCTAAACACAGTTAACCTCGCATTCAAATTGAAATAGAGAAGTGCTATCTTTTACAGTCATAATTTGAATGTGAGCCTAGGTGATGTTTTTCCATGAGTTAATTGCATCCCCCTGTGGAAATCTCTGACTATGTGTGTACTTACAGATTTTTTTAATTACAGTGTAGAATAGCAGTAAGGCATATATGTGAAGCAGCAGAGTATGTCTATGCTAGGATTTTTGTGAAAGCTGAGAAAGGCTCTCTGTGGCCTCTGGCTTCCATTTGGTATACCAAATGGTGGTGGAGAATTCACTCTGTCATGTTTCTGTGGGACTTGAAGTGAACAGACAAAAACACCGTCGGATTCAAATCTTCTGGGTGTACCACTTTGCTGTTTTCTAGACAAAGCAGGGACCATCCCTCAACCCCACGATGGATCAATTTGCTACTGTTGTTTGTGTATCTACTGCGTATGAACAATGGGCCTAATGTTCATTAGGAACATGGATTTACCGTATAGATCTAAGAGTGCTTTTTTTGTGAGAAAGGAAAGCGGGTAGCTAGCAACAGAATGGATGGCAGCAGCTAGGCTAGATGAACTAGTTGGGCTGTAAGCTGGAGAGAGATGAGCACTGCTGCTCTAAAACTTTAATCTGCTTCTCTTCTTTTAGACAGTGGAGGAAAGCAGGAAGTAGAAGGAGGATGCGTTATTTTCACAAATAACAAAGTTGTATTTATTTTTTCTTTCAAGATACAAGATTTGTATCAGTTAAAAAATAAATACCTTCATCCCCTTTTTGGTTCTTCTGTAAATTTGGAACTTACGTGATAAAATTGAGTTGAGTACTAACGTTCGTTTTTAAGTGCTGCCATAGTACGGTTGAAAACACAAAGAGTGGACTGAGATTATTATTCCCATCTGAACAAGTATTTCAAAAGGGAGAGATTAGCTTCTAATCCACCCAGTGGCTGAACCCCAGGAACACCTGAGTTACTTTGAAGGTTCTGTTAAGCTGGAGAATGATTTTAAGTCTTCTGAAACAATGAATGAAGGAGGAAAATCATTAGTTGGGTTTTGTTTTCCAGGACTCTGGATCTGTTTGTTAAACTGTTAATCATAAAGTTTTACCAAGAATTAAAGTCCCGTGCCTTCTTTTGAGTATTCCTGGCATGAGAAAAGAATTAAGTTGTGTCTTTATAGATGAAGGAAGGAGAATCTCAACTCTTTGTACTGGTTGGGCTGACTTAAGGAGAAAAAAAAAAAATCAAAACCAAATCAAACAAACAAAAAACCTGAGCCAATTGTTTTGAATAAGTGAAGGTGTTTAAGTAGTGTGATCTTAGCTTTACTTTTAGCTAACTTCTTCCTACTCTGATGCAGTAGTACTTAGAAAACTCTGTTTAAGCATTCCTTCTTCATTGAACTTACAGTTACTGTGATTTTGTAAACGTAACATCTGAATTTTATTTTCAAGCTCCATTGTGATAGTGAATAAAACTATTCTTGCTGCAGTTCAGAACTTAATTTTGTGTAATAATACTCTTGAGTGTATTGAGGCAATTTATGATCTCTCCTTCCTTACAGTGAAAAAGAGTAATATAAATTAATTGTTCTTTCCATTTTAAGGTTGTTTCTTGGATTATAACTATCTGGATATTTGGATCCTTAACAATTTTTTTACTGGCCAGGGTTCTCGGAGGAGAAGTAAGTACCTCTAATATAAGAAAAGTCGGTAGAGGGAGGTAATTTCACAATCTCTTGGCTATGTTTTTCAGTAGTGGCTGGGTTTTCTTAGTGCTTGACTGTCAACGCTGTAGCCACCTAAGAGTGGGTGAGATTGAAAAACTTCAGTGCATAGATTTCAGGTTCTTGGTCACCAAAGTAGAATCTAAAATAGAGAAGTGGGCAGCTACTCTTGCTGTGCAGTGCACGGAGTGCTGGATGTAGTAAATAATCTGCAAATTCTTACCACGGATCTCAGAGGTTGTTCTGTGTGCCTCTGATCCAAAGCTGAAATCCTTTTTTGAGGTCAGTTTCTTGAAGTGCTTTCCATTTTTCAGACACTGAGCTAAATGGGGCCATTTATTTTACTTTTTTTAAACTGGGCTGGCAGCAGTTGCGTAGTGGCCTTTCGTACAGAACACCTACTGGTGTTTGTCTTCATCCTTGGCATGATGGAGTTCAAACCCATTAAGGGATGAAAGTCGGTGTATGTACTTCAGCTGCAAAGCCAATTGAAGTTCTGGCCTACATCCCTCCCTCCAGCTGCTTGCATCAGCAGGGTTGGCATAGCTGTTAAAGCTGTGTTTATAAACTGAGTCACTGAGTGATTCAGGTGTAAACAAAGTATCATGGCTTACAGCAAAGCCCACAAACAGCTACTGTGGAACAGTAACGAGGACAGAAACTTCTGAAAATGGATTTGCAGTTTAAAATGCATTTATCATCCTATATAAAAATTACTTATCGCTGATAATAATATTTGCTATGCATTTTCCACTAATGGTAAACTGGCTTTGCAGACTCCCTGCATTACTTAAGCTTAGTGCGGTTTGGTGGTATTTTTTTTTATTTTTTACTTCTTAGGTTTTCCCTTTAATCGTAATTGCTAGAGGCTTCTTGTCTGAAAAGCACTTGGAAAGAAAAAGCTTTTATGAATGTCGTCGTGTGGTATTTTAGCATACCAGCATTATCCAGATGCCTTTAAGTCTGTAGGTTTTGTGGCTTAAAATGTAAAATTATCAGAATGTATAAACTGGTGAGAAAGGGGAGGGGGATCACTATAGCTCTTCAGAGTTGATTGTGGAGAACTTACTGCCACAAGGTGTTGCTTAAAGACAGTTGCTTGTCTTGCTGCTATTTTTCCTACGTTAAATCCAGGAATTCTAACTGAGCCAAGGGACATTTCCAACTGCAATAGAGAAAAATCAGACGTTTTAATACCATGAAGGTAAAAGCAGTTATGGAAGTACTTTGAACAAATCTGTTTAAGCTAGTCATAGTACATCAGCTTCTAGATCTTGATCTAGATTCAAATGCTGCTCTTGGAAGCATTACAATTGTCATCTGAAGTTGTTTGTTTTTGTTTTGGTTTTTAAAACAAGTTTTGTTTATCAGGAATGTTAACTACAAAATTCTAGAGGATTGAATAGAAAAAACAGTTTGCATGCTAGCAATCTTCCTTTGGCTAAAAATTCATGAATTGTCAATACATTTTTGTGGTTACTCATGCTGTTATAAGAGGATAAAATTGTTTGATGAAAGTCATATTGTACTGAAGTTTGTATCTATGCACTTGAAAATTCCAGGTTGCTTATGGCCAAGTTCTTGGTGTGATAGGATATTCCTTGCTTCCCCTCATTGTCATAGCGCCTGTACTTTTGGTGGTTGGATCCTTTGAAGTGGTTTCTACCTTAATAAAAGTAAGTTCAGTAACATCTACTGAGAATTGTTTACCGTTATTCTGAGTCACTTTCCTAACATTTGAAGCTTTAATCCATTCAGTACAACATGTGTTAAAATACTCAGAAATATAACCTGAACTCTGTGGTTCTTTTGGTTACCGCTGCTAAGCAAATTCTGTTTTAAATATTTGAGTATTTGGAAATATGCAGTCCCCAAGGAAATAGAAAACCACCTATTTTTATCAGCTTAGCTTCTATTTTGCAGTGTTATACTAGTCGCATTAAAAATTAAATAGGACTATCGTTTTTAAAGAAGGATGCATAATTAAAAATCAAAATGAAGTATCTGAAAATATTCTATTCCTTCCCCCACCATCAAGTTTTAGTTATTGCTTTACAGATGTAGGATGTGGGGCACAAAGCAAAAACGATGTGCTTGATGCTACCTGCTGGTGGACGCCTTTTATGAAACTGGCATCATTAGATCCTAAAAGTGCGTGATGTTCTTGAACACTTAATACAACCCTTATAGTTAGTTTTGAAGTCATCGCTAAACTTCTGGCACTGACTGATTTTTGAGATCTGTTTTGAGATCTTATTCTGATGATTTGATTAATTTGTGTCCTGTTGGCTTGCTGGTTTACAGTATAATTGAAATACAACTAACTGTATGATAAACCAGAATAATAGCTCTGCTTGATAACTTGCAATTACTATTAGGTGATACATTCAGAAAACAAATTATTAACTTGGCAGTTAACTAAAATGTAACTTAAAAATAAATACAAGTAGTTAATGAAACTTCTGTTACCTGATGGCTATTAATAGCCTTAAGTTAACTTCAGGGCAAACCTATACAAGTTTCTTACCTTTGGATGATTGGTGTGAAAATGCAGGACAAGCTCCACATGGTCAAAACTGCCTACAGTGCGACAAGTACTACTTCCTATGGCTTAGGAGCTCTGGGGAAATATTCCTCAGACTTAAAGCTGGGGAACTTAAGTTGGGAAACACCATTAGTCAGTTGTCTTCCAGCCGCAGTCAGCAAAGTAAACTTCTGAATTAAAGCACCTTGATTGGTTTTTTTGTTTGTTTTTTGCTGCAGTTTTCTTAATGTATCAGGGAATTTGGTCACAATGCTGATATATATATATATATATGATTATACAATATATATATGATGACATATATTATATATGATATATACCATCATATATATTATACATATCATATATAATATACATATATAATATATATATCTCAGCATTGTGACCAAATTCCCTGATACATATATATATATATATCTATAAATATATATTTATATATAAAAATTATTATTTTCTTGATCATTCATCTCACAGTCCCAGTTCAGGCAGCTCAAGCGCAAGTGTGCAGTTGGGGTTGGTTTTAGCAGTGGCAGTTGCACCTGCCACACAATCCATCAAGCACCTTGAGCTTCTCTGACAGCACTGTGGGAAAAATTCTTTACTGGGATTCTGTTATGTCTGCCCTTCACTGAACAGACCTTTGGCCTTGCTGTTTGCAGGAAATGAGTGCTTTTCTTTTTTCATTAATATTCAAGTTGTTGCTTGAGGATAAAAGATGTCCCATTACTTTTTGCCGTAAGCTTATTAGCTTGAGACTTGTGTCAAATTCAATGACCTGAAGGCTTTTAAAAATAGAAGTTTTAAAAAGTAGGTGGACTAACTACATGTAACATAGTGAATATTTACACACAGTGATACTTTCTACCAGTCTTTTGAAATGGTTAGTTATTAACTGAGGAAGCAATCAAGTCTTTGATACAGACTCTATTTTGGGAAGCTTCTCTTTGTACCTGAAAGGAGTAGGAACATGAAGTTTCGGTTACTTTAAGTTGGGGACACACAATTAGAGCTTAGCTTCTTAGTCAAATACTGAAGTAAAAAAGGGCAGTTTAACCCTCTGGTATATGTCATAGGAGGAGGAGTCAAGCATAGCAACATTCTTCTTCAGAGAAAAGAAATCAGTGTTTTTTGAGTTGAAGAAGCTTACAGCTTGTATTATCCATGTGTCTTCTGTTAGAGAAAACTCACTGTGCGTTAGCTGCTTGCCTCAGTAGAAATGTTGTCTTAGTCTAAAGTAACATACCTCTGTTAAATACTTTTCAAATGATTATTCATAGCGCATTATTTCACGTGTGGGGTCAGAAGTATTGTTTGTGAGGTTTGCTTCATTATTTTCTTACTTCCACACAAAGTCATAGATTTCTAATTATGTTGAAAGTAACTGTTGTGTGTTTTTTTTTAATTTTGAGCAATCTTCTTATAGCGTCAGCTGAGACCGTTTGTTTTCTGTTTCAGTTGTTTGGAGTCTTTTGGGCTGCGTACAGCGCTGCATCTTTACTAGTCGGAGAAGAATTCAAGACCAAGAAACCCCTTCTAATTTATCCCATCTTTTTATTATACATTTATTTCCTGTCCTTGTACACTGGGGTGTGATCTAGTGAAAGATGTGGCCAAAACCCATGTTTTCTTCACTTGCAGACTGATAATGAGTAAGATTAAGGAGGCTGGAAATAACTCAAGTGACTGTTTTGTATCCAGTTGTCAAGATGTTTTAAGATTGAAGAGCATATTTGTGTATATTATTTAATAAAGTAATTGTAGCTATATAGATTTGTATCAAAGTTCTAGGTTTGTTTAAGACTCTTCAGATTTTAATGAACAAAATAAAAGACCTTGTGTTTTATAAAAAAAAGTGTAGCAAAACCACAACTCTAAACCTGTGCCAAAAGCACTAGGACCACATTACTATATTAGAGGAGAAAAGTAAGTTAATTGTAACAATCTCAAAGTGCAATTTTTTCTTTTGAGCTTAAACAGCTGGCTTTTTTTTGGCACAGCAAATTCTGTAGATATTATATATATTTATTAAACAGTCCTTACTGTTCACAGAATAGCCTGTATAACGAAGACATGAAGATACTACTTATAATTTAGTGCCTCAATTACTTTGATTTGGCTCTTGAGCTTTTATAAATTCCAATTTGTTTCCAAAATATGTATATACTGTGTATTTTGTATCTATGACTTGCGTGTAGCATAAGTACTCCTTGGTTAAGGATGTATATTGGGTTTTTAAAATTTGAAAATACAAGTATTTGAGGTCTTCATTTGCCATCTCTGACCAAAGGAGCAAGACTTACTGTGTAACATTAATCATTACATTGCTTCTTTAGAGACTCAAATTAATTTACTCAAGTTTTAAATTTACGTAGAAACAGGTGAACGCCTTCCTCAACTGTAGTGCTGGCTTAGTGTCAGAAGGAAAAAAAGATGATCTATCCAATTTGTGTGCTCTTGAAACAGTGCTTCATGATGACAAAATAAAAAGAATGCTTCCCTAACTATATTTTATAACATCTTGCTCCATTTGTTTTTAATAGTAATAACATTTAGCGTGCATATATTTTTGGCCCAAGGTTGATCCCTTGCAAAAAGTAATAATGTTTGTAAGGCCAGATTCTCTCCCCCCCAGCCCCACTAAAAGAGCTAGAACTGCAGCCTCACTAACAGTCTTGCTAATTTTGACTATCCAAGGATTATGTAATAATGTGATGACATTAAATATTTCCTGTGTACTGTGTTGACTGCTTATGTAATAGTCCTAACGGTAACATTTCTTCACTAGGAAACTCCTCTGAAATTCACTTTGCATGGTACTTAGTTGTTTGCAACCTTCAGTATTTAGTGTTACCAAACAGATCTGAAGTATCTTTTATTTTGTTTAATCTTTGGTTGGGGGAAGCATTTCCCTAGCCTTTTTTTTTTTTCCTCCCACCAACCCAACATGGGAAATAAAAATCACCCATGAAAAATAATAGCAAGGGCTGTCTTTGATCCCTAATGGATGTATTTCCTTATCAGAAGTTTCTCAGCATTTATGATGGCGTAACTTGCCATTTTAGCAACTTATTTTTACCACTCATTGTTGATGCAAAATACATATGTAAATTCCAGTTCTACTGTGACCCTTTAGCTTACTTGGACTGCTTTTCTGGCTGATGCTTGCATTGGTTTGAAACAAAACTATTGAAAGTTGATACTGGACATAAACTGTAACGTAATATTCTAGCTTGTAATGCATTAAAGGACAAAACCTGGTGGAGTGACTGACTTTTCACCTAATTTTTGACTTCCGTGGAAGTTTTGGTGGAATTGCTGTGGAGTCATAATAAACCAATTATGCTGGCAGCTTAGTTCTTATCTGGAAGTATTTTGAGAATACTCATTCCCCACTTTAAAAAAAAAAAAAAAAAAATTAAAATGATGCACACTAGCTTTATAATCTTGAATAATAATCTGGTCTTGGCTCTTTCATGGCTGTGTTTCTTACTCAGGAGTATCAGGCTGTAAGACTCCACGCAATACTGAGAGTTCACGTTTAAGGCCACCGGAAACATGAGGGGTAAGGATGGACGTAGTTTACTGGGCTGACAGAGGGCTTTAGGCTCACCTCCTCTTTGCATAGCTGTTCTGTTGGTCTTCATAATAGACCTGTGTGTCTGAAATGGCTATAAATACCGAGGATGCAATAACGTTCTATTTTGTCTTTAAATATCTTCATTTCCTCTGTGTTAGTATTCTGTGAAACTGATAGCTGCAACTCAAATGTTCCTTTTGACAGACTGGGCACATGTAATATGCAATGTCAGTATGCACAACAGTACATATTTTGTACGCAGTTGCAGATTTGCACCTTTTTACTCAGCATCTTAAGGGTCTCACCTTTTGCATATGCTGTGCAAAAATATGTACAAACAGCTCAAATGGTTCTCATAGTTTGTAATAACTTTGCATTCAATAAACTTATTTTTAGATAAGGGATGTGTAAGTACAAGATGTATTTTATAAAAGTTTAATTAAAAACTTGTTTACGTAATGTATATTTATCAAAGCACATCTCTACTCCTACCTCTGTCATCCATCCCAAGCTTTGTGACAATAAATAAATGCTGGGCATAATATATATACAGCTTTTATTTGTCACGCACGGATGCCTGACACCTACCTCAAGATGGAGCACCTTAGGTCAAGATGGAGATACACGATCGCCACGTGCTCTTTGCTGCATGGAAACCGAGCAGTTCACACCTGCACACCCCTCACCTGCTGCCCATCGCACAGATTCTCGATCGGGAAGAGTTACACCTACTTGGAAATTACATGGAAGGCCTTGGTCTGGCTTGGAGACGCGGACGCTTTCCCGCTATTAACTTGATGAAGTCGCTCCTGCGCAAGGGAGCGCTGTGGCTGAATCCCGCGACGGCTGAGGGCAGCTGCAGCCTAAGGGCTCCAACGCCTTCGTAGCACTGGCCCCGACAGACCGCCGCCAGTTGGCCACCAGGGGCTGCCCGCCGCTACGGCAGCACAAAACCTGTGATTTCTGAAGCCTGCTTACAGGCGGCCGCTCCGCTTTTACCCACACAGCTAACGGCGCGGCAGCCGGGCACGAGCAGCCGGCACGAGGCGCGGCCACCGCCCTCCCGCTGGGGGCGGAGCTGCTGCCGCCGCCGTCAGCCAGCGCGGCCCTGCGCGCGCGGGAGGCTCGCTCCCTTCGGCGGCCGCGCGCGCGGCCCAGCCCCGCCCCTCGCTTCCCTCCCGCCCGCCATTCTCTGTGACGGGCGGTCGCTCGTTCCCTCCTCCCGCTCTGAGGCCCGCGTTCGGTTCCGCATCCGGCGCGATTGCGTCACTTCCCTCTCACGCTGGCGCTCTCCCTTTCCCCGTCTTCCCGGACCCGGATGGTGACTGGCGGCGGCGGCCGGGCCTGTCACTGAGCGGCCCCGGGCCTCTTGTCCTGAGGGCGGCGGTGGCCGGCAACATGGCGGCGGCCTCCTGCTCCGCGGCGGCGGCGCCCGCTGGGCCCGGCCCGGGGCCGGCGTCTGCTGGGCCGGGCTCTTGCGAGTGGCTGCTGCTGCGGGACGGCTGCCTGCGCTGCGACGCCGATGGGCTGTGCAGCCTGTGCTACCACCCGGCGCTCAACGCCATCCTGGCCGTGACCGCGCGCGGCGCCATCAAAGTCATCGACGGCACCTCGGGGGCCACGCTGCAGGCCTCGGCCCTCAACGGTGAGCGCGGCCCCGCGGCGGGGAGAGGCGGCGGCCGCTCTGCCGTGCGCCATCGCGGCGGGAGGGGCGGCCTTCAGGCGGGGGTTGGCCCCGGGGCAGCGCCGAGGGGGTGTTCCCGGCTCCTCAGCACCTCTCCGTGTTTGCGAGCCGGAGCTGTTCTTGCTCTCCCCTGGCGGACACGCTCGTGTGGGCAGCGCCGGGATGTCTGTGTTCCGTAACGCGTACCGGCGTGGTCGCTGCAGGCTGAAGCGAGGATGGGAGAAAGGGCCACGTAGGGCGGTGTTTTTCTGCTTCGGTTTCTCAGGTGTCGACAGCATAAATTTGAGCCTTTAAGCGTGTTGTGCTGGGATGGGCGTAGTTCTTGTTCCTATCGGTGTGTAAGTACCGAGCCTTCTCCCGGCTTCGTTAAGAAGGTTTTCTCAAGGGTGTGATTTGTCTTGCACTTAAGAATTATTTAAGATTAAAGTCGTTCTGAAAGTTTTTTGGTAGTGCGTTTTGAATATATATTTGCATTGTTCTCCAGGCCGCTGAGTGTTTCAGCTGTCTTTGATGCTAGTAGTGATATCCTTGCTGTGATGATTGGGCTGGATTATCTTAGTGGCGTTTTCCAACTTAAACGGTTCAATGACCCTGTGGTAGAGAGGCACAGTTACACGCAGGCTTGGTGAAGGCTCCAACTCGGTAACTACAAAGCAGTGTTCTCTGTTGTCCACTGATGTTTTTACCGTACTTACAAGCTAGATCTGTAGGAGAAGTTCCATGTGCAACTCAGGTTTTTTTCCCCCTAGTTTATGCCTTTGTTCTTAGGCTGTGCTACTTGTCAGAATACCGCAGGGTGGTTTTTTGTACGTAGCGAGAGCAGACCTTGGAATAGAAATTTATGCTCTCACTTGCTGTGTCTTTTGCACTTTGTTTCTCCTTACGGTTGTAGAGTTAAGTGTTGTGAAGTGGATCTGGCTTTGCTGAGTAGTGTGAGTGAAGGATTGATGGTTGTCATCTGCATGTGGCCTAGCAATGTCAGCAATTGTACGGATGTGACACAGTCTGAGTAATATATGTACTTCTACCTTGAAAACCAGCAAATGTATTATAGTGCCAAGCTAAAGAGAAAAAAACAGAAGAACATGATTTCCTTTCATGATTCAAAGTTAGGTGCATTATAAACTCGTAAGTGGTTGGAGAAAAAATAATTTCTGTGGGATGCAGAAGCTGTCAGTTGCTTTTGCATGTATTGAAAGTGAGACTCTTGTGTGGTGTTCTCCACTTTGTTCAGAATTCAAATCACTGCTTCTAAAATACCCTTTCTTCCACCTTACTTGTTCCTCAAGTGCTTCTACATTAATAACTTCCATTTCTTTTCTTCAAACTGTTACCACAATTTGAGGATTACTTCTGAGTTGTAGGGGAAGTAGGCATAAATGGAACCAGTGTGTAACTGGTTGCCTGCATAGGAAATGTTTAATGTCCATGAGCAGAAGAAGTGAACTCTAAATCATTGACGTCTGAGGTTTGGGTTGGTTTGGTTGGTTGTCTTTTTTTCATTTTTCTCTGATAAAATTCTTGCAAGGGATTTGATTTAGTATTCAAAGTGCTAATGGCAATTTTCCCCTACATAGTAACTATTTAAAAATAACTTACTGCTCTGCCTCTGTTACGTACATTCAGCCATGTGTGCTTCCGGTAGTGTCAGTCTTCTCTGCGACAGGCAGAATGACTGCAAAAGATGGATTCTACTCCTCCTCGCATCAAACAACAGAGCTGCTTGCAATGTGACTGGGTATTGTCTGCTCCCAGGTGGCTGATGGTTCTGTTTAAATTTATAACCTTCACTAATTTGAAGAAAATACAAGTGAATGTCCTTATAGATTGAGACTGACGTGGCTGTCAGGAACGGGGTATGTCTCAGCAGTTGGTGGCTGTTGAGGCTGCTGTTGACTGTGCTGATTGTTGTTTTCAGCCGTTCTTTGGAAAGAAGAGAAAAAGAGAATTCGGCTGTTCTCTGATGCCTGCATGCTCTGTGCGGGACAAACTCTTTGAGTGTCAGATGTTGGTAGCTGGGCGCTCAGACCTGCAGGCCGGCTCTGTCCCTGTATGCTCCCCTGACATAAATGACAAGTCAAAGGATATTGTTGCTACAGGGACTTCTGGTGCCACACCTAAAAATAGAGTCTCTAGGAATTAAAACTGCTTCTCTTGAGAGGCTGAAGTCCTCCTTGGTGACTGGGCTGCAGGCCTTTTGCCCTGCCAGGAGGTTTGCATTGGACAGAAATGCTTTTGCTCGTTATCCATGGGGATAAAAAACAAACAAACAAACAAAAACATACCAGCCTTTCTCTCCAGAAAGCAGAGGAAGAAAAAGGATCCCCTAACGAGGGAAAGAAATAAAAATAAAATAAAATGAAATATCACCAAACCCTGGTGTTGCTTTCATCTGAGTTTCACTGTGACGAGATATTAAGCTTTCAGCTCCTTCTTAGTGAAAAGATTGAACCTGTGGAATACTAAAACCAGTAGAGCAGTGGAGCCTGCATTTATTAGAATGTATACGCGGATTGCTGTCATTGGTGTGTTAAAAGAACAAGATAAAAGATTCACAGCCAGAAGGCAGTTCAGTTACAGATCAGGTCTTCATGCTTCCAGAGATTTGGATGTGGTCTCTGGCCTTTGTGCTTCAGTTTCTGATGTCAACATAATTGGTCTGATTTATCTGATGATCTGGGGATCATTCTTCTGAGCCCGAGCTGCAGGAATTCCATGAGGAATACTTAGGCTTTTCACTCCCATCCCGTGTTTCTTTGAAATGCGACACTGAGTCTTCTAAGATCTGCCTCCTGAACGTGTGCAGTCATTTTCTACTGTTTAAGTCTGTTCCTGGTGTGAACACTGTAGGTGTATTCAGGGCAGACAGGGGATTGGTTGCAACACCTCAGGATGTGATAATGAAAAAGAGTGTCAGTGGTAAGGGGAAAATGAAGTGAACGTTTAGTGTGAATCTTTGTCTTAGCTGGTCAGGATTGTCCTTTCTGTTCTCTCAAGTGAACACGGTCACTTCAGAGAGGGACCTGCAGGCAAATGCAAGAATGGTTCTTGTGATTGCTGCTGATTGTGCATTTCTGTGTGCTTGTTAGTAGTGGTCAGTTGGGACTAGTAGGAGTCTGTCACACAAGTCTATGGAATACAGTATTCCTGTTTAGGCATTTCAGTACTTGTGTGCTTCCAGTTTCAAGCTGAACACTGGTATCCAAAGAACACGAATGATTCAAATACCAGTTTCCAGATACAGTGCTAAGGAAGAGCCTTTTCCTCTGTCTTAAAGAAAATAACCTAAAAAGCCTTCCCCCAGGCAAAACAAAATTCCACAATATCAGGTGACTCTCTTAGCGTTCGTATGATATTTGATTTGTCAGATCCTTTTATTTACAAATGAAATACGAAAACTGTGTGAACTGAGAGAGTGCTGCAGTTCCCAGGGAAGCTTGACCAGAAACACAGGAGGGAACCAGAATGTACTGTCTGAGGGCCAGTGAATGTCTTGTATGCTTCTGTAGTTTTATTTCTAGAGGAAATTGTCATAGCGATGGTTTCAGAGTCTCATTTGCTAAAATACGCAGTGTTTGCTTGCTAAAGTCTTCAGAATGACTGTAGAGGCCCTAATAGTAATCGAAGTACAAACCTCAGAATTCCAGTGCTTAATATAGAAAGGGATCTGCTCATTGTATACATACACCAGTTCCTGCAAGGGAAACAGAGTTTCTGAATTGTCACCAGAAGGCCTCGTGTTCCTGTTTCTCCAGCAGAAGAATTTAGAAAGAAAGAGATCCCAGCCCAGGAGGGTCACCTGTGGTAGCAAGCTGTCCTCAGATACCTTTTCAGTTTTACTTTTTGCGTTTCTGTGTGGTGCAAGAAGAAAAGATTCTCTTGTGCAGCTTGGAAGTCATGGAGGGAGCTTGCACTTTGTGTAATGTCTTGGAAGACACAGTTTGGATTCTCTGCCATCCATTTGTAGGCTTGAAATGCATGAAGAGCAGCAGCAGCAGTTCCATCTGTTTCAAGCTCGCTGCAGTAATACTGCTCAAGTAATTCCCATTCAAACCTTTGTATCGTTTCTTTGCAAGATGAAAAAATGCGATTACATTACAACATTGCTGGGTGTTTGACAATAGCTTGCTTTTGAATATACTTGGACTTGGATGACAACGCCAAACTGGGAAAAGTGCTTCTCAATGAGATCATTCAATTGATTTATTGATCTTAAGGTCATTCATGAGAAGTCTTAAGTGCTAACAAAACCCAACAAAACAGTAGGAGAATTGTCAGATTTGAGTTGTGTTTAATACTGGTGAAGATTGTAGACTACTGTGTGCTCCATTTGTCTGCTGGCTGAATCCATGTTTGTCCCATATCCCCTTCCAACATGCGTCTTGCCAGCCTATCAAGTTGCTGCTAAATGATACTTCCAGGCTTTGTGGAAACACGTCTGCTTTATATTCTGCAGAAGCTAAAATAAAAGATCAATTCTTTTTCATGACCGTGTTTATTGCAGTGATCCAGGAGTGACAACAAACAGTGATGGACATGGATGCTCTGTTGCCGGTCAAAACGTAAAAATGTTTTTTTATTGAGAGATCATTTGTATCTTGACTGATGGGTTCGTGGCTGTCATCGCAACAATAGTGCTGTACGAGTGAAAATTTCAGGATACTTCAATGTATTTTATGAGAAGTTTCCTTTCCCTGTGCAAATGGAATTTGAGAAAGGTCTTCTGCAGGCAGGAAGATGCATCCTGAAATGCTTCTAACTGACCTGAAAGGGAAGTGCTGTGCTCTACAGTGGGGATTTGAGATTTGCCTTCCATCTTGCAGGTAGCTGAGGTACTTCTGATAGCTATGATAAGCTACATTTCAACTGCAGTACTGATTGTCACCCGTCTGTGGTCAAGACAGCTTTTAACATGCTTATGTGACAAACCCGTCAGCTCAGCTCCCAGTCTTGTTGTATACTGTATTACACAAAATGTAGGAGATAAATATGTTCTGGTTGAGATAACTGCTTCCTTCCATCAAATTCTGGACTTGAACTGAGCAGATAAATCTGTTTGACTCTTCAGTAATGGTAGTATGAAGAAAGCTTTTGCTTTGGATTGCCCAGTTTGTGAGTTTATCTTTTTCCTCTTCTGAACATCATGATGCTCAATGATTTGTGTCCGGATATGCTCTCTTGTGCTACAATTGGTCCTGTTGAGCAGCCTGCTGTATTTCAGCTGGCTCAGTGGAACCCCTTTCGGAATCCTTAGTAATACAGTTTATAACAATGTTTGCTATTGCATTGGAATCCATCACTTGAGCTTAAGTGAAATGCAACATCTGGGTTTTCTTTAGACAGAGTGTAAGAAAAAATGACCTAGACTGCAGTTTCACTGTAGTTGTTTCTCTTGAGGTTTTAACAGTGATTGCATTTGTTGGGGTTTTGTGTGTTTGTGGTGTTATCTGGTCTTTCAGGTTTTCTTCCCAAACACTTTCAAATCAGGAAACAAAATTGTCCGTCCTTGCTGCTGTAAAGTTTCTCTTAATTTTCTCTAAACAGTAGGACATCCTTAAAAAATGCTTCTTCAGGACATCTTGGAAGTAGAGATAAGATTTACAACCAGGCAGACTCCAGGACAACTTCTGTGTGTCTCAAAGTGTGCTAAGTCCTGTTATGAGATAGTAGTTGCTTGTCGTCTCTTCCCCACAGCTCTGGAGCTGCTCACCAGTTCTTTGTTTTTAAATAAAAAATGTACACATGGCTCGCTTTGCTTTCCTGCTGGTTCTTAAGTGATGCCACAAGTATCGCCTTCTGCTGTTAGAAAGATGTCCTTTAAATAGTTAATGCTGTCTTAATTGCAGTGACTGCTTGCAGTCGCCAGAGGAGCGCGTATTGCCAAGTGGACAATTGTAGAAAGAACAGCTATTCCTCTCAGTTCTTCTACTTGGGGCATGTGTGCGGATACCAATATTTGTAGCTTCTTTCGGTTTCTGTGCAGTCAATTATTGGTTTTCATGCTGCCTGTTTCCTTTGCTGCCTTGTCTTTCAGAAGGCCATCAAGATTTGCTAAAGACCCAGCACATACTGCCAGTCAAAAAATAGACAGGAAGCCGGTACGTGCAAAATGCATTTGAAGATTTGCCCATATATTAGGGCAAAGGGCGCTGTGCTGATAAGAATGGGAAGGAAAAATAAAAGAAACAGTTTTTGTTTTACTGCCTAAATGAAAAGTGTAAAATTTTGGAAATAACAACTTACTTGTCATGTAGTTACAATCACCGTGTTTCAAAAATTATTGGGGTATTTGCTAAAGCTATTCAGCAAATGTTTGACTGATATTTTTTACTCACTACTCTGAGGAGAAGGGAATTTGCTCATCAGTTGGGTAGTCTTGAAAATGAGTGTCCTTCATGAAAATGCATATCCTGTCTCGTGTGCTGGTTTCTGAAGGCTTGCATAGCGTGGTGTCCACCAGCAGTTCTTCTGTCTACTGTACAGTTCATGGGAGGAAAACTGTGTGGTCCACTGCACTTTCCTGACCGAAGTGAAGCAGGATCCCACTGAATATTTGACAGCTCTCGAAGAAGAGTTTGATTAACGCTGCTGACTGTGCAGCAGGCTATGGAAACTGTCAGGAAAAGCTGCATACAGAAAGGGTGAGCTGGAAGGGTGAAGGAGGGCACTGAGAAATATGGTGACGAGGCTAGGTAGTGGTGGGGACTGGGAAGGGGTAGCTGGACAGATGGCAGCAAAGGGAGGGTGGAAAGACTTTATTGGAGATCCAGAAGAAATCATGGATATTGTGGAAAAATATTGTGGAAAATTCAATTGACTTCTGCTGGATCCTGCATCCACATAGTATTGGAAATGGTGGCATGCCACGCTGCTAGATAGACTTTCTTTTAGTAGTGGACTTTTTTCTGTTATGATTTCTATAGCTTTGGTAAGTCAAAATTAACATGCATAGCATTTTTCAATATATATATATTGAATATATATAATCTAAATGAAAAACTAAATTGAATATATATAATCTAAACGTAGATTTCCTCTCTACTTAATAAAAAGAAGTCCCTAGTCTGAACGTGTGGAGGAACCTTTTTCCCAGTACGTATTGAAGGAGTCTGGCAAGAACAGCCTTAAAGGATGAAGTCAGCTTTTGTGAATATCTCCTTAGATACAACACAGTTTAGTATTTCAGTGTGGTGACTACATAAGTTGAACTTATGCTGCAATTAGTTGTCTTAAATGTACAAGTTTCTTCAGTTTTGCTGGCTGGTCTGTAGAATTTGAAAGGGCATCCTGAAGAGTAGTTTCTCTTATAAATATATCTTAAACAGTAACGGATCTGGCCTTTTCTACTTCAGCTTTCCTATGTAGAAGCAGTTGAGAATGCATTTAATTAATTTGAAGTCCTTGTAAGAAGTTGGTGGAGTTGGAGCCTGGTGTACTGGATTCTGAACTGACTCATAATGACAGAATGAGATCTTGGAGTTGTGCTACAAATAGGAAATACCAGCTAAATGCTCAGTAGTGATCACGTAAGCAATTACTAGAGAAGTCCTCAGAAAACAGTCTGAGAATACAAATCCACAATGTTTTCACTTGTGCAATTTTGATACCTCTGTGCTCTGAAGAGTATAACAGAACTACAAACTTAAGGTGTACAGTGGCTTGTGTTCTTAACACAGTCTAATAGACCATGAGTATTCAATGTGGGAATAAAAAATGATAGGGAGCAGGAAGGTAAGGCTCTGAAAGAGGTTTGCAATATCCGTGATGTATGTATAATATTTGTGAGCAATACATTTGGAATGGAATGTATCTTGCGGTTCATGACTGGAGGCATTGGAAGAAATGAGGAGATCCTTAGTTTAAAACAACTGTGAGAAATAGTAACACATGCAGTGGCTGCCTACAGAAGATAGTAGACTCCAGATACTTATGTAAACTTAAAACAGCATTGAACAAATGAATGGAAGAAAAAACTATCGAAGGTCATCATATGAAGCAGAAATGACTTCTGTCTCGGAAGATCCCTGAGCAAAAATTGCCAGAGGCTGAGTGTACATATACATACATAGGTACATACAACAGAAGTACTGTTGTACATGTGCCCTTTCTTTAGCTGCTGAGCTAAAAGATCTAGATCACTGCCTTGGATGTGGGGTTTCTTTATAGTTGCTCCCTTGTACAGTGTTACATTTCCTCAGAAGTAACATAATCAAGATAAATAATAACTCAGTCATCTAATGTAACTGTTGAACTACTACTGTAGGAAGGGAAAGCTTAGATTTCTTCTTGAATCATTTTTTTCTCCAGACTGAATAAGGCAGTTCCCTTAACCTCTTCTCATGCATTGCATGCTCCAGCTCCCCAGCCACCTTAGAGCGACTCCACTGGACCCTTAGAAGTGCGCTGTCTCAAGTGGGCAGCCAAAGCTGGATGTGACATTCTGTGCGTGGCTGCAGAATTGTCTAGCAGAGAGAATCATGTTTTTCCCTGAATTCATCTGTGTGACTCCTGTGTGGGGAGCTTGTCGGTGTGAGGATGTGTTCTGACTCTTGTTCAGCCTGTCCATCAGGATCACTGGGTTCTTTTCATAGGGCTGCCACCTAGACGTTTGGTCCCCAGCTTCTGTTGATGCATGGAGTTATATTCCATAACAGTTGTGAGACCTTGACATTGTTGAGCTTCAGAAGGTTTGTGTCGAGTCATTTCTCTGGCCTTTTTGAGCTTTATATAAATGGCATCCCTGCCCTTTAGTGCTTCAGTTACCTTTTTGTTACCTTCCTCCTCCTATTTGGTGTCACCCACGGCCTTGCTGAATGTGCATTCTGTCCCATTCTCCAGGTCTGATGGAGATAGCAAGCCCTATCAGCCTTTTCTGAGTGTCACCCATAACTGCCAGTTACATGTTAAATCATTAACCACCATCTTTGGGCCTAACAATCTAGCCGGTTTTTTCACTCACCTTGTTTTAGTCCATCCATCTGCTTTCGAGAACTCATTGCTTCTACCAGGTTGGTATTTTGGAAGCTCCTCATAGTTTTAGGGCTTGGATGAGGAAGGGGGTTTAAAAAAAAAAAGGAAAAAAAAGAAAAAAGAAAGAAAATAAACAGAAACCTGAACTAGTTCCTGCCCATCAAATGCGGAGTTTAAAAAGAGCTGCGACTGGAGATGTATTGTGGGTGAACTTGACTGAAATTTCTGAATGACATCTTTTCTGAAAATCATGGGGCTTCCTTGGAGAAAAAAAAACTGAAGAACGCACTGCTGCCTGTGGTATGTTTCCAGGAGAACTTCGGGGACTGAAACTGTCACAGCTTACCTAAGTTTCTACAAAGGAATGTACACTACCTTGTAACATCTTTTGTAGTTGTTTCTTTGGTGTAATGGTTCAAAATCCTATGAGCAATTGCATTGTGTAGTGTATAAGGCAGCAAAAACATTAGGTAGACTGAGGTCTGAAACAACATGAGGAACGTGGGCACGAAGAGTTCTCCAGAGTCTTTCTGCTGGTTCAGTCTTCTGCTTTAGATCTGCAGAGGACAAAAGAACGCCATGTCTGCAAGCTTAGTAGTTGAGAGTTGTGATCTGCTCGGATCTCAGTGGGTTTTTGTTCTGAAACTTTGAGTGTTGTTAGTTTCTTGTTACAAGCTGCTTGATCAGGACGCTTTTCATTCATACAAACATGGCACTCTCCCATGTTTTAGCCCAGGGAACACATCTTCCTACGCTACTTTAACATCAATTATTCGAGCCAGCTATCATACAGCAGAACTGGTAATATAAATGACATCTTACTTTTGATTAACTAAATCCAATTTTGGCAAATAACAAAATTGCAAATCAAGTGAAGGCACTTTGTGGTGCAAAGCTGGATATTTCTGCCTCCTTTAACAGTCTTGCTGTTTAGAGAGCAATTTTAGTTTTCTGTTTCAACTCTGAACGTGGCTTTGATTTGTTCAGTCTGTCTGGTCTGCTATTCTAGCTGATGTGTTGCATGGAGGTGTAAGTATACATGGTGACATTTAAAAGTGAAATTGTTGCTTGTGAAGGAAACATGCAGGTTCAGGCAGGTCTACTTCATTCATGCAAAATGGTAAGTTGAACTTGTTTACGTCCAGTAGATTCCACCCAAGTTTGAGGATGTTCTTGTTTTGCAAGAAAGGGGCCATGGAGCATCTCCACGGTGGCAGCAGAGTGCTTTGCTGAGGTGATCCTTGGAGCGTATCAGGGGCTGCACTTCTGCCTTTGTATCACTCTCTTCCCTTCTCTTAATTTTTTGGCTTCTGTTGTTTTAAGTAGCTGGAGATATTCAGATCTAAGGATAAAACATTAAGAGTTGAAGTTTTTGGATTGATATTTTGAAACTTTTAAAGTTTTCTGAAACTTTATCCACTTACATTCCCATGGTTGCAGGATTTTGAAATGAGTACTGAGATACTGTTATGTTTTAGTTATAAATAGAAAAGGTGGTATTGGTGCATGTGAAGTGCGTTGTTTTGCCTGGCTGATAGGATTTCTACTTCTCTAGAAATACAGTTTTAATCTAAAGGCCTAACTGCATTTGCAGATAGAAGTGATGGGTATTCCTTTAGGTCTGATTGGTCTTGAATATTGGCATTATGGTATTAGCGCTATGATGCATACATTTACTGTTCTCAGTTTGTAGCTATAGATAAGTCCTAATTAACTAACTTAGGAACTATTTGTTGTTTTTTGTTGTACACTGGGAACTTCTTAGCAAGAGAATTACTAACTATAATATATTGTAGTACAGTCACACTGGTGAGTAGTTTTCGAGACATTTTAACTTCTTGGTAATAATAGAAAAGGTAAAATATGTTACTGTCAGTATTACCCTACATCTCTTCCTGATGGCAACCCTCAGTATTCATTGAACAGCAACTTTCTTTTGAGCTCTAGCTTCCTTGAGCAGTCAAATTCAGACAAGGGTTTTAGTTCTACTCCTCAAAAAGTAAGGCCAAATCTGTAATTGGTTTGGTTCATCATAATGACTGTAAACAAAGGGCCTCAACAGATGCTTTAAAGTCTTTATATATTCTACAAGCAAGCTTGTTTTCTGTATTATTTCTTCCTTTTGTAGGTCAGATTTTGATCACAGGAAATTGCTAGTCCTTGTTCTTGCTTGACGTAAAGAAGGTGCAGGGAGAACATTCCTTTTCTCAAATTCTTCATTTCTGCAGAGTTTCAGATTACTACCTGTGGTGTTTTAATTGATGACATGTCCCACGTGTTGGGCTGTTGGGTGTTCCAGCGTGCTAGCAGCCTGCCAGCTTTCCTTATTGGAACTGACAAAAGATGGGATGATTTTGTTGTGATTTGAACAGTGTTCAAAAACAGTGAGTTCAGAAACAGTGTTACTAGCAGGAACAGGAAGGTAATTGTCCCCCTGTACTCGGCATTGGTGCGGCCGCACCTCGAGTACTGTGTTCAGTTTTGGGCCCCTCACTGCAAGAAAGACATTGAGGCCCTGGAACGTGTTCAGAGGAGGGCTACGAAGCTGGTGAGGGGTCTGGAGCACAGGCCTTATGAGGAACGGTTGAGGGAGCTGGGATTGTTCAGCCTGGAGAAGAGGAGGCTCAGGGGAGACCTTATAGCTCTCTATAACTTCCTGAAGGGAGGTTGTGGTGAGCTGGGGGTCGGCCTCTTCTCTCGTGTAATCAGTGATAGAACTAGAGGGAATGGTTTCAAGCTGCGCCAGGGGAGGTTCAGGCTGGACATGAGGAAGTATTACTACTCGGAAAGGGTAGTCAGGCATTGGAATGCACTGCCCAGGGAGGTGGTGGAATCACCGACCATGGGCGTGTTCAAGACACGTTTGGATGTTGCGTTGAGGGGTATGATTTAGCTGGGAAGTATTGGTAATGGTTGGACTGGATGATCTTCTAGGTCTTTTCCAACCTCGATAATTCTGTGATTCTGTGATTCTGTGATTTGTTTTGTTTTTAATCCTAGCAGAGATGTTGGGAGGGGCTGTGATTTACTTGTGGTTAAGACTGGAAAGCAAAATTGTTAAAAACTTTGGCCATTTCTTCTGCTACCACCCAAGATACCACCCTCAGCAAGTTTGCTGACGTTACGAAGTTGGGAGGATTGGCTGACACACCTGGAGGCTGTGCTGCCATTCAGTGAGACCTGGAGAGCTGGGCAGTAAGAAACCAGATGAGGTTTAACAAAAACATGTGTAGAGTTGTGCAACTAGGGAGGAATAATTGCATGCACCAGTACAGGTTGGGGGATGACCTGCTGGAGAGGAGCTCCGCAGAGAGGGACCTGGGCGTCCTGGTGGACGACAGGTTGTCCATGAGCCAGCAGTGTGCCCTCGTGGCCAAAAAGGCCAATGGCATTCTGAGGTGCATTAAAAAGAGCGTAGCCAGCAGGTCGAGGGAGGTGATCCTCCCCCTCTACTCTGCCCTGGTAAGGCCTCATCTGGAGTACTGTGTCCAGTTCTGGGCTCCCCAGTACAAAAAAGACAGGGATCTCTTGGAAAGAGTCCAGCAGAGGGCCACAAAGATGGTGAAGGGCCTGGAGCATTTCCCCTATGAAGAAAGGCTAAGTGAACTGGGTCTGTTTAGCCTTGAGAAAAGAAGGCTGAGAGGGGACCTGATCCAGGTCTATAAAGATCTAAGGTGTGGGGGGCAAAGTGGTGAGGCCAGACTCTTTTCAGCAGTGTGTGGAGACAGGACAAGGGGAAATGGGATGAAGCTAGGGCATAGGAAGTTCCGCGCGAATGTGCGCAAGAACTTCTTTACGGTGAGGGTGACGGAGCACTGGAACAGGCTGCCCAGGGGGGTTGTGGAGTCTCCTTCTCTGGAGATATTCAAGACCCGCCTGGACGCCTACCTGTGCGACCTGCTGTAGGGAACCTGCTTTGGCAGGGGGGTTGGACTTGATGATCTCTGGAGGTCCCTTCCAACCCTGCAATTCTGTGATTCTGTGAAATACATCATAGCTAAAGGAATGAGACCTAAAATGAGAATAAAAGTTGAGTGTTGGTGATCTATCTCAAGTCATTAATGAATTTACGTGAAACTTTTGAGCTGTGACTTATGAAGCTATGTTTCACTACTTAATTCCAGTAAACATAGCCAGGGTGGAGAATTAGTTTATGTTGTAGTGGCACCAGTAGTTTTGTCAGCAGATGTTGGTTGGAGTCCTTTGGCACGTTGTAAAATATCAATCTTAAGTTATAAATGACCCTTCTGCAGATGCTTTGAGGGTGAGTAAACATCTTATAAGCATTGTTTTCTATGCTGGTGATGTATAATTCTTTTGTTTCCTGGTTCTCAATTTACTGTTGTAAACAATGCAACCAGTAGTATGTGAACTGTGATCCACTTTGTGACTAGGAGTGGAATCATCTTGAAAAATGTGTTCTTTGAACTTCAGAATTAATCTGCTCAGTTTGCAGAATAGCTTGTCAGCAGTTCAGAGGCTATTCAAATTGTAAACCAGTTGTTTGCGGAACGTGTTTCTCTGGCTGTCGAAACAATGCTAAATATTGATGAAATATTTTTCTTGGAGTTCCATCAGCTTAGAAACTGTGATTTTTTTTTTTTTTTTATTTTTTTAAGAGATAGCTTAGCTAGATCTTTCTGGTAACCACAATATAAAAAGCCTTGTGAGAATTGTAGCTGTTGGGTAGTGTATTTTTTGTGCTGTTGTCATAACTTTTGTAACAGAGTGAAAATAGTATGTTGATTAGGCACCTTGCCTACTGTGTGGTCTTTTAAAATAGGGACTGATGACACAGAGGACATTTGTTAGCCAACTGGTGGATTAGACATGAGATTTCTTTTACCATCTCTGCAAAAATGATGAAAGTAAGAGTGATCTATCTTTGAAGGACACACAGAACCAGGTCTCCTACAAGCTGCTAAACGCAGCATGAATGTACTCCTGTGGTTGACAGGAAATAAGAAAGGTGCAAAGAAATGTTCACCCTGTTGGCACTGCCTGGAAAGGTGTGCTGCTTTTCTCCTGGGAAGGAAGAGGAGAGAAGTGATAGGTTAAAAAAGGGTCCTAAAATGTCATAGTCCGCCACTTGGATCACACTGAAGAGACTGCAAACTCCATGCTAATCTATTGTGAGCTCTAGTTTAGCACATCAGATATTTTTCATTTTATTCACACGGTAGTTTCTAGTACATTGTTACCACTAATGTTTGTAAAGAAGTTAAAAAATAAATGCATTTTTGTAAAAACCATTATTTTCTTTTTCTGTAGGATGGCTTACTTCCTTGCCTGCAGAAATTTCTGTGTGAGGAACTCCAGCCTATTGGCAAAAACGCAGCGTGAAACTGGTTGAAGTGCTATTTATAGAGGGCCCTTTTTGGTGAGATAGAACCAAGGGCTTCTCTTCTATGAAGTGATTTTGTTGCTCTTGAAGTGTTTCTGGCTTGTATAGTGATGGTTACAGTTGTGGTATACTTCATGCAGATGAAGGTTTATGTACTGGAATGATAGTATGAGAGTCATTGTTTCAAAAATTTTGGTGAGAAGGGCAGCTGACAACTATTCTTGAACTGAGTTTCTGAGGGAGGATTCGGTGTAGTCAGTGGTAGGCCTTCTGTTTTGAGAAGTTTTAGTTTGCTTTTGTCTATACCAAACCGTGAAGATGAGAATTTGGGAATTATGTAGCCATCTTTATCTGCATGGTAGCTTCCTGGAGGATGGTTTTTAATTACTTGTAATTAGAAACAGCACATAGCATCCAAAGAAAGAGGGGAGCAGGGGCAAGACTTGACTAATGCAGAATTTAAGGAAACCCCCATTTCTGTGCAGCAAAAACAGCTCTATGTTGACCGTGGAATGGTTTCAGCTTAGCCCTTGGCACGATGTGTTTTTATATTTCGTCATGCTTAAAGTCTGCTTATGTGGCAGCAGCTTACATTTTCTGTGAGTTGAAACACTTTGCATTCTACACAGATGGATTTAGTTTTAGAATCTGTCCAGCCTTACACACATAACATCAGGTGTTTAAATGTTTCTTGGGATAATGCCCATTGCCACAGCCTGTACTTAGTGATCTGCAGACACTTTGCCACTCCCAGCAAACCTCTCTGACATGTTACTGGCATGGGGTGGGCAGTGCAGAACAGAAGCTACCTTAGTGCCTCAAGGAAGCTCTGTCTCTTATCTCTGACAATGTACAGGTGCAGGCAGTGTGTAAGTACTCCAGAGTTCCTTCTCTTCACCCACTTTCCTTTTCAGCCCAGCTGGAGTGCTGACTGATCTGCTGGGTGGTGGCAGTGCTAGAAGGCATGGGCTTCAGCAGCATTGGCTCACATCATACGCTGTGCTTAGTTCTCAGAGGTTTAAGTATCTTTTTACTTAATGAAAAAGTATTAATTGGTCTTAATGATGGTTCGACAGTTTTGTCCTACTTGTCATGCTGGTATAGTTTAATTCTTATTGGTTCTCAGCTAATATCAAGTACATCAGACATCTTAGACTTGAAAGCACTAATTTAGGCCTTCTGATAGGAATAAAATGTGAATGATGGCTTCCCTTACAGCTCTTAAAATGGATTTTTTGGGTTTGGTGGCTTGTTGTTTTTTTTTAAGTACAAAATAGAACAGACTTGATGAAAATCATTGTAGCTAATAAGCTACTTCTTGATCATCTCAGAGAACAAATTTCGCTGGAGTCTTATGTTACTTTCAAGAACAAATATCTTTTTTTAAATAAAAGCTGTTTTCTAATATAATCTTTTTTTTTTCCCCCTTTATAGCTAAACCAGGTGGACGGGTGAAATGTCAGTATATTTCTGCTGTGGATAAAGTGATCTTCGTGGATGATTATGCTGTAGGATGTAGGAAAGATCTCAACGGTATCTTATTGTTAGACACAGCTCTGCAAACACCTGTTTCAAAACAAGATGATGTGGTTCAGCTTGAATTGCCAGTTACAGAGGTAAGGTACAGGAAAAAGAAGCGTATGTAAATAACTGTCAGAAATACTGAAACCAGATGTTTGTCCCCTAGTTTCTAGTGTGATGTTAACTGCATGTAATGGAAAAGTTTCTTAGTTACTAGCCATTATATAGTACTAACTTATTGTAATTATTTGTATTTCAAACAAATGATGGTTCCTTCATCAGGAGCATGTTAATTTGGAACTTCAGTGAACAGAAATAAGAACATGTTTCCAGAGCTTTGTCAGTGCTTATGCATGGAATCTTCTGAAAGTTGATGCTGCTAGGCATCCTTGTTTTGTTGTGCTTTTTTTCCTAAGGCTTTCAGTGGAAAAAAGAGACAATATAACCAAACACTTTAAGGGGTGAAAATGCGTACATTTTTGCTTGGGGTGTAATGCTCATGATTTTGTTATACTGGTTTACCTTCAGCCAGTATAGCATTTCTCAGATGAGATAGCAGGTACGTTAGTATTTTCCTATTTTACCTGTGTAGCAATTTAGCAGATCAATATGATGGGAGAATCAGCACGATAGAAAGGTGCTGGAAGGGAAGGGAAGAAGATCGCTTACCTATATCAGAAGATTCCAGATTTGCAGGGGAAAGCTCCCTCCAGGGAAGGAACTCTAGAAAGAGATCCTTCCCCAGTGGCAGTCAGCCCTTAAATGGGCTCTAAGAGAGGTGCAGCCAGGCTCCACCTGTTCTGGTGAATTGCTGAATTGCCTTCACCTGTGCTCCCACGGCTGACTGGATCCTTTCCCCAGGGGCTCGATCAGTGGTTCAGGCCTTGACTCAACGGTTCCCTACAGCCTGCTATGAGATACACTCTTGGTGAAGACAGTAGTTTTCACCTGTGTGTAGTGATCATGAAGTAATACCCAAAGGAAGTAAATCTGCACAACAATTTCAATTACAAGTGAAATTAATTATTTGTTTGGAAAGAACATAGAGTGTCTGCCAATGCTAGTATTTAGAGTAGTGCATACATTAAAGAAAAACAACAGTGAGAAGACTGGACTGCTGAATCCAGATTCCAGAGCTTTAAAGCACTTTGAGAAAAGTGAATTTCCCAGTTTATGGAGAAAATAAATTTGCTGTGTATGATACATCACTTACAAAAACTTATCCTGAACAATGAGTTCAGATATTTATGTGAACGTAGGTTGTGTGTTACTGGTGGTTTTTTGAACTGCTTGTCTGAAGCAGGAGTAATAGCGATAAACTGTCACTTCACAGATGTTTTCGCAGAGAGCTTTTCAGGTTTCTGGTTTTCTTTGTTTTCTGGGCTTTCGGACCCTGGCGTCAGTTTTAGACCATTTGTGGGTAGCTATGAAGTCCTTGGCGTGTGTGGCTGACCAGGCAGAGGCAGGTTAGCGTTTCCAAGCCAAGGACAGTTTTGCTGTCATTAACAACAACTTAACAACAGGTATGGAATGCTCTGTGCTTGGTGAGCGAGGAATGCCTTTGATTCTTACCTGTGATATCATGTGGTGCAAATTAGAAACAGACGGGACATGGAAGAAAAAAATTGTATAAATGGATGTTTAGAGTGTTTTTTTTCTAGGTGCTTTATTTCTGGGTTGAAGATTTCTCTAGGCAATAGATGTCATCTGTTTTGTTTGGCTTTAATATGTCACGTGTTAACTGTATGACTGACTTGTTTAATGTTTGTTAATATTGTACCTGAGGGAACTTGTAATAATTACTAGCATTACTGCAGAGATTTTTCCGTTGGTTGGAATGCAGGATAAAATTTGGAACTACTTGCTCAACTCTGTGTCTTCTGTAAGAGTTGTGCTGATATAGCATAAGATAAACTAGGCACGCGAGTGTGCATTTCTCAGAATGATGAAACAGTTGTCATTCTTTTCTGTAGCTATTCAGTGTGGATACTAACTGTCCTTGCACATCTGCATTTTAGGCTCAGCAGCTGTTATCTGCTTGCATAGAAAAAGTAGATGTTTCTAGCACAGAGGGATATGACTTATTCATCACACAACTGAAGGATGGTTTAAAAAATACCTCACACGAAACAGCAGCAAATCATAAAGTTGCAAAGGTGAGAATTTGTTTCTGTACTGTCTAGCATGGGTTCTTGACATTAATTTGCTTAGCTACTGTTATAGAAGCATGCGAAATGCTTAACTTAGTGTGATGGTTTTCATTTGAGGAGGACAAAATCTATTATGTGTTCCTTAGTTCCTCAGGGTGAAGTTTGACTTGTTAAGCAAGAAACTAACAAGCAGCAAGATTAAAATTATGAAGATACTGAATTTCCTTGCATTGTGTCTGTATTGTTTTTGTGTCCATTCCTGTAGTACTTCTTAAATTGATTGAAATCAAGAAAGATTGCAACATGTCCATTTTCTTTTGCTTCTGAAATCTTTGTGAGCCATTTGTTGTTCAACTGCCAGAATCTTAAAATGTATTTATGTAGGCACTTTTTTTTCTCCATTTAGTGGGCAACGGTTACGTTCCACCTTCCTCATCATGTTTTGAAGTCTGTCGCCAGTGCCATTGTAAATGAACTCAAGAAGATAAATCAAAATATTGCTGCCTTACCTGTAGCATCCTCTGTGATGGATAGGTTATCTTACCTCTTACCCAGCGCGCGACCAGAACTTGGTGTGGGACCTGGTCGATCTGTGGACAGGTACATTAAGATAAAATCAGTGATAAATTTGACCCTTTAGTTGGATTAGAATAAGCTCCTAAATGATCTTAATTTCTTTGTTGAAAGAAAAAAAAAATCAAATTAGTCCTGTTCTGTACCTTCTTGCTACTAGTCATACAGCTGCTAAATTGTTTCAGGCACAATGCACTGTACCCAGTGGTAAACTTAGAGAAATCTTTATGGTTGCCAAAAGAGTGTTCTGTTTGCAGTGTCGCTTTAGTTCTAGTTGGATGAGGTTTGCTTTCAGAGAGCTAACGGTTGCAGCCCTAAATTTAGTTCTGTAGGTGGTATTGTAATGTGTTAGTATGTGTTCGCCCACGTTTTACTTTTCATAATGTTTGATTATTGCTGTGTCTGAACGGTAAAGTGCACGTGACTGATTATTTGAGTTACTGACTCTACTCAAGCTAGTACTTAGTGCAAACCTTACCGAGACAGCAATGTTAAGATGCTCAGAAACCACATAGTTTTAAGAGCTTCTGTTAGCCTCTTTTGAACACAGAGTGAACACATTTGTCTACCAGAGTTAGAGCATACCCGCTATGCTACATCATGAAATCAATTCCTTTTCCTTCATGCAGGAAGGAGTTGTGCCCATGCTTTGTCTTTTAGAGGATAAAGTTTAGGAAGTTGTTACCTTTGAGTATTAATGCTACTTCTGAACTCTCTAGTCTGCTGCTATGTGTTTGGGATAAGAGAAAATTTACCTCATAGACTGTTGCTTCATCTCTTTCTGATCTAAGTGATAATGTGTAAGTGAGTAACCTATTGTTTTAATCTTCATAAGCCGAGACTTGTTGGAATGTTGACGAATCTTCAAAGTTTATAAATGAGTGCCTTCCTGAAAGTATTCTATATGAATACTATTTTGAATGAAGAAATGTTAACATTTCTTACAGTGATTGAATCTCATTCTTCCACTCCTCGAGCCTCCACATCTGACTGTAACTTGCCACATTGTATTTTTGATTAGATTCCCTGTGATCAATCTCCTAAAATGGTAAAATATCAAGTTAAGGCAGCCCTTACGTGAGCGTTGCAAGAATAGTTTACTTCCTTCATTGGAAGTGTTTCATGTCCACTGTCTCTAAAGACAGCACAAACTGCTTGACACTGAGGGGAAGAAGCAAGATGTGAGGCACTTTCCCATTGTGCAGCACTAATTCTTCCAGCCATATGAACCTTTCTGTGCAGGATGATGAAGTGTGGGATGATACTGAAATACATTTGTTGAGGAGAAAGAAATGATGATAGTTGTTATGCTAACTAGAGAAAACTAGTTAGAATTTAGTTCTCTAGTTGAACTAGAGAATTACACTGAAATTAAACAAGGAAGGTGGCAAAAAGAGATATGTATTTTCCTTGTAGGTGTGGATTATTTATGGAGGATTTCAGACTTGGTGGTTTAGTAATTTATAATTTTCAAGTTATTACAGCATGCACTGAGTAACACATCAATGGGGTTTACACCATATATTCAGTCAAGCTTAAAATATCCCTCCAAGATACTTTTAAACATGTGTATTCATACATGTTCAGTTAAGCTCAAAATTTCTGTAGTAGTTGTAAAGAAAACCCCTTCAGCAGTTCTATTAGTCTAGGTAACAGTCTGTTATTTCTAGCAGTATCTAAATTACCAAAAAATATGTCACAATGAGTTTACTTCTTGGTTTGTGGGTTTTTTTCTTTTTTTGATTGTTTGTTTTTAACGCTTCTAGGTAACAGTTTTGGATAATGTAGAATTTTTGCCCTTCTAGGTCTTTGATGTATAGTGAAGCTAACAGAAGGGAGACATTCACTTCATGGCCTCATGTGGGTTATAGGTGGGCACAACCAGATCCTATGGCTCAAGCTGGATTCTACCACCAGGTAGAAGGTTTTATTGTCTTTAGTATTTGTCTCTTAGGTGAGGGTTTGGAAAAATGCCTTTTGTTTTTTCCTTTTAATCAATTCCTGTAACTATGCAGGAAAACATAATGAAAAAAAAAATGTCATTCAACTCCTTTTGTGTTTTTTTTAAATTTCTTTCTTTTTTCCATACCTTGAGGTTGCTGCTTTTTCATACAGATCACTAAAAACATTGTTCTAAACTAAAGCATGATTATAAGGTAATTATAAGTATCAAATAAATCTCTCTTAAATAAAAATAAGTAACTTGGCAGTTAAAGAGTTAGCATCTCTTTTCCTTCTCACTAGATTATTGTGTAAATATCATTGATTTTTACAATAAAAGCAAAGAAAAAAATAGTAAGCTCGACATCAGAGTTGTTTTAACTACGCTTTCCTAGTGTGATTTAAAGAAAACTATAGCATAACACACAGCAGTCCTAGATCACGTTACTAAATTATTGAGTTGTGAATAGATACAACCTCAAAATTTTAGCACACTGCTTTTTCCTATGTCGATTTTACATTCTCTGAAATCATTTTTACTATGAAATAATTGTTTATGGAATAGATTTATATAGTGATGATTAGGCAGTATATGTCATTTGACATCAGGATTTTACAAGCACGCAACTAAATTCTGCTGAAATTCTGTTTTGTTTTTCTTGAACTGCATGAGCTTTTTCCATAGAAATAGAAGTCTTAGTAGCGATGCTGTTCACTTGTTCTATTTCTGTGTGATTTTTATCCAATAGCTTGCACAGGCATTGTTTCTAGATCTCTGCTATAGAAAAGTGGTGTATCATAGTTGGTTTTTCTAACATGAAATATTGCCCCTTTAAAGTATGTAGTTTTGGGCTTTTAATGCATTTAATGTAGTGCTTTGCTATGCCACAAGAAGGAGAGTTACTTAATCACCTAATTTGTGTTTCATGTTGTATAGCTATATGAATTCCTGTTGTTTCTTTTTGTATTTATAGCCCGCTTCATCAGGAGATGACAGAGCCATGTGCTTCACCTGTAGTGTATGTTTGGTATGCTGGGAGCCTACAGATGAACCTTGGTAAGTTTAATGGTGTTTGGTGTAGATATAGGTCTGTACTGATGAGATCAGAAATCTTCAGAGGCTAAAGCCTAAATACCTTGATAGGATTTCTGGTGAGTTTAGGAATAGTCACTGATGAGAATGGATTTCCAGAATGATTCCATGGGAAAAATCACAAAATAATTCCTTGTGCTTTGTCAAATTTCCGTGTAATAGTAAAAACAAGGAATTGTAGTTGGTTTTATTTCTTAAATCTGGTTTTGCTGTTTCTTTTTAATTATTTTGTGACAAAGATGATAGCCAATATTTCTTTATAGGGTTCTAAACTCAGTCTTCTGTATGATTGTGACATGAACACGAGTTCTTGAACTGTGGAGGCCATGTAGTGTGCATTTGCCTTTTACGTAAAATTGCAGGAGCTATTACTAATTTTGTGAGTCAATCAAAATTGTGCGTAGTGACAGAAATGCAGAACTGTATTTTGGTTTTAAAACGGTCATTAACATAATTATTGTCTTAGCTGTTAATTTAGAATCATTATTTGAACAAAACAAATTTCTGGCTTGTCAGAGACTTTTCTTTTTAGCCTTACCTTTCACAATTCTCATCTCCTTTTCCTCATTTGTTTCCAGACATTTTGCAGTAGTGTAATTGCTCTTTTCCATTTCTCTGCTTCTTTGTATATCAAGTTTAGATGCTTGCTGTTTTTTTTATGCTTCTAGGTCAGTGTGTCAATTTCTTTGTGGATTTGTGGATGCCTGTAGAACTTTTTTTTCAATGAAATGGATAGATGTTTAAGTTATGGATAGCTTCCTCAGTTTGAATTTGATTATCCATTAAATGATCTAGGACTTTAATAAAGTCTGCTATAGAGAAATAGTAGGGAAAGCTTTTTTAGTAACTTCTGAGTGATCTTGTATAGTCAACTGCAGTAGCGTTCAGTTTCGGAAATGGTTTGCTTTCAACTTCATTTCATGATCTGAGTTTGTATATGATATGTATATTTTTGATGTGAGAAATCATTTTTGATATGTCTGTTTTTAATGTGAAAAGGTCTGAACATGAGAGACATTCCCCAAACTGCCCGTTTGTCAAGGGTGAGCACACTCAGAATGTACCTCTTTCAGTCACGCTGGCAACAAGTCCAGCACAATTTCCCTGCACAGATGGCACTGACAGAATAGCCTGCTTTGGATCTGGAAGTTGCCCTCATTTTCTAGCTGCCGCAACAAAGCGAGGGAAGATCTGCATATGGGATGTTTCCAAACTTATGAAGGTATACAATATAAAGAATTATTAGCTAGTTACTTGTGATATAAGCGTCTTGATGTAACTTAAGGCCTCTTCTCCTTTTTTTCATTTCTCAGGTCCACTTGAAATTTGAGATCAATGCATATGATCCAGCTATTGTGCAACAACTTATGTTATCGGGAGAACAGAGCTCAGGGGTTGACTCAAGGAGACCAACGCTAGCATGGCTAGAAGATTCATCTAGCTGCTCAGATATACCAAAATTAGAAGGAGACAGGTATGCCAATCTATCAAATCAGAAATAGGAAATGCTATTGTGATGGCGGTAAATGTCATTTTGCTAAGTTCATGCATGAGATCAGTAGAAGTGTTTTCATGGAGGTAATCTTTTGTAAATGACTATGTCTACTCAACTCATCACTTAAAAAAAAAATGTATATATATATATATAAAAAATACATACATAATATGTAATTTTATAATATATTATAAAATTATAATACATAATAAATATGTATTATATATATAAATTTTAGTTTTTAAAGCCAATTCCATTCTACTCCTGTTGTTTCAGTTTTTAGCCTCCACTAACAAAGAAATACCTAGTTCCACTACTGTTCTATGCTGATGTTCCAAAGGTGAAAAAAAAGCAAGGAATACAAGTTCGGAAACGCCTTTTCATTTTAATTATGGATTATGTGTTTCAGGTTGGAAAATGAAGATTATTTACAGGTTTCTAGAAGGTGTTTTTTCTCTGATTGCATCTTCTTAATTTTTGTTTATGTCAGTCATATTGTGGCTGTGGTAGGAATTGCTTTCATTTGTGACTTTAACTTTTAAATAAGTTAGAGGGTATGCTGATGCTTAGGAGGTGCCATGTGAGAATAAGTAGTATTCCTTCATTTATGCTCTATGGTATGTTACTGGAAACTCCTTTCTATTAAAACACAAAATAATGTAGTGTTGCTGCTCAAGACTAAGCGTCTTCTGTTCTACTTAATGTATATGAAGTTTGCTATCCATTTCCCACTTAGGGGGAGGGTGGATGATAAAGAATTGAATTGTTGCTCTTGTCTGGCGAAATAAAGGTTGATCGGGTTTGAGTCAAAAGAAAAGACTTTTATCTTGGGCCAGAGGAGAAGGTGTCCAGTTTGTTTAAATGTGGGAGTTTAACTTGGTACTGTGAGTTACTAAATCCAAAGGTATGAAGACACTTCTGTTCTTTCTGTACTTAAAGGTCCTGTAATAGGAAATTGTTTCTTCTATTCTTCCATTAGAAAAGCCAAATGTGTAAAGCTTTGTATATTCTTAGAACTACTAAGCAACCTATTTCTCATGAAGAATGATCTTGAACAGAATCTTCCTTTATGAAAACACAACTGATCTGGTGGTATTTTTAAAAGCAACATGGTGATTGTATGCTATTTCCTGAAGGGAATGTTTTTGTTTATGTCTTTTGTGTTTATTCTTCTGAGAAATTCAGAACTTACTCAGTTATTTTGAACCATGAGAGGATGATGTTGGTAGCTGCGGTGCTGTGAGAGGAAGACATTACACGGGACTAGAACAGGACTATCCTGAATCATGACAGTTTCTGTGTTAGCTACAAGATTGTGTTAGTAGAATTGAAAACCAGTCTGGCAGCTCCACCTTTCAGAGACTATTTTGAAGAACTTTAAAGAGGGTGTCATTAGTTTTTAGGGTTTTTCCTTCCTAAAGGTTTCTGAGAACTGGTTTTCGTTTTCATTTAATTTATGTCTGAATTGTTGGGAATACAATAGCAGAATGAGGCTAGTTGAAAGGACAGTTTGCTCTACTGTCTCAATGTCTGTTGACAAAATCAATGTGATAGTGTCTTACTAATTCGTCAACAGATACAGAATGATAACTAAAAAATACAGGGTAATAGTAAAGATTATTTTTATTATTATTATTTTTTTTTTAACTCATTTGATTTATTGAAGAATAGGAAAGCAAACAGCATACATGGTGACATTTATACATATGTTGGTTTTTTTTCAGTGATGACCTACTGGATGATTCAGACAGTGAAGAGCATTCCAGATCAGAATCTGTAACAGGTAGGTTATATTTGATCCATGTAATATGTAGAGGTCAGGAAGGAAACTGTTATTCTAAGGCTCTTAAACCCTGTCCAAAGCAGAGGATATTGTATTTGTCATATTAGGCGGAAAAAAAGGAAAAAAAAAAATTGACCTAGAAAGAAGTGCCAATAGTTGTCATTCATGTGGTAGAAAGAGTACGTATAGGAGAAAAGAAAAACTGTTAAAGGAACTAATTGAGAAAAAGCACAAATGACAGCTGTTGAAAGCCCTTTAAATTCAGGGGATTGCTAGAGAGAGTTCCTGTACATGTGTACTTGTGTACATGGTATTTGGTAAAAATTAGCTTTTTTCTCATTCTGAACAAAGGTTTCAGATGCAAGCAGAACAGTGCTATGCATAGTGTTTCTGTGTTATTTTCTTAGAGATCTAATCAGAAATTTTTATGAGAGGGAAGATTTACGTGCTTGCATTTCATAATTGGTATGCTCTTCGGAATCAGGAGCAGCAGGGGGAGGAAAAATAGAGCATGTGCATACACACAAGAGCCTATGTTGGAGGAATGTTTTTAAGACCTTTTCTATTGTTTCATGACTATTAAGTCTTGAACAAACAGAACATTGTAACATACCGAATCTGGAGCAGTAACTTTCTCTTAATTATGAGGGTGTGTAATATATGTAATACTACAATTCCTTCTTTTGAACATGTATTAACAATTTCTGTTTTAAAGGGCATACATCGCAAAAAGAAACGACGGAAGTCAACCTTGATATAACAGCTCTCAGCATTCTTCAGCAGCCTGAGAAACTTCAGTGGGAAATTGTTGCAAATGTTCTAGAAGACACGGTTAAGGATCTAGAAGAACTTGGGGCAAACCCCTCTTTGGCCAACTGTAAGAGTGAAAAGATGAAGGAAAAACATGTCGAACAACACAACATTCCCTTTCCTTGTTTATTAGCTGGAGGTCTATTAACATACAAATCACCTGCTACCTCTCCTGTTAGCAGTAACTCTCAGCGGTCACTGGATGGCTTAAGCAGGACTCGAGGTGAGAGTGTCTCAGAACAGGGATCAACTGACAATGAATCCTGCACTATTTCAGAACTGAATTCCCCTCTGGTAAGGAGGACTTTACCTGTATTGCTGCTATACAGCATTAAGGAGTCTGATGAAAGAGGAAAACTTTTTTCACAGGTGAACTTTATAAGTAAAAGCATACATGAAGATGGTTTCACAGTTCCACAGATCATTGAAATGGAGCTGGACAGTCAAGAACAGTTGCTGTTACAGGATCCCCCTGTGACATATATTCAGCAGTTCGCAGATGCTGCAGCCAACCTAACTTCTCCAGACTCGGACAAGTGGAGCTCTATGGTTCCCAAGCCTGGGACTTTGGTTCAGTGCCTGCGTCTGCCAAAGTTTGCAGAGGAGGAGAACCTTTGTGTAGATTCAATCACTCCTTGTGCAGATGGAGTTCATTTATTAGTAGGACTTCGGACTTGTCCTGTCGAATCTCTGAGTGCAATAAATCAAGTAGAGGCCTTGAATAATTTAAATAAATTAAACTCAGCACTATGTAATAGAAAGAAGGGTGAAATAGAATCAAGTCTTGCTGTAGTGAATGGCACAAGTATCGAAGTAATCCAGCATGAGCCACCAGCAGATGTAACAACTCCTTTAATAATTCAGCCTGAACAGAGAAGTGTTAGTGGTGGATATCTAGTGCTTTATAAAATGAATTATGCCACTAGAATAGTTACTTTAGAGGAGGAACCGGTAAAAATCCAGCATATCAAAGACCCCCAAGACACAATTACCTCAATGATTTTACTCCCACCAGATATATTGGATAATCGAGAGGATGACTGTGAAGAACCTGTAGAGGAAATGCAATTAACTTCTAAAAATGGCAGTGGGAGAGAAAGAAGATCTGAGATCTCTACTCTTGGGCACCTGGTAATAACTACTCAGGGAGGATATGTAAAAATACTAGATCTTTCGAACTTTGAAATTCTGGCCAAAGTGGAGCCACCTAAAAAGGAGGGCACTGAGGAACCAGATACGTTTGTCTCGGTGATATACTGTTCGGGCACAGACAGATTATGTGCGTGCACCAAAGGTAAGACTTATTTAAAGATGTTTTCTTAGTGTTTATTGTACTGTAGTTGGATTGTACTATAGGGTGTTAGAATATAAATCTCAAAACAGCGATTGGCAAATGCCTTTTAATTTATATAGTTTACTTTTGTTCTAGAGAGCGTGGGTTTTAGTCGATTCTTTCTCCCAATTGTGGATTTTAATCTCTAAAATGAGAATTGGTCTTGGTTACATCCAGTATATCGGTGAACTAGTTGTTGTAGTGTCACAGATTTGCTTAAATTCCAAACAAATAAAAGTAATTCTTTTGTGTAATTATTTCTATACGAGATTTCTCTGTTTCAGAATAATGTCGTCTGTCTGTAATTGGAGATACTCAAGAGAGTAGAGAAGGTGATGCTTTTATACCTTCACCAGTTAAAAGTTAAGATTATTTAGTTTCTCATAGGACTGCTGGTTCTGCTTAGGCCTTTTTGTAATTGGAATTAACTCTGTCTTGACTGTGAGAGCTAGACCATCCATCCAAGACTGTTAAATGTTTTTTAAGAAACACAATGAATTCCTATTCATTTCTAACATTTCAGGCACTTTTATTGCTACAGTTCTTCTCGCTTCTGAGAACTCAGGTCCAAAGCTGTACAGCTTAGAAGTCTCAGTTTCAGGATTTTATACCAGATACACTGAAGCTTTGGAGTCTACTGTTCTATGCTGAAATTTGAGGCTTTTTAAGGAAGGAATTTATCTTAAATGTTTATTACGTAGCTGTACTGCATAAAATTCAGAAATACTAAAAGAAAAAGCAAATGAAAAAGCTTTACTGTTGATATACTTTTTTTTGCTTATCTGCCAGGTGACTAAGAATGTGTTTTTCTTAATTATTTATTTCTGAAATGCTGTTTTCTTAGGCTTCTTCCAAAATCTCTTTGCAGTCTTTGCTCTTTGGTCTTAACCACCGTGTATAGGGTGATGCCTGCAGACTGACAGTGTAACAAGGATTTGTGTCGAAAAAGGAATGGAGCCATTCACTGATTTATTGAACGTTAATCCTAGCAAGTAGCTTGCAGTGCAGTGGCATAGGTGAAAATACTCCATAAAATGTTTGAAGCCTCTGTGCACTGGAAATGCTTGAATGCCGTTGGAAAGCAGTTTTAGGTACCTCAATATCACAAAGATAAAACTATTAGAAAGGACTATGAAGGTGATGAAGGGTCCAGAGGGCCAGATGGAGAAGAGGCAGCTGAGACCCCTCAGTTTGCTCGGCCCAGAGCAGAAGAGGCTGAGTGGAGGCCTCATGGTGGCTGCAGCTCCTGACTCTCTGGTGACAGCAACAGGGCCTGAGGGAACGACGTGGAGCTGCACTGGGGGTGTGGGGAAGGTCAGGGTGCGGCTTAGGATAAGACTCTTCACCAGAAGGTGGCCAGGCACTGGTACTGACTCCCTAGGGCAGATATATGTTTTGAATTTTGGGTGATCCTTTGTGAAGCCAGGAGTTGGATCTGATGATCCTTGTGAGCCTCTTCCAAATCATTACATTCTCTGATTCTCTGAACTCTTCAAGAATAGAAGCGGAGCAGTGTATTCTCAGTTGCTCAGATGGTGGGCGGAGGCAAAGACATACTTTGTGTTCTCAAAGTTCTGGGTGAAGAGGAGTCAGCTCTTCCTGTTGTTGGTGTTTGTTGGCATACTGTCTTCTTCAGTATATCATACCGTTTTCTCTGTATGCATCTTTAAGATATAACTGAAGAGTAATGTTTCCTTTGTGTGAAAGAGTGTTACAGGCTTTGAGTGCTTGTACATCAATATGTTATAGACCTGCATCATTCATCTCTGTAGTTGGTAATAATTATTCTTATCACGCTTAAAAAAAAGTTGCATCTAGGTGTCAGCCTGAAGCGCTTCTGTCTGTTTTGCCAAGGATTGCCTGTAGTTGACCTCTGGGAGGAAGTATATTCTTGGTTCCAGTTCTGTCAACAAAAAGTGTAGACTTTAATCTCTTGGCATTTTATTTTCCTCTCCTTCCCTTGGCCAAGGTAGACTCTGGTTAGTATCACACCAGTTCAGTAGGTTATTGTCCTTTTCTAAATCACTCAGAGTTAGAAGCTGTGAAAGAAGACCACAAACACTGTATGTAATCAGTCTTGCAAATCTGTTATACATTCATTCATAAGTGCTTTTGTTTAGATTTCTCATGTACATAGACTTACCAAGACACTGCCTACGGTGTTATACTCTTAACAGGTGACTGTGATAGGTAGTGATTCCTCTTTGTGAAGGAATTAGTGATTTTTATATTTTTTTTTCGGACTGACATTTGATCTTGTCAAAAGTTAGCTGTCTGTACTAGTATTTCTTGTTGCAAGCCTAACAGAACTGGATGATGCTTTCACACATTTGGGAATTAATGCCACCAAATCTTGTTCCTCTCAATTACAACACATTTCTTCTAATAAACCCTATCATTGATGGTAATTATTTTTCTTGTTTCATCTGCATGATTTTTGCTGATTGAAATCTGTTGTTGTGTCTCTTGCGGACATGGCAAAGGCTGCTACCAAAAAAAAAAAAAAAAAAAAAAAGACAGATATTGTCCTCCTCCAATGATTTGTTTTCATAAACCAACTATCTCCAATTCTTTAAACATTCCTGTAGGACTTTGCAAGAAAAAACAAACAAAAAAAAACATACCACTCTGCCCTCCCTAAAGACCTCCTCAAACCAGTCCACATTTCTTGACCCAAAGACCAGACACGGATGTTATTGAAGAGAAGATAATTCCTTAGTAACTGCACTCAGTACATACTATGTGTGCGTATACATACTAAGATGTTTGCACTTCTGGACAGGAAACTGAGTTAGATTTATATTATGACTCACAAGATTCTCTTCGGCAGAACTGCTGGCTAGCTGATTTTTCTTCATCCCATAATAGTGCATTTAATTATTTCTTACTAGAAGTAGTAACTTTCGCTTGTCCCTGTTTAATTGCATTCTGTTTTTTTTCATAAACCAGGATGGAATTTAACAGCTTAGATTTCCAAGAATAGAGAAAATTCTTCTGGAGTGAGGCTTTTGGTAAGCTTTCCTGGGCAAATTTTTGAAGGGTTCTGAACCAACTGTGTTTAGAGCTAACCCTTTCTATGCTGCCCATTGAAGAGATGAGGAGGACTGGAAGTTGTTTAGTGGCTGGTTTCCTGTGGTTTGGCTTAGTATTCTGAATTCCTTTATCTATTTGAGTATTGTTTGATTCTGTGCTTGTGTTGTGGTAGCTATCAACGGTTGCGTCACTAGTCTGAATTCCTTCCAGAATGCAAGATACATTCAGGGTATTGAACGCTCCACCACATTGGCTTTGACTCTAGAGGCCTTGTCTCTGGCATGTTCTCTATCTTGTGTCAGTGCTGCTTTCCTGGATCTGATCATTGTTTTGCTTGGAGGAAGCTTGGGATTAATTTGAATGGATTTACGGTTTTTACATTCTGTTTGTATATCCCACCAGGTTCCCGAGTCCAAGCAAAATACAGATTTAAAATATAATTTGGAATTAAATAACCAATGTTTTGAATGTTTTACGTGTTACTTTCTGGAAGTATAACGGTAGTATTTTTCCACTTATTCTTCTTTGTGCTTACTGAGTAAGTCAATGTAAGCTTTTGTATCTTCTTGCTAGTTTGACAGAACCATTTATCATCTCTGCCAAAAGGTGATAAAAGCAGCATCTTAAGGTAAACTACTACATATCATGCTCACTACTAGAGCTAGAAAATACCAGGTGAGTCAACGTTTGAGCCTGGTAGTACATACAGTGAGCTAGTAAGGACAAAACAAAAAAAGAGAGCTCAGGCTTTTTCCTGGCACTTGACTATAGAAACTACGGTAACTCTGCAGTAAATAAGTATGCATCATCAAAAGGTCATCTCTGAATGTTCTGTGAGAGCAATTGCTTCTTCTGTTATACAGAAGTAAAGCCACCTGCAGGGTTTTGGAGAGTTTGCATAAGCACTAATTGTTTTACGGGCTAATACTGTGTTACTGATGTTCATGATAAACTTCTTTACAGAAGCTTTTGAAAACAAATATGAGGAAGTAAAATATCTCAGCACAGAATTTTTTCTTGGAAGAGTGCCGCAGTCTTTTAGGAATGCAGAAAATATGTCTTTCTCTTCTACGTGGATAAAAGCGTAAGGCAGGTTTTTGCTTGCTGTTAATTAACAGTATTCTGCTTTAGTGACGGAAGCTTGGTTTGAAAATCAAATGGTCAAATCCAAAATTATTTCTTTGTTTAAAACAAAACAGAGCAAACCCAACCAACTACAGAATAAGAGGACCTTGGCACAAGTCCCTTAGGAAAACCCACAGCCTTCCTAAGTTCTTCAGCCTTCTCCTGCTGTGAGACATAAAATGGCAGATGGCCAAGCCAATCCATTAACTTCCATTGCGCTAGAGTGTACTTAATTATTTCCAGGGCAGGAGATTCTCAGGTTTGTTCACTGAGATCATTCTGATAAATGATCTTTGAGCTGTAATCATAATGGGAAACGAAGTGTGATTTGCTGTACTGACAAATTAAGCTGTCAAGGTCTACATTAAATTATATGTTCCTAATCCTTGTTGTTTAAGAAGATTGCTAATTTGTGAGCTATTTAATCTCAAGGAAGCTCACTTTTAAGTATTTACTAGAACTGTTCTTTCTTTGTTGACTCTTAGCATCTATTACTGATGTACTGTTCTGCACCAGGGTAGATGTGAGGGGGTGCTGAGGGAAAGGCAGTGCAGGATTCTTACTGGATCTCAATAGGAAAGGCCCAATAAAATAGTTGTTCTAGAAAGATAAAAGGAAAAATAATGAATCGTACATCTGTTCAAACACCAGAAAACTCTGTGTTCGTGCAGCATTGCTTGTACTCAGTATGGATTTTCCCATGACATTCTGCACTGATTCTGTGTGTTAAAAGATGCCTTCTTTTTGGTCATTCAAGCTATTATATTGCTCTTTCAATTCTGTTTTGTTAAAACAACAATTTTATTAAGCTGGTTTTTGGTCTGGACTTACTGAGATCCAGTAAACCCTGCACCATCTCTCTGCTCCTTTCCATCTGCACGTTTCACTTCCCCACATTCCCTCAGTGCAAACCATGTACCTGCCAATTATGCTTTTATTTTGGATTTTATTACCTGTGTTATCTCAAGTTGGTTTGTTTCAGTCTATCTGGATAATTTGCCTTTTTCATAACAAGTCAAGAGCTGAATGGCATTCTGCAGTCAGTTTTCAAAAAAAAAAAGTGTAGAAGGCCTGCCAGGACTTTTCTGTCTATTTAAGTCCTACTTAGTAGGATTTTTGTAACTACTGTAAGTGGTAACACTCTTTCCCCAGTGTTATGTAAAATAGAGCATTTCTTCTCACCGATTTCTTGATAAATGTCAGAATTTGTCTGTGTGCATGACTTGGTGATGAATTCATTCAAGGCAACTCCCTCAGATGGTTTCAAGTCTCTAGCAATACATTTTGTCTGCTGAAAAATTTGGAATTACTGTTTTGACTGTTGACCTGATCAGTGTTGTTATTCTAATAATACAGTGCAAAGAGCTCTTTAGTTAGGACAGTTAAGTAGGAAAATATTTTTTTTCATTTCTCTGATACTGAATGTTGAAAGGAAATTAATGCAACATGTACCAACAAGGTAGTACGGTGTGAGTTGATGTGATGGAATATTTTCTGTTTACAGCATAATTTGAGTTACAGAAAGTGTAACAATAGTTATGATATGAGGTGTCTGTTGGGGCTTGTTTGGTTAATTACCTTTTGTTCTTCTCTCCCCTAATATTCTCTTTCCTTTTATGGTATTCACAAGTGAAGTTAGTATTGTTGTAGTTCTTTTGCTATCACTCAGAAAAATTTCACAGTTGTAAAGCAAAATGAATTTTCACATATAAAGGATACCAGATCAAATAATCACAGAAATAACTGAGTAGCAATTTAACAGGAAGTTGAGCTTAACTGTATGCCTGTCTAAAATTCTTCCATTGACTTTGATGGTTCTAGGTGGAGAACTTCATTTCCTTCAGATTGGAGGAACATGTGATGACATAGATGAAACTGATATACTTGTAGATGGATCCCTTTCCAAAAGTGTAGAGCAGTCATCAGAAGGTATCAAGCCATTATCTAACCCTTCTAGTCCAGGCATTACAGGTAAATTGTTCGTGTTTAAATGTATCTAGCTGTACATGAAGATATTTGTAGTATTAAAATCAAATCTCTGAGCCATTTTTAATCTCTGCAGTGTTTTCCTGCCTTATAGATTAAAAAGCAGAAGTAATAGTTCTTCCAATAAGAGTGAGTTTTCTGCCTGACTCTGAGTCTGTCATCTTGAGTTTCATCACTTTTCTGAAAGATTTGCATGTGTTCTTTCTCAAGCTGGAGGACATGGTATTGTTAGTAACCTGATTTCACTCTGACTTTCTTTGCAGTGTAGCATCATGGTTCAGACTTAGCGCTGAGGGTGTGGTATTTGTTTTGTTGGTGTTTATTTCTTTACACCTAACATTTTTCTCTCTTTTTTTTTTTTTCACGTGTAAGAGAAAATGCTAAAAATCTGTGAAAATTCACAAGATGCATACCTTACTTTCTCTGAAGTTTTCAATCTCTGTGTCTGAAGAAGCCTGTTTTAAGAGCTCCTTTGTAATGTTTGTTTAGGTATTTGTCTTCCTGAGATATTTTATTTTTCAGTACTTTTTTGATGAATATCCTGTAAAACTCTTTCTTCAGAACAGGACTTGGATATAGAGACAAGATATTTGTCTAGGCCCAATGTCTTTTAAGCGCTTTGTATGTAGCATGCTTGTTTTTCATTTATCCCTCTTTTAAGCTAAACTGAGAGCTTCAAAAACATAATAATAACCCACCATAAAGCAAGTCTGCATTGATAAGGACATGCCAAAGTAATGTTTTAAACAATTGTGATAAAATGTTAGAATTTCATACTAATGCCACGTGCCTGTTGTCACAGCATATAAAACATTCATTTTCCTTAGGCTGAGTCCATAAGGGTATAAAAAGTGTTTTGATCAGTTTTACGCAATTGAAGTGTAACTGGCTAGCTTCTTCACTGTGATGGCTCTAGTTGTATCTCAGCATCCTTATAGCCTTTTTTTTGAACTTATCTTTGTGTCACGTGTAGCTAACTTTATATATAGCAGTATGATTTTTATGTCAAAATGTTTATAGGACATTTTGAGGAGAAAAAAAATAATCTGTATAGTAAATATTTACATTCTATAATTATTCAGGAGTTGATCTTTTGGTGGACCAGCCATTTTCCCTTGAAACACTGACATCTCTGGTAGAACTGACCCGTTTTGAGACCTTGACACCGCGATTTTCAGCCACTGTGCCTCCCTGTTGGGTAGAAGTCCAGCAAGAACAGCAGCAAAGGAGGCATCCTCAGCATTTGCACCAGCAGCACCATGGAGATGCAGCTCAGCACACTCGAACTTGGAAGCTACAGACAGACAGGTAAGTTAAATAATGATACAAAAAGAATTGTTCGTGTAGCTGCTGTCATCACAAACTTTGAGTGACTTCGCTGTTTTTAAATGATGTGCAAGTTTAAGAATGTGTACTTTCCGGTCCTTGTTTTGTGGCTTGCAAGGCAGCTCTTTCTGCCATAGTTGTTGTAGTGTATTCGTGTATTTTTGTATTCCGTTATTATTTTCTTATTAGATGAGTATATTTATCAGAAGTAGACATTCTTCTTTTTCTATTAAGAAAGAATCTTCTTGTGCGCATATATTCTTAGCAATTTTTTTCAAATGATGCAAGCAGTAGGTAACACTATAAATGTAATCGCTTGTCCTGATGCAAACTGTGTTATAGTGCTGTTTGGTTTTTTTTAAAATAAGAAAATAGAACATGGATTTATGTATGTTTCTGTCAAATGAAGTTGATTTTTATGTGAAACGTTTACTTGAGCCAACAGAGGACATTTACTGTGTTGAAACTTAGGCAGAATTTTCTTTGATGGGAAGTATGCTGGCACAGTATCTATGTAAACTCGATTTTTAAATTTTTTTTATTATTTCTTTATTTTTTTACACTTGGCATGTGAACTTGGAATTCTTTGTGAATTCTAAAGACTGAAACAGTGGTGTGGCAGTCTCCTTGAAGATTTGCTTAAAACCTAGATGAAGTGCCTTCACATGGTATCTTTTTCTTAAAAATTCTTGAGAAGACAAAGTATAGCTGTAAGCCGTGTAGTGTGGTGTTTTGCTCTTGTTTTTTTTTTTTTAATGGAAGTGTAGAATAAGATACTGCAAGGTCTTTTGGGTCCAGCTGTTACGCATCTGTCAAAAAACTTAAAGCATCAGAATCTGAACACCAATAGGCTGAAAACAAAGAAGCCAAAGGACTCTAGGGGTACTGGAGATCATATGTGGAGGGAAAAATATGTATAAATAAGTGAAAGGTACCATATGTTCATGACACGTTTGAGATGGTGAAACAGGCCTGGAAAGTAAAGGTTGCAGGCATTCCAGGCCTGACACCTAGCATGAGCTGAACTTGTTTTAACTCAAATATTCATAAGCTATGGTTAAAAAAGGTTTTGAAAGCTGTTTTTATCTTGTGATTTTGCTTTGTGTAAGTGAAGTATTCCGTTTACGCCAAGTGAAGAGGAGGTTTCCTAGAAAATAACTTCTAGTCATAACTGTGGATAATCTAGTGTGTTCAGCAGCAGTTACCGAGTAGTTATGAGAAACACAACATTGAAGTTCATACCTATTATTTGCAAAATTAGCTTAGTAACACTTATTTAATTACAGGACAAGATTTATACATATTGCGAAGTGAAATGAGTAAAGAAATAAGGGTGAAAGCTTTAGTTTAGTAATATATACCTTTAACAGATGTTAATGACATATTTAGACAAATTACAGTCCATTTGTTTGCCGAATAAAATACAGATTTTTAAGATCAAGAGTGAGGTTCGTAATTAAAAGTTGTTTGGGAGAAACTTTTTCATTTCTTGATTATTTTATTGGTCTGTAAAAGGAAGTTTCTTTTATCTCTTCTTGTATCTTATGCCAGTTCTTATAAAAAAGCAGGATTACAGGGTTAGATGGATGAGTAATGCCATTTGATACATAATTCACATGTTTAATAGATAGCTAGAAGGAAATATTTTGTAAATGTATTTCAGGGAAGCACGCTATGTTACACCTTAACCTCTTTTAGTTGTTAATACGCTATATGAGAAGGAAAATCAAAAAAGCAGAGTCTGGTTTACCAATGAATTATCATATAAACAGTATCAATGAAAAATTGAACTTAGACATTGAATTCAGTGAATCTTTTTTGAAAGGTACGTGAATTCCATATGTGTTTTATTAAACAGTGACATCTAAGCTTCTTCTCAAACTTACATAGGAGATGCTGTATGTATTCGTCTTACACAGAAATACTTCAAAAATAAGGGAAAAAATGAAGAGTTAGATATTCATGTTCTTCCCAGCATTTAATCTTTGGAAATGGATGTGCAGCTCAAAGTTCAGGTGTCATGAAAGATGAAACATTGAGATGTTGGAAAAAGATTTTGTAGCTGTGAGAATGATGGTAAACTTGCATTTAGAACATAGTCTTTTTTGTGTATTCTTTTTTAAAAAGATACTGTAATATTAGGAGGACTTCAAAGAGTTCAGAAACTGATGAAAGGGGAGGTTTTTCACTCATACTATAACTAGATTGTTCATTGCCACAGGTGAGATCTCTTCAGTACTGGAGATGAATATGGGGCCTTCTTGTAGAGCCATTATACCTTGTATACCTGCTAGATACTTAAAACTTCCTTTAGAGCATCTACTACTGACTTCTGTCTCAAAAAAAATTATAGAGTAAACCATTCACAGTTCTAACTTTGTATGACAGTGTGTGTCTTCTAGCATACAGTCTACAGCAGACCGCTGTGGACCAGCTGTTGTGTTACTTTAGCTTAAACTGAATGAACAGATTATTTAGTGCTTCTGAAGGTTTGCTCCTTTCAATGTCTCATTCACTTCATGTTTTGCACAGTGTCTACAGCAATATTCAAACATACCAAAAACAAACAAAAACCCACCTCCACACCTTCTGTTTTGCATAGGACTAAGTATCCTAAAAGACCCAGGAAAGGCATGAATGATTCTGACAAGGTTTTAATATTATTTTTTGCTAAATCTTTTCCCTGGGGTTGTGGAATAAATTTTCATTATTTCATTTATCTATTTATACTTCTTAGAACGTTTTTCATTGTTGCTTCTTAAATCAAAACCACAGGCTTTCTTCTGTCCATCTTTCACCACCTCCCAAAGTAAATAATTTTCAGTACTGCTTTTTTTTTGAAAGCAGGAGAGAACTTCCAAATTCTCTTAATGGTTTTCTATGAGATTCACAGTAAATAACTAGAAGCGTATAATGGTGTGGTTTGTACTGTGCCGTGTCTGAATTGCAAATGCTGTTTAAGCTGCTTGACTTCTAGTTTTCCCTTGGCCTAGAAGTTTCCTACTGGAGCATGAATAGTGCTGCCATTATACCAGCTTGCTAGTTTGGCAGCCCTGCTTTTCCTGGACAGGCTGTTAATTGCTGCCATTGCAGCAGAGCTCCTGAATTCTCTCTTCTTCATCAAAGGCCTCAAGTGCATCTAGGACTGCTGAGGTGGAAACAGATGCCTTAAAAGCCAGATAGTTAATTTCATAAATAGTCATTGAAGAGAAAATGAAACCATTCTCAAATTCTGTGGTTAATTCTGAACTTCCACAATGTGCAAAATGAGTTTGAAGGTCTAATCTTGTTTATTGCAGCAGAAAAAAGTACCTATCTATTGCCTTAGGATTTGCTCATTAGTGTCCTCTGATGACTTAATGTGTGGATTCATTTTAGGAACACAATATGTTTTGAAAGAAAACACCTCTTACATTATCCTATTTTTTTTTTTTAATGATAAAAAAGAAAATAGTGAAGTTGTAGTACAGTTGTAATCCAAATAAACTTCAGGTAGAAATTACTTCAGAAGTATATACTTGCTTGAGAGGGGGTAAGTGTCTTTCAGGGATATTAATATTGCAAAGAATTAAATATGTATTTTTCAGGTCCTTAATCTCTTTATAAGTCTTCAGAACAATTCTTTGTGCATAGCATATTATTTGATTTAAATACATTTTGTGATTTTGTTGTTAGAAAAACATTTGGACAGTAATTTACGTAGCATACACAGTTTCTTAGTGTTCTCTGTTATGAAATCAGATAATCGTAGACTATCAAAGTTGCTATGTTTTTAAAAATTGCTTACTGATAAATGGAAATAATGTGATAATTCACTCACTGTTAGTTTTATTTGAATTGCTCTTTTCTTCTGTTTGAAGTATTTGTTGCAAACCCCTTTGTATCATTCTGTGGAACTGATCTTTGAGGAGTACTTCTCAAGTTTATAATTTCAGTATAAAACAAAATTGGCTTTTAAAAGAAAATATGACTCATTAAAAAAAAGCTGCACCCATTTTGCTCAGCGCAGGCTCCTGAGTGTGCATGTGGTAAGAAGCACTTCTCACCCTGTATAAATTACCAAGTATATTGAATGTGTATATATATATTGTTTTTTCTTTTTGAAACTAATATTTTGAGCTTCCTGGATGTGGCTCTTCTAGTACTGAGAAGTGACACTGTTTAACAATTAATTATACAGAAGGCCAACTTACAGGGTTTCAAGGCAGTTGCTATCGTGCTTTCATATAGCACAGCAACTGGAAGATCCTTTTCTAGCATGTTGGGGTTTTTTTGCTAGAAATGAAACAGATGTTTATAGTAGTATGGAAGCAGTACTGTAATGAAGATAATGTGGAATCTTCACTGCTGTTTTTATTCAATCTTTGACCTGTTCTGCTTCCCCCTCCCCCCAGTCAATTGGCTTTTAAATAGTTCCTCACAAAAATCAATGTGGGCAACTGCAGATTGAAATCCTTCTACTTCAGAAATAAACGTGCATTTCAACTAACGTGAATTATTTTTTTCTGTTTTAAGGAACACACAGATAGACAGAGCATGCACTAGGTAATGCTTCCTACTTGATCTGAATCTTAATAATGTATCTTTGTTTTCCTTTTTTCCTTACAGCAACAGCTGGGATGAACATGTCTTTGAGCTGGTTCTTCCAAAAGCTTGTATGGTTGGGCATGTGGACTTCAAATTCGTTTTGAACTCAAACATCACAAACATTCCCCAGATTCAAGTGACTTTACTCAAAAATAAAGCTCCAGGCTTAGGAAAAGTCAATGGTAAGAAAGGACTTGAGGTATCCTTTACAATATTTTTTTTCCTCAAAATCAGTGTTCTCCCTGAGGTATGTTAGAAGACTTGGTTGAAATTATGTAAGTATTTTCATTTTCTACTTACTTCATTTTATTCTGTTTCTCAGGATCTTGTTCACTTTTTTCACTTAACATGTTAGAAGGTAAATTAGGAAAGCAAACTTAATAAACAGTTTCAGAATCTTGATTTTGTGCAGATGAAGAGTACATGGTTCAGAAAGGTTGAACCAAGTTCTTATTCTGTGTTGCTTGAATCCTGTAGTCATTAAACAAACAAACAAAAAAAAAACACCACACACACACAAAATTGCTGTCAATAGTTATTCATACTGGAGGTCAGCAGTTCAAACAATTTACATGTCTTCTCATCTATGATTTGTAAGACCATTCAATTGGAAAAAGGACTGTATTTATGTATTATCAAAATAACATCTTGATGTTCAGTGTGGAAAACAATTATTTTAGCTCATTAAAATTTCAGTACTGGACTCTAATTACTTAGGAGTAATCTTCAGTTGATTGCTAGGAGGAGATACTTGGATGGTCATTCAGATAAATATTCTATAACATTTACTGCAGTTGCAATCTTAATATGAAAAATGTGGAAAGCTGATACATTTTCAATGAAAACTACCGCTTCTGTTTTTTGTGAACCTGAAGCAATGCGTATAAATTATGCTGTTTTTTTATTCTCCAGAAGCAGCAGTAGATAGACAGATCGCATTTCCTCTATCTCCAGCTCATAATGTTGAAACAGAGAGAAATGGAAAGCCAGGACTGGTTGAATTCAGTGAAGAAATGCAGTATATGGATGTAGAGGAACCACAATGTAAGTTTCAGTTAACCTGTTATAGTTTGTTTAAAATGTAAGCTTGCTTTTTTAAGCTTCTGTTTTGAGTATATACTGGAATTTCTCCATTAATATTACTTAGCCATTTGAAACAGTCTCATTTCTTAGTGATGCCTTTCTCATTGCTCTGTTTTACTATATGAGTTAAAAGTCAAAATATGTGGATAAACTGATGACACTGAAGGCTTTTCATGTTTCAAAACAGATTTGTATTTATTTGAATTTAAATACATTTCTAACTTAAACGATTACTGTATACCAGAAATATTTTACTTGGTTTCCTTACCTAGTTCTAAAACAATTGTTTGGAGTCCTTGGCTTTTTTAAGAGATTGCTAACTGCAAACTAGGAAAAATAATAAACAGCTTGTTAAGAGTTCATAACCAGCCACGTTACTTTTCAGCCGTTATCCGACTTGATCTGCCTATTTTTATAGTCACACTATTTATTTATTTTTATGATTTTTTTTTTAACCAGTGCTCTTCCACAGAAGATGCTAGAAAGACTCTACAAGGCAATCAAATTGGATCTAACTGAGGAGAGCTAACTCCTAACAGGAAAAATTAATAGTTGGAGTGATTCAGTCTGAGAACTTAGATTCTTTTTCTTGGTCTGTTCATTAGTCTTCCTTACCTTTTATGTGATCAGCCTTATCTAGGGCATGATTCTAAGACAGATGTTGCACAGGGTAGGGAAGGAGAAATCAAAGGAGAGTTAAAAGAAAAAGTGAAAATATGGTGGAAAGAAAAACTGTTTCATGCTTATGAACCATCAGAAGGATGAGTGGATGATCATTTCAGTATGCTGTGAGACAAACAAATGGGTCAAATTGCTTTTTTTATTTTTTTTTATAAGACTCAGTGAGGGTTGTGGCTCAAAATGCATTGGTTCATCATTTTATTTGTTGTATATCTTGTGGTTCTGAGGTGGCCAGTGTGCATACTGTCATAGAATTACAGAACAGTTTAGGCTGTGAGGGAATCTAAAAGACCATCCAGTTCCATCCCCCTGCTGTGGACAGGGTGGCTACCTGCCCAGAGCCCCATCAAACCTGGCCACAAACACCTCCAGGGAAGGGGGGCTTCAAACCATTACCTCTTGTCCTGTCTCTGCATTTTCTGATGAAGAGCCTCTTGTAAGACCTCTTTAAATACTGGAAGGTAGCTAGCTATAAGGTCTCCCCAGAACCTTCAAATTTATAGGCTAAATAACCACAACTTTCTCAGCCTTTTCTCAAAGGAAAGGGGCACCAGCTGTCTCTGATCATCTCTGTGGCCCTCCTCTGGAACCGCTGTAACACATCTGTTTGTTTTCTGTGTTTGGGCTCTGGAGTTGATGTGAGGCCTCACAGGAGAGGGAGAACCACCTCCTTTATTGTGCTGGCCATGCTTCTTTAGATGCAGCCCAGGGTATGGTTGGCTTTCAGACCCGCAAGGAGACATTGCTGGCTCATGTTGAGCTTTTCACCTGCCAGCACTCCCAAGTCCTTCTCCACAATCGTATTATTGATATAACGGAAAGTGATTTGAAAACTGTCAGTTACCTCTGTTGATTTTGTTGGAGAATGGCTACAAGCGAACCTAAAGTAGCTATCATTTTTTCAGTGTCCAGTTTATGTGTGTTTAGCGATCTCTTTGACACAGTGTATTTTTAACCCCTGCAAATGATCAGATTTTGTGACTTTTAAGATTTCTAGTTCAGATCCGTATTATTCATGTTTTTTAAGGTCTTAGGTTGTGTCCATTTTTGGAGGAACATAAGGAGGATATACTCTGTGGTCCAGTATGGTTGGCCACTGGACTTGATCTGTCAGGACACGCTGGAATGTTGACGCTAACAAGTCCAAAGCTTGTTAAAGGTAAAGCAGTTTACTATGCTATTCACATGAAGTATGCATGTCCAAATTGCATTTTGTACTTTTGTAGTCAGACTTTGGTTTGAACTTATCTTCACATTGACAAATATTGCTATATGTAACACAATATTGAGTTACTATTTCAAACTGATGTTAAAATACTTTAGTTAATGTAGTTGAGCTCTGTTTGTGTACGCTGTATGTCTGAAAGATGCTGTAGCTTGCCCTTGTGACTTATACGTATTCTTCCACCTCTTTCTTTTCTTTTTCTTCACTTCCAGGCATGGCTGGTGGCAAGTACCGTTCATTTTTAATTCATGTTAAAGCAGTGAGTGACAGAGGAACGGAAGAAATCTGCAATGGTGGCATTAGGCCAGTTGTTAGAATACCGTCTCTAAAACCACAGACTAACAAGGGCCATTCCCTTGCTTCATTATTGGCAAAAGTTGCAGCAGGCAAGGTACTGAATAGCCAAAAAAGACATCTGTGTTAAAGTTGTAGAATTGGTATGGTTTAGATCACCAGAAAGCAAAACAGCTGTTAAGAGAATTAAGATCCATGACAAATGACTTTTTTTTACAGAGTTTATGTTGTATTAATGCTTTCGAGAATCAGAGTTGTAGAGTTGTTACTTGAAGGTTCTTTTTTCTATGAAAGTTTAGTTCCTACTGTGAGTGTTTGTTTCTGAAACTTCTGTTTTCATGAGTGATTTTTAGTAGCTGATCAACCTTGTCCTTTTATGAGGATTTGTATGTGAGTGTATTTTACTATTGATTGTTGCAGTCGAAAGATTGGATGATGCGATGTACCTCTTATTGGAAAGAATTGGAATGGTTAGAACATGATAAACTACAAACAATGCTAAATTTGATGCTCGGCATATAAGTAGTCCACTTTAGTACAATACATTAAAATACTTTTTTTAGCTTAAAAAATCTTGACTTTTCCCTGTGCTGTTGCTAACAAGCAGTAAATATTTCAGTGATCATAGTGAGAGATTTTGCTTAGCTGTATGCACTTTGTTCTGAGCAGAGTATATAGATGCAACAATCAAAAACAATGCCATTTCTGAAATCCTTTAATTCCTCTCTCCTCTTCTCCAAACGTCAGGAAAAACCATCTAGCAAAATTGAAGCTGGTAACTCTTCAAGAAAGTCTGATAATCTTAGAGGTTGTGACTTACTTCAAGAAGTCTCTGTAACAATTCGAAGATTTAAAAAAACTTCAATTTCAAAGGAAAGGTTAGTAGATGTTTTATAATTACAAGAAATACTGGTTTCAGTTAGAGCCCTCATGAAGTACTTCGTCAAAATGTCGCAGCATAAATCACGTTCTGAAGTTGGCACTTCATAAATATGTTTTATATGAGAAGTCCAGTAAGTCATTTATTTTGAGGGCATTGTGCTGTGCAAATTGTGGTAGAAAAACATGTAATCCTTAATGCATGCAGCTATGTTCTATGTGATTATTTGCCCTACTTGTAAAGAGAAATAGCAGTTTTTCTTGATAATTTAGATAAATTGTTCAGTCGGACATTTAAAAAGGTATTTTTTCCATTTTATTTTTACCTGTTTGCTTGTTTATTTAAGTACAAAACTTATTATTTGTCAAAAAGTACAGAATCAAATTTGGTTATCAAATTATTACTCAAATATGAGGTCAAGTCTCCGTGGATTGGTACTACAAATGTAATGCTATATAAATAATAAAGTATTTAATCTGTATTGCCAACTGCCTCACCACAGTGGTGGCACTGAGTGTAATAGGCTGGAATGTAATCAAAGAGGCTGCAAGGGCAAGAAGTAAACATAACACAGATGATATTTTTGGACTCAGTTGATGAGCGTTTATTGGGGAAGATGGTCAATGAAAATGCAAGAAAAGATGCAACCCTTAAGTTGGTCCTGTATGGGATGGAGGATCTGTTTCAAAACTTAGTCATTTGATAACAGCAGCTGCAGTACACTGGAATATGTATTTGGAGGAGCATCCTTGGAGGAGCAATGACAGTTTAAAAAGTCATCCATAGTGGTACTTGTTGTAAAGAAAGAGTACAGCCTTCACTGAGACTTGTTGAAAAGAAGATTTAAAGGGCACCTGAGAAAACTTAAGTTCCTTGAGCCAGCAGTTAGAACTGCTGAAGAACATGATAGCGAAAGCATGAGGCCAGGCTGCTAAAGACAACTGTTCCTTTATTTTCTGTTGTAAACAAAAAGATAAATTAATTGAAGTAAGAAGATTTTTTATCAAAATGTGGATGTCCCATCCTGAAGGAAATAACAGAAGGATTCAGAATGTGTGTTTACATTAAAATTAGCAAAAACAAAAAGTATTTGAATAATGAGGAGCAAAATTAAGTAATAGTCATAATTTTACTTTAAGTATCTGGGGCAGAAATCTTGTCACTTGGACTGTTTGGTCAGTTGATGATCAGATAAAGACAAAGCATTCAGAACAAAGAATGAATTTTCTACGTCAGTGTTTATAGTGGAGGATAGAAAGAATTGAATTTCTAGCATGAGTGATGTTTTAGAAGACCAATCTAAAATGTAATTAATTGTATGATAGGCTACAGATCAAACTGACAAAGTAAACAGTAGTATTGTTTAGGACTGGTTTGTGTTCACCAAAGAATTTCTGGAGTCCTCCAGGATGAAAGAAATGAATTTCTAGTGGAAGTGAAGTTTCATGCTGCAAAATGCTTCAGAACATAAGGACAGGCATATGGTAATAAAGAATGGCTCTGAAAATGGTTCAAGGTGACCACGGAGTCGTAAGCCTGTTGATATTACTGATCTTCCAGCACAAAATTGTTTTTGAGCCTCTGGTGATGGCTTTTTGTCTACAAAGTAAGAGAGGGTCCTGAATAAATTAGCAGCAGGTTCTTTAATGTGCTGGAAGTAGATACGTGCATGTAGTTGTGAAAGAATGTTGTAGACAATTAAAGTTTGCTTAGGTTTACAACTTAATAAATGAGTTAATACAGGGGGAGAAAAAATAAAGTTTATTAAATATACAGCAATTGAGCAGAAAATAGAAATATTGGGAATCGTAGAATCACCAAGTTTAAAAAAAATGTCCAAAATCATCTAGTCCAACCATTCACATATCACCAATATGTCCTACTAAACCATGTCCCTTATCATCTAAACGTTTAGGGAAGATGTCTTATATGCATGTGCTGCTTTAACTGTCATCTAGGCATTTATTTTTTTCTTAAGGCACGTTACAAAACTAGAAGGAGAATAGGAGAGTGACCATGCTGAATAATTGGGTTTTTTTATCTCCACCTTTCCCCAGAGTTCAGCGGTGTGCCATGTTACAGTTTTCAGAGTTCCATGAGAAACTGCTCACTACTCTTTGCAAAAAGACAGATGATGATCTGACCACCGAACATGCTCAGAGCCTTGTGCTAGACACGCTTTGTTGGCTAGCAGGAGTATATTCAAACGGACCTGGCAGGTAAGAGAGAATTTGTGTTTAAACTAGTGTAGCTGTTTGTCAGTATCATCTCTATTAGAACAATTTTATATGATTATCTAAGGCATGCACCTTGTTTTTACAGCTCGAAGGAAGGAAGCGACAGCTTGCTTTCCAAAACACGCAGATGTGTCTCTGATATCATACGTGTTTGTTTCTTTGAAGCTGGGCGGAGCATAGCTCACAAATGTGCGCGGTTTCTTGCACTGTGCATCAGGTGAGTGCAGTTCTACTTGAGGTACAGATGCTTTGTAAAGGTGTATTTGGGTGTTCTGCATGCAATCTGAATTGTGTATGTAGGGTTTGGTTATTGTTTACATTTTATGAACAAGTTGATCTAGAACTTCTGTTGAGGAAAAATATGTTAGGAAATGACTGTGAAGGACATCCAGCTTTCTTCTTCATCTTCTGGAGGAGATCTCATGTTTCCTTTTTACTTTGTTAAACCTTAAAGTGTCTGGCTGTGTGTTTCTTTGTAGCAATGGCAGGTGTGACCCAAGTCAGCAGGGTTTTGGATCAGTTCTCCTAAAAGCTTTACTTGACAATATGCCTCTTCTACCTGCTGCTGCAACAGGTGGTATGTATACAATGTTTATTGTCATGCAAAAACACAGTACCTTTGTTTGTCATGTTTTGTTGGACTGTCTTGTAGAATAGGAATTCCATAATTGTTAGTACTGACTGCTTCTTGGTGTGATCTGGTCCAGTGATGGATGGTAGAAATTTAAGCAAATTACCTTCCTTACAATGCTGAGGCAATAAAGTTTTTAGGAGACCTCATATAGGTTTTGCATGAGTTTTTGAAGGTGTTCAGCAGTTACAGGTTCTTTCGACATAAGTGAGGGTCCGTATTGTCTCTTATTTTTGAAAATTAGTTAATTTATTAGTTCCGAGGAGTCTGGCAAGCCAAGCAATGTCCAGTTAGAGTAACTCACTTCTGTTACTTTTGAAACAAAAGAAAATTTTGAACTAAATTAAATTCTGCACTACAGATGAGAATGAGTGTTGGTCTCTTAGTACCTTATTGCCTGATAGAATAGGGAGGTGACTTTAAGCACTACACTCATATTTGGGTTAGTGAGGCCTGTTTTGTGTTTTTCACAGTATGATGCTTAATTGCATCTTGCTTGGCATCACCAAGGGATTTTGAAGGAAAATTACTTTTCAGTGCAAAATGCTTGCTGTGTTAATAAGGTTAAAACATTTAACACACTGCTGCAGAGGATATTGAATGCACAGGGGAGGGAAGAGGAAAGGAGAGAGCTAAGAATTCTGTTTTCACACAGAACGAGTGCACTGTGCTTCCAAAATTGTCTGTATGGAGAAGTACCTGCAGCAAATACAGAATAAAGAGGCAGCAGCCAAAAACAGGATAAAAGGAAGGAGCTGAATCTGAAATGAGAGTTGAGGAGGAGGAATTGGAACCTTTAACCTAGCATTTTGGAGTGGCAAGAGCATTTTGGTTGTGTTTAGTGAAAGCAGAGTGCGGAAGTAATGAAAGAAGTATGTGCAAAATTTTGTCTTTGGAGCCTTAGTTTATTTCATCATGAACTAGCCAGTAAGAGAAGTATTTGTGGAAGCATGATTACAGAATGATTCTACGCTAAAGCTATGTCCTCTTGCTCATTCCCTCTGCCCCTCAAAAAAAACACCCAAAAAACATTGGTAGATTAGGGGAGAATATTTCCCGGGTTGTATTCATTAGTTCATTTATTGGAGGGCCACAAAGGTAATCAGAGGGCTGGAGCACCTCTCCTGTGAAGACAGACTGAAGGAGCTGGGCTTGTTCAGTCTGGAGAAGAGAAGGCCGAGGGGAGACCTCATTAAAACTTTCCAGTATTTAAAGGGAGATTATAAACAGGAGAGAAATCTAGCTTTTGCACGGGTAGATACTGATAGAACAAGGGGGAGTAGTTCTAAATCTTTTAGTTTAAATTAAATGTCAGGGGTAAGTTTTTAACTGAGAGTGTGGTGAGGTGCTGGAACAGGTTGCCCAGAGAGGTTGAGTGCCCTGTCCCTGGAGCTGTTCAAGGCCAGGTTGTCTGGGGCTTTGGGCAGCCTGATCTAGTACTTGACCTAGCAGTTGGCAACTCTGCCTGTGGCATGAGGGTTGGAAATCAGTGATCCTTGAGGTTCCTTCCCACTTGAGCTGTTCGTGTGTGTCATGATTTATCACTTCCATCAATTATATGAATAGTATAGACTTCCTGAGTGAAATATTCACATGATATTTCATTTGGAATTAATTTTATTTTATATTTTTAATGCAGGATCAGTGTATTGGTATTTTGTATTGCTGAATTATGTAAAGGATGAAGATTTGGCAGGCTGTAGTACAGCTTGTGCATCATTGCTAACTGCTGTGTCCCGACAGCTGCAGGATCGTCTGACACCTATGGAAGCATTACTACAAACAAGGTACTAAGAGTAGTAGTTGTTGTAAATTTAAATACAAAAATGCAAACTGTCTGATGCTACCCTTTGGTGTTCTGAAAATTGTTGGCTGTTTAAAATAAAATCCATTTTGCAGTATTTGAGCAAGGTTTAATATGATATAGCTCTGAGAAATTGTTGCAAAGGTAAAGGTGAATCGATCTGTTTTGATTACTATCCTGCCATTTACAGCACGCTTCAGGTCAGCGAGTGTGTAAATTATGTTTGAAGTTGTGCCATCCTTAAATAGTATTTAAGTTATCTAGTGTAAGGATTAACAAAGCATCATCTCTTTTGAGTATGGGAGGGAATGCAAAATACTTATTGTTTTTGTTCTGCATAATGCCTTATGAAATTGTAGACTGTCTGCGAGCTGACTGTGTGTTTAAAGCATTGCTACTGAATGTCACGTTCTAAGTGTAAACGTTGGAGTAATTCGCTGGTAGTACGCATTCTTATTCTAAATTACACAGCAGGATAGTTTCTGGCTATAATTTTCTGTCTTTTAGATATTGAACCAATTGTCTGTGTTAACTTTGGATTTACCTGCTGTATCTAAAGGAGATCTCTGGTGATTCTGTTTTGCAGCAGCTTCCAAGGCCATATTATGAACATAGGAGCATGCTGCTGTTATACAGCTTTCCCAGTCTGCTTTTCTAATCTTGCTTTGCCTAGTAGCATTTCCCTTTTTCTTCTGACTTCAGCTGGAAGAACAAGCTGAATTGGAATTTGTTTTGTTATTTTTGAAAACAGTACTTCCTTCTAATTCACTTCAGATAAATGTCTAATTCACTGTGTGCAGACATGCATATTGCTCTAATTGTTTCAGGTTTACAGTTCTAGTTTTCATATCTGAGTGTGGTTATGTGTCATATTTCCAGGGCAGTGTTAAATCTCCAAAACTACATAGCAAAACTACGTAGTTCCTTAATTAGCAACATAAGCTGTTTGAATATGTCTCTTAAGTGATTTTAGTCAAATAGTAGCAAATGGTAATTTTTGAGATAAATCAGTTGATTGAAGAGTGTGGTTTGAAGTATAACAAATCCTACATGTAATATTTGCCCTTTTTCTCTAAATAAGTTTGTGTTAATTCTTACTGTTTGAATACTGCTATTTGTCTCACTCTGTTTGCAGATATGGATTATACAGTTCACCTTTTGATCCAGTTCTCTTTGATTTGGAAATAAGTGGCTCCTCTTGTAAAAATGTATACAACAGCAGCATTGGTGTTCAATCAGATGAAATTGATTTGTCTGATGTTCTGTCAGGTACATATGTTTAACAGTAATCTATTACAGAAAAATTGGTAATTCTCTTTACTGTGCTGATTTTCTTAGTTAAGATGGGGTTTTATACTGTCCATATGTTTTATAGTTGTATGCAATGAAGTTCAAGAGATTCTCTTGTTTCGTGAGATCTCCTACAATTCCTGTGAGCTGTAAGGAAAGATGAAAGTCTTTTTCTTATCGTGTAAAGGATCAAAGAGAAGGCTAGATATTAACCAGAGAGGCTGACACCATTCACCGTGTCAGAGTCATCAAGGAAATCATTTGTCACTTCAATTTAGCAGCTTGTCTGAGGTATCTGTTTATTATTCATTCAAACTTGCAGCAGTCTCCAAGGCAGAGAAACATAAACGGATTGTTCAAAACTCAAGAAGCTGCCAGCTGATTCTCTTTAATTAAATATTACAGATCTCATGAGATTTTGTTGTTGTTGTTTCAGAGACACTAAAAAATACCTTAAGTATTTTTGTTTCTGTCATCTCAGGTCATTTCATAAGGGGAAATGTTAGGCTTTGGAATACCCTGAGAAGAACACGTTTACCTCTCAGGAAATTGTTTTCATGGGAAACGTATTTCATAAATCACAGTTACTATTTTTCTTTTCTTGGTTGCTTTTGTACACCATCTTTCCAATAATGGTTAATTGTATTGAATAAAAGCCTCGATTTTATACAGATTTGGTGCATGATCTTTGTCAGTCTGCTATTGTCCTGTCTTTCTTTCCAGGTACATCAATGCATTTCTGCAGCTTTCTGATATGATAGAGTAAAGCATCTGCATATAATTTTTCTGGAATTAAGGAAGTTAAATTTTGCATTGTGCTTTTGTGTGTGATATTTTTGCGTTTGATATTTTCACTTAAGATGCTCTGTTCAGATTTGGCAGCATTGTCCATTTTAAAATATGCTCCCATCTATAAGTGTTGCAGATATGATAGAGTTAAGGTGTTTGTTCTATAACATAAAGCTATAAAATATTAAAATTATTAAATTCAGCTGTTCCTTTCAACTCTTTGGAACTTGCAGTGTTGTAGTCAAGAGATTATTAGATGATGGAGCAAATACTTATTTCTCTTTCAGGAAATGGGAAAATCAGCAGCTGTGCAGCTGCTGAAGGAAGTTTTACATCTCTTACCGGGCTTTTGGAAGTTGAACCTCTGCACTTTACATGTGTTTCAACAAGTGATGGAACTAGAATAGAAAGGGACGATGCAAGTACGTTTACTGGTATATACAATTTTTCATTTTTTCTACTTAGCGTAATTCTACAGTATGAGATCTTTAACTGGACTTAATGAGCAGCTGTTTCACAAATTGTGGTTTTTAAATGTGTTTTTTTTTTTAAAATAACTACTGTACATCAGTTTATTCTTAGAGTTTAGCAAGCTGTATTTCATATTTGTTAATTGGAATGAATTTGCTTCTGTATGTGAGCGTAACGTAAAAATTTGCATGTATGCCTTGCAGCCTGACGTGGCAAAAGCATTCGAAGCATTTAGGAGGATCTTCTGTAATGAAAATGCTGCATGTACACTGTGCACAGTCTAGTTGCATATACTTTGCAATTCAGTATCATGTTACTTTGTAAGAACTCAATTAAAAAAAACTTATTTTGTTTTTACGTTGCTTTTAATAATGATTAAGGAATTCAAGATGTTTGTTATCATTTCTGTTCTACATACATGATTTTGGTTTTGTTTGTTTGTTGTTTGTTCCATGCCAGTGAGTACTTTTGGGGTTACCCCAGCAGTTGGTGGTCTCTCATCTGGAACGGTTGGGGAAGCCTCGACAGCACTGAGTTCAGCAGCCCAGGTAGCTTTGCAGTCACTCTCTCATGCAATGGCCTCAGCTGAGCAACAGCTCCAGGTGCTGCAAGAGAAACAGCAGCAGCTTTTGAAGCTTCAGCAACAGGTTGGAGGCTATTTGGATATTTTTTAATGCTGTCTCTAAACTTCAGAAGCTGAAGAAAGTAATTGCAGAGCTGGTCACTTTTCCGTTGTTTTTTGTGTTGTTTTTTTTTTTCTTTTTTCCTTCTTTTTCTTTTTTCCATAGTGCTTTTGAGGGAGGAACGGACTGAGGATTCCCTCTCATTAAGCAAAATACTGAGTTTCTTCCTGCTGTTTTGGTCTTCAGACTTGTTTTTTGTATATTTTGAGAGTGGGGAATTTATTATCAAGACTAAATATTAATACATAGGATCATCAATCTGTGAAATTAAGAAAGCCCACTGAAATGAAAGGCGTTGTTGCAGGTGTGGGGAAGTACCAGTGATAAAGCTATTATCAGAATGCAGTTTGTGTTGACACTGTGACTCTGCTCTGTTGTTCAGTTCTGGGTTTTTTTAATTATTTTTCTTGATCACTCAAATTAACTACTCATTTGCTCATATTCTTCAGTAAGGGAGGTCAAACTGAGTACAGTTTCTTTTTTCGTCTTAATAGTAGATAGCTCGCATGCGTATGTGGCAGTTGTGAATTTCTTAAGTCTAGCTTATAATGAAAGCTGAGCTTGTGTTTCAGTACTACGCCTGCGTTCACAAGCAGTAATCTGCGACATATGTTGCTTTAATTTTCCCCACAGAAAGCAAAGCTGGAAGCAAAATTACATCAGACAACAGCAGCGGCAGCAGCGGCAGCATCAGCAGTTGGTCCGGTTCACAACTCTGTGCCTTCTAATCCAGTAGCAGCCCCAGGCTTCTTCATTCATCCTTCAGATGTAATTCCACCCACACCAAAAACAACTCCTCTGTTCATGACTCCTCCTTTGACTCCGCCTAATGAGGCAGTGTCTGCTGTTATCAGTGCAGAGCTTGCTCAGCTTTTCCCTGGTTCAGTCATTGATCCCCCAACAGTTAACCTTGCTGCACATAACAAAAATGCAAGCAAGTCTAGAACGGTAATTATTTTTGTTTTCTTTTTACAGAAATGAAATGATGTTAGTAATATCAGGATCTAATTTGTACTTGAGTGCTAGTAGGTATTTGAATGAGATGTGAAAATTATCACTGAGTTTGGACTGTATAAAAAAAGACTTTATGAAAGCAAATTACAGTTACATACCTCAAATGAATTCTTTAATTTGGAGCTTGTTTAATAGTATAATGAGTTATTTAATAGTTAGAACCTAGTAGTTAATATATTTTGCTGCTGCATGCTCAAATATAAATGGAGTGCAGGTGTTTGGACGTCTTTAAATTGTAAGAGGTTTTCTTAAAGTTTCTTATAAAGTGTAGATGATTACAAATGCATGCACTAATGATTGAATTTTAATTTTGTTTTTCACTTCTTCAGAATCCGCTTGGATCTGGTCTTGCTCTTGCAATATCTCATGCTTCACATTTTCTTCAACCTCCACCTCATCAATCAATTATTATAGAGCGAATGCACTCAGGTAAAACTGAAATTCTAATAATGATGTTCTAATGAATGTTTTCTAGCAAGTTAAATATTTTCTAAGGTCTTCAGTCGGTCGCTTAGCTGCAGTCTTACTTGTCTTTCTAAAGGAAAGAAATTTGAGTTTGCGTTTCCGTTTTTTTCTGGAAGTTTAAGCTAGTGATGTTTACTAAGTTGAAAAATCCTTGGGAGATGCACAGAGGGGATAATGTATGTTGGGTCTTCAGACAGAGCATCAGTTATGAAGTAATGCATAAAAGGCCTAACAGTGTATATTAAGTTGAACCCCCAATTTTCTTTTAGTGAGTGCATGCTAGGTTGAGAGATTCTGAGTCTGTGCCATTATGTTGAACCTCAAATATACACCTTTTTGAACACTATAGAAACAAGATTTGTTGTTTGAGGAGTAACATCTCTTCACTGATTAGCATGCACTGGTATTCTACCTAGGCAATCCTGTGCTTTTCCCATAGGAGCAAGAAGATTTGTGACCTTAGATTTTGGAAGGCCTATATTGCTGACAGATGTATTGATACCCACTTGCGGAGATTTGGCTTCTTTGTCAATTGACATCTGGACTTTAGGAGAAGAAGTGGATGGAAGGCGATTGGTAGTGGCTACTGATATTAGCACACACTCACTGATTTTACATGACTTGTTGCCACCACCAGTTTGCAGATTTATGAAGGTGAGAGGAGATGTACTGCACACTGTTTCTTTTAAACTCTTTATCATCATTAGTATGTGAACTTCCCGTAAGTCTTCTTCAGATCTAACTTTAGTTGACTCTATGCAGTTTTATGAACTCCCTGGATTTATTTTGCCTGTTTTGATACAATTGTACTACAGTACTGCTGTATTCTCTTTCAGATCACTGTTATTGGTCGATATGGTAGTACAAATGCCAGAGCAAAAATTCCATTAGGATTTTATTATGGCCATACCTATATCTTGCCCTTTGAAAACGAGCTGAAGTTAATGCATGATCCCCTCAGAGGAGAAGGTGAAGCTGCAAATCAGCCAGAAATTGACCAGCATTTGGCAATGATGGTTGCACTGCAAGAGGACATACAATGCAGGTTAGAAAAAAATATGCACATTTACTAGTTATTTTAACTTCTAACACTGGAATAATCCTACTGTGTCTTTTTTTCTTCCTGTGATATTCTTCAGATAAAAAAAAAACCTCTACCTTTCCTGTAGAGTTGTTGCAGTGAGTGTCTATACTATCAACATAGGGTGTACTGTATTTATTTTTTTTAATATCTATTTTAACAATGCATTCAGAATGAACTGGAAGTCACCTTTCGGCAAGGCGATTGCCAAATGTATTGCCCCTTATTAATGTCTGTTGAATTGTGCTGGAATGTTTCCTTTTAGGTACAATTTGGCCTGTCATCGGCTAGAAATCCTTCTGCAGAGTATTGACCTACCACCACTCAATAGTGCTAACAATGCCCAGTACTTTTTACGAAAGCCAGACAAGGCAGTGGAAGAAGATAGCAGAGTATTTTCTGCTTACCAGGACTGCATTCAACTACAGCTTCAACTCAATTTGGCTCACCATGCTGTTCAGAGGCTCAAAGTAGCTTTAGGTGCAAGCAGGAAAACGCTGAAGGAACAATCGGATCCAAAAGAGTTGATTCAGATGTCATCAACAGAACAATTGCGCACTATCATTAGATATTTGCTGGATACTTTGCTTAGTTTGCTTCATTCTTCCAATGGTGAGTATTTTTTCATGTTGCAGTGGTTTTGTCATGTTTGTGTAAACAGTTTGCAAGTTTTTCGTTTTCTTGATCTGTATATTCCCCTTATTAAGCTTTGAAATTATATTCTGATAGTTTTACTATGGGTTTAATATTGAGAAACATACAGTGTACAGCTTGACCAATTGCACCAAGGTGACCTAACCACATCCTGCTTCCAAAAAGGATTTAAGAGGATATGTCAAGGTGCTTCCACCTTTTCCCTAATCCTGGTTGCATTTTCCTTCATTCAGATACCCCTCTGAGTCTCCTGGGGGCTAGTTCAATTTGTTTAAGTAACTGAAGACCACCCAGGCAGAAAACTGATGTTGTTTTTATCAGCTTAACAAAGGATCGTGGAGCTGGATTAAACAGTTAGAAGTGGGGGGAGAATGCAAAGATTATTTCTGTGGGGGAGGAATAAAAACATAAAAGCAGTATCTCTACTTAGTTACTGATTTTTAGTACCCAGTAAGGATTTTTATTTCCTAAGCTTAACATTGAAATATTCATTGGAGAATCAAAACAAACAAGCAAACAAAACAAACAAAAAAATCCCAAACAAACCCAACAACAACAAAAAGCCACTAGTAAGTGTGGAATGTTGTTCTCTAAATAGACAGGCCTATCTGTCTTGCAGTTCTCTGTGCTGGTTTGCTCTTAATCGTAATGACAGTTTGATTATGCTTCATGATTTGGTGTTTACCAAATGGCCCGGTCTTTAGGGTTTTCCTGTAAGTTACCATTTCCCTAGATACTGCCCTCTCTTTCTGCTTTCCTTTCCCACATCTATTAGTCTCCTCATCATTATTTTAGAAACTTCTTAGGAACTTTTTCTTCCTGTCATCGAGCCATCCTGGTTGTAATGGTATCATATGCTGCCCTTAAACATAATTGCTTATTCTCTTTTCTTGAAAGGACATTCTGTTCCCGTGGTTCTACAAAGTACTTTTCATGCTCAAGCTTGTGAAGAATTGTTCAAACACCTGTGTATCAGTGGGACTCCAAAAATACGACTGCATACTGGTCTTTTGCTTGTTCAGCTGTGTGGAGGAGAAAGGTGGTGGGGTCAGTTTCTCTCAAATGTACTGCAGGAATTATACAATTCAGAGCAACTTCTGATATTCCCACAAGACAGGTAAAGTCTAAGTCAATATTAATAAATGATCTGTGGATCGCATCTAAATAATTCCACGGTTCATAACTAAACGCATCACTTGACAAAGATGTGACCAAATATTGCATATCTGTCTGTTCTACTGGCACAAAAAATAGTTCCAAAAGCACTGCAAGTGATGAATGTCGGTTTTAAGAGTTTTTTTGCATATGTTTGGTACTTACACCACAATAAGCTGCTGTTTTTCCTTACTTAGAAGTGATTAGGAAGATATTTCTGTCAGTGTTCTTCACATATCTGGATTGATTTCCAGTGTTATAAATTGCCTTATGCTTTATCAGGCTTTAATACACCTTCATCACAGGGCTGCTCTTCTAATGCATTTGGTATTATGAATGAGACTGAAAAGCACAGTTTGCATTTAACACATAAGTCTTCTCCAAAATAAGAGCAAACAAGTGTAGATCTGAATAACAAATGTTAAATGTGTTGGTTCTCATGTTATTTTAATCTAACTTATTTGTTGTTCTATAGCTTTTTGCCTTCTTTGGTCATTTAGATTATCATAAATGGATTAATTCAAGGGTATAATAATACATGGATTTAATTATTAATTCCTGAAACTCGGTATATCACATGGGATAAGAAATCAAACAGGTGAAGTCTTGTTTCAGAAGATGGACAGAGCGGGATGCTCTGCATGTAACTACTGACCTCTTGAGGGTGAAAGAGAAAATGTGTAATCTAAAGTACTGCATTATCCTTTTTGACAGCAGATCTTGAAATCTAGTCTACTTGCTGGGCCAGTGTTGCTTTATCTAGCAATCTGCTGGTATCTCAGTTAAAAGCCTAGGAGACTAGTGATCTGGAAGGGGTATTTCATAATATTACGGAATTTGAAAAGGAAATAAAGTCTTAAATATTTTATTTTATTTTTAGGGTCTTCATGTTACTTTCTTGCATTGGACAGAGATCGCTTAGCAACAGTGGTGTTTTAGAGAGTTTACTTAATCTCCTGGATAACCTTCTGTCACCACTGCAACCTCATTTACCTGTGCACAGAAGAACTGAAGGTAGCCCTCTAACTTGGGAAACTATATTTTCACATTCACCGTATGCTAGAAATTTGAAAGATTAGCTCACAGTTTTTGGTGTATTAAAAGAAGGAATTCCTTTTGTTTATTATATTTCTGAAACACAGATGTCTTTTAAAATGTGCTAAAAATTCTTGTTCTTTAGGTGCTAAGAGGTGTTTTCCCCCAGTAAACATGAACAAAATCTATTTTCAGCTAGGAAGCCCTTTAAAATTTTAGCTGAAAGTGGAAGGAATACCCAAGGTATATATAGCTCTAATGACTCCAGTGAATTACTTCGGATTTTAGCCTTTTGGAAGGAGGTGTCTGGTTTTGCTCGTAAGATCCTTTTTAACTGTCAAGCGTTATAAGTGAAACATGGTCATGAAGACAACTTTGCTAGATGTGTTCTTTTAGTTCCTGGAAGCTACGTGTTGGGATTTTTGTTTTGTTTTGTAACCGCATGGATTTTATATTTTCTTGACCCTAAAAATTACTGAAATTTTATTCTCTAAACTTGATTTTTGAGCATTTTCTTTACTACTCTAAGCTTGAAGAAAATGCTTGATTTTAAAGACACCGAAGTCTAGGCTGCTTCATAGATTATGTACATGTAGCAAAGCATTGCAGGTGATTTGCTACTTAAAATTGTTAGCCTTGTAAAGTTGGTAAATACCAGCTGAGACTCTTTTTCCTTGTCTCCTGTCATAGACAAGCCTCCAGCTGGTGTCAGGCTGTCCTACTTATTGCTTCTTCTTGGTCTGCCATGTACTTTCTCTATCTTGGCCGTATCCTGCTGTAGTCTCTAACTAGTCTGAGGGGAACCCAACCTTACATCTCCTCTACCTCTGTTTGCACTCTCCCCACAGCTGCCAATTCCTTTCATAGCTCTTGCCTTACTAGTTGTCCTCACGGAGGACTTTAGGAAGCAGGAGAAGTAACTGATACTTCAGAGCTTTATTTGCTGGTCTTCCAGCTTACTTCCTCCTGGACAGTACAGGTAAGTACTAGGGCACTATTATGTGTGATGGAAGCCTCAGGTATGACAGAAGAAATGGCTGTTTGAGAACTGTCACGCATAACTAAGAGTGAAAGGGGTAAAAACTTAGTGGGGAAAGAGTCAGAAAACAACAGAAAATGAAAGCAAGAGGTGAGTATTGTGGATTTGTGAAATTTCAGGCAGAGGGAGAAAATGAATAAAGGAAAGATGCTTGGAGGGAGGGAGAAAAGCTGAAAATTCTGATTTTTAAGAGACGGAAGACAAAGAAATATGTTTGTATAAACAGAAATATGAAAAATTATATACTTCACTCTCCAGCAGGTTCCTTCCTTTTTGTTTTGCAAATCAAAACAGTCACAATGCTATTCATTTCTATCCTTGCAGTTTAGTCTACAGCTCCTGCAGAGGTGATGGAGAGGCTGTTCCTCTGCCTACTTCAAGTGGGCTGCTTTCAGCCAGCATGGGGGAGAAGACTAGAGTGAATAGTCAGGGCTTCCATCCGATTGCTTTGGCTACCAGCAACAAGATGTGATTTTGGACATGGTGTTTTTAAGCCTTAGTGTTCTTGTTTGAGCTGAAATGAATAGTGATTTGATTTGACTACAGCTTAATTCAGGATCAGTGCTTGAAAAGCGTTGCGTGGCTAAATACAGCTCAACACTGTGCCCAGATACGAAAATGTGTATATAACCTATAGTATTGCTAAGTTTGTGCTGTTTATATTATATAAGAGTGCAATTTGCATAGTAACTGTGATTCAGTGGTCATTAATCGCAAGGTTTCTGATTTTTATTGTGTACTCATGAGTTCATTTTAGAACTGTTCATTTAGATTTATTTACTTATACAAAGATTTTCTTGCATGGTTTGTAAGATGCATTTTATTTCTGCCTGTATTGCATTTAGAGTGAGACTGAAATATGTGATAGCAAGCCATTAGTGCCACCAGCATGGTTCATCTAGTCTGAATTCAGTCTTGGCTTTTCTGATTGTGGTTTGAATGGCTTTGTGAAAACACATTTTAAAGGAGTGAAAATGAAGCTGTGTGAGTGCAGAGTTATAATGGCCTTGTAAGAGCCCTTGGTGACAGAGGAATTTCAAGCTTTGGAGTTAGACATCTGACTTCTGTGCTTTAATGCAAGCAGCTGTCATTCTGTGTTTAATATTTAGGAAACTTCAGCATAGAATTTTAGACTTTTTTTTTCTTTTTAATCCCGCTTAATTTCTGCCATAAACAGTTGAGTGAAGCTTTTCACTTCTGACTTTATCAGCTTAAGAGAAATGGGACATTAATGGGACAGTTAGTGCCTAACTGCTACACCAAATATTCGATTTCTTGTCACACTTATAAGTGCTTAGACTATTGTCTCATTGGGGGAAGAAAAAAAAAAAAGAAAAAGAGAAACAAAAGACATCCTTGTAAACTAGTGAAATGTGTGCCATATAGTTCCTATTATGATTTTTTTTTTTAAATTATTTTGTTACAGTTTCCAAACTATTAAGGCACTCAAATCTTTCTTTTTAAGGAGTGTTAGATATTCCCATGATCAGCTGGGTTGTAATGCTGGTATCCAGGCTACTGGATTATGTAGCTACTGTTGAAGATGAAGCAGCCACAGCCAAGAAACCTCTGAATGGAAAAGAGAGGGAACGTTTTTTGACAGGTGTGCAATACTAATTTTTAATTACATAATGAAGCTTGCTTCTGTGGGTGTTTGTTTTGGAGCTGTTCATGTACTTAAAATATATCTTTGACTCATTTGAAAAGTGAGATTTTTAAATGAGTTGTTGTGATCATTTTTATTTGCACTGTTGTCTGCTTCTTTACTTCCTTTGTGGTTTTTTTTCAGAAATGACTGTTGTTTTTTTTTAAGTAATAAATGTAAACTTGATTTTATTTTGTAAAATGTCATTATATTATCCTGTAACTCCTAGACCAGTCAACTGAGAGTCTACCATGTTGAGACAAAATGTTTGCATTGTGAAAAAATACAATAGTATGGCTTCATGCCTGTTTCGTTATTTGCTGCTGTATATGTATTCAGTACATTTCAGTTCATTTTTTAATGCTACTTTATTTTTAAGTGGAATAGCTCTTTTCTTTGAACAGCTTTTCTGAAAATGAAAGATGGAAAGCTTTTTCCTTCTTTTTTTTTTTTTTTTTTTTTTAACCAAGGCTCTTCAGTTATTTTGATCGAGTTAGAACAATCATTCTTACCTCCTTATGTTTTAAAAGTAGTAAGAACAAGCATTTGAAAATTGCGCAGAAATATTACCATCAGCCTTTCACTAAGAGTATTGTATTTTGCTCATTTCCTTAATATTTCCTTAATATTAGTTGCTAACCCTTGCCATATGAATGTTTTTCTTTGCAGTTAAATGAAGCTTAATATGACTAATACCTACTTGTTTTTCTTCTCTGTTTCCATTAGGAAACCAATGGAGTTTTATAAATAATAGCCTTCACACTCAGAGTTTGAGCAGATCTACTAAAGGCAACAGTAGCCTAGATAGACTGTATTCCCGAAAGATCAGAAAACAGCTTGTTCATCATAAACAGGTGACTTCTGACACAGTAGTGGCTATTTTAACAGAAGATACTGTATAGCGTATTTCATTTCTTGAGCGAACAGCTTTGGCCTTGGGACTCATTCAGCTTTGCTTTTGTGTAGTCTAATTCTGTAGCTGCGGGATGGCTGTTTTCTTTGACATTTGTCTCAAAGTACGGGTCATGGCTTCTGTTGGAAGAACAAACGTTGGAATGTTCTGTTGAGCTCTTTGACCCACATAGGGTAATAATAAAATTTACTTTCTATGTAAATCTGAGTATATCAGGGTGCATGCTCCTAAGCTGTTACTTAACAGTAGGTAATTCTTCAGATATGAAATTTTCATTTCTAAATACAACAATGTGATTTTTGTGACCCTGAGCATGAATGTCTTGAGCTTTAAAAAATACTGATTTTTTTTTTTTTTTTTTTCTTAAACTTTGTCTGTTTGGAGACTGGTGGCCCCTGAAGGTCTCAGTTAAAGCTGTTAATACAACTATATTTAAAAAGCTCGGGTTACAGGTTGAACTGAAGCTTGATATCATATGAAAATACGGATCCTTTTAACATCTTATTGCTTAGATTTTCATTTTTTTCCTATTAACATTTTCTTTTAGCAACTTAACTTATTAAAAGCAAAGCAGAAGGCTTTGGTGGAACAGATGGAAAAAGAGAAAATACAAAGCAACAAAGGATCATCATACAAACTTTTAGTAGAACAGGCAAAACTAAAGCAGGCTACTTCCAAGGTATGATGCTCTGAAATTGTAATTGATTTCTTGTTCTATGCATGAAAAGAGCTGTTCCTGCAAAGCAGTGTTTGTCCAATGTTGAATGAACTTTAATGTTTTTCATCATGGCTGCTATCAAGGATTCTTTGATGCTGAGTACAGCAGCCATCTGGAAATTTCTCACACAGGGATAATTGGTTTACCGTTCAACATTTTGACTGGTAATCCTGTAGCTTTAGGAATGCTAGTCATATCATTGAACAGTGGGTAACACATATGGATAGAAATTTGAAATAACATTTTATATGCCTGCTTGTTACGTATTGTACTCCTCTGAATGCAGTCCTGGTTGAGTAAGAAGAAAATAACCATGCATCTGAGCAGCTGCCCAGACTAAGAAATATAACTTCCTAAAAGTATAGTGTAAATTATGGCATATTGCAATAAGCCCTGGAATACTGAAAGTGAATGTGATAGTAAAGGAATTAACTTCGTTATGAGGTAAGATGCTAAAATATAGAGATCTCTCAAGTTGGTGATGTGGACTTTTAAGAAAAGTACACACACACAAACAAAAAAAAATTAGCTACCAAAATTAAGCATCTCTTTATATTATTCCTGTTTAGTTCCAGTTGTATTGATGTAAATTATTAATATGTTTGTATGACTGGGTGTAGGATTGTGAAACAAGATTATGGAATATTGGACTTCAGAGACATTCTGAAGAAAAATTTTAAAACAATTTCCAGTAACTACAAAAAAAGGAACCTAGAAGTTTAAAAACTAGCCTAAAAAAATAAAGCCGTATGTTTTCACCAACTCTGCTTGTCACGAGCTGTTCTTTCCTGCGCTATCCTCTGCTTTATTCCAGCACGTTGTATTGGAGGACTGTTACAACAGGTCTGCTTCAGCATTGGCCCCCTTGAGACATCTTTTAATGATTCACTGGCATAAATATGCTGTCTAGCTATTTAAGTTTCACTTTATAGCAGCCATGTTGCATCCAAAATTGCATGTTGAACTAAAAATTTTATATTGAAATATCTTAACATCTAGTTATGGTATTATTGTACATTGGGTAGTTGAATTTCATGTGGTTTTTACTGCTTCACCTACTAATCACTTCCAGTTATGACAAACTGTGTGTAACCTAAAATATTTATTGCATTTTGGAGGAAGCTGAAACCTGTTGTTTTAGTAATTAGTTCTTCGGTCTGTTTCAGTATCTAGAAGATGTGAGATTTTAAGAGGCTTTTGTGTTACGTAATTTTAGACTCCTTTTGTAGCTGATACAATGAGCTGAACTGCTAAATGAGTGCCATTGGTGAATGGTGGGATTATTAAAAGCACATTCTTTCCTCCACTGAATTGGTAGCACCTATATAAAAAAAAAAAAGTATGTAGTTTAAAGCCCTGATCAAATTTTTGATTAATTTAGTTTATAGTGTTTAATGGATGCTTCATAACCTGTTAAGTATTATGAATGTTGGATGTTGTTGAGGATTCTTCTAATGTGATGAACTGAAAGTAAGCAGTCTTATTTTAAGGGTAAATTTCAATATTTCTGTCTGCAGTTCACTTCATGCTAACAATAGTTTTATATGCAGGTGGTGGAAATGAGAAAGAAGCTTGTGAAATACATATCCATGATATGTTTTATGGCAAACATTAAGACTTAAATGGCACTTGTGCGGAACTGAATAACTTGGTTATTACTCAGTCACCTGAGACAATATGCTGCCAAAATAAATTTCTGCCAGTAAAGCCTTAATTCCATTCCAGATTCTCATATACTCCTAGACTCTACTGTTATTGCTGCCTCAGATTCTTGCTTGGAAGAGATCCAGAGCTTAATCTTAAAATATGTAACTGTTGTTTCAACTTTAATTTCTACAGCACTTCAAGGATTTAATACGTTTACGTCGAACTGCAGAATGGCCTCGTTCTACTTTGGATACAGAAGTATCAACAACAAAGGAAACTCCAGAAATTGAGCCACTTCCCTTTACGCTGGCACATGAACGTTGTATTTCTGTAGTGCAGAAGCTGGCACTCTTCCTTTTGTCTATGGACTTCACTTGTCATGCAGATTTACTTCTGTTTGTTTGTAAGGTAAACAGAATATGAAATGCCATTCTATATTTGCAAAGGATACCACATTAGATTAATTTTCTATTACTTCTTTCTGATTGATTGATGGTAAAAGTTAGCTGTAACGTTATCATAATATTTGGTGAGGTAGGTTTTTTTCATCTGTCACCTTTTCTGTAACTGACGATATGATGGCTTCAAAATCATCTAGAGAGTAACTTCAAAAAATCCTCTTGTGTAAGTACATTTGCAGAGTTCTAACATTTAACGTAGTAAAAATACCTGTTTTTTTGGTAACAGAAATCTAATGTTCATGGAAATGAAAGCTATTACATATCTTCGTGGTATTAAACATGAATAAGCGGGAAGAACTTGACTGTTTTGCTATCACTATATTAAATAGCTGAAGGTCTTTTCCATTAGCTTGAATGCAAGATTCTGAGTCACTGTAGCAGTTTGCTTCATTGATAGCTGTAGGAGTTTTTCTGTATAGTTTTGGGGACTGTTTGTTCATTTTGCATAAAGATATCTGGTAGAATATGCTTACAACTTTTGAGTTCAGCTGCAGAAATGTGTGATTTCTGGAGGATCCATGAAAATATTTATTGTAATTACCATTACGCATATTAATTTAGTTTTTACTATAAAGGGGATCTTTAAGGGAAACTGATTATGTATTACATGTATTTCCTAATTGTTTCTTGATAATTCCCGAGGGTTTTCTGGATCTGTATAATCTGAGATATAGATCAGGTTGCCCAGGGCCCCATCCACCTTGGCCTTGAACAGTTATTGGGATGGGGCATCCTCCTGTTCTGGTGCCTCACCATCCTCATACTGAACAGTTTCTTCCTTCAATCTGATCTAAATGTACCCTGTTTTAGTTTAAAACCATTTCCCGTAGTATTTCTGATAACTCTGTTTGGTATACAAACTGTTGTATCTTTGACCATCACCTTTACCAAGAACTTGTAAGCTTTTTTTCTTGAAACTTGTGTCTGTAATTAGATAAATGCTACTTAAAAGTGAAAACTTCTCTTAATCTGTAGTTATTTCAGACCACCAGATAACTTTGCATGGTTGATTACAACATCCTGAATTTAATACCAGCATGGTATTAAATTTGGACTCTATAACAAGGCAATTGCTGCTTGATTTACTTTTGGTGCATACTTCCTTTTTGGATATATTTGATCCAATAAATTTGGACTTTTTTTCTTTTTGAATAAAATACTGTGGACTCTCCAAAGGTTGTGTGTATAGGATTTTCCTTTCTAAAGACGGTTTTATTGTGCTATATAGTGTGCGCTTCAGAACTGTTGTCGTGCAGGTATGAGTATTTATTCTGTTGTCATGCAGGTATGAGTATTTATAGTTGATCCATAACCTTAATATGGATAATCTTAAACATGCTTGAGAAATGGAAGTAGCACTCCAATTTGGTTTTTCATTCCAAAATTACTCAGCCTTTGAAGGCTGAGCAGGGAATTTCTAAGGTGTTTGGAGATATTTTTGTCACTTTACATTGCTGTAAAAACATTTCTGATCGCAATTCCCTAAGACTTTTTTTTTATTTTTATTTTTTTAAAGTTCTTGAACTAAACTGAGGGAAAATGAGGACCACAGTGTTTTCCTCTGAGCCAGAAATGATAGGCACTTTCACTGATAGAGAGTGAAAATCTCTAGTAATAAAGTGGACAGGTAAATTTCATGGTTGAATTGTGTTTCCGCATCATTTTTGGGAAAGCTGATGTATGAGTAGTCAGTTTTTAGGTGTAGGAATATTAAAAATTTAGTCTTAATTTTGATGACTTAATGCTTTTCAGAGGGAAGAGTGGGTGAGATTCAATACAATTATATTTTTCTATCTTTTTTAGGTTCTTGCTAGAATTGCAAATGCTACAAGACCAACGATTCATTTATGTGAGATTGTAAATGAAACTCAGTTGGAAAGATTGTTGCTCCTTCTTGTTGGAACTGACTTTAACAGAGGAGACATCTCTTGGGGAGGAGCGTGGGCTCAGTATTCTCTGACTTGTATGCTGCAAGATATTCTGGCAGGTTTGTTTTAAGTTCATAGCCTTCAGACTCTAGCTTGCGCTAAAAACTTGTTTTCTTCAGGGTTTTTGAGTTGTTGTCATTTTAAAATCTGCTGACTGTTGGAAAAAAAAACAACTCATATACTTCACAAGCAAATAGAGATTGGATTGCAATAAGTGCATTAAAATATTTTATATTAATTAATGAAATCCTGAGTAAGGATTCCTTCTGTACTGAAAAGTCCAGTGTATGTATATGATCCCAATTATTTGAAAAAAAATTCAGAACTCCTCCCTTCAGAAAAAGTGAGCACTTTAAGAATCTGGAGTTAGGTGGAAAAAAGCCAGTTGGCCCAGAAACTGAGATGTTCAGTTGTAACTGGAATGAAATTTGAAATGAAGTTGTCTGCTTGATGCCACGTATAGGAGAATTGCTGGCACCTATAGCAGCTGAAGCTATGGAAGAAGGTGCTTTGGGAGAAGATGCTGGCGCTTCGGCTGGGGATTCTGATGACTCTCTTCAGCCATCCACAGTCCAATTAGTGGAAACAATAGATGAGCCTTTGACACACGACATCACAGGTAAATTATTCTGTGATCTTAAGTGTATATTGCCCGCTGAGAAGTAATAAACAACCTTTGCTGTAATTAATCAGTCAAAATATCTGTAAAGATTTTTTTTATGATAGAATGATTAGTTTCTGAAAATAAAGGAGAGATGTGTGTGATTCTTGATCTTAGTATGATGTCTGATTAGTAAAAAACAATGCTTTGTTGAAATAATGAGAAAAATAAAATTTGATATGTTTCCAATAAGAGCTGTGTGTATTAAAAGCCTTAGCATTACCTGTGAAGTATATGATATATCCTTGTTTCATAAACTGTACTTGGTAATATTAAAACAGTTGTAAACATTCAAAGGTGCTCCACCCCTGTCATCCTTGGAAAAAGATAAAGACATTGATCTTGAATTGCTGCAAGACCTGATGGAGGTTGATATTGATCCTTTGGATATTGATTTGGAAAAAGACCCCCTTGCAGCCAAAGTTTTCAAGGTATGGTGCACCTGAGATTCCCTGTCCTTCCCAGTGTTGACTTAAACTTTGGACCTCACTTGAATTAAGCTGAATTATTTTTTGCACCACTTACTCAGACAGTGCTGTGTTTTCTTATTTCTGTATTGTCTCGCATTTTTCACCTGATTACCTATCACATTGAGATTTTTTTCTTCATATCTCCCTCAACCAAAATCTTCCACTCATTGCTTAATTTTTTTGTCTCTCTCTTCATCTATTATAATTGAATGTGGCATTATCCTCTAGTCCACTTCATCCAGAGATATCTCTTTCCTTAATTCCTTAAGATTTATTCTGCTTTTTTGTTTATGTACGATGATAACTGACAGAAGATCTTCCATTAAATACATTGTCTTATGCAATTTACCTTCTTGCAGTCTTTTATTACTATTTTCTCTTTTTCTTGTCATCCATATGCTTTCTTAGTGCCTTTAATTATTACATTTCAGTAGAGGTTATTCAAATCTTTCTTTTGCAGAACACAGTTCACGTAGCTCCTTAGCCCCACCAAGGCCACAGGGATTCTTTAATAGTACTGTCACATTAATAATATAGTATTGTATCTTGCTTTATAACTTCCCAAAATACCTGTGTGGTAATTCCATTTCCAAGTTCACAGTATGACACAAATGTGTGAGCAAAAACTGATGGTAAAATTTTAAACTGGTTTCTTTGTTCTTAGAGACAATTAAATTGCTGGATTTTTGCAATCATTAAGGAAACAGTAGTCTGTATGGCAACAAAAAATTGCAACAAAATTTCTTAAAGCTATTAGATCCATTTTTCTGGTTTTAATTTCTCGCGATTTCCATGTTTGTTATTAGTCATTATGAATTTTATTTTTGTATTTGGACAGTCTGAAGAGTTGCAGTTATTTTTTCCTTTTTCATTTGCTTTTTAAGCCTATAAGCAGTACGTGGTATGATTACTGGGGTGCTGATTATGGTACCTACAATTACAATCCTTACATTGGAGGTGTTGGAATTCCAGTTGCAAAACCACCAGTAGCTACAGAGAAAAATGGATCACAGACTGTGAGTGTGTCTGTTTCTCAAGGTAAGCAATGAACTCTTGAGGTAAGCAATGAACTCTTGAGTTTATCTGTTCTATGATACTATATGCTACTTTTCAGTATATCAAGTTAGTGTTAGAAATAGCTGCGTATGGAAATAAATTTTCTATATACCAAACTTCTTCTGTGACTACTGAGAAAATGTTCTGTGAAGTTGTTACTGTGTCTAACATAGCACAAAATTGCATTTTCTGAAATTTTTGAAGGCACCTTTATGGTCAGTTTTAAGTTATTCCTATTTTGGAATAATTTTGGAAGCTCTTAACTGGATAATGTTTTGCATTTTTGTTCCTATTCTAAAGAGGAATAAAGTGGCATACTTGTTCATTTTGGAATGCTACTACTAAGCAGGAGTGTTTTTATAAATCTCTTCCCTGCCCTACTTCCTTTGGTTCTTTTTTGAGCAATTACTTTTAGGAAAAGTACAGGCTTAAACATGCAGATTTTGTTGTATGTGATGTTAAGGTGACTGTAAAAAGAAATGTATGAATTTTATGAGAAATTTCTCTTTCTATTAATTATGTATTTCACATTTACACGTGATCTTGTGTTTAGTTCTGAGTATAAGTTTGTTCATTTTGCTGGCATCATATAGTAATATTCACTTTTGTATCAGATATACTGGGATTTTTTTCAAGTTCAGTGTGGACTGTATATCTATATTGCTTGTCCAGATCATTAGAGTAACTGACTATAATTGGCTTTGATATAATTAATTCAGTTTTACTCTGTTGCCTTGTGTAGCTTTAGATGCACGTCTAGAAGTTGGACTTGAACAGCAGGCTGAACTGATGCTGAAAATGATGTCCACTCTGGAGGCTGATTCCATTCTGCAAGCACTGACGAACACATCTCCTACATGTAATTATATATTGTCAAATTACTCTCTTCACATAATGACCATTTGAAAATTATACTTATTTTATCTGCAGTCACATAGCAGCTTAGAAGAAGTTGAATTTTGCTTTAATGATATTGTTAGGCTGTAGCTTAGAGATTTCTTTTTTCCAGATTTTTAAATTGTGTATATATACATTTAAGACATTTTCTGAAGTTGCTCAAGTAGGCAGGATTCCCTTTGCAGTGCGTAACAATACAGTGGAAGAATTACTTTTGTTTTCTCATCTATGAGCATCTCAACATTGTTTCCTATTGTTGTGAGGCTTACATTCAGTGTGAAATTTAAGCTGTTTGAAAGCTGCTTTGTATTTGTTTCACCTATTCAGTGATAAAAGTGAAAATACTTAATAGTATTTTGAATGACTGTGCAATAAGCTTATGTTGTCAAAATACCCATGTTGCTGGTTTAGTTTTATCAGGAAATTCCCGAAATACATCTTTAACAAGGGCATGAATTTGCCTCCAGTATGCCTTTCAAAGTAGCATAGTTAATAGTCTGACACAAATGAGCACCACAGTGAAGAGTGATCTTGTAAATTATAACATAAGCATGTTTCCCTTAGATGTAAAAGAAGAAGAAATAAGTATGTAATTGCTTTTGCCAATTTTTACTAAATAATCCACTGAGGTGGGGTTACTTCCTTGTTTTGTTTCATATAGTAACCCAGTCTCCTACTGGAACAGATGATTCATTGCTAAGGGGATTGCATGCTGCTAACCAAAACGCCCAGCTGATTGTACAGTTGTCATCTATACCTATGCTGAGCGCATGCTTCAACAAACTCTTTTCGATGCTGCAAGTCCACCATGTTCAGGTATAGAATTGTGCACATTGAAATGTTTTGATAATATTTCTCTCTAAATTTGTAAGTTCTCTTCCTGTATTTGTATTGCTTAGGATGCAGCTAACCTGTCAGGTTATGTGCTTTGTGCACAAAAGTTGTCATGGACAACAGTACCAATAATGTAATAGATTAGCTGCTGAAAGCTTTTAGCAAATAGGAAATTTCTTGCTAGAGTACAAAAGTAGCTAGGTGCCTATTTTTTGTATTTAAAACAAGTTTGTAGGTTTAGTAGAAAGACAATTGTTACCCAGTTAGTACTGTTATAATAAGTGTGCATTTGTCATCTGTGGAAGTTTTCAAGACCCAGCTGGATAACCCTCTGAGCAGCCCAATCCATGTCTTAGTTGACACTTCTCATAGAAGAAGGTTGGAATGATCCTGTGATCCAAAATGTTAAAATGAGATGTATGCTTTTTGAAAAAATCATTAGTTTAAAAATGCTTTTATTAATATATAAAAAGGAATGTAGTGTGTGTTATATAAGTGCTTAGGTATATGCCTATCTGTTTGTATTTTAACTGGATAGCTGACTGCATTTAAATATTCTATTCAAAACAGAGTTAGTTAGGTAAAGCACCTTGATGCTTCCTCAGAATATCAACTATTTAGTTTCATCAGGGGAGTCATTCAGAGTAAGCATTTGTGTCTCTCTGATGGCAAAGGAGATTTCCCACTAGTTAAATTGGCTTCTTTGAATTCTTTCTGAGTCTTTTCAGTTGTCTGTTAAGTATCTCTTGTCTAAATTGTGGAATTGCGAAAGTATACATGCTAACCAGTGTTTCAGTGGAAAGATGATGATACACTGATTTCTAAGCAATATTTACAGCCACTTTTTCAACAGTTTGAAGAAACAACTTAAGAGAAACTTACCGGTGTTTTGAAGGAGCCTATCACTAAATAAATAAATAATAAAAAGTAAAAATTAAAAACAAAAACAAAACAAAACAAAATAAAAAACACATTTGCTAGTTATGGTAAACTTTGTTTGAATATTTCATTTGTCAAAATTGTAAAAGCCCAGTAAAGGAAGGAGGGGAGAGCAAGTGTGTGTGCATTATCAGTGAAACAGGAACAACTGAAGATGTAGTTATGACTTAAAATGAAAACTTGTAGTGCTCTGCTGCTCTGGAAAGACTTTGATCTAATGGTGGTTGTTTTTTTTTCTTTTTTTGCAGCTTGAATCCCTTTTACAGTTATGGCTCACATTAAGCCTGAATTCTGGCTCCTCTGGAAGTAAAGACAGTGGTGCTGATATTTTCCTTTATAATGCTAATCGAATACCTGTAATTTCTTTGAATCAAGGTAAAATATATTAAATAGGGAAAATTAACTTTCAGGTGTGAAAGGTTTTCTGAAGTACTTAATATTTATTTGTTCTTATTAAGATCGGTGACAGAATGAATGATTTCTGTGTTGCTAAAGAGCTCTTGGTCTCCCTGTCTGCTTGACATGAAAAATGTGTAGCTAATAATAATTGAGGAATTGTTCCTTGAATTCGTGTAATCTTGTCCTAAATTAAATTATAAAATGCGTGGTTCTAATTCATCGGTACTGCCAAAAGGGCTCTTTAAAATATACTTCTTCAGTCTGAAATGAACTGTGCATCCTTATGCACTTCTTTGATAAATTTCTTTTCCTGGTACACCATTCTGTGATTTGTTTATTATTACTGTCCAAGGCATAGAGGGTGGGCACAGGGAAGCCCTATTACTTTTTGGTTTTAGTCTGCTGACCTAGGAGAAAGATGTGTCTGATTATTTCTTTCTATAAAGTAATCTATACAGTTTTAAAAAATCTGTTGTATTTTGTAGCAAGAGTCAAAACATTAATGCCTACTATGAACTTGTTGAGTTTCATGGAGACTGTTTTAAATAAAATGTTTCTTTTGCATCTTTTTTTTTCTAAGACGTGGGTTGACACTATAGGAAGTTCTGTGGACCAGTTCCTGTGGCGCATTGGTGATGGCATCTTTTCCTAATTGCTTAGAACACTAGTTGTCGAAACAAAGGAAACACAACAAACAATAAACAGATAATATAGCAACTTACAGTCAAAATGAGAAACATCTTGTAACATTCTGAAGATTAATACTTGGGAAAATGTGTTTTTCTTGACAGCTTCAGTAACTAGCTTCCTGTCAGTTCTGGCATGGTATCCTAACACCTTACTCCGAACATGGTGCCTTGTGCTTCATAGCCTAACCCTCATGACAAATATGCAGCTTAATGGTAAGTTGTGGAGTGTTTTGTCACCGTTTTTTACAATGTACAAGTAAGTGTTGATTTTGTTCTTAAATGTTACCAAAATATTCTCTTTGTTGTAGAAGTACTTTGATTTTCCAACAGAGAGGCTATAGAGTGAGTGCTGTGGACTGCTTGTACCTTGACATCAGTGTTAATTTAAAAAAAAAAAAAAAAAAAAAGGTTAGCAGCATAGCATCTTCCAAAAAGAAAATCTGAGGACTAGCTAAAGATCCTTGGGAAGTAGCTTTGTATTATGGGAAGAAATAGCAGAGAGTGAGGATTAAGGCAGTGTAAGAGGAATTCATGTTTTTTCTGATGCAGTGGGAATATTTTCATAAATATGCAGACTCCAGTCACTGCTTATGTTAAGCTCTCTGAAGATAAGCCCCTAAAAGCTAAATTTATTCAGAAAAAAATCCATCCACTTCATTTCACTTTCCTATGTATGCGAGATTATCGTGCATTCTCTGCATGGCTCCATAACACGGTAATGATAATCTCCCCTATTGAAGGAAATTTTGCCAGAAGTCAAGTAGAGACATTAAAGGATGCAATTTTCAGTGGAGAAATTTAGCTTCTAAACAGCTATGATAGTAATTGGGCAGCTGTCATGGGGACTGCTTTTGTAGCCTTGTACTTAAGCCTAAAGAAGATACCAAATAGTCAGTGAAGACTGCAATCTCTGAAAATGTGCATATTTAGGCCATATCAGAACTTTTAAAATTCCATTTTGACACCAACCATGTGACTAAAGGGAATTAGAAGAAAGAAATCCGGAGTAACGGAATATTGTACTTTCCTGAAATAATTCGTTATTTCGTGGTGACACAACTGTTCTCAACTGTTTTCTGTAATCTGCCCCTGAATCTTTTTTTTTTCCTGTATGCGCTATTTGAAATCCTTGTCTTCAGAACACATTTTTTTTCCTTCAGATTTTCACTTTTCCCCTTATATTATTTAATGATCTCATGAAAAACTTCTGAAACTCCTCCTGCTAGGTGAAAGTCATGCCTGCCTAAGAAAAATTTCAGAGCTTCAGCTGTTCGAATGTAAGCAGCTGTTGTGTCATATCATTTTCGTAATATGTTTACCAATCTGTTTCTTTAACAAGAGGTATTCATACTCCACTCACGTACCCTTTTGCACATCTTTTATTCAATTATAGCTATTGCCCTTCCATCTTCCGTCAGCTATAACCAAACCTACTTGTTCTGAATCTAATATTGATAAATCAATGCAAAATTATTTGTATAGCTATACAAGAAATGCTTTCAGCATTAGTTTTCTGCAATCATCTAAAGGAGTAAATCTGCTTATAGTTAGAAAATAAAATGGCATTTGGTAAGGGGAAACCTTAGTACCAGTTATCTTTGTTTTTCATTTCATCTGTCTTCCCATAGGAGTTTCTTCTTATAGCAAGTTTATTTCCAATGCTATTTTTATTTCATTGCTCTGGAAGCTTTTCAGCTGACATGAAAGTAGTCAGGATTTAAATGTCATTTTGACTGAGATGTTTCCTTCCTGTTTGGTTCCTTATTGTTCAGTTTAAGGAATCTTTTTGAATGATGAGGACTCTGATACAAACAGAATGACCAGTAAGTAGTTAGAATTTTAATATTTTAGCATCCTCCCTAATTGGGAAACTTATCTTGAGGTACAAAGAGATGTCAGTCAAACTCTTGCGCCAGAGCACCATTTCCTCTTGATTCAGTCTTTCTTTCGCATACTATGAGAGTCTGAAGGAGATGATATCTCCAGCATGTTATAACTTGAAACTTCATTTGGTTAGGTCTAAGTTGTGCTTCTCACAAGCTGTGTTTTGTGCTGATTTTATATACCACAACTGAATGGGTAAAATTACATGTTTAATAAAGCTTACTTGGTTGATCATTAAAGGGTGTATTTTAACTTCTTGTCCTCAAAGCCCTTACCTGTTAAGCTCCCTGCAGAGTTAATCAGTGATGTGAAGTCGCTGAATGTGCCACAGACAAAAATATCTTGATTGCTTACAGGATAATAGAACATGTGATCTCTGTCAAACTAAGAGATGTGCATAAGCCTTACTACAGGGGGGACTAGCAAAGGAAAAAAAAAAAGTCAAAATCTTTGTAGATATTGTTTGTACAAAATTAAAACTTTACATTTGTGAATGTTACCTTAGCAAGCTGAGCTACTGGTAGAATATTTGGGAGGTTGTAGCTGTACTTGATGGAAAACTCGCTACTCAAAATTGTAGTCCTGAGAAAGGAACTTCTGGTAGTTAATTCTACTATGAATATTTATGCGTAATGAAGTAAATGTAATAGATAAGCAGTATAAATGTTGTATTTACACTACATGTTTAAGATGAGAGGTTTAATTTTCATGCGTTTATTTTTAAGCTGGTCCAAGCAGTGCCATAGGAGCTCAGGAAAGTACAGCCCAGCTGTTGGTGTCAGATCCAAACCTCATTCATGTGTTAGTGAAATTTCTTTCTGGCACAAATCCTCATGGGACAAATCAACACAGTCCACAGGTAACTAGAAATTAAAATAACAGAATAACTATTCATAATAGCATTTAAATAAACTTGACAGAAATGTGCGTTATCTGTAATGTATTATATCCTTGGCTTGTTTTTCCTTTTTTTTTTTTTTTTCTTCATTGGCTCTGATGAACAGCTGGTGGGAAGTTCATGTTGATGATTTACTGTGAATAGTAGTCTTTCCTTTTTACATTTATGTGGACAGCCGCTCCAGGGAGGGATGCTATTTGATTTCCTGGTTAATGTGTTCTATGTTTTTAGTAGTGTGCATAAAAAACTGGCAGAGTTCAGTTTGCTTACTGAAGTCATGCTGGATTAGGATAAAAAAGGCAATGAAGGTTAAATATCTAACAGTTCCAGAATTTAGAAGAGCATTTGTGAATGGAGGTTAAAAAAAAAAAAAAAAAAAAAAGCCCAATTTAACTTATTCTTGTGTAATATTTGACAGGAGCCTCAGAAACACCTAATGAGTGTTAGGCAAAGAACTGAATTCTTGTTTTTTACTCATGCATAATGGTAGAAAAACACATGGTCTGAATTGGTATGGAGTAGAAAACTCATTTTTCAGAAAGCAAGTTAAGTTACGTAATACTTATCTATTCGCAGAAAATGTTTTTCATGTTAGGAATAACTTCGTTCTTGAAGACATTTCGATTTTGTATATGCTTAATAAAGTTCTTTTCCCTCTAGGTTGGGCCAACTGCTACACAAGCTATGCAAGAATTTCTTACTCGATTACAAGTGCACCTTTCATCAACTTGTCCTCAAATGTTTAGTGAATTTTTATTGAAATTAATACATATACTTTCAACAGAAAGGTAAATCTTAGCCTTTTATTTTCCTATGCTCTTTGTCTTTAAAATCTGTTTGTGAATCACAACCAAAATGTGTACATCCCTCTCTTGTCATACTGTCAAGTTATGTATGGATTGAGATCACAGCACTACTAGTGGCACCTAGGCAGTTTCTAGCATGTGGAACAGTGCACCTGGGATCCACACACAACCAGACATCTTTGTGTAAGGGACAGTGAATGTAAGCAATGAGGTGTTGGCTGGAGTGTCACTGCATCTCAGGCTAAGATGTTGTAGGCCGTTTTCAGGGTTGGAGTAATCCCTAAAATAAAGGCACATTTGATGAGTTTACCCATTGAAAAGTATCCTGAAAGGCCTGAATTAACCAAAGGTAAAGCAAATGATTTATAGATTACTTTTATAATATAGTAGGATGAAATGTGTGATTGCATAATTGTATTTATTTCATAAAAATGCTAGCAGGAACATTTATGGTTTTGGTTGTTTAGAATAACGATCACTTCAGAAGTAGTGTGATAATGCATGCATACATTAAGGATGCAGAAGTCCAGCACATGTAGACAAAGATACATGCTTTTGTATATGCACAAGCAAATAAATGGAATTGATACAAACAACTAATTACAGCTATATCCGTTATGTAAAGTTCTTACCCATAAAGAACTAAATCAGCTTCATTCTGATCATAACTATGAAAAACCAACCATAAAGTTGACTAGAAGAAAAAAGGAGCTTACTAAAATAGAGTAAATCTATAGATTGAATGTTTTATTGCGTTTTACTTGTCTTATATTGTCACTGGAGAAGACACGTATTTTTGCTACCATCTTTTGAACACCAAATTTTGAACAACCCCACTCATGAAAATAAGGCTTAGAATTGTATTTTTAGTCTCTACTTTCCTTTCTCTTCTTTATTTTTTCTCTGTGTTCTACAAACTCAAGGACACACAGGGAACAAAAGGAAATGCGGAGGTGAATTGTAGGCTTCTGCTTAAGATAGTAGGAAACACATAGAAGAGAGAACTTTTAAGCATATTTTCCTGCTTATAATGTTGTCTCAATAGAACATACAGTGAAAGTGCTGCAGTCTCCAAGCAGCTGTGCTGAGGCCATACGGAGCACTAACCACTAATTTCCAAATCTGTTGCAACTCAGCTTCTTGGATGGCCTGTCCTGTTCTTACTCATTTATCTGCTTTTTCTGGATTCAGAGTCCCTTTTAAACCTTAGTGCAAGATCTGAATTCATGGCCAAGCTTACTGTTCTTCTGCAGTATCATTTTTTGTCAACAAACAGTTGTCTGATTCGTCTGGCTATGCCTGCGGAAATGCTTATGTCTGTGTGTTATTCCTTTAAAATAACTAATTGCATCCAGTAAAGAAAAGAATTACCACATTTTGAATATATTACCAGACTTCCCAATTCTGGTGCCATTTCCAGCAGTGGAAACTCCTAAGTTAATAAATGATCTGTCAATGTTTCTGCATTTTAAATGCAGCCTTGGTCCCTGAGCATCAGCGTAAGCTTCTTTAGATCCAGAAATGTTCATGCTTGGAACTTCTGCTGCTGTTGATAAGGTTTCTTTCTTCTTCCCTGCAATTAAATTATCATAACTAAGAAAAGGTGAAGGCATCTTTTTGTTACTACTTCTTTCTTACTGTCAATATAATAACCTGATTTTCAGAACTTTGCATGTCAGTTTTGAAAGGGTTTCAGCCTTTCAGACATTATCTCAAACTCTGCTAATGTGGGAAATGAACCAGAACTGCTTACTCTGTATGGATTCCATCAATATCTGAAGATGGCTTTGCGCAGAGTGGTCATTTAGACGAGTCATTCCTCACTGACTTTTTAATGTCATTTCACTAGCTTTATTTTACTAGTTTCTGAATCTAGGATCTGGAAGGTTTTTTTTATTTTTATTTTTGCCTTTGAATTGAAATTTTCTCATCTCTTTCTTCTCTTTCATTGTATTTCTTCCATAGTTGAAAGACGTCATGGCCTGCTTTTTTGCTAATGAATGCACTTTTTTTTTTTTCAACTGACGTGTTTACTTGGGGGATATTTATTTGTAGTAGGAGCAGGCTTTCATGTTTTTGGTTTCTTAGTCTTCTTGGAGAAAAGTTTTACACAGCACTGTGTCCTGTCTACTATGCTACTCATTATGGACATCTGGTGTCATTTGACTTTTTTTCCTTATCTGAGCCATATTAGCTTCCTGAAAGGTTCTTAAGGTCCTTTTGGCGCCTGGCAATGTATGCTGTCTGCATCGTACAGTAGTTTGTGAATGAAGGGTTTATTCCTGAATGTTCTGTCTCCCTCTGTAGTTGAGCTGTTGGCTGTTTTGTTTTGTTTCTGTGTTTGGTTTTGTGTGGTTTGTTTTTTTACTATAACTGCATGTTATTTTAGCTCTGCTGCTTTGTTCAAAGTTCAGGTTCGGGGATATCCATGTTGGGTAATCACGAATGATACCACTCTAACATTTCTTCACATGGATACAAAAATACATAAGGACTATTTAGATTTGTGGTTTTCCAAGGCTTTCAGCTTTTGGTTTTAGAAGGAGAAGGGAAACAGTCTAGTGATTTGTCTTATGCACTGTGGTATTTCTATGGGGACAAGTCCCTAGCCTGGCTATCTTAATGCCTGGTCAGGTTGTTTATGGCATAGCACTGGGGAAGTTGGCACTGTCTCCCTTTTCTCACTTCCTCTTCTCCACAGTGGGAAAACCTCTGTCCTACTCTTCTTTATATTGATGTAGTGTCTCCTCAGTTGTGTAGAGGAAGGATACCACTGTCTATGCAGCAGCAGAGAGCTTATACCTTGTGCTTAACAGCTCTGCTTCTTGAAGGCTTAGTCAGTGGGCCCAAGGCTGTTGTGTGTACAGCAATAAACTAGCCATGCGGCAGTTGTTTGGCCTGATGTGCATTAGGAATTATGATTTACTTCTGACATTGATGTTCTATGCATCTCCAGACAAAGTCTTAATGTAATGAGGGAAGGGCTTCCTCATTTTCTGGCTTCCCTGTTTTCCAGTAGGTGGCACTTTGGTGTTATCTATCCTTTAATCTTACAGAAAACGGTTTTAGCTTTTCCTAAGAAATTTTACATCATTAACTTGAATTATATGGGTGACGTTCACTAGGTTACATTAATGGGCTGTTCCTCATACAAGAAACTTAATTATTCTGTAAAATTGTTAATTCACAATGAATCTTAGAATGCATACTTATATGTAATAATATGCTGAAATAAGCTTGTTAAGCCACTGAAATGATAGCTTTTGATATGTGTTAAGGTTTTTTTAAGGCAAATTAAAGGTAGGGCTGAAATATAACAAGGAAGCAAAGCACTAAAAAAGGTTTTTGATGACTATTTGTAGATCCTCAGGCAGTTATTGAGCTGTACCATGTCTGACCAAATTGTAAGATTGATTGTAAAGAAAAGCACTATTTTACTGTTACAATTAATTAAATAGCAAATATTTTCTTCAAATCTGTTTATAGAAAATATTTTGTTCTGTATGTAATGTTATAGTGGGATTACTCAGTGTCAAAAGTTTTAAGTTACTAACCAAACCACGCTTAGAGAATTAAAATCAGCGTTATTTTAAATACACTTGATTCAGAAAGTTCGTTTTACAGTTTACTGGTAAATGTGTGAAAGCACAGAGGAGGGCCACTAAGATGATCAAAGGGCTGAAGCACCTCTCATACAAAGGAAGGTTGAAGGAACTGGGCTTGTTTAGCTTGGAGAAGAGAAGGCTCTGAGGAGACCTCATTGTGGCCTTCCAGTACTTGAAGGGAGCATATGAACAGGAGGCGGTACACCTGTTTACAAGGGTAGATAGTGATAGGACAAGGGCAAATTGTTTTAAACTAAGACGGGGAGGTTTAGGTTGGATGTTAGGAGGAAGTTTTTCACACAGAGGGTGGTGACGCACTGGAACAGGTTGCCCAAGGTTGTGGATGCCCCATCCCTGGAGGCATTCAAGGCCAGGCTGGATGTGGCTCTGGCCAGCCTAGTCTGGTGGTTGGCAAAACAAACAAAGATCTAACTAGATTTCAAACTTTTCCAAAAGAAGTTTTGTTATTTGTAGTATCAGAAAATTTAAAGCTTGAAGAGATTCTACTGACTGTGTAGTCATTGGTAGTTAAAAATTATGAATGCTTCACCCATGGGAAAAATCAATTTATGCTTCAGATTGCATTTCTGAAAATGGCTAGTTTTTTTTATTGAAAGTCTGGTGTGCTTTTCTTAAATCTCAAGGAAACAACAACAAAAAATTATCTGTCTTGTTAATATTGAATAATGAAATATCTTTTTTCTTTTTTTCTCTTTTTCCTTTCAGAGGTGCTTTTCAGACAGGCCAAGGGCCTTTGGATGCACAAGTGAAACTCTTGGAATTTACCCTGGAACAGAATTTTGAAGTCGTGTCCGTTAGCACTATTTCTGCAGTTATTGAGTCTGTAACTTTCCTTGTGCATCATTACATTACATGTTCGGACAAAGTGATGTCTCGCAGCGGCTCAGACAGTTCTGTGGGTGCTAGAGCATGTTTTGGAGGACTTTTTGCCAACATTATCCGTCCAGGTGATGCCAAAGCAGTTTGTGGAGAAATGACAAGGGATCAACTTATGTTTGATTTGTTAAAGCTGGTGAACATTTTAGTTCAACTGCCGCTTTCCAGTAACCGAGAATATAGTGCCCGTGTACCAGTGGCAAGCAGCACTACAGACAGTGTGTCTGATGAAGAAAAGGTTTCAGGAGGCAAAGATGGCAATGGAAACAATCCTAGTATTCAAGGATCAACTGCATACGTTGCGGACTTGGTGTTAGCCAACCAACAAATTATGAGCCAGATTTTGTCTGCCCTTGGCCAGTGTAACAGCAGCGCTATGGCAATGATTATTGGTAGGTATTTTTTAATTAAAGGAGAAGATCTTTTTCCGTGGTAAGCACTTTAAACCTCTAGAAACAAATGCATTGGGCGCAGACATACAAAATGTGTCAAAAAAAGACAGAAAAGGAGAAGCTGGTAGAGAAGTGAGAAGGATGGCAAGTAATGTAAGGTGGGGAAAAAAAACAAAATAAGATGGGAGACAGTAATTAAAGCCAAATGGGAGCGAGTTTGGCATTTGTAATTCTGAGATTCAGCAAATTCAGAAGGATTGATGTTGGAAGGGACCTCTGGAGATTGCCCAGTTCAACCTCCCTGCACAAGGAGATCCTGGTGCACAGAGTTGGTTGCTCAGTACCTTGTGCAGTGGATTTTTTAATTCCTTGAGAGTGGAGACTCCACAACTGTTCTGAGAAGTCTATGCCAGTGTTCAGTTATCCTTGAAGAAAAATACATTTTGTTATGTTTAAAAGGAATTTCCTGTATTTCAGTCTGTGCCTTAGCAAGTCTCTATACACGAATTAGAATTAGTCTTCAGTTTGTACTACAGGCATGTTACCTTCATAGTTTACTCCATGCAGCAGTATTTTTCTTTTTTTAATCACTTTTGGAAGAGAAGAATTACAACTGTGCCACTGCAAAAATGCAGGCACTTTTCCATTTCTCTGTTTTTATCAGAAATCTACTTAGCAGTATATTCTTTAGGGTTCTAGTAGTATATTTGTGGGAATTCTTCCTGTTACTAAGAATTGTGGATTGCTGATGATACTTCAAACAGCAAAGCTGCTGTCTGTTGGACATGTATCTAGGGTATGTTTTCTCCGAGTAGTTATCTTTGTGACTTGTTTTTGAGCTGTGAAGATAGTATGCAGTTTATTTGCACAGCTTAAACTACCGGATGAAATACTACATGAATGGTAATGCGCGTGTAAAAGTAGAACGTTTTACAGAAAGATAGGCTTGGATCATGCGCTCCATTTCAAAGACAAAAATAATTGTGAAATTTTGTACTCTGTACTGTTTCTCTTATTTTCAAGAAAGCTTCACTGTTGTTTTCTCTGCTGATTTGTCTTAAGCAGATGTGAAAGTGTTTAACCAATGTGGTATTAGAAAGGTGTGTGTTCTTTGGATGAGGATGTGTGAATGTGTGTCCAATGGTCCATTTGTTAAAAGAGCAACTTTAAAAAGAAAAAAAAATAAAGTTGCAATCCCCAGTAGTCAAATTAAACAGCAGGCAGGATTTGACAAGTCTGAAGTGCATTGCTGGAATCTTCCTGAAATTAATTCTGAAACACCACATCCTTCACTCTGGATAGTTGGTGTTATATCACAAATGCCATATAAAGTAGCTTGTTCTCTGCATGGTTGGTTGTTTTGAGTATGTGTTTTGGGGGGGTGAATTCCAATACTCTTCTCAACTCTGATGTCTTTCTAAACCACCAGTTTGTGTCTAGCAAATATTTTGTGTGTTTTAAGAAGTCATATTGAAACAGCATTATCTTTCCAAGTTGTTTTTCATAGAATTCGGAGTACTGGGCTGACTGAATCCCTTCAATGGATTGTTTCCCCCAGGGTCTTTTGATATACGTTACTGAAACTAATTTGTGTGTGTATTTTGGGAAGATATAGCACAGTTCTTTGTGATTTTAGTTCCTTCAAGAACATTTGTATTTAGCTCTCTCCAGACGCTTCCTTAGAACAAAACGTTTCTCCAAGATTGCTGCCAAAGTTACGTATGATATCAATTACCAGCATTTAGTAGTAAACACATAATGGGTAGTGCAGAATGCTGGCTACCCAGGAAAGATAAACTGAAAGACTTAAGCAGATGTGCACTGGTAAGTAGTGGCTCTAGCGTCAGATTTTCTGTTAATAATGTTGATTTACTGCACCTTGCAAGCCAGTAGATCAGGAACCAGAATAGCCGTCAGTAACTCTTTTGTCACATGAAGTTTGTGAGTTTTGTCTTTGCATTTCATTAGATTTTATGTTTGTCATTGACAGACTATGAAAATCACATAAGTAATAGCATGCCCATCCTATCCTTCCCTTCCCATGCCTCAAAATCTTTCCAACACCTTCTTCAACTGTGTCATTTATTTTTAACTTTCCTAGACACTGCCGAGATTGAGTCCTAAGGGACTTCTGTCTCCACGCTTTCAAAGCTTACCAGTATTTTCTTTCTTGACAACTTAAAAGTGATTAAAGTACTACAGCTGTCAATTCTCTTGCCAAAATGTTTCTCTAAGGCATATTGCAAAGATCACTTAAACACATTCTCTATATTATTTTCTGTGAGTATAATTCCAGTGCCTGTAAATGGAAAGGAAATGAAATCCATTTCCCCAACTCCAATCTACAACCACTTTTAAAAACTCAAATTGATGTCATATGCTCTGTGAGGCAGTAATTTTTACAGAGGTAGTTTCTCTTAGGGAAGAATATCCTACTGCTTTCCTTCCTCCCTTTCAGCAAATATGTAATCAGTATTACTGAGTAAATCCTGAGCTGTAACACTGGAAAGACAAGTTCAAGGAGAGGTATTTCCAATAGAGATGGAGATGTTAAGCGGTCTAAGAATACTGACGGTAATTTATATGAACCTGAAAATTGTTCCTTCCTGTAAAATCCATGCCAATATTTAGCTGAAATGAATTTTAAATATCCTTGAGTTCTCCTCTATGCTGTAGCAATTTGTTAGGTCTCAGCTTCTGAACCTTGAACTGTTCCTGTTTTCACTAAGGTGCAAGTGGCTTACATCTGACTAAACATGAGAACTTTCATGGTGGCTTAGATGCAATATCAGTGGGAGATGGATTGTTCACTATCCTGACGACACTTAGTAAGAAAGCAACAACGGTGCAAGTGATGCTTCAGCCAATTCTTACTTACATGGCTTGTGGGTATATGGGAAGACAGGTAGGTTCCCTTTAATTTTGCATTTCTTCAAGATGATTACATTTCGGTTGATACAGCATGTCAGTAAACTAACTGATATTAACATTTTTCCAGCATCACGGTGATGCAGAAGATAGGAAGTCTCCGTCATGTTGAAGGGGAAAGACAGTTAAGGAGTTTCTCTAAGGATATTTTGATATTCCTGTAAATATTCCTGGCTAAAAGTGGATTGAATGTTTCATTGTGTTCAAGTGGGAAACACATTTATTGTGTTTATATTACTGGGTATTTAAAATGCTCAATATTCTTAATTCCCTTCAACTACTTACCTTGTCATTTAATCTTTTCCTTACTACAAAAGCTTCTCCTATGTAAGAGTGAATCTTCTGGAGGATCATACTGCTATTTTGTGGTAGAGAGGTTGACTGTGGTGGGATTTCTTATTCTACTTTCTAATTCTGTATGAAATTGTATTTCTTAACTTTCTTCTAGGGTTCTCTCGCCACTTGTCAGTTGTCTGAACCACTCCTCTGGTTCATTTTACGAGTCTTGGACACAAGTGAGGCACTGAAGGCTTTTCATGATATGGGTAAGAATGCATTTTCTTTGGGTGCTTCAAATAGAAGGTTTATTATAGGTTTTATGGCACTTAAGGAATACAGGTGTGTCTAGAGAAGCAAATTTATTAAATAGGCGTTTGCTTAGAATCTATCACAGGCTTCTGAACAGGTTTTTGGTTTTGTTTTTTTTCCCATCCCAATTATACATAGGTGGTGTTCAGCTTATTTGTAACAACATGGTAACGAGCACAAGAGCTATTGTTAACACAGCAAGAAGTATGGTTTCGACTATTATGAAATTCCTTGATTCTGGTCCCACCAAAGCAACAGACAGTAGTTTGAAAGCCAGAGTGCTAGCTTCTGAACCTGATAATGCAGAGGGAATTCACAATTTCGCACCCTTGGGTAAGTAATACAACCTTCTCTCACCTTAATAGCCAGTGGCCATTTGAGTCTGCATCATGTTCGTAACAAGAAGTATTATTGTGCCAAATATTGAAGTACTACCAAAGCTAAACATAGAGGGTGCTAGTGTTTCAAAATGTAGCTGAGTAAACAGATTCCTTGGTGAACTCCTCCTCCATGTTAATAAGAGCTTGTTTGGTTGGGGGATAGAAGGAAAGGAAGTTGTCAATATGTGATGTGGTCATTGAATCAAGGTAAGACCCTTCCACTCCTGGGTTGTTTGAATACACAGGTCCAGCCCAGTTTCTGTGGTAATCCACTAAGACTCACTGGCTGCATTTAATGCTCAAACAGATTTAATCCAGCTGTTACAGAAGCATTTCATAGCATTTCACTCAGAATGAGCCTGAGCTAGGTCAGACAACAGCAGACCTGGAGCATTGGGCTATTCTTGCCGATGCTGTTCTCATGCATCAGTGCTACCTGCATGAACATTTATTAGAAAGTATAATGGCTACTACTTATTAAAATGCATGAGTTTTAAGGTGTAAATGCACTCTAATATTTTACTGCGGTTTTCTTTCTTCCACTACTAGTGTCTTGATTCATGTTGCTGCACGTTAGCCCAGTGTAGCTGACAGATGCGTACTCCCGGTATCTTATGGTTATGAGTGAAGAAAAGATTAGTTTTTAAAAAGCTTGGGAAATACTGTAGGACAAGAAAGAAGTCCCTTTTAGTCCTTTCATTCAAATTTAAAATAACAAAATAAAATTACATTAGGAAAAAGAAGGTTTATTTATCAGAATGTGGAACCATTCATAATCTACTTCACGAATTCTGAAGAGATAAATTTGAGAAACCTGCAAATGTTGGTACTTAGTTACTTTCAGTACTAAAAATCCTGAATATATATCACAGTGGTTTCTTGCATGTCTCATCCTCAGCTTTGGAAAGTGCTGCATTTCTTGGTGTTCTGCTTTGAGTTTATCTATTTTCATATTTCACTTCCTGTTGAGAGCATGATTTTGAAGTGTACCTTCCGATGGACTTCACTTTCTACACTTTGATTCTCACTGGGTGGTATTATCTGAGGCATAAACTGAATTCATTTGGGATGAAAGTCTGTCAAAATGTGTACTTTAGGAATTCACCCCCAACTAATAATAGGCAGTCAGTCATAGGATGAGGCTGGAGCTGCTCAGAAGTAAAACACCTCATGTATCTGTAGTTGGAACAGCACAGATCCAGTCTTGCTGAGCCATTCAACTTGCTAGAAAAGATGTAGTCTGGGTCTTTTTGCTTTGTTCTTGAGTCATTCTAAGGTTTGAAAAGTAGATTGTTGATATTAGTTATAGGCTTTTGGATTTGGTGTCTAAATTTAGAAGAAGGTTTTTTGTGTTAAACTAGGCTTTTTCGAAAAAATGTTTGCAGATTTTGATTATAAAGACATTTGTTACCTTTCTAATATTGAAACCTTTAAAACTCATTAGGTTTACTATGAATGAACAGAGTTCATGTTATAAGCATACTATTCACCTGGGACCTTTTAATTGGCTTGTTTCTATAGTTAGGTCTTGATTAAAAGTTCAGGGGTTTGATAGCAGATGTACTCTAGCATACATTCAAGCACACGCACATTCGTGTAGATATGTATACTGTATATGTAAAACACTTGAAAATTGAAAGAAAAATATGTCAGCAGTTATCATTATCATATATGGAATGGGTGAATAAACAAAACAGATATTAAAAAGTGCTTTCCGTAATTCAGGTGGTAAATTAATCTGGATTTAATTAATAAATATTTATAAATAATGTTAATACTGCTCTTTTTTGTAGGTTCCATCACCTCGAGCAGCCCTACTGCCCAACCTGCTGAAGTACTGTTACAGGCTACTCCTCCACATAGGAGAGCTCGGTCTGCTGCGTGGTCATACATATTTTTACCTGAGGAGGCTTGGTGTGATCTCACAATTCATCTTCCTGCAGCAGTGCTGCTCAAAGAGATACACATCCAGCCTCATCTAGCCTCTCTTGCAAGTAAGTACATTTGCTGACACCGCTGATTTGAAAATTTGATGAGTAAGATTTAGCAGTGTCAGAAACATAGCATCAGAGGAACAAAAACGGATACATTGTATGAAGAATGCCAATAAATGAGTTGAAGAGCTTACTGTTTCTGCTTGTCTTGAGAGTTGAAGGCTTTGATTCTGATGGATTTCGTGTAGCTTAGTGCATGTTTTGTGGCATTAACATCAATATGACAGAAAACTTGTCGAAATTCTCAAAATTTAGGAGAACGTGATGTTGATCATGAGTCTTCAGGCAAAATGGTGTTGTGTGGGAGTTGCAGTGAAGCATGAGAGAAACGAATTTTCTTATTTTCCTTAGCTCTTATTCCCATTGCTCAAATAGGAAAAATATGTAATATTTATACTGACAGGACTTTTCTTCATCTCGCATCTTTGGAATAAGCTGTATAATGCATTTAGCCAAATGCTTGTATATTTCACCATGTGTTATCACCCAGGACACATACTCTAGCTGCAGTTCTGTAGTAGTGTTTGCTTAAGTTCATTTTAAAGATAGAGAACATGATGAAAATGAATTCATGTTTAATGCTTAAAATTCAAACCAGTACAGGTTTTTAAATGGTATTAAACCTTCTTACCTTGCTCCGTAGCTTGCCCTTCATCAGTATCTGTTGAAATAAGTGCAGATGGTGTAAATATGTTACCTTTGTCAACTCCTGTTATCACAAGCGGTCTCACATACATAAAAATACAGCTTGTAAAAGCTGAAGTTGCATCAGCTGTCTGTCTTCGTCTCCATCGCCCACGGGATGCTAGTACATTAGGCCTCTCTCAAATCAAGCTGTTGGGCCTCACAGCTTTTGGAAACACCTCATCTGCAACAGTCAATAATCCATTCCTTCCTTCTGAGGATCAGGTCTCTAAAACAAGGTAAGCCTCTGGTATCACTTGACAAAGACTAGAGCTTGCTTTGTAGTGTGCTTATTCTGCATGTGTAAAATGAAAATGTTTCATCTCTGTAATGGTGAACAAAAACAGAGGATGTGAAAGCATTAAAACTTACATTTGGTGTCCTTAATGATAAATAGTTGTCAAAAAAGTAGCAGCATATTTCTCACCTCTTCTGAAGTCAGGAAACTTACGTAAGTGTTGAAGCAGGAATAGAGACAGAACAATAGAATGTTTTGTGTAAGTCGTATCCAATATTTCTACTTACAAACAATTGAGAAATAGGAACTGACTGTTGTGATTCTGGCATAGCAGCAAGAACTCTTTTCAAAAGCTTTGATTTGCTTAGGTGTGAGTTTTGAATTTCACACTTATTTTTAAAATAAAAATAAACATTTAAGGACAACCTCAGTGTTTTTCAACCTGAATTTAATCATTTATAGGTAAATATTTGAGGTTATGGGTTTGATTGGAATTTAGCTTACTTAATGATTAAAATTCATGACTTCAGAATGTTTCAGCTTTGAAGCTTGTTGTTTTTAAGTTTGAAGAGGAGATATGGGGAAAATTTATAAGTATTTTATGATTTTGGGGGAAAAAAGAAAACACACCAAAACCTGAAAGTATGGGAATTCAGAGACCATGCATGCTGTCTGGTATATATTTTAGAGAAGCCGTATAACTGAAACTGATCTATGATCTTGAATAGTAGCAAAACAGATTTTCATAGACAAATTGTTCTTGTGTTATATTTGTACTTCCGAAAAAGTTAGCTTCAAGTTACACAAAAATAATCACTGCTAAAGAAAGTGTGAATGTACATTCTTAACATCTTGAAATGTTTTACTGTGGTTTTCAGCTTACTTTGATAAGCATCTTGAAAGACTCATGGCAGTGATTAGATAGATGTGTTAAATAAGCTTGAATGTAATTTTGGTTTAGACATAGCATTATTTTCATGATAAATATTTTGGAATATTTTTTTCCTAAAATAAAAATGCAAGCTTTGTGTAAGATGTATCTTACAAGCTTCCTATAGTTTCACTGCCTCGCCTTCTCAAAAAAGTGGGTAAGATTAATTGTGAAAACTTATTAGTGAAATGATGTCATTTATCTCATGTACAATTTAGATTGCCTTAGGATTACTTTTTATTATTAAAAGTAATAGTGAACAATGTTGTTCAAAAGAGAAGAAATGCAATGATAAATTTAATTTCTGTAGTTCTCCTGCAGTTATTATGTCAGGTGGGACTCTGTGCTCACTAATGTTCACTGTAATTTGTGAATGACCCTAAAAAGGTACACAGCTAGCCCTGCCATTGCAAACCATTAATCCTCTTAAAAGCTCTTATTTTTAGGAAAGATATATAATAAGTAGTTGCCAAATATTACTGCAGGATCTTGACCTTGTTTATCTATACATTTGTGTCCAAGTGAGGAGATGTGCTATTTAATCTTTCACATTTATGTGAACTTTCCCATTATATATGCATTTATTGCAGGTTGTAAGGAATACTCCAGAGCTAGAAAAAAAACTCTGGTTTGTCCCTGTACACAATAATATAATGCTAAAAAAAAAAAAAAAAGCATAATACTACCTTCACCCATGAATCCTGCCTTCCTTAGGAACTCAAAGTAGTAATTACAACAATAATGCTGATGTATGTTACATCGTACTCTTAGATTCAGTTATTTCAATTTACTTTTCTCAGATTGTCTGACAGAAGTTTTCTGCAATACTTGTCATAGAATCTAATACAAGTAGATGCATTATAGATGAAAAACAAAATGAGAACATGACACATTTTGCTCCTTTTCCTCTTTTTCTTTTTCAGTATTGGATGGTTAAGATTATTACACCACTGCCTCACTCATATAAGTGATTTAGAAGGAATGATGGCTAGTGCTGCAGCACCCACTGCTAATCTGTTGCAGACATGTGCTGCGTTACTGATGTCACCATACTGTGGTATGCATTCTCCAAACATTGAGGCTGTGCTTGTAAAAATTGGACTGCAGTCTACCAGAATAGGCCTCAAATTGATTGACATTCTTCTCAGAAACTGCTCAGCATCAGGGAGTGACCCCGCAGGTGAGTGCATTATCTTTCTTTTCAATTGTTGTGTAAAAAGTTGCTTGTATAAAATTAGAAATATAGTGTATTTGCATGTTACTTTCAGAGTTTGAATTCTGCTTGCCAGTACTTGCTGTTTTTTCATGACAATATTGTTTAAACTTGCCATTGTATTTCTGGGCATCACAGAGCTTTGTGTCTGAGTAGCTCTACAATAGTAAAACAGTGGAACCAGCACTGTTTTATTTTGCGCAGAATATATGATAAGGGGAACGTTCTGAAATCACAAAAGTAGGCTGTGCAATATATCCGAAGTGCAGCTGTGTGTCTACGCGTACACAATGTCTAGATGTTTCAACATGAAGAGTACCTCAGGGTAGTTCTAAGGAAAGTAAATACAGACATGTTTGATCTGTAACAAGCAGTAGGATGGAGTAAAATCTGAGTAGCACTAAGTGAGACAATTATTCAACAACTGATTTATGTCTCACAGCAGTAGCTCTTCAGTCAATGTACTGTGGGGTTTTTGTGTATTTATGATTCTCTATCACTTTGCTTTGCTGCTTAGTGGCTTTTAAGTGAACTGAACTCTTATTTGTGCTGTTTTGAAGTTGCTGATTCTAACAGAAAACACCTTTTAAAATGCCTTCTGTGATGTAGTTCACCATGAGTTAATGTGACACTGTAGCACATTATCTTTTATTGGAATGCTGTTAAATAGGACAGTAGTTTCCTAAATGGCAGGAGATGGAGAATATAGGAAGGAGAAAATGGAAATAATCCAAGGAATTCCTGGGCTAGAGTCGTGTTGGGGGAAATTGGAATTAAGTGAGCTTGCATATTGAACCAAACGTTTGCTTGAATGCATGAGGTTTGACAGCTTTATTGTAATTAGTCATGTTCTTGATTCTGTGACTGGATTCTGTGCCTTTTGGGAGTACGCTGAAGAAAATCCTGCTAGTTAAATCTGCAAGTCTTCTGTCTGATGAATGTTGCAATTTTTCTCTTCTGTAGTAAGGTTGAACGTTATATTGAACGTATTAAGTGTGGAATATCATTATACTGAATGTATTAAATGTGGAATATCATGATAGTGATGTCTTAGCCTGCATATGTTAACGGAAAAGCTCTGTTCAGTGTTAATATTGCAATTCTTTAACAATTTTGTGAGTACTTTTAAAAAATACGTATGTAAGTACTTCTGTTGTTTTCCCCTCTTCCCCTTCCTCCCAAACCCCCCATTTCTTTTCTTTTCTTTTCTTTTCTTTTCTTTTTTTTTTTTTTTTTTTTTTTTTTTTTTTTTTTTTGAATGCGGCAAGATCTGAATAGCCCTTTACTGTTTGGAAGATTAAATGGTCTCTCTTCTGACTCCACAATAGACATTCTTTATCAGCTGGGAACAACTCAAGATCCTGGAACAAAAGATAGGTAACGTTATTTGGATTATCCTATGGAAGTGTGTATAGGCTTCTAAGCAGTGGCACAAAAGCAGAGCCTTTTAAAATCTGATTATTTTAATATAGCCTGAAAGTGCATAAATCTAAAGAAGCCTTTCAGCTTTTCTTTCTAGCTCTTTCCATCCTTTACAGAGAATGCTTTCCCTCTCTTATTTGGTCTTGGAAAACTGAGAAATCTCTTAGTGTTCAGCTGAATTTTCTCTCAAATACTTAGGACTTAGTTACCTTCTATGTTTTCCTTCTATGTAGTAAGAAAGCTTACATTTGACTGTCAAAGATGATATGTGTTTTTAATTTATTTTGCGCTGTTAGTGATTTAAGTCTTGAAAACAGAGCTTGAGCTCATTCTTGAACTCTGCTTCAAAGAAAGTGATAAATGCCTAAATCAACCTACTCAAAGAGAGCAAGTTAATTTGGCTTTGAGTGTTTCTTTGACCCTTTGTGATGTACTACATCATCTTGCCTTCCAGGATTCAAGCACTGTTAAAATGGGTCAGTGATTCCGCGAGAGTTGCAGCTATGAAAAAAAGTGGCCGGGTCAGCTACATTTGTCCAAATAGCTCAACAAGAGAGTATGGTCTTTTGATGCCATCTCCTTCCCACTTGCATTGTGTAGCAGCAATTCTGTGGCATAGTTACGAACTGCTTGTTGAATATGATTTACCAGCATTGTTGGACAGAGAGCTCTTCGAGTAAGTAAAGCAAACAAAGTATTGTACCACATACTTTTCTAACTAAATTATTTTGTTCTGAAATAATACAGCTTGAAGTGGAATAAGTAGTGGAAATTGACAGCCCCGATGCTGGTTGAAAGGATGAATACTAAAAAGGTATCTGAACAGGTGGCTTTGTAGATCTAAACATGTATATTGTCAGGTATATATTAAGAATTATAACATTTGAGAAGAAAGAGCTATAATAAAATAGATTTCTTAAAATGAATAACCCAATTGGATTGGCACCAATATGAAAGCGGGATTAACAATTGAATTCCTGTCCGTTGGAGAGTATGTAGTTTTCAGCATAGGATGAAATGAAGAAACACTAATAAAACTATTGTACCTAGTTTCAGTATGCATGTTGCAATATAGTCCTGTTCCTCTACCTCCTGCCAAGTAAAACTATAATTCATATCAGCCAGCATCTGGAGCGAATTATATAAAATGCTTTTAAATGAAAAGAGAAGGATTTTTGTAAAACATGGGAAAAATAATTCTTCTAAGAAAAACAGCGTCTCCACTGTATTCATCTTCTTTGATACTTCAACTTTTGAAGTAATTCTGTTGACTCTAAATATAACTCTTAAGTTCTTCTTCGTGCGATATGTCACTTCTCCTCGGGATGTATTTTCCAGTCATTCCCATGTTCGATTTCACTATTTCTGTTTGTTTTTTTTTTTACCAGTAGATACTAATTTATTCCTTGGTTATTTTTAATATCTAGTTGGAAAAGAATTTTATTTTTCTACAGACAGTAAACTCACCTAGAAAATCCTGGTGGAAGGATTGTGTTGAATTTATAGTTGGTGAAGAGTTGGTGTGCTGTTATATGTGGATTTTAAAAAATACTTGCCACTTAAAGTTTGGGAACTTTTCCAAAGTCATTGTTAGTGTTTTATCTTGGAGCAGTTTTTAATCAGCCAGAATTTAAACTAACATTTATTAGATCTACATTCTCTTTTGGAGTCTTCAGTTCTCTTTAACTAAACATAAAATAATACTTCCATCCAAAGTGGGGGGGAAACAGTCCTTCTAAATAGAAACATGATATGGGATGATACATTTGAATATTAAAATACTAACATCGAAGTGCCACAAGGTGTGCATGGATTTGTATATTTAGAGTCCAAGATTATCTTATCTTGTATATAATGTTGTAGTAACTTGAGTGCAGTTCAGAAAACTGCTTTTTAAAATATTTCTTCATACCAGCTTGTTCAGGGTAGGTGAAGTATAATATTTTCACTAATTTACGAATACCGCTCTACAAATATAAGCTAAATAATTGGACCAAAATAGCTTTTTCATTCAGGTCCCTTTGATCTGATATTATTTGAATAGAAGTGAGCTTAAAGATAGGTGTTGTTAACTTGTGTCCTAAGGGTAGTAATAATAGTGTTGTTCAACCAGTGAGATTCTTCCTGCTTTCATTTTCTGTGCAACATCTTCACTTAGAATTCTAATAAAAGAAATGGGGAAAAAAAAAAGGGGGAGGGGGTGGGAGGGAGAAAAGCAACAGTATTTTAATACTTTCAGTTTTTACAAAGGACTAATTAAGAGAACTTGATGGAAAATGTGTGTTATTCTAGTAGCCGCACCTTGAAGAGTTGAAAGCACAGAGACGTTGCAGTTGTCTCAAAAATGTGTAAATTAAGTGACAGCTGTCCAAAGATGGAAATCCTGTCTTTGATGACAACATCTCAGTAAGAGCCACCTCTTTGCTATTTTTGATATAGTATGATGAAATAAATTCAAATATAGGGATGAGCTTCTGGGTAATGAATGTCCTGCTGATACAGTGATCCAAAAGAGTCTGTCAAACTCAACTCAGTTTTACAACAACTTCTAGAATAGTTAACGTGGAAAGATGATGTGTAAAAATACAAGGAAAAGGGAATATGAGTGGCAAACCATCTATGTTTTGGTATTATTTTTTTTGTCTTCTACAGATCACTGTTTAACTGGTCCATGTCTCTTCCCTGCAACATGGTTTTGAAGAAAGCTGTTGACAGTTTGCTTTGCTCAATGTGCCACATCCACCCAAATTACTTTTCCTTACTCATGGGATGGATGGGTATCACTCCTCCTCCAATGCAGTGTCAGCACAGACTGTCCATGACTGATGACAGCAAAAAACAGGACCTCAGTTCATCTTTAACAGATGACTCTAAAAACGCACAAGCCCCTCTTGCACTAACAGAGTCTCACCTGGCTACTCTTGCTGCCTCATCTCAGTCTCCTGAAGCTATCAAGCAGTTATTGGACTCAGGTTTGCCTTCACTGCTTGTAAGAAGTCTTGCTAGTTTCTGCTTTAACCATACTTCTAGCTCGGACTGCAATGCACAATCAATGGATATCACCCAGGATCGACTCAGGAGGCACCATGTCCCGCAGCACTTTAATAAAATGCCCATCACGGCAGACCTGGTTGCTCCTGTTCTCAGGTTTTTGACAGAAGTTGGCAACAGCCACATAATGAAGGACTGGTTGGGTGGTTCTGAAGTCAATCCGCTGTGGACAGCACTTTTATTTCTGTTGTGCCATTCTGGTGCTACTTCTGGAGGACACAATGTGACTGCACAGCAGACAGGTGCAAGATCCAGCTTGCTTTCTTCAACTGTAACAGCAGGGTTGACCACTCAGCAGCGGACAGCAATTGAAAACGCAACAGTTGCTTTCTTCTTACAGTGCATTTCTTGCCATCCTAACAACCAGAGGCTTATGGCACAGGTGAGACAGAAAACAAATGAGATTGTTGTTTCTTTGTTAATAATGAGACAACATTTGCATAGTTCCTAATTTTGAAACTTCTTTTTTTTTAATTTCTTTAAGGTGTTTGTTTTGTAAGTTGTCATCACTTGGGAGAGTTTTGTGTTGAAACTGTCAGCTTAGTGATCAGACTTAGAAAACTATAAGTATACTTCGGCATGGCCATTCAGTGCTGTGTATGGATTTGTATTCCACTTGGCTGTATCAAGATGTATTTCTGGCCTTAACAAGATACTTAAGAACAAAATCCACAATACTGTAATTAAGTACATAGGTTTAAAATCTTGTGAAGTGGGATTTGAAAGTGAAGCTCCATGCACATATTTTAAATTAAGAAATTGAAGGAAAATTGCTGTTTATTTACACAGACGTGAACATTGTGTAATTGGTGTCCAGGAATATGTGGAATATTACAGAATGGTCCACTATTCTAATGCAAATTCAGCTAATTTCCTCACAGTTGTTAACCTTTCAGACCTACCTGAATGAAAGTACAATTAAAATGATTTTTCCTTTCAACATTAAGAATGTCAGTGCCCTGGGAACAGTTAACTTGAGTGAAAAAAAATAAGTCAGCACATTTCTCTGCAAATGGCCAATGGTGACACTTTGCTATAGAACAGGAAAATCTTGCCTTAGGAATTCAACAGTTATTTTTCTGAATACTTTTTTTTCTGTTTTTATTTTTCTTAGCACTGTACATGTTTACAATTGCTTTGCTGTATTCAGTATTTTGTACATTTTTAAAAAAAAATTCTGTTGATAGTTTCTTCAGTGGTGCTCATTTCTGGTCTGCTTTGAATGATAGCTGGAAGGTAGATCTTAGGCATTGCTTATTATGGCTGCATAAAGCTGTATTTTGGAGACCTAAATATAGAAATACTTTAAATATGATGTAATTTTGTATTCCCAGGTTCTCTGTGAATTGTTTCAGTCTTCTCCTCAGCGTGGGAATCTCCCGACCTCTGGAAACATTTCAGGATTTATTCGTAGGCTTTTTTTGCAGCTGATGCTCGAGGATGAGAAAGTGACTTTGTTTCTTCAGTCCCCATGTCCAGTAAGAGTTTTTGCTATCTACATGAGCAACATGGCTCAAATCTAACCCCCAAAAAATCAATGTATATTCAACTTTGAAAGGTCAGGCAGCAGCTTTTATTTCTTGTACATATCTGGAAAGTAATGTTTAGGTGAATTGTAATTCAGCATTTCAAAAAAAATTTAAGACGGTATTTTGAGACAAAGCCATCTTGCTGAAAACGTCAATGTTCTGACAGAACAGAAGACTGGAATTTATCTTACGGAAGACTTTTTAAAAATATTCTTAAATATTAGCAATAAATACAAATGTAAGTTCTTTATTGTAAATTTTATTGAGGAACTGTCTCAATTTTGATGCTCCAGAACTGGCGGAGATCCTTCAGTGTTAGCCATAACACCACAAATAAATTCTTGAATGTTTAATTTTTGAACTGATCTGTAGAGCGACTTTATGCATTTACACTTCTTTACCGCAACAGAGTTACAGTTATTGACTGAACTGCTGTGCTCTTATAGGACAGGAAAACTGGATTAGATACTGTTAAATGGAAAAGGGAGAGTACATAAGTTGTAGTATAAAGACGTTTTTGTTTCAACCTGGCTGAGATCAATTCTTAATATGGCTTTTGCTATCATCAAGATAGCATCAGTTTTCTAATAGGATGGTTTACATAGAACAGATTTTTGCAGAATTGCTGAATTAGTTGATAGCGCAACAAGTTCTTAAAAACAAGTTGCAAGATAATTCAGTTTCATATGCTAACAATACCAAGGAACAGTCTGGCTGTTCTTAGTGGGTAGAAGATTCCTCCTTTCACATCCAAAGAGGAGGCTTAAAAGTGATCTGGTTATGCAGAGTATATTTCTAGTATATCTAGCAAATTACTCTTGAAAGTGTTGGATCTCCATTTTATCTCTGAAGGTCATAGCAAAACTGTATATTTAAGTCGGTTTTCCATTGTCATGAGGTATTAAATGCATTTGTTAGTATTGCACGTCAATAAATTGGTTCTATGTATAGGTATTAGTAAACAGTTTTCCTAATGGTTTGGAAAAGGGAGCTATAGCTGTCTGTGCAGAAAAGTTTGTAAAGTTATTGCAAGCAAAGAACAATACAGAAGTATGAACACAGCTCAGGCTAAAAGATGTGATACTAAAATACTTTAAATATTTAAACTAATAATGACTTAGTTATCCATCATAACGGCAAAAAGTAGATACATTAAGTAGAAGAACTTTATTCACAAGTCAGAGCTCTAGAGAAGTAGCATCTTGTCGTAATTAGACCCTCTGAAGTTGAAGAGTAAATAAGTTTTCATTTTAAGTGCACATAAGAGTTAATTTTATTTTGCCGAGGTCTATTTATTAAAACTTAGTGTTTTAACTTATTTCTGAATCTTAAAAGCATGTTAACTTTTTATCTTTCAGCTGTACAAAGGTAGAATTAATGCTACTAGTCATGTAATTCAACATCCAATGTATGGAGCTGGGCACAAATTTCGTACTCTTCATTTGCCTGTCTCAACAACTCTAGCTGAAGTTCTTGATCGTGTGTCAGGCAAGTTTACAACAGTTCATTTTATTTTTAAGATAGTTTATGCTTCTTTTTTTTTTTTTTTTTGAAAGCTAAAGATGTATTATATGTATGTTTGCATTGTTCCTAGGTACTTGTTAGATGTGACATATTATAATAATGATAACCTTTTGGATATACCTTGCGTGTTCCATTTTAAATGCACTTCACTGGTTGTATGCTATCTTTTCCTTCCATTAAACTCAAATTCTGGTAATTAAGGTACCATTTCAGAGGGGAAGGTGAGATTTTTGTTGGTATTTTGTTTTGTACTCATGTATTCTTAAGTCTCTCAAGTCATACTGCAGATATTGGACTTCAAAATGCCCTTTCACTTAAATATATCGCCAGTATTGTCACTTTAATATCCTGAAACTTAAAAAGTTATTTCAGTGGTGTTGCTATGAGAAAAGTACTAAGGATCCAATTTCTTTGGATGCACATTTGTATACTATACAGACACTTCAGTTTACTTACTACAGGGAGATTGGAAGCTTAATTTGCTTGTAGAGATTAATTTTCAAATTATAAGACATGACTTTAGTTTATTTTTATAAAATGAAGTATTTCGTTTTACCACTTGAATTTCTGTGGAGAAATGAATCTACAGGGGACTTTGTTGATTAGGCCTCCACAGACCACGATATGAGACTCAATACCTGAATGGTAAATGCCTTAACCTTAAAATGAATCTCACCTAGATATTCAATTAATACTTCAGAAAATAGACCTGTATGTTTAAGATTATGGTTAATGATCTTTTTCAAAACGTAGAAATTGTCCTAAAGGTATTATGTTCATGCCAGAGCTTTCTGGGTAAAATCATCAAGTTGATTCTCCTAAGGTAAAAAAAAGAGCAAAATATGTTACCTTAAAAAATCAACATTAAACATGCATAATTCAAAGAAAAGAAACTAAGTGATGGAAAGGGGAGTACCAGTAATTCTGCTTTAATCTTAAGACGTTGTCAATAATAGCAAATCAAAGTCAAAAATGATCATAGCAGTTAGGATTTTGCCGTATTGCAGATGTGCACTGTGAGGGGCTTGCGTACGTACCTGACTGGGTATGTAGTCCTTATACGTATGAGTTAACTTTTCTTGACTGTAGGATCAAATTTAATTTCTTAAGCAGATCTTTGTAGAGTTCAGAAGAACTGTTGCCTTTTAATATCTACTTAAAGTCTATATATTTACATAATTAATATGTGCATATGGACAATAAATAATGTTATCTAATGAGGTGATACAAGTACTGTAATGGTGCTTGACAAAAACAGCGTGTGCATTGGAATGTTAATTAGAAACAGTGAAGCCTAGGAAAATGCTTGAAGTTTATTTACCACGGAATAATTTACTGTTTTGCATAGAAATCTTTATTGACTTAGTGTTCAGACATGATCATGTGTTGAATGTGACCAAGAGCTCTTGTTCCTTCTGCCGTTTATGGTCAGAAATACTTTAATGAGAGAAACAGTTGATGCACGTGAGGTGAGGATCAGTTGTTCATCAGTGACATAACCTGTACTGATCAGCTGCCTTGGTGGTGCATTGTGCTCAGCTTGATAGCCAGTGCTAATAGGGTCTGGGGAAGGGAATGTGCTGATGTGATGTACGGTAATGCACATAATGAAACCAATCAAGAGCTGACTTCACAGCACATCATAACTTGGCTTTATGCTACAGAATTGTTTCATTTTAAATCGGAAGAATTAGTTCTGGAAAAGTTTGTGTCCTTTTACGCTTCCCTCCTGTATCTGTTGTGATTTTTCTGATGATATTAAAAGCATTGTGAATTGTGTATATCTTTCCATGAAGTTCGTGGTTAGGATAGTAAAGAAGACTAATATACAAGGAATGAACTGTATGTTTAGGGTGAAGAGAGGGGAGAGAAGGGATGGACTGTTAGTGGGAAAAGAAAAAACTGGGCTGCTACCACTATAACAAAAGGAAGTTTTGGAGATCCCATTTTGAAGACTGGTCCATGGATTAATTGATTTTTTCTTTCTTAGCTGTTCTTTTAAAGTCTTCTGTTACATTAAGATCTCAAATTGATCATTTCATACTTTCTGTAAAAATAAAGCACAGTAAGAGTGTTCATCTCATATTTTTTTCTCACTGCCTTAAAAAAAGAGAAAAAAGAAGTGTAGTGTAAGAGCATTGCTAAATTGCTGCTCACATCCCTTCACCAGAGGAAGAAAGTATGCAGTGTCATGGCAGATAGAATAGTCTAGAATGAGTACCACTTGTTTGGTATTCCATCCACCTTGGTTTTAATTTGCTGGTCATGAGAGGTCAGAAAGACTAAAGAACAAAGGTGGATATTACCTGGATACTAAAACTATGTTTTCTTAAGCATCTTCAGTAGTTTTATTAATGAAGTTTATATTGTCCACCAATGAGTGGGCATTTAGTCCATGAGACCAAACTAGAATTTAGTACATAAATAATACTGATGAGGATGTTAAAAATACTAATGGGAATATCCACACCAAGTCTGAAATACATATCTGTAAATAAATATACACACAGATATGTACATAAATAGATGTAAATATATATTAGGTCCTGAGTAACAGCATTTTCATACTATGTATCTTCTCCAAGGCAACTGGAGAATGATTTAAATATTTTGATGCCAGTGGTTTACAAGGTGTAAAATAATCCATTGAAGTGAACAATAAGCAGTTTTTTAGGCTGCTTGCTGATATCTTTGGTCTACACTAATGATCAAACCAAAGTTGTTGTACTGCCGTAACTAAATATTCACTAAAGCAAATGCACAAGTTTTGGATGTGTTCTTTATGCATCTTGTAATTTCACCAGATCTGAAATTGCTACCTAGGTGCTTGGGCTTAAATACAACAGTATAAGTCTGTAGATATCCTTTAAAAATAAATAAATACATTTCTTTTTTTCCTTAGGGTTTGATTTGATTCTCTTTTGTTTGCTTGTCTTTTTCTAATCTTATTTTTTTTTATTTGTTGCAGTTGTGTTTTAAAATAAGTATACTTGACTTATCATGTAACAGATTTAGGTTGTAACAGTTTTAATTGTTAAAGGGCAGATTTGGGGGGAGGGGAGATTGCACTTGCAATTAATTCTTAGATATTTGTAAGAATATTTTTCCCTGGGATGGAAGTCTAAACCACAGAAATAGTTCAAGTATAGTTATGTTTACAGACTAGAAACTGGCAACAAAAGCAGTGTGTTATATTAAAATGCAATTCTCTCGTGTTTTGATTTTTTTTTTTTTTCCATGTTTAGATACACCCAGTATCACAGCTAAGCTAATTAATGAACAAAAGGAAGATAAAGAAAAGAAGAACTATGAAGAAAAAGAAAAAGTTAAGGCAGAAAATGGGTTCCAGGACAATTACAGTGTTGTTGTTGCTTCTGGTATGTTTTTGTTCCGTCTTCTGAAAAATTGTCTTTTAGACGTTAAAAGGGTGAGGGAGAGGAATCAAATCCACAGTTATTCATTTAATTAACGATCGTTAGACAAAATTGTAATGCCCAGTTAATCTGACTTCTGCTAAGCAGAAGCCTTTTTGCAGTGGTTAGTGCATCAGAGTTTAATCACCTACTTCAACCATATGTTTTGGAAATGAAAGTATTCCTGTACTTCGCGTATTTAAAACTGTCAGAATAAAACCACATTATTCTACTTGGAAACCTCAAATAAAGGGTATTGCTCCATTGCTACGGAGGCTATAGATTGCGTAAGGTGAGCTTGCAGTGGTACAACATTACAGTCCAGGTGATGGCTGTAGAGATCATCAGTCTTTCAGTTTGAAGTTCTAGTGTGTGAGAGGTTACTGAACTTCAAACTACCCTTTTCTTATCTAGGTTTCTGCCCTCACTGAGCATTCTCAGTTTTGTTTACACTTCCTGAAGCATGAAGAGAGGCTGATTTCCTTAGACTTCTGGCATCAATGTTTCTTAAGCTTTTTATTGCAAGATTTTAGATACAGCAATAATTCTAAATTCAGCCATTGAATAGGGCAGCAGTTTCATGGGTCTTGGTATATATTTAAAACAATACAGCTGATCCTTAATTATAACATCCTTTTTTTGGAGAGATGCTTGCAATAGGTGCCGCTTAGGCAGGATAAGATCTGAAACATAAGATATTTAAGTGAAGGGTTAAAATGTGAACTAAGAAACTAGGAAGAAAGCAACATATTAGCATTGAAAGTAGGTCATAGTGTAGTTAGCTGTGTCTTAGCCCACTTGCATCTCTGGTCATGCTGCTTCATATAACCAATTTCCTCTTTACAAAATAAGATTTAAGTTCTTCTTTCTTGCTTGTGTTTCTTCCACTTACATAAAACAGCTTAAATGTAGACTTAATTTGCATTTGTTTTTAACTGCCTTTTCACAGAGTCTTTTCTTTTGTCTATATCTTGTTATGTTCTCTTTTTTTGTGCATGGTTTGTTTCCTCATACTCATGCAGTCACTGTTTTACCTGTTCCCTATTGGCCCTTCCAAACAGTTGACAAAACATGTTGGTACTCCAGTTTCAGTGTACTTCAAGTCATCACTGACTGTCTCAAAATGTGGCAGTTTTGATACATAAGCTCAGTAAGCTTTCACGTACCAATTGAGCCCTTAATTCTAAATTAGTTAATTAAATTGGTTCTTAATTATAAGGTTTTGACCAAGGCAGCTTTAAAAGTATGTTTAAAGGTGCTTTTTGTCACTTGTTCTAATGTCAGTACTATAGCTGAAGTCACCCAGTAAGTCGGATGTTTGTCTATGGACTGTGGACTGAAACATCTGTCAGTGCAGAAATTTTTGCCTTACTTGATTTCCATTTGAAAAAACAACCTCAAAAAGATTCACTGTAGGTCCCTGTCATGTTATCAAGCGCAACAGGGAAAGGGGGTCCCTTTCTTCTCCTTTCAGGAAAAAGGAAAGAAAAATACATATCATTATGTCATTATATGGAATACTGATAAAACTGGGACAGTTCCATTGATAGATAGGCTCGCTAACTGTGTTTAAGAGCAGAATCAAGTAGTAGTTTACAGTTACAGCTTGTTTTATACTTGGGACTTAATTGGATGCACAACTGTCAAAAATACTGGGATTAGATTCAAATGTATTTTATATGTGAATGCTGTTTTGATATTTGTTAGTTGTACTTTTCAGAATGACTTTTCTTGCAACAGTTGAAGGAATTGAGTACATTGCAACTTTGCTATTTGAAGTTATTAAATACTATAATAACTTGATTTTTATTATTATTATCTTTGTACTAGGTTTGAAATCCCAGTCAAAAAGAGCTGTTTCATCTACCCCTCCACGTCCACCATCAAGGCGAGGAAGAGTGATGGCAGATAAAGTAGGTGCCTCTTCCTCAGGAGCAGAATCTTCCAGCAAGACTATTAGCGTTCCGGTTTTCCATCTGTACCATAAACTTCTACCAGGTAGCTTTAATAACTGTTTCTAAGCTTTACAAAAATGAATCTTTTTCGGTAGCTGTTATGTCATTAGAAAGACAATGCAATGATGACATACTTCTTTGTTTATTCACTCACTTAAAGTGTAGAGCGCTTCCGGGCTGATGACAGCTTTCAGCTGGAACTGAAGTATCATAATGTGTTTGTAACTGGATGGAAAAAGAAAAAGGAAGCAACTAATGGAATTAAGAAATATCAGATCTCTAATCAAAGATCTATTTGTCCTTGATACTTTCTTTAGTATACAACTGTTAAAAATTTGACTGTCTTCTAATGGTGCTGTAGACCATTCTGTGTTTGTGTAATGGTCTCATTGATCACACTTCTTGTGCAGCTACTGGTTCTCACACACACACACACACACACACACACACACACGTCGAATCAGTGATGAAAAATGGTGGAAGACTTGCTTCACTTACAGAATGGCAAGACATAATTAGCATTCATTTCATAAGGCACCATCCTCCATGGATGAGATGGATTGTCACTGAAGACCTTATCAGGACTTGTGTTAGTTGGCCAAATACTGTCAAAATGAAATCAGTATGCTAAGTATATTAAACTATCTAATTCTATAACATTTCCCTTTACATTAAAGTCTCATAATTACCAGGAAAATTTGTTCTGCCTTAAGAATAATTTGTAATTTCAAGGAATAACATATTCTTCTTAAGCAGAGTGGCCACAGTCCTGATATGAGTGATTGATTTGGGATGTAGTTACATGTGCATTTCATTTCTACACTGCTGCTGAGAAAGTTACTCCCTGCACTGCCATTCACTTTTTGTTGAGTTGTTGCGTCTTGACACTGGTGTATTGAGGTAGGCCTGGGATTCATAGTGCTGAAAAGGGAACTGCAAGTTTGTTTGTTTTCCAGTTTCTTCCTCTTCAGCCTTTTTATCTTACTGTCACATTCTTTTATGCCACCACAATTTAGTCAGTTGGATTTAATAGTAGGGGGCAAGGCAGTACCCAATTAAAGTGCACATCAAATTACAACCTTAGCCATTTGTTAAATATGTCAGGTGCTTTGGGCTTTTGATACAGAGCTGCTGTAGGGAAATCCCAAGAGAATATACACTGGAAGTAAGGTCTTGGTTTAGAGCCACTTAATATTTAATATACTTGGCGTCTGCGGCATGAGAACAGCGCGTGGACATTTATGTTATGGTAACCCAATCATAACTTTTCACTCTGGCTCAATGCCATTGTTGTAGGCCAACCATTACCCGCTGAAATGACGCTTGCCCAGCTTCTGACTCTCCTGTATGACCGTAAACTCCCTCAAGGATACCGATCAATAGATTTGACAGTTAAGCTTGGATCCAAAGTCATCTCAGATCCAAGCTTATCGAAAACAGACTCATTTAAACGTCTTCATACAGAAAAAGGTGAGGTGTTTTTTTCTTTTTTACAATGCTTTTATAATGCCTGTTCTCAGTAGTGTGTGTGTGGGCTAATAGCCAGGGCAGATTAAGTAATGCAGGAGCACTTACAGACACCTGTGAAAAGTGTTATTGCAGCAGCTTGAGTACTTAACATGCTTCATGGAAAATGGGAATTATTATCAAGCCCATCTGAGCATGTCTCATAACTCCAGCTTTTAAGAACATTCTTTTTAAAATCAGGTAATATTGTCTGTTTCTTGTTAAGGGTTTTTATAATTGCTTGCTGTCTTCTAGGTACAGCGAAGGGAGATAAGAAGAGGGAAAAACTGCATTGCAGGAATCTAATTTGAAATACTTTGTTATTGTTCATTTAAGGAAGGAGTTTGAGGAATGGGACCTTGAAATTTAGCCAAGGTGATCTGATCACCTGCCTGCCTGCACAGCATGGAATTGCAAAGTTAATCATGCAGCTGTTTTAGGACAGAGGCTTTTGTAAAAACTTACTAGATAGATCAATCTCTTTCTAATATGACAAGAGAACCTAAAGAAGAATCTGATTAAATATATACATAAAAATCTATTTTCTTGCTACTAGTATGAACCAAGTATTTCCTGACTGTGTTTTGGGGATGGCTGTACAGATCTATTACTATTGAAATTACTTTATCTTTCAAATAATACTTTTGTTGTGTTTTGATGTTTATTTAAATTCTAAATGTGTTATTAATATTTTTCTATTTGAATGAAATTAGAGTAGGTTCAGTTTATTAGTAGTTGCATGCAAAAACATGGAGATGCTCTGAATTTTTGCTAGTTTACTGGGGTTTGTTTTTGTTGGTTTTTAGACTTGAGACTCATACTTCCGTAAATTTTACTTTGTTATCACAAATACCATTAAACTATTCTTATTATAAATCATAGAAGTAATTCTTAAATTTGTATTAGTGTTTTGATGCAATTTTCAGTAAGAAATGTATATTTGAATAATTGCGTGATGTATATTCTAATAATTAACACATTAACTTGCATAAATTATCCATAGTTATGGCATGAGTTTGCTATAATTGCCAAAAGGTACCAATATTTGTATTTACTTTTGATGTTCTTGTACTCATTCATATCAGGTTCTTGACTCAGGTTTTACTGTAAAAGGAAATCCTATTCTTGATGTAGATTTTTTTTTGTATGAGAAAAAGGGAAAAAATACACGGTATTGATGATGATCTATTAACTTGTTTTACCTTTATATTTTTGTAGAACATACAGATTTACTGGGTCCTTGTCCTGAAGATGAAGCAATCAGTCCTGGGGATGAGTGCATGGATGCAGTGCTAGATGAATCACTTCTTGAAACGTGTCCCATTCAGTCTCCACTGCAAGTTTTTGCAGGGATGGGTGGGTTGGCTCTTATTGCGGAGAGACTCCCTATGCTTTATCCTGATGTAATTCAACAAGTGAGTGAAAAAATCAGTCTAGAAAAGCGTGCTAACAATTTTTTGTTCAAGAGCAGTTTTTTCCCCATGTTTCTGTATGGTTTGGTTTGACATTTCTGACAGGAGAGGAAACTACTTTAAAATACGGAAGTGCATGACTCCACAGCAAGTCCAGCTGTACATGCCGTTTTGAGTAGCCATGTTCTTGTAAAACAAAAGCAGGAATTTAGTGTTGCTCTTGCCTTGCCTCTGTTAATTCTTAAGATATTTGGGAGGGTACAGTAGCAAAGAATTGCTGTTGTGCTATAAAGCCATACTTACGTATCATTTAATTATTCTCAGTGATCATTTTTTGTGGTTAAGTGGAATGCAATCTTCAGTATGGACTATATAATTTTATATATTATAATTATAAATAACTTTGTCTGAATTAATTTTATAGTAATAGCATATGAATTTCATAGTAAACACATTATTTATTTGTACATGAGTATATTTCTGATTGTAATAATTGTGTAGAATTTCTGTGGATAGGCTTTTCAAAAATGTCAGCAGTTGCATTAGTGTGGAATTACTTCTTTGGCTGCTTTTCTTGGTACGCAGGCCCTTATTATGGAAAAAATTAAAGATAGCCCCAAAATTATTTGGTTAGTCATGTTTCTTAACATTTTTTAACTGATAAGAAATAAGAAAGATTGTGAATATCTGTTCCCTGTGAAATAGAGTTGATCGTGACTGAAGGGTGCTGCTACTATGGCAGGAGTGGGTAGCCTGTCATGAGACCACGATGATTAGAGTGAGTCATTTGTAAATAGCAGTGCCATTCAAGAAGAACACATTCAGTACTGGCAGCACGTTACATGAAAGTATAGTTTTTTCTGAAGATGTTTTAGAGAGATCACATTAAGCCTGTAGGATATCTAAAAGTTAAGGAAGTGTGTTTGCTTAAGTGATTACTGTATTTTGAAATACTATGAAATAGCATCTAGTCTGCATTGATAAAGACAGACAGATCTGTGGAATTCTGCAATAGATAAAAGTCAACTTATGGCCATTAGAAATTTCATCCCTTTTTTCCCTTCTTTGAAGTCTTCTGGAAGTCCTGGGAAGTTATTTTCTTGAAACATTTTTTTCTAATTTGTGATATGTTTAAATTCAAATACAGAATAAGAACTGTGTGATCTGTAAAAACAAAGCAAGTACAGTAATGCTAAATAAGAGTCACGATTAAGACTCTTGAATTCTCTACTCTTTGCTCTTTAACTTTACTCGTATCTTGCTTTAAATTACTGATACTGATATTTAGGTAGAGGAGAGTAATCAGGAATACTCAGTGTAACCTTCTACAAATGCTATATTTTAATATTTACCTTGTTATTCTATTAACATATAGATAGTTGGAGGCAATACAGCTAGTTGTAGTTTTGACTTCTAATTAGTAATTTGCCATTTTGAACAAATTCCACAATGACTTTTTAGATTAATCTTTTTCAGTTTAGTCTGTTTAGTTTTAAATAGGTTTACATCAGTTGATTTAAATATTATTATAAGCTTGAAACTTCTGTGCTGTTAAATTTAGAGAGACATGAGTTTCTGTAGTGAGTTCATATGACCCTGTGTTTCTGCTAGTTCCTGGTCCATGCATCTGTAAAGAGTAGTCTATTTAATGTGAATTTTAAAGGTGTTTCATATTAAGATTTTGTGTCCTTTAGATCCTGATTGGCTGTATGGCTACCAACTCTTTTAATTCCTGTTCTTGTTGTTTAAGGTGAGCACTCCAGTTGTTACATCAACCACACAGGAAAAGCAGAAGGACAGTGATCAGTTTGAATGGGTCACCATTGAGCAATCGGGAGAATTGGTGTATGAAGCACCAGAAACAATTGCTGCAGAACCTCCACCGATCAAGTCTACAGTTCAGACTATGTCTCCCATACCCGCGCATTCTTTGGCTGCCTTTGGCTTATTCCTTCGTCTCCCGGGCTATGCTGAGGTGCTGCTAAAAGAACGGAAACATGCTCAGTGTCTGTTGAGATTGGTGTTGGGAGTTACAGATGATGGTGAAGGAAGTATGTGCTGCAATTATTATGTTTCTTTGTAGACCATGGCTAGATCATTTTACCTAAAGTTATTTATACTGTAATATTTGTAGCAGGAAGTTAGAAGTGGCTTGTGCAATTTGTAAAGAACTGTATTGCTAGCACCTGTCATAGTCTCATTTCTAAATATGAAATTCTTCCTGGTGAAGTTTTGTGACAATCATCAGTATTCATATGCTTACATCTAGATGCTAGAGTAATTGTAAAATAACTACTGATTTAGAAATGACTTAGAAATGACATGGTCAAGATGCCAGTGCACTTGGGCAGAACTGTCTGGGGTAGTAGGATGTGCTCAACTAATTGAGTAAATGTTGTGTATTCCTGCAGCCAAATGCAAAGTAGCATAGATAGAAGCATAGCTAAAGCAGATGTAGAATAAACTCTTGGAGACTGCATTAGAATAGGAGGGGTTGATTTAAAAAGTATAGTAGTCAATTAGCTAAGAGTGAACTCTATTGTAATACTGTGAGTTCGTAGGAATAAAGGGACTAATCTTAGATAAGTGAACAAATGAGCATACAAATTCTTTGTAGTCAGTGTCTTTCCAACCTCGAATAATGCATATTGTTCTAGTATTGATTATTTCTCAATGCTTTTCAAAACAAAAGATGCTATCATACTTTCGGACTTCTTTCATTATGCCTTTGCAAACAATGCTGTTTTTTCTTATGTTAACCAGCTGCATTTAGTCTCTGTTCAGCAGTAAAAGTCTTGCTTACTGTCCTTTCTGTTTCATATTTTAATTCTTGTATATTTAGGTACAGGACAGTAGTCAGGAATATACTGCATAACAGACTGTTATGCAGTTGATTGCTTACTCCAACCTGATTTAAATAGTAATTAGCTACAAGACTGTGTACACTCACTCTGATTTTGATTTTCTTGAGTTGATTTCAGTCCTTTGCTTTTGCAAACAATCGTATACAAAATGTGTATATACAAAGAGTCCAACACAAAACTTAACATTTTTGGATTGCTTTTCTTTCTTCTTGCATGCATCTACTATCACTATTGGAATACAGCTCCAGAGCGTCATTTTCCTGATGGATGGGAGCTATCTATCGTTCATTCTCAGCCTAAAATTACTCATATCCAGCTTTGTGCCCAGTTATCATTGTACCTGTATTGTTCTTTGTGAGATAACTCTTCTTTCTCATGCACTTGATGACTAGAATTATATTCCCTTTTACCCTATGGTTTTGCTGGACTCTAAATAGTCAGTTTCTCCATTCTCCTAGCCAAAAGGGTGAATTCAGCTCTTTATCAAATAGAGTATTAGTTGTTCATGGTAGTTTACACTTGTTCTCTGTATGAAGTATTAATGTTTTCCATTTCTTTTGTAAATACATCGTTTCATACACCTATAAACTTTTTCACAAAATATGGAGGTCTGCACTTAGGAATCCATGGTTTATAGGTTAAATATGGATTGATTTGTCTGTAAAGGTAAATCCTGGGCACGTGTTTAGATCTCTTTTTAATTTTGTCTTTTCTCCACTGTCATTTGGGTATACCTTGTGGAAAACCGTCAGGCTCTTTTTTTCCCAGAGTTATACAATTTTATGTAGGATGATCCAAGTCAAATGATGTTTTGCACCCTTCTTTTTCCTTTACAGAGAGTAGCAAATACACACATACACCAGTTTTCTGTCTAGATATGTATACATACAAATACATAGCCATATTTGTAATGTACTTCATTAATACTTCTGGATGATACAGCTGATAAACTCTTATGTCTGAGGGAGAAAATAATATAAACATCTTTAAAATGAGAAGGAAACTTCTGAACAGAGTTGTCTATTTAGAAATATTTTCAGTGTTTTAATATCTCTATTTTTTATATACACTGTAGACATAACGTGAAATGCATTGTTAAATACACGCACAAGAAATTGAGACAGTTCCCAAATCTGTCTGTTGCATTTGTAGGTCATTCCATTATTTGTAATGTGGCTTTTAAAAGAAGTAATTTTTCTTCATAATACGTAAGGGTTAAAATTTTTAGATAGATCTGCACAATGTAAGCATGCAGAGCATGCAGCTCATGTAGTTAAAATTATGCAAGTATTTCACCACTTATTTGACTTGAGTCACATCACAACTTGGATTGTGTAGTGGTTTAATTCATAATTTGGTCATGAGCATAAAACAAAACCAACACATCGTGATGCATTACAGCTGCTTGTCAGCTGAGCTGCTGTTTGTTGACCATCTGTGCTCTTTAACTCATTCTACTTGCAAGGTTTGGAAAAAAAGAGTTAGCGTGAACCAGCTTCATTCTCTTTTATTTAGAAATACAAATAAATACAAAGAGCGCACATTATTATTAAGGAATTAATTTTCCTCCCCTGGTAATGGTGTATCAAATATTTTAACTTTTGATTTTTGATTCCGTAATGGAAACAAAGAAATATTCTGAGAAGATGTTGATAAGAGAAATTTAATATTATATAGCTTATCATAGCTGAACGCTTAAGTCCTTAGTGTATTTCTGTATTGTTGTGTTGTGTAAATCATTGCAAAGATTAACAGATGATATTGAACGACAGAAAGAAAATGTGATTTTTTTTTTTTCTTTTTTTGCATCTAGGTCATATCTTACAGTCTCCTTCAGCAAATGTGCTTCCGACCCTGCCCTTCCATGTGTTGCGCACCTTGTTCAGCACTACGCCATTGACCACCGATGATGGAGTACTGCTTAGGCGAATGGCACTGGAAATTGGGGCTATACATCTTATCCTTGCTTGTCTGTCTGCTCTAAGCCATCATGCACCAAGAGTTCCCAATGCGAGTCCCAACCAGGCAGAGGTAAGTTTAGTAGCAGAATAATTGCAAAGTAACAGCTTTTGCTATAAAAAAGAAAATAATCTCACTACTTCTATTAAAATTTAATTTCTATACAGTTGGCATTTGAATGAAGAAAAATAATTAGAAAATACTTGATTAAGTAATTGTACTTGCTTGTTGCATATAAACATAGCAATCATGAAATTTAACGAACAAAGAAGGCTTATCGTGAAGCATTAAGGTGTAATCAGTTTCTTTCACAGGATCATTTTTTTCAGTGCATGAAAGGCGTGATAATGCAGGATTGTTCTTTCTTTCTTAATTATCATTAGATAGCATGACCTCATTACCTTATTTAGCATTCATCATCTAAACTCTACTGACTGCAAATTATTTCCTCTTAAGTGCTTATAAATGTAAATGAGTTGTGAAAATTAATGAATTAATGGAGCAGTCTTTTAATTCTCATTTTTCTATACTTGTCAGGATCCCAAGTGGATCTCAAAAATAAAACTTTTTCAAGGTGCTTACTGTGATAGACTACCCTATATGTGGAATGTGTATCATCTGATTTTCTTAGGATTATGAGGTGCCATTTCTGCATAAGACTGCCTCAAAACATGTTTAAAATCAGTTATTGGCTTTCCCTCTCTTATAGTATTATGGCAGAGACTTGCATGGAAAAAGTTCTGGTGGCTAAATATGGCTAAACAACTGCTAAATATAAGGCTACCCATAATTTAGCAGCTTTTGATACTGATGGGGGGGTTGAGTAAATAGGAGATAAAACTACAGAAGTATAATTCACTTTATTGGCTAGTCAGTTTTGAAGGGGATCTGGGATATTCTGCATCTAGTTGAATAACAGACTGATTACACATTAATGGCATAGCATTATTGTACGTTTGGAGGGAAAGTGCAACCATTAATTCTTATCTCAGGTTGAGTTGTTCCATGACCCCTGAAACAGGTTCCTTCATGCAATTCATAGCTACCAAGTGATAGATAGTAACTTGAAATTAAAGATCCACCAGACCTGCACAAGAGCTTGTATTTCCAAGGCAAGGCTTTCGCCTTTCATTTTCCGTGAAATCCTCCTGAGTGTTCATGCGTGGCAGTGTCTTCATGACAGTAATCACACAGCTGTTTGATCACCTCACCTCCAGCGCTGGGCGCGGTTTGGTGCCACAACATAAAAAGGACATAAACCTATTAGAGTGCATCCAAAGGAGGGCTACAAAGATTCTGAAGAGTTTGGACAGTGAAGTGTGTGAGGAGCGGCTGAGGCCCAGCCCTGGGGTTTGCTCAGCCCAGAGCAGAGGAGCTGAGGAGAGGCCTCATGATGGCTGCAGGTCCTCGCAGGGAGTAGAGGGGCGGCACTGAGCTCTGCTCTGTGTGACAGCGACGGGGCCTGAGGGAAGGGCATGGAGCTGTGCCAGGGGAGGGGCAGCTGGAGTTTTTTCTGCATCCATTTCATCAAAGATCTGAAAAATTTTCAAAATTACCTTAAGTATTTAAATAGTTTCATAAAGGCTAGGAAATTTAGTGCAGGAGTTATGGTATTAAAATGCAGTTATGCAAACCATTGGAATAAGCTGTACAAGTTCCTCTGGTACAATATAAGCTATCTATATCAGAACACTGAAGAACAAGGCATTTCTTCCTTGTTATCTGCGGAGGAAATGTTTGTTTCATTGATACAGAAGTCATGTATCAAAGCTATACACGTAACTTGTATCACTTCCCATTTTGGCACATTTCTGCAAAAATAGCATATTCTTGAGCATCTTAACATTTCAGTTGTTTAATTTTGATGACACTCCTTCCTTCCATCTCTTCTTCTAATTGTTGTACAAGTTGACTAGGAGTTAAATAGTAATAATTTCAGAGATTTATTGTTTAGCATGATATTGATTTAAAAACATTTTAATGTCTTTCATCATTTGAACAGTAACAGTATTTTAAGTGAGATAAAAAATGGACTTACAGTTTTAGTTAAACCAAAGAATCACTTGCAGCAATTTAGTGCTGACCTGTGCTGGAATTTTGTGGCAGGAGTATTCCTATTTACAGCTTTTGAGTTCACCTGGATCTTAATATCTTAATTATATTAATAAATTGAGATTACATTATTTTGCAGAATAAAGGCTTTTTAGATAATTGGTTGGTAAGATTAAAAAATATTATTATGATTTTTTTTTTCCTGCAACTTAGCCACAGGTATCAAGTACACACAACAGTGCATCAACAGAAGAGCAGCAGTTGTACTGGGCTAAGGGTACAGGCTTTGGAACGGGCTCCACAGCTTCAGGATGGGATGTTGAACAAGCTTTGACTAAGCAAAGGCTAGAAGAAGAGCATGTGACCTGCCTTCTACAGGTGTGTAATGATGAAATCTTGATTTATCACAAGTGATTGAAACATTAGGGCTTAGGAAACAAAAACAGAATTTGTAATTTAGTCTGATAGTACTGTAATTACGGTCTATGGGGCAAAAAGAAAACCAAAACAGAACAGTTTACAACTGTGGGTATGACTGTGTACACAAAAAAATAAATATATTTAAATAAAAATATATTTAAAAATAAATATATTTTCAGTGAGGGTGTTTTCAAGCTTCACTAGGCTATCACATAAAAAGGACACAAAGGGGTAGGCTTAGGTGACAGTTCTGAATAGACTGTGAACCAGGATGTTTTCCAGTGTATTTCCCCAGAACTGTCGTACATCTCTGTGGCATTCAGTCAAAAGTAAAGACTGTCCATTAAGGAAAAAGGACAAGGAAGTAGACATTCTTTATGCAAAAGTCATGTTACCTATTCATTTTTCACTGTTTTTCACTCTGCTTTAAGAAACTATCCACAGTTGTTAGTTGTCCGTGAATGTGATTTATGCCAGCAAGACAAAATCTCACTCAGATGTACTGATTATGACATCTTGATTATGTCTCTTAAATAGCAATATTAAATCAACAGTGAGCATCTAGATGTGAATAATACCAATACCTTTCAAATACCTTATATTAAGGACAAGATAGTCCCATTCAGTTAGGCCTTTTAAGTCCAATTGTGAAATGCAGCCAAGCTCTTATCTTAGAGCAGTGTAAAATGAGACACATTCTAGTCATCAAAAATTTCATTCACGGAACTGTCAACTCAAGTGTGTTAACTAACATTACAGCTGGGTGAGAGTACAAATGAGGTCAAATTCTGAAAATGTCCATGCCCTTGGTGATGAAGATATCAATTTGATGTAATCAGTTATTTCTGTCACTGTAGATTATAAGGCACAGGTATCACATCCTCTTACAGAAGCAAAACAAATCTGAAACAATTCTTTTAAGTGCAGAAGAGTTCAAAGCACCTGAATTACTCTTGGCAAGGCTTAGAGGCAGTATTCTGTGTTATGCCATGCAGAGGTTTAGCTATAACTGTCAAAAGTCATGAGGAAGGGAGACGTTTGCTTTGAGCAGTCAGCAATTGGAGGAAGAAGTAAAAAACCCTTCAGCATTTTGCTAAGGATGTCAGTCAGTTTTACGATCAGTTCTCCAGAATGATTGTTTAGAAAAATTCTGTTGTATGGAGTGCTGGTAAAATAAGATGCTGCAGCAAAATATAGTGGGTGGTGGGGTTAGAGCGAAGAAGGAGAATGAAAGAAAGTTTTCAGCATCCGTTAAAGTCCTGTGAACTCAGCAAGAGCTGTAGCTGGAATGTCCCAGGGTAGCTTCCCACCTTTTCTTAGGGGAGGATTGTTCCTTGTTTACTGAAGCACAAACACACACACGTGCAGTTGTTCATGGTTACTGACATGCTCATTGCAGTTATCTCATCTGCAACTGGAAGTTCCATCCAAAAGTTGATTACAAATAGCTTTAAAATGTTTGCATTAAAAACTATAATAATTTTTAGGTATTGGCTGTTCTAAAGGGAATGGGATTGATCCCACATCTCAGCGCTGAGCTTGCAATCTCCTGTTTTGAGTAACTCTAGCAGTTTTACCTACACTTACGTTAGTTGATCTCTTTAAGTCATTCAGAATTAAAATAGTTATTTAATATTATCATTTGCCAAAATAGTGATCAGAATAAAGGAACTGAATAAAATTCCTTCTGAGACATCTTTCAGACTGCTGAAATAAACACAAGTAATGAATTAATAAAGTACCTTGTGAAGCATTATGGTGTATTCCTTAAAGAGGAAAACCAAAGTTCTTTTGCCTAAAATAAATCAGTTCTGGCTAAATACTTTTCTGCATTTCAGGTTCTTGCCAGTTACATAAATCCTGCAGGGAGTACATCGAATGGAGAGACCCAGACTAGCCATGAGGGTAGAGGACAAAACAGCAGCGCTTTGCCATCCGTTCTCCTCGAGCTACTCAGCCAGTCTTGCCTCATTCCAGCAATGTCATCATACCTCCGCAATGATTCAGGTAATGTGCCACTCTTTCCTTCTAGATCCAAGGTACTTACGTCCATCATAATAAGAAAACAGTGCTGTATCTTTCAACAACAGCTTGTTCTGGCTAGTTTCAATATGTTTGCTATTTTAGAACAGTAGTAACGAATGTTTATTCACTTCAGCCTTAGAAAAGTAAATAACAGCGTTCACTGAAATACTCACTTTTTCTTGGTGCATAAACTTCATTGGTTTAGAGTCTGTAAATTTGACATTCAGTTCTTAAACTGTTGAAATTGACATGAATATCGTATTTGCATCTGAAGAATTCTTATTCTACTTCTTATATAAAAGATCCATAGAGAGAGAGTACTTTATAGAAGACCAGGAATCTTTCTGTGAAGGAAATTGTTAATTTTGTAAGAAAATGGAACAAGTATATGCCTGAAGTACGTATATGTTGCAACCACTAAGTTCTAGAGTCGTTGTGTTTTCTTTGAGCAGACCTTTTACTCTTGCATTTAGGATATGCAACAGTTAGCCTCTTCAGTAAACTGCTTAAGTAAACTTTTTTTTTTTTTTTAAAGCAGAACAATGAAGTCATCGGAGTTGTTTGGCTTCTTTTTAATGAAAAAGCAAATGAGTTGTGTGTTGTTGCAATTCTACTCAAAGATGTTTTGATGGTTTTCATGCAGTATGTTAGATCTTGCTACAGAAGACACGTCAGTTATCCAAGAAGGTTTCAAGCAGTGAACTAAGCAAAATGCCTGTGTGGGAATAATGGTAAAGCCATCAGGTTGGGTTTGTGATCAGTGTTCAGTCTCACTAGATGACAGGCGTTAGTATAAAGTTATTGGTAGATGTGTTTTTTGCAGATAAATTTTACCCTTAAGCTTTGGAACACAGACTTCGCCTTAGGCTGGATTTTTGTTCAGATGCTTTGTAAAGATGGATTTAATCTGTAAATAGCAGAATATATTGTTCCAAATATTAATAATTTGGTTTGGGACCTGATTTTGCCTCCCTTGTTGAAGTAACTGATAAATATGTTACCACATTACCATAGCTCTTTGGATGCCAGTTGTATTATGTAGTGATTTCTTCAAACCATGTCATAGCTGCTTGGTGAATTGCACGATATATTTTGTCTCCAGAGTTTAAAGAGAAATCATCTGTGTCTTAAGTGTCTACAAAACTACCCAGAACTAAAACAAGAGGATGGCTCTTTCGTTCCGTGGTAACTAGGCATTACATAATCCCATATGATGGAAGAAAAGTAGTTCAACCAGTCTACTGGGGCCTTTCAGTAAGAAATAAAAATACAGAGATGTCACTTGCCAGGCCGTAGTTTGACACCTCTCTCAATTTTGTAATGAATTTGTTGGTTCTGTTTTGCACATATTGCACTCAGGAAGATAAACTATGTAGCTTATATACCAGCCTCATTGCTGCAAATGAAAATCTAATGTGAAAGAATTTTTGAAAAGATGAAGTAAAACAATGAAGAGAAGTAATCTCTCTAACAGACATTCATAAATTCTTCTGTTGTTTAGGTAGAAGGGAAAAGTCACTGAAAAACCTGGCAAAAATGCCCTTTTATCTAGAGGATGAAGCTGTTGATTCAGAGTTATAAATGATTTGCAGCTGTTGAAATTGCTTTTTGCTGTTTTCTATTGGAAAACATATCTGTCTGTGTAAGTCACCTTTAACTGGGGAAGAACAGTCAGATACTGATAGAAGAGATGAGATATGTGGCTGGTAGAGAGAAGTTTAGACAAGTTTGACTTTCAGGGACGATTTGTTTTCCCTAAGTACAAAGAAAAGGAACCACCTCAGTGGAAAATATTAATTTTAATTATCTTTTCCTTTGCTGGACTACTGCTTTCATGATTGTCAGAGGATACTCAAATGTTACAGTTCTGAATTAACAATTAGTCATGCAGGAACAAAACGGATACTTCCTATATTTTCATAAATGCATGTGTAGCTCTTAAAGTGGCAGATAAACTATGTTGAAAAAGCAAAACCTTTCTTTTTAGAGAAAAGCTGCTACCTACTCTTCTAATTCCAAATTCACATAGACTATTATTTTCATGGGAATTTAGAACTCAAAGATTTTGCTGTGCTGAATGCACTGATCTGAGCAATACATTCTTAAGCGCTTCCAGAATTTTATACTTAAAACTGTAATTAACTGCGGTTTTCATTAAAAAGAAAAAAGTGCAGGCTTGTATCAGTCAAGCTTGTCTTTGGAAACATAATAGGACGCCAGTATGAGAAGTTGATGTGCGAGTAGGCATGAATTCTGAGAAGAATGTCTCTGCATCATGAATATTTGAGTCAGATGCATTTAATTTAAAAGGAGTCCCTGAAAACAGTTTGTCTTAGTGTTAGCCAGGCATAACTCCAATGCTGTAATTACTGTTTAGTGCAAAAGAAGATAATTCTCAAATCAATGAGTATGAGTTGCAGGTGGTGCTGGGGTTCTTAGTATCACCAGCAGAGTGCAGGAGGCGCAACTGACGGGATAGCCTGGCTGCTACAAAAGAGGTACAAGTTGAGATGCTTCGGAGCAGTGCTGAGCTCTGATACAATGCTCATAAGATGGAAAAACTACCTTAAGCAGTGTATTTATGGTTGGTAACTTTGATGGCTTATTTTCTGTAATTGAACCTTGAAGACTAGTGCAGTGTAGTAGAACAGACTTGAGTCTTTCACGTTAGACCTTCTAATTTTATTTCAAGGTTCTCTAATTCTCATAAATTCTTATCTGTACACCAGTAGGGCTGAATGTTTACCCAGTAGAAGTAGGAAAGGAAATGGTATTATTGGTAAAGCTCATGAGCACAGTCTTCCCGTTTTCAAACGGGTATATTTTCTGCTATCCAATGTACTTTCATGTAGAAGAAGCAACTAATTGTATTTTTCCTGTAACATGCTGGACTGAGAAATTAGAACGCTGTGTGCAGAATGCTAATAGTGCGTTCCCAGGTTCTGGCACCCCATCAGTAACAAGCTGTGCTGAGTGAAATGCTGACAGAAAATAGCAAATTTCAGCATCTCTGTAACTTTCTCAGACCTAAGTGGGTAATATTGGAACTAGTGAATATCTCCAGCATAAAAGTAACCTTTATTCTCTTGCCAGATTATAGGTTTCACTGTAAATCATGGAAATAAGTGATCTTCACTTATTATGTCTGCCGTACGCATAAAATTATGTGGAGAACATATTCTATAAAGAAATATATGGGAGTAAAATGCTGGCTCTGCTGTGTCCCACTATTGCACAGTAGGCTGGTGCCGCCATGGTCAAACAATGATTGGCATTTTGGTATTGGTGAGAATTTTGTGTATTGTTTGAATGTTTTTTCGCATCTTTGTGTCATATCTTGTTCTGGCATTACTATGACTTGTGTTATATTTCATAAACAAAAATAAGTTTGTAGGTGAGATTTTCATATTACACTTATGTTTATTCCTAAAGAATTCACGTTTACATTTGTAAAACTGATACCATTCTTAACTTCTGTGCCATGGAACATCTAACATGTATTCATTACTGGGCACTTACGTGTATTTTGTGCCAAAAGCTGTCATGGAAAACCTCTTCTCTGTTGTCTTTCTTACAGCATGTTTAATTTGAAAGAATAATTTTTTTTAAGAACTCCCTCAAATACATGAAAATTTTTCTTCTTGAGCACAGTGTACCACAATGAAATTTGCTTCCAACAAGAAGTTCCCAACAAACACGGCCATCAGGTGCTAACAGGAGTACATGGCTATCTAGAAGGTACAGATTTTGCTGATAAAATAAGTTATTTGATTGGGAGACCTAGGCTCGTGAAAACTGATAAAAGCCAATATTTAATAAGAAGGAGAGAAGGAAGCTCTACAATAGTAGGTAGGTGGTTCTTCCTTAAATATGTAGCTGTAGTAGTTGGATCCGAAACTAATACCTAAGAAGTCCTGAGATGACTTAACCTTGTTTAAACCCAGGAGAGGGATTTGTTACCACCTGTCTCCTGGAAGACAGTCTTCATGGCGAGTCACAGAATTGTACCTGAATTCTTTGCTTGAATTCCCAGGCACACAGGAAGCAGATGGTGATGTGATTTGAGCTGGCATCTTCTTGCAGCCACTTCTTTGCGTGCCTACCTCTTGGCTCTTTTAGTGACCCTCCCTTTTTTGGTGGATAAAGAATCCACATTATGTGGTCAGCATAGCTTGTGGTGTTAGATCCAGCTCAGTCTTCCTTGGATTTGACTGCAGAGAACAAATTATGTATTTCTGTGGGAGGGCTTTACTAGAGGGATTGTGTATGCAGGTTGTCCCACTTTATAACAATCCAGTTTTTGCTTTTAATGCATATTTTGTTGTTTATTAAGTACTGGGGCATCCTGGATATGTGGATTCATTAGCAGTTGGATTGTTCCAGCCTGCTGCCAAATACCTCATCGTGAAATGTTTGTATGCGGTACATACTATGGACAAATCTGCTGAAGGTGAACATACTGAGTTTGTTTTTCAGCCTCTTGATAGATCTTTGAGGCTTTATCTTATTACAGTCATTCTTTTCAGGCCTGCCTTCCTCATCTCAGAGCTTGAACTGCACCAGCTTTTTGCTGAAGCATTTATTTTCTATTGATCATACATCTCGTCTAGGCACTGTGTGGTGTTGCTTTGCTGTTTTGAGAGCAGACCATTTCTACTGGACTGAGAAGGCTGAGTACTTCTGGAATCTCGTGTTCCTTTTTGGGTCTCTGAATTTAGTACATTGAGTTCATTAAGCTGTGTGCTAACATCTTTATTCATCCATTGCTGAAGGTACTACTGTAGTGTAAACGTTGAATCGTAGTAAAACTCTGCTTTTCCATAATTTTTTTTTGCTATAAATAGTAAGAGGTATTGCTGTTAAATTCCTTGATTGTTTGAAATTCTTATGCATATATTTTGATTAAAGGTGTAAACACTAGATCTATTGGATTGGGGCTAGCTGAAGTAAAGTTAGATCTAAGTCTGCATGAGCACGGAGGTGTAAATATTATCGTTTAAGAGAGGATATCAGACTTCTTTTTTGGAATGAAATACAACTCATGTGCCCAGGGCAATCTTTGTGATATTATCACCCGGTAACTTCTTTCAAAAAGTCAAAGCCTGTATAGTATGAAAAAACAGAAGTACAATGGCAGTTTAGCTGGACAGTATATAATCATCCAAACTTAAAAATGCCTCTAGTTTTCATTAATGTTAATGAACTCGTTCATTGGTAAAGGAATGATGCTGGACCTCCTCCCTGGATGGTTCTAACTTTGGACATGCTCTTTACCTAACGTGCTGTTGAAGTGCTTACAAAGTGAGAAGTGCGGTATCACACCCCGACATTGGTGTACTGGTCAAGTCACAGTTTGGAGAAGACAGTTATGCACTGAAATGACATGAAATGAAAGTGTTTATTGATTTCACAGAATTGACAAGCTTGAAATAACTTCAGGATCAAAACAAACAGTAGTTTCTATCTGAATTTTCCTTTCTGTTAGTTTCCAGGTTCTTGTAACTTCTTATTTTGAGCCCCATCTTACGTAACATTGTATTATGAGATGCATGTGATGATGCCCATAAGTATACTAATATAAGTAGTGCATTGAAAGAAAGAAAGAAAATACTGACTATATTCTATAGGGCTAAGTAAAAAATGAATAAGCTGCATGATTTCTTTTCAATACAGCTGAGTCTTACAGAATGCTCTAGTGCTTCATGTCCTGAAAATTAGTATACAGTACCAGAGAATTGCTATAGAGTACAGACAACGAGTAAGTTCTCTTGTCTGCATGCTTTCTTCCAGTGCAGCCTCAGCTCTATTTATCATTTCTTCTAGATGAGCCAGTATTGACTCAGAGTAGCAAAATCAGAATATGCCATCTTCCACCTCTTTCTTCTGTAAATCACTGAGTTACGGTGTCGTTTCTGTAACCGGATGAAATATCATTGCCAAATTCTTTCTATTGTAGATCCCTGGCCTTGTTTTATGTACGTACTTGTTAAGAAATGACTTCTGAAGGCTCGCTTGGTTAAGCAGTTAGGAGGTTCTATACAGTAATAAGCTGTTCTCTTACATGAGATTCTGTTCATTTGCTGTCATTTTATGGAGGGACTGCATGTAGTTTTGCAGTGCTCATTTTCAGAAATGCAGCTGTGTTGTTCTTCGTGTGGCACATGTAATACTAGGAATGGTAGTTTTTAAAATCAGTTCCCCACCCCTTTGTTTATTTGGATGTGAGTTTGTCAATTATGTTTTTAATCCTAAGCTCTCAATAGTAGCTTTTCTTTTAGAAGAAATACATGGATTATGTTCATGTATTAAAAACTTTGATAACCTCAGATTGTCTGCAGATTTGGATTGAGTTCAAAAACATACATAAAAATAAAAGAAAAGAAAAACATACATGAAAATAGTGTAACGGATTTCAGTAAACTAATGGTATGTTCCATGAGGTACTCATGGGAGTCGCGGTTCTGGGCCTAAGCCGTTAACAGTTCAGACAGGGAAGGACTTGGTCCAGAGATTGTATATTCTTCTGGGAAGTATTAAAGGTATTTTCCATACAACACCACGAATCCTTTTTATTTTACCTGAAAATAAGCATCAGGTAAAACTATGAAGTTGTATTTTCTTGCATTAAACGCGTTCTGAAAATGGCGATATGGAAAATATAGTTTGTGGTATTTATTTTTTTCTTTGGAGAATATGTGTTAAAGTATTCTAATTTTTACTATTTCTTAAAAGAAGTACTAAAACTCTTATTTATTTTTTCACACCACTTAAAAGGAGTTTTAATTAGAAAAGCACATTGTCAGTATAGCATGATTTCCAATACAGATTCAGTAAAGGCAATAGAACCTAAGGTTTTTTTCAGCTTTCCACAAGACTAACAAAAAAGCTGCAGAATATAGTCGATAGTTAAAATTTTACTTATAATATTACAATTTTTGGTATAACACTGTTCCTCTTCCCACACTTATTGCACATCCATTTAGATTTTAAGCCTAAATTATGGTGATCAAGAAATAAAACCCTTTTGTCTGTTTTCTGGTCTCAGCTATGAAGAGACAGACTGCACAAAACTACAGTAAGCATCATGGGACTTGCTTATATATATCTTCATGTATTTAAGTAATCTCTTCCTGCGTTCTGATTCTTTTCACTGTTTTTCTGCTTGTATTTTTTGTGCCTTGCACGTTTGTTGTCAATGAAACAGTGCCATCTCAGGTTCCATTATTTGGGTTTCATCTCTTATCCATGAGAAACTGAACATTGTCTGTCTTGATTTACATAACGTAGCACCCTACCTGGGCTCACAGATGCATTTAGCAGTTGTTGCAGTGCCCTCAGCCAGACGCTTTGCTCTGGAATGTTTCTGATAATCTTTTCAGACTGTGGGTTTTCTTGCTTTAAATTTAGAGATCATCCTTACCATCGCTGGTCTTTGCACTGTGTGCTATGCAATTGATGTTCAAAAACGCCATCAAAGTGTAGTGTAGATATACACAAAAACAATAACAAATAAATTGAGCACAGTTCCAATAATTCCAAGCAGTGCTAGAATAGATTCTTCTTTCTCCTCCTTCTCCTCTCTCCTTTTTACATCCTCCAGTGTTGTGATGGCAGAGGTCCCCATTTTTCCTGCAAATTTCTTCACCAGTATTCTGGCAGCTAGCTAGAGGAAAGAAAGCAAATGGTAAATCTGGTCTGACAAATGTGCAAGCTCTCATCTTTTCAAATGCTGTTCTGTGCTTTACTGGTTGTTTTTTTTTTCCTCATTTCTACATTTATTGAGTTGTATTCATCTTTTGTTTTCTTTTTTTATGAACATGTAGGTGGTAGAAATAGATGCAGATTGGATAGAAGGAGTGAAAAACGGCTTGATGCTTCAAACTTAATTAATGTGCCTTATTATAAAAGAAATGTAAGATTTGTCTTTATCCAGCTAATTTGTTTCCTAGTGTAACATCAAATTGGTGAACGCAGGTATGGAGGCATCGTCAAATGCTCTGAAATGCCCGGAGAGATTCTGTGAATTTTCAGCGGCTGTTAAATAATTTAACTGTCACAGTACAGAAACAGTTGCAAATGTTCATGTCTGCTGCTGCCCAACATGGATAATGTGCCTCCTTAACACAGTATCACAGTCTCTTTTTTTGAACAGTGAGCCATAAGTAGGCGATTGCAGGTGAGATCTCATCCTTTTATTGGTTTAATACATCAGCTTTTGGACATCCTTGCAGCAGTAAACATTGAACAGAAAATGTCTGTCTCAAAATATAAAGGTTATTACTATTCTGGATGCTTATTGCTGCAGTATGCCAAAGGACAGCAGTGCTTTCATAGCAACAAAATTCTGTGCAGTTTAAAGACTTGAGATAGAGATTTACAGACGAATGTATGATTTATTACCTATTTTTGTTGCAAAAGTGAGGTTGACAGCCTGTCTCTATTACTTAGCTGTTCTTGCACTCTTAATTTACAGTCTGATATCTTCTAGAAACATATTCCCTGTAACGTTATGTTCTTTGGTGGCTGGGATGCTAATACTGTATGTACTCTGCTACGCTGTTTTAGCCTTATAGATCAGAAATTTCAAATCTTAAAGTGAAATTTGATTGGGCTTTTTACTAGTTCAGATAACCCACGTTTATTGAGGGTTTGCAGTCACGTTTTATAGTGATACAACATTTTTCTCTCTTGGCAAACATCTTTAATCATTGATGATGAACGCATTTTGCTGAGTCTAATTAAAGCCACCTGCTCAGAGCACATCTCCCAGAAAGGTAAAATAAGATGATGTTTCTTACCCTACATTGCATGAGGAATAAAATGTCATCAGACATGCTTCTTACTCGTCGATTCGGTGGCAAGCCAGGCTTTTATCTTCATGAAGGTGCTGCTCTCCTTGCTCAGACAGACCCAGCACGAGCACGGACAGTTCCTTGATGAAGAAGTTTAACAGTGAGGGGAATAACATTACAGAAGCTTCCCGGTGACTGGCCTTCTCCCTTGGTAATCCACCAGCAGTGAGGGTAGTCGAAAAACCCTTCTGGTAATGATCCTTGCTGTTGACTAATTCTCATTAAAACGAGGATTTTTTTTTCCTTGGATGATGTAGAGCAACAAAATGCATGCCGTCTGGTTATGCCTTGGAAAAAAAAAAAAAAGAGCAGCTCCTGTTTTATTCAATTATATTTAGTTATTTATTAAGACTTCCAAACCCCCCCCCACCCCCCCCAGCCACCAGCCTGTGATTTACGCTCTGTGGCAGCCGCCTGAAGAGGCTTTCTCACGTTGACATGCTGTAATTCCGAATGCAGCGAACTACATGCAGCCTCGCTCCGTAATTTTAGTCCAGACTGAGGAGGGATGCAAGGAAGTCTGTGCTGCTTGCGGCTGTGTCAGCGCTGCCACACACCTGCACTCAGAGGCTCTGGAAATAATTCCAAGGTATTCTTTGGAGCACTGCAGGACCTAGGCAGACAGATCTGAGGAGAGGAATGACGGCGGTTCCAGTCGCACACTGTGGCGAGCTGTGACATTGATTAAACATGCACTTGGCACTTGCTGAATAAAGAAGGAGCTACGAGCCACCCTTGCAGACAGCGAGTTGCATAACAATGTGCGATGGCTCTGCCGCTTCATTGTCAGGCGGGGCACATTTTCATCCTGCAACAGCAGAGAAAGTGTGCGTCGTGGCGAGGAGAGCGGCTAACTGTACTTCGGGGGGTGCCGACGGAGTGCTGTGTGACAAGTAGTGATATTAAGGCATTCGAGCTGAAACTCTGTTTCTGCCTTTTGTCTTTTTATGCTTTGTTTGACAGGCAATTGTTTCTACGGGAAATACTGATGCTCCTAATGCTTTCCCTTCTCATATTCGCCACCCGAGGAATGCAGGTTAGGGTGTAATTAGTGAAAGCACAGACGTAAAAAAATATATTCCTGTTTGCCTTTCAGAGGAAGCAGTACCCCCCATTCTTTCTAGGTAGGTGACAGAGGTGTTTTCTGCCTGTGCCAGTGCAGAGGAGGGGGCAGCTCACTTCTTCCCAGCCTCTTCAGAGGAGGAAAACTGATGGTAACTGGAAACCTCCATCACTTTCCAGAACAGCATAGTTCAGAAATCACAACGCGTTGCTTGAAATTCATTTTTCAGTAATCTTTTTGTGAAGGGTTTAAAGAAAGCAAGACGGTAAAATCATCACTTTAAATGCTTCAAATTCAAAACTGATTTATTTACTCATTAAGTATTTTTTCTCATTGTTCTGAAGTGTTTAAGTACATGTGTTATTTTAACTTCATAGATGATTGGCAACACTCAGTATTTTCATTGTGCATTATTTAATGGCAGCTACCGTGTTTGAAGTACAGCGCACCATGTGTGATGCTGGTACTTGATTTGTACCTTGTGCTGAGATTCGTGTTGACTCGGTGCAGTTTGGCTCTAGAAGAATGGTGTAAAGAATTAGTTTTAATCTGTCCAGCATGGCTTCCCTAAAATGTATTATAGTGTGAACATGCAGGCTTTCCCTTTAATCTTTTTCTGTGTTCTGAACAGGCTGCTGCTACTTCACTTGTTCTCGGAATTGTTTCCTGTTGATGCATCTCGAACAAAGTTCTGTTTCTTTAGATCCGTTTGGGTACAAAGATGGGAAAAATGTCACTCGTGTATTCTGACCGTTCCCACTTAACAGTAACCTAATATTCAAGCCATCGTACCATATTAACCCTCACGTGTTAAAACCTGAACTCTTTGTGAAAGGAGATAAATTGTGCAATGTGTGTCTTTTATTTAACGATAAGTGATGTACTTGGAGGGTAAAAATCCATCACCTTGTCAATTTAATGTAACTTGATTTAAAGGATTCAAGGCCAGCAGAAGAATTTCTTGCAATGTTGTCAAGTATAAATGGTGACAATAAAGTAAATTTAGCAGCTGCACTACAAATAGACGTCTAATTAAGACGTATCCACGGAGAGCAGCAAAAGGACCTGCAAAGTATTTCTTGGCCTGGTTATAGCCATGGTTGATCTCTTGTATCAGCCTGCTGTCATGAGCCATGTGATGCAGCTGATACTACAGGGGCTACATGAGCCCAGGGAAACAAATCTCTGGAGGCTCCCTGTCAACGGTTTATGGGCTGGTTTGGCCCGGTTCCGTGGCTAGTGGGGCGGAGGGATTTCGCAAAATCCGCGCCTCTGGAGAAGGGTAACAGGGGACCCCAAAATAATTAAAGAAAAAAAACCAGCAGCAACGTTCTGACGAGGAACAAACTAATTTACTAAATATAGTATTGGAATGCAAGATAACACACTGTAATGCAATATAATTAGAATTGAAGCTAATAAATCAAATATAATGAGAGAGTATCTGAAAGCTGTAGGCCTTACAGTAATACTGAAGTGATGCGCATAGTCGGGATGGGCAGCAGCAAGGAGAGGTGAAGGAGAAGAGTGACGAAGAGAAAAGCTGAAGGAGAGCGAAAAAAAGCATCAGGTGACCCGACAATGCCTTATATGCGTTCCCCCCTGTGCAGGAATGATATCAGTGCAGCAAACAGTCTTCTGGGGAACGTAGTTTCTTCTCTTTAGTTTGTGGAACTTGGGACATTAACACTTTAATTCCCAGTGCACTACATGATGTTATGATATGGAATACCGATGACCACAAAACCATGACACTCCCTCTGAACACAGTGGAGGGGGAGCAGCAGCTCTTGCACGCCATGATTCAGATCCACCCTTTGCCTCAGTCTTGGTTTAATAACCCATCCTTCCTCTGCATTGGTATGTGTGGCTGGGCAGGCGTGCTGAGGTTTGGAGAACACACCCAGCACAGCACAGTGAGACGGATGGGGCGGCAGCGGTGCAGAAGAGTTCCTGTCTGTAGAAGAGAAGAAAAAAATAAAAAGATCGTCAGTCCTAACATTTCTTAATTACAGGAAGCATGAGGAGTTCATCTGTGTTGGGCGAAAGCTGGTATTTACAAATACCAAACTCCCTTATAACAGCAACACATCTTTAATATGAAAATTCCGTGTGAGATTTTTCACATTTTTACAACTTGAGTAATATGGGGTCAGTTTGAAAAGACCTTGATTTCTGCATAACGTTTTATTTTGTTTGAAAAATTGGGGAGATATTTTATATTTTGCCTATAATAGTCTTAGAGTTGGCACAGTAATGATTGGCCAGTAATAAAAACACTTGTTTTGTCATGGATGTGAAATGGTTATGTGCTGTTTGGTTTTGGTATCCAGAAATTTACTAAATGTAATTCTGTTTCTTCCATCCAGGCCAAGCTTTCAAGCACTTAGTAAGGCTTTGGCAAGTCATTGGCAACTAATTTATGTAGCATCCCAAGAGCAGAGCGAGCGATTTCTGTTGATTAGAGGTCATTCTGTTCATTACTGCTGGTGTTTGAGCATTTGTATTGCATGGAAATAGTCCTGAGGCAATACAAATATATGTCATATTTTACAGATATTCATATTTCAAGAGAGAGTTGCCAAGTTATCTTGTAAAGACTCAGTGGTATAAATACAGTGATATACAGTTTCAGTCCTTAGATCATCATTATCCTACTGTATGCTACAGCTGTGAGTAATGTGTTATACCCACGACATCACACTTACAAGAGACAAGCGCTCTTAGCCAAGGTGTAAGTTTTGTTTTTTTCCTCACACATTTTTATGAATGTATATAATTTTGATTTTAATGTAATCTGACATTATTGTGTATGTTATATCTTTGTTAAAAACTGCATATTTTGAGTGAGGTATTTATGTCCTATAGAGAATGAGTGCTCTGGAGAAGACGGCACATTGAAGGAGAATGTAAATAAAGATTTGAAGGGGAAAATGAGAAGAAAAGCATAAAGGATTGTCTAGACTTAAAAAAAAAAAATCTATTTAAGACACTGTAATGTAGTCCAGAGGATCACTCAAACTTCATTTATCTATGAAGATTATTTAGCCTTGTTTTTGTTCTACGTTTTCCCTAAAACACAGGAAAATGCATCCTATGGGTTATACATTCTAGTTTTCTCCTGTGACAACTTCCACAAATGTCCGTTTGAGATCTGACACTGTTTCAGTTTGAATTGCAGAACAATGGAGAAAAGCTGTGTCTGCTGGGAGATGCAATAATGAAGATGAACGGGTTTGCTTAGCGTAACCAGGAAGCAGAGGTCCATGCACTTTCCTCCTCCTTAGGTTTTTGGTATTTTATTCTCATGAGATCTAAACACAGCCACTGTTTTTTGTTTGGTGGGGTGTGTGGGTGGATGTGAGCTCCTTACGTATTTCTTCTGACACAGGCAATGTGTAATGCCTTTGAGTCTGCACTGATGGCATGGTTAGTTAGAGACAGATTTCAAAGATTTTCCTGTCTGTTGTGGAAAAAAAGCTCAAGTTACTTTTAGATTTCTTACTGATCTCATTCATAGCTCTTGATGTGTATCACCTCAGCCTTGTTCAAATGATGTTGACACTTCAGCTACGTATCTGCATCTTGTAAGAATTTTCCTTCTGATTGTGGAACTTCAGTCGTACAGAATTCTCTCAGAGCTATAAGTTCTAGCTTTTCCCATCTGTCAGTCTTCACTCACCAGAAACTTACTTGTTCCAGTCTCTCACACTTGCTCTCTAATTGTTCTATATTAAGAAAGCAGTTCAAGCTTTATCAGTGCCACCCAAAGTAGTTTGGCACAGAGAGTAACATCAGTTCTTCTGCCACACTCTTTTTGTTGCCAGCTTCCATTAGCACCAGTCAGGATCAACCACTGCTTTTTTGTCCGTGTGTGTGGTTGGAGTGCATACCAGTATTTTATCAAAAAAAACTGGCAAGTTCAATAGCTGAGCTCAGCGTGCCTTTGGAGGATGTTGAGTGATGTGTCCCATACTGGCTTGGAGGGAACTATTTTAATCTCTCTTGATGAATGGAAGTTACTCGGGAGCTGGTGACTGAATCTTGCTGACTCCAACTGTAGTCACTTGCTGGATGTAGTGGAATGGAATGATGGAAAAAAGACACTGTTTCTGTCTTCAGCCTCACATAGGATGTCAGGCATCTTCATTTTTACTTTTGCTGTGGTATCAGAGAGAATCTATTGTATGAGTGTTGTACCTCTGAAAAGTGATTGGTAATTTTTAAAATGCTTCAGTGACAATTCATTGCTATCCTTTACAGCTCAAGAGGTTTTCTTCCAAAGGTATCTGGGACTAATTCTTTCAAGTTGGTTTGAATGTAGGCTGCGCGCTTCTGGAGGATGGAGGGTTCCAAGTATCAAATTTCTGAGCTGTCATGTTCATAAGTTTTATTGCGATAGAGTTATCTGTTAAGTTGAATACTGGATCCTTCTCCTGGGCAATCCTGGAGAGGCAAAGTAGTGAGAACTGATCCTAGTCCACGAAAGCGGCTCTCAGTGAACACCAGAACTAAAACAAATTCCTTTCTCTTCAAAGACTTTAAAGCATCTATCCTGGTGAGAAAGAACAAATCTTGTGCATGTGAGTCCAGATGACTGCTCTTATTTAAATATATGGAAAATATTGTCATCCTAGTACCTTTTGCTATGACTTTCTTCTGATTTCTTATCTTTCCTTTGAAATGGTTTTGGAGCAAGACCATGACATTCTCCTTGTGAAGTCTTTTATTTTCTATTGCAAAAAGAATATGAATATAATATTTCTAAAGCATTTAAGGCATTGAATTATTTCCTAGTGGTGTTTTTGTAGTATAACAACTTAATGAACAGACTTAAAAATAAATATATTAAAACTGATTATCCACATGTGTCGTTAATATTGAAGATTTACGAAAGAACTAATTGTAAACTTGTACTTCTAACTTGACTCTGTTGCAGAATGTTATTTTAATTTACAGGGAGTTGTTACGAAGTATGCATTGAAACGTTACCCTACTGAGGTATTTGAGAATTGAAGACAAGGCAACCTGCCTTTCTTTTGTAACTAGATACTGGATTACCTGTCGGATAAGACGTTTAGTCCTTTGAAGACTAAAGCTTTCTACCTCCTAAGAGCTAATGGATTATTTTTCTCCAACAAATTATTATTTTGCAAAAATCATTGAGAGTTTTTAACTTCTACTTCAGTCTTTATCTGTTTCTGTACTCCACGTTGTTTTAGATTGCTTTTGAGCATCAGACCATTAACTGGAGAGCTCTTCACTGATTTACACAGCTGGTGATTACTTTTGCAGCTGCATATACAGAACATGCTTTAACTTGCAGTCTCTAGCTCCACTGACTTGATTGCAATAAATTGAAGCACATGTTGGATTTCCCATAAGGAAGGGAATTTTTCAGGCAAAATACCTGAAAAAGCATCAGGTGAGAGATAGAAGGGTTAGGGCTGGATTTAAGTGAGGCTTCTTACATCATACTTTGTTCTTCCTTCTGCTTTTGTTTACCTATGTGCTGCTGAATTTCTGTGGAGTGCTTTTCAGAAAGACATTTCTGGAATAAGGAGTGGAATTTTTTGTCTATTTGTTTTTAAGAGATTTAAGTTACAGATATTTTTCCAAAATTATGACTGAGCTCCCAAAAGTTCTTTACAGGGCAGTCTTGAAAGCATAAGGAAACTAGGCTGCTTTCTTATCTGGAGACCAATATGAAGTTCTGGACCTCTGTGGTTATGGGACAGTATGATTGTTTTGAAGCAGGAGCAACAGACTGCTTATCTATCTGTATCAGTCTGCCAAGAACCTGTAGTTTTATGGTATCCCCTTCGGATCTGCTTGAACATCAGTCTTGCAGTACTGACGTGAAATATATTTTTCTGGCAGACTTTGATGCCTTGCACTCGGCTGTGCAGTATGTTTTATGTAAAAGGAAACTAAACTGCAGTGTTTGCCTTTTGCCTTCCAAAGATGAGATATCTTTTTTAATAAGCTTCCTTGATATACAAGGATTTCTAGAAGCTAACATCATATATGAGATGCAGCTGGTATTCATTTTATTACTGAAGTTAGTTTCTGTGGTTTTGTTTCTAATTGTTTCCTTCAGAAGAAAAGGTAGTAGGGGCTGCTGTCTTCAGAAGGATTTGGTTTTGGCCATAAGTGTGACTGTTCAAGGGATATGACAGTAAAATTTCTGCTTTGTTTAAAGAAAAGGGAGCCTAGCCATAAGCTTTCCTGGTCAGTGTTATGTTACTGCTAAGGTCCAGGAGTATTTCATCCAGGAATGTTTGTTTCTTTGTTTGTTTGTTTTTCCCATTTCATTAATTGGAAGCCAAAACTGGTAGGTACTTCTCTGCTAACAGGATCAAACTGGAAGCCTCTAACTACTAAATTAGCTTTCCCTCACAGTGTAATTGGCAAAAACACTTGACGGGCCCTTTAAAATTTGAGGTACTACATTGAATCTTTGAAAATTTCCATGGTAAATATTACTGGAACTCCCATTTTCTCTTATTTTACTTTAGTCAGACTGTACATCTCAAATGGTTTCATGTGGATTTAATAAATGTAGTTGGATAGTTGGTGGGTATCCGAAATAGATTCCTCTGCAATCTACCGCATGCTCCAAACACATTCACAGATTAATCACTAACAGCATCGGTGCTTTTTGAAAAGAGAATATGATATCATAGGATAATAGGACATTACACGACGCGTCCTGTATTTCTGTGTTACACTGTAGAAAAGTCGATGCCCTCCAGTTTTATTCTTATCTCATCCTACTCCTTATTGCCATTGATGCTGTAACTGCTGGGCATGAGCATTTTATTGATACACATAAGAGACTCCTAAAAGATTAGAACAGTAAAATAATGTATTTTCTATGTGTTTCTCTTTTTTTCTATGTGTTTCTCTTTTCTTCTATTAGTGACTTAGACATGTAGCATAATTGAATAAGATGCTAAGAGTTTCTTGTGGAAAGAAGAAATACATACAGAGCAGATTGCCATGGTTAGTTTTAGATAATTTACTTCAGCTTTCCTGAGGAGGAGCTCACTGTGCTTCTGGGGCAGATTTTATAACAGCTGGGAGTCATGAAGCTCAGAATGAATTTGAAGAGAAGCTTAGTGGAACATTGAGCACTGCCTTTTCATCAGTTAGAGCTCTCATGTGTTAGATGGAGTGATAGGTTCTGTTTATGCTGGGCAGTAACAGTCTCACTGTCTCATCTGTCGTTCTGTGCATGCGTTCTTGTTTTCTCTCCTCTTTTTGAAAATGTTATATCTGGCATTTCCCATATTCTTATGCAGATGACAGATTTTAAGAAGCGGTATAGGAGCTTGCTTGGCATTGCATGGACGATGTAAAATGTCCTGTTCTGCACGTCTGTGGTGTGGGGAGGATTCTTCCCATCATACATGATGCTCAGGCATGCTGGTTGGTAAATTTACCACATAGCTGCTTGCACTCTAGGGCACTCAGTGTGCGCTGAGTGCAGGAGATTGTCTTTCATATAATGTAGGCTCAGGAAGGCTATTAGGCTTCACTTTCTCCACAGCCCAGGCTTCACCCGTTTATGCCAAAACCCCATGTTGATGTTTAAACAATCAGCTGTTCCACAGAAAATATACCAAAGTGGTAAAGGTTCTGTCTTGTGTACGTACAAGGATTCTGTCTTGTTGACCAGGCAAAATAGTTGGGTATTTAAGGCAGAATGAGGTTTGTAAAATAGTCTTCTTTCTTTCACTTGACGGCATGATCTTGTAGGTATACTCATAAATGGAAAGTTTGCCGTGAAGCACAGTGAAAGCATGTCCATTCACTCAAATAGTAATGGGAGTATCCTTTGCTGATAGTGTGGTAGTTAGAAGTGAAGGCCTAAGTCCTGGCCTTCTTCCATCTTCTGAAGTAATGGTTGGGGGGAAAAAAAAAAAAAAAGTAATCCTTCATTATCTAATTTTGAATTTCCACATTGATTTCTGCAGCATGTGCTATGAAAGGGCAAATTTCCATCTTATTTTCAATTCCCATCTTGCCTTAAAATACTAGTGACTGTTTTATGGGCTGGAAGGGGTAACATGACTTGCTGAGGACCATTTCAAGGTGGCTGCTTGCCCACTCCTCCTGCCAAAAATAGTGAAATCATTGTTCCCTCTCCCAGTGCTGAGATGATGAAAGCCAGATTAACTTCCTTTAAAATCCTGCTTTGTGTTCGTAGAGCAGTGATACCTTTCCTTTACTCTCCGTGGAGTGCCTACACTTGAGAATTAGCTTCAATTATACTTTATGACTTAGGAATTCAAAAGGGGTAAATATGTATTTTGTGTTCTAATAATAGACTTGGAGCATGCCAATGTGAGTGTGCAACAAATGATTGGGCCAACAAATAGAGTTGCTATGTAAATCTAAGAATTTGGTCATATCCAGATGTAAGCACACTTAACATGGAGAGATACGCAAGCTTGCACCTCATTTTATTTGATTTTAGTTTTCAACAACATTTTTGTCCACAGGCCATTTAAGTCATGGAATTTCTCTTAAGGATAATATATTTCTTACTTTGTTAGTTAAGAGGATGATTAATTTGACATTTTTAGCTTACAACTAACATTAGATTGATTTCATTAAATCTACTTCAAATAGAAATTTTCTTTTTTTTATCGTATTGCATGCCATAGCAAAGAGAAGTACTGCTGCCTATTTATTTCCATGGAACTACAACATATACAAAGAACACAATAACGCTATTTTGATAGAGCACTTTCACAGCCACAACTCACTCTATTTCAGCATGGTCACCACCAGTAGCCATGCATTTTTGCGAGTCATAGACAAGAGAATGCATGCTGCCCTCATCAAAAAGGTGACACACTTTCGCAGCTGCTGTGACTCATGCAGTCCCTCTTTCACGAGCCCAAACAGATGGAAGTCAGGAGGTGCCAAATTTGGACTTAGAATGGGTGTGGTAGGACAGTTCAGCCAAAATAGGTATCATGCTCCACAGTCTTCAAGCTGGTATGGGGCCTGGCGTTACTATGTTGGAGGGTAAAAATTGTCGTCTTCTCTCATCTGACTCTGTAAGTTTGAGATTTCAGCTTAGTCAGTATTGTGATACAGCAGTCAGAGTTGATGGTTTGATCAGGTTTCAGGAAATCTGGAAGGATCAGTCCTTTGCTATCTCACACAACAGTGCACATCACTTTACCTGCTGAGGGCTGTGTCTTGAACTTCCTTGATGGGGAATTTGCATGTTGCCACTCCGTGGACTGCTGTTTTGACTTCAGCTCCTAGTGGTGGCACCATGTCTCATCGGTAGTAATGATAGGATCCAAGAAACTTGTCACTTTCAGCACTGTCAGTAGGTCTTCACAAACTTGGATATTACGTGCTTTCTGTTCCTATGTAAGCATTTGTGGGGCCCACACGATGCAAACTTTGCGATATTCCAACGTTGCCACTGTCATTTCCAGTGCATTGAAGCCGATATTCAGTTTTGTGCAGTTCCCAGGTCATAGTCCACCAGTTTGCATGGCTGAGCTGATTGAGACAGTCTTCATTTCACAGTGTGACAACTGTGCATTGCCATCTTGGAATGCGGTGTGTCTTACGTGTTGCTGTCACCAGTGCTGAAACATGACCCACCACCTCACTGAGCTCTCATCCACTGTTTGGTCTCTGTAGACTTTCAGCAAGTGTTGATGAATGTCAGTGGGCACCATTTTTTCCACGTGGAGAAATTCAGTGACACACCTGTACTTCATATGCACTTCCATGGCTGACCGCCCCTCTGCTGCCATCTGGCACGTGGCAACAAAATGTTACTGAATATCAGTGGGAAGGTTCAGCCTGTACAGCCACACCACCACCACCACCAGTCTCTGATGTCATGGGCCGGTGTAGTAACATAGAAGGCATTACTTTTGGAGCAGCGTTCCTATTAATAATGAAACCTTTTTCATCCTCTGTCCAGGTATAAAAACCTAATTCTCATGCATTCTCTGAATGTCTTTATATAAAACTTCTTCTATCTTTCCCATATTTCCTTGCTTTATCTGGGTTTGTATCATTTTATGCTGACTCTGTAACTTTACCCTGATGCTTCCTTACACTTGTTTTCTAGGTTTGGATGCAAACATCATTTGGTTACAGCTTTATCATTTACTTACTTTTCTGCATGTTTTATTGTTTGAAAGAATTGATACCGGGGGAAAATACATTGACCTTTGGAAGGGGAGATCTTTGGAATTGCAGTGGGACTGGATCCATTGGCAGTAGGAATTTCCTCTGTGCAGTACTCTGGTTAAATCTCTTCTGCACCGATAGTTGCTGGACCATTTAAACACAAATCAAAAAAGACCAAAAAAAAAAGTGAACATGACATTTTTCATTTTTAGTTTTCATTAATTATTCTTATTTGACGGTTCTGTTGCCTCCAAGAAACTTCTCTTTATTACCTGACTGCCTATTCAAGATTATTTGGAGTATTAATTAATTGCAGAGAACAACGTCTTTCGTGGATTCTGTTCCCAGGGATGTGAGTGTGGCAGGGAAAGAGCACTATTTCTAATGTTGTGGACCACACGTGGTTCTAGTAGTCATGCTTACAAAGCTCAGTTTCCCTTGTATGTCTTTCATTTCTGTTGTGTATCCCTTGTATGTCTGTCCTATCTTGCCCTTTCAAAACAGGAAATTGTCAGTTGCGTTTGCTCAGCTGTACAGCTGGCTTCGTGAAACAGTGCCTCGTGCTTTTCTGGCAAAGGTTTGTTTTCTGGGTTCATTGATGTATTCATAGCAAGTTTTTTAAGTGAGTAATGTTATTCGATTTCACTTGTAAATAAAAGCTTCCTGAAAATACCTATCTTCACCAAAATCAAATATGCTTTAAAAATAAATGAAGCAGAGCTACTTAAGAGCAGTGGGCTGCCCTCTGAGCAGCATTCCTACCCAGACTGCATGTGACTGACCAACTAGCTTGAACAGTGCATCTTGCTTCTTGGAGTTGAAATGCACGATTTCCCTTTCCTGCAGCAGTTAACCTGTTATTTTTTCCTGATTTCCCAGAGCAGGCGTGTGAGCAGAGCAATGCTGGGATAGAGCATGCTTGTCAGCCTGTTATTTTTATCACCAATAGTGGGCAGTAACAGTTGCCTGTGGGAGAGCATAGCTGACGTGTAACTGTAAAAGCTGTGCTGCTAATGCTGTTGTGTGGCCGGGGCTTGTGTCACCCCATTTATGAGTCCTTGGTGCCCTGTTCTTACATGAATTTACCCAATTACTTCTGAACCCATAATAATATTTCTGCCCCAGCATTTATTGCTAAGCTCTTCCAAAGCCTAACTGTGAAGCGTTGTGTAACGCATCCTGATGTCCTTTTACAATTTGCAGTCTTCTCATGGCATGCCAAGTGCTTTTAGTGCACAGATCAGTCCTATTCATGTTTTCTTTACCACTGATAATTTTGAAAAGCTTTATCATTTGCTTCTTCAGTCACTGGGGCTGCAGGGTCTTCATTTGTTTCATTTGAGGTAGTACAGAAACTCTCATGCTGTACCTTCAGGTTTTCAGTTGCCTTTTATCCCTTTTCCAGTTCTGTGCTGTCTTGAGATGATGGAGAAATGCACATCTGTTGAAGTCATACTACTGTTAGAACACCGCTGCAATTTCTTTCAATGTGCTCATATTTGGTCTAGTGGTTTTTTTTATATTTTTATTTTTTGACTGCTACTGAGCTTGGTGCTGACACCATAGTGCTTTAAAGAAGGCTGAATCTGAAGAACAATCATCATCATAATGAACTTGGAGCCTGACACTGCATATGTTAGGAGACCCACCGTTATTGTGTTGTTTCACATTGCTCTTGCACAGGATTTGTGACTCCAGAGCTGGAAGCAGGCTTCCAGCATGAGGCTTACCCCCCTCCTCCTGCTGCAAAGGGACTCATCTCTTCTGATGCCTTTTTTTTTTCCCCGATGGTCAAAAATGGTGCCATGAAAATATTTGTGCCATTCTTATATATGGCAAAGCAGAGAAAAAAGTCAGAGTAATTGGATGATTACAAGATGACAACGTTTAGAAAGCTTTTATTGTTGCCCTAAGGTTAATGTTTCCTTTAAGATATCCGATTTTGAAATATTCTGTAGGCAATCTTTTTTTTCTGTCAAAATGTAACAGAGCATAGGGTGCTAATTAGGCCTATTATAAAAGAGGCTTGCCCTGGGTTGATTGTGAAACAGAAAATCAAGAGGCAGCAGAGCATGATGTATTTGGAACCGACACTATCGCCTGCAGCATGGGCTGCATTCATAGATCGTATGTTTGAAAAGATGCAATAAAGGGGGCTGAGGAGCGCCTGCACTCGTAAAATGTATAGGAAAAGGAAGTGGGGCCCTCCTAGAAGCACCGTGTCTGACATGGATGTCTGGCAGTGTCTGTGGCTGCAAGGCTGTGTGAAGGTTTTAATTGAAAAATACAAAATCAGTGGTTTTTTTGTGTGGCTTTTTTGAGGATTGGCTTTTTTTTTTTTTTTTTTTTTGCTGCTGAAAGTCTTTAATAGGAGAATGAGATCCTGAAAAGCTTAATCACGGCTGTGCATTTTAGGTTTGTGAATGACCTACTGAGTGCGCCCTCAGTAATTATGAGGCTTATTTTAGAAATGAAAGTTGAGAGAACCTCTAAGTGATGTTAGGTTAAAAAAAATAAATCAGTGGCAGATGTGTGTTGTACTGCAGTTATGATCTTAACATTGAGCTTAAAGGGTTTTAATAAGAGAAAGGGCAATGAGAACCTTGTTTACTTTTATCTTTTTAAATTGAGGAGACCAACTTCTTTTAACTGTTGCTGTTTGTTAAAAAAGTCTGTTCCTTGAAGTGCAAAAGCGTTCTCCTGTGGTTGGGGTGTTTGGTTTTGTTGGTTATTGGGGTTTATTGTAGGTTTGCTTTTGCTGGGGGCATTTGAATGTGTTATAGTAAACCTTGAGCGTTTATGCCTGATGTAAATAGAAGAGTTATAGTAGAGCTGTTTTGTGTAAGCACTGGTACCTTTCTTTTACATTACTTGAAATAGAAGCAGAGTTTTGTATTTCTAGACAAAAAAGAAAAGAAGAAAATACTTTCTATCTTTCTAGGAAGATGTGAAGTCCAATAGGAGAAAAGCAGATCCAAATCAAATGAGGAGATGAGACGCAGAGAAGGCTCGTGGGTGTCTGGAAACTGCCCCATGCAAGAAGCAAAGCTCTTGGCATGGGAGATGAGAATGTTACTGTAAAATCAGAATTCAAATTTATCGTGGATTATTAAAGTAATTTCGTTCAAGTTTTATCTGTTTTTTCCCCTCTCTTGGTCTATAAAATGCAAGCTGTACTGCTTGCAGGAATTTTAGGTTTAACTTCCTATTTCCTGTTTCTAGTCTGTGCATTCTGTACAGAATGCCCTTGTCTGTTATTTGCTCTTAAACGTGGCTGTACATCTCGTGGCTGCAGTGGGAGCTGCGGGAAGTGGCCATAACTTGGAAAGAGTACCTGGTGCTATCACTGCCAGCACAGCCTTGTTTCCTTCGGCAGGGGCAACAAGAAGGTTGTGTATGGGGCTTAAAGATGTAAAGAAATTGCACGTACAATAAAATAGTCTGAGAAAGTCACGCTTTAGTGGGCCTCTGTAATGGCTGAAATGCAAGAGAAGGTCCTGAAATGATGCAGTTGTAGTAAGTGTCAAATAATGTACAGGATGTACTTTCCTTGTACTGTAGAAGCCTGGAGTATATACATCTGGCAGTGAGATGCACTTAAAACTGGTTTGGAGTGGATTTTTTTAGGTGGTGGTGGTTCCTCAGCTGTCGGTTTTGCCTCATTTTGCATTACATTTACAAGCACTTTGGGGCAGAAATTCCTGTTTTAGTCATAGTGAGAATCGCAGTGGGAGTGCCTTCACATTAGATCCTGACAAAGCACAACTTGTCATCATTTTCTTAAAAATTATTCTCTATTTCTTCAATCTACTGTAAAGCGTGAACATTTTTAATATAGTGCATATACTATACTAATCATTTCTTTTACTGTAAAATAAATATGTTTATTCTTTGTATTATGTTTTAAATGTCTATTACAATGGAAATAAGCTTTATAATCTTACTCATACCCAGTTAAGTTGTACTGAGGTTGTTAAATGAATTGCAGAAAAAAAAATTTATTGCTGCTCAGTATTATCTATTTAATGGGCCATTAGGTCTGGCTATTCTTTGTTTGAATGTTGTATAATATTAAGAGAAAGCAAATGCATTAGGCTCACCGGGGCATTATCTTGTTACAGATACTTAGATAATTTAAGGCAATACCTTGATCCTATGAAGCTGCCTACCCTCATGTGCTTTTTCATATATCGAGGTTGTAATTGCATATGGATAGACTCAGGTCCTCTTAAGATATCTCTTAAGAAGTATCAGTGATGTATGAATAGATGTGGAAAGCAATCCAAATCTCTTAAAATCTCACATGGTTTTTGCACCTAAATCAGTTGTTTTCCAGGAATAACTGGATTGTGTTTAGACCTCTTCAGGGATGTGTTAGGTGCCTTCTTATCTCATGACCTTTGGGTATTTGTGAAAGACGGACATTTTCCAAAGACAGATGCTTAGCATCTTCTGACAGTGGAGACTTCATAAAGTGACTTCAGTTTCTTCTCCCCTCCCCCATCCCCTGGTCAGAACTGCTTCCCTCATACCTCAACAGTGAGCCTGGTTTTATGAATTGCCTTTTTTTACCTATTTTTTGCCTTCTTTGCCTTTCAAAATTGCAAATACTGCAGCAGGAGGCTAACACATATTTGTAATTACTGAATATTTTTGGTGCTGGAATAGCAGAGAATCCTGGATAATGTATCCATCTGTCATTTATTACAAAGCCAAGAATTCCCATCTCCTGTTTTCATTTTCTTAGGAATGCAGTGTATTTGCAGTTTGGTACGCTCATGTATGTGCCCACGTAACTTAAATGCTGTTTGTGCCGCCTTATACAACTAAAGCACCCATATAAAAACAATTCTTACATATTTAAACGTAGTAATACTATTCACATTACAGCGTCTCTATAAGCAAAACTACTTATTTTTTTATTTTTTGATGTGTAGAAAAGAGAATCCAGCACAAGAATGTGCTATATTTAACGTCAATAAAATGTTACTGTAGCCTTGCACTGCTCAATTCAGTAAGACAGAAAAAGAGTTCCATATGTACCCAAGGTACAGCATGCTTCAGCACAGTGGCTTACTTGTAACAGTTGTTCTTCACTAATGCTTATATTTGCTTAAAAGCCAAATTGCTGTGATTACGGACAGTGAGCTACAGGTACGTAAGGATGGAAGTCTAAACGTACCATTGCTTCTATTTGACAGAAATGGGATTTCTGTATTTTCAGATTTGCACTGAATATTTTTCTCCGCAATACCATGTGGAGAAAATTTGATTCCTTTTAATTTTGGTTGCCTTTTAAAAGACTTAAATACGGGATCTAAATGACTTTTTTTAAGAGAGTCACATCATTTGTATTTCTGACGTACTCTCCCATCTGCACTGCTAATGATATCTAAAGGAAAGGCATGCATCTCATAGATCCCAACTAACTTAACATGTTGCAAACTCTAGGAGCAGTGAAGATGATGCTGGAGCCCAGGCGCTCCAGGCTGACCATGGAGGTTCTGCTGTGCTCTGCATCGCTCCTGGGAGATTCTGTGGCCACATGAGTGCGTGTTGCTGGCCCAGGCAGCAATGGGTGGACACAGCAGCAGGGCTGGGCCAGGCGGTTCCTTTATAGAGAAGCATTGTGTACTCCTAATGGCCTAAGCATAGCGACTTAAAAACGGAGTGTAATCCAATTCGGGACATTTAATTATAAGTAAATGTCGAGATTATTAAAATGCTTGAGTCCTCTTATCTTATTTCAGAAAACAGATGCTGCTGTCAGTTTGGCATCCTCTTTCCGTTGAAAATAAAGGAGGCACAAGGAGTGGAAGAACTGCCCAATAAGTATAATGAACAGCAATTAGCCCATTTTGAGTTCTTTACAGCAAGTTTTATACTTACCCAGGTATCTAGTCTCAAGAGAGAAAATTTTCCCCTCTGTTTGCTTTTACGCTGGGGATTAGAGGGAATTCTTTTCTGGTATTTTGGACACGCATACTTGCACAGATCTTCATAATCTGCATAATCTTCAATAAGTATAATGAACAAAAGTAGTGTAAGACACAGTGATGACAAGGACTTGAGATAGGAGAGTCTAGAAGGCAATATTTTAAAAACAATGATAAACATTAAAGTAAAAAATGAAAATAAAAAATGGTAGTTGTTCCCTAGAAGTAGAGCGTTTCAATTGAAACCAAGCAAATGCTTTTCATTTGCTTCAGAAGGGAACAATTGCAAAGCGGTGTAAGTTAGTTGAATCTGATAAAAAACATATAATCTGTCCTCTCTTCCTGGAAGAGATTTCTATGTTAAAGTTAATGTCAGTTCAGTTTCTCGCACAACGGTGAATTTGAATGTAACTCTCCATCCAGCCAAGGAGAAGAGGGCATGCAGGCACTGAAGGGTTTGAAACTATATTCTTCTGGCCTTGTGAAAATTTGTTGGTTAAATTAAAGAAAGAGCAAAGCTTTCCAGGAGTAAACTGCTGTGGTTATCAAGGGGTTGGGGCTTATCCTTCCCCCAGCTGTCCCATAGCAGGCCGCAGTTGTTTATATAGTTTCAGCACTGCAGGCTGGAGGTTGACTTTGAGGGGAGGGATAGACCTGAGTGTTTTATCTCATCTCTTTCTTTTCCCCTCACGCTTTTTCTCCAGGAACCCAGATGCACCAGCCCTTCCCACAGACCTCTTCACCTCAAACCTGTTATTGTTGCTTTAATGAGCATTTTACACATTCTGGGGATTTTTCAGTGGGGCAGTCTTTATTCACTACAGAGTAGGCCATGAGCATAAGGAATGAATGTGTGTTTTTTATATATATTATGGCAAGTAAGAAGCTGATTTTTTTTAAATGCCAGTGTTTAAATTCATTGGAGTTTGATTTAAATATGATATATTTAAGCACAGGGCATTTTCAGAGCTGTGATACCAGACCTGACGGATTAATGCTTAGTTTCAGTAAATCTTCCTTCTGTTCAACCAAGAAAATCTTTGCCCAGTCAGGAGTTCGGGGTGTTTCAGTAGTTTCAAAATACAAATAGCAAAATCTTGATCAAAGAAGAAAGAAATCCAGCTGAAAACTCGGATAAACTCTCTCGTTGAATTTTAGTTGGCTATTTATCCTGACCCATCATGCTGCATTTAGTGCTAAGGGATTGGTAATGGGATGTGAAAGTTTGTGATATGCTTTAGCTTGCAGGGCGAAATGTGCTAAATGAAACATTAAAGAGTTTTTCTGTGCTTCATTCTGTGCTAATGCAAGTTGTCAGTTAATTTTTGTGTGTGTGTGTTGGAAAAAGCAGGAATGTATTTTATCAAACTCAGTCATTTGTAAACACTTTGAACTGGAGCAATGGCTTTTTTTCTGCAGTTAGGTTAAAAATAGTATGTCCTGGGGACAGAGGAAGCAGCTGTGTTAAAGTATCTGCGTATTGCTACATTTTCAGGATTTCTATTAATGATATAAAGTCAGTTGAAATGACATCCATTGCACATTTGTCCAGGCAAGTGGAAAAGAAAAATAAACAATGTGGTGCTAGAGAATCCATTAGAATCATGAGTGTCTCTGCATGTCTTTTCTTCTTAGAAGAGCTGATACCTATGCACTGTCTCAGTTACTTCTGTCATTCTGAGCAATGCTAGGACACTGAACTTTGCCTGCCTAGTATATATTCTTATTCATCTTTACTGGTTTGTAGTTCACAAGTGTGCATCTTTTTGAAATAGTCTGGGCTCTGAAGAATGCATAGTTGGTTTTTAAGATGATGTTTTATATGTGGGAGAAAAGCTAGACCTTTGAGCAGATAAATTCATTTATTTCATCACTATAAATAGACCTGCAGTAATGCAGACAAATTTTCCCGAAGGAGAAGGTAACTATAGACAACAATGGATGATATTTAAGTCTTTCTTCATTAATGCTTATGCTATTAGAATACCAAATGCTGCAGTGCTACACTATATAGCTTTTCACTTTGTCTTGGAGTAAAAGGTTAGAATTTCTCCCCTATAGATGTTTGTTTGCCATCTCTGCCAGCATACACCATGAGCCAAGTTTGTGTAATAAGCTTCCAGAAAAGAATTGTTTGTGTGGTAATCCTACAGCGTACCTCATTAGCACTTTTTCTGTTGTCCTCTTGTGTCTTTTGCTAACCTTTGTTTTCTAGGTATCTTCCCTGTTTATTCTGGACAGGCCAATTAAAACTTCACATAAATTTTAAATGGCTGTTACAAAATACCATGTTATATAACTAAGCATCATTAACATCTTAATAATTAGTTTTATATAATTTTAGTAATAAATGTAAATTGTTCTTCCTCCTAGTTTTGGATATGGCCCGACACGTCCCTCTCTACCGAGCCCTGTTAGAATTACTCCGTGCTATCGCATCTTGCACGTCAATGGTGCCATTATTGCTTCCTCTGTCTGGAGAAAATAGTGAAGAGGAAGAAGAACAGTTGGAGTCACAAGCTTCTGTTGGGACCTTGTTGGCTAAAATGAAGACCTGTGTAGATACCTATACCAACCGACTGAGGTAACTGTTCTTATTGTCACAGCCATTTTGCCATTGTCCAGACTGAGAACATACCATCTGTTTGATGTACATTTGTGTTTGCTATGTACATATTCTGTGTTATTATGCTACTTACTAGAATTTTTTTTTCCATGACACAAATAAGTTGGTGGGTTTCATACTTTTGTCGGAAAGAGGGGCACCGGGGACAGGATTGAGGAGGGCTAAACCAGATGGTATTTTTTACCAGAAATATCCCAGGTTTCTTCTATATGCTGCTGTGCCCCTTTACCCTTTGAGTAAGGATCCCTCAGCGGATTGTCTGTCAGAGGCTAACTCGTTAGCTGAGAAGACTTTTTGGGTTCTGTCAGGAAGTATAAGATTAAGAAGGCAAAAGACTTAGTTGTTACTTGTAGTGAGAATCCTACTGTATACTGCAAGCCTAAGATAGCTGAAGGTTTTTGACTAGTATTATCTGTTGGCACTACGTATGTAAAGAATGCTGCTGCACACGATGATTCTACAACAGTTAATCTTTCCATTAACGTGAGCTTTAGAGGTGAGCTGGTATGCTGAAGATGATTTGAAATTATAAATGAATGCCCTGGAACCGTCTGTGCCAGGTTTCAAGGTCTTCTACCCTTTTCCAAGAAACTCCACACTTGACAGGTCTTGTCAAACACTCCTGCTGTCTGACAGAGCCATTAGCGAACAAATGGAAAAGTGTCCAAACATCTCTTGTCTGCGGTGATGCTATCTGGCTGTGTAAGGCTTGCAGTATAAAGCCGTACAGGCTTGTTCTGCGCGCTGTCCAGAGTTCAGGGGACCTCTTAAGGAAAGTTATGCAGCCAAGTCATAAATGCCATCTTCTTTCAGTAACTGTAAACCAGTCTCCTGGTACTTCCCTTTATTACTGCCTTTTTAAAAGGGCAGTAATAAACACAGATTCTCTTCTGTGGAATATGTGAACCCTTCCTAATTGGTAGCTGCATTTTTCCTTGATGATTCTGGTGTAGTCCAAGGTTACATGGCAGTTTTGCTTTGTCAGACCTGGTATTATCTGTCCCAGGCTGGCTGGGCCGTAGATCTTGGACAACCTACCAGTGCAACAACCGTTACAACCATGGTAACAGCCGTTTGTTTTTCCCTTTCTAAATTCACTCTTTTGACAAAGAAGAACTGCATGTTTTGGATAAATATAATGCCATTTTGTATAATTTTAACAGCCCAAACAACTTAGTCTTGTCTTTCCTCTAGTTCTTTGTGGTTTCCGGCTGTTCTGTTTCAAAGACCAAACCATCTTCTCAGAGCAATTCTGAGTGATCAGATGAATTTGATCATTGATTCTCACACTCTGCAAAATTATGGCTTATCTTCTGAAACTCTGCTGTCACTGAAATTTAATTGCTGACTTACATGAAAGGTTGCACTTTTGCTGTGGCTCACAGGGCAAGAGACAAGTGTGAGAAGACTTGGTTTAAATCACTTGACCAATTAAGTTGATGCTGCATGTGTTTGGTGCTTGAAGGGAACAGTCATCAGACTGGCACTCACAGAAGCAAGGAGCCCCTGCATGTTTCCCAATCCCTTGTGCCCTCTGGCAGGTGCTGGAGTTGGTACGGATTTCACAACCAACTTTTCATCTGTTTCTGGATTTCTGCAGCCTTTCTGGTTTCCAGAGCTGAGGATTTGAGTGGGTTTTTTTTGTGATGGTTGAATCAACTTTTTATGCCCTGACTGAGGGAAGTGAGAGAACTGAAAGGCAAACGTTGCAATTCAGATTTGCATTCTTAATCTTTTAATAATTTTCTGCCACCAGCAGTTAAGAGGTTTCTTAGGTTCTCGTGAATTGCTTCCAAATATGAAGTTGGCTCATTAAGAAACAATATTCGTCTTTGTCTGAAAAACTGTGATGATCTCCCTAGGCGCATGATGAAATATCATGAGATGGAGGTAAACAAAATATCTGAAGAAGGTGTATTTAAAATGTTTTTCTCCCATTGTAAACTGAGAACACATGCCAATAACTACTTGAAATTTTGAGCAGGAATCCCATTATTTGGAATACTTTCTAGTAGTTGCTGATGGGTTTAATTTCTTGTGAATTTCTCTAATCCTTTTTAACTTAGCTTTCTAGTCTTGCCTATCAAGCATGTAGTACCACAGTGTAATTTTCTTGCTGACTTAATACAACAGAAAGAGAGTAATACTTTATATTTGATACCTATCCAAAAACCACCCACTTGTGCTTTTGTGGCAGTCGTAGGTAGATCACAGTGTATGTAATCCTCTTAAAATAGGAAAGAAAATTGTATTTGGCTTCTGTGTAATTCATTTCCAGTACAAATCTTTCTTGTTTAGTTAGTCTGGGCATCTGTTGGGTAGTCTCAGATTTAATGAGCATGGAAACCTGTGCCTTCTCATGTTACTTCCCTAAGTTGAAATCTAGAAAGATTCTCTGTGAGAATGGCACTTGACCGCTACTCTCATATATTTTATCAAAATGAATAAGAGTTTAACATGGCACTAATAGTTCTTCAGTGTCACCTTAGGATCTGAAAATAAAGAATAATTCTTTGGGCACAGAATTATTACCAGTATTAACAACTGATGATTTTATTTTTTATTGTAATTGGTTCAGTTATATTATCTATATGCCTTTTGCTCATTGGTGTAAGCATAATACTGTTTGTCTTTAAAGCTGTATATAGACAAGGATGAAAATACCAACAGCCTGGAATCATTGGACTGGAAGGTTTTCATTCTTAGCCTTTTAGCTGAAGGTTTGCCAGCAACGTAAGCAATTGTTGGCATGAATTACTTAAATTGGACAATCTGCTGCCCTTCTTAGGTCAAATGCTGTAAGAACAACATAATTATGGGATCTGCTTTCAAAGACAACATTTTCCTTTAACTGAAGAGCAGTTCTACTTGCTTGTCTACCAAACGTCACTTCCATATTGGAACATGACTTCCATCCAAAATTCAAGGGGAGCAATTCGGTTTTGGATTCCAGTGTTAGCATTCAGTGTCATTACCTTCAAATGCCATAATTCTGATTTGAAAAGTCAAGAACCTTCTGGGTAATGGAGAAGATGTTCAGGAATCAGATGCTGTCGTGACTGTTGGTCTGACAGGGCGACAAAGCCATCACTAACTGGAGTGGTTGGGCTCGCGGAGAGGGTTGTCCCTAGGGTGAGTTTGAGACATTTGTTCTTCTGCTGGCTGAACACTGCTGCAGAGAACTCTGTGCAGCAAAGCAGGCATGTATGAACAGCCATTTACTTTGTCAACTCTGTGGCAAATGCTTCAGGTAGACAGAATAAGCTGATGGCTAATTTGTGTAACGTGGAATATAGCAAGCCTGTGTCTAGAAATTCCTAACTAGAAATGGTTTTACTTTCCTTGCCACCAAAGTGATAACTGCTTCAGGGAGATCTGAATTCCATGGTCTTACACACTTCTGTCATTTGTCATTCTGCTGCTGAGGGTTAATGAAGCAGAGTTCCAGGATGGTCTGAAAGTATCTGACCCTGCTTGTCACGTTGTTAGAGCTTTGTTTTTCTGTTGTGTGAAAATGTTAGCTATAATCAGCTGAGCCTGAGGCATTTTCCCTGCTGTAGCTTTTCAGTACCTTCACTGATATTTTGCAAACTTCTAAATGAAACAGTGCATTCTGCAAACAACAGTTTCCTTTCTAATCAGGTCCCAAGAATTAAGGTGTAATTTTTTAATTATTGTTTTTTAAAGGACCAAACCACTACCAATTTCTTCTGGGGAACCCTCATGCTTAGGGTTCATGATTGGTGGCAGGGAGCAGTCCTGCAATCCTTGTAGGTTTGAAATCTTCAATTTAGGGTCTGTAAATACAGTGCTTGAAGCCCCAAGGGTGAATATGCAGAGCCATCTTGGAGGAGGCTACTAGGCTTTCTCAGTTCTATTTGCAAAGGCAGGTTCCCTTGCTTGTTTTGCCACGTCTCAGGATATTGGTTTAAAAATCTGTATGTTACTGGAAGGAACGTGCATCTATTTGGTGTAGGTTTGGCAAACCTACAGAAGGTGGGGTGGGCGTTAGGGCTGGGTGATACCAATCTCATGGCAATTTAATCACAACAAAGTGTCCATCAGTATAAAACAGAGCAGAATTCTGTTCCAAACAACATCTCTGCAGTACAGAATGGTTCACTGCTTTTATTTTGTGAATAATTTGATAAATGTATCATTCCATATTGTCACGTTTACCTCTAAGTACCTGGCGTGAGTGAGTAGCTCTAAGTATTGGCTTTAAAAATTGAAGTTGCCTTGGGAGCGTATCATTCATTATTCATTTAGCACAGCGTGAAAAGAAGGCTGTCATCTTCCAGCACAAGCTAAATTAATGGCTTAAATTATTAGCATGTACACTGCTGTCTTCTCTAGCAAATATATTGGTTACTGTCATCCTTTTAAATATGAGTTGACGTGATATTGTCTACTTTTCCTTCAGTGGGTAAAAAACTGCAAGGCAAGTTCTAAGTCCTAATTAAATATGTGGCTCTTCCTCGACTCTGAAAATCGTAACGTTCGAACAAAGGTTTGGCCTGTATTAATTGATACATTCTGCTTCATACACCAAGTCTTGGTGGAAAGAAATGTGCGGCATAACACAGACATTTAAATGTTTCTAAAAATAGGTGAGATGTACATCAAAATAGTTAAATGATTATATTTTCTACCTTAGTTTATTATTCACGAGTATTGTTGGTTCTTCAGATTCTTTGAAATACTGAAAAACTCAGAGCTCAGGGTTGTGCTAACACTGCTAGTTTTTCTGTGTGCATAAATGTATGTGCAGGCTGCTACAGTGCAGGAAAGATGGTAGGATCCTACTGTCTTTATCACTTCCATTTCAGTATTTCATCTCCTCATTCATAGTTTTTTGGGAGAGCATCTGAAATTGTTAGCAACTCCCTCTCTCCAGCTGGGATCTCTTCGGCCTTCTGAGATGTGTGTGCAGCACACAACATGGAGAGCTGAAGCTCTGAGTCCAGGCAGAGTTTTAGCAGCAGTATAGAGTGGAGATGGTACCAAGAAGGGAAGACGATGTTTCTGCGGCTAATAATTTGTTTTGCCCATATTACATGTGCTCACAAATGGGAAAAATGCTCACCTAAGTGGGTTTTTTCTTTTGTTAGGATGGAAAATAAGATCATGTGTTTGAGATTATATTAAGATACAGGTTCGGGGACCAAAAAGTCATCTTTTGTATTGCTGCAAATTTGTCCTGGGAGTGATATTTGCACTGCCCTGAAAGTCCTGTTTCTGACCCTCCAGATCAAACTCAACAAAATCTTGCTACAAGTACTTATTACTCAGGCTCCATGCAGGAGACCACTAGGCCTCAGCAGGCTTACAGAGGCCACAAGGTACTCTGGTGTTGTGTGTTTACTTCTCTTGAGTGTACTGAGTTCCCCATTCATCAGTTGTATGTGAACCCCATTCAACTTTCTGCACAGCTTTCTTTACATTTGTTTCATGCCTTTTAGAGCCACTTCAGGATAGGAATTATTTATGTTTATGGATTTTCCACGTCAGGGAGTATGAACGTTACTGTTGTTACCTAAGGAAGATGGTTGTATGGACCAGATGCACACCTCCAGCAGCAGCTTCAGAGCTTTCACGCAAGATTTAACCTTTTACTGTACCTAGTCTCTTTTTTAATTGGATTCATTTAATAGTCGTAATGAACCATTTTATGGGGATGTGATTTTTGGAAAGGGCTGCTGTGGTCTTCTACTGTAAAACGAATCTAAAAATTAGCTGCAATAGTGCATGGACAGTGAAGTTCAGTTCTATTTCAGGAGGCAAATGATGACAAAACTGTGTGAACTTCAAAAATTGTAATCGTTGTGCAAGTATATACCACTGGGGAGCCCTTGACAGACTTCCCCATCTGGAGTCTAGGGAATTGTTTGATTTACCATATGTTGATTGTAAATAAACTGCAAAACTAAAAAGCACCGTGAATATCTCCATTAATTGTGTATATAACTGAATACGTATATAAGGTAGTCCTGAAGCAGCCTCAACTGTGCAGGATTAATCACAGTAAGCTGATATTCTAATCTAGATACCAATAGGTTTGAATCAAGTAAGGACAGGAAGGCAAAATGAGGGAAGAAAAATTTCTCCAAGATTTTTGTAGCAAAGAGTGTAAGGGTTGCACACCAACAGCAAGCAGTGCTAACTGTGTACACCTCTCTTGGAAATGCTGCCAGCCTGCCTGTCTGAGATGTCAGCTATTGCTGAGGTTTAGTGAACTCAAATATACATATCAAACCTTAACCTTATTTAAAAAATCTTGGCCTAGATTTCCACAAGGAAAAAGACAGTGGTAAGGATTTCAGGTGGTGTAAATGGGAGAGGCAGCTGCTGATTTTTAAACTGTTTCTTAAACTCTGAACTACACTGTTTGCCTTCAGTGCATTCCTCCTGACTTGGAGGATCTGAAAGCTCAGAGTTGCTTGAAGTCTACAATGGGCTAACATCGGTTTGGATCAAGTCTGGAACACAGAAACTGTATCATGCTGCAGTAATGAATTTTGTTATTAATGTGCTCTAGTGATGTTCTTATTTTATTAGATACGGTACAAAGACTTTTGTTATTGATGTAATCACCTCTTTTGAATACTTTACAGATTAGTTATTTATGCATTATTTACGTCTAGTTCAAAATAAAGAAAGCATATTGTAACTGATATTTACTAAAATATACGTTTGGAACATCAAAGCATTACATTGCTAATTCTTCTTGCTAAGGTAGCTTTGTTTTGCTTCTAGGTATGGTAGTGGGAAAGAAAGCTGCAGCTTCTTGGCTGTTTATCTTGTTTAGATCTTCACCAGAACTTTGTTTATTTTAAGTGATGCAATGCAGAGCGGTTTCCCAGGCTGCTCCTGTAAGGGCAGGTTAGGCTGAGCACTCAGTTCAGATCACATTTGGGGTCTATATGGGACTGAGTCAATGTCCACTTTTATTAACCATCTTTTCAGTACAGCATTCTTTTCTCCACCACACATGCACTGTGCCTGCACCTCCTGCGGGAGCAGTGAGTCTCCGTAGTTATCATCTCTGCATGGAAGCATGTCTGGTGACTCACAAGGTTGTCACGTTTAGGACAGTGCAGACCTCAGGTTATGGGCTATTGCATGGGAAGGATCTTTCTGGGATCCTGAATCCTTCCATTTAGTGAATGAGGATTTTGAATCCATCTATTTAGTGAACAGGGATCCTAAATCCTTCCATTCAGTGGGCTAATGTGACTTGCTTCACATTTGTGATACTGGTTGGAGAATTTGGGGTTGTTGTTCTGTGTTCTGGTGGGTATAGAGATCTTGGAAGAAGAGTCCTCCATAAAGGAGAAAGAGGAGTTGGACTCAGTGATCCTTACGGATTCGAGGTATTCTGTAAGTGATATTAAAATACTTACAGGAGACAGCTGGGAGGACGGGGCAGGGAGTGCTCATTAGCATTAGAATCTCCTGCAGTATAACAGTGTAAATTTATTCCAGCTCTTAAATATTAAATTCTGAAATAGGCATGGTTATTATTAAATACCACATCTTCATTTCAGTAATTGAGTATGCTGGTAAAGACTGAGTTATCACAATGAAAATATATAAATATGTCTGTATGTCCACAGGTCTAAAAAAGACAAGGCAAAAGCAGGGGTAAAGCCCGAGACTTCTGATCAAGAACCAGAGGGACTGACCCTTTTGGTACCAGACATCCAGAAGACTGCTGAGATAGTTTATGCTGCTACCACCAGTTTACGCCAGGCAAACCAAGGTAAAATAGAAATGCTTTTATTTGTTCATTAACAGATAATTTAAAAACTGATTTAAAAGCAAGAGAAAAGACTTCCCCAGAGCTGCAGTGACTGGCTACATTTTCAAGTGTAGCTGTCTGGAATCTTGCATTAGTCTTAAATTCTAAAATCAGGATATAGAATAATTCAAGTTAGTTAGAAGACGTCTCACAACTTGCTGCACCGTTATGTAGTACATTGTTTTTCCTGTAAGAAGACAAGAGATATAACCTGTAGTAGCAAGGCCTTTGCTATTAAAGCTAAACCTTGTGAATTAGCATGGCTATACGCAAAACAAAAATCTGAATTGTGGACTGAACTGCATACAGCCAACCAACCACCTGATGGTGTAGTAAAGAAACTAAGATGAAGTGGCGTAATTTGTGAGAACTTCTTTTGTGAAGGAGTTCATAACCAGCTCCCGATATTGGAGAGTGGATAAAAGAATATTCATGGCAGCACTGGTCTTGAATTATTCCTGAGCTGGGATGACCATCTTTATTAAGCTGTTTGGATAATGAAAAGTAATAGTGAGAAATGCTGAGATGGTTAAAGATGTTAAGATTGGAGGAAGCCTGAGCTGCAGCAACCATGCCCTGGTCAAGTTAGTGATCTCAAGGAATGTGGGCCTGGCAAAGACTGGAGTCAGGACCCTGAGCTTCAGGAGAGCAAACATCAGGTTGTTTAAGAAATTGCTGGAAGAGATCTCCTGGGAAAATGTCCTTAGGGACAGAGGAACAGAACAGAGCTGGCAGCACTTTAAGAATGTGTTTTTGAGAACACAAACTCTCCATCCCCCAGAAAAAGAAATCGGGCAGAAGGGGCAGCAAACCAGCATAGCTGAGCAAGGACCTGCTGGTAAGGCTGAGAGAAAAGAAGGAAAATTATAAGCAACAGAAGAGGGGGGATGAGGAGCCTGGGAGGAATACAGGGATGCTGTCAGGACATGCGGGAATGGGATCAGGAAAGCCAAAGTGTGGATGGAATTAAACTAGCAAGGGATATAAAAAACAAGAGATTTCTTTAGGTATACTGATCACAAGAGATAGGCAGAGAGTGTACCTCCTCTGATAAATGAAAAGTGAAAACTGGCCTCCTCAGTTGTGGAGAAGGCTGAAGTACTTAATGACTTGTTTGCATCAGTCTTTGCCATCAGGCTTCTCAAGTCTCTCTCTCGTGTCTCTGAACTTCCAAGCGGGGGGCAGGGGAGCTAAATCCCTCCCAGTGTAACAGTGGAGCAAGTCTGGGACCACCTCACGAGGCTGAATGCATACAAGTCTATGGAGCTGGACGACATGCATCCCAGGGTCCTGAAGGTGAAGTCCTCAGTGACCGGAAAAAGGGAAACATTACTCCCATTTTTGAGAAAGAGAGAAAGGAAGACCTAGGTAACTACAGGCTGGGTGAGCCTCACCTCTGTGCCTAGGAAGATTATGGAGTGGATCCTCTTGGAAGAGATGCTAAGGCACATGAGGGATGAGGAGGTGATCCAAGACAGCAAGCGAGGTTTCACCAAGGGCAGGTTGCGCCTCACCAATCTGATGGCCTTCTGTGTTGGAGTGATGGCATGGGTGGACCAAAGAAGGGTAACTGATGTTGTCTACCTGGACTTGTGCAAGGCCTTTGACGTGGTTCCAGACCACATCCTTATCTCTACATTGGAGAGACATGGATTTGAATGGTAGTCTGCTTAGTGAATAAAGAATTGACTAGATGGTCATAGAGGGTTTGTTGTCTCTGTGTCCAGGTGGAGGCCAGTCATGAGTGGTGTCCCCTTGGGGTCCATCTTGGGACCGGTGCTCTTCAACATCTTTATCAATGGCTTAGACTGTGGGATTGAGTGTACCCTCAGCAAGTTTGCTGATGACACTAAGCTGAGTGGTGCTGTCAATACAATAGAAAGAAAGAATGCCACCCAGAAGGACCTGAACAGGCTTGAAAAGTGGGACCACAAGAACCTAATGAGGTTTAATAAGGCCAAGTTCAAGCTGTTGTGCTTGGGTCAGGACAATTCTAGATACGAGTACAGACTGATAGATGAACTCCTTGAGAGCAGCTGTGAGAAGAAGGACTTGGGGATCCTGGTGGATGAAAAGCTGGACATAAGCCAGCTTGCAGCCTGGACATCCAGTGGTATCCTAGGTTGCATCAAAAGAGGGGTGGCCTGCAGGGCAAGGGAGGTGACTGGCCCCCTCAGCTCCACCCTCATGAGGCCCTATCTGGAGTACCACATCCAGAACTGGGGCCCCCTGTACAAGAAGGATGCTGAGCTGTTGAAGCGGGTCCAGAGGAGAGTCATGAGGATGATCAGAAGGCTGGAATACCTTGCCTATGATGAAAGGTGAGGGAGTTGGGATTGCTTATCTTGGGAAAGAGATGTCTTCAGGGAGACCTCATCATGAGCTTCCAGTAATTGGAAGGAGCTTATAAGCAGGAGGGGGACAGACTCTTTACACAGATAGTGATAGGAAAAAGGGGAATGGCTTTAAACTGAAAGAGGGGAGGTTTAAGTTAGATGTTAGGAATAAATTCTTCACTCAGAGGGGAGTGAGGCACTGGCACAGGCTGCCCAGAAAAGCTGTGGATGCTCCATCCCTGGAGGTGTTTAAGACTAGGCTTGATGTGCAGTCTGATTTAGTGGTTGACAACTGCCCCCAGAGCAGGGTGGTTTGGACTGGATGATCTCTGAGGTCCCTTCCAACCCAAGCCATTCTGTGATACTGTGAAAAACAAGTGATCCCCAGTATTCAGAATTCTTTGCAGATACATAAAATGTCGTTTTGAGATAAATAATCCCCAAATGTTTGATGTACTTGTCCCAGAATTACATTGACTACAAATAATCATCACATTTTATATTACAGAAAAGAAGATGGCTGAATATTCCAAAAAAGCTGCTGTGAAGCCCAAACCATTGTCTGTTTTACGCTCTCTTGAAGAAAAGTATGTGGCTGTCATGAAAAAACTCCAATTTGGTAGGTTGATGTCACGGGGTTATCGAGATCAATCTGTGTCCGTGACAGGGGAGGGGGCAGTAGGCCCGTAGCCCCCCGGCCCCCTCGGAAAAAGGGAAAAAAAGGGAAAAGGGGTAGGGAGATGGGAGTTCAAGGGAACAAACGGAACAGCGGCAACGATCTGAGGAGTAAAACCTATTTACTAACTATGATATCGGAATGCAAGATAACACACTATAATACAATATAATTAGAATTGAAACTAATAAATCTAATATAATGAGAGAGAGAGGTTTCCGAACACCGAGAGGCCTACTTTGAAGTTGAAGGTGCCGCGGCTTGGAAGCACACCCACACTCGCTGCCAGGCAGTGAGAGAGAGAGAGAGCGTCGCTTCTGTGACGTATTTTCCCTCTCTGGCCGCGGGGTCCCCTGGGACGTGTAGTACTTCTTCTCTGTGCTCCACATGATGTTGTGATGTGGAATACCAATAGCAAAAATTACAAAACACAAAACCATGACAGTTGAGAAGTGTGAATGCATTTTAGAAAGCATATGCATAAGAAATAATCTATTGCAATGATACCATAATTATATTTTGAAATAATTTAAAAATATATTTAAATGATACTTTTCACGCATGGAAAATTATACAAGTCAGCATTCTCTCATTGCCAACTAATGCGGTCATTGAACAGATAGGAAACGTGTTATGTTATCTGTATGCTGCGTGAACGGGACCAGTCACAAAATTCAGTGATGTTTGTATTTTCATTCCAGTACTGATTTGTGAGATTTTCAGTCCTCAGATTCGATTGCAGCATTAGTAGAATTTTTTTTGAAGCTCTTATAAAGGCTGTGCTTATTAAGCACATTTTTTAAAAATACAGCTTTTGTTTTTTAAATGGAATAGAATTCAGAAGAAAACAGAGTAAAATGGAACAGTTTACAATGGAATTGTAAACTTCGTTCTTTGCTTTTTTGTGAAACTCAGTACGTTGCATTTGGAAAACACGATGAAAATCAGAGCTCATTTTGGCCGTAAGAGAATGTGCTTAAAAAAAATCATAAAGAATAGTATCTCATCCAAACAGAGCTGTAAAATTATTGCAGAAACATGTTAATGAACACTTTTTGAGTTGCAGTGAGAATACTTGCAGTCACATTTCTTTGCTGCTGTATTTGTAAGGGATTTTCCTCACAAGTGTTTGTGGAGTTGTATGCCAGGAATAAGCAGGTAGGAAAGTTTGTAATGGCAGCTTCTCACTCTGGCAGCCAAGCTGCAGATTTTGTGTAGTAAATGACTAAAGAAAATTAACCTCACCGTGATTTTGTATGATCTTCCAGTAACGTTGCAACCACTACACAATTAAATGCTGTTGGCACACAGATTCCACTAGTAGCATTATTATGTCTTTTAAGTATCACTGTGTTCCTGGCCTGGAGTAGCTGGTAGCCTTCCAAATCAGAAATGGTCTACACTGGATAAGTTGCATATGAGAGCTTGTAAACTTGTTGCAGGAATTCATTTAACTCAAGACTGGTAATGCTCTGTTTTTTGAGATCACTGTTAATTCACAAAAGGCACATTTCCTTGATACGCATTAACATTTCCTGATCATAATACTCAGAATCTTTATCCAAGACAGATTTGTTATTAACTTCACTGTTTTCCTGATGCATTTTTTTTTCTCTTCTAGATACATTTGAAATGGTTTCTGAAGATGATGATGGAAAATTGGTTTTTAAAGTAAACTACCACTACATGTCTCAGGTAAAAAATGCAAGTGATGCCAACAGTGCTGCCAGAGCCCGACGTCTTGCACAAGAAGCTGTGACTCTTTCAACATCACTGCCTCTCTCATCTTCATCCAGTGTTTTTGTACGTTGTGATGAGGAGCGGCTTGACATTATGAAGGTAATGTTATTTTTATTTCCCTCTTTCAGCTTAGTGTGTAAGAAGATACAGAAGTATTTCATTTGTACTTTAGTTGTAATCTCAACTTCTGATCTAATATAGTTGGTGGTATTATTGAGTCAGTTAAAAACGGTAGGTATGGAGAAATACACTGAACACCTCTTGTCCTGAAGTTAGAAGGCAGACATGTTAGCTCCTTCTGTTTTGCTTTCCATTTGTAATCTGTAAGGAGAAACGGATATTAGCAGGGTGGCTTCAATTATCTAGACTACTGAAATGAACAGACTGATAGCCTGTATGTCAGGATGATATTTAATAATTTCTGATAAGTTGCATTTAGAAATAAAAATTATTCCCGTAACTTACAGAAATCTCAACTGGATGACAAGTATTAGGGCTCTTTCTGAAAACTGTTCTTTGGCTTTCTTAACATTGGTAGGTTCTCATTACTGGTCCAGCAGACACCCCTTATGCAAATGGGTGCTTTGAATTTGATGTGTATTTTCCACAAGACTATCCTAACTCCCCTCCACTTGTGAATCTGGAAACAACTGGAGGCCACAGTGTGAGATTTAATCCGAATCTCTACAATGATGGCAAGGTAGGTCGGCTTGACTCTTGTGAAACCGATGAAACTTCTCTGTTTAAGTTCTTCAGTGGTTTTGTGTCTTAAGTAATTCTGATCTTCCAAGATTTAACAGTTTAAGAATGGGAGGCCAAAGGCCTTTCTGCTTCAGTACCTTGCTTCCAGTTATGTTTGCCCCCAGAATGTAGCATATTTTGTACTCTGGGTTTGGCAAACCTGGTAGTTTCTCCAAATGTAGGTTGCTCATCCGGATGCTTTGTGATTGTGTCTGTGGAGACAGGGCCTGCTGTCTTGCAGCTGTGGCCAGTAAGGCTTAAGAAAAGGGCAAGGGTTGATCAGCAGCTTAACAGGCCTCTCAGTGAAAAAAATCTACCAGTTTGTCCAGTGACTTTTTGAAACCCTGCATGTCTTCATCTATAACATTGCACAGTAGTGAGTTCTACTGCTACACAGTGGGAGGTATAGTAATTCCTTTTCCAGATTTTCATAAAACTTAAAATGATGAGCCCTTCCTAGCCCTTGTCTCCATGTTGTGGTGTGGCTCATTCGGAGGTTTCCAAAAACTTCACAAAAGGTCAAATGTATGCCAGGGAGATGGAATTTCCATATATATTAAAAATGAGTGCATATGAAGTTCTGTATAGAACTACCAAAATGGTTATCTGTATATCTCCACTGAAGACCCACAAAATAGCTTTGACTGTACCAGAGTGACACTTGACTTCTTTAATGCAAAATGTTTATGGCCAGTGGTTTTCCTTTTTCCACTACGTTTCATGGCTTCCCCTTGCTCACTGTTTTCAGAGGCTGTACCATTCCTTTCCAGTACTAGACTCAGGATTTCTTCTTAACATAAACACTGAATGTAATTCAAATTTAAGAGTGTTTATCCTTTTTCTTATGCTTACCATTAAGTCATGGTGAATACTCTTATCTAGATTTCTTACATTTTGTCTCGTTGCATTCCCTCTCTTTGATTGTTCCATTCTCTTGATAAGGTTCAAGAACTCTATAGACTTGACTACAAAAAATTCAGATAAGTCATAAGAGTTTATAAGTATTTTCAATTCCTTGTTAGTGTGACAGAGAGCACCTTTGAAATGCTTACCCAGAATGATTTTCTTTAAAAACAAGAAGCGTTAGAACAGTATTTAAAGAAGAAAATAGAGAATCAGATATCGGTGATTCATTTATTTTTGGAGCCACTAGAATCCATAAGTTTTCTTTGAAGAAAAGTAATGCATTTGTTTTGTTCTTTAATTAGCATGTGATGTTCTTCCTTATCCTCATTACTTTTATCAGCTTTCATTTCAAATTAATTTCGTAGCAAATAAACTTGTCTTTTGCAATGAAGTCACACAAAAGATTGTCCAAAAAAAAAGGAACTTAATGCGTTGCTAACATTTTGTTCTACCCAAGCAGAGCAAATTTATTATAATATTTATCTGTGGTATTAATCATGTGACCTTCTCAGGTGTGTTTAAGCATTCTTAACACGTGGCATGGGAGGCCAGAAGAGAAATGGAATCCTCAAACATCAAGTTTTTTGCAGGTGAGTCTTTCTTGTTTCTCTTCAGTTCGTCACTGAGTAGTAAGTCTGTCAGTCTTAAGACTTCATGATTTTACTCTGGAATTTTCTTCCTTGAGTAAGTAAAAATTATACAGTCATCCAAAAAATGTCTTATTGTGACATTCCTGCTCTGTAACTGGTACTAACCTGTTCATCTGAAATTGTCTAAGCATTATTTTGCAAATGGACTTGAATTTAGTCCGCTTGTGTACCAGGTCAGTAAGCAAGGTCTAATTGAGAAGCTGTACTATTAAATGTTGCTATTTAGAAGATAAAAAGCTGCCACAATCGGTCTGACTTCCAAGGAGCTCAGAGCATGGGAGAATAAACACATCAGATTCATGAATGCAGGTAGATGCATCTACATACAAGTCTATCAGTGCATGGTGAAGGGGCTGTGGGGGAGTTCATAACAGTTGATTGTTACTTAAATGTTATTGCAAGGATGAAATTAATATGCTGTGAAAGTCCAGCACTCAAGCCGTTCTCAGTTTCTCTTGAGGAGTGCCTCTTTAAAATGATTTATTTTTTTTTTTTTACATCCACATGTAAGTATCTTTTTGTTGTACCAGAAGCTGTGATAGGCTGTAGTAATGTTTGTTCACATATACCCAGGCACTTGTATTTAGCAGCTACAGTTGAACTAAATAACTGCTTGAATTTGTCAGAGCCTGGTCTAAAAACTCACAGTATACAAAACTCCCAGATCTTGTCTTCCTTCAAGTATTTTCTTGTATTGACAAATGCTGCGAGGTTGAGAAAAGCTGTCTCTCCTATGTGAGAATCATTAATCATTTAAAAAAAAAATCCAAATTATAACCATTGTGCATTGTAGGTGAGTATGGTATTCTGGTAGCAGCTATGCACTTTTAGTTCAGGGAACTCACCATCCTAGACAAAAAAAAAAAAGGCTTATGTAGGCTTATCTTATAACAGAGTTTCTATGGGAGATACATAATCTTAAATGATCCTCATTGTACAGACCCTGTTTGGCTGTTTTGAGATGTTGCTTTTGTAAGCAATGATTTTAGTAAAGTCAGTCCCAAAACTTTGCATTTCTGAAGCCTGCAGTGGCAGTAATTCTGTGGAATGTGTATCAAGTGTTGCATTTGAACTTCACTGAACCATTTCCTAGCTCTGTTTGTACTGGATGCCATTCTTTCAATGATAATTCTTTGAAACCTCAGAATTTATCAGAAATTGTTATTTAATTTGTCTACAGTTTTGTCACCGTAGAACAGCAGTAAATCATTAGTTTCTTCTTTAAGCTCTTGCAGGGTACTTTGGTGAAACAGCAGTTTTTCCCTGTAGGTACTACCCATTACAGATGGCTGAGATTATCTTACTCGGATTTTTTCACCATCACTTTTTTCACCTATAAACCGTTCCATAATGTCAAGTCTTACTGGTTAATTCTTGTAGGTAAACTGGAGTGTTAACTTACTTGATCCTTAACTACAAGCTTTTGATTGCAGGCAGAAATCTTTTTTTTTTTTTTTAGGAACTTTATGACTTTCCTAAAAGACCCAACAAGTGATTATAGGATCCAAAGTTTATGGTGGGGATTTTTGTGCCACTTAAGATGATGTGGACAAGATCCATGTAACTACTGTACATACTAACCTAATTGGTTGGATGGTACCTTGTTTGCAGCCACCTTTTTATGTGTCACAGTGTGATGAGCCACTTCAAGTTATTTAAAACACACTGGAACTGTTGCATAGCGTTAGACTCTGACTATCAGTGTGACTGTGCAGAAATATTTTGCCAGTAAGAATAATTCAGGTGCGTACAGACAACCTACCATCTCAATAGCACATAGTCATTTGATCGACATAGTTGTCAAGTGAAGCAACGTCCCATTTATTTTATGAAGAAATTTATACCTTTAGACTTCCCTTAATTTTCTACTAAGTGGCCAATGGAGTTGTTACCAAAGTTTAAAAAAGTAAAAACAACGGAGGGTGATCTTTTTATTCTACCAATACGCAGAAAAACAGCAAGCTGCTTTCAGGCATGTGCTGTGCTTTCCATACACTTGGAGTTTTGACATGTTGTAGTATGATCTTTCAGTAAAATTCAGTATAAAGAAGACAATCGTTATAAAAATTATTTTGAAAGGCTGCTCTGACTGAACGCTTTTATAAGGAACAGTGGCTTGTGGCTAGCAGTGAGGTAGCAGCATAGGTGTGAAAAAAACTTACAAATGCATTTAAGTTTGATGTTCTAGATGATACCTTTCTATAAAAACAATGTTTGGGAGAGGTGAGCTCTCTGATTTCCATATTGCTGGTGCTGTAATTTTCCGCAGAGCCATATGATTAGCATTTGGAAGTGAGTACAAAGTGTAGTGCCAATTGCGATAGCTTTCACAGACAAAATGTGCATGGTGCAAATTACTTTCCTTACTATCTGTAACCTAGTATAATATATAATAACTATATAATAACTAAGAAACTAACTTTTAAACCCTGGGATTTTTTTAATAGATTAAAGTCTTTTTATAAAGCATGTTTCAGAAAAGTTGAACTGGAAATTCTGAAGAAACTTTGCTTACTTCAAAATAGTCTCAGTTGAAATTACTCTTGAATTGGGACAGCTCTAAAAGTACATTGCTAAGTTACTTAGAGAATCCTGGGAAATCGGGTTTGTCTTCAGTTCTGAAAGTGAGTAATTTTGTGTACATTCTCATTTTGTATGCCTTAGTTCTCCAACTGGAGCCAACTAGAAACAATTATTCTCTCAGAAATCATCTCTTTCCAACAGAAGGTACCTGTGCTGGTACAAAAAGAAAGAAGAGGCACATTGGAGAGCGATAGAATGGCTCTGAAGTAGGAGACAGAGGGCAGGGCTGGCTTTTACACTAGCAGCAAGTGTTCACTTGAATTATCTCATCGAATATTCAGGTTTGGTTTCTTAAATTGAGCTTGAGGTACACGTACTGAAGTTGGACTTTGTGTTCTGTAGGGAGTCAAATCAGTCTGGCTTTGAGATGCTCAAAACTGAAACCTGTTCTGCTGCATTTATAGTCTGCCACCAGTCTTCGCTTTGGTGCTTGATTTTCTTATGTATTCATGACTGTTAGTAATCAATTATGGAAATCATATAGGGTGAGATACGGGTGATTTTTTTATTTTTTTTTTTGGCTCTGAAAGGTCATTACTTTGTTCAAGACTTCTGGATAGCCCTGGAACACTAGAAGAGAAACACTGGCAAATTATTCAAAATGCTACTTCCAACCAGTATGCCTACTGGTCTTGTCTTGAAGAGTTGCTGCAGCAGTTTGTGCAGCTTATTCCTGGTACCACATGGACTTGCTCGGATGATTTATTTTAATTTTTTTTTAAAGAAGACTCAAAGATGGCATCACCTACTGGAATTCATGTTATGTCTATATCTTAAGCTATTTATGGTGAATACAAAGCTCCGCATTCTAAGAGATGAACAAATGAAGTATGCTAGTGAAAACTGTAAAGGTACTCCTGGATTCTACAAGTAAACTCAGTAGAGGAATAAAACTGAAGAGTTAAAGTATAGCTGTGCTACCATTACTAACAATCAGTGTTAAATTAGTCCAGAATTTATCAGGGCGTAGTAGGTTATGATAACCGTCTAAACAGTCCTTAACATTTTTGGGTTTCTGCCATAGAAGCGTGTTAAGCAATAAGCACATACATCAAGTAAAATAAAAACTGGCAACGATTTGTTAAGGGTTCCCATGGCACTTTCTCATTCCTTGGAATAGTTATTTCATAGCACAAGGTAGATTTCCTGTTCGAGATTCTAAAATACTATGCTGTTTCTGCATCAGCATAGTAAAATTGAAACTCTTCAGCAGAAGAGATTTCAACTCGTTCAGGAATTGGCTTTGGAGAGCTGGTTGATTACTCTCCTACAAACTGAACTATTATGTGTTGCAGTGTGTCAAGTCAAACAAGAGTGGCAGAAAGCCAGCATGAGTAAATAAGAAACTCCTGCCTAAGCTCAACTGCAAAAAGAAGGTACACAGAAGGTATAGGACGGAATTGGCTTTATGTAAGGAATATAAAGGCATTGGCCAAATGGTTCAGAAAAATCAAAGCTTAGCTGGTTTTGAAAATGACAAACGATCTAAAGATCAAGAAGTGCTTCCTATAAGTATGTTGTTAGCGAAAGAAAGCAATGGGAAGTTGTGGTCCTGCTGCTCAGTGGAGCAAAAAACATACTGACAAAGGACATGGAAAAAGCAGAGATAATCTCTTCATCATTCTTTAGGGCAAAGACTTGCCTTCCCTTTTCCATGAGTTCCCTAGGTCTGTGAGAAAGAAGATTTGCCCACAACAGAGAAAATAAGTATTCAGTGTAACTGAGCCTGCAAGTTCATGGAACCGAATCTCATGCATCATGGTAGCTTCCTGATGACTGGCCAATCTCACACCACTGTCACCACAGGCAAGGACAGTCTGGGGAGCTTACAGCTTGCTTAGCAACACAGGAGTCCTTGGGAAGATTATGAAACAAATCCTTCTGGAAGCTATTTTCAGACAGTAGTTAATGTACTGGGGTGAATAGGGGAAAGCAGTGGACATAGTTTACTTTGACATCAGCAAAACCTCTGATCCAGTCTCCTTCAGTATCTTTATAGCCAAATAGGTGAGATATGGATCATAAGTTTGGGCGGAAAGATGGCTAAACCAGTGGCAGAGAGATGGGGAAGGTATAAAGAAAATGGAACCAGATACCTCTTAAAGATGCAGAGCAACAGGGCAAGTATCTAATGACATAAGGTGGCACTTGGGAAATGTTGATTCAGTATTAGGAAGAGTTTTTTCACTATGAGAGTGACACTAGGATAAGCGTCCAAGAGAGACCGTGGAATTTCCACACTTGGAGATGTTAATGTTTGCTCTTTCTACAAAGGAGAAATATGATTTGGAGGTCTAAGTTGTAGTTCTGTACATGGTACATCTTTCCCAAAATCCAACTTTGTAATCAAGAGACTAAGTTTTGAACTATAACAATAACACTGATGTAGAAAGGTATTAAGAAAGCTTATTTTCAGTAAAGTACTTAGATTAATTGATTAGATTTGGTTGTTAGAAATCTCACACAGTGTTTAAGTTTAAAATGCTGAAGTTTTTTAGAGCTTGAGTTTGAAAGTAGTAAGGGAGTTGGAAAAATTTCTGTCATTCCCTCTCCCCACCCCTCCCCCCCCCCCGACAAAAACACTTTGTAGTTATTAAATACAAAACAGCTGGAGCATGAAATAAATTGCTTGGAAAGAATTAAGTACTGCATGTTTTTTTTCTGACTCAGAGATGGAACCATTAACAGACCACCCAAAAACACTCCAGCAATTGACTTTTCTGACCCAAATTAAACTGGAATATCAGTTTAGAGTTTCTTACTCATTACAGTTATTATACATAGTAACAAATGTATATTAAGGCCAAGAAAGTACAGTGCTGCATGTAGTCAAATTTCTCTATCATAGCTATTTAAAAATTATATATTTAACGTATAAAATTCAAAAAAGTAAAAACCAATTTACTTCTAGACACATGCAAAGGCCACAAAATACACAAATCACCACAACTCCTTAGGTATCTGAGCTGTTGGAACAGTATTAGGTTACTCTTCCTCCTTACAGCATTATAAATGACTGTTTTCTTGCTGAGACCCAATTTGTGCAGAACATTCTGTATATTTTAATGTATTTATCTGCATTTTTACTTTTAAGTGGAATACAAGATAGCCATGGCTACTGCTAGTCAAATGCATGGCAGGCAGGGGAGGCAATATTTAATTTTCCACCTCAGCACCAACTGGGGAACGCTAGTTTACATTTCCCACTGTACAAGCATGTGCTCTGTCCATCATTATAGGGCTTTGCTGAGCTAGATTGCCTGCCTGTGCAACAGTTTAAGCACATCAAGTACGCAAGTACAAATAGAAAGTGTCATGGCATCGAAAGTGCTAAGGATGTGGTTCCATGAGGTGGCAGTGAGATTAACTTTAGGTCATTCGACTCCTTCTTGGCTGTTGTTTTGAAATAACTTACTGTTTAGACATTGTATCTTTGTAGTCAATAAACATGACAGAGAGAGTATGGAAAGCTGAAATGTTTCTTTGCTAGTGTGGCTACATGAGAAAATCTGTGAGAATGCTGCTCCTAAGCAGGGAGCATAACTACCTAGTTGCTGGGGCACTGCCTTCTGAGAGGACAGCTCTTTGTTGCCGACATGGTATCTATCTGATGTAAACTAAATGTTCTGCATGCTCCAAGAAAAAGAATGACTCCTTTCATACAAATTTGCAAACAAGACTTCCAAATTAGGGGACACCCCTAAGCTTTAAGTTATATCTAGGCTGGGAGGAGAGCCAGTTCTAGAACATTTGTCCAGACGTTTTTTTGTTTTAATCTGCAGTGGTACCCCACACCATAGTATCTTTCTGAGGCGTGTAATAAGAGAGGATCAAGAATTGTTGATTTGACTTGATAAATTAGCTTTCTTTCACAAAAGGTTGCAATTAGAAATGTATTGCTTTAAACATTTTATTTCACTTCTTTTTTTGTTTGTTTTTAAAAACTTAGTTTTTACATTTTCTAGGTGTTTGGACTAAATATGCAGTAGTAAGCCTTACGTTTTTAATGCATAGCAATGGTTTCAGTTTGAAAACACTGACACTCCCTACTTGCAAGTAGTCTGTACTGCAAATAAAAATGCTTTGTCATAAGTGTTTTCGCATATAAGTAAGCAAAATTATGTATATTCTTAAAAGCACGTGAACAGCAGTTCTAATACGTATGTTTTTTTCTTTTAACAGGTGTTAGTATCTGTCCAATCTCTTATACTTGTAGCAGAACCATATTTTAATGAACCTGGTTATGAACGATCAAGAGGTACCCCAAGTGGTACCCAGAGCTCCAGAGAATATGATGGAAATATACGACAGGCAACAGTCAAGTGGGCAATGCTTGAGCAAATCAGAAATCCATCGCCATGTTTTAAGGAGGTGGGCTTTGTGAAACTAAGTAAACACCTTCTTCGTGTCAGAATAGTCAAAGAAGCTTATCTTGTAAACATGCTTATGTTCCTGTTCACAACTGCTTTTTAGTACAAAGAATCACTGTTCAGTGACGCTTTCCGCTGTTCAGTGGAATGTTGAGCATGATGGAAATACTTGGAAACATGTCTTGCGTGAGATGTCTGGTTTTTGTTTTATTCTCTTTATCCTCTGGCACAGCTGACTCTGGAAACTGAACAGAAAAAGAATGCACCTGGCTTTCACAGATCCCTTTCTGGGAAAGGGCTGTGTAAATAAACTGGGAGTGACCTATAAGTCAGGTTTGGTGCATAGGTTGATTAAAGAATGGTTCATATAGGGTAGCTCGCTCTTAATGCCAGGTGGTGCCTTTTACATCCAAGTGACAACTATTAATCAGCCCTAGGGTGGACGTTCAGTCTTTGTTCATCGGCTTAGGTAACAGTGAAGTATTTTTCTATGAAACATGAACGTGAAGCATGTATTGGGAAACATTTTGGATACACTAAAACAATGCAGATTGGAAGAATACTTCAAAACAAGTTTCAGCCTTCACGTTATTCATTAAAAAATGCATAAAAGAAACCTGTTCCTTTGAAAAGAACTGTCTTGAGAGGTTGATTGAACAGTACTAACCTTCATTTGTTCACACTGCCTTAAAAACTTACTTGAAAAAAAACTGAATTAATTCTTTTACTTGCCTGAAAATAGAATAAAACTCACTCAGAATATCACAGAATAATTTAGGTTTTACGGACCTCGCTCCTTGTCCCTACTCCAATTCCATCTCCAAAGTGGCTCCGTTTAGGTTGCTGGAGTTTCAACGTGTGTGGCAAACAATTTCAAGAGAAGAAGTGTGGAAGTCACACTAAGTAAGAGAATCTGTATGAATACTAATGCAAAATGGTTGACCAGTCATTGCACAGTGCTACCAGCACTGTGAAATGTATCAGAAAAAAAATGCATTTTGCTCTCGACCATGGAAATTCTTGCCACTTCTCAGTTGAGGTGTGGAATTGTGTAGTAGCATCACCTATGCTTTCCATTGTTTGCATGCTAAAATACCAAAAAAAAGGACAATTATTTTAGGATTATTCACATTGGTAAGTGTGACGTCTAAGTAAGGGGGTAGCCTCCCATCCCTTCCTTACTATCCATAAGAACATCCTTTGGCATGCAGAAAGCTTTTCCCACTTAAATTACTCAGTGTCTTACAGAATGAGAGATCATAAACATTTGACCTGCATAAGAAGTTAAGTATTCTGTCCATTTACAGATGGAAAACGATATGCTGTATACTCTGGTGTTTTGTATTAATGCAGAAAAAAACGGTTGCTATTCTCAGCTTTTTCTTGTATGTTTTACTCAGTAAGGTGAAGACATGATAATGCCGTGACACCTAATCAAATAACTTCTAATAGGTACTTTCTTATTTTTAAATGTAACAATGGCACTTTTGCAAAAATTTTCTCCAATTGTCATCAGTTAAAGTTACATGAAGATGTTATGAGTTGGTGAGCTCTGACAAGAACATTACATCTTTCTCTTCCTGTACATAGAAATGAAGGATATATGATTTACTTGCACATAGCACATCATTACCAGAAGGCAGATGTTGAAAACAATAAAGCTACTAGCTTCCTAAATGCAGTATTTGTCACTAGGACTGAGTTATAACTAAACCACACAAAACATAAATGCGAAGTAACGTTAAGAAGCAGATATCAGTTTGCAGTGGTATCTTGGACATTTGAAACTCCCTTCTGTGAGCAGATAACAGTTTTGCTGCACAGAAGAGAGCTGGCTAGCACTTAAAAGTTTTGGATCCAAAGCTGTTTTGTTCTGGTTTAGATTACTGACCACATTTCCCAAAGTACAATTTTCATTTTTCTCTGTGTTTGCCTCAGTTTTTTTTTTTTTTTAAAACTCCAGATGCTTTTAGGCTTGATTCTCTAGGATAGTATGATTAACTCCTCAAGACTGTGAGAAGAAATTTGAAGCTATGGTAGCTTGCTTCCAGATGTTTGAGGCTAATGTAGCTTGCATGTGTGTTAAAAATACAATCGTACAAGATGAAGCATGGGATCCTACCTAGTGCCTTACCAACTTACGAGAACTCCCTCTATGCCTGATTGAGTATATATCCCCTATCACTGTGAAAGGTGGCATTTATCTTTCTTTACATAGCACAAAAATAAAAGGAGATTATGCACTGAGAAACATTACATTTCCCGTTGATGTAATAGCTGAATTTATTAGAAGAATGCTACATTCAGTGTGTAGCCCATCCAAATGAAAATTAAGTTCTCCGAGCAGATTATCTGAGTATTTCTCTAAGAGAATAGCTTACTGCTGTGAACTGTAGGGTTGTGTTAAGAATAATTGGAACAATTACAATTCAGCAATACATTAACACCTGGAAGGCTGGGTCTAAGAAAGCATACACATCCTTCCACTCACGCTATCTTCTGTCTTGAGCTGTCTTCCCTTCAGTGTCTTAAAAGACAAGAAGACCCAAGAGATCTAAACTGCCAGTCTGTGGGAGTTGTTCCAAACTCCATTATGGATATAAGGAAAACAACCAGAATTGGAGTCTATTAGGCTTTCAATATGCAGCTTTTCCTTAGACGAATAGCTATATTCTCTAACCTCTAGAGGGAGAGATTATTTTCTCAATTATATTGCAATGTTGCCAAGAACCCACTGTGTTCAATAAAGATTTCTGTAATGTTATTGTTTCTTTCACCAGGCAGAGTTTTAAAAATCTTTTTAAGGCAAAACCAACACTAAGTAGAGTTTCATAACTTTGTATGCTTTGTTGTTTGTTGGTGGTAGGTTTTAGTTTGGGGAGGGGGTTGTTCTTTGTGTTGTTTCTTTTTTTAAACTCCATCTAGAAATACCAAAGTTTCTGTGTGATCAAATACTGGCTCACAACATGGGTGCAGCTCAAATACTATTGATAGGGAATTGTAGTGTCCTCAGTGATGCTGCTCATGACTAGAGAATGTAACTGTCGTTTATCTTTCTTACAAGCTGGTGATCAATCCTTCTCTACGCAGAAGCATGTTATTTTTCTGTGCTTAAACTGCTCAAAGGGTTTCCGCTCATCTGCTTTTCTGTTCAGACAGCAAGCAGTCAGTAACAAGAGAAGATAAGGTGCTTATTAAAGAAGCATAGGTGGGAAGTATAAAACAGGGCAGCAAAAGCAGCGATGAAAGCCCTAACGTTTTATCTTGTATCCTTGCACATACGTTAATGTGAGTGTGCATACACAGTGCCTGCATAGTAAGATCATCTTTGGACTGGAGAATATCTGGCATTCAGCTTTCACTTTGTTGTTCTGCCATCTTACACCTCGTTCGGTGCTGAATTAGCCTTACAAAGTTTTGGTTTTTTTCCGTATCCATTTGGACTCACAGGGCTCGTGCACATTTTGTATTATTTATTTAAGTATATGGTTCTTAGGTGAAAACACGTTTTTTCATCCCAAATATTTTCTTGCAGGTCATCCACAAACATTTTTACTTGAAAAGAGTGGAGATCATGGCTCAGTGTGAGGAGTGGATAGCAGACATACAGCAGTACAGCAGTGACAAACGGGTAGGCAGAACTATGTCCCATCATGCAGCGGCTCTCAAGGTGAGACTTGCTTTTATGACTTTGTTCTGTAAGCCAGAAATGATGAGAAGCAATTAAACTGTACAACAGCTGAGTTTTCTAATAACAATGACTGAAAACCAAGGTTTCACCAGTGTCAGAAACTGAAGTGTATGTGCAGGCCACTCTCTCAGTATTTTTTTTCTACAAGTAAGATCTTCTTGTCTTGCCTGTTTCTCCATAAATATTTATATAAGGTATAAATATTTCATTTTGTTTATTTTGTTCTAAGGGTTTCGTTGTTTGTTTTTATGACAAAACTGTTCTGCAGCCACCCTTCAATAAAAGCAGAGTTTAATTCCTTTCCAGAAGACAATCATTTGGATAGATAAACACAGTTAATAAAGTGTGATCCATTACTTTATAAATGTGCTTTCTCCTTTGTTTTAAAAGCTTTTATCAGCACAGTTACAACTATTTAAATGTTTTCTTCCTCGCAAGGCAAGTACTATTATTTGTGTATCTTGTGTTCCACACCGACAACAGTGTGTGCATAAACTATTTTTTATCTAACTATATGGGGAAATGTTTAAAGATTTCTTTTTTGCTATTGGTAGACTTTCATTCTTTCAGTGTGATTGGTCGTTAAAACCATACTAATGAAAATCTCCATGTATCTGTCTCTACAACAGATTTCATCATACGCTCTTAAGTAGTTTTGCCTGTGAACTACCTTGTCTAAAGCAGGCCAGTTTCTGTCATGATCACAGAACAAAAATGTGTCTCAAATGTAAACGAATTAGCACAGCACTTACACTGATGCACTCATTTGCTACAATTCTATGCGCTGCCTTTAGTTTGTCCTCAGTAGCACCTGATTACTGTCACTATAAGGAAAGTAGCAGTGCTTAAATGAGAACTATGAGAAAACCTTATCCAGGCAGTGAAAGAAGACATTAAAACCTTTGCTACTTACCCCTTTTGTTGTCTTCTGTTCCCTAAAACTGTGAGGAGTCGTGTTTTAACTGTGGTCTTCGGCACTGACTACTTGTTGTGTATTTAGCGTCATACAGCTCAGTTGCGGGAAGAACTTCTGAAACTTCCCTGCCCTGAAGGATTGGATCCAGACGCCGATGACTCCGTGGAAAAATGCAGCGCCACGAGTTCAGAAGAGACCATGTTGCACGAACAGGTGAAACCCAGCAGCAGTAAAGATATCCCCGCCGATTTCAAGTTATGAGTTGCATTGACATGGACTTTCTAGACACAAAGGCTTTGAAGCACAAGCCAAATATGTCAATATTTGTATGTAAGAAGCTAATTATGTAATAGGCAACGAAACTGAAACTATACTATGCCCTTAAGGATATACAGTTTAATTCGAGATGATCTTTTATTTACCTGTACAAGAGTGTAAACTTTTTTGTGCTTTTATTTTTCAATTGTGAGAACCACTGATTGGTATGTTTAAAAAAGTTATGTATACAAGAAATGGATAAATCACTGATATATAAGGGAAAACTACCTTAGGAAAGAATGTTTACTGAATGTTTATTATTTTTTTTTACTTGTAGAGTGAGGGCGGTTGTAACAAAGAATATATATTGGTCATTCTTACAGCTACTATTTAAAGTCAGAAAATTTTCACTGAATTTGATAGATTTTACGTTTGGCCATATATTCATGCTCATATTTGATTCTAAAGAAAACCTCCTGTATACTTCAATAAAAGTTAAATGGACATGATCCCTCTTTTATGATTTACTGGTACATTTTTTAAATAAACTGCCATAAAATACGTTATAGCTGAAAGCTTGCACTTGTACGACTGAATTCATTGCAGTCAACGTATTTAATTTTATGCTTACTAATTCTAAAATGCAGTTGAAATAAATGCACATGGTTTTACCTCATGCCAAAATCTGGACTTCTGAATTCATCTTTTGTTTAGCCAATTTAAGCAAGCTAACAGTGTTCTAAATTTCTTAAGGGCTGTTGTGGAACAAAGTCTGTTTTCTGTTGAAATGTCTGATTTTTACAACAACAACAACATAATAATAATAATAACTGTACTTTAAGTACTGATGGGCTGATGATGTGCCATGTAGGACCCTTAACGTTCTGTAGTTCTTGCTGCATAGGCTTAGTTCTGATTTTACTCTTGCAGCCATGGGTCCCTAACTAAAAAGGGATTTCCATGATTCAATTACCATGTCTCGCTTTTAAAAATTAAGTGATAGTAATGCACGTTACATTAAGTAGTCCTTGAAGGACTAAAAAGATAATAGTGTTATTACCTCAGACTAAATGATCTGTTGTATTAATAATAACTACGAGTGAGGTAAAAAAAAAAAAAGTCCTCTTTTTTGTTTTCTATTTGTTCCTTGTTTAAGTATCACGCTGGAATTTTTTCACTTTTTGTTTTACAATGTATTATTTCTAATCATTAAAAGTGGCACCAACTGAGGTTGTGTTCTCATGCTGATGGTTAACAGGCATTGATAGTTCTGTCCAAAGTACAGGTTTTCTGTTCTTTTGATACGCCGTGTTATCCCGAGGCCCATCCAGATATTACACAATGCTCAAAACATCAGTTTGCACATTTCTGTGGTACTTCAGGAAACCCTAAAAAAGGGAAGCGAGCGGCTCTGTGCCAGTGTTACGCAGGTAAGCGTACAAAACAGTTTATGCCATAGTCAACATTTTAGACCGTTATCTGTGTTAAACAAGCCTTGTGTTTCTCTACGTGGGTATTTACGTCCCTTTTTACCCTTGTACAGAAGAGCTCTGATATTCTCATTAAGGCTCCAAAAGCAAAATTGCCCACAAAGTAGCAACTATGTTTAAGTTAGTGATTTCCATTAAAGTTCTTAATTTAGTGCTTAAACTGTCTTTGTCTACACGAGCACAGTATTTTTATAAATTCCTGGTATTTGTACCAAAAAGAAACATATCAGACCTAAAGATCCACCTTTTACATGAAAATATACACTTTTAATCATTAAAAACAAAAACAAACTAAAAAAAAAAAAGAACCACCTGAAATAGAAAGCACCTAACTTGCATTATCTGACTTTAAGAGGCTGTATCATTTTGTCCTAGAGTGTATTTATGGTACCATGGTGATGCTAATGTGAAGTCACTGCTGTTAAATTAAGCAAATGCAAACAGCTGCATGGGATATTAAAGTGTAATTTGTAAATGCATACCAATTTTTCTTGCTCCAACTTGAGCACCACAGGGCAGTATCATACCAAATTAATGCAGTGATTCCATCATTAACAACTTACAACTATGTTACCATGTAGTGAGTTGTATTTCCTGGAGCTTCACAGACAAGAATGCCAAGCTTTTCTCTGATTGCTTCGATCTACACCTGCTACCAAAGAGAGAATGTCTCGGTAGCCACCTATGAGACCTTGCGCTCCATGAAAGCAAAGCAGTCATCAGTAATCTCTACACATAAACAGACGCTGTTTTGCTATTGTAGATGCAGTACTCACCACATGCAAACATGAATGCTACCTGTGTAAGATTGATCAGTTTCCTTTGAAATTTCCTTTGGGTAGAAGGTGTGCATAAGTGTATGGATTAATGCTCATCTGTAACTCTGCCGTAGCTGTACAAGACACAAAACAAAAAACACAAAGATGACAACCTAGAAAACCCAAGAAAAGTTAAATATAAGAACCCTGTGGGCAACTTGATGTTTCACTGCAATAATTATGTGTTAGACGTTTACAGATACTAAAAGAATAAATGATGCATAGAGTGTATAGACTACAGGTTGGCTCGGGCTGAGGTAAAAATTATTCCAAAAGAGGTAAGGCACTGGGCTACTGATAGCTCATAGAGAGCTTACATCTGGGCATGGCATCGGTACTGCAGTTGGATGATAATCTCTTGAATTCTTAGAAAAATAAGAAAGTTCCCACACAATACAGGAAATAAATGTACTACGCTATTTGTGATTGTTTTAACCAATTTAATCTCTGCTTGGTATATCAAATAGTGGAGGTTTCTGGCAGGAATCACATTATCCAGAAAATATCACCTCAAAACAGTATTTTTTGTCCCGTTAACTGTGCAATACTGTACATAGGATGATTAATAGGGGAGCTTTTCTTCTCCCAAATGTTCCTGGAATTGCATAAACAGATGCTCTATTTTATATGCTGAGGCAAATAAATTGATAGGTAAACCGATCTATTATTAATTTACCTTGATTACCTGTAAGTAGCTGAACAAAAATCTAACTACATTTAAGGCAGGACCTTATGTTACTCTGTTCCCTCCGGAGGAAAATTACTTAGGCTTAAATACTTACCTGGAGTTTCTCTGACTTGTCTTCCATTTTTTTCCCTCCATAATGCCTTGGTATTTGTGTGTTTTGCAAGTGTTCTTTTGTTTCCTTCTTTGTTTCCCCAGAAGCCAATCACCATCATGTGGACATCTCTCTGGACTGTCAGCTCTCTATATCTAGAAAACAGAAATTAGAACGATTTTTCAATGAGAAGATGATGCATTTTTACACTTATCGTAACCTAAAGAATAAGGCACAGAAGACATTTCAAATACATGTTCTCAGTGTATTATCATACACATGCGTATATACTTATATGAATAAATAGGTTAGGTCAGGCAGTTATTTCTCTTTGAAAAACAGTTTTCCGAGCTTTATTTTTTCTCTTTTCCCATAAATTCTTAACATAAGGTGGAACATGCTGGCATTTATATTGAAACGTGAGCTTTTTATGAAGTACAATAAGCTGAATAGGCAAAAGAAGTTTAACATTTTCTGAAACTAATCAATAGTAAAAACATTTCATTCTCTAGAGCCTGCGGTTGCCATTGTTTTATTCTTCTGGAACACAGGTAGAGGAATTATAAGAGCTACTCACTTGAGTTACTGTAGTAAAACTCCAAAATAATCTCACTACTGCCTGTTTTTAATAACAGCTCAAAGAAGAGAAATCCCAGTACACAGTGCTTTATCTTGATTGAGATGGTTCTGCATATTGTGACCTCTCATCTCTACAGGTGATAAGCTTTCCTACATGTCTTGACTCAGCTGTTTTAATACTGCTTCTTTACATGAAAATTACCTGTAGCATCCGCATCATTTAATAAGATGATCTCATCTCAACCGTGTAGATTGAGGTCTTTTCCAGCCTTAATGATTCTGTGATTAATACTAAGATCATCTAGTCCAACTGTCCACCTGCCACTAATAATGCCCACTAATCATGGCCCTCGGTACCGCATCTACCCTTTCCTTAAACAGCTCCAGGGACGGTGACTCCACCACCTCCCTGGGCAGTCTGGTCCAGTGCATCACCACTCTTCCTGAGAATAAATTCTTCCTAATATCCAACCTGAACCTTCCCTGGTGCAAACTCAGGTACCCTCCTGTCCTATTGCTGTTGCCTGGAAGAAGAGGCTGACTCCCATCTCACTGCAACGTCCTTTCAGTTACTTATAGAGAGCAATAAGGTCTCCCCTGAGCCTCCTCTTTTCCAGACTGAACAATCCCAGCTCCCTCAGCCACTCCCCATACGACTTGTGCTCCAGACCCCTCACAGCTTTGTTGCCCTTCTCTGGACATGCTCCAGGGCCTCGGTGTCTTTCTTATAGGGGAGGGGCCCAAAACTGAACACAGTGTTCAAGGTACAGCCTCACCAGAACTGAGTACAGAGGGATGATCATCTCCCTGCTCCTACTGGCTGCACTACTTACTATACAAGCCAGGATGCTGTTGGCCTTCTTGGGCACCTGGGCATGCTGCTTGCTCATGTTCAGCTGAGCGTCAACCAACACCCTCAGATCCTTTTCCTCTGTGCAGCTTTCCAGCTACTCTTTTTCTCAAGTCTGTAGCACTGCCTGGGGTTGTTGTGGCCAAAGTGCTGGACTGACACTACATTTTGTTGAACTTCATCCCGCATGGCCCTATCCCAGCTATCCAGCCTGTCCAGATCCCTCTGTAGGGCCTTTCTGCCCCCAGGCAGATTGACGCTTTCCCCCAGCTTGCTGTCATCTACAAACTTACTGAGGATGCACTCAGTGCCCTCATTCAGATCATCAGTAAAGGCTAGGCCCTAACACCAACCCCTGTGGAACAGCACTCATGACCGATCACCAGCTGGATTTTACTCCATTCACCACCACCCTTTGGACCCAGCCCTACAGCCAATTCTTTATCCAGCAGAGTGCATCTGTCCAAGCCCAGGGCTGCCAGCTTCTCAAGGAGAGTACTGTGGGAGACAGTGTCAAAGGCTTTACTAAAGTCTAGATAGACTACATCAACAGCCTTTCCCTCATCCACCAGGCTGGTCACCCTGTCATAGAAGGAGATGAGGTTGGTCAGGCAGGACCTGCCTTTTGTGAACCCATGCTGGCTGGGCCTGATCCTCTGGTTGTCCTGTTACTCTCTCCTTTTAAACCACTAGCAATAATGATATTATTTCTACAGTTACCATTTTAAGTAGGTCCTAAAGAGGTGGCAATGAGCTGGACATCACACAGCCATACAGCAGTGCTAGCTGGAGCCCAGAGTAGCACAGTTCTAAGCCTGGAGTGTGAGGACACATCTTTTAACACCGCATGAGAAGAACCAGTGCAGTTTATTTAGAAAGTAACAAGGCTTGAATTCGTTACATAGACACAACCAGCCTAGCCAAGCATGGGCATCCTCATATTATGGAACTCAGGGAGCCAGATCCCTATACACATGGTTGGGAAGCATTCTCCAGGATGCAAGTCACAGCCTGCATTCTGGCTATAGCTACAGTTCAGGCTGTCCCAAAAACCTTGCAAATGTTTGCTGGCAATGAACTGTGGCAGTGATTCAAGAGGGGACAGAAGTGACATGGCAGAACAAAAACTAATAGCCAACAGCAGGATTGCTGAAAAGGAAATGGTAGGTCTGCCAACTGGGCCGATCCTCTCTGCTACCAGGCTATCATCAGTGCAAATCTCAACTGGGTTTTGAGGCAGTTTCAATCAGTGAAACTCATTATGATACATAAAATTCACAGGGGCTGGCCTCCAGATTAGCAGAAGTCACAAGAGAAATCGTGCAACCATCTGGTTGGCTGAATTTTGCCATAGTGTGTGGGATTCTGGATAAGCCCCAGAGCGTTTACAGTAGCCACAGACTAGCAAAAGAAAAACTCTTTCCAGAGTCAATTCAACACATCTCCTGTCTGCCTCACGGTCACTAAAGGCAACAGAGCATGCAGCTAGGTCACACTGACATCAAAACACCTGCTGTCATATGGCTCCCTGGGAGGCTTTAAATGTTGGCAACATGACGAGAGACCACCTCATCCATATGACAACAGGGAAGATGAGGGGGGAAATTACATCTGAGTGATGATTTAGCTCAATACAGATTTCACTCTAGCTTAAAAATAAATATCTACCTACAAGTGCATGCTCAGTCACAAACAATTGCTGTTGATGGCAGCAAATAGAGACTGAAGGGAAAGCGCTCCAGAGAACAAAATATCTGTTTGTATATCTGTGCTGCCTACTGATGTGTTAAACCTCCTCCCACTGTTTTCTAGCTGTTCCTCTAAGGAAATCATTTATGTTAGAAAACAAATAGCCAGATGAACAAATGACATACGGCAGGGAACTAAACATCAATAACCAGGATCAGAGGAGAAGCCAAGCCATTTCGACAGAGAAGAGGAGAATGACAGTACATGGTGCCTGATTAACAACTGTGCAATTTGGGAAAGATGGTGCTATCTCACAGAGCTCTCGGGAGTCCATATTGCTAGCAGAAATCAATGAAAGACAGCGCTGAAATTTCAAGATTGAATTTAGAGAACTGCAACAGAATTCTATATTGTTCAAGATTCTGTATATGCCTAATGCAAGACATGGATTAATCATCTGAATAAAAATAACACAGTTACTATGGTTCCTTGTAGTTACAAAGAGTTTCTGATAACACTGTTTTCCTGAAAATGTTCGTCTAATTTGTTTGAGTGAGTTTTTAATTATTGCTTAAAATACTCTTTCACTTGCTAATGCATTTTCACATGCAGAATCCAACAGCAAGCAATTTGCCATTGCCAAGTGTGCCTTCAAACACAGTTGCCCAGTCGGTGTCACCAAGGGCACACCATGACAGTGAATTCATCCAGTTTTCATTTTCCCCTGGTAGTTCGTTTTCCACATTTCAACATACCGAGCTTTATGCATCAAAGCTTCACTGAGACACCGGAACAGCATTCGGTGCCCTGGTATTCATCACAGCCTGCAAGTGAAAGCCCCGCCAGTCAGAATCTGGGGTCAGAATCTGTACAGCAGATCGAATTGTTCTACACCTCCTAACAAATACTACAACCTGGGACTGACGAAGAGTTTCCATGCAGACTGAATTGCCAGCAGAGTTTACCTCAACTTTTGCCTTCTTTTTATCAGACTGAATTCATGCCGTGAGTCTTCTGGAGAAAATGACATTATCTACATTTTTCCTAAATGTAAGTATTTAAGTGGTTCAAAAGTTTTTGCCTTAACGGCCTTTGAGTTTTAGTTCAGTTAGTATACGGAACGAAAATATTTCTGTTATTTTAATATGTTAATTTAAGATCACAAAATTTACTAGCAGCTGAAAAAGCAGGGAAGTCTTTTGTGATTCCTGACGGTAAAATGACAAGTAGAACTGTAGAAATCTTCAGGCCATGGCCTCTCATAAAACACAGATGAAAATGTAAGGGTAGATTCAAAAGCATTAATCAAACTGAGCTTACCTGGTTGCTTCCATTAGTGTCATTTATTTCCACATTTAGCAAGGTGGAAAGCAGACTTTCCACAGCAGTGGAACTACCGAAAATCACTTTGGTATTGACCAAACCTGAACGACAGACCCATCAGCAATCACACGATTCCTGTGTCACCATCAAAACGACTGTGCTCTTCAGTGCTAAGCTGCTAAACCCAATGCTTCACAAAGCTTACAAAACAGACTGAATCCGTAAACAAGGAAACCACATGTAAGTAAGAAAACTACTGCACACTCGCTGTGCAGCTTCAAAATACTTCACCCACTATAACTGCAGTAATATTTCTGTATGCGTGAACAACTCATACTCACCACATTTTCTGCAAACAAGAAACAATTGTTAAGATCTTTTCATCTTCAGGCTATGAGTCCCACAGCAACGTGTTGAAAAAATCTTTCTGCTGCCGTAAATTTATTTGCACAGATAAAATAGCAGCCAATTATCCTACCTAAAAATGCTCATTTTCAGGAGAATAACAAGAAATTGACAGTCTATATAATACCGCCAGAGTTCTTAACCAGCGTTATTTTCTCATCCTAGTTTACATCCTTGTATTAAGGAAAAAGACAGTTCAGTATGAAGACAGTAGAGATCTTAAAAGTGCCATTTTAAGGCACATACCTATGCTTTTCTTAATTAACACGACTTTGCCCTTCATATAACCACACTGTATACTAAGTCTTCTGCCCAAAGTCAGTTGTATTATAGAGCTACAGAAACGATGACCAGAAAGGGCAGCTAGGGGTGATCACCACTCTTCCCCAAAGCATCAAGTTCCCCCAGCAGCTGTCAATGGAATACGTCTCTCCTACAATTTTGGTAGTTTGGACTCTGCTTCAAGCTAATTGCTTTTTCCTTTTTGTCTCTAGTCCCAGCTACATTGCAGTGTTATTATGGACACCCTACATTTATAGCTTACTTCAATTACTAGATATTTTTTATTTGCTCAAAAGCCAAACCATTATAAAATAGATGAAGGAAGTAGGGAAGAAAACAGAGCAAAGGTCATGTTGCGCTTTAAAAAGTCCAGCCGTTTCCAGTTTCTCTCATGGTTGCAGTAAAACCATTAATCACAATAAACTCATTTTGTCTAAATGGAGAGGTCGTACATTTTTCCACGTAAATCATTTCATTGCCATGACAGAATGATGCCAGAGAGTCTAAATAGGTGATCTAATAAATTTTCCTTTAGGAACATTGTTTAGCACTAAAGGTTGGAGCGGGGAGGGGCAGGGAACAGGTGGCAAAATTGATGGCAGCTGTTGGTAAGAAAGATTTGGTTTTAATTTTCTTAAAATAGATCCAAATACTACATTTACATAGAAGTATTTTTATTGACTGAGAAAACGTATATAACGTAATATTGGAGCAATAAGAACTAACACCTTTCTAAAAGAAAAACACAGCTCTAGCTAATAGTAAGCTTTTCAGAAATGTATAAGAGATGACAGGAAAAAAACCCTAAACTTTGCAAGCTGTTTAATATCATTCATCTGTTTAAGGACTATTTTTGATATAATTCAGCACTTCACATTCACCATTTGTACACATAGATTCATACACACAGGTTAACACTTTTTTTTTTTACCTGAAGTTAGCTCTGCATCTGATTTGACTACGTGCACAGAAGTGTTTCAGTAATGAAGCAGCAGTACGGGAGACAAACAGCATTTTATTCCCCACCCCTCTACCAAAAATAAATGGAAAAAAAAACCCCACACCAAAAAACAAACAAACAAACAAACAAAAAACCCTTGCATTAAATGCACTTCATACTTCAACAGAAAGGTGACTATTTGGTGAGGTCCTACAGCAGTGTGAGAGAACAAATACACATACTGACATCATGGAAAATGAATGGCCTATTATGAAACATTAAAAAAGAAAAAAACAAAGCTGTTACTCCCTGTTTCTTTGCATCAGACCTCTCCAAGTCAAGCTTTGAAAGAAATTACTGATTTTGGTTTAATTCCAATTATTTTTTTGTATTTGTCCTTTCTTTCATTTGAGTACCCAAACTGGGGAAAACAGAAGAAAAACGATGTTTCATATAGGCTTAATCCCTACTCTTTAGTGCAGCACTGGGTACACTCAATAATGACAACCCTGCTGTGTAAAGAACAGCAATTCTTTTCTTTCCATACGTGGTTGATCTAGTGAGATGTGTGCTGCCAGCCACACAGATTGGCTGCAAAGAAGCAAATCTCCTTTAAAATAGCAATTTCATATACAGATAATACAGAAATCTGGATAACCCCCCAGGGTTTTTCCAGCTCTTACAATGGGTGACACAGACACTAATGAGCTCTGTAGCTGTAGCTCTCTCCCCTTCCCAGTCAGCTCCTTTAAAGCCAGCTTTTTGCAGAGGACTTTCATATCTTCTTATAAACTAGATATGTCAAAGAAACAAAAACCATCTTCCAGCACACCTAATCTGGGTAAAAGAGAACTAACTAAATACGGATTGGTTCATTATTTGTTTATTTTCATGTTTAAATTATACTTCAACACCTGACTCCAAAGGAGATGCTATTTTGTCATGGTAGTTCTTCTGGCAGCTTTGTTGACATTTCTGTCGTATTGTTAAACAGTTAACCAAGATGGGTATTTGGATGCCTTAATCATCCATTTCAACCTGAGGCACACTGGATAGCAGTATGAGATGGCATGAAATATTCTAACAAATCACTGCTGCAGAAATGGGAACAGTCCACTTTTACTCACTTCAGAACTGCACTCCTACAGCTAAGCTGCCAGATCCAACCACTGCCATCACAGTGACAGTGTAATCTCCAGTCCAACAAGAAACTGTCTGTACAAAGAGAAATCTGTCAGAAACTGGTGGCTGCCAAGGGAAATGCTCCTCGGTATCAGAGCAATCCCCACAGAAAGGGCAGGGCAGTGTAGATGGAAGCAGGGCAGGAGGGAAGGGCAGTGTGAGGTCCTATTTTCTGGTGCAGTGAGGTGTTTGACCAGCTCAGGTGCTCACACAGGTGCAGCATCAGCTCTTCCACCTTTCCTAATTTTTAAACTTACTTACTTACTCTGTAACTGATAGTTTGCTTCTCTGTAAAACCTAACAATAAAATCTGTTTACAGATTTTAACAGATCTGTTAGATAATTTGATTCATTGCAGCATGACATTTTCTCGGTGTATTCAGGGTAACCTCTTCATCAGTGACATTTATTTGTTTTTATTCAGCTTGATAAGTAGACTTATTTTAAATTCCTCTAAACGTGCTCCAAAACATATTTTTGGGTAAGATGTATCACTAACGTACCCTTCAGAGGGGTGACATGGTGCCTTTCCTTATGAGGTATTCTAGTAGGCTGCATCAATTGTCAATACTGATAATGGAGAAAGGAAAGGAAATCATTTAACGTGCAATATCTAGTGTTTTGGATTATCTGTAGCTGCACATCAATTCAAAGAACTCCTGGAGAATGCTGCCTTAATTGAACACAACTCTTGGTAGTCAGGATCTAGGTGGAATAACAACCCAGAACTGAGTCTTTACTGCTGACTCTCAAGAGACACAATAAGGCGTCAGATCTGAAAAATAGGGATCTTCTGGAGAGCCTGGTGAAGGGCCACAAAGACAATTAGGGTACTGGAGCACTTCCCGTGTGAAGAACAGCTGAGATCCCTGGGACTGTTCAGCCTGGAGAAGAGAAGGCTGAGGAGGGAATCTCATCACTGTTTGTAAATATCCAAAGTGGGGGAGTGAAATGGATGGAGCAAGACACTGAAGCAGTGGTGTGCAGCAATAGACAAGGGGTAATGGGCAAAAATTGGAACGGAATAAGTTCCATCTAAACACAACAAAGAATTATTATTATTTTTTACTGTCAGAGTTACAGAGCACTGAAACAGATTGCCCAGAGACATTGTGGAGTCTCTTCTCTGAAGACAGTCAAAATCCAGATGCCTTCCTGTGAGATCAACTGTGGGAAACCTGATTTAGCAGGGGCTGGACTAGATGATCTCTGTAGGTCCTTTCCAACCCCTACAATTCTAGGATTCTGTGAGTCGGGCGCATGAATTCCGCTCACTGATACATTTAAAACTAACTCAAGCACTGTTCTCAAGTGCTGTTTCTCCCTGTGACTTCCTTTATCAATTTATAGATTTGTCCATCAACTTGCTTCACTCTCACTGCAAGAAATATAACCAACTTTTCCAAAGTTTGCATTGTTTTTTCCTTCCATATTTTCCTCGCTCATGCAAGCATAACTACTTTAAAAGTTCTCTTCTGTTAACATGAGGGCCTTCACTTCAGACAATTTAAGTATTGTTTACTACCTACTTCATACTTATATATCTACTTCTCTTAGCTTACACAGGATTTTCTTTTTTAATGGTAACAATTGCATTATTTTCTTTAAAACGGTACCCTAAATAAATCTTTTCCAATAGTGCAGTGGAAATGCTAAGTCACAACCTGAACCAGTGATTGAGCACCTGGTGGGAAGGCAGGGCCAACCCAGGGGAGCTCAGATGCATGCAATGTACCTGAATGACCAGAAGGGGTGGAGCCAGGATCCACTGTTTTTCATGCTCTTTGCCTCTGTGCTCCTCTGAAGAGGAGAATATAACATGGAATTCAGTAACTGAGAAACAATTGTTCACACCAAAACTATGTCAATGTAATGTTCAAGTGATAGCGATGAAACTAACACAAGCGAAGAAGGAAACGTACGCACATTTTGTATAATGCATTCAGTTTAAGAACAGACTGCAGATGACAACCCTGTATTGCTTTCACTTTAAGAAAACTGAGTATTCATACTTCTTTACTCCTTGACATTGATAAAGGCAGTATATTTTTAAAATTCATACTGAGACCCATTATCATCTAAAGCTGTTGCTAAAAGCTGACAAATTAAGCCTGCCAGCCGTGGATGTATAAAACTCTCACTAATTCCCTCAGCCTACTACATGCTGAAACCAATTACATTTTTTTCTTAAGCTCCCAGAATTAACACAATTTCACATCTAGCGTATGCAGCATCTGCTAAAATGAAATTTCTCCTTCCTCTGCTTCTATCACCCCAGTGACTGCACTGCAGACTTGCTCTAACCACTGCACTTATCTGCACGTTGTCACCTGTGACTGGCATCTTCTTTAAATTCTAAAACGGCTTGTGGATGTACCTGAACTATAAGGCTAAAATGATCTTTATTCCAGCACAGCCATCTGGATAAACCTTTCTGGATAAGACTGGATGTACATAGGGGTATATAGGGTGTGACTAGACTTCACATGCTTGGAAGACTCTACTATTCTTCAGTGAAACAAAGTAAGCTTCAAACTAGAAAAGCAAGTATACTGTCTGGGTCAGTATCTTCTCCAGATGTTTAACCTCAGCCAGAAATACTGCCACAACTTATCAGGTTGCTCTTGTTGATACCTGGCTCTCTGCAAAAAATGCTACACTTCATGATTATTTTCCTTGTCAGTAAAAATAATGCATCAATCAGACCTTCTAAATCTGGAAGAAGATACTAGAGCTCTTAATATACATATACACAAATCGATGCATCCCAGTTCTTCACTCAGCTAATAACATTCACTTCTACTACTTTACCCTTTCTTCCACAAACACATTCATGCTACCTTTCACACTGCATTATGGACAAACACTCCTGGGCTTGTTTACAATGCCACTTCTCTATACTTTCTCATCCACTTTCAGTATCCACTGTGACAGCTCCTGCAACATACTGGCTGTATATAGATGGCAGATTTGTAGCGATCTCCATTATTTACATAGCATTCAGATCCAAATAATAATAAAGTAAGATCAGACATGATTTAGCTGTTTACATAGCTGGTTCATGAGAACATTTTCTCTGCCATGTACTGCATTAGCCCTCCACAGTATCTCCAGGTTCATCTTATAACCATTCTATATTCCCATCTAAAACAGTGACAGAGTTTCTGTCAGGCTGTTTAGTGCACCAACAGGCCTTAAGAGCCTTGACCAGCCTCAGCTGGGGCCTCCACACATCTCTGTCCATGAGCTGTCCAGGAGTTGCCACATTAGTGTCCATGCCCAAGACCTGAGCTGACTTCCTGGCTTGACCTTGGACTTTTCTGCACCACCATGAGCATACAGGACGAACCTGACCACAACCTATACTTCTCACAACCTTTTTTTTTTTTTTTTAAACTGTTTAAACGATAATTCGTACAAGTCTAACTTGCTCTTAAATCCCTCTTAATCTCTGCTAACTATCAGAGAGGTTTCACTCAGATTACACAGTGTCCCAGGAGAAATTAGAGAGATGTCCAAAGAATATCATGATCAATTTTGCAATCCAAGGATTCTGGCAGATCTAATTCAATGTAGAAAACATAAAGAACCTTCTCCTTTTCATTCCTCTCATGCTTTCTCTCTAGCTGGTATATTCTTAAGGAACTTCTTTTCAATACTGTGCTCGTACCTGAACCAAAACAACATCCTCCATCTTGGAAACTCTGGAGCACATTGGTGACGACGAGCAATACAATGACAGCCACAGAAAAACTCTACAAAGAAAACAGCCCTCAATAGAGCAAGAACAGATTTACCAGAGTGAAACTAATTATTTACGACACGCATCTAAGAGCTAAACATGTTTCAGCAGTGATGAAGACAACCACTACGAAGCAATAAACTTCAAAAATTGGATTTCTTGAGGACATATTCCACCTGTTCATAACTAAATCCTAGTAAGTCTCTTACTCAGCACGCTGCCTGAAGACAGATGATGGCTGCCTAATTCGAGAAACACACAGAGAAATGTAAAGGTTTCTTTAGAAATTTAGCATCAGAAGATAATGATGTTAACTGACAGTACAATGCCCCAATAGATACCAGGGTCAAATGAGTACGACAGCTTCCTTCTGCTATGAGCAGAGCCAATCATACAACTCCAAAGCACTTCTTAATGTTAAGCAGAACATGCTTAGATTCAAATAAATAAAAACTGAAACTGAAATTGAAAACTGAATTGAAGCTTTTCCTGCTCTCAAGGTATTTAATGTTTTCCCCCTGCTCTTCACTCTTTCTCTCCCCAACCCCAGGCTGAGTTCCCTGTTACATGATACCACAAAAGTTCTCATGCAGAACACAACTGTAGGAGTCATATTTCTCTCCTATCTATCCACATTTTCATAAAACTACGAAAAGTGTAATGATCTTAGAGACAAGTTGTGCCTCTGTTTAAGTCTGTCTGAACAAAGCCAGTAGGTTCTGAATATGCTTAATGGGGAGAGTCAACAAGACAAGACAGCATAAACATGTTTTTCTGAGAAATAAGGCTAGCAGGAACAGAAATAGGGTGGCTAGATAGATTGTTTCTGCTCGTTAATATTAGGTGTGCTGTTTATTTTCAAGCCTATACAGGGCTAAGATGTTGGTATCATCCCATTATTGGGATTTGTTAATATGTTCTTATATATCATTATCCAATAAAAGATAAGGTCTATTTATTTAGGCAATGAGTCTGAACACTCTGTTATTAGTCCAAGTTTCTGGCAGGATCTTTTCCTGGAGGTTAAATGGCATCTTTCCAAACTATACCTTGGCAGAGATTTTGGCTCTACTTAGACCCATAGTGTTTCCCTCTTGTTGTATTCCTAAGAGATTATGCAACAATAAAATCTTGATAACAAATGTTTTGAATTTTAGATAAATTATTTTAGTGGTGATTATACCATTATGAAGTCATTTCAATTTTGCTCCTTCATGCTGCATTATCAAACAATTAGTGTGTCACAGATTTTGAGGCTTTACATTGTCACAATAGATACTCTATACATTCTGAGTGTGGAAGTTTCCTACGGTATGAGAGTGTATGTTATAATAGCTGTCCTTACAATAAATAATAGCTGAGATAACAGTAATTGCTTCAGATTTTTTTTAAGTTTGTTTGCAAAGGCTAGAATAATGTAATATCTAAAACCAGCTGAGCTGTCTCAACACAAGCTGAGGCAAGACGTGCTGAAGTTTTATTTATAGTAACTTAACAGCAAATTCAAGAAGTAATTCTAGTTAACAGAGGTGATAAACAATTGTATTTTAGTTCCATGGTTCCAAGAATTAGCCGCTCCTTCTTTTCCCCCAGGTGCAAGTCTGAAGCAGTTAAAAGATACTGTGTTTGGAGTTTAAGCCTGAACACACTTACAAACATTTAAAATTAATTATTTCTGACTGCCCTAAATTAGAGACATACTATATACTATACTAATAAATATGAAGCTTGCCTGCTATTAGGCCTATGCACTTGAATACAGAGACAGAACAAAGGGTTTGGAATGCCTGAACACTTGGTCATTAAAGTAAACAGGGGACACATTCAAAACTCAGTTCATTTGTCAACCTGGCAGCAGCTGAAAGATTTCTGCATATGAAATACAGGAGCATCTGGCTATCAAGAATGTTTAAGACCTTACCTATTGATCTCTTTCATCTGCTTAAATAATTCAAGATGTTAACATGCCTAAAAAAATGTGATTAAAGTTGTTGTGCATATAAACCTCAAAGCAGTAAGGAGAAAATGATACAAATGCTACTAAACAAAATCAGCATCAGACATCCCAAATAACTGACTGAAAACCTGGAATGAGCAGAAATTTGTCTGCTGGGGGAGATGTGGGGAAAGGGAAGGGTGGAGAGAGGGAGGGAGAATTGTGCACGTTTTATGCCTTTGTAGAAAAGATGGAAAAAATTATTAATGATTCTAGTAGATGCTTAAAAACAAAAAGATCAAGACAATATTATTTATGACTGTAAGCTAGCTGTAACTTCTCTAACAAGGATTTACAGCCTCTGCAAAACTCTAAATATCAGATACTACTGCAGATACTAAATCTCTGCAGTAGATTCACAAAAGTTGGAAACTGGAGGGTTTCACAAATACAATAATAAATTAGTGATGTACTCCTTACAATTTACTTTTAATAGAAACATATATTTATAAGAATAAAGCTGCACCTGGGGCACTATCTAGTTTTGGGTCCTTTGCTAAGAGAAGGAGAGAGGAGAACTAACTAGAGAGATTTTACTTGAGGATGACTAAAGTAGTTACAGGCACCCTGAGGAGGACTAAAGGAGTTAAAGACAAGGAGAGGCTGAGGATATTACGCTTGTTACACCTGCAAAAGAGAAGTAACAGCAGCCTTTCCCAATAACTAGAATAGGGTTACAGAAAACATGGAACCAGACTCTTCTCTGAGGCTCATAACCAAAGAACAAGAGGCAATACTCATGTGATTCACAGATCCCTTCAAACTTATATTTGTCCATGGATGCATTTCAACTTACACAAAAAGTTTCAAAATTCACTGAATCACAGAACTTGTTCCAACAGTGTCAAGCTACACAGAAGAGATTATCAGGAGAAGGATGCAGTTTTAAAGAGCTAATTGATAAGCAAAACAAAACAAAAGGTTTTTCTTACATCAGGAAAGCATGTGAAGTCATCCCATTTTACTGAAGCATGCTACTTTGGAAAAGAAGCAATTCTTCTTCTGAGAGAAGCTTATATTGCTAAGCTAAGTAGGCAATTAATATAAGATAAATACCTCATCTGACTTTTCTTTATTCATTTTTAAGAGAAAAAGATTAAAATCAAGTCACCAACACCTACTTCTGTTCTTTCATTAAAATTCAACAGCAAGGATGCTATCTTTATCTTATGACGTTCCATCTTTTTTTCAGTACTAGCACTGAAATGTTACGGCTTGAAAATGAGATGTAAATAGAAATAGCAATTATTCTATGTCAAGAACAAAGAGATGACATTAAAGGAGAATCTGTTCACACCAGAAGCCAGACTAAATTAAGTCTTGACCTATACCACTGTGATGCTATCAGAATCTGGCTCCACGCCACTAAGCCTTAATAACGCCTCAGCAATCTAAGTTGAGCTATTAATAAAATCAACTTACCTATAGAAAATAAGGAAATCAACATCCAATTGTTAAAAACCTTTTTAAGTTTACAGAAAAGTGATACAGCATTATTTTAGTAGATGAAACAACTAATGTAATCAAGACTAATACATAACTTTAAAATACACCGATAATAAAGGAGTTGAGATTCCCAATCAAAGCTCTAATTCTGCCTAGTCTTTTAAAGGTCACTCGGGTGTCATCTCCACAATGACTTTTGATTCATTTGGGGGTTCTGCCTGTGTGCAGAGTGAGAAGTGAGAGAACAATTATATTCTTGTTTGTTGTTTTGTTTGCCTTTTTTTCTGAGAAACATTTAAGGAATGCTTTGAATCATTTGTCTGAAATAGTTTGGAAACAAAACAAAACAAAACAAAACTAGAATATAGAATTTTAGACAACACGCTCTTATTATCAGGTCATCATCAATGGAGGGATCTCATCTCTAATTTCCTGACTACAACTTCAGAAAAGTAGACCAGTAAAGCACCTTACTCGCAGAAGTTGTTTGTACACCAGTAAAGCTTCAAATCTTATTTCATAGCCTATAAATATGAATGCAATCATCAGATACCCATACAGGGTCAGATTAAAACTCAAGAAAAGACAATGTTACAAGGAGAAAGCTTCATCAGAGCACAGTCAAAATTCCTACACTCGGAGGACCACAAAAGCCTGAATGTTTATCCTTTATAGCAGATTTTATGTATGAAAAAACCATCATGAACTCCCCAAGGTTTTTCATGTTTGTCTGTTATGACTAAATACTATTTTATCTTTTCTCATACACTAGTGGATACAGAAAGAGTAAAACTTGAGACAGAAACGAGGGACAAGTTGAAAATCGCTGATTAATGGAAAAAATAAATCTAAGAAATTGATGCGTAATCTTCTGGCTTCCTAACTCTTTGGCCACTGTCAGAAAACAAACAAACAAACAAACAAACAAACAAACAGGAACACACACACACACACAACAAAATCAAACAAAAAACTCTGTCTGGAAGTGTCAAGAAATCTTAATTTCTTTATCTCTGAGAATTCAGAGACCCCGAGATACCATGTTCACTTAATTTCATAGAGAAAATTGTAGGCTGTCACCCTTGATTTCTGTAATAAAATGCCTATTCAAATGTAAAGTTTAAATGCATTTTCACCTCTCCAAAAAGCTCTTACTGAAAGAAAGAATTTGTAAATAGATTCTAAGAAGGATTATTTGCCAATAAGGAAAAAGCTAGCTATAAAGTTTTACAAAGTTTAACTAAACTAGAGGTTGAAATGAGAGCATGTGGCATGGGAATTGGCCCTCAGCCTCACATTCAATGACAATTCCAGAGGAAAACTTGCATCGCATAACTTAAACCTCAATTTCCTTGATAAGAAAAGGTAATGCATTGGCTCATAAAGCTTTAAAAAGAATTCTGGACAAGAAGATCTGAGAATTATTATCAAGACACAGATAGTAGCACAGACCCAAAAGATACTCCCTGGAAATTCTAAGAATGTTTTATTCAGGAGAGTACCATCACTATGTTTCTTTGGCCTAATCTCTTCTCATCTTGTGCAAGCTTTTCAATTTTAGAAGCAAATCCTGTAGGACTTTTGCCAGAGATGAACAGTCATGTGCTCTTAGCCTGAGTGTGCTGACAAGAATTTGGCAGTTATACTAAAATATACCTGAAAAGTCCTTGTGAAAAATGCAATGAGTGACAATTCTAATGACTTAGTAGAAGGACAGATCACCCACTGTGTCACCAAAGTTACAGAAGATGATAAGAGTGTACCTGTGAGGGGGAATCAAAATTTCTGGAGAAAAGGATGTTTTGTTTTCCCCTTTCATCCCCTCCACACACATGAAAACTCAAAAGTGTCTCATCTACAACCAAGGAGGTCAGAAGAACATATGGTTAGTGAAACATGTACTCTCTGGGTGCCATTCCTTATTTCACTCATTCTAGGACTGATCTACTAAGGGGGAAAAGCAATGGATGTGTACCACTTCATCCTTGGTAGGATAGTTCCGACTGGGGTGAAACTGACTGCAAGGAATTCATGTCACTACCTGATTATCTAATTTTAGAAATGCTTTTTTAAACTGTAAATTTGAAACTGGTGCATTCTGTCCTCTTGTGTACAGACATGGGAGGGACTTCAGTTCTGTCAAAAATCCTAAGGAGGCTACAGAGTATTTTATATTCCTTTTCCATTTGGAGGAGTAAGTACTTGCAGAACTAAATGACACACTGCAACTGAAGAAACAAAAACTTCAGTGGGAGAAGAAAGGAGAAATGCGCAAAGTGAAATTGCTAACAGGGAGATAGATACAGCAGTTCTTTCCCAGCAGGGATGTCAGCGTGCAGTGAGAATGAGTCACTATGATGTAGCTCTGTGATTCAGACAATTCAAAGCCACTTTGGGATGTCAGGCCACCAACGTATTTTTTGCTCTGTGTGAATCCACACAAAAACAGAAAGTATTCTCCTGGTCTTAATAGGCTTCCATATGTCTAATAACTTCCTGATTAGGGCTTTTTTCTTTCTTCTCCCCTCTCCCCCCAGTTCATTACATCAACTGTATATCTATTTTAGCCAACACCTGATTGTTAGTAAAGTATCCAGATTTGTTTCCACTCTTTATCAGTAAAGCTACAGGTACCACTTAGCCAAATACAACCCTAGGCAATTCAGACAAAATTCCTAAAATCAAAACACGTGACTATATAAGGATAAAACAGCAAGAAACTAAGAAAAAAACCTCATGCTTTGCCTTTTGCCTTTAATTGTTTTTCATTTATTAAGCTGAACATTTAACATCTTCCTCCAAAATGCAACATAATTATAAAGCAGCTGCTCCGTCAAGTGAACAGGTTGAGGACAACATGAATGTACAACAGCGCAAAAGGAATGAAAACGTGTTGGGAGCATCACAGGTACCGCTACTACACAGAAAATTTATGAGATGTGAAGAATCCTTAGGTCGCTTTGGTGGACTGTAAATGAAGGGGCCAGTTTCCTCCAGCTCCTTCGAAATCTGTTCAGAACATGCCAGCATTGTCAGAATTTCTCCTTCAGGCAGCCAGGGGAAACAAAAGGCTTAGCAGAAGCAGTCATGAAGGACAGGGAAATGAGTCATCCTACTTCACTGTTAATGATCATATCAGTCCTTCGCTATGTCACATTACAAATATATAGTAAACATTGACAGGCATTTTGAGGAAGGTTTTCAAAGAGAATGTGCACCTTGTTTTTATTCCTCCCAGGAGAGAAAGCAAAAGACGCTGGTACTTTCAAAGATTTAGGGAGAAAGTAACCGAGGAGAATATGAAAATTCATTTAATGTAAGTTTTAGGCTGCTAGAGGCCAGTTGGAACTAACAGTGTTTTAACTACGAATACTCTCTCCACTTTCCTCCACAACAATATAGTCATTTATTTTACTAAAATCTTCTCATTTGCAGCTTCTAACATGTGCAGTCACTTTTCCCTGCCTCGGGGTAACAGTTTGCCTTTAATATTCGAGAAGTTATTTTGAAGAATATAGTTTGAACATTTAGCTGATGTTTTTTGGGGGCTGCTGATCTTTCAACAAACTTGAAGTGCATTTCTGGCACTGTAATGTCAAATATGGTTATCGATAAAGAATAACTGGTTGCTAAGGGGTAGCTTAACTGAACTAATTGAGCCAAAGAAAATCTGATTGAATTCCCCAATACAAACCTTGCAGCTTTTCTCCTCTCAGCAGAGACACTGAACACCTTCCTAAAAATCGCAGAAGAGGGGATAGACAACCTTGCAAGTTTTCATCCTGCTATACAAAGTGTCTTTTCTCCTTGGTAATAGCAACTCCCTCCTCATATCCATAGACAGAAAATGAACTGCTCTCCAAAAATGGTATACAACACAGTCGCATTTTTCTTCACCAACACCAGAGACGTGGCATATTGAATTGAGGATGAATTTTAAATTCACGTAATAGGAGCGTTTACAAACAGCAGCTCACTGTTAAAAACATCATAATAAATGTCTATCTGATAAGAAATTTAAACTTACCAAACCTTTTTTCTCCCCCCCTCCCCACAGGTAATGGTTTTGAGAGATCATGTAGATTTTGTTGTCCACAAGAGATAATCTGTTTCAAAATTCCTTAGAAAAGAACCCTGCAACAGAAGATAAGCATTTTATCAACACAATAACACAGACAATTTGCAACTTGACTTCAAACGTTCTACTTCAGATAACACAGACAGCACAACACCATCATACCATTTTCCCTCAGTCTTGGAAAAGATAAAAGATATTCACTGAAAACCTTTATATCTGAAGGTTTGATTACTTGCTTCTTGCTTAGAAACAGTAAGCAGCAATATATAGAAGTCTGCAGTTCACAATATTGCAAGAGGACGGCATCCCCTTAGGGCCGACTAACAGAAGCAGTGTATAAATACAAATAAAATGGATAGAGAGAAAGATAGATACACATACACTACACACATATATACACGCACTTCAAATCATTTAGGGAAACAAGTTTAAGCAGCAGATTTCAGTGAGGCTGTGACAAATGGCAATGAATAAACTTTCATTCCAGTGAGTGCACTAATTCCAGCTGGTGGTACTCCTGCCTATTGACCTGCTACAGTTTCTGAACGTCTCCCAAAACTGAACTGTGTGGGAGAAAAACAAAAAAACAAAACCACCAAATTGAGGGTGAGAAAAACATTTTTGTTAAAAAAAAAATTATGTCTTCAAACTATTTGTTGCTAGAAAAACAAAACAAAAAACAGAGGATGATATTTTACACTTTAATTGAGCCTCTTTTTAGAATTGATCCACTTCATTTTGGAAAATCAATGCACATTTAATGAAGACCTCTTATGTGGAAGGGAAATATATTTCTTTCAGCAGAAGTCACATTTAAACACAAAAAAAAATAGCCTAATTCCTGACTATTACATTTTTCATACAGAATCACAGTCAGAAATACACAGAAAGAAGTGCACACTGAACAGGCAGTTAGGAGCAGTTAAATTATTTTCTACACTCACCCTTAAAAAAAGTTAAGTCAACTGACTGAACTGTAGAATGAAGCTGGGATAAGATACACCAAACAAAACAGAACATACGAAGATAACGTATTTTGAATAATGAATCCTACTTTGTCAGTAAAACCTCATGTGTGATATACAGATCAGCTGTCAAATGGAAATCAGTGTACTCAGAATAATTTTGTGTTGCTACAGATAATAAGAGAAAGCAAGCAACATACAGTTATTTTTTTAATAGTCTATTTCATAAAATGAACTTTATGAATGTCATGATCTTTTCTAACACAGTACATGGAAACCTAATAGTTTGCTGTATTTTACTACTTCCTGTAGTCCACTATTTCCTCTATTCACTACATAAATATGTTTTTATTTTTTGTGTCAAAACTGATATTAAGTGGATAGTTCCAAATCAGAAAATAAGTTGAAAATCAACACATTTTTATTTAACCACATTTTGCTTTTGCTAATCTATTTTTATTTTAGGGTGGCCCTGTGTGGAGCCAGGAGCTGGACGCTGCAATCCCTGTGGGTCACTTCCAAGGTGGAATATTCTATTATTCTATGAAATATGATAAAATTTGAAAATAGAAGGCTGAATATTAAAGCCTATACAGGCATTTAAAGAAATACATAAACCATACTAGGTGCTTCTCAAATTTTAATTGTTAGATAGGAAAGATATTTATTTTTCAAAGGATGGGGTACACCTATATAAAACAAGCAAAAGAACCTGCCCGCTTACTCACCGCATTTAATACATTCTCTCACACCTATTTTACTGAACATTAAGGTTGGAAGAGACCTCTAGGATTGCCTCATCCAAACACCAGCCCCTGCCCCACCATGCCCACTAACCATGTCCTTGAGCAACATATCTAACATGGACACCTCCAGGGACGATGACTGCACCACCTCCCTGTGCAGCCTGTGCCACTGCCTCACTGCTCTTTCTGAGAAGAGATTCTTCCTAATACCCAACCTGAACCTCCCCTGGGGCAACTTGAGACCATCACCTCTCATCCTATTGCTGTTACCTGGGAGAAGAGGCAGACCTCCATCCCACCACAGCCTTCCTTCAGGAAGATGTAGAGAGCGATAAGGTCTCACTGAGCCCTCTCTTCAGACTGAACAATCCCAGTTCCCTCAGCCGCTCCCCACAAGACTTGTCCTCCAGACCCCTCACAGCTCCGCTGCCCTTCTCTGGACATTCTCTAGGATCTCAGTGCCTTTCTTGGAGCGGTGGGGGAAGCAGAACCGAACACAGCGCCGGAGGTGCAACAAATAAGGCCCTGTTCTCACCTGCGCAGCTAACACACTGTTTCTTGTACTCTCGGACCTCCTGACTCAGTGCAAAGGCGACCAGAGAGAACGCCCAACACAAAAACCGCCCCAACGGCAGCGCCCAGGGCCGGACAGCACGAGGGCGCAGCACCTGCAGAGCGCGCTGTACCGGGAGGGGGCGGAGCTCAGAACTCCAGCTCCTCCTCCTCTCCCCCCGCCCCTCCTCATGTGGGCTCGCGTCCGCCCGTTTCTCGGCGCGCGCTCCCTCATCCCCATTCTCTCCCGCCCACCACGCGCACGCGCCACTTCGCGCTCTCCTGTCCCTCGGCGGCCGGGCGCCCTAGAGCGTGCTGCGCCTGCGCCGTGCGTGTTCCCGGCGTGCTCGGCGGGAGTGTCATGGCGGCTTCCTGCGGCCGCTTCCCGCACATGGGCTGAGGGGACGCCGGCAGCGCGGGACCGTTGGCGCGAGTGAAGTGGAGCGCGGGGGGCGCGGCAGCGCTATGCCGGCCCTCGAGCGCTCCCTGCTGCGGGGCTTCCTCAGCGCGGCGGAGTCTCAGGAATGGAAGCAGGGCGAAGTCTCGGCGACAGGTGAGGGGTGGGACGAGCTGAGGCCCCGGTGGCGGCTCCCCGCTCCGACAGCGGCCGTGTCCGGGGCTGGGGAGGTCCCTTATGTTCATCAGGCCGGAGCAGAGGCGGGCGGCCGGGACCTCTCCTGCGTGTCCCGCTGCCTCGGCTGGCGCTGCGGCTGCTGTCGCCCCCGCTGTGGGCATGGGCTGTCGGCGTCGATGCTCCCGGACTCCTTGTCGCGGTGCTTTCCTCGGCTTCCACGCGCAGTGAAGTCGCTGTGGAGAAAGCGTGGCGTGAACTAACCCTTCAGTATGTGTATTGCTCGTGGATGCTTAAGGGAGCAACGTGAAGTATGTTCTGGTCGTCGCTCAGGTGGGCCCTACCTGATGGTGATCTTGAAATTTGGTTGGAGCCAGATGGGCTTTAAGATCCCTCCCAACAAATGCTGTGCTTCTCTGAGGTCGAAGACCTTGGATTTGAATGCTGTTGTATTAGAAGTTAAATAGTGACCTAAGAGCAGATTTTACATGCTTACACACAATTGTGTTGTTGTCCTACTTGAAGGAAGAGCCTCAGTGTTCTTCATTATTGTCCTTAGATCCAACGGTTATTCTACAAAATGCTTATCTGGTCAGCTGTAAGCAAATATAATTAAGTCATTTTTTTGTGTGTGTGGAAGAAGTTCTCCCTAAAGCCCATGGCATAGGTGGGAGATTTTGTTATTTATGCTCTCTGTGATTGTATCATGTCAATGGGGCTCCAAAAGCATAACTATTCTTTTGCATGTGCCCTTCCACATACTGCTTTAAGGATTTGTAACTCATTTGGTGCAAAGGATTTCTTGTATTGGATGGCTGATTGCTGTTGCAAAGAACAGAAGTAGACTGTGATCAGCAGCATGGTCTGTAGAGATAAGGAATGAATGTCTGTCATCCTTTCTGACCAAATCATCCATCACTGCTACTGAAGTTCTGCACTCAGTCTTCAGATATGTCCAAAGTTAGGAGTACTGTAGTTTTTGCTGGGTGAGCTTGGGGTTGATGTTTGGTTTGCTTCCTTATGTGACTGTAATCTGAGTGGATATATACTTGTGCTAGCATTAAATCAGCTGGCTTTTGTACTAATATTAGGGTAGCTATGGTAACACTGAGTGCACAGGAGCTGCAGTCCCCAGGTGGAATTACAAGTTAATTGCAAGTTAATGTTAAGGCATACATCCTGTGCAGACCTCTGCATTTCCTCAGGTGCATCATTATCAGTATCTGCATTAGCAAGTTTTAAACTAGTTGGTACATCTACATGAGCTGCTCTTGGTGTGTTGACAGATAGCGATATTTACTAAACAACAGAAGATTTTCTTTTTAATTTTTTTTTTTTTTGCTCTGTGATATGTTTGAGGAAAGAGGTAAAAATACCTTCTGTGAACAAAGTCAGGGTCCAGAATGCAGTATGAGTTCAAAGCTTCTTAGAATTTAAATGTACCGTACTTCATAGAATCGCTCAGGTTGGAAAAGACCTTAAGATCGAGTCCAACTGCAACCTAACCATACTACCCTAACTCTAATAACCCTCCGCTAAATCATGTTGCTGAGCACCACATCCAAATGGTTTTTAAACACATCCAGGGATGGTGACTCAGCCACCTCCCTGGGGAGCCTATTCCAGTGCTTAATCAACCCTTTCTGTAATAAGTTTTTCCTGATATCCAACCTAAACTTACCCTGGTGCACCTTGAGGCCATTTCCCCTTGTCCATAATTCTGTTTGTCTTGAAAGGATTAAGTGGAGAAATATTCCTTCTCTTCCTTAGTAGTGCATGCTCAGAATGACTGCCTCAAATGAGAGGCAGTAATTTTCCTGTAAACTTACAGGAAAATAAGTCTTTTCTGAAGATAACATTGTATTGCCCGTTCTTCATGAATATTTTAATCATTTAAGGGAAAGACTGAGTAGTTTATGTTGTTTTACACAGGTAGTCATTGAACTCTTAAGTATTGGCCAATTATTTGTTGTAATGTCCCTAAAATGGCCCTCAAGTCATTTGAATTTACTGTCTTGTCTGTAGGACATTACTACGATGAAGTAATGTAAAAGGGAGGAAGAACACCTTCTTATGAAAATCATATTCTTCAGCAACTTTAATGTACGTGTTTTAAAGGCTATCAACATGTTTCCATTGAAATTTCTGTGCAAGTTTCATGCTTTACATTCACCTGTCAGTTTGTGTTTCATTGTAACATTAATACAAGTTCTGTAAAATCTGTTTTGGATGCCATTCTTCTGTTTCAGTGCAACTGCACTTATCCTGCATCCTGCAACATAAATGAAGATTTATTATTTGGAAGGGGAGAGGTATATGTTTTGGTTGGAATATCTCTTATAAGATGGAATTGTTTCCAAGTTAACATTGATTTTTTTAATTTTATTTTATTTTTTTCATTTTTCCAGAAAGTGGATCAGTATTGCAGTTGATTTTTGATGGGAAATATGAGGCAATATTTTCAAATTCAGCTATCCGGAATGTTTTCAGTGCGTCATCTGTGGCAGAGGAGGACATTGAGAGTTACTTGGAGAAGCAGATTCTAATGTACCTGGACTGTTCTACGGAGGTTGATAACATGGAAAGGTGAAAATCATTATTTACTATATGGAAGATGAGTAGAAGCAGTGTTTGATTTTTACCAAGGGTATTTTTTTAATATTGTAACGTGGGACACAGGGCCTCCATGGTAGAAAACATGTTTCCCTAGTTGTTCCCTTGTCTTCCTGTTGCATTTGTTTGTTATCATTGTTTTTCTTACTGGATACTGTTTTGATGAGAGGTTATTGAAAATACTGACCTTATTTGTGGTGACCACCTCTGAAGCTGCTGGTATAAAGACCTAAATATACATTTGGTGGTTTCACTGTACATTTTTGTTTATTAACAGTTTTCTTGGTGAAACACTGTGTTACATTAATGTGAATAATTGAAGTACCAAGTAATGCTACTGTAAAAACAATGTCTACGTTTTTCAAGTCTGGTTCACAGTCAAGCTGTTCTGATCTTGATATAAAATGATTTTTTGTGGACTAATTATTTCCTTCATAAGACTGTAAGATAGTTTTGCTCTAACTGCACTGTGTATGATAATTCTAGCTCTCAGTGCATCTGACTTTAATATTTACAGTTCTCAAAGTAAGTAACAACTAAGCTAAAGTCTAGGGATAGTAGAAACAGCGATTAGGAAGGGTAAAAGCAGAAAGCTGTGCGTATGCATAGCTATTTATATTCTAAAGATGAGTGTGGGAACAAGTTTTAGCCAAAGGTAAGAGAACTTTTTTTTTTTTTTTTTTAAGGAAGTAAGCATGGCTCAATACATTACCTTCTTCTTATCATCAGGTTGTTGTGGTTGTGTTTTGGTATGAGAGGCATGAAAATGCGAGTTTTAGCTAAAATGCCGGGAAGAAACTAATAGTTGGCACCTCTAAAATACTGAGCTGAGATTTGTTAGTGGCCCTGATTGTAATGTGACAAAAGATTATCTACTAGTGTGTTATTTATCATATGATGTGCTACTGTTTTCTGATCTGGAATGTATGGAGATTGTTCCTGTGCATTTTGTCTCTAGGTGGCTTTTCTCCTTTTTCTTACTTTGTTGTGCTGTTGCTGTGAAATACTGCCTGTCGTTTAGATGGTGACATAGTCTGGACAGTTTTAAACATTGTTGCTTTCTGTCTTCTTGGAATATTTTACTCTGAATTATTCAACAATTAAAGAAAAATCTTTAGGGGCTTGAAGCAGACCAAATATGTTAACTCAATCCTAGTATTAATCATGGATTGAAATGTGTTACTGACCATGAAAGAGTTAGCCTTTATGAGCAGTTCAGCTTTTTAACGATAGTCATATTCTATATTATGCTTTCAGTTAGTTCATATGCATGCTGTCACGATGATGTGTCATTTTCTGTTCTCCCTGTGAGTTTTTATTGGTCTATATCCCATTTTTGGCTGCTGCTGTCCTACTGCAGACAGCAAAGCGGTTTGTTCCTTGGTTGCTCATGCTTGGTATTAGTTTTCCTTGTTCCCTCTGCAACTGTAGGCAGTGTTAGGAGCTTCTTTGCCTGAAGATAAGGAGGCAGAACTATGTTCGGCCTTTCAGAAGAATAAAGAGTTTTCTTCTCAAAGTTACATGCTAGATTTTTATTCAGAACTAAAAAGCTGTACTTTTCAAAATGGGTCTTTGTATATTAGGAAAAAAAAGAAGTCAATCGTAACACAAAGATATCAACTAAAAGACAGATCACTTCTTACTTGAAATGTAGGCACTACTTATAGCACTTAAATCTGTGTGATGTTTGCTGATTGCAGAAGACTTTCTTTGTTACACAGATATTTTTTCAATCCCTGCTACTGCTTAATGGAAGGAGTTAATACAAGTTTTGCACACTGTTGACCTTTTGTTGTCTGTGGTAAAAATGTTTTATTTATTTATTTGGGGGTGGGATTTTTTTTCTTATGGAATAATTCGAAGGAAGTTCTAGCTCAGGTAATTCAGTAAGACTTTGTCTTTCTTGTGACTTTTAGTAGATTGGTTTTACTTCAGATACGTGGGGTTTTTTTCTTAACTGAAAGCTGTAATTCTGGAGATTTAAAAAAAAAAACAACAACTCAGTGGGAGTTGAATTCAGTCGGAAACAGAAAGTTGGATAATGCTAACCTTATTCTTTTAACACAATACGAATACTTTACAAAGTATGGTTTTATAGTAGTGTGAAAAGAACTCTTAAGAGATTCTTTTTCTGAAGCTAAAAGGAAGACGCCTGAGGGCAAAACAACTCAAAATTAAAATCTAGGGTATAATTTGTTTGGAAATAGCCTGTCTACTTTTCCACTTGGAAATCCATGGTTCTGTAAGGGAAATATTTAACAGTATTTTAAAGCTTGCTGCAACTTTTTCTGTTCTGCTTTCATCCTTCCTCTGCCCCAGATGTTTTTTCAGTATGGTGGTTTTAATGGCTTAAAAGTAAAGTCTCCAAGTATTCTTTTACAATTAACTTAGGAAAAATAATAGTTTGTTTTTTTTTTTTTTTTAATTTCCAATACATCTACTCTGTCAGTGGTGGTGTTCTGCAGCATTCCTTTGTAGGGCCAGTTCTCTCTAATGCTCTTCTCAATGACTTGTTTTGACTCAATGACTTCCCTACTTGTATTTCTGATGCTTCTCTTGGGGCAACTGAGGTTGTTAAGTGTAAAATACGTATTGATAAATAAAAGTGAAGAAATTCTTGCTGCTTCTGCAACTTGCTTTGATGCGTTTGAATTGAAAGAATAACTGTTCAGTGACTGTGATTTTGCTTTAACTGCTTTAATTTTTGGCTTCACGTTTGAAAAAGAAGAAAAAGAAAAAAATAATAACCCACATCTGTAATGTAGTTATATCTAAAGCATAGTCTGGCTATTCGTATTTCTCACTTTTTTATTTGTAAATTCTAGCATTATATGCAAATAGAGCATTTATATTTGAAAATATATTGCATTTTTATTCTGAATTTGAGCTGTTATGGGTAAAACAGTATGTATATTACAGTGGAACGTATGTAAGCAGTTTATGTCGTGGATTTGGGCTAAGTGTGAAGTGTTTAAAAAAATGCTTAGAGGATGGGCAAGATGGATAGATATAATAGCTCTATAACTAAGGAAATAGAAGAAGGGAATGAAACTATGTAGGTCACCGTAATAAATGGGACACTGGCAGTTGCACCTCTGTTGCTTTTCAGGTAGCACAGAAGAGCAGTTTTCAGTCAGTGTTTGGGAGGTAAGCATTTGCAGTTCTGTATCTTAAGTGTGAAGGGCTGTTGAAGACTGAAGGAATTTTTTGGGGGGAAGAAAGTGTTAGGGAATGAGAATCAGCCTTATTTGCAGGAACTAGACCTTGGAAATAGCGTTCTTTTGCAGAGTGAATGGTAAGGACGCTTGGAGGTTAGTCACAATTATGAAAATGAAAAGAAAAAAAAAGCAACCCCAAACTAATAAAAAAAAAATAGCCAATGAAAAGAGTATCACAGCCAAAGTAATAGAATTTAGGTATCATTTGTTGCAGAGCCTTGATGTGTGGATATAGATGTAACATCTTCCTGCAGCAGGAAGTTGTTTGAAGTCTAGAGAGTGATATTTAATTTTATATATATATTGGTAGTGGGAATAATAAAAATTTAGTAAATGAAAGTGAAAATGATTCTTTAAAAGTCTGAAGTGCTGCTGAATCACAGTGCAGCAATGACTGATTATTCTGAATATTGTCTTTTTAGAAACTTTTGAAACATAGTTTATTGTAGACAAATAGAAAGTGCGTGATTTGTTTGTGTTAATAATTATAATGTACAGTAGTTGTCAGTGCTCGTTCTTTGAGTTGTTCTGGATTTTAATGGCAGTCTGAGATATACATTCCAATACTATTTGCTGGTGGATGGTTACCAACTGAGAAATGTCAACGAGTAAATCTAATTGTTTGAGGAGAGCCTTCACAGCAGTCCTTGCTCTCCTGAAGTCCCTGAAGGGTTCCTTTTATTTTTCTTAATTTTCCTTTTGCAATTATGCGTTCCCCACCATTGTTTTACATCTTCTGTCACATACTTGCCCACCAGCTGCTTGTTTTTGTTTGACTTTTCTGTTTGAATTTCTTTTTTTTAAGAGTTGTGTAATGATTTATGCCTTTATTTCCATTTCGGAACTGCCCTTGCAGTTTCCAATTCCAAAGGAAATTCTAAAAGAAACCAAAAATTTGTGCGAGTCTCCAGAAAGTCTTCATCTGTTTAAACAGCCAGTAAATTCTGAGGGATTCTTCCCTGCCTTCTACAGACCACATAGGTTATTTCTTACTATAGGTGCATAAAGAGGTAATATCATAATGATGATAGCTCAGTATAGTCTTGTAAACAAGAAAATTTCACCATACTCAGTTCTGGGAAGGCAACACTCTTCATAATTCCATTTTTGAATAAAATGTTATGATTGAAAACCAAAAGCATGACTGATTGAGATGACATTTGCTGCCATGTTATACAAATCAGCTCTAGAATGATGCTTCTAAACTTTTTTGGTGCTCGTTTTGTACTTTTGTTCTTACAGGGGATGAAATTTAATAGCTGTATCAAAGAAACAATATAAATGCTGTTTTGGAATGTATGCTAATGCAGTATATTTTCTCTGAAAATGCTGAGGCTTAGATGTCAAATAAAAAACCACAACAGTGCATTAGGCAAATATGTGATAAATCTTCATCTTATGCTTATCTCCTTCTGATACCCAATAGTTAGATACAGCTGTAAGTCTATGTACGGTCTGTTTATAAAGTCTTTCTCATTTCTTGGAACTGTTATGAGCAAGCATGTTTCCAAACCTTTTAGTTCCCCATGAGTATTTTAAATACTATGTTAATTATGTTTTCCTAACAATAGGATAATTTTTAAGGCTTTAAGCTTTTGAATTAGTGGGGGAATGAATCAGGTCTTGTAATCTTAATTACAAATTTGATCTATTGCTAAACGTTTCTTTTATCTATATTGCAGGCAGAGGCTGATATTTCTACTTGGTGTGGGCAGTCTGCAGCTCTTCGTTCAAAGCAATTGGACTGGGCCTCCTGTTCAGTTACAGCTGCTGGACTTTTTGCCATCTGCACTGTTGCAGAAATGTCTTGAGGTATACTTGAGTTTTAATAAACTGTCCTTCTACAGTGACTTTTATTCATTAATAACCCATATACCCAGAGAAGACACATCAATGAGGTGCAGGGCTATAATAAATTGCCTTCATTGTTGATCATGCTGGCTGCTATTACATCATATATGGATGCTATATTACATCAACTGTATGGTTTTTTTTAAGTACTTTAGTGCTTTACAGCATTGGTCTGCTTCAGATTTCCTGCTGGAAATGTTTTTGAATAGGAAAGACATTTATTGAGTAGTATTTCTTGAAGGACTTTAGCATACAGTAAGCTCTATGTTTAGGAATGTGTCTTCAGCTGTATCAGAGAGAAAATTATAAATGGCTTAGAAATGTTCCTTCCTTAGAGAAAGGTAGGCTTTCTTGAGAATAGCGGAATATCTGGTAGATGCTGAGAGAATGGTTTGGGTATTATTAGTATCCTGGCTAAATGAATTGCTTTTTCTTTTTTACATAACTCTATTTGAGCTTTTAGAAGAGAAGAGTATAGGCAATGAAGCTGAAGATTGTCAATTTTATTTACTTTGAAATCTTTTTACATAAATAATACTGATTTATGTATGTTTCTCATGGCAGTACTACACTGACTCTCCTGTATCTGTGGTTCAGCACAGCTTCTCAAGCATTAGTTTTCCTCTTGGAATTAAAGCTGTGGTAAGATGCTGACTACTGCAGCATGTCAGGGAAGCACATATACTTTTCTCTGTTAATGCTAAAGCTACATGAGATTTTGAGTTAAGAATTTGACTGTGAATAAGGTATTAGCCATGAACAATGTAACTGCTGTAAATTGTGGAATGAGGGGAAGTTTGACAAGTATGTAAGCAAGTTCACTTAAAACCTTTGGGTTTGTATTGCATTATAGTGGTATGTTTTTGCAGGAATTCCACAACTCACGAAGTCTTCCTCTAGCTTCATTTACAAGGCTGTATTTCTAAATTACTTAATTCAGATACAGTATCTATTCCATTTTCTTTAGCATGGATGTCTATCTGCATTATATGTCAGGGATGGCATGGTGTGTGTATATATATGTAGGCTTATTTTTTGCTCTGTTTTTGATACTATAAATCGAATGTGGTCTTCTAATGGTTGAATAAGAAAGAACAGTGGAAATTAAGTGTACTAAACCTTTGAAAGTAAGAAATGAGTTAGTAGAATGCTTCATGCTATTTCTGAGAGGGAAAAGTGTTCAGCTTTTCTTTACAGTTAAAAAATAAGAAATACAGACTCATTTCTTCCATTCTCTCTGATTTTAATCTTCAAGATTATGTATTATAAACATAATATTATAGTCCAGTAAGCTTAGTGTTATGCTTATCTCTTTATTGAAGAACGCTAATATTTTATCTTAGTGTGTACATACAGGCTTCAATCTAACACAGAGGCTGCAGCCTGTGATGGTAGTCATAGAATGGCTATCATCAACAGTGTCTAGATCTGTAAAACAATGTTCACAACTTCTGTCAGCCACCCTGTTTATTGTCTGTGTTAATGGATGAATAGGGTGCATTGTCTGCTGAATAAAGGGGAATAAAAGTTTCCAGCTTAGTTTCTCTTATGATAGTGAATGCAGTGCGTTGACGGATGTTTGCTTATGTGGTGTTCGTATTCCAGAAACTATATCAGTAGTAAAAGAAAATGCATGCATGTGAGTGTACTTCTTTTCTAAAGAGTGCTGAATCAGACTTCGATATTGCTGGAAGTTTCAACTATTTATTAGCTTTATGTATATTAATACATAGAGAGTTAAGGTTGTTTTTTTTCCAAGAGCTCAGGACAGTTATTTATTTGCTAAAATATAATATCCACTTCTCTTCTTTTAATGTGTTGTTTTACATACTTTTATATGCTTTGAATGATCTTTATGTATATTCTTCTTTATGTATATTCTTCAAGAATTGCTAGTATGTGAACACTTTGTAAAAATGAGCATCTCAACTGACATTTTCATGCTTCTTTTAATCCAGCATTTCGTCTCTTACATGCACAGGTATTCAGAAAAAGTGTATTAAAATATAGCTCTAATTTTCTTTCTCTCTACTAGTATAATCTTTCATATTGTGTCATCAGTGCTGGCACTATTTCTATTTCAACAGGCCTTCAATTTTTCGAGTTTTCAGACTGAAATGATCTTCTCATGTTGAGGCTTAAAAAAAAAAAAAAGTCACATGTCTCTTAGCCTGCTATAAGTAGTGTTAATGACTTTGAACCTTCCAGTGTCTCATTTATTTCAGGAATATTTTCAAAACTTACTTTCAGAATACTGTATTGAATTCATCTTAACTTTATGCCTTTCAGGCAATATTGCTTGCTGTCACTTCTATCCCTTGAAAGTTTATCTTCTGAGTCAGTGGCATAGTTTCATTTTTGCTCCCAGACAACTGTTGAATGTATCACTAATTTTATTTTCTTATTAGTACATTAAGACTGAGTCAGATTAATTTCAATGAAGAACAAATCATGAAACAGCCCATTTTAGATAAGTTGCTGGTCAGGGCCTCTTGGTTATCATCTGTGAATGGTATTCGTAAATGTGTGTGTTGTTTCCCATCTTCCAAATAGATTGCAGACTTCTCTGTGGATTATGGTTAAATGTATGTACTTCATTAGGATTTATTTTCGGATCATAGAATCATTAAGGTTGGAAAAGACCTCTAAGATCATCTAGTCCAACCTTCCACTACCACCATATCCTGCAGAACTGGCTTGTGCTTTTTGTTTAGGAGTCCTGCATAAAACGAATTCAGTACTTTCTAAACAGAAAAACAGCTGGTGTTTTATTTTATTTTATTTTTTTCAGTTTTCTAAAATATCTTCAGGACTTTGCCACACCAATTAAATAGTCTCCCTGATTTATCCTGGAGTATTTTTCATAGTAATTGACTTAAGTTAGATAAAAAAAAAAGTTAAAATATCAGTTCTGCCTTTGAACTTGCAGGGATTGAACTAAAACATTCTTACTGAGCTTTAATAGTAAGTGGGATAGGCTCCTTGTGTCTTTAAGGATTGTCACTGTCTGTCTGCATGTAAAGGAGTGAAAGGTACAAAACTGTTTAGATTTCAGCATGTTTATCCTGCCTTATATTTCGGAGTTATGGAGCATCAACTCATAAAACTGAATTTAGTATATTCAGTAGATGAACTGGACAAAACAGTAGTAAGATTTAGACAATCAGAGACTGTTAGGCTGTTGTGAGTTTTGAGCTGCCTTTGTTTATTTTCTGATTTCGTATACACTAGGAAGATACATTTGATATCAGCTAGAAACTCCATCTGGAAGAAGATCCGAATGTGCGAATGGATAGCACATGTAAATAGCTGATAGGAATTTTCCAAATAGATATATGAACAGCTTTTGCTGGCCTTTTTTAGCTTCCAGGTTGGTTACAAATAATGATTTTTTTAAATGCATTTGAGTAAATCTTTTTCCTTATGCTTGTATTAGTGCTGCTTTTATGCATGATTTGATTCTTTTGCTGAAAGGAATTAATCTGCTACCAGATTTCAGTAGATATCAATAGCTGTGAAAAACACCAACGTAATATGTACCACTACTGTCTCAAATCCAGTATGATTATTTATCCTTGCCAGCTCAAATTGTTGGGGAGTTTCTTTTGATCTAGACCTGTGTGCTTGGCTTCCGTTAGCATGAGCTTGCCATACAGAAGAGAGCTGAAACTTAAGCTAATTGTTGTGCTGTTTGAATACCAGGCTCTAACATGATGAAGGTTCTGAAGATTTTATTTTATTTTTTAATAATTTCTTCCTCTTTTGGGCTATATGAGGTGGGATGGTAAAAGCTAAATGAGGAGATTAAGTCTTGTGAGTGAAGATGGTTGGCTAAAATAGTCTACAATCTGGCCCTACGTTACATTGCTTATATGTATGTAATGCAGCCACTTCAAAGATACTTCTTAACAGTGGAGCAAAAGTAGGCCTTACAGGCAATACAAGCAAGAACACTGGCAACTAAATACTTGGAGTGCTCTCTGGGAAGACTTGTTTATGCTTGTTTACCTTTATTATCAATATGTCACTTAGCTCTACATTGCCTACCTGTTGCTGGTTGGACTCGTGAGGTTGGAGATAGTAATTACAGTTTTTGATTGCAAGTTTGGTTAAAGAAGGAAAGACTCAACAATCTAATTGAGGTCTGAAGCACTGTGTTAACAACCATTGAGTTGTGTCTATTTTGAAACAGGTGAGGTTTTTGAGGTATGTGAGATAGATATGGAAGCTGTCTAACTTAAGCATTTAGACACAAGAAGATAGCTTCTGAATTTCCTTCTACTCTTAGCCAGTGTTTTGAAGTTTCTGTGTATTTCAGTGCAGACTTTTCAACCCTTCAAGCTGTGAAAACTTTGAAGTCTACCTCCTTTATATGTAGCTGTTCTCTCACCTGAAAGACTACCCTAGGATAGTAAATTCCGATGATAGGAAGACACGCTGATAATGTAGTCTTAGAGCATGAGTTGAATGAATGAATGTTGGTTTAAGCTTTCTTCATGAAAAGATATTTGCTTTGTGGAAAATAATTTTTTTTTGTTAAAATTCGTTACAGTTCTCTGGCTCTGAGACTTGTTGACTTATTAGCTAGTCTGTGACACGTTTCTCCCTCTTCCCTTTCTCGCTCTGTTCCTTGTGATGATACATTAGCTGGACTGAGCTAATGAAAGGCTTTGAAATGTGAATTTGACATTACTGGTTGCTAAGGTGCTTAGATGAAATGAGTACAGGTTACTATAGTAGGTTTATAAGGCTGTAGAAGGTTAATAGCTTCTTTGCTTTCCCACTGGGTATTTCATGTGATGTACTTGATTCTAGAGTAACTCAAAATGAATGAGAGGAAAACAAATTTACTTTAAACTGAAATGTATGTGAAGTGTACTATGACGTGTGCATTTCCAAAATGAATCTATAGAAGCACCAAGTTACCACTTTTCAAAATTAAGAATAGTTAGAGATGTTGTTAAGTCTATTCCAATTTGGATCACTGGAGGTAGGTTGCATGTAATATGCATCCAGTGAGGAATTTCTTCCCAAGTGGCTTGTCAAACCATTGTAAATTTGGTTTTTAATGTTAGAATTGAAATGGTTACAGTGATGTCATGCAAGAATTCAGTGGTAATTTTCAATGATAATACATGCTAAACAGTTTTAAAACGTAAGCAAATCAGGAAAAAAAAAGCCTTGAAAATTACTGTAAGGAGGAGCAGTAATTATTACAACGTGAACTAGGGCAATAATGTGGCTTAACAATGTATTTATTAAGAGTCTGTTGGTAAAGATGCTGAGAGTTTCAGAGAACTTAGGAATTACATTACCAGTTTAGCTTAAAAAGCTGAAATGTTGTTCAAATAACTTCTGTCCTGTTTGTGTAGACAGAATAAAAATCTTTCTCAGACAAGTGACTTTAGTGTAAGGCATCACTTAACCTTCTTGTTTTCTCTTTTGTTCCATTCCTTTTTCTTGCCCCTTTCATGCCATTTGACAACAAAAGCTGTACTTTATTTCGTTTGCAAAGGAAACCTGCATATATGAGAGCCAAATGTCTAGTGATAAACTGACATCTGCCTAAATCTAACTGCTTGAATGCTTTCATTACATTAAAAGGGAGAGAAGAATATGTGACTGTCATCTAACAGTCATCACCAAGAAACGTTTCCCGGAGAGCTACCTCAAGCCCATTAGAAAAAGAATTACTGTAGAGAACATCATGTATAAAAGTATCCAAAACAGAAAGGTCTTTATTGATTGGACAAACAGAAAAATGGCTCCAATATTGCTACCCTGATGTCACTCAAACAGGAAGTTCCCTCTGGTGAGAGAGGAACTTAACACATGTTGACATCACTTGGAGGAATATGTAGTGTATTTGAGTACTGTGGGATTAATTAACAACTTATTTCTGATAAGTCAAGCTAAGTGGCTTTTATTTATCAGATGTTTTTCTCCTTTGATTATGGGAATGGTTATATACTGGACTGTATTTAATGGGAATAACATTAAATAGACATATGCATTTCAGGTGGGAGGAATCTGAGTGTTTCAGATCCCATTAATGCAATCTATCTTTCTAGCAAGAGGAAAGGCAGAATTCACCATGACTTAGGAACCGGCTGGAATTCCAAACATGGCGATACTTTTGAGCAGAGTTTTTCTCCTTAAGCGTGCAAATTGTTATTTTCCCTAATTCTGTGTTTGTTCATAAACGTAAGTTTTATTTCCTTGTCACTTTTCTTGTGAGTTTTGTTTTTTTTTTCAGCCAAAAATGCTGCATGCAACAGTTCTGAAGGCATTGGTTCTAGATGCTGAATCAGTCTATACCTTGACTTCTCATCCTGTCTTGCTGCTCATAGCTAGGGTAATCCTTGTGAATTCAAGACACAAACTCTCATCTCTTCAGGTAAGAAATAAGTGACAAATGATTATGACTGTGTGTTACTCATTAATTGCTTTTTTCATTCTTTATTTTTCATGCCTCATTAAGTCAGTATGACTTCTTGCAGTTCTTTTTCTGCTACTCTGAGGTTTGTTTTTCTGAGAAGTAATTCAGAATCATTACAGTTTAACACAAGTATCTCCTTCTTAAAGATGACCTGTTATCTCACTGTTGTCCTCAAAAAAGAAAGATCCCTGCATTATATGAAAAAAAAAAAAAAGAAAGAAAGAAAAAAAAAAAAGAAAATTGAATAGAAAGCAACCTTTTGAAAAGGCATCTACTTTCTGTCAGTATTGAAGAAGGGGGGAAAACAAACAAATGTCCAACAAAGCATACATACTCTATGGCCTTTTTGACAAGATTTGGGATACTGTTAACTACTACTGTCTAAATTCTAAGCCGTGAATTCTAGATGTAATAGTAATTTTTCTCATTGTCCTCAACATCTTTCACAGGCATCCATGTGGGAATTACCCTTATTATCTCTTGTGTTCATACATTTAAAAAAAGAGAGATTTAAATCTCTTCTTGAGAGGGTTTTTGACGTTGCCTTCCTTGTAGTTCAGCAGTAGACAGGTTGGTAGCCTTTGGAACTGGAAGACTTAACAGCAGCTTCTCTTTATTGCGTTCCGGTTGAACAGAATTTGGCTGGAGAACAAAATGCCACATGGTCCCTCTTTACGCTTGGCTGACAACATCCATTCCCAGCTGGGTCTTTGTATGAATGATGATTTAAACTGTTTGGGAGATGTTGACTGTACGGCATTTCTGGAAGCCAAGTTCTTCCATCATTTTCCATGTTATTCACAGATGAATGCTGTTGAATTTCAGCAACTGAGTCAGTCAGAGAGGGAGAAGATGTACTTTGTTTAGAGAATTCCCATACTGCCTCCCCTCAGACTGATGTAATTATGGGCCTCCTCCTACTCAGTGGGCATTCAATTACTTCTGGCTACAAGTTTGACTAGTAGTCCATTGACAGCAGCTGATTAACAACTGCATTCTTCAACAGGTCAGTGTAACAAGTGAAGATTGCCATTCTTTCTCATTTCATCCTCATTCAGAGAAAAGCGTCTTAATACCTTTTATTCTTAAGATAGGTTCACATAAATTTAAAGTAGGATAAAATACTCAGAAATCTGTTTTATCAAAACTAGCCTTTGTTAACACTTTATAATATATATATTGTCTATAGTTAATTAAATATTTGTAATTCATCAAAAATATTAACGTGGCTCCCCCAAAATAACATTGCTAATAGAACATTGGAAAGAGTTCAGATGACTTGCTTGCAACTTTATGAACGTGTTCTCCATGATTATAAAATTTTTGAGTGGCAAGCATTTGTCCTCAGGAAATTGTATCATTGAACTGAGCACTCAGTGGCATGGGAAACAAGTATTTCATTATATAAATGTTAAAAGTCATTTGAAACTTATTTAAATTGCTTTTAAGCTTTTGAGTAAGTGATGAAATACTGGGCTGTGACTTTTTTTTTTTTTTCCACGAAGACTCATTCTGCTGCTTTGCTCTGTTCTGTTTGATATCAGAAATCATCTTTCTTTACTTTTTGAAATAGACGCTGTTGTTCTGTTTGATGGTTCCTTTCTATGGGCATTACAGTCAACTATATGTGATTGGTTTAGATGACTTTCCTTGAATGCTATTCAGCAATTAGGACTGACCAATGATGTAAGCATAACTGGGTAAAAAGTTCAGTAGATGCCTTGATAGTAATCATTAGAACCTGTGTAAATTATTCACAGATGTGGACATTTACAGATGATAGTCGTAAGTATAGTTGTGAGAATAGAACATTATATTGTCAGTTAGCTTTTCCACGTATTTCTATCTGGTGCAGAGAGAAAAGGAGAAGCTGGGGAATTTGTTTTGTGCACACAGCATCTTAAAATCAGGTATTTCTTGAGCTGTGTTCTAGGTACAGTTCCATGTGGACTGATTACTTAGCTCAGTAATGTATTTGTCTTTCTCAAATTCTACATACAAACATGAATAACTTCAATTGTGGTTGCAAAATATTTGTATAACTGCAGTTCTGTCTTAGTCTCCTTTCTATCCCCACCTAATGAAATATGAGATTAAGTAGAAAAGAAGTACGTACAAAGGCAATGCTGGATGGCCAAATATATTCAGTGGCTTCCACATAAAAAGTGACTAAGGAGTTTTCAGACTGGAAAGATTACTGAAGAGTGAGATCATAGCTATCTATTAAAATCATGTATATGACATGAAAGAAGAGGATACAGCTTTTTATTTACGTATTGTCTTTTTCTGATACTAGAGCTAGGAGTATCAGAGTAGCAAGTGGATGGTCCAAAACAATTCTTCTATCTCCTATTCACAGAGTTTCCTACGAGATAGTAGTCCTAAAGATTTGCCGGATTCAAAGAGTGGTTCAAGAAATTAATAGAAGAAGAGCCCATCAAATTCTGCTAGAGCATTGAAGAGCTGCTTGTATGATCATCTTTATGCTAGGCCTGTGCTCACTTTTTTTTGTGCATATATATATATATATATATGCTTAGAAATAATAATAGTTTATACTTGAAAGCTGTTTATTTCTTTCATTTTAAAAAGATTTCTTCACCTGAAGTATCCTTATTTTCTTTCAGACCTTACCTTGGTGGACTCTACGATGTGTGAATATTCACCAGCAGTTGTTAGAGGAGAGATCACCTCAGCTATTTACTCTTGCCCAGACATGTATAAGACAAAGTATGTTTCTGATTACTTGGTTTGTTGACTTTACAGCATTAGTTGTAAGATGTCTTGGGGGATAGGAATTTATAGGCGTAACTCTTGCAATACGAAGCTTGTGGGCTGAGTGTGTAACTACAGAGAGTAGAGATGGACAAGAATTTACTTAAATTGACAAGTTATTTGTGTGGCATGTGCTGATTTTGAGACTGTGTGATGAATATGAGATTGCAGGCAAAGGTTTTCCTTCCCCATGCTTAGCACTGTTAACTTATCACAAACTAACCTCAGGAATGAAAACTGCACAGGATGGCTTTATTTAACTGATCTAACTTGGTTTTGGAAAGTGAATGTCTTAATTTTTCTGCGTTTTCACGAGAGTTCTTTTTCCTGTTCATTGCATCTCAACCTAAATTTGGAAGTTTATTACCGCGCTGCATTATATGTAGAGAAAATAGACAACGTCAAAACTAAATTAGCTAATAAATATTGATGTTTACAAATACATTACATTTGACATTTTTATATTCTATTTAATTATATACACTTGATGGTTGTTTTTCTAAAAGAAACAAACCCTTGTATAGGCAGGTTAATGTTATTTCCTACAGCAAAAGATAAAGCTTTTTGCTTGTTTGCCCCTCAACAATTAGTTAGGTGAAGATTTTAGTTTAACTGTCTAAACCTGAAAATGCTCCAACCAAGAGCATTTTAAGAAATATTTTTTTTGCATTTAGAAATGAGTTGTCATATATATTTACTTTCAGCAAAGAAGTTTAATTGCTAAAGTTTCAAGTCTCCCTGCTTCTACCACACCTTAATGGAGGTTTTTTTTTTTTTTTTTAATCTGAACCATATGTAGGCTCAAGACATGCAATGGGCATTGAAAAATATGAAGTGTTTTTTAGCCCTTGGAAAACTTCCAAATAAGTAACAAAAATGTTGTTGGTGCAGTAATGGAATGGAGCAGTGGGTTTTATTGGATCCTTTGTAGCAAAGAATGGATTGACTTAATTCTCTTAGTGGATGATGAAAGTACTGGAATGGAAGGGTTTTGTTTCGGTTGATGTAAACTATGGGCTTTTTTTGTTGGTTATACTTCATTAAAGAATGTTGAACAAATGCCTAGTGTTATCTAGCATTAGTATGAGAATCTGAGATGAAACTCTGCTTAATTTTTTAGTCAAACTTCCAAGATTTTTATTCGTAGAAGGCTGGGAGTGTTGCTGATGTATATATTAAAAAATAATCAAGTTGTAATTACATCATGATGATTAAATGTTCCACATTATGTTGATGGCTGGGAGTGAGCTGGGTGAGACAAAATTGTTACTGCTCAGTTTTCGCGTATTGAGGCTTGATCACTTGGTATGTTCAGAATGTATATTTTCTGAATAGCTAAGTATAATATAAATTGTCTGTAAATTCTATACTATGAAGCAAATGGTGCTGATGTGCTTCATTCAGATAAAGAAGGGAAGGGAGATATGTTTGTAACATTAAAAAAATAAAAATAAAAATAGAGACTGTGAATAGTCTCATCCTACTCATTTCCAGAAAAGTTTTTGTTGTTGTTCTGAATATGTTTCTTAGATATCCAGAATCAAAGATATTTAGATGACAGGGGTTTTGCAGCTCTATTTGAGTACGGAAGTTATTGTTTGACAGAATGGCTTTATGTTAACTTTGCTAAAGAGTACAGAACACATCAAGATATTTTCTGGTTCTGTTAAGTAGCAGATTAAATGGAATCTGTAGTAAGGCTAATCAGTGGTAGTTATTTGATTGTTACATTTCCTTTTTGAAAATACTGAAAGACTTGAAACTAAAAGAGGAGTAATCTTAAAGTTGCTTTAAATTCACTGATTAGATGGTACTGGCTAGAGTAGAGAAATAAAATAGTTTGTGCAGCTTTGATCTGTGTAGAGAATGCTACATATGCATACATACTGAGATGTCTGTTTCTGGTGACCAGTCCCTGGTTTTCGGGGATGATGATGTAAAGTATATTTTGATGCATAGTGAGCTTTTCCAGGCTGGCTTTGCTGCCCATAGCCTCTAGATGCAGTTTATTAGCTTTCTAATTCATTAAAGTCATCCGGGGTTTCAAAAAAGTGCCTATATATTCCATAAAATAATTACTAGGCCTTCAAAATAGTCTTTGATTATGGCTTGATAAACTTATTTGCTGAATCAACTTGACTGGGAAACTTGTTTGTCCTTTTTTAAAAAAGGAAAGTTCAAATTTGTGAGGGAAGCCTTTTAAAATGTTGCTCTCAACTGTAAATTCAGCATCATCACCTAAATATAAGACAGCTGTGGTGATTCCCTCCTGTTCTGCAGCAGCTGTTGTGCAAAACCTGGAGGACTTAATGCTGCTTTCCATTCATCAATGTTCTGTACCAAAACATGGTGTGGGATGGCAGAGACATGTCTGCATTTGGAACATCAGTGCTTTTGTGCAGCTTATCTAATGGTGTGAAGTTTTCCACAAAGATCTTTGGAGTTTCAAATGCCTAAACCTATCAAGTTTTGTGGTTACCATTCTAATGCGTGGTATTTACATCAGGAGCGTAAGACCACTTCTTTATACATTACTTTAGTACAAAATCGTAAATACTGATAAATAAGGTTGAACAATTTTTAAGGGTGTGGATTTTTTGCTGTCAGAATTCACGGGTCTTAGTTGTCATGGCAACCATGGTGAATGTTTCAAATATTCAAAAAGAAAAGATTGACGCATTTCTTTATTGCATTGTAGAATATATATGGTTTTAGCACAGTTAATTTTATACTCAAATTACAAGAATTTGTTAGCTACTGAAAAATGGAGAAGTGATGTCTGATTGTAGGCCGTAACCTGTCTTTTTTTTTTTAATTTAATAAATTTTTAAATTAAATCAGAGTTGTTCCGAGTTGCATTCTTGTGACATTTCTGTTATAAGTACATGCACATTCATTATCTTGTAAGCTCTTTTGCCCTGACAATAGACCTTCAGGATTTAGTCACTTGAAGTGTTTTAAAAAGTCAGTGCAGATCTACACTTACATTAGAATAAAACCCCCTCATTGAATTTGTTTTCTTTTTCTATGAGGTTTTATTTAAAAAACAACTTATTTTTTCCATCAGAACCATCAGAGTGGTATTGCGCATTTAGAAAGCGTGGGAAGCAGGTAAAGATGGCTGATGTCCTAAATCATTTACTGAAATATATATACTTTTTTTTTTTTTTTTTTTTTTTTAATAAAAGAGTGAGAAAAGCTTTTCCTGGAAAGGCATTATGGTCCTTTGGGCATTATCTCTTTAAAGAAAAGAATATGGACAAAAATATTAAAGACTCAGATGATTTCTTAATGAAGAATGTGCATTCTTAGATGTTATTTTAATGTGTTTACATTCTATGAGGGATGAAAAAATATGAAGTTGTCTTTCCTGAATTTTTCAGATTTGTTTCAAACAAGATTTTTAAAAATACTTTTAATGGGTATATCTTTTATACACTGTATTTTTAAATGTATGAAGGTTAACTTTAGTCATGACAGACTTCCTCTCCTGGTATTTTAAATGTAATTTTAAAATATCATTCTTTAGGATTTGTGTCCTGATAGCTTTTTTTCTTCTTGATTTGTAGTGACTGAAGCAGAAGCTTTGTTCACTGGTGATGAAAGCTGGCACTTAGCAATTCAGTTCAATCTTGAGTGTGCCTATACATTTTTGTATTACTACGAGTACAAAAAAGCTAAACAGTGTTTTAGTACGGCTAAAGACATAGCAAAACTGCAGATTAATCTAACAGGTAAGTTTGCATGTGCAGTCTATCAAAGTGGTTGGACCAATGTAACTTACAGTTGATTTTTGGTTTTTTAATGTTTGGAAAAAAAGAAATATATTTTGAGAATTTTTGACTTCTAAGCAGGTAGGACATGCTTGTTTTCAGAGAATTAGCATTGCTTCAAAAAATACGCCATCTAATTACAGTGTCATCCTTAACATGAGTGTCTGACCTCATGTAGTATTATGATCCTTGTTGCATTTCATTTATCAATCAAATTCTAGGTCTAGTTGTCTCTGTTAGGGGACTCCTAAATCTGATTGGTGTGGTGATGGATACATCTTTGTGTTAAGCAGGGGTGGTTTTAAAGACCTCTGTAGTGATGATACGATGCTATCTTTCACCTTTCATGCCACTAGTCTAGACCTCCATGTAAGTAACGTTTAAAAGTTTCTACTTATTTCCAGCAGTAGCAACAGTCCTGAAAGAAAAACTCAAATTACTCACTAAGAGACATATCACACTATCACTGTAGGGACCATACAATCATCCTTTCAGAATCACTTATTTGGCGTCAGGAAGATCAGATTGCTGCACTTGTAACTTTATTTAAAATTGCATATATAGATGAGATCAAAAGAGATGATTTGTTCTACCTGGTTCTGTGAAGTAACCAAAATGTCACAATGCACACCATTTTTCGGTGTGAGGGCCTTTGGGTGTTTGTGGGAAGAAATCGAAAAACCTTTGTACCCATTTTTTTTTCTATGGGCTTGTTAACAGGAAGAACTGAGGAACTGAAACTTGCAGCCTCTGAACCTATGATACCACAAAGATAACTGTTCCTTCATACTTAGATTGGAGTTGTTCCTATCCTTATGTAGATCTTTTGTCAATTTAATACTTTTAATTAAAAATGAATATATTATAATTGCAGAACTCTGTGCTCTTTTATTCTAAGGTTTTAAGGGTTAACTTTGAAAAATCTGTAATGAAAATCTTATGACATTGTTTTTGCATAACTGTGATTGAATTGATTATATTTTGTGGTATCTCTCTAAATCATAGGAGTAATTTCCATATCTTTGTTCAAATGAATTCTGTTTCAGTTGATCCTATTCTTTCCAGTGTGCAGCATATACTGCATGTGTGACAAGTACTACAAGACTGATATTGTAAAACGTTTCTTGAAAAAGAAAAAAAAAAAGCCGCATTTTCCTTGACTTTTATTAAAAACATCAGTGCCTTTCATGATATTCAAACTATAAAAATTTAGTTAACTAAGAACAGGTAAAATAAAAGTGCCAGATGGCTATCGACTGATATTCCTCAACTTGCAGTTACATATTATTCAAATGAGATAATTAGTTTATTGATGAGTAATCTCCCTAAATCTAACCTAGGAAAAAAAGGTGTTGTTTGAAGATAGGGGTTGGGGGAAACAAGTCTGAGTGCTGTGGAATTGTTTTTATTTTTTATGACTCTACCAAGATTGCAATAATACAGACTCTTGGAAAAAATATTGTGAAACTCCTAAAAGTTCTGTGGTTTATCTCCATAAATCTATTAGAATTATTATGAAGGATGTCTAACCTGAAGACAAACGAAATGGGCTGAACATGTGGGAATTGCTGGCATTCTAGACAAATTAATTTGACATGCATGTTTTGGCTAAGCGTGTGGTATATGACATCATCAAAAAAGACTTTGCTTTAATGTAAAAATTCAACCTACAGTAAAGATATCTTTAAGAGTTTTGAAAGGAATTTCCTTTTTAGGAAAAGATTTTGAGTATTTTATTCTTTAATGGCTGTCATCCTTACTGGCTGAATATTTTATTACGGCATGGAAACTTGTGCTGTTCTTAAAAAATTTAGAATCCGTATTTTTCCAATGTTATTTTAAAAATGTGTGAATCATACTTGTTTTGGCTTGTGTACTTTTTTAGTACTGTTAATCCAGGTCTGTCCTGTATTCATCATAATGTTCAATAATCATTAAAAAGAATCTTTCTGTCCCTCACATGTCACTATCATCAATAACTCCATGAAACAGTTCCGAGTAAAAGAAGGCTATGGTCCTTCTCACGTATAATCTTAGTAAAATGAGGACTGGTAATCCAAAATAAATTGAAGATCATCCGATATGAAAAATTGACAGTGCTAGATCCTGAAATTCACATGTTATTTTTATGCCCTGTAATGCATCTTTGGGAATTTCTAATACGGGACAGTAAGATCTCTGGTATTTGGATTCCCTCTTTTTTGTGATTCTTTCTGGCAGTACAAAGAAAGCACTTTTTTTTTCCTCAACTTAAATACATGTGATATTTTAATCTGGAAAATAGAATTTTTTGCTTGGGGGGGGGAGGGGAGAAAAAAAGGCATGGAGGTGTAGCTGCCTCAAAAACATTTTAAAAAAAAAATCACAACTTCTGTATGGTGGTAAATAAGTTTAATAGTAACGTGGCTAGCTTTGTGAGTGTTTTATTTAGTGGTTTAAACAGTAAGGCATGATAGGAAGTGAATTACAGCATAATGTCTTAAACACGTTATTAAAATTGTGAATCGAGTGCTACTGTGTAAAAACAATTTGAATTCCTGGCTAGCCTCTCTATTGCCATCTGGTTCCCCCACAATGTGATTAGAAGGTGATATTTTTAGGAACTTTTTCATTACTTCATGAACTTTTAAAACAGGGCTCTCCATTAAAAGGAGTGTTTGGCAGAAAAGGAGTAATCTGTTTAATTACTAATTTCCCTAATGCTCTCTTTCCACCTTAAGGAAGAAAAAGGGGTGACTGCTATTAGTGTTTGTGCCAGATGATTCTCACAAAGGATTCACAGGAGATTCTCATCTCCTGTCCTTTATCCACTAAACAGATGAACAGTAAACTATCTTTTAATATTCTGCAAATTTTCAAAACTATATTGAAACTTAAAACTTGAGTTTGATCTCAGTCAGCTCTGTAAAAAGAACAGTGGGACAATGTTTGTTTCTCCTTTTCTTATGTTTTGTGTTACCTGAGCAGCATATAATAGTCAACAAGCAAACTTGCAATTTTTTTAGGTTTTAGCTCTGTGTAGGATTTTGTTATTTTAAGTTCTGAAATGCTCTGATTGCAGCTTGGAAACAGGTTTCTAATGGAAGAGCAGCTGTGTTTGTTCTTTCAACTTGGAATAAATGCCATCCTAAAAGTTACCATCCTAAAAGCTAGTAAAAGTTGCCTGAGTGTCTAATAAAGAACTGAAGAATCAATCAACATTAAGATGACCTTCATATAGTGCATTTGAAATATTTAAAATGATGACTGGTGGCTGTAAAACACAATTTAGAAAATACCATGTGAACTACATTCATGTCTCTAAATGATATGTGAACTACAATAATAACATCAACTAATGTAAATTCTTAAGAAAAAATTGTAAGCTATCCTAAAACAGCCTGTGTTGGAAGGTACCCACAGTGATCATCAAGTTCAGCTTCTGACTCCACACAGGACCACCCGAAATTCAAACTCATTGTCTGAGAGTGTTGTCCAAATGCTTCTTGAACTCTGCATTTTGGGGCCATTACCACTGCTGTGGGCAGCCTGTTCAAGGGCCCAACCACGCTCTGGTGAAGAACCTTTTCCTAACACCCAGCACAGCCTTCCTGTGATGCAGCTCCATGCTGTTCCCTCAGATCCTGGCACTGTCACCAGAAAGCAGAGATCATTGCCTACCCCCCTGCTCCTCTTGTGTGGAAGCCATAGATCGCCATAGCACCTTCCCTCTATCTCATCTTTTCTAGGATGATCATGCCAAGAGACTTCAGTCATTATTCATGCAGTTGGTTATTGCATAGCCCTTCAATTTGTCGAGATCTCTACGAGGTCTCTCTACCCATAGGGAGAGTCAACAGTTCTTCATGTTCTTAATATAACTTCAAGTCTTTACCCAATTTGTTCATGGAAATGTTAAAGAGACTGGCTCTACAACAGCCCAGTGGAATCCCATTAGTGACTGGACACCAGCCTGATGTAACCCTGTTTATTAGAACCCTTTGAACCTGGCCCATCAGCCAACTGTTCACCCACTGCATTGTGTTATTGCCTAGCTGTATACTGGATGTCTAATCCAAAAAGTTATTATGTGAAACAGCACTAAAAGCTTTGCTGAAATCCAGGAAGATTACATAAAGTTGATCAACTAGGTGGCAACGTTGTCACAAAAGGGGTGTAAGTTTGTTAAGCAGAACTTCCCCATGTGAACTCATGTTGGCTGTTAAGAGCTTTCGATAACTCCCGGAATAATTTTATTCTTAAATTTGCCAGGCACATTTTAGCGCATTAAATGTAGATGAAAAGGATAAGAAGGGGCATGGAAAAGATGCAAAACTTTTGCATGTTTGCAAAAAAAGAAGAAAATCAAAATTTGATTCCTTCGCTATTTTTCTTCTATCCATCATACTTGGTTCAAGTGTCTAAGTGTTGTCCTTAAATGTTGACACAGACCTAGAAACAAAATTAATGGGCTTTGGAAAATACAGTTTGTGATCATTTTTTCCAAAGGTTCTACAAATCAACATAGGCTGTCAGACTCTATTGAACTGTTTCCATTTGGAAATGTTGCACTTTTGTAAGATGTTACAAGATTTTTATTTTCCTGAATGTTTTCGTGTTGTCAGCTATGTTTATCAGGCAAATTGAACAATTATTTGCAGTTGATTGCTAGTGTTTTAGAGTAGGGAACTGGTGAAATTGGATGACTATGGGTTTTCAAGAGTTAGCATGGTGGGTTGAGGGGACTTCACCTAAAATTGGATTTGCAGGACACATCTAGATGTATTAATATATTTTTAATGTCTGGGTTTTTTTATACATTGTGGCTAGTAGTGAGAACACATGACTTATTGCGAACAAGTCATGCAGACTTAAAACACTGGTTAATATTACAGGTTTACACTATGTTTCTTTTGCGGGGGGTACAATGGGATTACTGTTTTTTTTAGTGGTCACTAGTATAAACCTGTATTAATTTTCTGTAGGTGCTTTGGGAAAGAGAACACGATTTCAGGAAAAATATGTAGCACAGCTTATACTGGATGTGCAGAGATCAGAGGAATTTATCCCTCCTCATAGTGAGCTAACCCCAGCACCTACTCCTCTAGAAAACTTAACTATGGTACGTATTTGAGAGGATTTGATTTTCTTATTTCTTAAAATATGTTCAGAATTTTGAACTTTTTAAATGAAAATGTTCTTAAGCTTTTCTTGGGCATTTACAAGAGGAAAGTGTATGGTGCCTAGAAGAAATGTGCAGTTTCTGAAAGTTGTTGGAAAAAGATGAGAGACAGTGTCTATATTCTTCAAGCTGCAGAGTCTTTATAAAGAGGTTATGCCGTGACAGACTCCCATGAATCTTAAGCAGAAGAATTTAACAATGTCTCTATTGCTAAATTAAAAACATGAAGTTCAAAATAAAGATAGGTTAATTAGGTGTATATCTTCTCTTTCTGAAAAGTAGAAATGTGGCACTAAATGTTACTTGAGTGGTTTTGGCTGCAGGAACGGAGTTGAGTTTTGTGCAAATCTGAGAAACTATCAAGAAATTTTGTCTTAAGGTACTTAAGCTGCCTATTAAGAAGTTAAACGTTCCATTCCCACAGTTTACTTCTTAAAAATTTTCAAAGCCTTTAATTTGCATGTTTACATTGTAGAAATCCTGCAGAATAGCATTAGTAGAACCACGTGTTGCTTTGAAGAAAACCTAAGGTATTTCTAGTTCACACATTTCATTAATGTCACGCGTTGTCATGGCAGAGGTATGAGACCAGGCTTGACTTTCCACTTCATATGTACCTTGAATTACTAATTTATGTTTTTGCTTTTCCATTTTCTACCATGTATTTACTGATAACTCAGTATCAGAGCATGACTTCATATAGTCTGCCAGTATTTTATAACAGTGAGCCCTAGTCTTTCTTTTGTCTGGTTGCAGATTAGTTGCTCTGGATGTACTGTGGAGTCCTGTTTGGCAAAACTGGAGTTGATGCTATTTTCTGTTTGCCAAAAGCTATTGACAACAGTATTGCTCCAGTTTTAGCCTAGTTGTTCAATGTACTTTGTAGACTTTCTTTTAAAAGTTTACGGAAGATGTATAGAATGCTGAAAAATTATTGGAATTTTCTTTCCCTTTTCATTAATCTTAATTTACATGTACTGTTTGCAGATAAAGTAAAATATTTTTCTACAAAATAGGAATTGCCCTGGATTAGTAAAGAATTTCCTGATAGAATTGTCTCTGCCATTTTGTATAAGGGCCAAGATGAGGCTACTCACACCTTCTAATTTTTATCTCATGTCGTGGAGTTCTTAGTTCTAAAGCTTTTCCTCTGTTAATGTTCAGGAAGATGACTGAACAGGTTATTTTGCAATTAAAATGTCAGTAATTGCACTCCAGTAAAAATGCAAACACTATAACAATGTGACCACTTACTGAACTGTTGTCTGGCCAAGAATTTGCTTCTTGCCTCTGGTGCTGAGCAGCTAAAATATCTCAGACTGCACTTGAAGGAAGACTATTGCATTGCAGAATAAGTACTTGAGATGATAAATTCGAAGTTTGGCTCACAAATCAGCTTTCTTAAGATCTGAAAATGCATGTTCAGTTAAACTGACAGTGTCTCTGTAAGGAAGACCTCAGGCTTGAGGTATTCATGAGGACTCTTGATATGAGATAGTACTTAAATAAGTAACAAAAACCATTTGATTAGTTTTACTCGACTCAGATCTGTCATTATGTTTTTAGGATAAAAATTTTTTCATTATTATTATTTTTTAATCTAGGAGTAGAAATCATGTTGTTTACACAGAGTAGAATCTGAAACTTAAGTAAATCAGAAGCTGGAAATTTTTAACTAGTAGCTTTATAAATTGTAATTTCTGGTACATCTGATGAAGTAATATAATATTAGGATAGCGTTCTGTTTAAAATCATTTGCCTCAGGAAGTGGTAGAGATTACTGTATAGCATAGGTAAGGATTAAGAGAAGCAAATGGCGGTGTTGTTAAATATTCGTTTTGAGTGGGAATCTCTTATTTCTTCTTAAAAATAAAACAGTGCCTTCTCTGTCAAATCATGATTTAGTTGCACCTGTACAGTGATAAAAACCCTGGTGTTGAATGCAAATAATCCACTTCGAAGCCTTTCTGTTCACTTTTAAATTGTCTGCGGAGACTCATTTTGACCTCACTAGCAAAAGGTAGAGGTTCTGAAGGTGCTAGTTCTGTGGGTTGTCTGCTTGTTTCTTTTTTGTCTGTGTTTCTTGCATTTTTAATACTGTTTTAAAAACAAGAAGAAAGGAGAAACTGTTCCCTGTGTAAGGAATTCTGTTCTGCTGGCAGTAGGCATGCTTGGTTACAGTTTGCTGAGACTTAAAAATAAATCCATGAATCCCAGAATGCAGTCTGTGAATGCTAGCCTGAAAACCTGTGTGTTAAGAAATCTTTAATGTCATAAAGACAAGACAAAACTGATTATGTATCATAGAGAAGGTGATTATAAGTAATACTGTGTGCAGCCATTTGAAATGTGAATTCTCCTGCAGTTGTTATTTAAGAAGAATATTCAGGTAACCTTAAAGTGTCCCTGAATGCTGTAACTCACTGGTCTTTTGCATAACAATGAACATACTTGCAGCAAAAATGGTTTGAATTATGCTTTCTTCCATTGTCTCAGTCAGAGGAATAATCATGATAGGGTAGGATTCAAGATGATTACAAATTGCCTTCCATTTAAGTAATTTTGTGATGTTTGTGTTACATTTTTCCAAAAACCTTTTTATTTTTTCAAATTTTAAAGGCACGCACTTATTTAAAGCTCCTTTTTATCATATTTCACAACTAGTTTTAGTTTAAAAAATATTCTTCTCCTTCAACAGAATTGTGATTTAAATGACGATACTGTACTTAATGAGATAAAATTAGCGGATGCAGATCAGTACCAGGTACCTGATTTGTGTGCAGAAGAGCTTGCTGTAATCCTCGGAATTTGGTAAGTTAATTCTTTAATTACATTTTAAAAATAAATAAATACACCTCCCAGCCTCCCTTCACATGAATCTTTGTGGTAAGGAAGTAACAAACTGGGAAGCTGATGGGATTTTTTTTTTCCTTTCTTTGTATAGTGTGTCCAAAAAGCTTAAAAAATGAAAAATAAAAACACATTTTCAGTTTCTTCAGAGTAAACATTAATGTTCAGAACAGATTTTCAGAAGTGCTTCATTAATGTCTGTATCATTATATTATATCTATATCATTATATTCATACAAGATCATACTGGATGATCTTGTAGGCCCTTTCCAACCTTGTGATTCTATCATTCTTTTATCCTGGAGAAAGTCTTTTTTCCTTTGTGCCTGAGCTTAATCATCTTTCAAATATTTTGATGACATTTGTTAAATTTTGAAGATATCTTTCAGAGTCTGTAATGCTTATCTTGCTGTGCAAATCATCTGTATCTTTCAAGAAAAACTTTGCCCCTCTTTTCAGTGCACTGGGAGTACGTGTACAGATTCAGAATGTCTACTGCTAGTTACAAGCTGTAATACAAAGTCCCTCTGGTTTTGCACATGCATTTTCTTTTCCTGATTTAAAGGCATTCTGCATTGTGTGATTTTAGAGGTGGCACAGAAGAGTAAAAGCAATCTGAGCTTTAAAAATAGGAAGCTAGCTGTCAACGAATACCCTGGTTTTGTTATAGATAAACAAGTATCTACTAAGTTGAAGAAAGTTTTTGTCATGCTTCTTTCTGTCTGATTGTTTCAGAAATATTTCTGTGGCAAACTAAGAATAGTCACTTAGTTACAGTATTCATCATTCTTACCACTAAAGGCAATTTTCCAGTCTGTAACTTGCAAAACAATAGAATCTGCAGTGCTGCTGAAATACCTTGTCAAGCCCAAAAGAAGGCTGGAAGTAGAACAGTGAGAGAATTCAAGCTCCCGAGTCTCAGACAGGCCTGCTTTCTCTATACACATGGATGTTTTAAGATAGATCTTTGTTATAGGGTGACAGCAATAACAGGCGAGCCAAAGGGCAGTGGGGGAATTCAGTGGCTTAAGCTAGCAACCCAGAAACTGATGATTTTTCCCTTTGTAGTGTGTGGCTCTTGTATGTTCTGTAGCTCAAGTTATAATCTTGATACCTTCCCAGCCCATCCAACTTTCCCCACTCGCTTATCAGTGTTTCCAGCTGTTTCTCCCCTTCTTGTTTCATAAAGTGCGGTGAAAATTACTAGAGGAGAGGAAGTTGTTTTCTTTTTTATACCCATTTCTCAGATTGCAGCTTTATGAAGGCCCAGACGTTTGCTTGGCTAGGTTCAAGTGAAGCATGAAATTCTGCATCTCTGGTTTCAGCTATGCCCTTTAACCATTGAGCCCACTCACAACAGTGAAAAAATCATGAGTATGTACTGTGACTTTGTATTTTCTTTATTTCCAGAGACGTAAGCTTTCTTGCTATTCAAGGCCACATCTAGATCCAATCTGGGGAGAAAAGGAGAGGGGTAAAGAGTGGGGTGATGAATAATCTCCTTCATGAGAAACATTTTCATGTGCGGTTTGTTTTCTAGCACAGTATTGTCTTACATTCAGACTGTAGTATCTCACCTTCCCAATTTTATCCATTATACTGCTATTGTAGATCTGACTAATCGGATTAAATAATTGATTGTAAGCTCCGAACTACTGGCAGTCTAGCTTTTACTGATTTGCTGAGCGAATACTTTTCCTGCTGTGAATCAGAACTTACTCTAAGGTTATTCTTTATCTGCCTAAAGAGTGTTCATTTCTTATTGTCATAAATGCTTAAATCATAGCTACATTTCTACTCTGTATATAGGTTCAGATATAAAATACAGCTTTAGATTTGATTTCGTATGGAAAATCATTTGAACAATTTCTTTATCTTTCAAGGTTGCTTTATTGTACTTGGGTGTCTTAAAGAACTGTACACGAATGTGGCAGAAATGGAAATTAAAACCATTTTGTAATGGCTTTGAGCTGGAAGATGTCCATCTATATGCTTCAAAAACTGACAAAAATCTGTTGTAGAGTAAGGAAACCTTTTTGTCTGCATCAGTGTCTTTTTAGGATATACAGAAATTCTGCATTCCATTTTAAAAAAAATTCTTGAAAAGAGGGAAAAAGTGATATATGGTAGATTGATTTCCTAGCAGTGTTGTCTAACACTTCAAAAAATAAAAGATTGTTATAATACATCTGTCTTTTATAATACATCTATCTTATGTCTATTATAATACATCTGTCTTATGTGGGAAGAAGGGGAAAACTTCACTAATGTAGTAGCTAATATACAAGGAAGTGACAGGACAGCCAAATCTTTGCTTGTTATTTTAAGCCCTTACTCATCACTATTCTACCAAAAACACAGTTGGTATTTCCTTGCGGTTGCAATCATATACATCTAGTACCAGATGTTGTGAGACATCACCATAAGATGCATGAAGAGGGTGTGGAATGTCTGTCATGGGAGGTCTTTAAGAAAGAGTAATTGGTCAAGTATTTACTTGAAGGTGACTTAGAGGATCTCTTCGTGCTTACTTTCAATGTATAAATCACCTTCCAACTATTCCACTAATGTCATTCCTTACAGAAGTGTAGGAAAGTTGTGGATATCTTTCTCAAAAAGTTCTCATCAGTAATTCCCATTCTCTCTCACTATTCTACGCAATGTGCTTTATTAGGTGCTTGAGTTGTTATAGGACAGAACTATTTAGTTGATTGATCAGAGGTCTATTGTTGTTACTAAGAAGAAAGGAAATTTTAATGAAATCGTCAGCTCTAAAGGGCTGCAGTTAGATAATTACAATTTGAGCTTGAGCAGCTCATTCTTTTTGGCTCGCGTTGGAGTGAATAATTATCAGCTCTAAACCTGGTATTCTTCTAGATTCTCTATTTTAGTTTATATAATGTTTTAAATGTTAGTGTTTTAATCAACAGAATGAGGGAGCAGCTCCCATACGCCACCTAGATTCTGTGATAGCTAATTTAAAACAAAAAAAAAAAAAAAAGAAACACCTTGAAAATGGAGCATATATTTCAGTTTGCTTTAGGATTTTGTGTTGTCTCCCCTTTCAAGTTTAGGGGAGGTTCAGTAACAAAACATGAAGAAAAGAACTACTGAATGATAGATTTAATGAGTTGCAAAGGATGAAGAGGAGAAGGATCTTGTCTTCTAATAGAAATAGGAAATTGAATCTCCGAAGTGGGTATAATCATGCTTTTGCAATCTGTCAGCATACCTTTATTTGGCTGAAGTCCTATGAACAAATGGCCATTTACTTGTCAGATTGAAACATATTTCATTCAGATAGCTTAATTTCCTGGACACTTCATCTGCACTCATTCCTAGGTTGCTCTAGTTGGATGTGTATTAGTGGTAACTAAGAAAAGCAGTTTCAGAAATTCTGAAGCAGCACTCTCGTGAGTACTTTGTTTGTTCCTTAGTCCTCCATGTAATGGAGGTGGAATGTGCAAGAGACTCATGCCATCAGGAAGCAGTTTTGGCTCTCTGCTACACATATGATTAATTTTCTTCTTCTGGGCATATGAAGGTAAAGATATGAGTGTTTGGATGACATCAATTGTTTTCCTATCTTGAACGCTTCACTTCATTCTCTTAGAATTTCTTCTTACTACTTTATAATACATTTTCTTTAGAGGAATAAATAAAACATGTTGGGCAGTCCAGTCTTTTCTCACTTTATAAATAGTCTTGCTAAATATACTTAAGTATAAAGACTGAGTAAACTCATTAGAAAGCAATGGCAATTATTTATAAGGAATTAACTGTATAGCAAGAATAAAGTTAGATTGTAGCAAAGTCTTCTCTACAAAGTAAAGTATGTAAAGAAGGGAGAATAATTTGTGGCGCATCATCACAATTAATATACTACATTTGTACTTTTTACTTAAACTTCACAGCAGCTTCATGTCATAAGGAATAGCATCCTGATTTTAAGTACATGTACATAGCCATTATGTAGGTTTGGTGATTACGTATACTCTGTAGTACGATTTAGGATGGATTTTCACTTTATATCTTTTGTTTTCACAAGGAACTTGAATTGTAACCTTGTTGCTTCTCCTTCTGCCACTTGCATGTGTCTCCTAGTATATTTGTAGGCGTTAATAGGCTGCTGTCAAAGGAGACAGTGTACCCATATAGACTTGTAAACTGAATTTCTTTATTATCAATACGATAATGTCCAACTGTGAAAAAAATAATTTTGATTCTCATCTCTGTAGTCTTCTGGGTTCCCCTTGGTGTACAAGGAGTTAGTATTAATGTCAGTTAGTTGAGAGGTGTACTTCTGTGGTTATATTCCTTGAATGACCAGGGAGTGTATGTTTGAGATTACCCTTCATCACTTTTTGAGCATTAGCATGTTTTTGCTTTGCAGAACCTGTGTTCAGTTAGCCATAGAATTTTAACTGAAAGCAGATCTCTGTAAAAATAGGGAATGGGTTGAAAACTGTTTAGAATACATAAAATTTAATCCTGTAAATGTGAATGTAGTAAGACATTTCAGGCTAGTATGGCCTGGGAAAGGCACCATTAAGTATCCTTGTCCTATGAAATGATTCTTCTGCGACTGCTCTGAAGTCTTGGTTACCTTCTGTATGTGAACGCCACTGTAGGGAAAATGCTAAGTCATGGTTTGAACCAGTGATTGAGCACCTGCTGAAAAGGCAGGGCCAACCCGGGGGAGCTCAGATGCATGCAGTATACCTGAATGACCGGAAGGAGTGGAGCCAGGGTTTTTCCCTTCCCAGGCCTCATTTAAGGGTTGGCAGTGGAAGTGAGGCTATTTTGCTGGAGATCTCTGCCTGCCTGAGGCCTTCCAAGAGGAAGCAGCTTTTTTCCATTGCTTCTGTGTCTATGGCTGCTGCATTTGGGCTTGTCCTCACTTCCTGTAGCCTAGGACTTTGCTACCCTGCTATTATTAATGTGCTTTCCATCATATAGCATTACAACTGTACACTACCATTTGTATTTGTAACTCTTTTCTAGAACACCCTTTAGATTTCTGCAAGTTTAAGAGATGTATTCTACATAGTTGTGTGCTAAAGAATAAATCATCATTATTTTGTATTCTTTTTCCTTTTCTTTACAGTATAGACTTCCAAAAGAACAACCCAATACACAAATTAACTGAAGAGGAACTTTTGGCTTTTACTTCAGTAAGTAACTTATCTGAAGCTTTCTACTAAACATGTTTTCACTTACATATTAAGTTACGTACCAAGCAGTAATTTGACCATCACATTAATCTTGAAACTGTGAAGGAAATTTGTTTTAGTATTCAATTGTTTCAATATTTTGTTTTCTTATTTCAAGACTCTAAAGAAGAGATGCTAAAGTTCTACGCTGTTCTGAGTCATCCTTATGTGGGGCAAGACTGACATCTCAAAACTTGATCTCTTCCTTTAACAATGTTTTATAAGGGGAGTTCAGAAGAAGCTGCAAATTTCTTCTACCAGATTTATTCAGTTTAAGAATAAAATGTTCCACGCAAACATGTTTCTTCCCAGACCAATGGCTAGTTTGCGTGTTGCTGCAGAACAATTCTGTAACTTCCGAAGAAGACTTGAAATTTCTAGCTCCCTATTTTTGAAATGTATTTTTTTGGGTCAAGGCAAAATACAGTGTGCGTCCCTTCTCCATGTCTTCTGTTTTTCTGTTTTTTTTTCAACAGCAATTTAATTGAGAGACAGAGGGGAAAAGGCTAGTGGTTTTATTGTCGTTTTTTGCTTTCTTTGTGCTATGTTAGACTTCAGCTTTTGTACAATATATGGTGCTTGTTCTCTTATCCAGATTTTGTAGTCTTATATATTTTTCCACAGTAGTGCCATCTGAAAGAGTGAGTTCTTGTTAGAGTTGGCAAATAGGATCTCAACAAAAATCCCATAGATTTCAATCGGGTTAGAATTTTATGACTAGAAATTGTAGTTATATAAAAGGGTTAAGAACACTAAAATAAGTTTAACCGTGTTAATGTTTTTATGGTCCTTAAAATAACTCTGGAAAAAAAAAAGTCCTTATCTCTTTATTAGGTTGATTTTTGAAATTAATGCTTGTTTAGGGGTACACATACTAATATAGAACATGTAAGATCAGAATGAGGGAACAAAGTGAATGACTGTAAAACAGTTTGGTTTGTATTATTTACCTATTTTTTCCTACAATAATTATTATACTTACTGATCATATCCTTATACTTTCTGATCTGTTTTGTTTTTAAACTATTTTGTTTTAGTTTTTAGAAAGATGGAAATAGCTGAAAAAAATTAGATTAAGAAACACAAAGAAAAGACAGTGGGAATGAAGAAAACTGGTTAACCTATTGCAAATTTTTGAAAAAATTGTGAATTTTTTTTTTTTTAGAAAAATAAAGTTATACAGATGCATACATTTTCCAAATGTGCATATAATCTTGCTGATTTTTCTTTTATTAATATGTAGTTTTAGTTGAGGTTCAGTCATCTGTAAAAACTGAAAATTTTACTTCTGACTTTTTATTTCCTGCCAAACTCTCTAGAGTTTTTATATATACTCTGCTTCATTCTTCCCACTACCTAACTGCCTAACTCTTCAGTAGAAAAGTGTCCACGAAACACTTAAATACTAAATTAACTTCTCCACATAGACTATCCTTTTAATAGCAAATGGGGTGATATTGCGATAACAGAATATATTTAACAAGATTGCTCCTATTCTCCTCATGTACGTTCCAAAATAATGAGATTCAGAGGGAGTTCTACTGGTTTTAATACTTGAGTATTCAAACATTTAAAACACTTCAGGTTATACAGCAGAGGGGAAAAGTCAAGGTAGCACATATACTAGGTAAAGATAATCAGCTTTATTCAGATCTTTTATCTGACATCTGAGATACGAGATCTGTTGGGTGTATTATCCATAATAAGAAAATTAAACTGCATTTTTCTGCCATCTAGTGGCTGATTACTCAAAAATCACCAGAGCTGATGAATTAATTCCTTTAGTAATTACTGCAGTCAGGACAGATCTACAGAGATGCACAGGGAAGAAGTGTTTGTAGGTCTCCCTATCACTTTGTGCGCTGATCAGCAAAAAAAAAAAAACCAACAAAAAAACCCCACAAAAACCACAGAATCTGTAAAATAAATAAATAAAATAAACAAGAATGTAGATCTCTAATGGCACGGAATTCTGTGTAGAACAGTGACTTAAAGATGTAACTAGTAACCTAAAAAAATTAGAGTTAATAATAAACTTCACTGTCAGAATAACATTCTTTTAAACTTGTGCTTAAAGTTTGCTCATTGTCTAGACGTAGCAACACAATTCAATCCTAAGTTTTCTCTTGATCTGGTCTGTGCTACTAAATACAAGTAGGATGTGTGAATTCTAACACTGTTAACATTAATCTTTCCTGTAAACTGATATCAGAAATCAGATATGACCTTATGTAAGTTCTTTTTGATGATGGCGTGTATATGAGTGTTAACACAGGGTTGGTTGTTGTGGTGTCTGCTAGCTGAATAAGTAAGTGCTACTGAAATATTATTTAAGGTATTTTTCAAGCTTTGGTATTACCTAGTGAAACAGGCAAATGAGCCCTATGTCAGTGCTGCCCACAGTAATTTCTTTAGCATCATTTAAGCTGCTGTGCGTGTGTGAGCAGGCATCTTCTCAGCCTACATGTGGATTCCTAAATCTGCAGGCTGGTTAGATGGTTGTCATGCATTCATCTGATAACTGCTGAAATTTATCTTTCCTGAAGAAAGGAAGTCATTTCAAGATAACTTAGGACTCTTGAGAAATTTTAAGGCACTTTAAAGCAGATCAGTGGATCATCAGGAGATCGTGTTCCTTTGGATATTGCAAAACAAATGCATGTGATCTGCAGACTCTTTCTAGCAGAGAGATTTAATTTCCAGGTAGTATGAGGGGGAAAGGATAGTAATAGTGAATTCTAGTAGATGATACAGTCCTACCTCACATTAAGTGTAGTTTAGCAAGCAGGCATTCTGAACTCCCTTTTATATCAGCACCAGTTGAAAATGACTAGATCCTTAAGGATGTATATGTATTTTAAACGACATAAAGACCTAAAAATAATGCTATTGGGAGCTGCTTGGTGACTGCAGTCAAATACAAAAGGATGACATCGATGCAGTTCGTTTATTGAAGTCACTTAGGAACTTTGTCCGAAAGTACTGACTTCTGTAACTAAGAATTACAATTGCTAACTTTCACAGTGAGGTATAGGGGTGTGTCAAATCCTGTTTACTTCTATATGTAAACTCTTTTGCTGGGGTAGCTTTTTAGTTAAACAAACTTCAGAGTTTGACATGTTCTAGTCAAATCTGTTCACCAATCATCAGCTTAATATTTTAGCTTTAAGCTATTAAGCTATATCTGGATTAGTTAAATTTGGGGTGTTTTTTTTTCTGCTTAAACTGTTAATTTGATATCTTTACAGGAGAAGAAATTGAGCTCTCGCATACATAAAAATAAACACAAATGTTTGGTTTTAAAGATAATTACTATTCTCATATTTAAGGATTTAGGGAAAGATTTATAATGATTTTAATGAATTCAGATAATTAAGATAATGCACTTGAATTTTGAAAAAAGCGGAAATTGTATTTAGAGATCAAATACCACACAAAAACTGACTCCGAGACACAGATTTGCATATGATGCTCGGCAGAGTTTCTGTTTAGCTCAGTGAATGTTGTCACAAAAAGCCATTTTCAAGAAAGGAAAAGAAAAGCACTATCTCAGTTCTGAAACCCAGTGCTACTCTGTTAGATTTATTGGTGTTTTACTTACAGTAACTTTTCTTTTCCCCAGAGCCCTCTGTGTAGGAAATGGGAAGAATGGGATTCTAATAATTAAAGAAATAACAATAAGCCTACGTTTTCACATTTAGGTTTTCTGGCTTAGTTTATTCCTAGAATAACTAGGGAACACTTCCTAGAACACTGGGAATTCTGGGAAGGAATAACTACTAGGCGGTGTTGCTTTTTTGTTTTTTCTTACAAAGGAGAAAAGTGTTCAAAGAAACCAAAAACAAACAAAAACCCTAATGTTTAAGACTGTACTCTGTAGTACAAGTTCTTAAAGCTTATACCACAGCTTATAGCTTACGTACTGGAGAAGCAGTCTAGTGTTTCATTGTCTGATAGAACGCTCCAGCAGAACATCCATGATCAACAAGCTGCAGCTGGTCCTTATCATTACCATTGTCATCTGTCTTGCACCTTGCCTTGCCCAGGGGTGATGAGCTGTGCGGTAAATGTGAAGTGCACTTAGCCCATTGTATGAGAATATGGCTTTTTTTGTCAGTGTTATGATGAAGTGATTTGGTGTGGCAGCAGCATATTAAACTGTAGGGGGCAGAGGAGAAAAAGCAAGGAAAAGCTGGCAAACAAAAGCCTCTTGCACCGTGCTTCTCGCATCTTAGCCCCATATTTGTGTTCTTTATACAAGATGAGAAGAGAAAGAATGGGGATCATGGAAAAATTAATAGTGTTAGTTTGTTATTCTTCTGAGATTTCTACCATTTATGAAAAGTAGAATACTTGGTTACTTTTTAATATGATGAAAACTGGTCAGAGGAAGTTCTGACAGTTCTTCTGTCTGTTTTGCAACAGGCAAGGATGTCTTTCTTAAAAAGGAAAAAAAAAAATAGTGTAATAGTTTTTATTTCACTCTGAGAACATAAATTAACAAAAATACCTGAACACTCTAAAATTATTCCTTTAATGCCATAAAGAATACGAATGTCTGATTAAGGACCCAGAGAATGTGGAGTAGTCTGTCAAAATGCAAAGAATACAGTGTATTCCAAAGATGGGCCAGAGGGAGATACTTAATTTCCTATGTTTTTCCACTGTGTTGAGCAACTAATTCCATAAGAAACTCCTTTATTTTTTTAGCTAAGAAATTTGAAAATGTTTGGATGGATTTTTTTTTTTTTTTTTTTTTTCAAAGGTGGGCATTTATTGAGTGGAATAGAAACTAATGGTGTGTGGTACCTTTGAAAATCACGGCTAAGAATAATAGTGCACACTTGTATGTGTGTACGGATATGAATATTTTTTCTGCTTTTCACTAAGAAAGGAGTTTTGGGAGGAGAGAGGTTGGAAATGGAAGTGCTTTGTTTGTGTCATCTTTTGTATTGCACTTGCAATATTAATGTGGAACTAGGGAGCAATCAAATCACAGCACATGAGATTTTTAATGTTAAGTCTTCCTATTAAAATCTCTATAAAACTAACATGCCAATTTGGCTTCTAAAGAGAAGTTGTTTATATAGCTTAAATAAAAGCAGTGCATTTTTCTCTGCTGAGAAAATGGCTGCAGTTTTCTTTGTTTTATAACCAGCAAGAGTATTGAAAAGCTCATTAAGATTGCCATGTGTCTCTACTGCTGTAATTTTTGTGGCTTTATAAAAAGTCTCTTTCACTTCTTTTCTAAGCAGCATTGCTCACTTTGAATAGACTCTGTTGGTTACAAGTTTATTACGCTCGCTGCAAAGACTTTCTCTTTGCAAAGCCCTGGTAGTAGTGCTAGTAAGACTTCTTTTTCTTTAGGTTAATGAACTAAAAGCTATTGTACTCTTTTTCTTTAGGTTTTGCTTTGTTTTCTAAGCTCTCTTATTCAAAAGTACTGAATCATTTTCTAGGAATGCCACGATCCAAATGCTGTTAATTTAATGCATGTATGTTTTCAGATCCGTTGTGCATTACTGGGAAATCTGACTGAATAAAGCAAAAGAGAATTGCTCCTTTCCATGAAAGCATCATGTGCAGAGGCTCAACTCGATTTGTTGGATGCTGACTCACAAAGCGTCTGATGCTTTGTTTACAATGTGCTGTGAATAGGAAAATAACCCAGTGTTATAAGTTTTTTTTTTTTTTGCTGTGTTCAATTGTGTGTGTTTAGGTATTGTAGGGTGGAATAGCTAGGAGCTGTAGTGCATGTGTTCTAGGGCAAGGGGGAAGTCTGCATTCCATCCCAAAACTGGGATTATGTGACAGTCTGTTTGAAGTTGTTTTATTTTACTAAGTATCAGATTTCAATGTAATTGACGCTTTCATCTCCTTCAACTTTGTTCTCCTCTGTGGTCTGCATTCTTCCCTGAATCCATGGAATCCACAGCTCTGCTTGCATCATCTCTTACAGGAGATGATTCCTGATTTATTTTGTGCATTTCTGAGCAGGAAAAAATTTGGAATAGGCCTTCCTTTTTAGAATAGTCTGCCCTTTTGTGTAATTTGTACAGATCTATTCAAGCAATAGATTTCAGTTGTTTCACTTTTACCACTGCAGTGGTAAAAGAACATGAAAATCATGTTTAAGTATTAGTGGATTATTTGCTTGTCTAAGAATTTGCAAAGTTAAGCGGGCAAATTTGATGACAGTTAGTAACATTTTTTCCCACAGCAGCCTTTCTTCTCTCTCTTCTCCTTCATCTTTATCTATCAGCAGCTCACTTGTTATTTCTAGCAGCTTCTGACAGCTGTTTGATGTCTTGCAGGCTTCCCTTCCTCCTCTCATGTGCTTCACCACTTATAACTATTAGAATTTAGTCCAAAAAAAAAAAAAAAAAAGGGCTTTGGATTTCATTGCATGCAGAAGATGAAGTTAGGTGCTGAGGGGAAGTTTTTCACTGAGAGGCTGGTGAGAAACTGAAACGTGTTGTCCAGAGACGTTGAGGATGCGCCATTTCTGGAGGTGCGCAAGGCCAGCTTGGATGAGGCCTGGGCGATCTGATCTAGTACTTGATCTGGTGGCTGGCAACCGTCTCTGTGGCACAGGGATTGGAACTTGATGATCCTCGAGGTCCCTTCCAACCCAAGCTGTTCTATGATTCTATGAAATTATACCCCTCATTCAAGAAAATGCTGTTTGGTATATCATCTGAAGGGAATACAACATTCTTGCTGTTCTGTTCAGTTTATCTTCCCTTGATGACGACATTCTGACAATCAGTTCAATTCAGAGGTTATCACTGCTGGTATTCATTTCTCTTTTTGAGGTGATGTTGTATACTGTACAGACCTGCCCGCTTGGATGGAGAGAGAAGATGGAAACCAAATAAGGAGTAATCCAAGTTTTTGGTTTTTGAACGTAAACCTGGTTTTGTTCTTTTGCTGTATGAGGAAGAATTATTCTTAAAGTTTAGTTAGCTTTCCCTGTGTTTTGCCCTTATCTCCTCTGCCTGTTTCTGGCATTGTCCCTTTATTTGTTCTGTTCCTAACCCAACTATCGAAATGTTACTCTAATCTTCCTTGTTCTGGTGACATCTGAAAAATCAATGTCTGAGTTCTTGCTCACTGGTCAGTTATCACTGTATCTAAGCAACAGAATTTAATTTTCTCTGATCCTATCGTGTCTGTAGTTTGAACGAGAAGTAGAACGCATCTTGTATCAATGCCCAGACAGTCTTTGTTCTGTATTAAAATGAAATCCTGAAAGAGTAACAGATTTTTTGGTATATTAGACAATTTAGGATATGTTCGATTTGAAAGCCATAGCCCGTAATAGAAGTCATGAAGCATATATTTTTTTTCTTTCTCCCAAACGTCTGAAGTGTGATGATCTGGTTTTGGTTTTGATTCATTTCTCATGGTTAAAATGTCACTTAAAAGAAGGAAAAAAAAAAAAAAAAAGTATGGTCAATGTATTTTTTCATCTTAGCTGCTTCAGGGGAAAAAAAAAAAAAGAAGAAGAACTTGATAAGGCATAAATCTATCCATATCTGCTTCTGTATGGAAATGACTATAATGCTTTTTCCTTTTTGTTTTTCTTTCGATATTCTAAGATTTTAGGTAGCCAAGTGGCTGGAAAAGATTTTTAGGTGGCATTTTCTTGTGAGGATTCATTGAGCAATTTAAGAATGTTGTGGGGAAAAAAAATGTTTAAGCTCTAAGTCCATTGGTCTGTTGAGGAGAATTAAAGGGGAAAGTTCATTTTTATAAATTTTAGGAAAAGGTTCCTAAACAAATTCTTACAGCTTAGATTTAGGAAAATATCTGTTTATATGCTTATATTATCCACACTTGAGTCCTATTCAGTAGGGAGCATATCCCAGTCTTGGGCATGGCCTGTGTTTTCACAGTGTGCTGTCCTTTTAGAAGTATTTATTTGAGTACATTGTGGAAAAGCATGGTACTGTCTATCTTGCATAAGGACAAAGTTTAAGCAATGCCAGTTCTCGTATTTTGACATTATGTTCTTCCTTTTATTTTATTTAAAGCAGGAAGTTTAAATAGTAAAAGAGAATTTTTAAGTGTGGATGACTAGAGACATAAAGATGTTACATTCAATTTAATTAGTAGAACTTTTAAATCCACATGGACATAGGCTATATACACATTTATTTTACTTGTGTTTATTTAACACGTGAATTCTAGTACTGATCATTTACTAAACTGCATATTATGACTAGGGGGGAAAAAAAAAACCTGTGCTCTGCCAGTATGCTTTGCTACCCTTTTTTTCCAATGCAGATGTATTTTACTAGGATAACTGTCATACTGATAAGCAAATTGTTAGTTAGAAAAATTATTTGTGACAGCACACATTCAAGAAGATTTCAGAAGGTAGTTTGCATATAGTGCCTATTAGATTATTGCATCAGTAAATAAAAACAGTGCCAGTGTATTTCATGAATTGCTGATGCCATGTATACCAGAAATGGGCATCGTGATTACTGTGTGAAAATTCAGACTTTTTTACTGTGTAAAATTGATATGAGTAGCATATATGATTCTATGTTATAAATTGACATGTTTCGATTGGCTGCCTTGATCATGGCGAGTGGGGCTGTTAGTTATGAAGACTATTCAAGTGCCAGTAAAATGTTTAAATGCATCACTTATTAATGCTTTTTATCTGTGAAGTTGAGATCTGAGACCTTTTCTGAACTGAAATAAAAATCATGGAGCTGGATGTTAGTTGGTATGTTTCTGATGTGTTTGGGAAGACTTCGCTGCCTTGCCTATCTAATCCCCAAACATACATTGCATTAGTTAAGTTGGATCTTTGGCATTTTTTCCTGAAAGACTTCATATCTTGTCAGCTGGATTTTAAGTACATTTGTCAGTTTATGCTGGCCAACACATTCAGTAATGACTTCTATCGTAGTCTAGACAAAAGATGAGAGGAAACTTTTACAGATAGCTAAAAATGGACTGTGAAAGATCTTTTTGCTCCCTCACTGCTAGAAGCATTGTCAAATGAGGTGTTTGATTTCAGAACTAAAACATTCAAAGAGAAACAGCACATGTATTTGCATTCCCCCAAATTAATATTGTATTCTGTTTGTATTTATTATTGGCCAAAACTGAACACTTGTTTGTTATTTTAATACATGTCAGTATAAACTTTCACTTTCAGAATAAAGAAAAATACTTAGCAAATTCTTTTTAGTGATTTTAAGCTGTTCAGAAGCTCATTAGTAAGGCTCAGAAAGCAAGTGAGATGGTTAATTGCTGGAATAAGGCTGTTTCTTATCCTACAGCTTATTCTCTGAGAATTGTGGTGATTGTATTTATTTTCCTGTATCTTTCACCTATCTAACAGTAGTCATATGTTTATGTCTACTGAATCTTTGACAGAACTGTGAAAATGCAAAGGTTAGGGGTGCTTAACTAAAAAGGGTGTGACTTGCGCATTGAAGAAAGCATTCATAGCTTCTTCATTCACTTGCCAGAATTATTTTAATAAACTACTGTTGTTTATATGCGTAATACAACTGAACAGGTACTAGGCTTTGTTTGCATCTCAGTCCATTACAGCTCGTGCTTTTTACTTCTTTCAAATCTAAACTTAGCCCAGACGTGGTCTTTACCTTTGGTCTCTAGGTAAATATATTTAGAGTACAGCAACTCTCTCTACTTAACCTTGTCGGTTTTAGGAATGTTACTGACTTTTACACACTAAGACAGGTTTTTCTTTCATGCTTCCAACAGTCTCACTCATTTTTTTCCAGTATTAATGTTTGCCACTGGCAGTTTCCCACTTTCTTTAGCTGCACTTTCTTCAGCAGGCCATATTCCCCTCAGTTGAGCTTTGTCATCTCTCACTTCCCATTTGTTTATCTGACCTTCACTTTTGCTGTCATCATTCCTAATTCCTTTCCTTCTCACATGTTCCTATTTCTACTCCTTTCCTTCTTGCTGCTTAAGGTGTCAGTCTATTTTCAGTGTCATTTTGTCTTCAGACTCAGAAAGGAAGGTCGCTGCAACTTTGTTTTGCGTTGGGAAATCCACCTTTTGCACATAAAGTTTGATGCCAGGCTGCCAATGACCTCCAGCAGCCTGGTCCTACTGCATACGATGTGAACAGTAGTTCTTTAATGAGACAGAACACTTCTAGTGTTGAAGTCAGGAACTGGAAGGAATCAGAACCCAAATGTTTTTAATGGATATGGAGACTTGTTAACATTCTCTTTTTCTGGGAAACTGCTGAGACTGCCCTGGAACGCCCACAGAAATTGTCACTTCCGGACTCAACTATAGCCATGTAACCCGACAAACAGTAATTGAGGCATGCCTCTTGCATTCAACATTATGCTTATTTGTGAACACCAAGTATTGAAATACATAAACCTGTGAATTACAGAGACTGTTGTAGACAAAATTCCTGTGGTGGATGCTGGCATTCGAAATGGGAAAACCAGATATGGCGTGCTTTCTGTAGAATCCGGCCTGGCAGTATGTGGATTTTCCTCTGCTGTGCCTCACCAATCCTCTACACAGCAGCTGTTTTTCCAAACTGATTATACATGTGTATACACACACGTGTATGTAACATCTTATATATTGTTCTGACATAGCTTAATAGTAAAGTCAGTGTAAGACTTACTGTAAATCACTGATTAAATAAGTCATTCTTACTAAGCTTTTCTGTCTGCCTGTGTCACAGGAATAAAAAAGTAATAGCTGATTTTGACTAGTAATAGTGATTTTGACTAGTATCTAATATCATTATAGGATGATTTCACAAATGACATCTTTGGAATGTAGAAGCTGTACATAACTATCAAAGTATTCCTGCTGTGCCATTGGCTAATCTGAAAGTTTTGAAATTGTGGAAATATTTAAGTTGGTTCTTTACAAGATGATAATTTTATGCCTTTTACTGGGGGATCTGGGGAACTTGTAAGGCTGCCTTGCATTGTATCATTTTTATGATTGAACTAGAGATCTATCTGAGAATTAGTGTTTTTGCTATCCGTACCTTCCCATCTGGCAAAAGATACTCAGTTAGAAACTGAGTTAAACTTATTTTATTTTTAAGGATATTTTAAGGGTAATTGTAGCAAATGAATATTTGTCCTGAAGTTGTCTCTGCAAAAAATAAAGGTAAAAGTTTGAATATGTATAGTATATTAAATAGCAGCAGTTTATAAAGCAGTACTCTTCCAGGTCTTCCATGCCAAATAAACAGGAATTATGATTGACAGGCTATGGTAAGAGTGGTGAGCTCATGAGTATGAGTAGGTGGGGGGAGTGTAGACAAATCCCAGTGCTCTGGGCAGTTGTGTAAGGAAGGTGTTGGTTCTGTCAGGCCTGAGGGATTTTCTGGTGGTCCAGAGTGCCGCAAACTTTGATTTTCCCCTAAGCAGCTCAAAGAGGCAAATAAGCGGGGGGGGGGGGGGGGAAGGAACAGGAACCTTAATTTGCACTGTCATCTGTATTTTGCTGAGTTAAGTAGGACTTTTTTTTTTTTTTTTTTTTTTTTTTTTTTTTTTTTTTTTTAAGTGCTTGAAACAAAATTAGGAATACAGGATTAAAAATGTTGAAAGCATTGACAAATCATGATTCTGGACTGTAGACAAAGGCAGCAATACTGGAAATATAAGAATGAAAATCTATAACTGACTCTCTCTGAGGAATAAATTTCAATCTGCAGAGGATGAATAAATTCTTGTGCTGCCTGTTCCCAAAATGTTCACTATAAGAGTAGGGGTGAGGTTGGGAGTTCAGTGGAGCAAGTAGCACTGGGGAATTAAGAAGCTGTTGCGCTAGTGTCCAAGAGAATACCTGCTTTAGAGGTAGCATGGCTCTTTTCCCTCAGTGTCAATCTGAATGGGACATGTCAGTGAAGAATATAATGAATATAATTATTATATTCATTATATTAATATAATGAATATGAAGAATATAATGGGACATGTCAGTGAAGAATAACAGTGATCTTCCACTCTTTTTTTTTTCTTTCAATTGTTTGCTTTGTCTAGAGATTAAATGGAAGTCCACATAATGCATGTAATTGCATAAGGTCTTGAAACTGTCTGTGAAACATGTCCAGCCCTTCTTAAAACTTTTCTGTTACCTGTGCAGAGAACAATTTTTTAATGCTTTTCTTTCTAGATATTGTCAAAAGAGCACATGTTGTGTTTAGAAATTTGGCATAGATTAGGAAAATCCTGAGGCTGAATAGATAAGGGCAATTCACTGTTGTTTAAATCATAAGGAAACCCTTATCACTAGTACCAAAGAGTTAAAGGTCTAGCCATTTAAATCCAAGAACCTGATTTATTGCTGTTGAGATTGGGCCTTAGGAAATAAATGCAATACTATGATGTGGTGTGGAAGTCTGTACTTGTGCTATTTCAGGAGTGGGTCCAAACCACAGACCTGAAAAAGACAATGCTACTACAGTCAAATCTGGCTGAAGTTATTTTCAGCGTAAGTGATAGGTTTGGCGCAGTACAGCAAGTGTCAGTAAAATGGCTGGACTTCATTCTAAGCGAAAATAGGAGCCACATCTTATGTGGCTTACCCTCCACTAGTCATTGCAAGCAGATTCTATTAAATAAAATAGTATCTTCTTTTTTCACGACGTTTCCTTTTCTGGTTCCTTCCTTTTCTTAAATAAAATTGAGAGCCTCCAAGGAAAACTCACTTCTGAACTTGAATGTGTGTCTTAAAGCGAAAAGAACCAAAACATAAACCAAAAAACAGCTTAAGCAACAGCGTAAAAAATATTGCCTTAAAATTTTTGCAAGAGGTTAGAATATTGAAACCACATGATATCATTGCAGAGTGTAAAGCTCTTGGTGACTTGATAAATATCAGCCCACCGATGCCTATTAATATAGAAGAAAATTAAAACAATTCTTGTCACCTGGGATAGATTTTGCAGTTTGGATGTGTAAGTAGAATTCAGATAATACCACTGGACTGTTATTAGAAGGCCCAAAAAGCATAAAAACATTGAAACATTTTTCTAGCAGAACCCAATTTGAGTTGATTTTTTTATATAGCTAAAATGACTTTAAAGAGTGGTTTTTGTTCCTTCTATAAGCAGCTCCTCTGAATGTTACTACGTGTATGCATATAAGTTAAATATCAGACTGTTACACAGGATTAAAGAAGCTCATCGGGTGTTTCCCAATTTATTTTTAATCCACACAAGCTAATCTGAGCTTGCTTTTCTATGTTTGTTGCATTTAAATTCAGACAAAACTTTGAGTCTTGTAGTATTTCCATTGAAAATTCTTCACTGAATGTAAATCCTTGTACTCCTTGCATGTAAATTTTACTGTGGAACATATGAAGCATCCCTTGCAAGCCAATGTTTCTATAATGCTCATTTGCTTTGACATTTTCTTCTGTGTAGTCTGTAACATAGTGGGACTCCATCTGAGTCTTAACTGCAGAAATGTAGCATAAATCCCTTCTGCCTGGTGCCTTATCAGATGAGTTCTGTTATTAATTGCATTTACTGCTAGCTAGAATGGCATTCATCACATCCTTGTATTTCTTCTGCTTCTGACTAAATGCATCAGATTCTATGTCTACATCAAACGACTCTCTTAATTTCATTTTCTCAATAGAGACAATATTTGCGTGTTTGAGTCTCCAGGTTATGAAGTGAGACAGGAGATTTTCCAAGGAAAATCAGAAACATTCAGCTTATGCGAAAGCTCAGGAAATTCTTGATTTGTATTCAGAAGATGTAAAGAAAGCGGGAAGAAGAAACAGATACGGACTGAGCTTTGGATGTAAGCATTGTTCTAGCAAGTGCTGAATTATTTCCTTGTATGCTATTGAAAAGTGTATTTGGGTCTCTTTGATATTCTTCCTGCATTTGAATAAGTGTATTTGTAAGCAAGAGGGGAAAAAGAAAGATGCAGCCTTTTAGAGAAAAAAATTTATGTCCAGTAGGAAAAGCAGAGGATATAGGCTTTTCATATGTTGCTTTTTATTCAAAATTAAAATTCAGTGCAGCATACAGCTAGCCCAGGGATAACTTCAGGTTGGAATGAGACATCCGTGCTGAATGGAATGGGAAGTTGATTGTTTTCTCTAATGATTCTTGCAAGAACCAGGTAAGACAGCCTTATTTTACTTGGATGTTCCTTGTTTTGCCTTTTCCAGGGAAAAACAAGATGAACAAAATGAAGCTGGAAGTTTAGGGATATTCTCTTTTGGGAAAGTGTTCTTTTTCCTTATCAGGACTTTTAGAGATTTTGTCAACTTTAGTATGCTAAGTTCAAGTATTGACTTAACAAAAGAAAAGAAATTGCCTCATTTTATAGCTGGGAAGAAGCTGTGGTGTTTTGCTTTGGTAATACTTCCTTTTAAGGGTATGTATGAGAAATAGATGAAGAAAAGTACTGAACTTTCTTGATATTTCTGATGAATTAGTAACAGTGTTTTGAGCAGTTAACAAATGATAGTCTTCACGGTGTTTGTGTGGAGTTGAGCTGTTAGCGTTTGCTGCAAGTAGCAGATGCATTTATTTTGAAGAAAAAAATCAACAAATGACTGTTTTCAGTATCCCTTTCAGTGTATTTACAGCAATGTGTAGTCTTTTCATAGCAAATATTCTTGGCTTTCTTTGGCTGACTTTTGAAGTGACATCTACAGGAATATGATTGCCTTACTAACAGAATGAAGAAGGATTGTACGCAGTTAGGTTGTTTGCTCTTTTGGAGGAGACATTTCAATTCATTAATGGGGTTAGTAATTCATATTCTCTTAAATCTGTTACTTGCATATATATACAGATACATATATATAATACTGAAACTGATATTTCAGTGTCTGTAGATACTTGCTTTGTACATTGTTCATAGTAAGAGGCTTTCTCAGGGTGCCCCTAAGGTTGCTGCTTGTTCAAAATGATCTTATAAAGGAATCTTCCTCTTACCAATGCTTCTGTAAAATACTTAGTAGAGCTAAATTCAAGGCTTTCCTGCCTGAATTCATATGCCTCAGAAATGGCACAAAAGCCAGCAGTTTAGAAGCTGACCTCCCATCAGTTTAAGGGGCAGAAGGTGAGGAGGAGAATAGCTGTTATTTGCAAGGCAGGTATCAGAAGGAGTAAAGTTATTGCTTAAAAGCAGTGTCATCAAGGAGAAATATATTTAGAATAATAGGAAGGATGGAATGTGAGGATTCCATTGGGTAAATGCTATCAGGAGCTTACCTATTTGCAACAGAACAATGTTATAGTAGAGTTAGGAAAAAAAAGTAAGCAGTTAGAGTGAAATCGTTAGCCTTCCCATCTAGAATGTTGGAGTATTTCAGAGAGAAAACTGTGCTAGTCTCTTTTAACTTGAGTTGATTATGCCAGCAACTGAGTAATTCCTATAATGTATTTATTCTGTCTACCTCCAGATATGATAAATTTCAGGGGGTCAGGCAAATTAAACAAAAGCTACTATGTATTTACAGTGTTGTAATGTTACAGCTTTAGCGTGGAGGCTACCAGACAAGACTAGACAAAGCAAATGTTAAAAATAACATTCTAATTAAACCGATCCTTTGGTATGGATTGCTGATGGTGTTTTGGCCTTGCTCTTGACTTTCAAACATTGAAAGGTATTTCTAATGGCTGCAGCTAAGAGCTGTAAGCCCAGCTCTGCTCACGATCAGCTAACACCTGTTTTGGTGAAAGGCTATTTTAGTCGTGCAGTCCCAGGATTAGTTTTGTAGACCAAAATAAACCCTTGTCATGCACTGGAGCTTTAGACTTTGGAAAAAACACACTGAATGTGTGGTCTAAACCAACTGAAATATATATGGAATATTAAAGGAATGCTGGAAAATGGCACTGGGCGTATGTTTATGTCTTGGCCAATACCGGAAAGTAAATCTTCCCCTCTGTCACTTGAATACTTTCGAGATTTCTTCCTGTCTCTAATTTACCTCGCTGATGTCAAACACAGTATGTGTAAAAAGATAACATTCAAAATGTGATAATTTTAAGAGACATTAAAAATAAAAAATCAGAAGTGGTCTCACAGTTGACTCTGTAATATGCTGCTTTGATGCAACTCAATAAAATCAATATAAGACCTACTAGAGGAAAATGCAGATCTTTTACTAATACATGTCACACACGCTCAAGTATTATATATGGGTGCTGCTCTAAAAGTAACAACTAGTGTTGTGGGCCAACATAATACAATAGCAGAGGTGGACGTTGGTAGTATTGCAGTAGAGGCTGATCCTTCCTACCACAATATTTTCTGTTCTTCCAGGAAATCATAAAATGAGTTTTGAAGTTGTGTTGCCTTTAGTTCTATTCCAGGATTAATATGATGATTTCTTGAAAACTATGATGTAACAGTATCCTTAAGTATATGAAACAGGATAAATTATTGATGATAATTATTAATTAATCAATATAAGTTATTTGGAAACTAACCTATGTATGGCTTCTGGGGAAGGCAAACAACAAAGGTCATGAGTTATGTTAACTGAAATGGGTAATGAAAGAAATCAGATTTTTTTTTTCTTTTTTTTTTTTTTCTCTAAATCCGTCCTAGTGTTTACTGTTTGGTTGTAATTTTAAATATCATAGCACATACCTGAGTGAATCTAAACTAGAGGCCATTTCTTTGGAGGAGATGACAGGACAAAGAAACGGAGTAACCCTCAGGGTGCCTCATGCCTATGTTTTCAACTAAGTCATTTCAACACATCCTCACGATTTGAGCAGTAAGCAGAATGCATTTGATTCTGCAATGGACTGGTGTGCAGACTCTTGGGAATTCCACAACTGCTTGCAATTAAGTGTTTGGAGTTTGAAAGTCCAGTTTTCAAATAACAGCTCTGTCATAGCAACCATGATAGTTTGCTAAGCTACTGATTTTTTTTATTTTTTTTTTATCGGTGTTTATCAGTGTTTTATCAGTGAGCAAGTTACAGTGATAGTAGAATGGGCTTACTTAAAGCATAGATTCGTAATAATGAGAAAAAAATCAGAAATTATTTAAATAGTTTAGAACTGCAGTTACAAAGTAATCAACTAAAGTTGTTTCAGCTTCTTGTCTAGCGTCTCTAATAATCCCATGTAACCTGTTCCTGGCTTGGATGTCAGAATGAATTCCTACAGGAAATCCCATTTTGTAAATAGAAGCATCATGCAGAAGTGTTCCTCTGAAGAACTTGGATCTTCTATATATTATGACTGACTAATACAGTTGTTTGCCTGTCAAAAGACTGTTTTTGTTTTGTTTGTCAACTATAGACCACACAGTATTGTGGGGGGACTGACATTCCTTGGTGTGTCCCCTCTTTCCCAGGGTTTTTGGGTTTACTTTTCTGTTTCACCTTAAACATGTTACAGTCTTGGTTTTCAGCTTTAAGCAGCTTTCTCTGTTTTTAGTTTCCTTAAAACCAAACTTTTTCACTTTACAACTATTACTTGTGTACATTTGTTTCTAGAATCATAGAATGACAAGGTTGGAAAGAACCCACAAGACCATCTAGTCTAACCGTCCTCCCATTACCATTGCTACCACAAGCCACTAAACCATATCTCATAGCTCCTCGTCCAGACTCCTCTTGAACACTGCCAGGGACAGCAACTCCACCCACCTCCCTGGGCAGCCATTCCAGTGCCTGACCACTCTGAGAGAAAAGGTTTTTCCTTATGTCCAATCTAAGCATCCTCTGGCACAACTTGTGGCCATTTCCTCTGGTCCTGTTTGTCACCTGGGAGAAGAGGCCAAACTCCTTCTCATCACAACCTCCCTTCAGGAAGTTGTAGAGTGCAGTGAGGTCTCCACTGAGCCTCCTCTTCTCCAGACTAAACAATCCCAGCTCCCTCAGCTGCTCCTCATAAGACTTGTGCTCCAGACCCCTCACCCTTTTTTGCTGCCCTTCTCTGGACATGTTCCGGGGCCTAAATATGATATGATATATATAACATACTAGTGGCACAATCTTCCTTGAAGATTCTTGCTAGCTTGCTCTCAATTTTGTACAGATATTGCAATTTCCACAACCATTGTTTCTCTTTTTCTTTAACACAAAGCTATGGGAGCTATCAGGGAGTGCATCATACCTAGATTAAACTCTGAATAAGGATGAGGCTGAATAATGGTACCTGAGAGCCCAGGTTTTGCAAAGCTTTTGTAACTGAATTTGATATGAATGTCATTTGTAATAATCACCTGCCTCACAATTCAGATACTGCTTGCTGCTTTTTCTTACACAGTGATCAGGATATTAGGAAGGTGATGATGCAGTAATAGACTGCTAACTACTTTGTTAATAAGACTTTGAAGTTTGTATTGTTTCATTCACTTATCTTGTAAGAGTGATACATTGAATGAAATAGTTCTATATGATATTTTGGTCGTATCTCCTTTCTACACATTGAAATGATGGGGGAGGAAGGTAAGTGTGTTCTTTTTTAGTAGGGAAAAAAATGTGGGGAAGGATGGGAATCATGAATTTTCCCATGTGAAAACATTCCATTCAGTGCAGAAAATCTTTCCTTTTTTCTCCATGTATTTTTTCTGCTTTTGTTTTTGTTTATTTCATTGCTCTTTCCTTAAAATGTGGAGACGTTGGATGGAGAATGAAAACTCATTAATGGTACAGGTTCTGAAATTATTCTTTAAAAGTCCTCAAATGTAAATACTCTGTATCCTTTACATGTATGGTTGGTTGCTTTTTTTTGTGCCTGTGCTGTTTTAAACCTTATAATTATGCTGTGAAAATGTGAGCATTTGAGTTCTGACATAAGACCAAATTCATGTGGGTATAATTACAAGCTTTTTATAACTGAAGAATAGGCTTGTTTCTCATTGTCATAGGCTTTTTTTTTTTTTAATAGCAATAAAATTGTTAGAGAATTTCTGTATTTCATTCATTCATAATTGTACAGCAGGAATACCTTGCATTTCATTTTATGAATACCTTTTCCAACCTAGGATCCTTAGTCAGGATAGGAATGACTGTGAGGCTGCACAGTGCAGAGCAGAGCAGGACAACCCCTCCCCTCTTCTGGTGGCTGTGCTGGCCCTGCTGCACCCCAGAGTGCAGTTGGCCCTTTGGGCTGGCAGGGCACAGTGCTCACTTCAGGTCTAACCACCATTTAGCAGAGGAAAACTTTTTTTTAAGTGAAAAACACAATAATTTGACAAAATGTCAGTAGTGGAGAAAATTGGAGAAAAGTTAAGCTTTCTCACAAAAGTAGCTTTTTCTTTTTCTTTTTCTTTTTTTTTTTTAATTTAAAATAAGCATTATTCAAGTGTTTGGCCTAACAACCCCTTAAGGTTCATTTTAGCAGCCACCTGTAATGGCCCACTGAAGAATAAGTTCAGAAACCTGGGTCCTGTGTCAGGAATGCCTTGCTTGCTTCCTGCAGTGGAGGATTTGGCTCAAGACCAAACAAAATATGAGTTTGGACTTCTGTGGATGAGATAGGAAGGATTTGTAGCAGTCAGCAGATATATCGATCATAATTTCTAAAAGGGCACTTAAAATTTTGTGTATTAAAGAACACTGTGATTATATTCACCTTGTACTTTCCAGTCCTTAGCACAGTTAGAATGCTATGGAAGCCTTTGAGTATTTACTACTGTAATGTTAACTAGAATTCGTAAAACAATTTGTTCACAGCTTGTCAGTCAGAAGAGTAAGGATCAGTTGATGTTAAAGCTTCTGGTGGTACATGCATTCATACTGCTTTTGTTATACTTCATTTGCTGTTGCCTCTTTTACTTCCCATTGTAGTTTTGCTTGGAGAGTATTTGTTTTAGATTCTCTCTTTCTGCTTCCTTTCCTGTGAAAACACTGGGGAAAAGAAAACAGATTACAACATGACAGAATTTTGTGAGACATTTCAAGCAAACAAGCATATTTTTTAATGTTTAGGAGATCTTTAAAGGGGAAGAATGAAACCACTGGGGCTCTTTCTTCAGTCTACAAATATTTATAGACAAATTTCATTTTTTAGAGAAGCTGGATCGTATTTGTAGCGTCAATAAAGTTAGCAGGGAAGTTTCCCTGCTGTCTCCCTTTTCAAAGTAAATATCTAACAGGAGTTATAGTATGAAACCATTCTGGAAAGAATTCACGCTATCTATGTATTATTAAGGAATATCAAGTTACATTGGCTGCATAATTCTTCTTGAGTTTTTGTAATAATTGGTCATTGGACTTGGCATCAAGTTCTCGGCATCAAGTTCTCGGCATTCAAAGATATAACTTCCCATATCTTTAGCAAAGCTTTTATCTAGTCTCTGTACATCTGTCACATCAAAAGCTTGCTGCTATTCTCAAGTCATGGCAAACTTGAACTTATTAATAATCTTGAGATTCCTAGCAAGTTCAGCTAATTTAACGTAGAGATGTTGTTAAAGCAAATGTTGAAGTACCTGGAATATGAGGAGAGGCTGAGAGAATGGGTTTGTTCAACTTTAAGATAGGAAAAGCTAAGGAGAGGACTCAGTGCTGTCTAACACTATCCAGTAGTGAGCTGTGGAGAATGCTGAGCCAGACTTCTCAGTTTGAAGTTCTTTATATTTCTTTAATTGTGAGTAGCCGCTTTGTGCACTTTAATCCATGCTTATCTTCATTGTGCACCATATGGATACCTGTGCACAGAGTGTTGCGGCAGGAGAAAATTGATTTGATGGTCTTTTCTATTGAAAATTAATAAACGTGTTCTTTATAGCCTTGGTTTTATCAAATAAATAATGCAACCATATATTTGACTTTCAGGACAGGAGACAGAATTTGTGCTTGAGAATGGTGTTAAAAACTTGACTTTTTTCAGTGTCTTTTAAAATTAACTATCATATCGTTTAAACTGCTGTTTTCTCTACAGTGTTTGCTCTCTCAGCCGAAGTTCTGGGCCATTCAAACTTCAGCCTTACTTCTTCGGACCAAGCTTGAGAAAGGAAGCACTCGTAGAATGGAACGAGCAATGAAGCAGACACAGGTAAGGCTTCTGCCTTGATGTGACCTGGATGTCTGAGTTATGAATATGGGTTCTTTATGTGTAGAATAGAGACAGGCAGGAGTTAGCAGCTTCCTCCCTGAACTGTAAGGAGCCACAGTTTCTAATTATGTCTCGATTAGATGCATTTCTGGCAGTCCTCAGACAAGCTTATGTGTGTATAAACCAATGAATGGTTATTTTCTGTCCAAAATAATAAAGTTTTGGAAGACTGAAATGAAAATCCATTTTCTTACCTCTAGTTTCTGATACATTTGATATCTGAGGAGCTTTTTCATGTGAGAATTCATGAATGTAAAGCTGCTACTGCTATTTAAAAATATTTTTTATTGAAACAAATCATCTGTAGAAAAAACTGAAGCTTGCAAATGATCACTAGTGTTGAGAGCAGGAAAATACATTTATGAATAAAACTGCACTTCTTATTTGCTGTTTTGATGTGGTACTCAGCGATTAGTATTTGCATTGTAAATTTGAGGTAGTGATTGAACAATCTTGCTCCAAATGTACATCAGTTTTCAAATAAAAATAGTAACAATAAAAAAAAATCCATCTGAAATTTATCAGCTAGTGGGATTTATTTAAGACAAAAAAAAATATTCAAAGGAAAACTCCGTAGGCTTCATAAAAGATTTTTTTCCTTCATATGATGGAATTTTGTTAGCCATCTGTCATCTTCATCCTGTTTAGTCTTGTTGTCGCATGAACAGCAGGCATTACTATGTGTCTGTCAGGCAACAATCCTGCTGACTAAAGCAGCCAGGAATGTACAAAATTAATGATTATGGTCCTCCACAATTAAATCCTGAGAAGCTGATGTTTCATTTCAAATCATTATTAATGCATAAATATTAGAAGAAATGCAGCTTGGATGTGTTGCTGCATTTTTCGTCTGCTGAGGGAGGTCATAGAATTCCTGTAGTGGAATTTCCTAGGGTCAGTAGGAGATGTCAAGGAAGCCAGGATTCCAAGTCTGGGAGAAGATGTAGCATCTGGTGGCATTTGGGAAATGATCTCAGGATTCTCAGTGCCCTAATTTGTAAAGCAGTTGGAGCGTTCCCAACATTTTTGTCTAGCTTGATAAACCTGAGTCCTGGAAGCTGTTATGCTGTACAGTTTGACATTCTCATGATGGAAATCTCATGAAGGGCTTATCATTTTGTGTACATTTATCTATATTTATTGTTGTTGTAACCACCATAATGCAAAGATTTGGTTAGCATGCGCTGTGACATTCTGGGAGGCAACCTCACTATAAACACTGAATATATGATTTAAAATATCATATTTAATCTCAATGTTTTCAATTTCTTTCACTGAGTTTTCCAGATATTTGAAATATCATGACATATTTGTGTTGATTTGATACCATATCAAGCTGTTTAAGTCAATATCCAAAAATAGTTAAAGTTGTATAAGGATTGATCTGTGCTAAATTAATCAAATAACTTGAAAAACTTTCCATTTAAGGTTTTCATTCTTGAGTTCGGTAAGATCAGAATTTTTTAATATCTTAGTTTCTAACAGTTCAAAGAATTTTTAAGGAATTGGAAAATATAGGCGTAATGCTTGGTGAAATTTCCGTTGAATTCTCTCATTGAATGAATTCTCCATTCATAATGCAAATTGTTTTATACATCATTTTAATAAATATGCATAAGTAGTGCCTGAGTAGCTTGCTAGTTCTGCATCTATTTTTCAGTACAATATGTGTTTTAAAACCATGGGAATTTCATATACACTGTTACTTGCTGCTCTCAAGCCATTCTTTGCATATCTGTACTTGGGATTGCCCTGACCCAGGTGCAGGACCTTGCACTTGGATGTGTTGAACTTCATGAGGTAGGCATTTCCCCCATTCTTTGAAGTATCTATCTTTTGAAATAATTGTTAGATTTGTTTTAAGACAGATTCAATAAGAAGCGGTAAACAGAGTCCTCTGAGTAACTTTGGAGTTGTGCAGAGTGCATGTGGACCATCATATTCTCTGCCTATTGATGCTGGGACTGTGTTCTTGGCCTCTTCTGCCATAATTCTCCTTTCCTTCTCCATTTCCATCTCTTCCCTCTCTCCCCCATACATCTACTTCAGCTCTTGTTTGTGCTGGATTTATGCATCCTTCTAATGAATTAATACCTTTATGTGTATGTCATTGGTAAGACATATGCAACTTCTCAGCCGTAAAGAAAGCCAGGTATCATTTGTTGATGTGCCAAATAATTATTATTTATTTTTTTTTTACTATGTGTTTCATAGGCCTGGCTATGTTTGTCTAACTTATTTTCATTACTTCAACATAATTGTATCTATTTTTGAAAGGAGGGTATATTGGTTGAGTGTAGCTGCTGTTCTCCAAGTATTCGATATATCCCTACTTTGTTAAAAAGGTGTTATCAAATGATTTTAAAATACCTATTCTAACTGGAAATCTTCAAAGAGAATTGGAATGATTGTTTTGAAAATCTTTCAGATTGCACTGAAAATCTGAACATCAGATAGTACGGACTTTGGAACCACCAAGTACTTTGGAAAGTACGTCAGCTAGTAGCTAACTGGAAGTGAGGTGCAGAGATTGTTAACAGTTTCTGAATGCTGCTGGTCATCTCTGTCAAATTTTTTGCCTAAATGAGCCTTGGGCCCTCAAAAATAAGGTTAAACGTTTTTGAAGTCATTACTTTTTTCAACCATTTTTCTAAGAAAAGGAAAGAGAGCTAGAGAGTACTTTTACATTCCACTCGAATATTTAATCATGACCAATATGGTGTATATTGAAGTCTGGATCAAGGGTACTGCCAAGTAACGTGTCTGGATACAGCATGAATTTTATTTAAGTTAAAAAGAAAAAAAAAAAAAAATGGTTGTTTATTTTTTTGTGTTTTTCTTTTTTTCCCATATGGGTATAGATGGGGGAAGGTTAAGTACTAAGATGGAAAGAGAGGAAAGAAGAGTAGGGGAAGAAAACAGGAGGAAAAACTGTTAGGTTTTGATAAATAGCTCTTCGTATAAGTAGGATTCTGCCATTTCTGCGTCATCTGCATCAGCTTGGGATCTTCAGCTACCTTCTATTGTAAGGAAGTAACTCAGAAACTATTAATAATGGAAAATGGGTTGGAATAAGCTGCTAAACCACGTATTACTGCTGAAAGTGCAGCCAGAGCTCAAGTAACAGAATGAGGGAGAAAAAGGGAGTTTTGAGTGGTCTAGGAGTTATGGAAAAAAAGGAGAAAAAGCAAGAATGATTTTAAAAGAAATAAAGAAGCTTCTAGAGCATATAAAGGAGAATATCCCATTGTAGTGTCTTGATATTTGAAACAACAGTGCTCTTCCATCTCAGTGAATTTTAAAATATTTCTAAGAATGAAGCAAAATGAATTAAAGTGTGTGCTTGAATGCAAAGGGTATGCAAGTGAGAGCGTTGTTACTCAGGCAGTAGAAGAGGTTAAACTGCTATGTGCCTGGTATACCGGTAGCCTACTAAAGCCTATCCCACAGTGACTTGTTACAGCTGCTTCCTGCTGCTTAATCTGTGTGGTTACACAGGCTACCTAGATGCCTGGAGCTTTTGTCAGCTTGTTACATGCCCCTTTTCTGATTGTATTTTCTACTGCTGGCTGCACCTGGCGATAACATGCCCGTAAGCCAATGGCTTGGTTTTCCCAACATGCAGTACGATGTCGGTGATATTTCATCTGGTTCTCTTGCTTTTCTTGGCAGCAAAGGAATTTGCCTGTTAGTGGGAGAGAAACGTGTCTTGAAAAGGGTGTTTTTAATAAGACTTCAGGACTGCAGGGAGCAGACCAGCAATATTATAGGCCAATCATTTTGTCTAAGATTGAAAGGTCACATGAGAGCTTGTTTTATATCCTTAGTCATACACAGATGTATGTGGTTGGGAATTCCCTGTCAGCTGCTCTGTAATTTTCACTTAAATAGTACTTCAGAGTGTCATTTTCTCCAGCAACTAATGTTTTTCTGTCTGTATCAAAAGGGGGAAATCATGACTTCTTGGTTTAAATTGTTCTTACCAAAAGCATGTTGTAGCTGGTGTTCAATTTATTCAAATCTGAAAAGACTTTAGTGTACCTTTATAGAAAGGAAGGCCAGCATAGATCTAGTACTGGCATTTTGTGCTTTGTGAGGCGCAGCCTGCCTAAATGGAGGAACTTTGCTGTTTCATTACTTTTACGCTGGTGGACTTGTAATAGTTTTGCAAGAACGTTGTGTGATTTATCATAGAAATATATTCTCTTTACTTTCAAAACAAAACTGTCCCTTCCTTGCCAACTTGCTCCCTGTGCTTTGCTTTATTTGGCTGTTGTTTGACATTGAATCAATTCAGAATTTTAAGGGAAAAGTTCAAAAAAGAGAGGGGAGTAGTCTTCCTCCCACTAGGTATCAAATCTAGAGAGATTTGAGGCTCAGATTTTTCCCGTCTCTGTATCTTTCTGTTCAAACATCTCAAAACCAAGGTTGGAGCAGTGCAGAGAGACTTCTAAGTGTGACTGAGGGAATGACAACACTTGTCTGTTCAGTTTAACTACTCCCACTATACTAACAGTTCCTCTTCTTCAACCTCTGTCTTGTACTCTATTACATAAGATTTTAATGATTGTGTTTAGTTGTCTTCTGAATGGGAGAAGGGATGAAAAAGGAAAAAAATGAATGATAAATGTAGCCCGTAAATTTGTTTTATGGAAAGTTGAAATTTATACAGAAAGTTCATGGAATTTGAGAAATACACTGGTGACCTGAGAGAGATTTAGCTCACTTTCTTCAGGAGAGTAATAAGTGGAAGAGACACCTTCTCTTCTATCCTGTAGAGATCCCATATGGATATCCTAATAGTTCTCAGCTTTTTTGAATTGCATTTATTAACAGAACACATTTCAAAAAGTTTTTAGAAAGAGGAGAAAAGCCAGGTGCCTTGTAAAACCTTTCCTTAATGAGCTCCAGACAAGATCAGAAAGTCTCCAGAACCCTAGAAATAAATGTTATTATTTCAGAAGGCAATTGCAAGGGAGACTGACCTCTTGGCGATAGTTAAGATTACAATTTCAAATCATGCATTTTCAAAACATGTTTTATTTTGCTTCAGCAGACGACAAATTTGACAGATTGAAGATGTTACATGGCACAAGTGGTTCTGGGGATACACTGAGCACATTAACACGCTTCAGACTAATTAGCATAGTGATGCTTGACACCCTTTGTTTTTCTTCCACTATGCAATTATGGTTTCTGCTGGAAAAACAACAACAACAACAAACAGAAGTCATACCCAGTCTGCCAAGAGTTATTCAGGAATAACTGAAGTTTTTGTTTTTGTAGCACTGGCATAAAAGAGAATATTAAATAGTATAATTTTCCAGGTACTGATTTCTGGCAATAAATTTTCTACTATACTGTTGTATTTGCCAGTTTGTTTCAGTGGTATTCACTGCTGTGGGGAAAAGAATGTAACCATTCTTTCTGGGCTAAAGTTTCTTCATATTTTTCTCAGTTACTACTTTGAAAAACAAGTCTTTTTGCTTATTTAAGAATTATGTTGAATCTTGAACTGTTCCACTGATGTGTTGTACATTTTCTAACAAGATGCCAAAAATTGTAAGCATCCCATTTTTTGAAAAGTTTCCCATTGAATTGCAGCTCTGAAAGTGTTTACCTTTTTCCCTTTACAGTCTCTTCACGTATTGTCCTGATGACTGAAATGATGGTATTAGGAGTAATAATGTTAGATAGGACAGTCCTTGAGCTATATTGAAGAGTAAGTAAAACTATGCTTTTTTTATTGTCCAAATGATGACAGCAAGTTGCAAAGAAAAATACAAATATTGACAGATTCTAGGATGTAGCATTCACAGTTTTCTGCCTAAGCTTTTGCTCATCCTCTGGATGAGTTCCAACAGGTCTGTGCCTCTCCTGAACTGAGGACTCCACATCTGGACACAGTACTCCAGGTGAGGCTTCACCAGCACAGAGTAAAGGGGCAGGATCACCTCCCTCTGCCTGCTGGCCACGCTTCTTTTGATGCAACCCAGGATACAGTTGGCTTTCTGGGCTGCAAGGGCATATTGCTGGCTCATGTCCAACTTCCTGCCACCACTAGTCCGCATTCATTTTTGGCAGGGCTGCGCTCAATCGTTTCATCCCCCATCTTGTACTGGTAGTGAGGGTTGCCTCTACTCAGGTGCATTGCATTTGGATTTGTTGAAATTCATAAGGTTCACCTGGACCCACTGCTTAAGCCTGTCTGTGTCCCTGTGGATGTCTTGACTAACTCCTTGAACTGGAAGTAAGCTTTCCTAAAACTTAGCATCCTAATTTTACTCTTTGCCTGTCTCATATCCCTCTGGAGCATGGACTCAACTGGACAAATACTGAGTATGGTCACTACAGCCCAGGCAGTCTCCAATCCTGATGTCACCAATCAGTTCATTTGCACTGGTGAGCAACAGGTCCACAACTGCATCCCCCTGGTGTGGGCCTTCTATTATTTGACTCAGGAGGTTACCCTCAGTGAATTCCAGGAGCCTCTTGGGTTGCCTACAGTTCACCGTGCTACTTTTCTAGCTGATATCTGGGTAGTTGAAGTCCCCCAGCAGGATGGGCACTTGTGATTGCAATGCCTCCTGGAGCATAAATTCATTCTTCACAAATAAGCTTAGAAGTCTAGCTACTTCCAGAGATTTTAGGGGAAGTCCTGCTTAGAATTTGTAATATGTCATAAAAATGAATAACATTAGTGGCAGGTGAAAAATTCTTTCTAAGAAGCCACACTTGTCTGATAAGGACAGTGAAATAACTATGAAATTATAGAAATCACAAGTAAATGCCATACACATAAAAACACTAGTAGTACTTTTTCTAAAGCATTTGTGTCCTCTGTAATTGGATTTGTCTGGAATCATAACTCACTGATGGACTTTAAGACTGAAACCTGTACCCTAAGCATTTGCAGTCAGTAACTTTAGACTCAGTATTTGTCCAGACCAATAAGCTTGTATTCTGATAGTGAGTGATGTTATTGTGGTTTTGAATGCCTCATTTATTTCACCGTACTTCCTTAGATGGTATTATTAGACTACAACAGAACATCCCAAATGCCAATTGCATAGGGAGTGCTCTAAATTGCATAGTGTACTATTCAGTGAAAAGGAAATAATACGTCAGACATTTATGAATCCAGTTATCTTCTACTCATGACCTTGACCTCTTTTGTATTAATTTTGATAACCAAATGCTTTAGATTTCATTTGGGATTGTTGGACTCATTTCCTCTTGTCTGCTTTTCCTCCCCACCCTACTATAAAGAGACTGATTTTTTTTTATTATTTTTTTTTTATTTTTTTTTAGTAGACTGATACTGACAGCTTCAGTTACTGTTTTGTTTCTTAGGTGTTTGCTACTGCTTTCAGAGTGGAATACATGTTTGCAGGGATTTGTGTCCTGATAGAATTAACAAAAAAACATAGTAAGGATCTAATACATGAGTCATCATAGGAAAAATAGACATGTGCAGTTGTAAGGCATCTTTCTGTGCCTTACAACTGTAAACATCTTCCTGCGTCTTAAAAGTTCATTTGAATTAATAGGGGCAGGGGGGGAAGTCTTATTGGTTTTCCATTAGTTCTAGATACTACTTTTGCATAGATTCCTTACAAAGGAACATAGAATTAGACAGATAGAAGACCTTAAAGGTAAGTGGCAGAATGTATCAGAATGCTCTGTGTAGTTTTCTGGAATAAAATTAACATGAAGCGATAAAACTGTTTTTGAGTAGGAAGTGTAGGGCAGTTACTGAAAATCGAAGATTTAGCTACATTGTTCTACGCTAAGTACTTAGTGTTACAATCTTTATGCATGTGATATCTTTTGATGCAGTCACTACCTGTAAAACAACATTTGAAAATCCTGTAGTTGTGCCATAAGGTAGGGATAGAGGAAAATTAATAAATCCAATTGATTTTTAGATCTCCTATTACAAAATACACTAATCTTGCATTTATAATCGGTAATTGTTATACTAGCAGCACATGTTTGATATTGAAGTTTAAAGAGAAATTCATTGGGAAAGTATTTGCTGTAGAAGTACATTGAAGCAGAAGAGAGTTTTCAACAGTGGGACAGTGTTATGAAAGGCAAGTGGCGTTCTGGACAGCCACGCAGATGTTAACAAGTGTGGCATGCAGGCTTTTATTTATTGCTGGTGAAAAGACAGAGCTAATGGTTGTGACTGTGTTGAAAAGTAGAGTTGTGTAGTTGAGAACTTGCTTTTATCTAATAGAGTTTTTGTGTTCTTTGTGTCTGTTGTAGTTTCCATGGAATGAAATAGGAAGCTTTACTTTTGGAGTGGTGTACATAAGGCATTTCTCTTTGCCCTGCTAAAACTTTCCCTGAGGAATATACCTTCAGTCTTCCCCTGCTAAGGTTGTGTCAACGATTTGCAGGCTGGTTCATCCTGGTTCCGTGACTGGTGGGGCGGAGGGATTTTGCAAAATCCGCACCTCCAGAAAAGGGAAACAGGGGACCCCAAAATAATTAAAAACAGCGGCAATGATCTGAGGAGAAACTAACTAATTTAATAAATACGGTATCAGAATGCAAGATAACACACTATAATACAATATAATTAGAATTGGAGCTAGTAAATCAAATATAATGAGAGAGTATCTGAAAGCTGTAGGCCTTACAGTAATACTGAAGTGATGCGCGCAGTCGGGACGGGCAGCAGTGAGAGAGGGATGAAGGAGAAGAGTGCCGAAGAGAAGAGCCCCATCAGGTGACCTTGCCAGGAGTTCTATCTCCTCTCTGACCGCAAAGCCCCCTGGGGAATGTAGTTCTTCTTCTCTTCCAGACAGCTACCCGGAACTGGAGCATCAATACTTTAACTCCCAGTGTACTACGTGATGTTATGGTGTGGAATACCAGTAACCAAAAATCATAAAACCATGACAGGTTGCCAGGTGAATGAGTGTTTTTGCTGTGATTACAAGTCCTTTAAAGCATAGGCTACTGTTTGAGAACTTTATTCTTCAGCATCATGAAGATTAATTCAGTCTTAAAATATTAATTTATACATGTTAAGACCTTACTTGAAATGAAGCTAACACCTTCAAAAAGAGTCGCTGGGGAATAAGCACAATAAGAATGAGACAAATGTTTGTGTCTTTTTTGATACCGATCCAGCATTGTTCTGAAAATGTCTTCCATTAGAAGGTGTTTTCCTGCAGCTTTAACGGTTTCGGAAAATGAGAGACAAGAGGCTGTTTTTATTTTGGGGAGGATTTAAGGTGGAGAAAGTATAGAAATGGTGGTGCTACGATACTTGGAATAGGTAATAAGTCAAAGCCAGCTTTGTGAATTGGGATCATCGGTGGTTTTGTTCTCCCTTAAGAACAATAAAAAAGACGAAACAGTCTGTCAGTAAGGCTTTTTTCTCCTGCTGCAAAAAAAGAATGTTTTACTTTATTGGTTCATCAGAGCATGCAAGCTGTGATTTCAATAGAAACCAATGCATTTATTGTCAGAGGAGATTTTCATTAGGAAGTCTGAGAAAAGCTGAAAATAATTACTCTCAAATTTTAAAGCAGGGGTCAGAAAGTAGTTGTATGGCCAAGCAGGGGTAGGATCTTAGAATATTATGTTGGAAGCATTTTGCTTTTATTATGTAGGTCAGCACTACAGATAATCACAGAGAATGCTCTAGGCAGTTTGGCTCTTAACCACCACTTAAGAGTAAGATCTTAGCAGATCTTCAATTTCTGCAGCAAAACTGCAGTGTAAATCTCAGAGATTGGTGATCATTGACCCAGAGTACTGATCTGACGGTAAGTGAGGGAAACTGACTTGTGAGAAAGGTAATTGAACTGGTGACAGATCTTTGGGAAATATATTTAGAAATAATGAAGAAATGTAATACTTCCAGGAAACTATAAAAAGAGAAAATAGAGAAAGAATTGACTACTGTGTAATTAATGAGGTAAAATGATGACTTTTTAGATGGTTATGCTGTTTACAAAAAGGAGAAGTAACTCCGAAATGAAAATAATCATGCTTTTAAATTAGCTTGTAGCTGTGTTTCTCTAGTGGAGAGAGATGAGTACTTTTTCAGGTAGTTATTCCTACCAAAAACTAATTTCCAGCATAGGGGTTTTGCTCTCTGGTATGCTACATGGAAGGTTGGTTATAAAAAAAAAAATATATGATAAGAGATGTGATTTGTATATGTTTCAAGGCAGGAAATTTGGGGTTATGGTATGTAAAGATCAGTTGAATGGAAACAGTATTGGAGATAACATTTGCAATTGTGTGGGCTGAATGTAATTTCTGACTGAAGAACTGTTTGCTCAACTCACTCTGGGCATGTTCTGTTCCAGTTATAGCTGTGAATAGAGGGATGTGTTTGGCTTTTGAATTTTCCAAACTGATTTAGGTCCTACTGATTCAAGTAATTATTTGGATTGGTATATGGAGACTTCTCTGATGATATGATATTGGCTTTTTTCCTCATTTCCATTTGCTTTTGCAGCTTCCCAATTTCTTCATGGTATTGCTTTGTAACTGTCTTATCACCGTAAATTAAGGCACTGTGTTTTTGTGATAAGATTTGGATGTTTTGACACATGTGGAGCTGTTTTTGTAAGAGATATGATATACCATGCCTGAACTAGATTTTAAATGGTATAAATAATATTGTTTGTGACTATTACGTGCGTTGCTGTGCTACACCTGCTGATTTTTCCAGATGCAAATCTGTACAGACACTGAAGTTGCCCAGAAATAGAAATGTAGTAAATGATTCTACCACAGAACTCTATTTGTCCTTTATCCCATCTTTCCCTGTGTAAAATGTGTACAAATAAAGGTCATGATTAGTGTTGCAAATTCAGACACTGAGAAGTTAGAAAATGCCGAACCATTTAAGGAGCCCTCAACCTGTTTGTTGCCAGTATAATTCCTCTGGCACTTCCTTCTTCTGGTTCAACACTAAAGGTGCAGGCTGAGGGCTAGGGGAACTGCTATGGGCCTATCAGCCTCCTGCCCCTAGGTTATTCATTGGATTGTCTTAATAGGATGGATCCTTCAAAGTCTAGTCCAGCTTCTCTGCAGTGAATCGCTGGATGAACATCTACAGCTGTATCAGGTTTCCCAGAGCCATGTCCAGCCTGACCTTAAATGTCTCCGGGGACAGAGCATCCACCATTTGCCCAGAAAGTTGGCAGTGGCAACCTGCTGGAAGAAGTCCCTTTTGTCCTCCTGTCCTCTCCCTCTGGCCCTGCCTAGAGTACCTCATGTGAAAGGGGGCAGCTGAAAGCAAAGTGCATTAGCTCCTCTGGCAGCAGTACGCTAGTTCCTCCTGAAGATCATCAACACATATTCTCCCGTGTGAGACTGGTACCATTAGAACTAACAGATGATTACCCTTAATTGAGCACTTGAAGGCCACTAACAGACTGAAGAGTGCTGACTGATTGTCATTTTGTTTCTGCAGCTCTTGGTTCTGTTGGGCAAGGTTTTGTGTATCTCAAGCCCAAGTTTAGTTCTTGTTGCTGCTCTGTGAAGCTGCAGCAGCAAAAGTGTTGGTGTCCAGTCTCAGTCAGTCCCTCAACCTGTTTGGTGCAAGTGACCAGCACAGACCATAAAACGTTGTCCAGGTGAAAGAAAATTCTGCTTTGGTTTGGTTTCTTAATTGATTACATACCAAACAGACTGTACCCAGCCCTGCTTTATGATTCTGGGAAGAACTGTATTTTTGTGGGGAGCTTGATGTGCTTCTGTTTGAAAAGCGTCATACAGTCAGGCATGGAATATTTAATGCATTGAGAGTGTTTCCATTTTTGCTTGAAATGGAATTGATTTCAAGCCAACAGTTGCTGAGGATGCTTATTTTTCTCTTTGTTGAGTAGATCAATCATTATCACAGAATGATAGGGGTTTTGTTTGTTTTTCCCTGATGTATAGAGAGCTTTCCAGGAATATGTGAAAGACTGGATTGGTCGTCTTTCAAGAAAATGTGTATATTGAAAACAGACTTCTTTATGTGATTGCATTTCTTTGGGAGAGCTGAAGTTTAAACACTTTGCCCATGTGTCATATTTCTAATGTACTTACCATCATATATTCTACGGTTGCTGGGTCAGGCTCAACTACTGGAAGAATGTGTTTCTCCTGCCAAGTAATTTTTCAACAGAAACTACTGAGTATCATCAGTCAAGGTTTCATTCTATAGGGAAACTTTTCTGAGAAAGATGATTTTTTTTCTTTGTGAGATGGGAAAACAGTGACTTTTCTGAGGTGTTATGTGAAATGTTGTACAAAATTTGTCACAGAAGAGACTGAACATCAGTTCCTTGTCATACTCCTGTCTCCCTCCCTCACCAAAGAACTTAAGATGTACTTGAGATTTGCAACTGAATGAGAACAGATGAAAAAGATTTCAGCAAGAGAGCACTTTATGGTTTAAAAAAAAAAAAATAGGTTATAGCTATCAAGATAAGACACAATATTTTTTTTCTTGGTACAGACATCTAAGGATGTCTAAGTAATACGAAAGAATTACACCTGTATAGACTGAGTAAAAAAACAATATGGAATAATTTATAGACAGTGGCAATTTTTTTTCATGAAATTGTGTGTTTTTTCCCTCAAGATTTGTACTTTTATAACAGAATACAGTCTCTACCTTAGGTAGAAGGAAGCTGAAAATGTTTATGTGTTTGGAATTGACAACATTGTCACATTAAGTTTCCCTCTGGAGGTCTTTGCTTTATTTGAAGTATTTGTTGTTTACATTCTCCAGAAATTATCATGTAATTTTTAAGTTCAAACTAAAACTTTTGTGACATACGTAAATTTATTTTGAAGTGTTATAGTTTATTTTATGATTAAGATAGTCTGAAGGCAGCAGAAGCCTCATTCAAATAACTTATTTTTTGTATTGCTTGTGCAACTTACGGTAAGTGAAAAGCAAGTGTTTGGTATATGTTAGGTAAACTCAAGTCTTCCAGCAAGAGAAAAAGTACAGGGTGTTTCCAGTAGATTATTCTTCTTGAACAGGGTGTTCCAGTTGGAAGACAGTAGGTTTTAAATGGCTCATGAAGAGGCATGTATGTTTTTGAGTATCATACATAAACAATGAAATACTGCATATAAACATTATTAAGCTGAAGGGTTCTGCTTGGCTATCTTATGTTTGTGGCTTTCCTATGGAAGAACTACATCTGTTAAAGAATATACCTATTCTGCATTACAAACCACAAACATTTGCCATCATTTATTTTGTGTAGCAATTTATTTTAATACCTGACACAGTGGGGAAAAGAATCATAGTAAAGCAATAAATGTTATGTGGCTTCAAGTCAGTCAGACCCTTCTTACTTGCTGCAGGCAAGGTTTTACTTTTCTGAAAACTGGACACAAGCTTTACTTTAAAAAAGTTTATTTGCTCATGCTTTTAGAGGGAGTAACAGCAGAAGCGTCAAATGCATCAAATTTAAAACATTTTAGGGTAAAAAAAACAATAGGCATTGTTGGTCTCAGAAAGAGGATTGCATTATTCTCAGGTTAACTTCAGGCATTTTAAAGTTAGCTTTAAGAAATTTTAAAGCAGCTGTCAGGTAGTGTCATTCTGACAGAAGTGTGATGGGTAGTCCTCCAGTCAACTTAAATGCGTGTTCTGTGTGAGGTTTATGAGATCAGTCCTATTGACCAATAGTTTCATTGAAAGAATGGCTGAAAGGTTGACATTGTAAAGTCATTACAGCTACCATATTGTAAGGATTCTAAGATATTTGAAGGAGGAAAAAAATATGGTAAGATTCTTGCCTTTTTAGGAATTCATCTTCTGTAGAATTCTCACAGAATGTACTCGTTCTTCTGCAAGTTTTGAATAATGTAAAAGCTCCAGTCAGTAGTTTTGTTTGAAGATCTTGTCATCCCTACACAATTAAGAATGTCTTTTGAGTTCCCATGAATCATAACTCAATTCATAAGTGTTCCCTGTAATACATTTGCCTTAAGTTTGTAATGTCATAATTCCTTTGAGAAAATTAGATAAATAGGGGGAGGAGTTCTTTCCTGATGTTGAAATGCATCCTTGCTTAATAGCTTTTCCTTTGTGTTTGGTTGCATTAGTTCTTCACTGTTCGGTGATTTTCACCATCTAACAGAAATATATCATTCAAAAATCTGTGAACTTTTTGAAAGAATTGCTTGTTGTTTCCTCTAAGTCATTTTAGCTTGTAAGCAAAAAAAAAATCTTGTCTTAAATGTCAAAGTGCCGTTCTGAATAACGGTTGTATGCAATAGTAAGTAAAAATATACTGTTCGTATGACTTTTTATCTGGTGATAAAACTGACAATCAGTAAAGTAATAATTATTTGGTCATTGTCTCCTTCTCAAGGTTTTGTCTAAGCTCAACTGTTTGAATTTTTTCCACATTATATTCATATTTATCACAACAATAAATTAGTCTCTCCCATTAAACAAAACTACATTGCATTGTTAAATGAAATCTGTTTTTATTGCTTCATAATTTCTGGCATTACTTCACTACATGACTAAGTTATTTTGACCATTGGATTTCAGAAGTCTGGTTGTGTCTCAGTTTGTCCCAGTGGTGTTGGTTTCAAGAGCTCTTGGCTTGGCATAGAGCTGTTGTGTCAAGGTTGCTGTCTGGACTGTGAACCTGCTTTGTTGCTTTTGCAGAGAGTGTTTACAAAAAAGAATGCAACTCAAGTGAAATGACATAGCCATAAGCTACTAAAGTACTTATTCCAAGTTTTTTTTTTAATGTGTTATTTAATTCATGGGACAGAACATATGAAAAGCACTAATTATTCCGTATATTTACTTCTTCGGATTTTTCACATGCTTTCTAATGTGTATAGGGTTACTGGATTTTAGATTATTTGAAATGTTTTCTTGAGGGCAGGAGTACAGCTTTCACTAGTAATTCTGTATTTGTGTATTAGTGAGTATGCTGAGGTAGAACAACGTTATGATTGTTACTGTTGTAATGAATCCCAAATTAACCTGGACTATAGTTCTTTACTGTGCAGCACTTTTCAAGCTTCATTATCTGGAAAGGTAATATTTCTGAGAACACTTTTAAAAATAGTAAAGATGCTTATGATTTTGAAGCTTCAAAAATTTTTTAGGTTTTGTGGTGGAGAAGTATTTGAATATCACTCTCACCAAAAGTATGGGTGCATTTAAAATGAGGCATTGCGTTGCATTAGGGTTTGAATTAATTTACTGATGAATCTTTGAAAGTTCATAAGGGCTTGATGTTGCATAAGCTTAAAAAAAAGCCCACTTTTTTTACATGCTACGTAGTAAAAACTGTTTCTCTGTGTGACAGAGTGCTGTGGCAATGAACTAAAGAAGATTTTTTTTAATGGCCTCGGCTGCTCCTCATATGTCTTGCCATCTGGAGACTTCACCATCTTTGTAGCCCTCCTCTGAATGCTCTCGAGTAGTTTAGTGTCCGTCTTAACATTGTGGTGCCCAAATCTGCACGTAGCACTTGAGGTAAGGCCACACCAGCAGCCTTCCATCACTTGGCAGCAGTGCTGACCTGCTCCACCCCAGGGTATAGTGGGCTGTTTTGGCTACCAGGGCACACTGCTGACTCAGATTCAACTTGCTGTCAGCCAGAACCTCCCTTTCCACATTGCCTCTTGTCTCCCAGTTTGTACATAGATCCAGGCTTGCCTTGTCCCAGATGTAGAATCCAGCACTTGATCTTGTTAAACTGAATTCGGTTGATGATTGCTCAGCCCTCTAATTTGTCAAGATCTTTCAAGTGATTAGGCTGAGATTTAGTAAACAGATTAAAAACTCTTGTCTTGATCATTTTGAAGTCACATGGCCACATCCAACACAGGCTACCTTTTTTAATCTCTTACAAAGGTATGAAAATGGTATGAGCTAGATGACTAGAGCTGTGTTGTCCTGCTTTCACGTGGCTATGGTACTCTTTTCTAGTGACATAAAATCCAATCAAAAGCATCCATGTTTTTGTTGTCTTCAGGCTGGATTAGTGTATCTTTCTGTACCATGGTTTTTGACTTAAGAACTCTAGCAGCTGAATCCTCGGTAAAAGCGTATGTTATATGGTATGGGGACTGATCTGTTGAGCTTAGGGTTTTTAGATGCTGCACATAGAAAAATTCATACATCATTTAGAATTATGAATTTTGGATGGTTTCCTCTTTAGTTGTATTTAGAAACTTTTAGGGCAGGAATTTGATGCTCTCGTCAAACTAAGACACTAAGTCTTATGTCATGTCTTTTTTTACTGTGTTGAAGGATTCTGCGCTTGCACAGATAATGGATGAGAAAGAATTCTCACTTGACAGTGGTGTCTTGATCTTTTTTTTCATATATAGTCCTGTGATGAAACATAAGCTGTTCAATAAACTTGGGTTTCTTATTTTCTTGCAGTTATGCAACTAGTTTTTTTCTTCAAGCGTATTTAAGAAGCATAAAATTCAGCAATTTTTGAATAACTGATTTCCTATGCTTCACCAAGAAGTACAATTATCAAAGCTTATTTTTTTTAGCATATGAGTGCATGAAACATGGATTTAAAATTCTTAGCATTCATTAATTTTTAAGGAATATGTAGCGTTCCTATGTTCTATATTCTATATTTTTAGGTTTTGTAGGCATTCTGAGCAGATTTATGTTAGGTGTTTCTGCTTAGAAAGAAGAAACAGCTACATTTTCCAAACTGTTTGCTTTTGAAAACTGTTTCTCTTTGAATTTTTGCTGGAACAATGGAAATGGGGGAGGGGTAGAAGCTCAAACAAGAACAAGACGTTCTGATTGAGTTAGAATGTATTTTACCTTCCATCTCCTGTTCTCCTCAAAGAAGTTATTTTACAGGTTGCATGATTTTCTGGCTTTGTTTGGACTTGGTATGATTATTGTTTTAAAAATTTTAGACTGTAATTTACTATTTTGTCTGATCTTATAAAATAATAAGCTGAGAAATGTTTCAGTTTAATTTTTGTTGCAGTAGTGCATTAGAAAACATTTGTGCAAAACTGTTGAATATTTTTTATATACTTCATAGTCCAGAAAATGTTGTAATTGAGTCATTACTTTAAAGGCTTTATTGAATCTGATTCCTTTTGAATTGCTCAGAACTGTGATTTTTATTAGTCTGTCCCATTCTTTACAAATACACTTTCCCCAGTGTAAGTTTCCCCAAGTTTTCTTGGGGTAGGTAGCTGTGTAATCTCTAGGAACAGGTAGGTCTCTGGAGATAACTCTACGACAGACGTTGTGAATAAGATTAAATATTTAAAATAATCCAATTTAAAACTAGGAGCTTAAACATAGATTTAAAACCCTAAATTGCTGATGCCTGTTGTTATTTTTCTTACTAAAAGGTAACCACCTAATAAATCATGTTGCTATCAATAGCAGTTAGAAAATTCTTAACGTTTTAAGTCATATAACTGATCATTTTTTTCACAACTATTATCTGCATTCCTTATATAGATTAAATTCAGAAAGAGATTTGATTTAGAGATATCCAACCCCATTTTTCCTTCTGTTTGATAATCTTTGTGTCCATTTTCCAAGATGAGAAAATTCTGAGAATTTGTCCTATAAATTTTTGAGTTATATCCAAGATTTGAGTACATGAGTCATAGAGATGTAAGCAATTTAATATTCCCTTATTTGTATTTTTTTGCATTAAATTTACTCTTTTTGTGATGACTGGCTTTTGAAAAAGAGCTTCACACTTATCTTAAAATTTCTACCCAACTTTCTGGCTTTAGCTGGTTTTAACATTTTATTTTTCTTGCTATTGAATTTTAGTTTAATTAACTTCATAGCGCATTTACAGAGCAAAAGTTCATGCTGAAGTTACTGCACTTTTGCTATGCAAGATGTTATTCTCTTTCAAAGGGTTTCAGAAGAAAACATTTCTTCCTCATAAATCCAAAGCTCCACCAAAACAGAAAAGCCTAAATTATATTGCAATCCAAGTCTCAATAATTTATTCTGTATTAGCACTGTGTTTCCAAAAGCATGGCTCAGTATGTTTTCCTTTTTCTTTTAATAAGAAATTTCGTGTTAAAGCACACCAGTGCAATGTTTGACATGAAAATAGAGCCAAATAATTGAAATGCATTAGGCAAGGTCACTAACATGTGGCACAATTTTACTGTGCAACGATGAGGCTGAAATTGTAAATTTGATTCTTGTTCCTGTTATATGTACTTTAAATCTTCTCAGAGCTTTGAATTTATCTTTTTGTGTGTGTGTGTATGTGTGTTGATTAAATTTAAGTAAATACTGAGTGAGAATGTGCTTTTTATTTACAGGCACTTGCAGACCAATTTGAGGATGGAAATACTTCAGTATCTGAACGCATGAAGATTTTCTACTGTTGTCAGGTGCCTCCACATTGGGCCATACAGGTGTGAAATAACTTCATTTGAAGCTTTACTTTAAAGTCTGTGGTTCTTACATTTTTTGATACTGCGTGACTCAAAATCAAGAATAGAATACTATGACTTTGCACCGAGATGTCCTAGAAATAAGACAACCTAACAACACTTCTTCTTGAAACTAATCAAGTTCTACTTTATTTTGCTTTCTTATCTCTTATTCTGTCATGCATGAAAGTAATTGCTTGTAGTGTGCTTCATCTTTTTCATTTTTAGTTCCTTAAAATATGGACAGTTTTTCAAGCTTCCAGCATTTTTCAAGTAAAAGTAATTTTCCACTGTGTTACTATTTATTACTCTTAGATCACTATTACTTGCATCTTTGTTTGCCTTGTAATGATCATTAACTTTGAGTTGTTTTCAGGAAGCAGATTGTGGTCAAAGCAGCCAAATAAGAGTTAAAAGTGCTGACAAAGTATTTTCTTTGATATGCCCTTTGATACTTGTGTTGAAAGGACATTTTTTTCCAAAACTGAAATGTTTATCTTGAAAGTAAACTCCTTTGTAGAATAGAGTTCTCCACACCAGTCTTATTTGGTGATGCATATGGTTTCTTAAGTTATTAAATTCATCATCACAAATCTCCAAAGGTGTGCATGTTTTATTTTTAATGATGTTTTATTGCTTTCACTTTGACTTCTAATCTAAACGCATCTTGTTCTTACCAGGTATATTTTCTTGCAATATTTTCAAATTATTCCGCGCAATCCTTCAGCGAGCACTTGCAATAAAACTAGCAAATGTGGTTCTCATTTCCAGTTGTCAAAGTGGCATTTTTTGATCCAAGCCAATTTTCCAAGCCAAAGGTAGAAATATTAAAATAGGGGCTCGGAATGGAAGATGTCTGTTGTATTCTAGTTTAAGTTATGAAGAGACATTGTCTATATAAATTTTACCAAGTCTTATTTTTTGTAGACGTAAAAAAAAAAAATTAAATCTTAATTTCAGACAGTGGAAAATGTAACATTTTTCAAAGTAAGTAGCATCAAGTGAACAAATAATCGCCTTGTTACAAATTTTCACAGTTTATACATCTATTTGAAAAAACTGTAGCCAACTTTATATATATTTTTTTTTACAAGTAACCTATTTACATATGGATTATTCCTCAGATTTGCAACAGGTACTGAAGCCAATTATATAAAGAGAAGTCTGTGACATCTATGCAGAACTTAAGGGAATCTATTCAGGATCACCAAAAACGCTGCAGTGGTTCACTGTGTGGGATCTCATAGCATTATTAAGTGTCCTTATATATTATTAAATGTCCTTATATAATATATAGATATATTATATAGATATATAATACCCTGCCATTAGTTTTTGCAAACCAAATAGTATCTTTCTCACACACAGTAAATAATCCGTTCTTTCTTCAAAGAGGAAGAGCTATATGCAAACTTAATCTCCTCTTTTAAAAAAAAGATAAATAAAAGACCAAAGGCAACTTTCAAAGTTGCGAAAACATACCTAGTTTATTTTTCAGTTGAAGGAATTGCTCATTTATTTTCGTAACTACACTGAAATAATAGCTGGATTTGAAATAACAAAGAGGCTGGGTTATCAGGGAGGAAAACTCAACTAAGGAGTTGATCCTGAACTCAAATCCATTATTGATTTGACTGAAAACTAATACCCATTTGCAGTGGCTCTTTGGGGAACTCATCTCCAGTAGTTTACCTAGCAAAGTTGTTTTAGAACTTTCCTCCATCTGTATTTACACAGATACAGATTACTATGGCAAGCATTGCTAGATGCAGATTTAATGCCTTCCTTTAGCCTGTTTCCCACTCTGTGTTCACAGCAATCTGCTGCAACTGCTCTCCAGTCACGCAGGCCACGTGCCTCACTTAAGGAGTGGAAGTTCTCCTCTCTCAATTCATCCTTCACATGTGTGTTTCAATTTTTATATTACTGTAAACTAGTTCAAAGTAGTTGAGTTACTGGCATGAGCTGGAGTCAAATCAAAGCAATTATTTTTCTGTTGATTTTTTTTTTTTTGAGGTACGTAAATTTTCTGAGGCTGCAGCGAGCGGTTTCAAGAGGGTAATTTCATATTCTCTCCGCTTCTTGTTGGTGTCAGAAATTCTTTTAACGTCTTATAAAACTGTAAAGGGTACTATGCACCTATTTTCAGTTTTGGCATTTCTTATTTTTCCAGCGTCAGCTTGCAAGCTTACTCTTTGAGCTTGGGTGCACCAGCTCTGCCTTACAGATATACGAGGAGCTGGAAATGTGGGAAGATGCAGTTATCTGCTATGAAAGAGCAGGACAGCATGGGAAGGTAAGAAAAACTGTTTTTCACAGCTGGCATCCTTAGTCTTACAGTGAGATCTGAAATATGAAAGACTGACTTTACCTCTAAACTCACTGATGACATGCGTTTCTATAGGGGTATTGTGAGGAAAGTCCATTTAGGACACAGGATGTGCAGATCTGTTATTATCTAAATAACAGATTTATAACAGAGTGAGTGCTAAAATGGAAGATCTGGGAGAATGGACTACATGAAATAGAAATGGATGAATAAGAAATAACTTAGACTTAACTGTCTTCTTCCTTCCTAACATGTTAAAAGAATTGCCAAGAAAGGTTCTTGTCTAGATTCAGAGAGAAGATTGTGAGAGTGATTTTTGAAAATATTAAAGGAAAATTCAATTAAGAACTATAGATACACAGCAATATGCAATGTGGGTATGGAAGAAAAACTGTAGGATTCAGTCGCAGTGGACTTTGGGGGCTGTATCTGGATGGAATCTCAGACATGACATAAATTAAACAGCTTTATCTTATATTTTTTAAGTCTATGTTAATATTTTCCTGCACTTCTCTGTCGTTTCTTTAAAACTGCTTCAGCTACATGGAGTCAGCTCCTGGCAAAGACAGCTTTAAAGCCGTCATCTGACTCAATGTATAGATGACAGAATTGTTTAAAAATGCAAACTCTAGCAGCCTTCCTATTTTTGAATGCTTTACTATTACTGTTGGAGCTATAGTAGGAGGATTTTAGTGATTCCTGGAAACAATGCCTATTCTTATGAAAATTTAGCTATATTCTTTTTCTGGTACAATCTCTTGGGCAGAGGGACTGTAATTAAAAGGAAGTTAAGATATCAAGCATTGTTTTAAGAATTTATATAGCTTTCAGAAATATTCACCTTGAGAATCAAACTATGTGTTATCTTGTTTCTTTTCCTTTCTGTTCTCTTTCTCTGTTTAGTGTATTGTATTGTATTAAATACATGTATGTATGCCTTTATAAATATGTGTGCTTATACTAATTAAGCTTACTGGATAGAGAGCTATAACTTAACCAAAAAAAACCTAGAATTTTTCAAATTTACTTTTTTTTTTTCCAATTATCATTCACCGATGCCAAATGTCATTCGTTATAAACTAACAGATATGTTTTGCTGTCAGTTCTGTGTCACATTATGCATGCCTTGGGGGCCGTATGTTAATATCACAATTTTTTCAGTGCAGTGTAGAAGTAGAGGTCAATACTTTCCATTTCCTGGAAATGCATTCTGTTCCAGTTACTTTCACAAACCACCCTCAGGGAGTTATGAAAATGGCACTCGGAGTATAGGACAGGATATCTGACACAGGAAACTGCTTAGAAGTGCTTTCAGAATGAGGGTTTGTGCAGTGCTTTGAAAAAATGTTATGCAAGTACTAAGAGTAGTGATAGGAAGAAAGCTTCAAATAAAAAAAAAAAAAAGGAAATAGGAAATTTAGAACCGTTATGTATACATCAAGGGGAATAACTATTTGTGCTGCTTATCAGAAAGTCTTCATTGCCTAAACTGTTTGTATTTATCAAAAGTGTTATGTTTTTAAACATCTTAATTTTTCCTTTAGAAATGTACATGAATCTACTGAAGCAAGATATTCAGTACATGTTGTTAAAGAACTTAATATACACGTGCCTGAAAGAATAAACTGTTAAATAGTCATATAGGCATGCAAATAGACAAATGTTTTTCACTCACAACTGCTTTTCTTAGATATGGCTCTATATTCATTTGTTTCATAATTCGTTAGAAAAAAAAAAAAGATAATGAGTCAAACAAAAGAGTGCCAAGCAGTGAGCAAAGCAGGGCACAAAACAAATGAAAAAGTTATTATAAGATCTGAATGCAATGTACATTGATAGCCACTGCGCCTTGTCATTCTACACTTTCACTTGTATTCCTTTAACAGACCTACTTAAAAACAGACGCTACCCTCCATGTTTGTAATGAAAACTGATGTTGAAAAATGTCTCTCTTTCTCTCTCTCTCTCCTCTCTATTCTGAGAGGGAACCAGAGATCTCAAAAGTATTACTTACATTGGACAAATTTATTTGGCCTAGGTGAGTTCTCTTCAGTATCACCTGAAATAATGCACTAAAAATGGCTTCATTTCTCTGCTAAAAGAAAAGGAAAAGATGAGCTTGATATGCAAATTTTCAGTTCTTTCAGTAGAATTGAGGCCTTTCTCCCTTGCAGGAGCTCTAGAGGGCTGCAGCTGCTGCCCGTTGATAAAACCAAGAGAGCTGTTGTTCTTTTAGCCCCACTTTCAGCCTTGTCCCCATCATCTCATCAGAACAAACAGTGCAGTACCCAGCCTTTTTTGAGACCAACATACCCAGCAATCCACCTTCCACAAAGGTGGATTTTTCATGTCACGACATGAGAAAGATTTCTAAAAGCATTTGAGTAAGGAAATATGCTTCTAGTACGATATTAGAAGCTTACTTTTAAATTCAGGAAATGCTTACCATTTGCAAAGGTAAGTAGTGCTGTGCTGATTAGTGCATAAAGATGGTTCAAGAACCTGACTGATTTTCATTATGTGTCATAGCAGACCCTTGAAGGCAGGTAAGCGTTCCTCCTATGTAGCTGCAAAACAGAGAAAGAGAAAATGGTTTACTCAAGGTCATCCATAAAGTTACAGGTAAAACCAAAATTAAAACTCAGGAGTCCTTTTCCCATTCATTTCCATGCTTATCTGTTCTGTCTCTTCATGCTCCTTCTCTGGTAGCCTAGCAAAGACTGTGCAAGCAGAATAGATGAGGGCATTTTAAGAAATAATTTGAACTTCGAATGAATTGTCAAATAATGGAACTAGTAGATCCTTGTAATGAATGAGGCTTAATAGAGGCTCTTAGGAAACAAACAAAAAAAAAGAATGGGAGCACATGAGAGGGTATGGCTTGTGGAAGTTTAGGGTTGGGTAGCAAAAGGTAGGATTAATCTTGAAATTGATTTCCAGGCATCTGTGTAGTGAGAAATACAAATATTTTGTTTAAACAAGAGCCCTCTTTATTGATTGTGGATTTTTATTTAAGCATTTCCTATTTAATTCCTTTATATACTGAAGTAGTCCAGAAAGTAAGATAACAACATAACTCCTTCTCATCTGTAAATCCTCTGACTTTAGAACTGAGTTTTCATTTCCATGCATTGCAGTGTAGACCATTCTGTGAACAGCAGTGCTATTATAATTACATCTCTTCCAGTTGGCAAGGGCTATGCAGCTTCAATTTTTGGGTTTTTTTTTTGTAACTTTTAATTGATTTTTTTTTTCTTAGGTAAAGTATTCAATTATTAAGCATCTCAGTTAGTATTTTATATCTGTTTAACGGGTAAAAATAAATCTCTCATGACTACATTTCTTTTCATATATGTTGCGTGTTCTGAATGAAGAAGGTTCCTTGATCATGTCTTTATTGTTAAGACAAAGCTTGCTCTTTGCAAAAGCAGAGCTCTTATCAGAGATTAAAAGTGCATTCTTTGCAATAGCTTACTATGAAGTTAGAAGAAAGGAATATTTTTTCTTTGTAAAACTAGAAATCCTGAAGTATTATCTATTTTTCTAGAAGATAAATGATAAATGTTGTGAGAATATGGTACTTTTAGTTTGCAGTTATGATCCTTTTTATAAGCTTTAAAGATTTTAGTAATAAAAAGGTTTGTAATGTGCCAGAGGGGTGATCAGATAGCTAATCAGATGAAGACAAAATCAGACTTCTGCTTATTTTATTCTGTTTTATCTGTGCGCTGAAATATTTACATTGGCAATGAATTCTTGTAAGCTTAGACCAGAACATGATGTCTTTATGCTCTTAAATGTGAAATGCAATTAGTGCATGGTTGGCTTACTAGTCTAGTGTGTGATTAGTACTAGGCACGGCCACAGAATAACAATCTAAATTTGGGAGTGCCCTACTGAAGCAACGGCATGCAATGCACTTTTCACCTCACAACTGCTGTTCGCACAGTAGAACTGGAATCTTTTTTCTTCATTTGAAGAAATAAAAACCTTTACCTTTTGGAGTCTAATGTGATTACTGTATAACAAAATATATAATAAATAATAAACTGTTTGGTTTACTCTAGAAAAAGGTGGTATTAAAGATCTGTTGTTAGTTCCTTAATTCTTGTCATGGCAATTAATGGAGGCAGAGAGGGGGCAGTAAGCCAGCTTTTAACCAAATTCTCTGCAATTGCAGTCCTGTAAGGCTAGGTTGTCTAATGCTATTGCTAATGCTAATTCTAAATTTTGAGTAATCAGATTTCCTTTTCGTGGGAAAACTGTTCCAAAGTCATTAAAAAAGCACTTGTCATTAAGTTATTTTTCTAGCGTTTGTCCCTTAATTTTCTTCTTAATGTGATTCAATTTTTTGAATGGAAAGATCCCTTTACAAATCCTTCTTCAACTTTGTACACTTGGAATATTTGCAGACTTTTCCTACTGAACCAGTTAATAAAAAATGTAGTAAGAATGAAGTGTTATCATTAATATATATTAAAGCTTTCAAACACAAAACATTTGAAGAAGTCAGTTTTACTGATTGGAGGAGAGGGAGTAAAAGACTATAGCAGACGTTTAGTTGGGTCATGACATATCCTTTGAGTGGGAAATAAAACAGTTCTCATAAAAGCAAGAAAAGTAGTAATTTCCATGCAGAGATGAACACTGCTTTCCTTTTAGATAAACAGAAAATAACAAGTGTTACAAAGTCAAATTCTGACTCAGTGACAAATTCAGTGACATGCTGTATTGGAGCTCTTGGATCAGACGGTTCAAACAGATCTTTTCAAATAGCAAATCTATACTGAGCTGGATTATGTATGTGACATTTTTGCAGTGGGGGGCTGAGGTAGGAGTTTGGCCTGAACAAGGGATCATCTGTATAGCATATTTATCTTTTCAAAAGGCCACAGAAAGCATACTATCTCTTGCTTAAAAGAGAAACAATAATTTTATTGTTAGAGCGAGATAGCAACGCTGAGATAAAGAGCTTTTGAAAGTTGGTTGCAGACCATAATAAATTGTCTGGGAGATCTAGCTTGTGTCTTCAGTAATACTGTACATATTTTGAATATATTTAATCTCAAGCATTTAAGAGTATGAAAGTTTGATGCATCTAACGCCTTTTATTTCCATGGAAACTCAACAAATACAAAGAGCACAGTAACGCTATCCGATAGAGCAAATTCTCAGCTACAAAACTGAGTTTTTCAACACAGTCACCACTATTAGTTCTGCATTTTCAGCATTGATGAACAAAAGCCTGCGCACCACACTCATAAAAATCTGTACCAGCACAAGTGACCCACTGTCGCTGTCAACTCTGCTGAAAAGCACCACCACCTCACTGTGCTCACATCCACTGTTTAGGCTCCATGAACATTCAGCAGGTATCAATGAATGTCAACAGGTGCCATTTTTTCTGCATGGAGGAATTCAATTCCATACCTTTGCTTCATAGGCACTTTGATGTCAAGACAGTGTTCTGTCAGACGGCCTCTCTGCTGCCATCTGTTACATTGACAACGAAATGTAATGGAGTATTGGCTGGAAGTTTAAACTTCTACTGCCTTTACACCAACATCTCCCCCTGATGGTGTGGGCCAACATAACAAAATAAGAGGCATTACTTTTGGAGCAGCCCTTGCAGAATGGAAATAGCTGTCTTCAGAAAAGAGTAATTATAGAAAAAAAAATATGACATTTGCAGATTATAAACTGCAATGACAATTGCCGATGATAAACTAACAGAATTGCACGTACTTTAATAATGGTGATACTACATTGTCATAAGGTGCGTATAGATCTGACGCCCTGGACTGGTATTTGGTCTTGAGTGAGAATACATGCATAAGATAGAAAATTAGGATTTAGCATTAAACCAAAGGCCGCTGTATCATGTTGATACAGGAGTCTTGTGTTTGTTTGTGCTTTTGTTTGTTACATATTTTTGAAGGACAGCTTGGAACTTGAGTCTCTCTAGACATTTCCTCTAATGCCATGTTGGATCAAGATACCCTAATTGTTCCCATTTCTTAATTTTTAATTAATGATTATAAGGTACTAAAATGGAATGTCTTATGATAAGTGATGAACTGAAAATAAATTTCTCCAGCAATTAACTGATTTATCTTTGTTCTTTAACAGGCAGAAGAAATATTGAGGCGAGAGCTTGAGAAGAAAGAAACACCAGGATTATATTGTTTGCTTGGTGATGTTCTTAAAGACCACCAATGCTATGACAAGGCCTGGGAGCTCTCCAGGCATCGCAGTGCCCGTGCGCAGCGCTCTAAGGGCCTCCTCCATCTCCGCAACCGGGAATTCAGGGAATGTGTAGAGTGCTTCGAACGTTCAGTGCAGATCAACCCTATGCAGGTTGGGGAATGATACAGATGTAGCTTTATCTTAGTTCCCGTGTTAAGTTTTGAAGGATGACACTTTTTAAAAAGGCAGTTCTGTGCAGAAATGTTAAAATGACTGTTTTGTATTCCACATAATTACTACGCTCCCACTTTAGAAAAACTTTAAAAATTTTCAGTCTTGAAAATTTTATATGCAGAAGCTGTTTGGTATTTAAATTCCATGTTTTCTTCCAGTGAGTCTCAGTCTTGTTCTTATTCAAATGAACTCCAGATAACAAAATCACTTTTAGAATGGATATCAAAATGAACATAAATTCTTCCTTTATCTTCCAGTTCCCTTAATATCTCAAGAAATGCCAACCAAATCTGTGCTATTACTCAGATACAACTCTTATTGAAATCAAGATGACTCCCAGAGAATGAAGGGCTGCAGAAGTTGGCCTACAGGGCTCAAAACTGAGAAATATTCTACTGAAATGCAATTTTATTTTATGTCTTATCCAAAGGAAATTTTAAGTGAAAGGCAGTGTATGACAGATAGCCCAGTCCATATAAAAAAAGTGAACATTTCCTTCTCTTGTTGCTCAGGAAGATCTATTTAAGATTCAGATTAATTGTTTCAGACAATTAGGTTGAGTAAATGAGTAGTGTGAATTTGGTGTATCACTGTCTTCTAAAGTCTGTCTGTAGTCTGTCACTGGAGATTTGAATTGTTGATTCCTGTTCTGGAATGTCTTGTACACAAAGAGCAGAGAGGCAGGTGATTCTAAATTCAAGAACTTCATTACAAGGAAATGCCAGGCAATTCATTCATTATTTGTTTAAAGCATTGGGAATAATTTATAAGGTAAATAAGGACTCTACGTCACAAAGACTTTTTCTTTTGAGTGGCTATCAGAAACCTTTTTGGAAAAAGTCATTTTAAACTGTAGCAAGTGATTCCCCGAAATATCTGATGGATAAAACCATTCTGTGAGACTTCCTTTAGACCTATGTACTCTTTGTCAACCAAAATTGGTGGAGGTCTCTGAGGTAGGTCTCTGCAATATAAGCCAACCACCATATTAGATTTTGGAGAATCAACAAAGGGGTTAAAATCTCACTGTTCAAATATATCTGAAACCAATCTTCATTAGCACTACTGCTCACAGAATGACTTGTTTCTGTGTGTGTCTAATAGGCGACAGCTGCATTTCTCTTGCACTTTCAGTAAGAGCGTCTTGCAAGGATGGGCTGAGACAATTCCAATGGGTTAGTGGAGGAGAAGGGAAAGGAGATAAAAGAGCTCATGCAGTGAGTTCTCCAAATGTGAAAGAAAGACTGTGTAAAACAAAATTTACAGATCATTAAATTACAGATTTGCTAGTTTTTGTAATAAACAATGTATGGTTCTCTGTATCAGGTCAATTCATGCTTGAATTTTCTGGAAATCATGTTCATGGCACCTTTTATATGCCCATACTATTTTCCGACATGTTCCAGTCTGCATATAAAGAATAATCGTATTCTGTGTTAGACTATTTGGCTCATGAATTCTCAGGATAGTTTTCCTGGGTGTGAAACAAAAGAAGAGATTTCTTTCAATTTTGGGAAGACAGTCATATTTCAGAAATCAGCTTACCATCCACTATTGTCTGGTATTTAAAGCTTTGGACAATACACTGGGCCTTATTCACAACAAGTTTCTTTCTCATTCCTCTTCTAATATTAAAAGTAACATAAAGAAGAGTTGGCTAAAAATCTCTAATTGGAAAAGATAAAATCAAGTCTCTGTACTTTCTTAAACGGTAGTATGTTCTGTCAGCATGATGCATTCAAAGCAATCTAAATTACAAGGCAGATAAACTGTTCCTACTCAGATAGGTTTTCACTCAAGTAGAGCTCTTAAAATGTTAATTACTAATTCCAAAGACCGATTTCACTCTGCAGCTGATAAATGGTTTCTGAATTTACAGTAAGATACATAACATACAAGTATTATAATAAAGAGCTTACTAGATTCTAAACAAAACAAAAGCATGTATTTTTCTTTATCTAAATAGTAGAAATTGCTTTAAAAATGATTATATATATTTTAAGTATTCAGTTATACTTTTAACCAATTGTTTTGGAACCATGTTTCCACTAATATAAGAGAAGTATCTAGACTTAAATGATTTCATAATCATATAGACTTAATAAAAACTTGTCTAGAAATTCCTGATGACCGCTTTTAACAGCGTCTAAGCCTAAATTTTCTTCCTCTGCTGGTCACTGTCTTCTGTCTTGAAAAGGAGAAAATTTCACAGATCATTTTCATGTGTTTTTTCAATCAGTAGTGAGATTTGAACCTTTTGCCAACGTTTTTTTTTTTTATTATTATTATTCCAAAAAAGAGCATTAACCTAGTTCCAAAGTCTTGACAAAACATTTTTTTGAACTTTGGATGTAGTTTCCCTTAGTCTCCCTTGCTTTGATCATTCTACTCTCTTACTCCACTTTTCATGCCCAGGGAGATATCAATCTAGATAGAAAGAAGAGAAAGGGGAGTTAACCAGGTAGCAGCTATTGAGAGTGCTGTCTCCTGGAAACTGGGTGGATAAGAGACTAAAAAATGAGGTTGGACTAATTTTATTTCCTGCTAATTTTTGCCCTCTGAGATTTGGGACACAATTTGTTTTTTATCCATATGCAGTTTCTTCTCAGAGTGATGAGTTTAAGGATTGTGAAAAAAAGAAACAGGCTGACTACGCTGAAAAGTAGATATTCCTGATTGCACAAAACAGATATAATTGGCAGAACCATCTCTGCATCAATGTGATCCAAGGATCAGCCATCCCACATATACTCCTGAATACAAAGAGATGTTTAATGCTAGCGCTTGTTCAGTTCTTTTCTTGATGTGTTGAAGACTGCCTGGCTGGGTGCCAGATATGGCACAGATGAATGTAATACATGTGTACACTGGGATTTCAGCTAGGTTTTGAACCAGATTAACAATAAATTCCATAGCAGGTAACTCAGATTAATTCAGCTGGATCAGACATTCTTACTGATTTTAAGTTGGGGCTGAAAGACAGTAAAGTTAGACTGATTTGGAGAGAGTTGCATAAAATATCTGCCATAGAGGTCACAGTTATTCCATAAAAGTAAACAGTGCCTTGCGTATCATAGAATTGTAGAATGGCCTGGGTTGAAAAGGACCACACTGATCATCTGGTTTTGCCCCCCCCCTGCTATATGCAGGGTCGCCAACCACCAGACCAGGCTGCCCAGAGCCACATCCAGCCTGGCCTTGAATGCCTGCAGGGATGGGGCATCCACAACCTCCTTGGGCAACCTGTTCCAGTGCGTCACCATCCTCTGAGTGAAAAACTTCCTCCTAACATCCAACCTAAACCTCCCCTGTCTCAGTTTAAAACCATTCCCCCTTGTTCTATCATATGAGCTAACAGCTTGATCAGAAACATCAGAAAGGTTTCTTGTGAAATGTGGTTTCCTCAAAATAAGTTTCCTAGTATTTACCATTTGACTTAGTAATACTATAATGTGATCAGGAATTTTTCACAAGTTAAAGCAAAATATTCAAACCTTTGAATAACTGTTCCTTTCTTCTCTAAATGCAAATAAGTTGTTAAAGAACTCTTCATGTATGGTTAAGTGGTCTCAGTGTAGTTAACGTTTCTGTTTATCAATATTTATTAAAAGCCTGAACCTAAAGTTTTCCTATATTCTCTGTATGGGATATTATTTATTCCGGTGTAATATATTGTAATTGAAAATCAGGTAAAACCAACAAGAATAGTGTGATTTTGGGCATCAAGGCAATGTGATTTATTTCATGCAAAAATATGTATGTGTGTATGTAATCATCCATTTTTCTCTCCAGCTAGGTGTATGGTTTTCCTTGGGCTGTGCATATATTGCTTTAGAAGGCTATGAAGGTGCTGCCAAAGCATTTCAGCGTTGTGTGACATTGGAACCAGATGTATGTACATTTCAACAAGTGATTCAGATGGCTTATCTAAAAGCAACAAGGATGTTTGCGTTATAAACAAGCAGAGCAATAATGAAAACTTCTTTAAACTTTAGCCCTCTGAATAAATTAAACTTGTGCATAAAGGATATATTTTTGTCATTAGGCATCATAAAAATTCTTGCCTCATACTTAACTGTGTCCGAGTATGTGTGAGTGAATGTTAAAATAAGTTTGAGCAGAAAACTCCTTTATGCTTGCATACATTGCTAAAACAGAAAAGAAAAGAAAGAAAAAGAGAATGGAACACAAGGGGAGGTAAAAAGAGATAAAATACTGAATAGAAATACTTAGTCCTTTAAGTAATCAAATGCTCTTGTGGGGGAAAAAAAAAAGTCAAATAAGTGGTTTTATGGCAGGCATTCTTTTTTCTTGGGGGAAAAAATGAAAGAGCAACAGATGATGACAGAGTAGTTTATTAATAAAATTGAAAAAAACTTGAGGGGAAAAAAATGGCAGACAGATGTATCAAACTGGAATTTTGCCTTTTTTGTATATTGACATTTTTATTTCGATACAGTAGATTTATTCCTAAATTGTGTTCAGTTATTGCACTGGGGCCTGTACTTGCTTGTGTTGATATGAGCAGGCCTACTACTTCTGTGCAGGTTTTGTGAGTAAAGGATGCTCTGTTGACACTTAGTTACAGGGGATGAAACCTATCTCTATACAGTTATCTGCAACAACAAACATCATGACCATTTTCATTCCCAAGATGATTTCAATGCTCCCTAATCCTGAGGATAGCCTTTGAACAAGAGTACGTTTCACTGCAATACCTGGATTCTACTCTTGGAATTCAGTGGTGCAGCTTTAAACTGGCAGCACTGAAAGGTGATGGGCAGGTATTTATCAGCACGTGGCTTTGCTGGTTTTACCAGAGGAAAGATCGAGCTTTGTGTAATCCTTTTCAGCCAAAGCATTTCATAATCAGTTTTATTTATTTATCTTAATGTAACATTTATTTTAATGGATATATTTGCCTCTTTCTATGCATTACATATGGTACGTTAATGTATGATAATATGCATGATACTTCGAAGTACTTCATTTACATATTTTTGTTAAGTATGGTATTTTTTGTCATTATAGAATGCTGAGGCCTGGAACAATTTATCAACTGCTTATATCAGATTAAAGCAGAAGTAAGTACTTAAAAACAATTAGAAAATACTGCTTCCAAAATAAATAATTGGTTTTCCTTTTTTTTTTTCTTTTTTTTTTTTTTTTTTTACATTGAGTTTTTTATTCTTATGATGCGGTTAACTCATTTTTCATAATTCTTATCTCTCCAGTTCTCTCTTCTGGGTTGAATCATTAATAAGTTTATTTTGCAGGAAGTACACTTTCATAAACTTTATAAAAGTAGCAACTTCTCAGCTTATACTTTTTTTCCTGTTCAGTGTGTTATGATGTAGTAATTATAACCAAAGCAAAACATTTATATTAAATTTGGAAGCTAATTTGCCTATTTTAAAAAGATGTATCCATTTCAAACAGATCATCTATTCATCCATCTATCACTTCATACTACATTAATCTCAAGAGAATTAAAGGAAAAAGAGGCAGTTTAGTGTAATGAAAGCAGATGGAGATCTACACACATGAAAGCTCACTTGTTCTTTTCCTGCTAATTCAACCATTAGTACAAGAAGCTTTGACCTAAATGGACTGCCTTTCTTATTTTGTATTTAAATTCAGTATAATCGAAGTTGCTCATAAACACAGAATACCTGAAATAACTTATAATGTGAAAACTTTTCTTAAATGCTAACCCATACCCAGTGAACAAAATAATAAAATATATATTTTTTTAAAAAGCTTACTCAAAATCTGGTAACAGTTCATACAGATATGCAGTCAGGAGGAAAAATAGGAAAGTGACAAAGAATAGTAATTTTTCATAGAAGGAATATGTGGAGGAACTAATATTGTAAATAAATTCAGTGAATGATTCAAGATGTAAATGGGAATAGGAAGGAGGAGAAAGTGAAGGTTAAATGACTGCTTAAGACTAAAAGGAGTTGTAGAAATCAATAAGTTGCTTTACCTTTTCTGTAGTTCCTCAGATCTTCAGCACTGCCTTAAGAGAATGCATGATTTAATTACAAAATCATACTGTCTCCTCTTTTAATTTTCTCTATAGCCTTGTAAAAATAAGATTATATAAGAGATGATTATAAAAATAAGATTACTTAGTCCAAAAGAACTCTCCTCATTGAAAGCTGCTGCTTCTTAAGAGTGCTTGTAATAGATTGCTCCTCTTTTTTTTTTTCCCCCCCATAAAGTTCAAAAGGATAAATTAAGTGCTTAATGTATTGGCTTATACATAAAATATGTACGTACATAAAATCCAAATTGCTTTTCTGCCTATTCATCAACTATGAGGTTCATAAAACTAATGAGTGATTGGTTTCACTTTGATTTAATTTTATAATTGTGAATTTACTTGTGATTTAACATGAGAAATGCGTTACAAATTTGTGAACTATTTGATATTTTATCTAAAATGGTTTGATATTTTATCTAAAATGGTAAAGTAGTGTAACTTTTGAGCTTGTTTTCCCCAATAATCATGTGGGAGAGGAATATGTGTAAAGTCAGGATTATATGCTAATAGAGAAGCGTAGCCTGTATTTGCTGTGCAATAGCTTCTCCAAACTTATTGTGTAATCACTTACAGATAAAGACTGTGTGATTTTGTTTAATCCACTTTGAGAACCGAGGATATTTGTTGTGTGATCTATTTTGGAAGGTGCAAGTAGCAGCAAAAGCTTAGATTTTTATAGTTCAAGCCTGCTAACCAATAAAAAAAAATTCATGGTGAAGGAGAGGACTGAGAAAAGGAGGGGAAAAAAAAGACACCAAAATTAATTGCTTTCTTCTGCTGCAGCCAGGCTCTTAAGTCAGTCCCACCCAAGAGTTGCGCATTTGGGTAAGGCTTAAGAAAGTCTCGTACAACAGACAAATATAAAATGTAAATGTCTTTTTAAAGACTGTACGCAAACAAGTTGTTGACGCCCAAATGAATGGGGGTTTGTTGTGTTTCGGTTTTCTTTGCTTTTTCAGAGTTCGCAAGTTTTCTGTATTCTGAATTTCCTCAAGAAAAAATAATGATGAAAGTAGGCTCTACTATTCAGTTCATCAGAAAATTTTCTGAGTGCTTGGAGGTCTCTGAAATTTCTATCTCATACTTCTTCAAGCAGAATGGTTTTACCCCTCCGCCCCTGGGTGAAAGATTTCCAGTTTCCAAGACAGTATAACTGGTGCTGTCTACTGGTTCTGGTTTGGATGTGAACTAGTTCTGGTGATGCACTGGATAAAGATATTCCATCCTTATATGTTATGTTAAGCACAGAACATAGAAGACTTCATTGGCCTGTGGACTAATTTGCCTCAGCTGTTACAAATGACTGCTTTCCTTCAACAATTTTGCTCTGTCACTCAGCTTTCTGGGTGTATGTAGTCAGTCTTTTCATACAATGGATTTAGATTGGCACTTACTCAGAATTTTCCCTGATCCAGCCATTCCAGACTTTTAATGATCCACTTGTTAGTTAGCCCTTTTTCCTGGTTGGGATATTTACACTTCCCTGGACCTTCGTTTTGAAGCCCCCGCCACAGACAGGGTCGCCAACCACCAGACCAGGCTGCCCAGAGCTGTCTTTCTTCAGAGAAAGTGCTTTTAGAAACTTAAGTGTTACTGCAAGCAAATTGCAAATTTTGGTAATAAGCCAGCTTTATATGATCTTTATTAAGAAGAGATTTATATCATACCTCCACAAAGATTTTTTACTCTGTTTCAGGTTTTCGTTTTAGGAAAATTACTCCTTTGTGCTTTCTCTGCTATTCACAACTGTCCAGCTGGAATTAGGCTTCAATCTCTTAACAGCATAAGAACCGTATCATTCTGTATCTCTAGCAGAGGTTTTCTTAAAATCTCAAATTTATTGAAACTTTTGGCAATACATACAACGCTTGAACAGTGGGCACACATACCATACTGACATATACTTCAGGTTGTACTGCAGCCTCTTATTCCTTCCGCCTCCTCTGTCAGCATTGACCGCATGTACTGCAGGGAGGTCATGACCTCTGTAAACTGCATGTCAGCAGGTTTCTTGTCATATGCTTGATTTGGCCAAACTGTCGTATTTTATTCAGCAGAGAATGTCATTTCTCTCTCCTTGAGTGGGGAATGGTAAAGAGTTGCCTAGAGTGGATCCATATGGAAAAAAACTATAGAGAAGATGCTTCCAGACTTGACACTGACTTTTCAGGAAGTATTCTGGTCACTTTTATTCCACAGTGCTTTGTACTGACTCTATAAAATAGCTCACTGTGAGCGGCACCTTCGGTGAAGGATGATAATAGTGTTGGGGGCCACTGTCACAATTGCATTTAGCAGCATAAGGAAACAGAGCATGTAAGTAAAGCTTCCCGCTAATGTAAGGAAAAATAACTAAAAACACTGGGGTGTGTGATGAGTACTTATATTTGCCATGTGCAAAAAATAAAAGCTGTTATTTTTAACTAGCTTTTATGTGATGAAATGGGTCAGCATCATTTGTACTTGCTATGAACCCAGTTGTGAAAAGAAAAATTCTGAAGTTGGCTTTTTAAATTCTTTGTAATGCATTCTGCCACTGTTTTAAGGTTATTTTGTCGTGGTCCCTGTTAAAAATTCAGGAAAAAAATGGTTTAGATGGCATGATTTTACTGAATTTTTGTGTTATGTAATATATAACTTTTGCAAAAATTTAATTGAGAGCTAACATAAAGATGACTTCAGCATACTGAGGAGTGAACTGACAGAAGGTAATTGGTAAGAGAAAATGAGGAAGTACCGATCTCATAAATTATTCACTTTAACTTTTACACTGGGTTTTAAACAGGTTTTTCTTAAAAATAGACAGCCTTTTAGTTGATGCAATGCCAGCTGTTGTTAATATATTAGTATACATTCTTCTTTTTTTATTTAGAGTCAAAGCATTTCGAACCCTCCAGGAAGCACTCAAGTGCAACTATGAGCATTGGCAGATTTGGGAGAATTATCTTCTCACCAGTACAGATGTTGGAGAGTTTTCAGAAGCAATTAAAGCTTATCATCGGCTCATGGACTTAAGAGAAAAGTACAAGGACACACAGGTGGGGAAGTTTTCACATTAAGTCATTCTGTATGTTTTTTCTTGTGAGACAGAGAGAGATTACTGCTGATACTGGTATCAGTAATGATAGTGCACATACCACTGAAGTTATGTAGCCAAGCCATTTTATTTTATCTGCACTATAAGACTTAAGTATTCAAAATAAAAATGGACAGGCAAGCCTTTTCATCCTCAGACTGCCTCAGGTATTGTAGAAGGATAACAATGAAACTGGCAGTTTTCAGGTCTATTTCTAAACAAAAGGCATCATCTTTCCACATTGTTCTTGCATATGTTGGTATCAAAAATAGCATACATTATTAAGCTTACAGAAAGGCAAGCATTTCCCACGTGTTTGAAAATTCCACTGAAGATCTCTTGAAAGCGAGTTCTATTTTGTAGCTTGAATGTGTTAGTCAGAACATTGATTCTTAATAATGCGGAACAAAGGAAAATACTGGAGGCACTTTGCTCGTCTTTCACTTTTAGTTCAGTTAATTTCTGTGTAAATCAATGCTTTAGATAAAATCCATAGGTCCTACTTTAACAGTTGACAATGAGGTATTACCTTGCCTAAAACCAGATTCTTATCTAAGCAGGTTTCTGTGCAGTCAGTGAAAATAGCAAGGTGAATCTGAAAGGAAACCTGAAGAGTCCCTTCAGCAGAATTATCAGTGAGCTGCATGTGAGCACTTAGGGATTTTGTCTGTAGTCCCAAGGTGAGGGGATCCAGCTGTAGCTGGTCTTCGAAATCAGGAGTATCTCTCTTTTCTTATTCCATAAAATGATTTAAAGGAGCATTTGTAAATCTTGGGTGGTTGAGTTCAGCGTTGAGGAGAGGGAACAGATTAGTTATGGTTGTGGAAGCGTATCGTTTGTTCATGGGTTTGAGTGGCCTCAGGGAGATGGAGTGCTAAAGCTTCTTTCAGATTACTTTTGAGTAAGTTGTATGTGAGTATGATACTATTATGAAGCCAACCATATATGGGATAGCATTATGTATAAATATTTTGAGTTTTGTATGGCTGAATATTAAAGGTCTCTGAAACTCTCTACAGTAAAAAGTATATATGGAAAACAGCCTTATGTACAGTAAAGATTAGTCTGTTTAGCATATTGTGATTCTTGTGAGGTCTGTGATTATTCAGGGAACATTTTATAGATAATATGCCTTTTATGGTTTGTTTCCTTATGTGCTATTTCAAAAATATTTTTAGAGGTGGTCTACTATATCTTTACTCTTTATTCTGATTCATGTCTGAGTAGGAATCAAACATCCTGTTTCTGCTCGTTGTAGATATTTGGAGATGATACATACTCCTATTAAATTGGTTATTGACAAGTTTTATGTAGGATATTAAAGTATTTGGGAATATTGCCTCCAATAAATTTCTGGTTTTGTTCTGTAATTTTTTCATCTCGTTCCCTTAAAACTTTTAATCTTGCATTATTATTTTTACCCAGAATTATAAATATGCTATGTATGCTACAATTTTTTAATTACAACCTGGTTTTAACTTTGTGTTCTGTTATGCGATATACTTTATGGCTCTCAGCATAACTCCTAATACACTTTACTCATGTAGAAGTATTTTACTGTTGGCCAAGGAAAAACTCAGAGCCTGATAAGGAATTTTAGAAAGGCTTTAATCAGTAGTCTTTACAAGGAAGAGAAGAATGTTTCCATAACAAAGCAACATCAAAAATGAAACACATAAAACTGTTGAGATTGTTTACAAAGCTCAATTTATGAACCTCTCCCATTTGTCAGCTAGCCTTTTCTAAGTAGAGATACGCTGTCACCCTCTTGTGCAATTGTATTTTAATGAAGTAGAGTCAGGAACTTGAGTAAATGGAAGCATGCACCTCGATTTCCATGCAACACAGTGCTCTCAGGTTTTTTTTCTCGGGTTGTATTTCCTATTTGTAGTAGTAGTCATAGATTTTAATTGATAGGCTGTTAAGCTATATAGCGGTAAAGTAGAAGGTTGGAATTTGGAAAGAAAGTACATAAATACTCTTATTCAACTGGTTTCTTCTAGAACTCATAATGCGTCAAATAAGAGTGTACAATTGAATTTATAATTTGAAATGTCCTTGGCTAGTGTAGTTAAAGCAATCATATTTGTAAATCACTGATTTCTTTTATTAAAAGTAACACCTTCCTATCTTTCTGTGTGGTTTCTGTTGGGTCATTGCTGTCTTTTTCCACCAGATTTCTGAGTTCAGAAAGGAGCTTTGAGAATTTTTACTTCTAAGTTATTGTTGTTATTAAATAACGATGTTATCGTTGTGGCAAAGATTCTAAGATTAGGATATCATAAAAGTGAATTTATGTATGTTCAGATTCTGCAGACAAAATTTAATAAGGAAAAGCTTAAGCATTATTTATATAAATGCTGAACAACACAATAAAAGATTATGGCAAAGGAAGTACTTTCAAAAGTCCCTGTTTCCTCATAATCCATTATAATATTTAAAGCATGCTTTTTACCTTCCTTTCCTACTAGTTCTTAAAATTCCTTGAATTTCTTTAACTGTTTTTTTATTCATGAACTTACTGAGAAATATAACTTGAAGACTTCACTTTTATTGTTATGCAATAAATTGTACAGACCTGCTGGATTATTTGCAGCTTCAGCAGAGGTGGATCAGTCACTGAAAAATACCTGATGAAAACGCCTTACCTGTTGTAACTGTCAATTAAGCCTCTGAATTATTAGTCCGAGGCTGTAAAAACAGCTGAGAGATTTCTGCAACTGCTAATGACGTTGCTTTTTACCACATGCCCTTTCTTGGAGCCAAGACTATTTTGTTTTATTTTTTTATATTTTTTTTTTACTTGGAAAGCTGCAGTTCTGTGAATAACAAAGTTGTTTTGCAGGTGGAAAAGCTGTTTTGCTACATTGCTTTCAGAAACCAGATCTCCATCCTGCACTGTGAAAAAAAAAAATGAGTTCAGAAGTAAGGAGAAGTGGTTCCTCCACAACTCCGTATTCTTGAGAACCCGACAAAAAGTTTTTCTGTTACTCTTTCCATCAAATATTGTCCTCATTTCAGTGGTTCATGTTGCCAGGCTGTTTTTAATAAAAGTCTGCAAGAACATGTTCCAAGGGGATTCTGTGGAGAGAGAACAGGAGTTGATGCTTTGTCCTTTATAATTAATATTTAATTTGGGGATTGGGAGGGCACAGGGGAGAGCTCAGTGACTGCACAGTTGTCATTTTGGAGAGGTCCTTTCTTATTGAGCACTGTCAATCTTTATTTGCATTAGCTAAGCTAGAAGTGGTTGGATGTAGTGATTTTTTTATATGAAAGGAACTGTTTGGAGAACAATTCTGAAATAAGGCTGATGCCAGTCATAGCATTTAAAAACAATTGTATTTGTTAATATGTCTGGATGGGGTCTTTAGCATTCACAAAAGAAAAGGAGTAAGAAGAATACAAGTGGTGTGACATGCTAAACACAGATATTCTGCATGGTTGATCCTGTGTGGCATAGTTTATTAACAGAGGCGAAAGAAACAAACCCTTCGACTTGTGTAGGATCCTCGGCAGCAGAGCATTGCTTCATTAGTTCAGTGCATATGGAAGCTTAACTCACTCAAATGTACGAATTAACATCTAACATTTAAGGCAACTGTCTAAAATGTAAAGCTCTGTTGGACTGCTAATACTTCTTGACAATTAGCACAATTCACTTGCTATTCTAAACAGCTTTATTTAACAATTGGGCACAGCCAAGTAGTATTAATGATTAATTAGTATTTAATGGACCCTTTAATTTGGGGTTTCACACTAGCTTTATTTTAACTGCTGTAATGCTAATGTTTGTATGCTGGGGAAAAAAAAAAAAAAGATTATTATGATTAAAGCGAAAGAAAATAATGAACTCTATGGGAATAAGAGTTACTTTTCAGTTGCTAAATCCTACTAACTGAGGAAACTTCTTTCACGTCCAAATAAAATATTGTCTATAGAACTCTTGATAACTATAGGTGATGTATACCTGAACTTTCACAATTTGGAAGAACAATTCTGATACTATAGACTAAGAAATTGATTGAGAAGTCATGCATACATACATGAATCCTCAGGGAGCTTTACTTCCTTTTCAAAACAGATCGCAGTTTAATGTTTCTTCTTACACCTCTTCTATGTTATAATAATGGAAATATCAATACTTTCTGGTGTTTTTCTAGCAAATGTTTAAACAATACCTGATTCATTTAATGATAAGTTTTGTTCCTTTTGTTTCTAAAACACAAATGCAATATGATTTTCAAAACTTTATTTTACGAAGAATATGTTATTTTGTTTTGGGGGTGAGGGTTGCATTTAGGTGACGTTCAGATCTTTCTGGTAATGCCTGTGAAAAGAAACTGGGGAAATATATAGGGTGCTTGTAGGTGTTTTGTTTTGTTTTGCTTTTTTACTTTCTATTATATATATCTATTTCATAACATTATCAGCTATTTCAGTTTGATAAGGATGTTTTTCTTGTCTGTTTTTCACTGAAGTCAGTAATTATTTCTTAGGATACATGTTAACTGAGTAATTCTAAGAAAAGTTGTACTAGAAAAATCAGGTATCATAGTTATTAAACTTTACATGTTTTTATTTCAAGTGTAATATACTTTGATGTGCTAATTTTTATTTTACTTTCTGCCAGTGAGCTACATCTTGGTTCACAAGGATGCACCTCTGCCCTACTTGTTCTAGAGCAGCAGTATATTTGTGTGGTTTGAGGTTATTCACAAATCAGCTTTAGATTTGAAATTGATTGATTAATATTAACGTTACTATTAATGTGATTTCATAGTAAATATGAATCTGTGGACAAAAGTCCTGGAGCGTTAAAGTTGGGAAACGAGTGGGTTTTTTCACCTACCTTTATCAATGCAAGCATTAGGAGACATCCTTTTATTTTTCTTTGTTGATCTCTCGTGTGCTACACCAGCAAGGTAGCTCTCAGTAAGTCACAGCTTACTTGGGTTTTATTGTCTTCTGAATTAATTCAGTGCCTTCATTATTTACGCTTGTTGTTTCAGTTTTCCTGAGAACTAAGGTTCAGTGAAACTGTCTTCTGAGTGTCCACCTCTTCAAAACACAAAGATTTATTGTTTCTGTTGTTTCTGGGACACTGCAACATTTCATACATGCAAAGCGCAGCTCCCATCCAGTTCACCAGCAGGTGCAAGTGTTCAGCAGTTGTTCAGGTCAGATCCCACATTCTCAAGTCAGTGACTCAGAAAGTAGTGTCATTAAATGAGTGCTTGTAAAAAGTTTCATTGAACTGACTTCATCAGAAATGCATTAAACAGAATTTCCAGGGCAGCATGAGTTGCTTTCCAGTTTCCAATCTCATCCAGTATATATCTATAAAGGCAGCTAAACACAGAGGTCCTGTAAACAACAGTGTATTCCATTACCTCATTACTGTGTTCAGCATGTTTACTGATCTTTCTACAGTCATATTATAAGGTGAAAACATTTTTGTGATGCTGCCATAATTTTCTGTGGCATTCTCTTTCACACTAGCCTGTCAGGGTAACCCAACATTTGTGTCTTAGATCTTTCACCCTTTTATCTTCTCCAACCATAGAATCTTGTAAATGAAGTTTAAATTAGTTGAATTATTCCCCTAATAAATACTGTATTTGCTGTATGGTGCTACATTTGTTTTTTATACTGATTCTTATGTTGATTTGTGTTGAAATAAACCCTCTTTCCTGTTGCTTTTAATTTAAGGTTTTGGCTATTCTGGTCAGGGCAGTAGTGGATGGAATGGCAGATCGCACTGGACAAGCAGCAAGTGGATTGAAGGGGAAATTGCAAGAGCTGTTGGGCAGAGTGACTTCACGAGTGACAAATGATGGGGAAATCTGGAGACTTTATGCCCAACTTTATGGAAATGGACGGAATGATAGCAGTGAAGATATTGAAAAGGTGAATATGTTCTGATTTCTCTGCTATAGATGCACGCTGAACAAACTTTCTGTTTTCCAGCAAATTAAGTACTATAATAAGACATGCCGTTGTTCCAAATGTGTTTTGCTGTAGTGTTTCAATAAGCTTATCTTCTGTTTTTCATGTTTCCACAGCATGCATTTTTATTATCCAACAAAAGCTAGATATTTTACATCATTTTTTAATTTAAAAATATATTTCTTTTATCAATATTTCATTGTAAAGCATCCTAACACAATACACTTTCATTGTCCTGGATTCATATTCTGAAATTTTTCTTGGCAACAATCTAATAGGTATATTTTTATTTTTAATATAAATCTTTGATTCTGAAAAGAAATAATGGTACCTTTTTTGGGGGAAAAAAAAAAGGATCATAATGGCATGATCCAGTGGCATCATAAGCCATCTAAATTCTTCTTTGGATCCACAAATTAAAAATTCACATTAAGTGAATTCACTCAGTCTCCAGTGTAAGAGCACTTTGTGCTTACATAGCTTAAAATGGAATTAATATAACTTTGTAATTCTTAACCTGTTAAACTGCTGGATCCCTCATTACCTCTTTGTGGTTTAGCTGTGTTAACTTCCTTCTCTTTTTCCTATCGCTTCCCAGAAAATTGCGATGATTGCATTTCCAAAATTAACCACTCAGTACTGCTCCAAGTGTTTACTTTTGTGTATGCTAGAAAGTACTTTGCATTTGGTGTTGAATTTCCAAAATTCAAATAGCCTTGCATACTCCAAAAATATTTGCAGGTTATCAGATCTTCACTGAAGCTGAAAATACACAAGGTCAGCAGTCAGTATTTGTTTCCTAATGGGGTATGCCTTTGGCCAGGGCAAAAATGTCTGTCTGAAAGGTTGCTTGTACGTGATGTCAAGTCTATTACGCATATGGTTGGGCCCACAAATTGTATGCCTTTACAGTTAAAATTGGAATTATTTGGGCCTTGTTCAATGTGTTTCTTTTCAGGCTCTACCCTGTGAAATGCCTTGGTTAGTCCTTTCTCAAGTCCATTATAACTTCATTTCTTCCTTTTTTTTTCCACCCTATTTTTCTTTACTACCAAACAATAAAAGGGATTTGGCCTATTTAGAATTCAGAAATACAGACTCTGCAATATCCTGTTATATATCCACAGATTCTTACTCAGACATGCAAACTAGGAGAGGCTCTGTCTATACTATAAATGTAATCACTTCAGAATCTGGTTACATCACAGTATTTTTCACTAACCCAGTTATAAACATGGTTTCAATTTGTGGAGCAGACATGACTTTAACTGAGTTTCCTAATCAGACTTGTTATGGAACATACGGCCTGGCTTGCCCTGCAAAATGCAGTCATGTTTATAAATACTTATGATATGTTTCCATGTATATCCAAGTATCCTAGTGTGATGCACAGAGATGAATCATGAAAGAGCAAAACGGTCTACAATCACAGCACAAACAAATATAAAAATCAATTTAAATATACTAGATAGTCACTGGTATCTTCTCGGATATCAAATTATAAAGTATAAATTTGAAAAACATGAGTATTTATTTGCCAGAAGTATCATTTGATGTCAGCTATTAAGTGAATGTAATTATCTGTAGAAAAATTCCAGATATATTTTTGCAGTTTTCGACCCATTTTTATTGTTCAAAAGGTCAATGGATTCTGAAAGGGTATTATTTACTATTTTGTAGCATCATAGGACAAAGCGATGGGAAAAGATCTATCATAGAATCGTGTTCCTCCTTACGAATGTAGGGTTTGACCTTTATTCCATAACGTAACCTTATTTAGTGCAGATTTAATTATATCTAGCCCATGTTTTCCCTAGAACTTGATTTGAAATAATATGTCTGGCTGTTGTAGAGATTTTTTTTGTTGTTGGTTTTTGTTTGCTTACCCTTCTGTTCTGCTGTCATTTCTGACACCATGAATCACTTGAGTCTACAGCAGTGATTTATATACATTGAATCAGTTAGATGGGCATTAGGAGTGAAAACTATTAACTTTTTTTTTAACCTAGAATAGATTTAGTCTTATACTTTGTAAGTAGTTGACTTTTGTAGCTGACTTGCCACTTTGTTGAGAACTCCTTTCTTTGCTGCCATAAACCAAGTCCGTACCTTTCCCACCAAGGACTCTTTCCAACCTTTAAGCAGCTTACCTGGATTCTGAAAACTTTTTGTTCCTTGAGCTTTCCCCAGATCATAACCTTTTCCTTGCAGGATAAATTCAGGTTCCAGAAGTGCAAACAACCAACCGACAAGGTTTTGAATTCCTTCCCCTCTCTGACAACAAAACGCCCTAGCTTGTTGCTTTGACTCAGACGCATTAAGATTAAAATCAGGCTAATGTAAAAACCGTTCTCTTAGAAGTTTTTCCTTCTGCTGCCTACTGTTACCAACAATTATAACCTAGATTGTTCCAAGAAGGAAATAATCTGCTCTGATTTGACTTTGTACACCTTTACTGCCACTTGCAGACACTGAGCATGAGCAGTGGAACCCTTGATGGGAGAGAGAAAGCAGAAGCTTCTGGGCCGACAGTCCCCAGCTTTCATCCATCCTTGTTCAGCAGTCAGAAGGCTTTGTTGTGCTCTTGTACATGTACTGCACTGACAGCTTTTTCTTCCTTTGTATAATGCTTAAAGTTTTTAAAAATAAGTGATTGAAGAGTTGTTAATGAACTAAGCCATGCATCTTTTTGCATGCATTTGTCTCTAGAATTTATTTCACAGTAGAAAGAAAACAAAATAAGAAAGCAAAAATTAATTTGTTTCTTAGTTTTTTCTCTTGCTGATGTGCTTTGGTTTAGTTAAGTAGATTTTTATGAAGTAAGCTCAGAGATTTAATAAATTTTTTTTAGATTTTTCTATGAATGCTCAATGCTTATTGTTTTGGAGTAGCTGTATGTCCTGACTTCAGTTCGATTCATAACCTCCCTACATTCAAATATAACTTTTAATTTAATTCATGAACTGGTCATTTCCTCTTCTGGCTACTGGAGTACTAATTCTAGTATAGCATTACTAGATTTGTTCTCTAGTTATCGAAAGTTAACAGAAGTTACAATAATGAGATGAATTGAAGGATTTTTTTTCTTGTCCTTGCACCAGAAGAAAACAATTGTTTTCCTTTACTCTCCATCTTCCTGTTCCTTGTCAGATGCTTTTTCTTAATAGAGAACCCTCCTGTAATATTGTTTGTTTACTTTCTCAGTTTATTTTATTCACAGTGAGAACCAGTGCAGTATGGTGATTAATAGTTGTGCTTGTAAAATACAAACCAAAAATACATATATAGAAAGAAAGCTTCGATGTATTCAGTTCTGCATTTAATAGCTACAAAATTACTATTCAGTGTGAGTACGAGTATTTTTCCCTTTTCATGTGCATTCAATTATGATGCCTTAGCAAATATGGGTCACATCCATCAGTCTAGACAGATTTTTAAAAGATAAAAATGAGATACACGTTACTTTATATGCCTGTCACACTTGAGATGCAGTATTGGTGAATAACATCTGTGTTACAGCTGGTGCTTACCATTGCTACTTCAACTTGCAGAATATCAAGCACTGTAAAGATATGTTTATTTTCTTGAATGACCACCAAATTTGTAGCCACTTAAAACTAAATTAGTCTCCTAGTTTGTTTTCATGAATACTGAATCTTCTTTTCTTTCCTTCCTTGCAGTCACTGCAGTGTCTTACTAAGGCACATAAATGTGAAATTCAATCAAATGGTTGGGACAAAGATGTTTCTGCTTTTAAGGAAGTAGCAAAAGGAGCCATAGAGATTGCACATGGTATGTCCTACCTGAAGAGAGCTTATACATGATGAGTGTAGCCAATATTTATTAAGGAAAGTAATAAAATTTTGCCTCATTCATTATGTTTATTCCTACTATTTGGAGTCTTCTAACACAGAACATTCCAAACTTGGAATAAGGTAGAAACTGTGTTAGGCGAGTCAGCAAACATGAATGATAAAATGGTAATTGCATGTTTTCCAATGTATTTCATGGTCTTATAGCAATTTCATGGTTCAAGAGTGAATGCATCAGTAATTCATTTCAGTTCTCAGATTATGACATTTGATTGCCAGTGCCATGCCAGCATCTCCAGGGTAGGTAGTTGTATGTATGCTTTACTCAATAAGACTATTAATTGTGCTGCAGTGTGTGTTTAAAAAGGATTCTTTCAGTCATAGACTTACTGGTTTTAGAGGAATTTTTCCGACAGTACTTGGCATTCTTTTTGAATATCCCTAAAGGGAATACTGCATTCAAACATTAAGTATAACATTAAGTATAGGTGATATCAAAGTACTTTTAATCAACTGCTGTTGCTTAAGGATTATTGTTGAGCTAATGTGTTTTTGTTTTGGGGTCCTTCTCCTCTGTGTTTGGATTCTAGTGGCTATAAAATGCAGTAAGAACAAATCCAATAATCAGGAGGCTTTGCAGATACTTTCTTCAGCTCGGCTTAACTTACGTGGCTTGTCATCCAAAGCAAAGGTAGGAATGCTTGAATTACGTATCTTTATCAAGCTACTGGCACCCATTTTTCTGTTTCATGTCATTTACATGCAAAATAATATCTTCCTCTCTTGGTGAATCATCAGAAAGATGTTCACCTGTACACTAAGGATTCCAATTGTACATAGACTTCTACTAACCTTCTTCCTGCAAGGATTTAACTGAAATAAACCTACTGTTAAAAAATTTCAGTGCTATCTTTCAGACTGAGTTAGAATTTTATTTAGTGTTGGGCATCCAGACTGAAATGTTTGGAAGAAATCAGTCATTTTGAAGACTTATCCCTTAGCGTGAGTAATCATGGGGAGGAGTGGAACAGCCTGAGAAGGAATGGCTTGTAAACCTCGAAAAAGGACAGAAGTGTGCATCGCAGTTATTTATTAAGGGAGAAACTCATTTTTATGGCTATCTTATCAATTCAGATAGTAATTATTTGGAAAAGGTTATTGTATTTGAATTACATTTTGTTTTGGGAGCTGTAGTTTGTGCCTCCACAGCCAGTCACCCCAAGACCTAAGCCTGTTTCTGCACCATTATTATCTTAATTTTACGATGTATCTCACAGCATGAGATGCTGCCCTTGTTTAACTGAGGGCTGATACAGAATACATTTTTGTTCAAAGTGCGCTTAACATCTTATTCTTCCTGGCTGTGTGTGGGGTTTCCTAAATGTGAATTACAGAGTGTAAGTTTTATAACGTGTGCTTGGGTTACAAAGTGTTGATCCATCATCAGTGTGTTAAACTTTACTTGCTTTCTTTTAAATCCTGCAATTTTAAGGATGAGAGTCTAAGAAAGCTATATAAAGCAGACATAAGTTGATCTCCATGACTGTGCTTACAGATACTAACATATGTAAGTCATAGGAATGTAGTGAAAAAAGTCACAATTTTTATGTTGTGTTGTGATTCACAACATTATTAAAAAAAAAAAAAAGAGCCTGAAGATGACTGTAGAAAAAACAAGTTAACTTGACATAGACGATAAAAACATGTTTTGTTGGTTTATCTTGTAATGACACAATCTTAAAAGATTAAGAACAGTTGAATCTAATGCATTGTTTTCTTAACTCCTGAAGGTGCTTCTCTATTGTTGGCAGGTAATGGTGTCTCTGAGTTTTAGGTCATTTTGCAGAAAGCTGACATGTTAAAGATAAAGCCGTTGGTGTGACTTAATTGTGCTTGCATACTTTCTGATGTGTCATTTTTTTTATCTGAAGTCTAATTGAATTTCTGAAGTGTGTTGATTGTGGTTTGAAAACTCAGCCATCGTCTGTAAGATGAACTGTTCAACAAATGTTTAGGAGCGTTCAAACTCAACTACAGAGTCGTCTGTTGCTGCCTCATCAGTGTGTGATTGTTTTGTGGTTAATTTTTTCTTTCAGGAGAGAAAAACACAAAAAAAGGCTAAGGGCTGAGTCAGTTGTTATAATTTCAGAAGGAATAAAGGAGCAGTGAAAGTAGGTTATAAACAACGATAGTCCAAAATTCTGTTGTCAGGACATGCAGATGATATTAGTAGGTTTTGGACCAGTGAAACAACATTGCTTCTCAGATTTCTCACCTCTGCTTAGATTTCCACCTCTGAGGAACCAGTCCCAGCCTATTGCGGCTCCCATAAATGTAGCTAGACTCTGCAAAAGGCTGCCCCTAGAAAATGTGTTGTTAACAGGCTCCTTTCTGAACAGAGCTGTCTGGGCAGTCGCATGCTCTGATGTATAGCACAGTGGGCCCTCTTCTGCTCCTTGGCGCCATGCGTCATTCAGATCTGACAGGTGGGGTCTTCCAACAGGAGAGAGGTCCTGGAGCTGTATTGTAAATGCATGAAATGTGGGTACTGTTGCGGGAAAACATGAGGCACAAGCCCAAAGAGCAGTGGTGCTTGAACTCTCCCCAGGCTGCATCTAGTTGAATAGAACTCTTTAACTGCATGGGGAAAAAAAGAATAAATAATTATATCATTCTGTTCTATTGAGCTGTTTTAGCCAGAAAGAACCGAACTTTTCTGTCACATGAGGTTTGGGGGCTGAAAGTCAGACAAGCCTCTCTACTTGCATCAGAAACATGTTCCTGTTTTTGTGGAAGACAGTCCTGTTGCTGAACCAAGGAATGTTCTGAAACACACTGACAACTTTGGTTCAGGCTTTTAAAGTACTTATATATATCTGTATTGTTCCGTTATGTTTTGATGTTACAATGATGACAGATGTATTCCACAACAGCTTTTGTTTTCTGGGTTTGTTTTTTTCTTTACATGTTGGCTTCTTCTTATGACAGATGAAGTGTGATTCACTTCCCTTTTACATAATAAGACAGAAACATGTGTTTGGGTCCCCCCGCTATGTTTATGTGGAGCAAAACCTCTCAAAGCCTCCATATTGCTCAAGTGACAGATCCTGGTCTTGCAATAGCAACTTCTTCTGGTCCATCTCCATTCAGACCTTGTGTGTCTCAAGGCTTCAGAATACCTCCCCCTTGGTTTTCCTGTAAGGCTATGAATTTTATGATTGCTTCTGAGTTAGGTGCTCTTTGTGTTTGTTATTGTCTTATAGTCTTCAAGAACAAACTGTTTTCATTGTGTCAGTATTTTATGTTCTCTTACATGACGTAATTATGCACAGATGCACGTCTCAACCCGTACGTGTCTTGACACCAAATGCACAAGTTTTGTTTGGGTTTTTGGAAAACATGACACAACAGTATGAGACACTGAGAAGATGGCCACTAAAATCCACAGCTAGTATTTTATCAGCAGGCAAATCAGTAAGCTGTAGTTGGCAGTGTGAGATGTTGTTTCAGTTTTGAGTTTCACAGCAAAGTCCATAGCACTTCATGCAATCAGGAGTCTGTGTGTGCAGTGCAGTCAGAGCAGAGACCCAAACTTCCCCTCCTCAGAGGGATTTGTTCCCTTTGACACACCTTCTGTTTATTAGTAACAGGACGGACTACGGGGAGACTACTGTGAGTGCTAACAGTATGAAAGGCAGCAGTGGTGGTGGGGAGGCTCCTGAGCTCACTCCCCTGAAACAGAGAAACTGTAAACGTAGTTTAAACTAACGTTTCTGTCTGTCACACAGCAACGCTTTGTAGATGTAGGAAGCCATGAGATTTGCAGTGAGATCGCTGATGAGGTGACAACTATGGACAACTTGATTGCTGAACTCCAGGAACTGAGCAACCAGCTGAGGGACCAGGGCTGAAACAGACCGGATTTCGTGACTGGGAAAGAAGGATGATGTATTTGTTTTGTTACAACTTTTACTGATGAAATGGTAACAATTCTAAAGCAACTACAGCCTCAATAAATGTTTTTCTGAACAATGCTATTCTTGTGGTCAGCTTTCTTCAGATAATAGACCGCTTAAGATCCTTATCTTCTCTCGCAGTGTTACGAACTTGTGCGTCTGCCTCCTCGGGCCCAGATTTTCTGGCAGCGAGCCGGTTGTGTTTGTAAGGCGATTATTGAGGATTAGTTCCGGCTGAGCGCATGGCGCGGGCGGTGCCAAGCCCCGCGGGGCGCCCCACCCACGGTGCGGGCCGGCCAGTGCGAGGGGTGCCGGGGCGGAGGAGCTGGAAGACCACCCGGCGGAGGCGGGAGTTGACGCTTCCCACCTATCACACCCTCAGCAGCGAGGCGCGCAGCCAATCGGAGGGCGTGTCTTTCTGCAGCTGGCCAATCAGGAGCTGCAAGGTGTGGCCCGCCGGAGGTGAGGCGCTGAGGCGTGGACCGGCTGTGGCGCGAGGGGCCATGAGGTGGGGCGGAGCGTGGCGTAGCTGCGGTGTGGCGTGAGGGAGCGTGTATCGGCCGTGATGTAGAACAGCAGTAACTGAGTGTTATTTTAGTGCTCAAAGGGGAACACGTCTTGGTAAAGCTTTGTATCCTTGTAAAGCTGCTAAGAATGGAGAATGAATTGTTTAGTTGCCAGCATTACTATGTGAGGCTCCCACAAAATTATCATTTTAACAAAGGGAAAACCTGCTCGTGAGGGGCAGTTGAGTCCACAACACTATTTCATAGGAAAGGTCCATTAAGGGAGAGACACTAAAGTTTTCACAGAGTGAATTTGCCGGAGATATTCCCATTTTGCTCATATTTATGTAGTGAAGGGCCTCCATGAGTTAAGCACAAAATGGACCATCGCTTTTGAGGGAATCGCACCACTACTGTTGGTTTATTATTATATTTTTATATGCCTTGCTTATTCACAGAGATGAAAAATCTTCAAAACTATTGTATTGCACCCAGGGTCAATTTTTCTTGGGAAGGGTTTAGGCATGGAATGATTTGGTGGCAGAAAACTCTCCCAGTCCTCCCTAGATCTTAAGGCAAAATTTAAGCCACAATTATATCCAATTCTCAAGCAAGCGGTCATATGAGGAAGTCATTCTGCTACTCTAGAGCATCTCTTCTGCGGTATTTCATGTTTTCTCATCCCAGATTTTTCCTCATTTGAGCCTCCCTGTGCTTGCAGCTGTGTGGAATATAAACAACTTTGTCTTTTGTCTAGTACAGGGAAAGCCTGCTATTCAGGGTGCGTAGCTGAAGAGTGGAATGGATAGTGTCATGGCAGCACACCAGTTTGTACTGTTGTATTTAGTGACATACAAGGGGAATAATGTCTGTAGAGACTTTAAAATATATATATATATATATATGGAGAAATACAACTTAAATACGTGCAGGCAGCATAAATGTAGTGGAGGATGGACAAGCAGGAGCTGGATCACCATTTCTGGAGACACTGGCTCTTCAGAACAGATCACCATCCCAGGAGATCTCAGTCACTTCATCCATGAGACACCAGATGTAAGTCTTTCCAGGTACGTTCTTGCTACCTCTTACTTTATATTAGTGATGTTTTCATCTCTGTTGGATGCAAGGTGAGATGACTTTGATAAGGAGTTTGGCACAGAGGACATTTTAAACAAAAGCCACCTCAGTACATTGTATGATACTCACGTTCTGCACTCATGCCAAGAGCATTCAGCTCTTTGAGACCGAAAACGACTGTTACTGCAAAAGCTCTTGCTGTCAAAAAGCTTTTTAGTATGGAAAGAAAAAAGAACATTGCCTAAGCACAATATAGTCTTTCCAGATCTTCATCCCACAGGGAGCATCTGTCTTGTAACATGGAAATGATTTTTCACTTAAAGCAGTCCCATGACAACTGAGGAAGGAATCCTTGTGGGTTTAGCAAAGCTGTATAGACCTTTCCCAACGTAGCAGTCATACCTACAAACACCTCTGTAATGTCTGTTATTTTCAAGTGCTCTGTGCACAGCCAAATGAGAAAAATTACATAGTTTAGTATGTACCAGATTAAGCAGTATTTCACAGGAATTGCGTATGTATTAGAACTTCATGTACTCTCAGTCTTGGTTTTTTTTCTTTTTGTCATCTATCTGCCCTTTGAGCTGATCTGGTGTGAAGCAGAGGCAAAAAGAGCAAGTCTAGAATTTTTCATCCTCTTCCTACCAAGAAGCAACTGTCTTCTTGGTAGGAAGGGTTTTGAAGATGAGTATAAAGCTGGCAAAGCATGAAAGATGTATGATGTATGAAGGAGAATTTACTTGCATGGCTGAAGAGGATTTGTTTGTGTGTCTTTGACCTAATATGGCTCAACCTACAATGTATTTTCAACCACTGGTATTCAGAAGCCAGGGATGATCTGATTCACTAAGAGGGCTGTGTCAGCACAGACTATTGCAGCAGGGTGTGGTGCTAAAAGCTTTTCATGGGCTGCGATGTCACTACTCATGAGCAACAGGAATGTTCTTTTAGGGCCAGTGAGGCCATGCTGAGTCAGACAGGTCTCCCTAAATGGATAGGAGGTATGTGCCATGTCCCATTGTCCTCCATTTTCCTTCTGCCACACTGACCTGTCCGTTCAGAAAGGTGAGCAGCTTTCATCACAGCATTCATGCAGAGCTCTTTACCAAACATCCCTTGAAATGAAATAAGGCCTGGAATATTTTTTCATGTCTAAAAATGGTGTACAGCTTGTATGCAGATACAGAGGGTACATTCACAAGATTAGCTTCAGGGTGTGTATGTACATTTGGTTAAAACTATTCTTACAGTTACTATCAAAATCAATAAGGTAGGAAAAAAGGTATTAATTTCGTCCTGCTTTGGAGCATTACTGCCTAAAGAAGCCAAAAAGAAAAACCACAACCACCCTGCTATTTCCACACTAATAATAATTAAAATAGTATACGAGTATTTAACTTTTCTTCCAGCTAATAATGTACAACTTAGGTTCTCTGAGCTTGAATTGGAGCTCGGAGGAAAATCTATATATTTACCTTTAAATTCATAGAATCATAGAGTTACTCAGGTTGAGAGGGGCCTCAAAGATCATCAAGTCCAACCGCAGCCTAACCATAGTGCCCTAACTCTAACAACCCTCTGCTAAATCATATCTCCGAGCGCCACATCCAAACGGCTCTTAAACACATCCAGGGGTGGTGACTCAACCACCTCCCTGGGGAGCCTATTCCAGTGCTTAACTACCCTTTCTGTAAAGAAGTGTTTCCTAACGTCCAACCTAAACTTACCTTGGCGCAACTTGAGGCCATTTTACTGTGATTGCTTAAGTTAGGTGATTCATGTTTTGGAAGTGCTTTTGTAAAACCAATTTGGTGATTTTTATTTATACCTAAGAATGTATACATACACAAAACCACACATTTATGTCATGTGTGCGTGTGTCATACAGCTGTTGATTCTGAAGATGTAAGAGGAATGAGCCTTTACAGGAAGGTAAGTCTCTTGAAAGTAGTACTCAATACAGAGACAGGAACATAGGTCAGCCTCCTATCTCTGCATTTCTAGATGCTTGTCACTAGTCTAAGGGATGGCTACGTGGCATTTATATTCTTCATTTTCAGAAATGACTACTTGTTTGCTTGTGTTGTTGAAGAAGCACTTTAAGGCGTTTGAACCTTTAAAGTGTGTGCTAAGCGCTCTCAGAAAATCAGTGCGTTTCTGTTTCTCCATTTGATGTTCATAGACTCTCCTTACAAAGTCCCTATTCAAATTTGACAGAGGTAGGCTTTAATGTCAGCCTGAATGTGGATCATCTAAATTGGTTATTAATGGGCAATAACTAGAGAATTTGTAAATGTTTCCTGTAGTACAGGGATAAAAAGCTTTGCTGTCATAAATTTAACACATTTAACACCATAAGCCTTAAATCTGAACTTGCTGATGTCTTTGTTTCACCTCTGATTTCTGTAAAGCCTTCTGTTGTGCCCTCATGGTTAGGTTTAAAATATGTAAACAAACAGACTTTAACTTATGTTGTTTTTATTTTTATATTCACAGTAGAGGTTTCCATTGCAGTTGCAAAACTGTTTTTGTCCATTTATGGATCATTCAAACGCAAATGTTAATAGAATGGACTTTCTATCAGAGCTCAAGAAAGAGCAGGTTGGAACATTATAAATCAGTGTGGTTTTTTTTTTATTGTAGAAAGCTGGTGGTTACTATGGATTAACACAGACATGGATAGTAGTTTATTTAAGAATTGCTTTGACTGACGTTCCCTGAGGTCTTCTGCATACACAGGTGCATCTGAAAGGTGTGCCCGTCCTCTGGCTGAGAGCTGCCAGGCTAGTAACAGTTACTTCTTTTTGAGGTCGGAAGTCATAAACAAATCAAGCCAGATGTAGGCAAGCCCATCTGATACGTTTTACATGATTGGACTCTGAAATGAAACTTGACAAGTATCACAATGTGAATGGCAAGAGAATATTTACTGTTATGCTGTAAGCTGTTGTAGCACCGCAATACAGATGGTTTTTTGCATCGTTCAGAAGCGCTTATAAATAGATTGGTTTCACTCAACAAGTAGCTTAGTCAGGGATGTGCTCAAATATAGTAGCTGCATTCATTAAACATTTCTACTAATCCCTCAGCTACGCTAATAAAAGAGTAATCCTTTATAGGCTGAAAGCAGCAGCAGAGGTTGTGTGGGGTTTTTTTGTTGGTTTTCTTTTAACTATTAACGTTTGTCAATGGAGTAACCATTATTAGTGACCGTGTTTAGTTTTCAGCAAATGAATAGAAACTTCGTGACCCTGGGAGCATTTTTAGTTAGATTTGCCTGCTGATAATGGAGTTACTCTTAGGAACAGTTGATAACATTTGTTGTATCTTCAGCAGATTTGTTTCTTCAAACAAACAAACAAAAAATAGCCTAACGTGGGCTTGGGTGTTTTTGTTTGTTTCTATTATCTTTATACCATTTGCCCTGTTACTCACTTCTTCCATACTTTGGATTTCATTGTTTAAGGCAATAAAAGTGAGTTCTTGGATTTGGACTGGCTTCACTGAGCAAGAGGAGAATGCTGGGTAGGGATGAGACACATGAGGGAGTCGGGGCTCTGCCCTACCGGGGTAAATAAAAGACCAATTACAACTTTAACCCACTAGTACTGATTCAAAACTAAACTGGGTCTCTGCAACAACAGGGAGGCTTGGGTTTGGAAAGCTGTGATGATTAACTGCTTTGTGTGTAGTGCTGTTTTCCAAGGTGACCCAAGTACAAAAGTACTTTTGTCTGTTTCCAGCTTACTCTGCTCAGGTGTTTTTACAGAACACACCAAGAACCTTTTAGTCACCAGTGATGTCACATATCCCTTTTTCTTTTTTTTTTTTTTTGTTTATTTTAAACCCCGGTGACCTGTGAGTCAACTACAACGGTTCCTGGCCAAAAATGAATTTAATTAACACATAATGATACCAACCAAGAGCCACGCAATAGAAAACTGGGATTAACAGCATGAGATTCTTCCAGATGGAAAGTTAGCCTGTTCCTGACATCACTGCTGAAGCGAATCAGCTAAGTTTTGCAAGTCACATTTAGAAGTTAACTCTACAATTCAGATCTTTTTCTCTGTCATCCCTAAATGAGTGGCATGCTCCTTCCATCTTAAGTGCTGTCCTTTCATCCAGCTGAGCCTCTTGTCATGCTTCACTTTCAGGTTCTGCAAACCCACGTGGCTTTCTGTTCCCTGGAATGGTGATAATGCAGTTGCTGTGTGAACCACATTGGTGTTTCCCTGAACTCTGGAGAGGGGTTGGCCTGTTCATCTTCATGTGAACTTCTTTCAGCTTTGTCAGATTTGCGACCTGTGTTCCCTGGAAAAGCACTACCAGCTTTTTATAGTTCTTTGTGTGTTATGCCCAACCACAGTTTCATTCTGTCAATTTCCAGTAGTCATCCCCCTTCCTCCCCTCCCTATAATCTCTCTTTCTGAATTTCTTAAAGATTTCTCTATAAATTCTTGGTAGGGAAGATGCTAGAATGGTTCTTAAGGTTGCACTTAGCGTAGAAGATATCTAACAGCAGCGTGAGAAATGTAACACAGTAAGATGGGATCTACTCAATGGAATGGAATGTTTTTCCCTCTGCCTTATCTGAGCAACCTTGGGATGAGACAGAGGACAAAGGACTTTATGTTTAAGGAATTAAAGAGCACCACAAACCTTTGCCAAGATCTGAGGCTGTGGAGGGACAGCAGCAGCCCAGGGATGGTGATGGCCCCTGTGCAACTTCTGAAATACGAAAAAAAGATTAGCACTACTCACTGGTAGGAAGGTCTGGTTCTTTCCTACAGTAGAGAACTGAGTAGTAAATAATCAGACCAAACTAATCCATTGCCTAAGAAAGACAGCAGACCAAGCAGAAGTAACAGATTGCAGTTGGAGACAGAAGGTAAGTCGTAGCTTGGCAATAGCCCAGAATTAAAAGAACCGAACTGTAGGTGCAAACACCAGTGTACTGTAGGGCTTTTAACAGCCCATATGGTCTGAATGATTCAGTCTGTTTGGGAGCGCTCCAGCCATACCTACAGTTTTTGGATTTGCTGTATTTATAGCAGTCTGTCTTGCACTGCCTGGATTTTGCTATTGTCAGTGCTATCACCTCCTATTTTTAGAGGCCTGTAATTTGGCTGTAAATTCTATGTGGTCCTAAAACCAGGCAGAGTGAATGCAGCTCCAGCCAGTCTGTATTTTCTCTTTCTAAGAGAAAACAGGCATGTAGTTTGTAAGCTTGACAAGCAGCTGGAACCAGATAATTTCTGTAATCTGTAACTGCAAATCTACCTTACTGTCATGCTAAGCAGAGTTCTTGTAGCTGAAGCATGTTCTGCATTTGGTCTCTGCTTCTGAAGGACTTCTGCTAATGTAGTAATCTTAAGAAAGCTAATAGGGAAGTGGGGCAAGTCCAAAATCAGTGTCCTATGCAATATCAACCAGAACTTTGAATTCAATCCTGTATAATTTAACACTTACGAGCTTTTTTTTTTTTTTTTTTATGTCCATTTTAAGGAATTTAACTATAAAAATGAAAGAAAACAGTGATAATGCTGAGAACGCTGCTGACGGGCCTTTCAGAAATGATGCAGAGTAATATATGTATTTTAATCTGCACATGCTGTTTTACTGTAGAAACAGTTATCAGAAATAATTCTGATTCTGAGATGTTCCTAGTTAGAATCATAGCTAATACCTGGCAAGTGATTAATCAGAAGAACTGACACAGGTCAGTAGGATTTTTCAAAGCATTCTCGACATCCTGGAGAAAGCTTATGTCATCCACGGTTCATCCATTACTTATCCTGTTTTCTTTGCATCTTGTGTTTATTATACTCCTGTAGTGCTTTGCTCTGTCAAATACTACCAAGAGTTTTGCACTTTGACTGTGTGACTCCAACTACTTAACTCAGCACAGATATCACAGACCACCTGTGTATGTGCACACGGTGGCATATCTGGGACTCTGTGTGTTTTACCCATCCTGCAGATCTGTGCTCCCAGCCATCGCTGCATTGTTTGAGTGCCTTCTGCATAGCATCACTGAGTGTAATAAAATCTCTTGGGGATATCATGGGACCTTTGGGTTTCTTCTTTTTGCCTCTAACTGAGGCAAAATTTCACAAATTCTGGTTACAATCTTGGTATTTACTTAAACTTGGAGTTTAACTGGGCGAAGGAAAAGTCAGTGTTGTGAACAGCACTGTTAGTGGGGTTGGTTGGCAAAAGGAACGGGTTTGCTGTTTTTTTCTACAAGCAGTTGAACCCTGTATTGTTTTGCTGATAGTGCCCTTAGGTGAGTGGTCAGTTTGATGCTTTTCGTGGAAGACCGGGCCAAGGAAACTTGGAAGGAGATGGTAAATTATTTTCTTAAAAATCATAAATACATCCGTATAATTCCTTTGTGTGCTTGGACCGTTTTCTGACATTTTCTCATACTTTCTGACAGTAATTTGTTTTGCATGTTACAAGTGTTTTTCTTAAGGGCCTACTTTCTTGTGAAAGTCTTGGAGAGGCAGCAAAAATGGCTTGCTGTGACAACAGTGGGCATGACTGAGATATAGTGTCAGATGCTGTTTGCACATGTTTTGGATCACTGCAGATATGTTGACCTTCCAAGACATAAATCCAGAGGAAAACTTGATATCCTCCCTGATGCTGCTTCCTTTCGTAATGGCATTTCTACAGTGATATACTCTACATCAGTGAAAACAAATGGTGGGGATGGGTAGGTAGTATCTATGCAGAAAAGCAATCACATTTGAGTTTTTTGTCTTAAGCTCTCATGCTCTGATTTATTGTCACTGAAATTTAATCTATAATTTTCTTTCTTTGGTCTTTCTCTGCTGGAGTTCCAGAGAAAATATTGCATCAGCACTTCAGGAATGGAGCAGCAGTGTTATTCAGATCTGTCAAATGCAGAGGCCATGAACTTCCCCCGAGAAACTGGGTGAAACAGCTCTTCTACTCACTTCAGGTCTGGTAGCATAAATAATACTTTCTAAATGGAGGCTCCTCCAGTGCCCCTCACAGCTTGTTCTGCATGTGAGCCTGATTTGTTCACATTTCTGTGTTGGATGCAGTGGGGGAAAGTTACTCCTGTGTAGATCTATCAGGGTAGATCCTAACCTGGTAGCTGAAGTAACTATCTCACAAAATACAGTGGCTGCTGAAACTTACCTGAGCATAATTTTAGCAGTTCTTAAATGTGTCTTTCTGCAAACTTAAATATGATTGGCTTTTGTGAATATTTCAAACCTTATTTGGAAAAATAATTAAGAAGTAAGAGGAAGATAACTGAAATAATATTTGACATTTTAAATATATAAACATTCTCACAGCAGCATTTATTTGACAGAAGCTTAAAAACAACTTTGCCTTTTACTACTTGACAAAAACATGTGGTGAGGATTGCTGTATGTCTGTGCTTTTGTGCCTTTTAAAGGCGAATGATGGGTTTATAATTTACTGTCCTGTTTGCACATGATACCATCAGTGACCTCAGCACAACTCTGAAAATGGTGTTAAATTGTGGCAGAATGAGGGCATGGATATAAATACTATTTTGTAAACCTCTCTCCTTTATACGATAGGATGAGAGGATTTAAGAAGTGGTGTTGGGAAGAATCTCTGAGCTCATCTCTGTGCCGGGAGTATGAAAGCATGATGTAGCAACGTTTTGACAAGGAAGGTAATATGAGATCGGGAGGAAGCAAAAACTTTCTCAAGCACTCATAAGACCTCAGAAATAGCAAAACACTGCTGCTGTTCAGGTTTTGAGGTTCAGATGTTGGGACCTTAGTCGTGGCTGTGATCCCCTGTGGGGTAAGCAGTGCACACAAGCATCCCAGGCAGTCCCTTTGGAAGGACTGGTATTTACAGTAACATTTGCTAGGATTTATCCTACTTTATGCTGACATGGCACACACAAACAGCTAAATATGTTTCTCTCTCAAATAACATTGGGAATGATCCCACAATGCCCAAACTTGAACTGTGCCCATGTGTTACCTGGGTGAGAGTTAGCAAACCTAAGCCAAAACCATGGCAGAGGCCATACAACCAGTTCCACAAGATTCCTTGAAGCATTCAAGGGCAGGCTGGATGGGGCTTTGAGCAACCCAGTCTAGAGGGAGGTATCCTCTAGATCCCTATAGCAGGGGGGTTGGAACTAGATGATTTTAAAGGTCCCTTCCAACCCACACCGCTATATGATTATACGGCCTGGGCCCACCACAGTCTTCCCAGGCCCTATTAGTTTGAATAGCCTAGACATGGCTGTAGAATACAGTTCCTGCTCCAGGAAAACCACAAACCAAGGACTGCCAAATAGGGGAATACGAGTTGCTGTGATGTTCTCTGAGTAGGTGCAGGAGATGTGAGGTATGTCCTTGTAAAAGGCAGAGGGCTCTGCAGGTGGGCTTAAAGTCACTGGTTTTGTGCCTAGTTGCACATATGGAAGATGTCCCAGATGTGACCTAGGGGAGCTGACAAAGAGAAGCTTGTTGGCTTGACAGTACAAATAAGCTACAGATGGAAAGACAAGTAGATAATGGCCGCCTTGACAAGAGAACACAAAAGAGGACAAGACAGAATTAAACCAGTGTTGAAAGTCCTTAGACTCTAAGTGACTGATAAGGGAGAACATTTGAACAGGAAAGGGTGCGAAGTTGGAAACCATAAAATAATCAAGCTTACTAGTGAATAGCAAGTACCAAAATCAATAACTTTCTTCTGCTTCAGAACAAAGATTTTAATTTTCTACCTTCATTTAGTCTGCTCCTATCTCCATTTTATTTACATATATTGCACTTTTCTGTGAATGTAGCAGATGGGAAACATAACAGATGTAATTTCTATATTAAATCAAGGAAGCTTCTCACAGCTGCACAGAACAAATACAAATATCCAGAATGTATTTAGAGAAATACAACAGTAAGAGGGTTTTATTTGTCAGAAGAAATAGAAATCTGAAATTCATGCATGCCAACAGTCTCCCATGTGCTATATATATATAATCCAGCCAAGGATGATGGCACCAGTGGGGCAGCTGGTCCATAGCAGCCTTCTTTGCTGAGAACCTGTAAATTCAACAGCAGCTGGACTCTTTTTATGGCTGAATGGCAAGGGAAGTTGTAGGTATTGGGTTTTTTTAGCCATTTTATGAATTCCCTACACAGAAGAGTGAGATCTGTGATGTGTGCCCCCCTGGAATCTTTTTCTTTTGGCTCCCCTTTGCCATCAGTGTAAGTACTGAGAGATATGAAAGGTGTTGAAAATAAAACCCAGCCTGTCCTCTCAGCTGCATCTATCAGGGCACATGCAACACCATTCGTAAGATTTCATTTTAACTGACCTTCAGGCGTGACTTATTTTTGTTCTCTGGGTATTTTTAATATGAGCCCAAAGGAGCACATGGAGGAGGATACGTGCTCTTGCTGTTGCTGTTACCAATAGTACTGAAGGGTCTGGAAAGTCCCTGCACGCAGCTTTCAGCTTTAAAGATGATTTTCTAAATGTAGAAAGCCTGAGCCTATAAGTAAACTTTCCTGCCAAAAGACTGAGAGTGAGGGAAAGGGATTTGTGTTTGTTGTGTAGAAATCTGCACCTGGTGTGGCACAGCTGATTGCACAGAGGGATGAGAATGGTGTGAGTGGTACCTACCTATGTGGGGTGCATGAGGCCTTTAAGGCATGTGTGTGTTTTGCAACTAGGCGTCAAGATTTCCCACTTCATGGTGGTACTTGCAACTAAGCTGGAGTGGAAGGAAACACAAGGTGAGCCTACCTCAAGGGATGCTGCAGAAGTGTTTAATTTACACCACAGTTCCTACATCAGAGCTGAGACTGAGCAGCTGCTCCTTTGCTCCAGCTGTGTGTGCTCCCACGCAGATTGTCTGCCCCTGAGCTGAGCAGAATGGAGAGGCTGGAGAAAAGCTGTTCTCCACCTCTTTGCAGATAGTGGGTGTATCTGTATGGCTGGCCATCCATGCCACGCATCAAAGGGATGCACAGACCCACGAGGGCTGGATCTCTTCCGACAGCCTGATCTCAGTAGGATTAGGCTTGGAGCAATTGCATAAGGGAGAGCTATGAGATGGAATAGTTTGGACACTCTCCAAGTCTGACTGGTCTCAAGCTACTAAGCAGAATGAATGTATCCCACAAGGAACCCTCTTGGCTTGTTTCTTCCCGGGGAGCAGGGAAAGGAACTGAATTAGAGTTCTGTGCTGCAGGGACAGAGAATTTAAATGGTGTTTGTCCACTGGGTAGGATTGCAGGGGGTTAAGCTTGGAGAAAAAGCAGCAGCAGCAGAAGGGAAAACTAAGCCTGCTAAGTAAAGAGATAACTGGTAGTGGCTACAGCCTAATTATAGTGTCTGCATATCAAATTGACTTTTTTCCCTTATTTTTTTCTGAAACGTTTTTGGAGTAACCACCACTATTACTTGTAAACAATCACTTTATATGGTGTGAAATTCCTATACTGCTGTGTTTATCATGATCCATGACCTTATGCCCCAGGGGAAGGGTGTAGTCAGCTTGGCATAAGCAGACCTGTGCCAGATGCAGGGTGGTTCACATTCAGAAACGTTATTTACAGAGGTACAAGAGGGGGATGGAGGAAATCAGAGGATCAAGGTCCCAGATAGCATGGAATGTGCAGGATCAGATATCTGCCTTGGAGCACTTACCCCTCAATTCATGTTTCCCAGGATGCCTGACTCTTACAGATTGTTTCTCTTCTCAGTTTGTATGTGCCTACATATAGCTATTTCCATTCCAGTCACAGCGCTTGTTTATGTCACTGGCAGACCTCACCACAGCTGACTCTTTTATTTTTACGTAACGGAGGAACATGGAATATGTAGGATACAAATTATGAAATCAGCTTAAATGAATACGATGTCACATGATTTAAAAAAATAGCGAAGGGACTGACAGTAATGATGCTCAGACACCACAGGGTTTAGCTGGTGATAGGCCTGGTGATAATTAGCCCTTTACAGGCAAAGAGGATTGATTAGGGACCATACCAGTGAAAATCATCGCAGACACTAAGACGCTAAAATAAGAAAAGAGTGAATGTCAGGTGATTACAGATTGGCTTGATGAACGATCTGTAAACTTTGAAGACAGGTATTTACCATCTAACGGTCTGCATGCAAAGCAGGTCCCGTGGCAGGGGAATAAGCTGAAAGCAGTTCAGTTGTTATGGAGCTGAGGGAACTGGGCAGGAAACTGAATCAGTTTTTAAGGTGCAAAGGGAAAGATTATGGAGACTTTCAAAAAGACACAAAGAAAGAGAAGGACTTAAAACCAGAGAAGGAAAAATATTGTCAGAGGGGTAAAGAAAATACTATTCCACCTGAGTTTTGGTCTGGCTGTAGCTAGGAACTCTTTTCCTGCCATCCCACTAACCAGAAACGATATGAAGGAGGGACTCACCCAAGGGAATTCATTTGTTCCATATCTGTGTGATGGTAGCACTCAACAGTTTCTTTATAAAAATGGGATGAAAAGATAAGAAAGAACTGTAATAATGACAGGCATGAGGGGAGTGGTGAATCCTTGGAGTGATTGCTGTCCTGAACAGTGGGTGGACCCATACCAGTGGTCCTGTTTAACACAGGGGACTTGCTGCTTCCTTCACCCTCCTGTTTTCTGAGGCTTTTCAGCCAGAACTGGGTAAGGTTTATGGTTGGTGGCCGAATGGTTTGAGGTGAACTTGGGATGTTTTTTTTTGTTTGTTTTGTTTTTTTTTAATGCCAGATCTGAAAAATATAAACCAATGTAAAGCCACACTAACAGGCCACAAGAGAAGGCCTTACTTTTTCGGCCTAACAATCCTGGGGAACCCAAAAAGATTCAGTTCCTTGACCGCGGTCAATGTCTCTAGGATGTTCTTATGAAAGCTGATGCAGTCATGTATTGCAGATTTCCAGGGCGTTGTGCTGGAGGTTTTTTTGGGTTTTGTTTATTTTAAGGGTGTGTTTGTATACGTATGTGTTAAATCCAGAACTTGATGGGTAAATTATTAGTTTTGTAATTTGCTTTAGTGTTTCAAGAACGTCTGCTGTTAAGAAGTCGTGAAGAGGGGGTTTTGTGACTAAATTTCCTCTTCTCCCAAATGGAGTAAGAATTCCAATAAGCAATGGAGTTATGCATGCATGATTAAAAATAAAATCACTGATGACTTTGTATGCCTCGATTCTGAGGTGACCAGCTGTAAGGCATCAAAATAGACTTTGCTGGGTTGTTGTTTCTTTTTCCAACTGAGTTCTTAAGACTGGCCCTCTGATGATAAATCAGGTTTCAGATGTTTCAGTACACAAAACAACTGCAGAGAATTTTAGGACACAATATACTGCTGAAAGGAAAATTCCAAATAGCTTGACTTTTGGCGTATTTTTTTCTGCTAAAGATTTACTCATTAAAAATAAGCCATCACTTTTTGGCTAAGTAGGCAAGAGGTTTAAATTGTTCATTTTTTGTTGCTCTCAGTAGACTTGTGTCACGGTGTGGTTGTGCAAACATTCGCTCGGCTCTCGTGTGCTTCACAGGTCACTGTTTTATTTGTCTTCCTATTTACTGCAGTGAGGACATTTCATAGTGAGTTAGGTACGCAATTTATAGTTTAATTAAAAAAAAAAAAAAAAAAAGTAAAAAATGTCATCCAGACTTGCACATGCCTACAGCACAGTGCATTTCTTCAGAATGCCTGGAATAGCCATTTTGTTAAACAAGTAATTTTGTGGCAGCAGAACTAATGGAGCCTGGTTTCCTATGGTTTTTTTGTCTCATGGGTGATTGACTTTCACTATCTGAGAGGATGTGAGCCCCAGGCAAAGCTTTTCCCATCGTAGGGTGTTTATATAAGGGTTTTCTCCCATGAGGCTTCTCTCATATCATGAACTCACAACTGCGTGTTTTCTCAGAGCCCGGACCGTGATAGCATCTCTACCCATCTGTATGTTTTCGTGAAAAAAAGAGGAGGAATTCAGCTATCTTTCACAAGTCTACAAGTGTTTAAAGCTGGTTGGAAATCTCATTAAGGAATCATTGGTCTGAATACACAGGTGAATATGCACAGAACAATCACAAAGGCCCCAACTGTACATGAAATTACTAAAAATAGCTAGTGCATTTTGGGGATGCAGTACTGCAGTGAATGTCAGAGACTTTCCACTTTGCTGAAGGTAGAATATTCTGCCTTCTTGAAAGACCTGGCTCAAACCTTTCCCCATAAGAGAAGCTAGATTTGTTTCCTGATTTACAGTGTTATGTGCACAGAACAGCAGGTATATGTCTTTCCAAATGGTGCTTGTCTCCTTTTCCTTTGGGTGAATCCACAAGACTGCAGCCAACACTGCTGGTTAACTGTGCTGCTTAATCCAGGTTGCATAGGTTTTCACTTTTCAGCCCCACTATAAAAACCTGCACTGATAAATACTAAGCCTGTTTTTTTTTTTTGTTTTCACAATTGCACAGTCATTCATAATTGTGGAGGTAACTTTGTATTTGATTGGATGATTATCCATTGCTATTGTTTAAATAGTCTTTTCTAGTAATCTCTTTTCTATACACCAAATTGCCCTTCTAGCACTTCACATTTAGATGGTAAAAGTATAGTCATAAGGAGATAGCCCTAGCACAGCCAGGACATAGCAGTGCCTGTATTAAAACCAGTGAAGTAAAACACTGGAGCTCTGCCTCAGTGGTGCGATACAGATGTGTATTTTAATGGTGCTCTTATAGTACTTGAACTCTTGGCTATACTGAAAGGCAGTTTTTCATCCTTTATGTTTTCGGAACATGTTGAGAGCATATTATCCATGTTTTTCATGGATACCAGAGAGACCTCCCTCTAACTTTTCCCTGCACACAGCAAACCCTGCCTTGCTTGGATGCTGGGGAACTCTTGTTAGTCATTAGTGAGGTGAGAAGTGGATTTGAGTTAGCTGTCTGTACTTTAATTAAATGAAAAACTCAGGATTCTCATTGGATTCTTAGTTTTGGACCTTTTTTTTTTTGAGAGTCGGAACTGCTGGAATTTTTCTGAATTTTCTTTTTTAAAATGAGCTGAACTTTTGTGAGACAGGATCTACAGCAATTTTAAGAACTGCTGGAGAAATCAGCTGAAAATGAGAAGTAGCATTTTTCAGTCATTCATTTGTAAAGGCTTCAAAGAAGTCTCATTAACTCCATTTCACATGTGGGGAAACGAGGGCCCAGAAGGTTGAGGTGACTTGCCCCAGACCATCCAGGAAGATAGAAACAGAAGTGTAGTTAAGGAGCTCTGACTTGTTGTTATGGTTTTGTGTTTTGTAATTTTTTGCTATTGGTATTCCACATCACAACATCATGTAGAGCACAGAGAAGAAGTACTACACGTCCCGAGGGACCTCGCGGCCAGAGAGGGAAATACGTCACGGAAGCGACGCTCGCGCTTTTTCTCTCTCTCACTGCCTGGCAGCGAGTGTGGGTGTGCTTCCAAGCCGCGGCGCCTTCAACTTCAAAGTAGGCTTCTCGGTCTTCGGAAACCTCTCTCTCTCTCATTATATTTGATTTATTAGCTTCAATTCTAATTATATTGTATTATAGTGTGTTATCTTGCATTCCGATATCATAGTTAGTAAATAAGTTTTACTCCTCAGATTGTTGCCGCTGTTCCGTTTGTTCCCTTGAACTCCCATCTCCCTACCCCTTTTCCCTTTTTCCCTTTTTTTCCCGAGGGGGCCGGGGGGCTACGGGCCTACTGCCCCCTCCCCTGTCACGGACCCAGATTGATCTCGATAACCCCGTGACAGTTCTTGGTGGAGAATGCGGGCATAGAGATAAGATATTAAGATAAGATATTGGGGCTTGTTTTCTGGTTTTTGAAATAATCCCTCTCTGCTCTTAAAAAGTTGCTTTTTAGCTTGTTAGAACGAATCTCTGCTCTCGGAGAGTTTCGTTAGCTGTGTTGGGAAAGTTTATCTCTTTTGCAGGTGCTCACTGAGAGCTTGACCTTGAAAGTCCAGGCGGACTGCCAATATTCTGGTGATATTTGTAAACTTTGAGCACTGATATTTTGCTTCTGTAAAGAGAAAAAAAAAAATGATGATTCTATTTTCTCTTTTACACCTGCTTGCAGGGGGAGCTGCTAATTTTACAGAACTTGTGATTTTTAAGCAAGCTCCCAGTCTCCCCTTTGAATCCTTTATGCAGTTTTTGAATGCCCATTTGACCACAGTGTCAGTTGTGTCAGTCTCCCTGAATGTATTGCTCATTATTTTACTTATCTCACTCAGCATCTGGACTTGTAACGCTCTGAGGAAGTCTTCCCCAGAACCAGAGAGTACTGAGTGGCAGGGTGTGTGGAAAGGCTTGGGAGAGACTTTAAAGAGATGGCCATCCTCGGTGTCATGGAGCTTTACTCCTGAACACCTGGAAGACCCTGAGTGCTTAAACAATTATTTAAGACAGGAATGTTGTGGCTCAGGCAGATCTGAGGAGGCACAAATGGCACAAATGATCTGGGGCCTGGCTAATGCCTATCGGGCCTTATTCAATACTATCCCAGAAAGCGATAGAGTTTCTGAAATTGATAGAGAAAGTCTCCAAATTGAGAGAGAGAGTCTCCAAGCTGAGAGAGAGTGTCTCCGAGCTGATAGGGAGAATCTCCAGTTCCAGAAAGAGAGTCTCCAAGCTGAAAGGGAGAGTCTCCAGAAGACAATACAAGCTGAAAGAGAGTGTCTCAGAGCTGATAGAGAGAATCTGCAGTTCCAGAGAGACAGTCTCCAAGCCGAAAAGGAGAGTTTCCAGGAGAGAGTCCAAGCCGAGAGGGACAATCTCCAGGCCCAGAAGGAGAGTCTCCTAGTCGAGAAACAGAGTCTTCAAATCCAAAGAGAGAGTCTCCAAACCGAGGCGGAGAATCTCCAGGTCCAGAAAGAAAGTCTTCTAGTCGAGAGAAAAGACCTCCAATCCGAGCGAGACACACTCCAGTCTGAGAGAGATGCCCTCCAAAATGAGAAAGACTCCCTGCAATCCAAACTTGACAACCTCCAACTACAGCAAGACACCCTCCAGTCTGAGCGAGATACCCTCCGGTCCGAGAGGGATGTACTCCAGTCTGAGCAAGATACCCTCAAGTCCGAGAGGGATGTACTCCGAACTGAGCAAGACACCCTCCAAAATGAACTAAGCAGAATTCAGTCTTGTCAAGCCATGCTTGAATCTGAGCTAAAAATCCTCACAGTTGAAAGAGATGGACTTCGAGCCAAATTGGAGAGGGAGAGCATCAGAACCGACCAACCTGCCATCGTCCATCAACCACAGAAGGTACCGGAATCGATGTCGGTTGCCCCTGTAAGAGGACGGAAAACGAAACGAGTCTCAACTCAGCTAGAGAAGAAGGAAGAGGAGGAAGGAAAAGTAGAGGAGGAGAAGAAAGTAGAGGAAGAGGAGGAGGAGAAAGTAGAGGAAGCAGACGCTGTAAGAGAAGAGGAGGAAAGAGGTCCAGAGTGGCTCGATCCATGGAAAGCGGCCCTGAGTCTAGGGGAGGGGCCTTCAGTAAGATCACGGTCACCTACTCCCAGAAGGGTAACAAGAAGTCCTGAAAGAGCAGGAGGTGGAGGTGAGCAAGACATTGTTACTATTGTTGATCGATCTCTAAAAATGAGTGAAATTAGAGGTCTGAGAAAAGACTTTTCACGACACCCAAAAGAGCCTATCGTCACATGGTTACTCCGCTGTTGGGACAGTGGAGCCAACAGTGTGTGGCTAGATGGTAGAGAAGCTCGCCAACTGGGTAGCATTAGTAGAGACTCAGCCATTGACAGGGGTATTGGCACATGCCAGGATGGATCCTTCACCCTCTGGAAGCGAATGCTGTTAGCCGTAAGAGAAAGATACCCCTTCAAAGATGATCTGATGCCTGAGAAAAAGAAATGGACTGATATGGAAAGAGGTATCGGTTATCTGAGAGAGCATGCCGTAGTGGAAATGTTATACAGTTCCGACTTCATCCCTGACGAGCCAGACCAAAAGCATGACCCTGAGAAAGTCAGGTGTACACCAAATATGTGGCGTACATTCACGAAGACTGCACCGGAAAGGTATGCCAGTACACTCGCAGCAATGTATGGCAAAGGGGTAAGAAGACCCCTTGTAAATGAACTTGTTAACAGACTTCAAGACTTTGAGTTACATTTAGCCCCTCTACGGGCTTGTGTTTCGGCTATCACAAAGGTAGTTGAAAAGCTAGACAGAGTGGAGAGCAAACAAGAAGATATGAGGGACGAACTGTCTACCATGCTTAATGCAGATGGATCCATGGTGGTACCAGATACATCTGACGGGAACCAGAATTCCCAAAACTGTCTACCGGAAGAGCTGATCAACTTGGTTTCCTCCCAACCTTCATCATCCAATATCTCAGCCATCAGAAGGAGATGTCCTCGTGCTCAGGCAAATGACAACCGTAAGACTACATCGCGTCTTGCCTTGTGGCGCTACCTGCGCGACCATGGGGAGAATATGAAGAAGTGGGATAGGCAGCCCACTCCTGCACTTCAAGCACGAGTGAAAGAACTACGAGACAGATCGACCACCAAGGTGAACTTCTCCAAAAGGGTGACTGCTCCAGTTGCTGTGAACAATCGAGGTAACAAATAGGGGGGCCCTGCCCCCAGCCAGGGGGGGGAAAGGGACAATAGAGTATACTGGACTGTGTGGATTAGGTGGCCTGGCACATCACGACCACAGAAATATAAGGCCCTGGTGGACACTGGTGCACAGTGCACCCTAATGCCCTCGAGTCACCAAGGGACAAAATCGATTTATATTCATGGAGTGACTGGGGGTTCCCAAGAGTTGACTATGTTGGAGGCTGAGATAAGTCTCACTGGTAAAGACTGGCAGAAACACCCTATTGTGACTGGCCCAGGGGCTCCCTGTATACTTGGTATCGATTACCTCAGAATGGGATATTTTAAGGATCCTAAGGGGTATCGATGGGCCTTTGGAATAGCTGCTGTAGACACAGAAGGTGTTAAGCAGTTGTCTGTTTTGCCTGGCCTGTCGGAAGACCCATCTGTTGTGGGGCTGCTACGAGTGAAAGAGCAGCAGGTACCGATTGCTACAAAAACGGTGCACAGACGTCAGTATCGCACCAATAGGGATTCCTTGCTCCCCATTCATGAGTTAATTCGTCAACTGGAGAGTCAGGGAGTGATTAGTAAAACTCACTCACCTTTTAACAGCCCTATATGGCCAGTGCGTAAAGCCAGTGGAGAATGGCGGCTAACGGTAGATTACCGTGGCCTGAATGAAGTAACACCCCCACTGAGTGCTGCTGTGCCAGACATGTTAGAACTCCAATACGAGCTGGAGTCAAAATCAGCCAAATGGTATGCCACCATTGACATTGCGAATGCCTTCTTTTCCATTCCTTTGGCCGCAGAATGTAGGCCACAGTTTGCTTTCACCTGGAGGGGCATTCAGTATACCTGGAACCGTTTGCCCCAGGGGTGGAAACATAGTCCCACCATTTGCCATGGGTTGATCCAGACTGCACTGGAACAGGGTGGTGCTCCTGAGCACTTACAGTACATTGATGACATCATTGTGTGGGGCAATACAGCAAGGGAAGTTTTTGAGAAAGGAGAACAAATAATCCAGATCCTTCTACGTGCTGGCTTTGCGATTAAGCGAAGCAAAGTGAAAGGACCTGCTCAGGAAATTCAATTCCTGGGAATAAAGTGGCAAGATGGACGTCGTCACATCCCAGCAGATGTGATCGACAAGATTGCTGCTATGTCTCCACCCACTAGCAAGAAAGACACACAGTCTTTTCTGGGCGTAGTGGGCTTTTGGAGGATGCATGTTCCAAACTACAGCCTCATTGCAAGCCCCCTTTATCAAGTGACGCGGAAGAAGAATGATTTTACATGGGGCCCAGAGCAGCAGCAGGCTTTTGAACAGATTAAACAGGAGATAGCCCGTGCCGTGGCCCTGGGGCCAGTACGGACGGGACAGGATGTAAAGAACATCCTCTACACTGCTGCTGGGGAGAAAGGTCCCACTTGGAGTTTGTGGCAAAGAGCCTCAGGAGAGACCCGAGGCCGACCCCTGGGATTTTGGAGTCGAGCGTACAAGGGGTCTGAAGAGGGCTACACTCCAACTGAGAAGGAGATCTTAGCCGCATATGAGGGGGTTCGGGCTGCTTCTGAAGTAGTCGGTACTGAAACGCAGCTCCTTCTGGCACCTCGACTGCCAGTACTGAACTGGATGTTTAAAGGAAAGGTTCCCTCCACCCATCATGCTACTGATGCCACTTGGAGCAAGTGGATTGCGCTGATTACACAACGAGCGCGGATGGGGAACCTCAGCCGTCCAGGAATTTTAGAGGTGATCATGGACTGGCCTGAAGGTAAAAAGTTTGGAACATCACCAGCAGAAGAGGTATCACGTGCTAAAGAGGCCCCACCATACAATGAACTACCAGAAAATGAGAAGGAATATGCCCTGTTCACTGATGGATCGTGTCGTATCGTGGGGAAGCATCGCAGATGGAAAGCTGCTGTGTGGAGCCCCACACGACAGGTTGCAGAGGCCACTGAAGGAAAAGGAGAATCTAGTCAGTTCGCAGAGGTAAAGGCTGTCCAGCTGGCCTTAGACGTTGCTGAACGGGAGAGGTGGCCAATGCTTTATCTTTATACTGACTCATGGATGGTGGCGAATGCCTTGTGGGGATGGTTACAGCAGTGGGAACAAAATAACTGGCAGCGGAGAGGTAAACCTATTTGGGCTGCTGAACTGTGGAAAGACATTGCTGCCCGAGCAAAAGATATGGTTATAAAGGTGCGCCATGTGGATGCTCACGTGCCCAAGAGTCGGGCTACTGAAGAACAACAAAACAACCATCAGGTAGATCGAGCTGCCAGAATTGAGGTGGCTCAAATAGACTTGGACTGGCAGAACAAGGGTGAATTATTTCTAGCTCGATGGGCCCATGAGACCTCGGGCCATCAAGGACGGGACGCAACATATAAGTGGGCTAGAGACCGAGGGGTGGACTTAACTATGGACGCTATTGCACAGGTTATTCATGACTGTGAGACATGTGCCGTAATTAAACAAGCCAGGAGGATGAAACCTCTCTGGGGGGAAGGGCGATGGCAAAAGTACAAATATGGGGAGGCGTGGCAGGTTGATTATATCACCTTACCACGATCTCGCAATGGTAAGCGTTACGTGCTTACCATGGTGGAAGCAACCACTGGGTGGCTTGAAACATATGCAGTACCCCATGCTACCGCTCGAAACACCATATTGGGTCTTGAGAAACAAGTCCTGTGGCGACATGGCACTCCAGAAAGAATTGAGTCTGATAATGGGACACATTTCAAAAATTCCCTTGTAAATACTTGGGCCAAAGATCATGGCATTGAGTGGATTTATCATATCCCCTATCATGCACCAGCTTCTGGTAAAATTGAACGATACAATGGGTTGTTGAAAACCATGTTGAAAGCAATGGGTGGTGGAACATTTAAGCACTGGGAGAAGCACTTGGCAGAAGCCACCTGGTTGGTCAATACCAGAGGATCTGTCAATCGCGATGGTCCTACCCAATCCAGCCCCCTACATACTGTAGAGGGAGATAAGGTCCCTGTTGTACATGTAAAGAATATGTTGGGAAAAGCAGTGTGGGTCCTTCCAGCCTCTGGAAAGGGCAAACCTCTCCGTGGAACTGTTTTCGCCCAGGGACCTGGGTGCACTTGGTGGGTGATGCAGAAGGATGGGGATGTTCAATGTGTACCACAAGGGAATTTGATGTTGGGGGAGTGCAGTCAGTAATTCTATGTATATATATGTATATAGACCTGTGTGTGTAATGCTTTTTCAAGTATTGTTTATTTGTATATGTATTTTTAAGCATGATGTAGTGATGTAGAATAAGGGGTGGAATGTTATGGTTTTGTGTTTTGTAATTTTTTGCTATTGGTATTCCACATCACAACATCATGTAGAGCACAGAGAAGAAGTACTACACGTCCCGAGGGACCTCGCGGCCAGAGAGGGAAATACGTCACGGAAGCGACGCTCGCGCTTTTTCTCTCTCTCACTGCCTGGCAGCGAGTGTGGGTGTGCTTCCAAGCCGCGGCGCCTTCAACTTCAAAGTAGGCTTCTCGGTCTTCGGAAACCTCTCTCTCTCTCATTATATTTGATTTATTAGCTTCAATTCTAATTATATTGTATTATAGTGTGTTATCTTGCATTCCGATATCATAGTTAGTAAATAAGTTTTACTCCTCAGATTGTTGCCGCTGTTCCGTTTGTTCCCTTGAACTCCCATCTCCCTACCCCTTTTCCCTTTTTCCCTTTTTTTCCCGAGGGGGCCGGGGGGCTACGGGCCTACTGCCCCCTCCCCTGTCACGGACCCAGATTGATCTCGATAACCCCGTGACAGTTCTAGATTCTCCGCCTAGATGTTGTGATGTGGAATACCAATAGCAAAAAATTACAAAACACAAAACCATAACACTTGTGAATTGTGACAAGTCCAGAGACGTACCACAGCCCTCTTGAGAAGAGGCACATCACTGTCTAGCAGTGAATAGCAAAGATTTTAACCTTTAGCAATAGCACTTATTTAACAGCTGTAGTTCAGAAAACAAGCTGAGTGTCTAAAGAGTAGAAAGACCTGGTGCTTTGCACCTTCACACATTCGGACAGCTTGCATCCATAGACTAGCAAGGAGGAGTTTGCTTCTCTGCATGAACTAAAGAGGTGTGCCGCCATAGATGAGTCAGTTTTCCTGTGATTTCCCCTCTCATTCAATGGAAAAAAAAAAACAAAAACCAAAAAACTACCACAACTCACAACTTTTTTGGGTACAGAATGAGATTCTGCTATTTTCTAGTGTATCCAGCTGTTGATGGTAGCTGGGCTTTCAGGCTCCCATGAGAGAATTATTCTTCGTTTTGTGCAGACACCCAAATTTCCTTAAGTACTATCTGATCTAACATCTTATTAGATGAGCCATCTGATGCTTAATCGTAATAAAAATAGCCTTACTTTTTCCGTGTTTATCACAATAGGTAAGACGGACCAAATTCTGAATCTGTCCAGGACTGTACTCTCTTACCTAAGTAGGCAGAGGAGCAGAAATATTTGTGCTGCCTTTCCTAACTGCTGTCTAGAGTAAAAGCTTTTCAGCAGCCAGAGAATGAACACATCTGATGTTTTTCTTGCTTCTCTCACAGGATTTCTTAGACAGAGAGAGAAGCAAGCGGCAGAATAACAGTTTTATGTACTCTCCTGCAAGAAACTGGGCAGATACATAAAGAAACTACAGTGTGGAAAGATGGGAAACTACAGGCAGGGGAACTCATTTCTGAAATACTTTGAAATGATCCTTTTTTTTACTTATGTCCTTCGGAATCTCAGTGGCATCCATTACATAGAGTGGTTACAGCACAGGAACTGAGATGTGTGTTCCAAACAAGCAGTAGAGGAAGGGGAGATGTATTTACATCTGTTTAAATGGAGAGCAGTGTAAACATTACAATGAAATTTTCTTGTTAAATTTTTATAACAGCAGTGAAGAGTAAGCTTGTCTAAGGAGTACTGCCCACCAACAGCTTTTGTTTTACTAAAGTTTTGGGCTATTGTTTTGTACTGGTAAAACATCTTCTATGTATATTTTTCTATATTTTTTTTTCACTAACAACACATTGTGGGCTAAGGGAGATCATGACGAAGTTTTCATTTAATTCAGAGCTTCAGAATTCAGCCCACTGGAACTTGTATCTTTTGAAACTCTAATAATTAACATGCCTGCATTCCTTAAACTGCCTTGCTCACCAGAATGTGCTTCCTGCAGTCAAATGAGGGCGAGGACACTGTCTGGCCAACAGGAAGAGGATGGTGGCCTATTCTGGAAGAAGTCCTCTGTCTTTGGGCAGGTCATCAGGGGTGACGATACACGTGAACAGGGTGTGGTCAGAAGTCTCCTGGTTCCTCTGCACACACAGAAGGCTTTTCGTATGCAGCTCTGTCTCTTCAGTCCTATTTTTTTTATTTTTTTTTAATTTAAAAATGATCAAACAAAAAAACTCACAACAATTCTCATTTGGATTTTTCTCAAGCAGAAGTCTCATGAAGGTTATAAAGTCCATTCCCTGTACCAAGGAAGAGTTAATTAAACTAACGACACTTCTCATAGAGATTTGTCTGATATTTTCTTAAATACCACCCATAATGACCTCTGCATTTTTTTCTTCTTTGTTAGAGGACTCTTTCCCCCGTATTTCTTGTGCTGCAGTTCAAGCATATTACTTCTCATCCTGTCCACACAAGGCCTGGAAAACAGTTTGTTCCTTTCTCTTTTTCAGTCCTACGCACTGTTATCAAGTCTCTTCCCAATCCTTTTCTCTAAACAGACCCAGTTTATTCAGTCTTTCCTTCTACGTCAGGTTTTCTGGACCTCTGATTAGTTTCCATTGCTCTCCTCAAGACTATCTCCGTTTGGCTCTATTCGTGAAGTGCAGTGTCCAAATGGGGCAGAGTATTTCAGCTGAACTCTTTCCCATGCCGAGAAGGAAGAAGCATCTAGCCTGTCTGTATGTTTCACAGTCCTAATGATATTGCTATTCCAGCACTTAGGCCAACAGCTATTCCTCAATTCAAGGGTAGAGCAGAAATCTCTAGCCTATAGCCAGAGCAAAGGAGATACTCAAACACCACATTTCATCGCTCCTCTGGCTGAAGGTGGACTGGTCGTTAAATCAACTGAGGGTTCTATTTAGCTTCCTTTATCTTTTCTTTCCTCTCTGCACCGAGAGGGTGATGAGGTGTGTCTTGCCAAGGCAGACTGCCAGCAACTAAAATTTCCTATACAGCTGTAGAAATAAAGAACTATTGAACGTGCCTGCTCTTCACTCCACCCTTTCCCTGGCTCCGGTTTGCCCTTTGTAGCTGAAGTGCCCTACTCTGATGTCTACACTTGCAGGGACGCAGACAGGATTGCAGGGTACAATCCCTGCCCCTCTTTTTTTTTTCTTTTTTTCATGGCGGACACACATACTGCAAGAATGTGGCATGTTTTGTACTGTGTGGCTGGGTCCGATCTCCCTTATTACAGTGGACTTTTTTCTAGTATTTTAGGGAGAGAAAAGCTTTTAGGTTGTCAGTTTACACTTCACTCCCAGGTAATAGCGAAAGTTCCCCATGCACTCAGCAGGACTGCGTGGGACATCCCTATTCTGACACAAAGCTTGAGCATGGCTTCTTTGCCCATTATACTTTTGGCAGTGATTCAATGCTTTATGTCTCTGGCAGAAAAAGGGAACAGGCAGTCCTGAAAAGTACTTTAAAAGCAACCACGTCCAAAGCTGAGGATGCAAAAGCTCACTCTTCTGAGATGCTAAGAGTGCTCACCTGCCTCTGGACGTCAGCAGAAGGATAAGTTGCTTAAGCATTCAATAGGAGATTTTTACCACCCGGTAGGATAAGAACCAACTCAAATCAGCACGTAGCTGGCCTGGCTGCCTGCTCATGTGAAACTGACCCGTAGAGTAAAAGAAACAAAGACTGTAATCTTGAAAGGGAGTGGAAATACATTGCACTTGGATGTGTGTGTTTGGGGAGACTGAGTACAATCAGAAGTGATTTTTTTTGTTACTTTTTCTTTTTATTTATCACGTACTGATGTGTGTTGCAGAATAAGAATAATGTATATGCCAAATCTAATAGAGCAGGCATTCTGAGCTGTGTGGAGAAAGGCAATGTTTTCTTATACTAGGAATAGCGTATTTTTTTCCAGCCTTCCATAACTCAAGCAACAGCTGGTTGTATTTACTTTCAAACACTTCAATAGAATCTACCTTTCAGATGAGAATAAGCAAGAAAAAATTAAATAGTACTTTTAGACAGCAGACAGAGGTAATGTTGGGTTTTGCAGCCGCATCTAATGTTACGTCTGACAGGCCGTTCTTTCTGGAAATAAGGTAAAGACACTGAGAAAATGGTTCAGTATCATTAATACTCTGCATTGCAAGAGACTGATGTTATGTTGTCAGGATTGTTTCCCTGCACACTGAGGATAGAATACAGGTATTATGGTGTAGGGTGAAGAGTTCAGTTCACACAGTGAGTGCATCAGTGTGTGAAAGGGAAAGCAAGAGAAAGTGTCAGCATGCTGTTACCTGGACCAGGCACGTGATCAGCTGTTGCATCTTAAATAATTTATCATGTGCTGTGTCCAATTAAGTCTACAGCAAAACTGAAGTAACAAAGTGGTTTATCCTAAGACTGGGTCTTTGTTATTTTTTTTAAGGGATTGCATCCAAACTATCATGCTTCTTTACGATAAGAGATTATCTTGTACATTTCTTAGCAGTAAGCACCAGTCCTGCTTAGAACCACAAAAGCTGTGGCTTGCCTATAAGTGCAGCTTTGCAGTGTCAGAGACAGTCACTCGTATGTCATCCTTGCTAATCGAAAGCACAGGGAAACTGATTGAATGCAGCCAGAGGCTGCAGGTCTGTAGCAGTTAGTTGCAATATCTTGTGACTGAGAAATACAGATGTGCCATGATTTACTCTTGCCATGATCTTCATGTAGGTATACGGTAGGTACCTCACGTCAGTCCGTGTTACCATGCACGGCCTCTGAAAAGCAGCTTTTGTAACTGGCCTTGGCTTTAATGAAAACCACAGACCTTTCAGGAACTGAACAATAAAATTGTTAAGCATTTGTTTTGCTAGCTGAATTTCCAGTGTCTAAGTATTTAAGGCATACAGTACCATTGGTTTTCATAAAAAAGATAAGATATGCGGGGTAAGAGTAAAAAGAGTATTTAATTCTTTACACGTACAAATTTGTATTACGTAAGTAAACAATTTTTTAAAAATATAGTGGGAAATGTTTCAGTCAAAACAAATATCCTGTCATATGTGTTCCGAGAGTATGAGAATCTGATTTTCCTGCCGTTGTATTTTAGCTTGAACTTGATTTTCTAAGTTTCCGTAGGACTATCCAAATTGGTTAACTATTATGGCCATATTTTGAACTTTATTTTCAGTTTCTCTTGAAGTCTATCTGGTATCTATGGGTTCCAGGAAAAATCTTGACATAGAGGCTGGGTCATTTTTCAATTTATTATTTTTTAGTGCTTTTTTTCCTCCTTATAGATACAGAGTATAATTGTTTCTTTAGAACTTTTCTTCCCCCCAAAAAAGGGTAAAAACAGAATTCTGGCAGAATGAAATCCAGAACCATAACAACATAATGAAATAAAACAAAAACTACTGTGTTGAAATTACTGGATGAGACTTCATGGATTGTGCGATCTCTTTCCAGCACTTAGGGAGCAGTGGGGGCCAGTTGCAGGACCTGCTCACAGGACATGGCATTGAGATGATGGCTTCTGGGCTTGAGGTACCTGGCACATTATGAGGGCTCCAGGTCTTCCCCTTCGTAGGTGGGGCTGGAAGCAGCAGCAGTATCTCCTGGGAGGCAGAGGCAATCTGTTGTGTGGAATTAACCTGCGGCCTAGGATGGCACCTGCAGGGAGCCACTTGGTGTGCAGGGGGCTGGGATGACACAAACACTTCTGTCTTAAAAAAATAAAATAGAAATCTCTCAGCCACTGCACAGAAAGTAGTTTTGCGAGTAGCAGAGTTCCTGAGGTCTACTTTTAGATGCGTTTTCTTATCGTAGAATCAGAGAATTGTAGGGGTTGGAAGGGACTTGGGGAGATCATTGAGTCCTCCTGCCCTCTGCTAAAGCAGGTTCCCTACAGCAGGTTGCACAGAAAAGCATCCAGGCAGGTTTTGAATATCTCCAGAGAAGGAGATTCCACCCCCTGTCTGGGCAGCCTGTTCCAGTGCTCTGTCACCCTCAAAGTATAGATTTTTTTCCTCATCTTCATACAGAACTTCCTGGGTTCCTGCGTTTGTGCCCATTGCCCCTTGTTCTGTCACCGGTCACCACTGAAAGCCTGGCCCAATCCACCTGCTATCTGCACGTTAGATATTTACAAGCACTGATAAAGATCCCCCTCTAACCTTCTCTTCTCCAGGCTGAACACTCCTATGTTTCTTAGCCTTTCCTCATAAGGGCCCCAGGCCCCTAATTGTCTTCTTAGCCTTCCACTGGACTCTTTGCAGTTTTCTCTGTCTTTCTTGATGTGGCCTCATCAGAGCAGAGGGGGGAGGATCACCTCCCTCAACCTGCATGCTCCCCAGGGTACCATTGGCCTTTTTGGCCAAACAGAAAATTCCTTTCAGCTTCCTTTAACAAACTTGTAGAAATTTAAAATATTTCACACCTCTGTTCCTCTTAAAATTCTAGTGAAATAGGATGTGCTCGGAAGTTCTTAAGGGAAGACACGCATCATCATTACACATTTTCAGTATCTTAAGGAACTAGGCCAAGAATAATAACGATATCAGTTTGTTGAATAAAATACTGAGTCACATAAGGATGTTATTGCACACAAACTCTCCCTGTTTTGCAGGATGTCATTTGGAAAACGAATTATACATTACAGAGGCTTACCAGAAAGTCCGTTGTCTGCAGATTCCTTAGTAGGACAGATCTCTATCTTCTGCTCTTCCCCATGTGAAAGGCAGGTGATGGAAAAAAAAGAAAAAAAGGGATGCATTAACTTACTTAGATTGTAGGAAGTAAGAGGAAATGAGCTCTGATGGTTTATCTGCTTTCAACATTATATAACAGAATAGGTTTAATGTCAGTCAGCTGTGTCAGAGGGAGCTGGTTTGTATTCAGATACACAGACTCGTATGGGCTGGAAGGGACTCCCAGAGATTGAACCCCCTCCTAAAGCAAGTTCCCTATAGTAGGTTCCATAGAGGAAAGTGTCCAGGCAGGTTTTAAATGTCTCTAGTGAGGAAGACTCTATAACCTCTGTGGGCAATTCGTACCAGTGCTCTGCCATGTTCACAGTAAAGAAGATTTTCCTCGTGTTCATATGGAACTTCCTGTGTTTCCTACTTGCAAAATTAACTAAGTACATATTTTTGAGTTTAGCTTTAGGATCCTACTTCTTCAAACGTTAGACAAACCTTAACACAATAAGTGATGCCTACAGAGGTGATTAGGACATACTGTATTAGAAATAGCTGTTGATTGCGGAGCTGAGGTCCCTCATCTTTGGAAAAAGCTATTGATTTTTCAGGAAAAAAATCCAAGTTAAGCAATTAAGAAAAGAATTCCGTCGTCATATCATGTAATGAGAGCATAAACACAGGACTGAATCCAAAGTAGGCAAAATAATAACGTATGCAAGTCTTTTGGGGAACATTTTATGTTGATTATTTTTTTCAAAAATCAAGAAAAGAAAAAGTGGAGCAAATGCGCACACACAAAAAATAGTAACGTGTCTCCAAAACGGTGAAAGGAATGAAAACAGTAGATTGGAGAATTCTTCCAAAGGTCTTTGTGCCCCTCTGGTCAGAGATCTAATAGGTTTTGAAGCAGAGGAGGGTTATTAATACTCATCTCCTTCCTTATGGAAGTTTTATGAAAAAAGTTTTCCTTATGGCACAAACTGAAGATTTTTACTGTACAGTTTTTACTTCAAGCTGAGAACATTTGAATTAAGTATGAAAAAAATCACTATTGACACAGATTTGAAGTCACAGAGAACTTATGGCATTCGTTTGTAAGCAGTTTAACTGTTCGATTTCCTCAGAATAGACATTTGTGTGCTTTACTATTTGAGTTTATCTAACTTTTTCCAGATGTGAGATCTTGTTATGCCATTATGTGTGGCATGAAAGCATCTGGTTTTATAATGTGAACACAGGTGCTGAGACAGGTGTGTGTCTGCTCAGTAAAAGGAGAATAATGCTGAAATGTGTCACATCTGAGTGTGTGAAGGCCTTTCCCAAAGTTAGAGAATTCCATCAAGAATGGAGATGGGAAAGTCGTGTTACAACAGCAGAGGTGAGAGATCAGGCAGTTTTAATACCAGTAATTACTGTCCTGTGTGACGTGTGCCTCTCTTTAGTGGTGATATAGTATGACAGGCTGATTTAACATAGCCACCACTCTGATATGTAAGATATTGGAGCTATTTCTGAGAGAGAAAACACTGCTTCCACTGTTTGTCATTCCAGAATTGGATGTTGCCTGACAGACCAAATATCAGACCCCGTCATTTTGCTGAGATCATGAAGATAACTAACTTGGCTCTGTCTCTGCTGTGTCATTTTGAAAAACACGCTTAATATTTGTTTTCTCCTTTCTAGCGTGTAGAATCAGCATAAAAATGAAGGCTTAAATAAGCAGCATATTTTGATAGAAATTCTGCATCTAGGAAGAGAGAAGGAAAAGGCAAAAAGCTGTTTAAGCAATTGTTGTGATGACATTTTTATTTTGAAAATTTAGGATAACTATCGGAGTAAGTGACTGATCTTCAGACACTGCAGTTGAGCCTTTTGGGCTCACAGAACTTCCTAATATTTTCTCTGTGAAACCTGCAATCGATTGGTCTCTGTTACTATCATCTTTTAGCTGTCACCTCTTGACACCTCTTCTGTGCTATTCTTCGTTCCTTTCATGAACTCTGAATTACATTATAAACAGGAAGAGAAAAAATGAAAGTATTCAAAAGACAGAACATTCAATTTGCATGCATCTTTCAGCCTCATCTCTCTTTCTTCAAGCTCCAAGAAGTACATATATTCCTTTATCTTAAATACCCTAATGAAAAGCGCTTAGCCTTTACTAAACAATTTTCCAGAGATGTAGTGCTTCATATTATTTATTCCTTGAAAACAATCTGGGAAAATATTTACAGCATAATTCAGATAAAAGTATTTGTAGCCACAAATACAGATGGTTAGATTTGAAAGAGAAGCATTCCTATCTGATAACACGTGCGGGATATTGCTGTGAACTTGGAGCTTTAGACTCAAGCCCACACATGACAGGTGCTCAAGGTAGGAGATAGGAAAACAGCCTGAAAGCTCTCACCTTGCTGCCTGTTTGTCCCAAACTCCTTAAGTCCCTCCCTGTTTGATGTGCCTGAGTTTCTGTTCGGCACCTCCATTTGTAACCTCAGGAGCAGTCACATCTCTGGCAATGCTTGGGGTTTTTCTGCTGATCTGAAAAGGACTGAAACGCAGTTAGTTATATATGTATAACTATATATATCTCTATATATATCTACAAATGAACCTACAAATGATCTCTGGTATGGATACCAAGACCACAGCTCCTTCTCCCTAAAATGAATGTCCTGGCCACAGCCCTAGGTCAAGTTCTTGCATTCTGTACATGACTTGGCTCTCTTCATGCTGGGTAAGAAATGGAGCTTGTATCTGAACCTCCTTGGCCAGATGTTCCTGGTAAGACCACAGCAGAAAGTACTGCACAGACACGGGCAGCCCTGCTGGCCCTCATCTTCCAGGTTTGTGGGTAAAAAATTTGGGAGGCACGATGGCCAGAGGATACAGTGGGACATGTAGCTCTGTAGGGGGTAGACCACATCATACTGGGCTTGATAGCTCTCCCAGCACACTTGTCCCACAACACAGCTCCAAACCACTGCCCAGATCTCAGCATCAGGCTTCCAGGACACATACTGGCTGGGTTATTGTGCTGCCCAGTGTATGAACATGAGGAGGTAGGCAACAGCTTTTTGTACCACCTTCAAGCAATGGAAGCTCATAATTTGGAAAATGGAAGATCAAATCATTCAGTCAGTAGATAGTGGCTTTGTGAGTGTATCTGCAATGTCACTTAGACATCTGGTGTTGTCTCTGCAATCATTTTTTGCCAGTTTTGGCCTAGCATGTCTACTGAGAGATACAGAATCATAGAAAATCCCAAATTGGAAGGCACCCATAAGGATCATAGAGTTCAACTCCTGGCTCCATACAGGACCACCCAAAAATCAGATCATATGACTGAGAGTATTAAATGATGTACGCTATCCTGTAGCAGGGAAACAGGATTTTCCAGTTTGCTACATCAGTCTCCTCTTACTCATCTCACCGCTTTTGTTGCTCCTTCAGCGCAGCTGCATTCATGCCACAGCAAAATGGGAAAGCATCAAAATGTCCTCATGTAGGCAGAGACACACAATGACTAGACTGGATTTGTCCAAACTTTTGCCATTTCATTCTTTCTCAGATGTTTTGTGGGGAGATTGCTTGTGCCCTAACAAGGAAACTATTGTATTGTTTTTGTTTGTTTGTTTGCTTTTTAAGTGTTAGATATTTTTAAAAAGTTCATTTTTATGCTCTGATGACTGCACAAATTGCTACTATCTGTTAGTATTTGCCTGAAGGATTAGGACTAACATTTAAAACAATCTAACCGGCACGTCTCTGATTATTACAGAACTGCAACATGAAGTATTATTTGGTGGCAATTTTATGATGTGCCCAAGTGGACGAAAATGCCCATTTTATTAAAAAAGAATGCACCCAAGGACAGTGCAATAGGACCCCAATACAAATGTTTCACAATAGGGCACATTTTCACGAAGTGATTTAGCGTCTCAGCTGGGATTTAACTTTCAGGGAGAATTCCAGAATTGTCACTTACTGACACTGGTTTATTTTCACTGGAGAATGCTGACTTCTCAGAAAAGGAGGAGGGGAGGGAAGAACTGTCTCTTTTGTTTTATCCCTACGCTTGGTGGGTCAGGGCAAAGTTATTTGGGGGCAGTTCTGCTGCATTCCATGTCAGATGCTCATTCCTTAAGCGCCGAGCAGGGAATTTTATTGCTTTCAATTGAGGTAGTTAGAAACAATAAATCACATTTTAAAATATTTGTCTTATAAGATTTACCCTCAAAGAGCTTAATCACCTGTGCAAATTCACCAGTGATCCTGTTAACATCTGGCAAAGGGGAAAAATCAGTTTATATTAAATCTTTGGCGTAGTATTCTGAAGCAAATTTGAAATTAATTTATTTTCCTACTTCGCATAGGCTTAAAGTGAACAGCAATTGCATAGTCAGAAAATATGTTGCTTCCATTGTCAGTTCTGATTAAAGTGTAGCTACGACTACTGTTTGAAATGAATTGTCATTACTAAATTTTGGATAACTGAATTCTTAAGCCTGACAAGGACCAAATGTGACCACTTATCTATAGTAAGCATGAGCCAGTTGGGGACACGAGGCTCCATCACTCCGTGAATTTTAACCAACGTGGAATGTAAATCAGGTAAGTAATTGATTACAGTAACAATGGATCCCTTTCTTCTAGTTTTAAGACATGCTTGAGAAAAATCCAAGTTCTAATGTACAAAGTAGATGCATAGATACAACAGCAAGCATTTTATTTTAGGAAAAAAAGGAAAAAGAAAAAAAGAAAGAAAGAAAGAAAGAAAAAAAGCTGTGTACAAAATCCTCCTGCATCTCTGCTTTCAGAGAGCCTACAAAAATGGATGATTTTGGTGTTTCCATCTGCCGTGTCTTCCATTTTCAGCCCTCCAGATAGAGTTTGTTCTTGTCTTGCATGTCTGCACAGGGATGGCAGAAGTGGTGACTGCTTGGTGGAGTGATGAGAGGCGAAGGGAGAAGGAAAAAGAAAGGTGGAGTTGAAAGAAAAGTAAAACATCCACTGCTTGTGAGACAGGAAGGGCTTTCAGTCACTTTTGCTGGAATAGAACCTGATGCCTCTGGTTCAGCATGTATTGTGATACAGAATAACAGACTGGAACCGCTTAGAGTCAAGTGATGAGTAACTGCAGAACTTACAGTAGCAGAAAGGAGCAGAAGCATTTGGGAGCTGCAGTCCTCTGAAGAAAACACTCTCCACTGTCTGCTCTTAGGCAATTTCTTCCTTTCCTCTCACCCTCCACAAAGTTCTTCTGTGATAACCAAAGCATTTCTTTCCTTCACTGTCTGCCGTGGAGCCTTCAGAGCATTCAGATCAGGTAGGTATATCTGTGTCAAGTCACAAAACACACAGGAGTTTAATTAGGACGTGCTGAAAGTCTTAGCAGATGCTGGGCAGACATACTCAGAATTACCAACACCTTTATTTTTATCTTACTCTGTTTTTTTTCAAGCTTGAATGTGTGTGTGCACCAGGATTAGAACTATTTGTATGCCAGGTTGCCAAGTTCAGTTATTTCGGGGTTAACTCCATCAAGAAAAAAAAAAAAAAGTGAGTGGCATTTGATCGGGAGATGAAGGGAAGGTGATATTATTTATGGCAGATATAAAAGATTATTTTTCTTTCAAATCAGTTAAAGAAAAGGCAAAGCCATGCATAGAGATCAAGCACAGTAAAATCCAACTTCCCAAAGAAGGTAACGGTCTTCATTTCCATCCTTCCCCAAAGGTAAAAATAAATCTTATTTCTGGATCCATGAGAACTCCTCCCTATAGCCATGTATGTGAGCTCTGTTGCACAAGGAGTCTGCAGCAATTCGAGGGAATTTATGGCCAACTGCACTAACGCTCCATGCTTCTACTCCAAGGTCTTCCCAGTTCTCAGCTAGATTGAAGTTCATTTAAATCAAATATCCACTCAAAGTTCTCTTACTTGAGAGGTTCGTAAGGGGCAGATTCTATATGCCTTGCCATTAAAGGCTGCTTGCAGAAGTAGGTTGTATGTTTGCTTGTGCATGTAAGAATAGGGCTTACCTACAGATTGCCTGATAAGACTACTTATGGCATGATCTAGCTTTATAAAGTGTGATGGGAGTTAATTCTCCTTAATGCCAATCTGGAATTTATGGCACTTCTATGCATGGAGGTCAAAAAGGCTCAGAAACCTCTGTGTTCATGAAGCCATAATGCCACTCTGCCTTTTGCTGTTGCATTACCCAGACTACAGTTGAAGCCACACCCCTGTATCTTCCCCCTGGTTGCATGGGATCTTAGTTTGTATTTGCCTATTAAAACCAGTAGTCCAGATGCAGCATCTGGCTCAGGAAATCCCCAAACTGCTGATTATTGGAAGCAGGGAGGATATTTGGGGGTGGGGACATCAATCTAAAATGCACACCTCGTTCTTATATTTTCTTCCTAAGCGCCTGTCCTTGTCTCCTGTCAGAGGCAGGATATTGAAGTAGATGGATCTTTGGTCTGACTCAGGTTGGCAGTTCCCATGTTGGGGGACAGTGTGTCGGTGGCTGTGAACCTCCATCTCACAGGGTCTGAGGATCCCACAAACATGGCTGTCCACCTGCTAAAGCTTTATGGTTGTAGTGCTTCGTCTGCCATCCATACTCCCAGATGTAGTGAGGCACTAGGGAAGGGGGGAGAGCTGATCCCCTTGTTAAGGACTGCATATTTTATGTGTTTACTTGTTTATTTTGGCCTGGATGGAAGTTCTTTTTAAAAAAAAAAAAATTTCTCCTGAATAGGGAATTTAGAAAAGTGACATCATTTTTAATCCTTGACATTTATGGGCTTTGAAAGAGATCCTGGATAACACTGAGCAATTAAGATGCCATTTTAATAGTTCTTTCAAGTGAAATCAAGTGAGTAATTAAATAAAATTGAATGAGGACCATGTCAGGCCACCCACAAGCTTTCATATCTGCTACAGATACATGAATAAGTCGGGGTGGGGGGCAAATGTTATGTGGCTAAGTGGTCCAATTTATGTATTACTCAGTAACTCTAGGAATGAGGTTTCCAGCTGAAAGATTTTATTTCTTTGTACAGTGTTTCCAAGCAAGAATATGCTAGATTAGCTATTGCTATTCAAGTAGCAGTAGTTTTCCTATCTTTAAATTCTAGATAGTGGTGTTAATGGCATTATTTTATACAGAGCTTATGGTAATAGTCGTGGAACATAAACAAGATTTTTAACGTTTAATGCTGGATTTTAATTTCTGCTGCCTTATTCTGTATATGATTATATAGATGCTTGTGGAAAGCTGCTTTGGAGCACAGGCATAGGGTTTGGTATTACACACGCTTTGCATTCATATTACAGAGAGAACAGTAAAGTTCAAGCAAAGGATTAACAAGTGGTTTTGAGATTTCCAGTACAGTCCCAACTAAGTAGGTAATGATGAAAAGCAGTATTTGTTATATATCAGTTCATTTTCTTAGGAAAGACAGAGTCTTTTTTAATTTGAGCTTTTCCACTCTTTCATGCTAAATTTTGTGCCAGGATTTCTCATTATAAGTAGAAGTATTAGCTGGAAATTATCATTCTGAAGTGTATTCCTTGAACTGGAGCTGGGATGCCCAACATTGTCTTAGATATATAAGAAGTGTTCACAAAATACCGACAACTGAAAAACGCTCCATTTTGAAGTTAAAACCAAGCAATTAATTAATTTAAAAAAATATTATTATTATTTTTAAATTAAAAAAAATAATTAATTAATTTAGGCCAAGTGCCAGGTCCTGCACTTTGGCCACAACAGCCCCACACAGTGCTATAAGCTTGGGGCTGAGTGGCTGGAGGACTGTAAAAAGGAAAGGGACCTGTGGGTGTTGGCTGATGCTCAGCTGAACATGAGCCAGCAGTGTGCCCAGGTGTCCACGAGGGCAAATGGCATCCTGATCTGCATTAGAAATAGTGTGGCCAGCAGGAGCAGAGAGGTAATCATCCCCCTGTACTCAGCACTGGTGAGGCCGCACCTTGAGAACTGTGCTCAGTTTTGGGCCCCTCACTGCAAGAAAGACATTGAGGCTCTGGAGCGTGTTCAGAGGAGGGCTACGAAGCTGGTGAGGGGTCTGGAGCACAGGCTTTATGAGGAGCAGCTGAGGGAGCTGGGATTGTTTAGTCTGGAGAAGAGGAGGCTCAGGGGAGACCTCGTTACACTCTACAACTTCCTGAAGGGAGGTTGTGATGAGGAGGGGTTTGGCCTCTTCTCCCAGGTAACAAACAGGACCTGAGGAAATGGCCACAAGTTGTGCCAGAGGAGGTTTAGATTAGACATAAGGAAGAACTTTTTCTCTCAGAGTGGTCAGGCACTGGAATGGCTGCCCAGGGAGGTGGTGGAGTCGCCGTCCCTGGCAGTGTTCAAGAGGCGTCTGGATGAGGAGCTACGAGATATGGTTTAGTGGCTTGTGGTAGCAACAGTAATGGGAGGACAGCTGGACTACATGATCTTGAGGGTCCTTTCCAACCTTGTGATTCTATGATTCTTCTTCTAATATGAAGACATCTAAGAGTAGTTTTGCAAACCTGTCAGCTATAGCATTACTTTTCCTGAAATGAGCACAGGGCAATGCGCTGGTTCAATACAGCAGATGAAATAATCTCATTCTATCATGTATTCAGAGTCACAGGAAAAAAAAAAAAAAAAAAAAAAAAAAAGTGTTATTCCTTAAGAATTTCTTCTGTAGGATACCTTTTGGGCACAGCAGCTACAGAGCAGATACCTGGTAGCACTCCTTGCTCACCCCACATCTGCTTATTTTCTTTCTACCTTGTCCATCTGTCACTGTGTTGCAATCAGCTGACCATGACTCAGTGCTTGTAGGTACTCTCTTCATTACAAATATATACTTGCCTTTTAATTCCTCTCCTAAAAGATGATTCCCTGTTTTTTTTTCCCCGAGAATCTGGGACAATGCAGGCCCCCTCTGGTGGTCAAAACAACATGAGTATGTTTCTACAGGCTTTCACTCAAAGCCTATCCTGCTGAGGGGCCAAAATGTGTGCTTTACATTTTGAAGTCATATGACCACATTTTTCTAAGAAAACCACTGGGATGAGCCAAAATTGGAGAAATGTGCATAGAAGAGGTGTTCCGGCGTGTGTCAGGTCCCGGGAATGTGGTCGGTGGCACTGTCAGGTCCACACAGTGCAGGCATGAAGTTCCTCACACTGATTCTCACTGCCCAGCTATCCTGCGAGTGCAGGGACAGCACTCAGGATGCCAGGGCCAGGCTTGCTGTTGGAGGCAGGGCAGAGCATTGGGGAGAAATATTGACTGCTCAGAAAAAATACCTACCTAATGTCCCAGGCTGCTCTTTCTCCTGTTGCTGGAAACTGCAGCGTTACTGGGTATGGCATATCAAGGTACAGAAAGCAAGCAGAGATTGATTTGCTGTTTTCTGTGACTCCCTTTTAATTTGGTATAGTTGTTCATGACAACAAAATCACTTGGACTCTCACACAGGGAGTTATGATATACACTCTAAGCGGAAGACTCTCCTGAATGTTTTTCCTTTTCCTCTCTGTGTGAAAAGTGGCATTTGCCTTTGCTGCTGTGAGGATGTTTGGTGTTGTCTTCTCTGGCAGGTTATTGCTTCTGACATGCTGGAGGTTGAGATGGTTTCTAAAACAGCCAAGAAATCCAAACAATGCTTCAAAAACACGATGGCACTTTCATAAGCAGCTATCAGTGATGTCAGCAGGAAAATAATTCACATAGCTACCCAAAATTTGTCTTACGATCACTAACTAGGGGCTTCTCCTTCCCTTTTGAATCTGGTTGATTCTCACACATTGCACAAGCTGCACTGGAATTTCTTAGGCTGTCCCCTGAGCCCCGAACTTGACTTTTTGTCTTCTATCTCCTGGCAGCAACACATACCATCCATCATTCAAAGGATAAAAGAGTCCTGTCACCACAACTGCTGACCAAGAAGAAGAGTAATTCACCAATGCATTTATGTGCTGAGGACTACTTGATCAATTCTATCAATGGTGACAGAGGATTTAATAGTAACATACAGTAATTCTGTTGTTATTATAAAACCCCACTAGCCACATTAGTGGCTGCTGAAGCTCTCCTCATTGTCATATAATTCCTGTTATGAGAGGGATTGTGATGTTTCATTAAAATACATTTAACTTTATTTAATTTTTTTTTGATTGTGTTGGTTTTCCAGAAATCCCTACTTTTCCTCATCTCCTTGCAGCTATTCTGCATACCTGTGGGCTGCAAAAAAAAAGGCACTGTGCCATAACACATGTCGAAGTTTCAAAACTCTGCTTGCAGGGGTCATCCTGGCCAAAGGCTTCTGGATGTTTGGGGGGTTTTTTTGTGTTGTTTTTTTTTCCTGCAGTAAGTCAGAAGGCACTGCACAGTTTACTTGTGAGTGTACACCACTGCCAGCTCCGCAACACCATTAGAAAAGAGGCTGACGGATTGCTAAAAATTCAGAGTGTATTTTTGTTTTAAGTTTATAAATTCCTGCGTCCCAAACATTTTCAAAGTAGGAACTTAATAATGGGTACACGCATTTTTACTTGTTCTTTTCAATATAGCAAAACAAAGAATAATTTAGATGAGATTTCTTAGCTATTCACCTTCAGTCATGCACTGTGCGAACAAACAATACTTGTGCACTGGCTTGCTGCAGAGGAAAACAGGATTGAGAGGGAAGAATAAGAGTTTATAGCTGCCTTAGGAGATTTCTTCTCCGAAGTGCCAAAGATTGGATTACATTCACAAAGAGTTTGCTGACTTTAAGAGATGAGGATATTCTTAACAGGCAATCTTCAACATCCTGTTCCTTTGCTGAGTACAAGTTACCAAAGTCCCATTGTGCATGTATCAGTCTCTGTATGTGTCAATCCTTAACCTTGTTTTTGATGAAAAAGTCTGAATTCATGTTGTTTCTCATTTAGGACATCTATTTTCCAGGTGGCTAAGCAGCAGCACTAGAGCTACATGAGATGCATGCAGATAAGGTGCAATCCCATGCCAAAACCATGATGTATGGTCTGCGTTGGCCCAGAAGCTGATGGGTTATCTATCATAGTTAAGGAAGAAGGTGAGTCACTAGCCCATTTCCTATCGCAACTTTGCTTCATTCCATATGCAGTGAGCAGCAGGTCTTCTGGGGATCAGTGTCCTCTTCTCATGATCATTCTGTATGTGTCCCTTTCCTGTCTTTTGGTCAAATGAAGATTTTGGTACAGGGCTTTCAGGACAAGGAAAATCGGTCATCTCCCATGTTAATCGCTGTGGCCTTCCTTTGAACTTTCTTTATCAGTGTCCCTTTTGAACTGCAGGCACTAAGCCTGAACAGTATTCTAGTGGCAATTGCTTGGGATTCATGCAGACATACGATAGCCATCCTACCTGATAATACCCTTGAGAATATGCTCACTGTGTCGAAGAGCAGCATTGTCTCTTTTAACAGTGTCACGCTGGGAGCTCCTGTTCTGCTGACAAATTGGTATGACTCAAATACATTTCCAGGGACCTAAAGCTTATGAAAGAGATGTCTGTTTTTCCCTAACTGCAGTTAATCATGAAGAGAAACAGAATTACACCGAGGTCTCTCTTTACTGTTCTTATTCCTGGGGACCAGCTTCATTCCTGTGCCCCAGAAACAAAGACGTTACATATGAATTGTTAAAAGACTGAAAAGACCCATTCTGTTTCTTTGTTTAGGTTATAATCGACAGATGCCAGCAAAGGTATTGAAAGAATTTTGGTATGGGCATGCATTCCTCTGACTGGGTCCTTGCATGGAAAAGAAATTAGATGATTGTAATACTTGGAGCTGATATTTGAATCCTACCCTTTGTGCGAACTATCAGTTAAAGCTGAGTGACGCTATCCTTTCTATTCCTACGGCTGAGACTAAGAGCAATTTCAAAATGCTATTCTAAACGTAAGGGAAAAAAATGATTAGAAAAATATGGCATGCAAACAAGTTATCGGCAGGTGTGAGGGCTGTATGTATCCAAACTGCTGTGACAGCCCTGAATTACTCTAAGGCAATATTTTCTTGTGTCAAAATTGGCTAAAATTCTCCATCCTTCTTCTGCATGACACTGCTGGCGCCTCTCCATGCTCTTGCCAGGTCAGTCCAGCCCCAAGCTGCAGTGTTGTACACCCCAACAGCCCAAACCTGAGAGACTGATAAAGATGTCAGGTCATGAAGAAGGGGCAGGAACAACAAGATGAGGAATTTCATAGGCATGCAAGGGTGTTGCTGGAGAAGAGGAGACAGAAACAAACTGAGTTTTTCAGTAGGAAGAGCAAGATCAGCTGAAGGCAGAAAAGGAAAATGAGTTGGTAGATCTAAATGGAACAAACCAGGAGCTTGGGTCACAACATAAGGACGCTCCTCCATAGCAGCAGGAAAATGGAAGCAAAGAAGCATGCACAGGTTTCACTGCTTCATTACAAAGTCCCTCGTAATGCACAGTGCTTGGTAGGCTCTGTACGTGACTCACCCAGTGTGCCGGACGTTTTTCCTGAACAAAGCAGCCTGTTGGCAGGTGCTTCCTCAGCTCACACCTAGAGATAGCCTCTTCTGAGCAGCCTGTGTGGCTAAGTTGAGGCTCACTGTATTACCCTTATGGTATCCTGAAAGATAAAGACAGGGACAGTGGTTATAGGAAAAATTTTGAACATTGCCATGCTCGCAAATAACAGAATGCTTTAATATGTGAGATTACTCAATCAGATTTTCTGTAGACTGAGGTTAAAAGAACAAGTTCACTTCAAACCACTGATCTATGGCGAGAAGACAGGAATACAAAACTCACTATTAAAACCACATTTGGTATCTTCTCCAGGGTCTCCAAGGACTCACGAGGCTGCAGGCTTGTGTGTTCCGCTGACCCCAGCCTCAGGGTGCACTGTCTGGCGCTTAGAGTGAGTCATCCTGTTATACACAGCTTTTAGGTGCAGGCAGAGCCATTGCCTTAGTAAGCAAAGCTTTTTGCAGCCAAGATGGCAGGACTGCTGTTTTCCTGTCTATCTGTCCTGTTTCCCATGGTGCTGGATTCTAACACTGTGCTGAGGGTATTGTGTCATATCTTTCCCCTTCCTCCCGCCCTCCTTCCCACCCCTAAGGTCACTTGGTTAATATTTCTATTGTACACTTTAATTAGCACATTCCTGGCTGCAGGCTACCTTCTCCTCTTCCTGGCCTCTTTAAAACATAGCAGTTTATATAATACATATTATTTTTCAAATGTTAATTGTGCAAAGACCTTTTAGGATTTGTAATGTTTAGCTTGCCCTGACCTTTCCACAGGATCTACACATGACATATGCACAGCAAACACTGGCTTACAGCAGCAGCCTGTCAAAGCTCCCCGGCCTCTTATCACCTCTTCCCCCACTTAGAATTTGTTAGATTTCTGGGGAACCCTGCCACACACGTAATATAAATATAAACAAACGTGGTGAAATCCTATCTGTATCTGTTCCTTAACACCCATCCCGTGGTGTGTCAAACTGATGAATAAAAGGTTGCCTTTGATTGGCATCTGAGGAAGTCTGCATTTAGGGCACAGCAGAGTTTGAGAATAAGGGCTAGCTCAGTGAGCTGGAGCAGAGGTTTCCATTTCTCAGGAGGGCTGATCAGGAAGGGCTTGCCAGCCCTTGAGGCAAAGGGTGCCTCTGCTGATTTTGTGCTGCTATAAACTTTGGTTTCCTACAGCAGCCCGAGCCACCGTGGTGGATGCCAGTTTCAGCAAGCCCTCTGACCAAGCTCACTCCGCTCCATTTACCACCCATGAAGAATTAAAAGGCCAATGACTTATCCCTAGTTGAAGAGAGATAAAATCAGAATCTTATCCATAAGGTGAGTGCCTCTTGAGAGGTATTAATGATAAAGCAGTCACAGCAACTACATAATTTCACAATGTCAACCTACACGTGCAGTGACAGAGGCAGATCTCAGAGGAGGGTAATCTCTGGCAAGGAAAGAAGGAAGAAGCAACAGGGAGCAGCTGGGAGGGTGCCCAGGATCTTCAGTCTCTGACCCAGTTCAGCTGCAGATACAGCAACACATCCAGGCAACGCTTTGTTAACAGCTTTATAAATTTCTGCAATATTTGGGTGTTGTCTAAAGGTTTCCCTTGAGCACACCCACGTAATCTGAGACTCATTCAGTACGGCTATAGAACATACCGGAAAAGCTAACAATGCTTCTTTTTAAGAAGCAGATATCAGCATCTGAAATAAGTCACTGTGCTTGGCTTAGCCAAACCAAATTCCTGCTGTCTAGAGTTTTGTCTATCTAACGATAGTAGTATTAGACACAATATGCATGAATATACTGCATGGCCATGCAAAACCAAGTAGTGCCACAAAGATAATTGTGGTTTAATTAATACAGTCTGCTGCTCTGTCCTCTACCAAGTTTTTGATTATTTGTCTGTCTTTAAATTTTCAACAAAGCATTCCTGCACAGTCGGATGCCTTCAGGAAAAAAAAAGAAAAGAAAAGAACAAAAAAATGTATCTTGCTTTCCATTTTGGAAGTTTGGCTTGTTTTCAAGCCATTTTATTTGATAAAATATGTCTATATGGTTTATTAATAACACATCTGTCATCTCCATTTTTTGAACCATTTTGAGATTCTGAATTTCTGTGAATTTCAATAAGTGGACATGAAATATTTTTACATATGGCATAAAAAGCCTACGTCAATTTGGAAAAGGTATTTTAGTTCAATGGACACATTTCTGAAACACTCTGTTTATTTGTTTATTTTGTTCAGTGATTTTACTCTCACGTCTCAAACTCCAGCTTGTAAAAATATGTCACAAAACTAAAAGGTGGGACCTTTTGCCCACTCACAGCAGTTTATGCTGAACTTTTTTCGTGGCTATTTGGTCTAAAAGGCTGAAAATAAAAACATATTGTTCTGAGCATTGTGCACAACTTTTCCAGACAGGGAAAACAGAGATTTTTATGACTTAAGAAAGCTGAGTTCCCAGAGGGCTGCTCTGTTTTTCTTCCACTCTTCCCTTTAGGATTTTCTGAAAACATTTCACTTACTTTTGACTCTGGAGTGCATTAACAGGCTCTCATTTATAGGAGTTCGTATGTACCTCCCGTGTGCATGCTCCAGCCCTGCCTTCTGCCTGCTTTCCCATGCTGGCAGAGGTATCGCGGCACTCTTATTTATGTACACTCGCTCAGATGTCACTGAAGATTCAAAGAGGTGGGGGCGCCTGTACTTTTTTTCTTGTTTCCCCTTCCTAGCTGCTAGGCAGGAATTCTTTCTCTGCCTACAATGACTGAGTTTTTTGTCTCCAGGAGAAGTCCTGGCGAGGAGAGGAGCCCTCAGAGGGGCCTGCTTCTGCCAGGAGCAACCCCTCCTACAGCAGGCAGGTGGGCAGTGAAGCTGAGCTGTGGCCCACAGCTTCCTCACCACACCCCATGTTCCTGGCCTGGGCCCACTTGGATAAGAGGTCAGAAGCTTTGAGGAAACGGAAGTCTCTCTGTCCATCAGCTCCCAGGAGTATCCTATCCCCCAGCCTATGCCCTTCTGTCACTTTCCAAAGCAGAAACAGTACAGCAAGGTCTGAGAGGGCAGAACATGCCTTTATCCACTCCCTTATTATCCTGAACAGCTGAGTTAGAGCCATACACACCCTGTGGCCTCAAGCAGCAATATTAATTTTAAAAAGAAAATCCTGCTTTTGATTGGCTGTGCCAACTGTTTGATAGCACAGCCTTCCAGCAACTCAGAATTTCTCGGTAAATAGGGAATTGTAACAAAATAGGGAACAGGAACGTTACTTGAAGACTGAGATTTAAACTGGGAAGGCCAAATTTACCTTCTTAGTTGCACCTAAATTAATAATCTAATTTTGTAAAGAAATCAGAACCTAGGCAGCTGCTGGTGGATTTCTTGTAACTGTTTTAGAGAGTCAGATTATGTTTTTCAGAGGATGTGGATGCATATGCTATAGAAGAATGAGCGCCTATTCTTAGGGTATACTTCTGTTCTACCAATCTAACTAGTAAATATACAAATGCTTTAAAACTTAAACCACATGAAAACTATACTGCACTCAGCAGAAGGGCCTAGCATGTATTTCTTGTTCAGCACAAGCCTTGATAAGATTAGCTGTCAAGTAACTATTTACTTCCCAATATTTCTTGTTTTAAGCTGATCAGTTTCCCTATCAAACTAGCTTTTTGCATATTTAGAGTCTTCTAAGAAGTGAAGTGTACTTTCTCTAAACTAATAGGTTATTTAAGCCTTAATTCCCCGTTATATAAATGTTTTGTTAAGGCTAAAGCTTAGTTATTTAACTGAGAAATCTTTTAGTCTGCTTAAAATAATTCTTAAACATTAAAGCTGATTGTAATGTTAACTAAAACCAGTGGTTTAAGGCAAGAACTCTGTCCACGCCTCTGTAAAGGAAATTAATACATCTTTAGTTAGAATTGCAAGCTGTACAAAGCATGACAGATGTGTAGTCTTTCTTTTACATCCAGACTGGGTTTTTCAAATACAGAATACTGTATGAATGAAGCAGTTACTATTAATCCATAGGTGATGTGCCAGTAGACTGGTCCTTGAGTTCACTTACCTGTTACCCACTCTGGAAAGACCCTGAACTTGAGAAAAATGGAAAGACAATTCTCACACCAAAAGCAGGAGCAGATATACACTGGCTGCGGATAAATTAAGACTGGAATTTAGAAGATGATGGTGTCTTAGAGTCAGAGCACTGAAATTCAGTGGTGGCCTTACAAGGAAGTAATACAGACAAAATGCTCCATTCTGTGAAGGTGAAAGTTGATCCGTGTATGATGATAATGGGATGATGTGGGTTTGCTTGTAAAAACACTGTTGACACATCTAGCCCTGGGATCTTGCCTTATCATCTTTGTTCACATGGAGTGGTAGGAGCTCAGCCTCCTCTTCTGTTAAGCTTTTGCCTACGTGGGCATAGTAATCAGGAGAACCAACCTATAACTCTGTTTCCAGCAAAGGGCAGGAATGTAGACAGAAGTCGGTGCTGAAAAACTTTAGGATTGCATAATTCAGGCACACAATTCAGGCACTCAAAATAGGGAATTCCAGGTGTAAATCTGCCCACACAATTTTAATTGACATTTTGCCTGGTGCAGGTGCACACTGCACCTCATTTATATTCCAGCTCCCCTGATTCAAATGACATTTTTTGCTGGATTGAAACTTGAGTATATTGGGGAGGAGCGCGTCCCCCCTTCTGTTTTTTCCCTGAATGCATTTCCACTCACCTTCCTGCAAATTTCAGCACTGCAGACCCTGTTCCTTACATGGCCTCCCTCTCTGCCTTCCCCTGTACTGCCCACAATGTTTCCAAGGCTGCATGTCCCCCTCCTTTTTATTTCTCCTTATCTTTGTGACTTGCAGCCAACCTGTGGAGGTTGCAGTGATGTGCTGGGGCTGAGCGGAGCCATGGTGGGAGGGTGCAGCCTGGCACCTGCTGAGCCCTAGCGCCCAAAGCACAAGGCTGTACTTGCAGGATGTGTGGGAACCCTGCAGCTCTGTAAGTGCCTGCACACTTGAAGACTGCTGTGGCTAATTAAACCCTTTTCCAGCACACCAGAGGAAAAAAACAAGTAATATCCGTCCTGTCAGCCTCTTGCCACCCAAACAGCAGCATGCATTAGAATGTCCAGCGTCAGCTTCACTTTCCTTGACTTTTCCCCTGTGTGAAACAGGGGCACAGCTGCGTCAGTCTGTTTTAGTCTATAAAGGAAAAGTGTTGCATAGGTGTGAGTATTATTAGCTGCTTAATAGAACTAGGCAGCATTAAAAATGAACCTGGGGCAGATGGGGTGCCATAGCAGTGTCAGTTTAAACCCAGTTAGCTGTAGTTATTGCTGAGAACTACTAAAGTGCAGGGCATAAGTAATTGCTGTAGCATTCCTGTAACTCTGTCAGTAGTTTCTCTCTAGCAGTCACATACAACAGAGACCACAGAGTCTCTCTACAGTGACAAGGATTGATTTTTGGCTCACATTTTTCAAGTCTTTCAGGAAAAAAAAGTTTTTTTTTTAAAAAAAAGAACAGTTGAGCTGCTTTTTCCTCTTATAGCCCAGCAGAGAAATTTCCTGACAGACTGCTATGTTCTTTTGTACGACTTGGAACAATGTGGTCAGTGCAATTTTTCCATACAGGTAGGTTTTCCTGAGTATAGATGACAAGGTCAGTTCTGGTCACCAGGAAAGCTGAGAGATGACTTCCTATTAAGATAGAATCTTAGTATAAAATACATCACCAAAACCTTTCTGCCTTATTTCAGCTCATGGAAGAGCAGCCATATGCAGACATGGCTGGTTTGTGGTCCCTACACTGCTATGAAGGGTTGAGAGGTGTGAAAATCTGTAAGACTAAGCTGGGAAGGTCGTTGAGGTTTTGTGAGAGAAATCCTGAGGGCTGAGGGAGCAGCAGGATGTGCAGAGTTATACAGCCATCCGTGTTGTAACTGCATCAGTTGTAGGAACTATCTTTTACCGGACTACTTTCCACCCTCTTTCCACTGTTGCCTTTCAATACAGTGCCAAAACCTGTTTTCCTCTGGCTGTGTAATGTCTCGTAAAACAAGGCGCTTGGTCAACTTGGTAGTTCGTAACAGTGAAACTGGCATATTTAACTTGGAGATTTTTTTCTAGAGAGCCCTTGTTTGTTTGTGTCTCAGCTTTCCACCTGCAACTTCTGCATCCACAGCCTACCATTATCTTCCTACTGAATTTCAGAGTTTTGTTCCCAAGTAGCCCTGGGTAAGTTGTGCTTAAGCTTTAATTTGAAGGGTTTTTTTACATTATTTTTATTTTTACAGTGGTGTAGGTAATGTCTGTATTCAGAAATAATACACTAAATACTTTTCTATTGTACCTAGAGAGGTAATACTGTACCAAAAAGTCTGTACTGATTTTTCCTAAAGGAACTTGGAAACAAAACAGTATGGCCATTGTATTTCAAACATTAGAGCAATTGTTTGGTACATGTGGTGCAACCCTAAATTTCCATGTCAGAACATGGTGCCAACTCTGAGTCTCTGTAAATTATGATACTGTAGGCATGCACATGTTTGAACAAGTGCTTTCCTATCTTAGGGTTATATAATCGGATTTATATATACTGTTTGGAAAAGTCAGACAACACTGTAAAGTGATAAAAAGGAACCGAAAACATATGCTTATTTTCCACACCATTGTACTGTTGAAACAAAGCAAAACCTCTTACGGTGCTTGTCTCTTTTTCTAAGTGTATTGGCATTTGTTAGATATAAATACTAATGATGCTTATTCTTGCATATCATAAAAAACTGTAGGTAGGAATAAAGAGGCCTAGTAAAACAAATACAGGTAAACAAAGAATAATTCATTGCCTGCAGTTGAAAGCATATTGTGCTGTAGTTTGCACTACAACAGTACACTCATAAACCTGTGACTCTAAACATCTTTACATTACAGATTTAGGCAGCCAAAATATTAGTGTAACTGCATTTCAATTCAACAGGCTACCTAGTGGCTTAACCTACTACTGAAGGTCAGGAGAATATAACTCATCCTCCATAATGCCGAGACATCACCAGCTACATTTCTGGAGGTATCCTGGAAAATGAAACTGTGAAAACATTCCAAGAGCTTCAGCGGGATTATTGTCTATGAGAAGATCCTCCTTGACAATACACAGACCGTGGTGCACATAATACCTGATAAAAATCAAACCTCACCATTGGGACCGCTCTGCTTGCTGTACACAGCAATTCAAATGGATTTATAATACGTGGAAAGAGCACCATCAGTCACAAAAACTAGCTCACAGCTTCTCACCCACACACTCAGTTTAAGTATTCATTGTACATTCAAACATCTCGTTTTCTTTCTTTTCAAAAAAGGTTTCCCATGTGCCATAATACATAGCCCTGGAAGATGCTGTTCATTGTACTCTGTTTCCCTTTATGGACAAAACAGATTGCCCTCTGAGATACTATTTCCAATTTTTTTTTTTTAAATTATAAAAATAAAAATATGTTTTCTTATAATAATTATTATTCTTCTTGGAATTACCATATGGAAACAATGGCTGTATAGAATAGTTAAGACACTGTGCAAGATTAATTGATTGTGGGATCAGCAGTATGCTCAAAGAGCATTAGCTTTCCCCAAGATAAGAATATTACTACAAATTAGAAGAGGACTGTAACAGTCAGTGCTGGCCCTTGAAACTGAGCTCCATGCACACCCCCACATCACTGCTGATTTCACTCTAAGCCTTATGCGCTGGAGTGCTGTGGAGGATGATCACACGACCAGTGTAATTCCCTAATGCATGTGTGACCAGATAGCAAAGAAGAGCATCTCCCTACAATGAAAGGCATTGGTTAGACTGGTAGCGGCTAAGAAATAATCTTTGTGAGAAACTTAAAAGGTAAGCACATTGTTTTGATTAGAGAGCCAGACCTAGGAAAACAGCGAGAGGAAAGCTAAGCTTTATGGGAAAGTGAAGAAAGAAACTGCAGAAGGAAAGGACGCAAGAAGTTTGGTTTGTAACTGAAGAGGGCTTTTGTTCTTGTTAGTATTAGAAATTAGTATTCTTTTCAGCTATAAAATACAATTAGGGTTATGTTGATCTTACTTTGCTGAGACAAGGAGCTGGACTGATTCTGGAGAAGCGTGTGACTCATGGAAAGAGTAGCATGCAAAGAACTTGCTTTACTTGAACTCTTGCTATAGAGATTTTATTTACCCCAGGGGAAGGGTGAAAGTTTCCAGTTTGGCACAGAGCTAAACTGCTTTACCAGTGAGAGAGAACTCAAAGCCTCCTTTGCTAAGAAGATAAGCTTTCATGTTACAGGATAGAGGCTGACATGTAATGAAGAGTAGTACACAGCAAGAGAAGGAAAAGATGCCTTAAATCATCTTTTAACTGTGAAAACTAGCTAATGGAGTGCTCAACATATATATAGTATTTAACTAGGTGGTCACGGTGACTTCTTTTCAATACCTAAGACAAACCATTACATTACCAAACAATAATTAAAAAAAAAAAAATGCTCCCTACTTTGAGGAACAGGGAGAATCTGTAATAGCTCTTTCAGCACTATCCTCTTCCATGAAAATCTCAGAGAATTCAGACAGAACACATTTTTGGGTTTTATTCCTAATGTGAATAATAAGCCCCCTGTCTGTAAACAGCACTTAAGGGCACTTCAAAATTTTTACTGTAGAAACATTTGGAAAGAGCTAAATTCCAGAAAATTACTTGCTAAAGAGGTGTACTTTCTATGCAAATTCAGCCTCAGCTAATCCGTACAAACATGTTCTCATAGAAAGGAAAAAAAACCCACACTTACCAAAGGTGCTGATCAGAGCTCTTTACAGCAGTCTAAAATATGCATAAATTAAGCAGAACTCCCCAGTTTTTCCTGAACAGAGCAAAAGATAATCCTCATGTGCTGCTTGCTTTGGGGATCACAGAGAGAGAGAGAGAGACAGAGAGAGAGAGAGAACATGAGATTTGGATGCAGATTCCAAACAAACACTTCTAATAAATGAGTTATGAATATGGATCTTCATTTTCTTTTTTTCAATAAACCCTATCTCCAAATGTGAGGAAATACTTAAACTGTTGTTGGGAATCTTTTGTTCAGAGTAGCTAAATAGTTGTATAGCTTTATAAAACAACTTTGTTCAGTCTAATTGTCTTGTCAAATCACCTAGATCCTCCCTACACTAAAAATAATACTTGAATTCTTTAAGAAAAAAACCTCCATCAACACTCAATTTGAAAATAATAGAGCAACAAGTAGCAGGAATTCAATGTGTCAGCCCTATTTTTGAGCAGGACTAAGTTATTTAGTAGAAATCTATTCCAGACTGTGAAAGAGATGTGATAACAAAGGTGATGAGCTGACTGAAGAACAGCTGTACAGTTATGGATTGCAAAAGCTGCTTTAAATGATGAAACAGAAAATATCAGTATTTGATGAACTGTACTGTAAAGAATCACAAAAGATTCTTATGGATCCTGAGAATGTGACACAGTATAGTTTAAGCAAAACTGGTGAACACTCAAAAAAACCAACTCACCAGTGTTTTTGCCGACCAATGCTAAGGACCTTTATGGTCCTTGTTCAGGTTCTCTATTGGAGGGGGTTTCTCACAGTTTCAATAGTCAGCAGTCATAATTTCTCATTTTCGCAATTGCAGTTGCTGTTAAATCACCTCTGCTTGAAAAACTCTTGCAAGTTACCTCACTGGGAATCATCCAACTTGCTATTCTGGAGAATACTGATCACTGTCAGCCACGGGTACGGCCTCACAGAAAATGAGAGATACCACAGGTAAGTCAGCCTAGAAGGAGTGTAGGAATTGCTTGATCTTAGGTCAGCGATAGCCACTGATGTGCTTAGAACAGAAATAGACAAGAAGCTTTTGTACAAAGATTGCTGTTCTTTTTTTTTCTTCAGATTACATCTTTTCAGTTCAAGATGGTATGTACTCTGATGGGCGAAAACTGTGCTCCTTGAAAATTCTATGCTTGTTTCGAAAGAAAGGGATGGAAACACTTTTCCCCTGAAAACGGTAAGCTTTAGTACAAAAGCTGTTTGCTATCTTTTAGGCAAAGGTAGCAAATTCATCTATGCATGGATCTTGGATCTAGAGGGTTTTCACTGTATGCTGCTGAGTAAAACTCAACAAAACTACAATGAGAAAAAAAGGCTACATCACCCAAGAGCATTTGATATGAATGCCTGCTGTCCTGGATGACTGTAATCTGTAAAGAGAGTGGCTTTTCTCTTTGCAGTCAGCTACATGTGATTCAAACAAGAATCTCTCAGACCTTTTACCACTGAGGCACATCATCAAGTTATTTCCAGATTGGAATGCAGATGTGTGCAGCTGAGACTCTGTGCATGCTGTTCCTAACTGCTGTGCGTGATGTTTCATTGCCCTGTGAATCTGTTTTCTAGTGAATCAGCCCCCAGACTTGTCACAGGAGTGTCTGTATTTGCATGCAAAAGGCTTTTGAAGAGACCTCCAGCACAGCTCTGCGGAGACACCGCCTCGCTGGGGCGAGGAACCCCCCTGGCAGAAGTGAGTGAGTGCATGAAGGAGGGAAGGAGTGAAAGACTGCCTGTCAGGTGAGCTCCCTTTGCTGGCAACGAGGAGCTGTGGTTGCGTGACTCACTGGCTGGCCGTCATGGGAATGTCTGAGAGCAGGACGATGTGGGCACGCTGTGGACAGACCACAAGTCGAGCACTGTTTAGATTCATCTGCTACTGCTTTAGGGAATCACAGCAAATTATGATGGCAAGCTTAAAGCAACCTGGAAATTATAAAACTTTATTTTAAATGCAGCTGTTAAGGGAGAATACAAATCTTATCATTTTCATATTTGTCCTTTGTTTAGCCTCTATGCTCTGAGCCCAACAAAAGGCTGCAAAACTGCCTATCGCCAACAGGAATGGAAGAAGAATCTCATGACACAACTGACTCTGAAGCAAGTTAAAGCCATCGCATGAAGTACTCTACATTCCACAGTCTTCATCTACATTCTTCAATCCAAAGACAAGTGAAAGCAGTAGGAAGTCTTTCCACTGCTTGCAGCTCATTGAGTTTGAAGCCGTTGGATCACTTTTTTATGCTGCTGCTCCACCTATTTGTGGGGCTGTGCATACAGTTTAGGAACACACTCTTTCTCACCGAAAACTCCTAGGCAGGTCCTTCTGTCATTGTCCCCATGTCACAAGAAGAGCACTCCAGCTCAGGACTTCTTGCTGATACCCCTTTGCACAGGAAATGCAGCAGCATCTGAACTACTGCTGCGTATGCTTAGCTTGCCTCAAAAAGAAAAACTTTTCATTAGAAATCTGACACAACGTTTGTATGATAAGGACAACTCATGTCACTGGCTTCCTCTGACCTCCTCATGCCTCTGTTTAGCCCAGAGTCATGCAGGCTGTTGGGACAGATACAGTTCAGCAGCTCTAGAGGAGCTCAAAGCAGTCATTCACATCAAAGATTGCTGATTGATTTGTCCTGTTGTAAACTATGTTTTAATTGTTTGGGTTTTTAAGCCCCTACCAGGCCCTTCTTGGCTAAGCCCCTTCAGTACCAGGTCACGTTCAGTCTCCTCTGATATAGCCAAAGCTTTGTACTGGTTGAGCTTGCCTCTCTACAGTATGCCTGCGTTACAGCCAGCCTCATGGCAAGATCAGTTCAGACTGTGCTCAGCACTGCGTTTAAATCCGGGTGTTTAACTTTTCACTGGGATCTGCTTCATCCTTTCTGGAATAACCTAGCTCTTCTGGTGTCCGCTAGTCCACAAGTTCCCTCCCCACTGTGGCCTCCAGCGGGAGGCCTTGCATAATTACCCTACAGGCCTACTTTCCTGAAACAGGTTTCTATCCCACCCAAAATGGGCACAAGCTTTGTCTGTTTCTGCCTGAGGTTGTTAGGCACAGTGGCACGCCTTGGCATATGCTCAGAGGGTAACTGAGAGTCCTCAGAGGTCCTCTGGTTAACTCCTCCTCAGAGCAGGGTCAGTGCTCAAGCATCCTGATGCAAACCTCAGACAGACACACTACAGGCTGACATTAGACACCTCTGCAGACACCTTTTGCTATTGGAGAAAAAGTGATGGAAATGAAAGACTAACATTTTTCTCCCTAGCCCCTTTAAAAAAAAAAAAAAAAAAAAGTAAAAAAAAGTTTGTAATTTTCATTTCACCACCTTCCACCGCAAGCCTTGAAAAAGCAGCAGACAAAGGAACCTATACACATACTCCCAACCTCTGACACTGGTGTGGTTGGAAGCTGCTTCAAGTACATCATTAAAAGTAATATTCTGCCCTTTTTTTTTAATCCAAAGAGCCAGAATCTGCTGCTCTGTGTGCCCAGCTGGTCTTTGAACAATTGTCTGCTCTGATCGTCGAGCTCAGATTCTACTTTTTAGCACAGCAGTCTGAGCAGGGCTGGTTTTTTCTCTATGTGATTAAGAGAGCAGGGCCCCAAGCTGCACAGCTAGGGTCATCCTGAGCTGTTGGGGCCTGTTGGAAGCTAAGCACAGACAAGGGTGTGAAAATGTAACCTTTCATGTTGTTAAGTAGCTGCTGCAGTCATGGGTGCTGTTCCCATCAACCATGACTTCTCTTTCCTCCGTCTCAGACTGCTTCCATATAGTCATGGGTGCTGTTCCCATCAGCCATGACTTCTTTCCTCCGTCTCAGACTGCTTCCATATACTTCTCATCCCTTCCACTAATGCCAGTGGCCTTGTCTGCCCAGATTATGTACAATTATGAAATCTTTAAGATGTTTCAAAGCTAATTCAAGTCAGGAGAAGCTCTATTTTGCCAATATGAAGCTTTTTGCTTCAGCTTTCGTGCGTCTGAGCAGCATATAGTGCGACAGTGAAAAACCAGGATCCACTGCTGAAGTTTATTTTTCTAGAGGTTAGTGTTCTTGGCATATGACACAGCCATGCTGCGAGAGTTTTCAAATATTAGTTGTAATATTTACTTTGCTTTTGTGAAGAATGTGTTAGTTTAAACATGTCTTCTCCGGAGGTAAAGTGAAATAGTTAAATGTATTTTTTCAGTTTTATGCCCCTTTCCACCTAATTTCGCCTGTAGTTTATTTATTTTCAGTGTACAGGGCGTTGCACAAATAAACAAGTGATTTGTGAGGAACCGTACATTTTAAAAGTTCAATGGATATTTTAATTGTTTTGTAGACAAGATAACTTATTTTCTTGTGGGGGAGAATAACAGCATAGTACGGAGATTTTCATATCTTGAAAAAAAAATCTTGTATTTCTGAATCAGTTATTTTATGTATGTGAGGATAACTGTGAAACTGCCAAATATCCCAGTAGAGAATTCTGCTGGTTCAGGAAAATGGAATTCAAGACCACGCAAATCTGTGCAACTAATTTTAGTGTGACAGTTATGTCAGCAACTTGAAAATAAGCCAAATCCTACTTGCCTTTAGCATTTTGCTGGATATGGCAGTGGTCAATAGGGACGGACTGGCATTAGATTTTTGCCAGATTGAATCCAAATTTCACTGTGATTTAATTCCCCCTTCCCCCCCCCTCCCCCCCCCCCCAAAAAAAAAAAAAAAAAGTCCTTGTGGCAATTTCTTTTGGAAGTAGTCCAAGGGGAAATAAGAAGATCAGTACCTTCATAAGTCTGTCTCCTTTTCCCATCCAGACTGGACTACCTGTGTGTTAATCTGACCACTTCAGACACCAAATACCACACAGAATCCATGTTGTTCCAAGATGTGAATTCATATACAGAGTAAGCTGTAAGTCTCATCATAAAAGCTCGTTCATCTCTGAAAAGCTTGTCTACTTCAGGTGCTCGTGATTCCCAACTGGGAAAGCTGGTATCATTCATCTGTTGGCATGTTTGTACTGTGTCTAATGCAACAGAACCATGATCGTAGTGGGGAGGGGAAGACTTCTTTCTGAGGAGATGGGGAAGGTGCTACAAAGATGCATTTATGATAGCATGTTGAAGGAGGAGGAAGCATAAGCATGTTTACCCAAGGTAACGTAATGTGAGTTGCCCTGAGATGCACAAGGGTTTACCATTACAGATTCACAAGCCACAAAAGAGGGCCACCAACAGCAAATGGCTTCAGCAAAGTCAAGCCACTTCTTTCCATGGCCTCACACTTTAGTTCACACCGAGTCTGACCATCTGAGTTCCTTGGAAGTAAATGTAAACACCTACATGAATACAGCATGCTGACTCTTTGTGAAACATTAATAATTACATTTATGTGGTGGTAGCACTCAGGAACTGCTGACCACGGAGTAAACACAGTTTCTGCCTGAAGGCTGGAAGGTACAGTTCTGTACAGAAAATGTTTCATAGAAGTTGTATTACCATCAACAAGGTCTTGCTCTGCAAATCTACTTCATCTGTGTATTTAGAGTCATGTTTGCTCTAGTGACATAATAAAGGTCAGGTAATTCTTTTCCGTACTCTGATGACAGTGGGGTTAAGCTGTTGTCTTTCATTCAGAAGAAATACCTTCTTGATTAGAGTAACAAATACATCTAGGAAGCAGTGGCTACAGGTACAATTTGACCTACAAAATACAGGGACTTCTTTGCAGATACTTGAATACACCAGATATGGATTGCCAGCTCATTTTCAGTTTACAAGAAATTGCAGTCTGCTTTTTCCCAGAAGTTTGGAGTAATGTTACTGAAGCTTGTAGAGCTTCACTACTGTAGAAGTGCTCTTCTGTAGCCATAACTAGGGCTGGACAGAGCATTCAAGTCAAACTTTCACTGCATCATGAGCTCGCAACTCCGCTTTCCTTGCAGGCCTCCTGACCAGTGGGTGTAGACAAGCACCAGGACCTATTGCTGGCCTTACAGTGCAACACACTGGGAACTTCTGATGGTTCAGTTTGCTGCCTGGCTAACCTGGACATCAGGCCGCAGGAAGACACTGTGGCACTGCTGCATATGTAAGTCAATGATCAGCAATGCTTAGGTCACTTCACCTTCAACATAGCATGCATATGCCCTGCAGCCTCCAGCTAAGGGCCTGGCAAACCAGGATCCCAGGCCCATCCTCTGTGAGACACAAGGCCACAGTTCTGTCCACTTTGTTTGCTGAGAAGGAATCGTGAAGGTCTGAGTGCTGCCAGCTTTGTTCAGAAGGCCTTCTACACTCGCTCACCTCGTGGATCTGGCCCCAAAGTAATGAGAATTGAACAGAAGTGTATATGGAGGGTTAGCTCTCTAATTTTGGTAATATTATTTTGGTTCTTACTGCAAATACTGTCACCCTCACACCTGTTCATTAAGTCTCTCCCTTGTTCATTAAGTCTTTAACCCTTGAAACAATCCTGCCATCTTGTCAGGCAGCAAGTCTCCTGCTCGTGGTGTTCCGACCAGCTTGGCCCACCTCAGCCAAACCCTCACCACAGAGCACCCAAAGCACGGCCCCTGTGGTGAGAGCTGTACAGACTGAGGACCCCTCTCTATGTTTCTCTGTGTTCACCCTTCAGACGCAAATCAGAAGGGGAAAGGAACAGAAGTGGTGTAGCTGGCAGGTGATGCAGGATGCCAATTCCTGCGTCTAATAGCACAACCAGTCCATGCCTTTTCTGTCAGAGGTGGGAGGCAGCCAGAGGAGTTTCCTCTCTTGCAGCGATACTGTTTGCTCAAGGAGCTGTAGTAAATGCTTGGCTTGTTTCTGAAATGGCAGCACCCAGCCATTTGGTGCTGGTTAGATGTGCTTCTTGGTCTTTGGAAGCAGGGACTTCTATATGCTAAAAAAATTTTGAGCTGAGCTTTAGACTGCAGAAGCAGTTCACCGAGGTTCTCTTCTTAGCTGTTAGAACTTTTGTGGTCAACCCAGTGTGTTAATGCAGCCAAACCAGGTCTGTAACGCCTGAACTTTCCAGAGCTGGGAAGGAAACAAAGTAAAAAAAAAAAAAAAAAAAAAAAGAAGTGACCCAAACCAGACAAACAGACAAGAAACGTCCCATGTAAGAGGGGGAAAAAAAAAGGAGACAACAGAGTTTGATCTGCCATGTAAATTTGTGAGGAAGGCTTGATCGTAACCAGTTAATCTCAGCGAATACTTAGGATTTTTTCACTAATGTTTCTGAACCTAGATCATTTTTTGCAAGGCATCCACCTCTGTGGATCTGCTTCTCTTGCAGTCTCTCACCATTTGTTGTACAGTAGCCATTGATACACCGCCCTTGCCCTCTGTGTGATGTGACTTAAAACCCACATTTCTTAAAAGCAACCGGCTCCTGCTGTGGAATGATGCAGCTTTTGCCCTCTGTACAACAACCCCAGCCACACAAGTAGTCGTGATCTCATGCCGGAAAACTTCTGAAGGACAGCGGCCTTGTGCAGAGCAAGTCCCGAGCACCACATCAGTTTCACGCTGCTCACTCAGTCTCCTCACCACTTCTCTGGTTTCAAGGTATTTTTTTCTTTATTCCCCGAACACTGTAAAAATATTTAGCGTGCTTAGGATTGACAGTAATTATCCTTTGGAAGAGTGAGCAGTTCAGCTGATCGGGATGTTAAAGTCAACACTGCAGACATACACAGGGAGGAGGCAACGGTCTCAGCAGTTAATTTGAGTTATTTCCAAGGTGGATCTACTTTTAAGCTTTTTCTCAGTTTTCTTCTGAACCTCTGGAGTTCAGGCGCTAATGTAGCCCTGTGGGATTTTTGAGCCCCCTGTTTTTCTCCTCAAACAGTGGTTTCAGCTCAGGGCACAGAGGCGGGAGCCTTTGCTGTCGATGTGGCTCCATTACACCGTGGCTACAGAAAGCTCCCATCTCTCATCTATTTAAAACATCTATTTTAGAGCAGTTTTAAATAGATGAGAACTAAGGAGGAAGGGACCGCTGTGCTCTTAACTCCGGCTTTTGCCTGGAATCCTGTCAATGCGAAACCCTCCTGCTCCCCGTGCCAGCTGTGCCAGTAGCGTTTAAGAGGAAAATCTCATGGGTTTGGAGGCAGGGTCAGTGTCCTTAAAGCTCTGGAAAGGAGCAGAGGAGGACCTGCAGAGGGAGACCTGAATTCCAAGCTGCTGCATTCATAAGCTGTTTGATTATCTGAGAGGTTTTTTTTGGGGAAAGAACTCAAGCACATCACATTCTGAGTATTTTAAAAGATGGAATCTTCACAGTATTATGCAGACTTTTTATTTACAACGCTACAAAGTGGCATCAGCTAAGATACGCTGTCGATAAACCTAGGCGGTTTTGCTTACACGTTAATTCCTGGGGTACGCTTTGGGTTTGTGTTTTGTTCTTTAGGAAATACACAACAACAACGACAACAAAGAAAAGAGTACGCCGCCCCTGATGCGGCGGGGCTCTCTGCCGAGTGGTCTTCAGCCCCCGGCTCCGACCGCGCGGACAGAGGAGCGCGCCTGGCCTCTTGCACGTCTCGGTGCTTTCCTTGCGCTCCCACCTGCGCAGCGACAGAGCACCTCGGGGCCCCCAGCCTCAGCTCCCCGACAGCACCGCCCGACCCCGACGGGCCCTTACCCCGAGGCCGCGCCGCCGCCGCTCACCGCCCCGCGCGCGAACGTGCCAGGTGCGCTGCCCCGCGCGCGTCCCTCACGATATCCGCGCGGCGCCCCCCGCGCCGCTACCTGGCGCCGGCCCCGCGCCCCCTGACGTCACGGTGGGGCCAACGCAGGGCCGGCACCGGGGCCGCGGCGCCCCTTCCCTTCCCCCCATTCGCCGTCCCCTCCCTCTCGCCGCACGCGCTCGCTCGCCGCACAACTCTTAAAGCGTTTTTTCAGCCCGGGCCGGCTCACAGACCGCGCGGGGTCCGGCGCCGCTCGCATCTGCTCCGCGTCGCTACCGCCCCCCGCTCCTCCTCCTCCTCTCTGCCCGGCCCGCCGCTCGTACCGCCGCCGTTCCCCAGCGATGTGCTCTCGCTCCGCGGGGCGCTGAACTCCGCGGGCTGCTCGGGGCGGGCGGGGGCGACTCAGGGCGCTCTCCCTTCCCGGCCCCGGCGCGGGCTGGGGGCGGCGGGAGGAGGACGGCCCCGCGCCCCGCCGCGGGCGCTTCCCCCCTGGGCGCCGGGGGTCTCGAAGCTGGCGGGGGCTCCGGCCGCAGAGATGGCTCGGATCGGATGGGGCTTCCTCCTGTGCGCCTGGGCGCTGCTCTCCCCGGCGCTCGCCGCTGCCGAGAAGGGCAGGCTGCGAAGGATCACCTACGTGTTGCACCCCGGCCAGGCGGGCTCGGCCGGCAGCAGGCAACAGCGCCCGGCCATCCTCGCGGGGCAGCAGCAGCAGCGCACCTTTAACGTGCAGCTCAACGCGCGCTACGGCACCGCGGAGCGCACGCGGCGGATGAGCAAAGCGGGAGGCGCGGGAGTGCAGCTCCGCCTGGGCCCCGTCGGGCAGAGTCACTCCAACTCTGCCGTCTCCTTCGCCAAGCCGGCCCGCTTCGGCCCGCGGCCCAAGCCTCCGCCGGGACCCCACGGCAACAACAGCGGCGCGCCGCCCCGCCAGAAGCACCCGCTGCCGTCGCTGCCCGGGTAAGGTGCCGTCCGTCCCGAGTCGTGCCGCGCTCCGCTCGTGGCACCTCGCGCCGTTACCCGTCCGCTCCCCTCGGCCCTCTCTGGGCACCCGAGGCGTCGAGCGGGCGAGGGGCGGCCCCGCGCTCACCCCCTGGCCGCCCCGGCTCCTCGCGGCTTTCCGTTCTTCCCGCCCTTTTGTCTCCCGCCCCGGCCGTGCGGGGGCCGGCGGCTGAGAGTGGCCCCTCCGGACCGTCGCCCCTCTCTGCTCTTCCCGCAGGGTCAACGTCTGCGGGGGGCAGTGCTGCCACGGCTGGAGCAAGGCCACGGGCTCGCAGAGGTGCATCAAACGTGAGTATCTGGGGCGGGGGGGGCCGGGGCTGCGCTACCCCGTCGGGTGCGGAACGGAGAGAATCCCTCCTAGGGGAGGCAGGCGGCACGTGGCCAGCACGGAGCTGCGTTGCCGTGAGGTTACAGAGGAGGGAATGGCATCCCTGATCGGGAAGATCCGGTGGGTGTCCGCGAGGTGCGCGGCTGTGGGAGCGCTGCCTCGGCTCCACACGACGGGCCTCTGCCCCACGGAGAGCTACAGGAAATGGTCGTCGGGATACGAGCCGTGCTGGGGGTTGTTTGTCCCCGAGTGGGGTTTCTCACGGTAGGGAACGGCGGCATCTGTAATGCTCGGAGAGGTCAAGTACCTGTGACCTGCCGGGGCTGCTGTTGGCGGCGTCCTTATGGTGGCTCTTAAGGACAGAGCTGCTTCATTCCCCGACCAACTCAGATGTGCATTTTAAGGCAGTTGTCTAAACGAAGGTTTACAGTTTACAGGACATGCTGATGGGGTTAGGTGAGCTGCCTCGGTTCTCTTGCTTAGCGCACATCAAAGTAGCGGAATGGTTTCCTGTAGCCTACATCGCTCACTGCGTGGCTTTGGGGCTGAGTGCAGAGCCTATGGAACGTGTACCTTGGTTCAATGGCAAACCGACGTGGAGAACTGCACGAGACTGCAGTTTAGTTTCTGACTTTTCAGAATTTCAGTGCTGCTGTCAACCACTTCAACCTTCATTATGTTGGGTAAAAAATGTTCCCTTATGTGGATTGGATTCACTCTTTCTGTCTTCCAGTAACTTCTCTTTGCAGGTAACTTCAGTGCAGATAACCTTTAAGCTTTGCTTAATAAACAAAGTAGTTTTCTGTGCCTTTTCTTGGTTACATCCCATCTTTTCGACCTCCCCCGGCATTGTTCAGCTGTTCTTTTTGTCTTCTTTTTTTAAACTCATTTCCATTCTTTGGTCCTTCAGTACAGACTAAGCCAGGCATTTGGGTTGTTATGGGATAGCCCTGCAGAATCTCATTTACATCTGTGAATTACTTGGTCTATTCACACGGTTATGGGAGGAATGGATTAGCAGAGAGAATTAGAAGAAAGGATGACAGGGTTTTCGGGATCTTTCTCATGTTGGGCTCTCTTTTGCATTAAATATTTTTGCTGCCTGCTCTGATGCCTCCCAGCAGCAGTGTCACACAGTTAGCTTGGATTTTCTTAGTTGTACCTTTCTGGCAAGCCAAGTGAAGCACTGAATGTTTTGAAACCCTCTGATTTTGTAACTTAGGAAAACTATGAGATAGCATTGACTTGATTGAGCTGTGGAAGATGAGTCTCAGAGTTGTAAGGCCAGATACCTCCTTTTCTCGAGCCTCCCAGTGTTTCTTTCAGAAGAACTGAACAAATGTTAACTCCTTTGTTTCCTATAGGGATAAGTGACTTTTGAGGTCGGATAGAGAACTGTCAGTTTTGGAGTGGACTTTTCTGGTTGTGCATTAATTGTGCCACAGATGCAGGCACACCTGAGCTGAGTCATGTGGAGTCAGTTCGGACCTGTCAGCGTTTATTAGTTCAGGCTCAGTATCGCTTTAATAAGCTATTTGGCCTCTAGGGCCAGCTTATATTCTTCTGTATGGTGCAAAGCCTGAGCTAATAAACCCCAGGCCCATACTGCCTCTTTCCAGAGCCAACTTCCATTTGTCTGCATCATGCTTCCAGAACCAGAGTGCTGAGAGCCAGCTCTGATCACAAGAGTTATGAGCTCAGGTGTAACCCCAGGCTGCAGCAAGCACCATGTGTTTCTGCTATGCTGCACCTGTGGTAATAAGCTTGCCCATAACCTGCAGAAGCAGGGGTCAAAGTGGATGGTCTTGCAGGCTTCGTTAGCCTTTTCCTCCCTCCTGTGGTGATGGTACTTATGGTCTGTTTGTTACACCTGGTGTTGGGGCTGTTTCTCCCTCTGCTGACTCCTGTCCCAGGCCAGCAGCATCCTGGCCCCATGCAGTGACAACTGTGATGCGTTTTCCTACAGGAGCAAATTTGAAATGTTTTGTGCAGATCATAGGGCAGCCAGTGGATGGAGCAGAAGAGCGCGCTTCTCAAAGTCCTCTGTAAACTTTAGCTGGAAGCTGAGTTGCCAGTTGTTTTGACCATGCTCACGTTGTCTTTCAATTACTTCAATCTGCACTCAGGAAGTGAACTTCTGTGTTGCTGTTTGCTACCTGCAGGAGAGTGGCTCTCATATCCGGTCACGGGCATGTAGGCTTTTTCCACGCTGTGCTTAACATTTCAGTTTTACATTGTCAAGTTTTATCTTAACTTTTTTCAAACTTAGTCTGACTTTGCTTGTGAAGGACTACATAATTCTGATTTGAAATCATAGACTTCAGCCTTGAAAGTAATCAGGGTTGCTTTGTGCTGGGAGTGACTTGAAACCTTCAAAAGTCTTTTGGCAGTGTTTGGAACATCCACCTTTGGGTACAGACAAAGGTGGCAAAGACTCAACCACAGCAGTAAACACCTTGGAAAGTTATAAACACGTGGAAATGTTTATGACAGATTGTCTTACAGTCATCGTTATCGGAAGTTATGATCTGTGCAAGAGCAATTACAAGATACCACCAGCGCTGGAGACGTTGTGCTTTGTTAGTACTTGTTGTGCTACCAGAACATTGTATAGATGTTAATTACCTTTTTAACATGGCTGTAAGGCAAATGAAACAGAGAATGTGGGTTTAACGTTATTTGTTTCATTTATGGAAACCAAACTGTAGGTTAAATGTGACCTTGGACAAGTTATAACCACTGACTGGAAGATGAAAGCGGGAAATCCTATCTCTCAAATGCTTTCTTATCCTGCTGAGAGCCTTTGTCTCCTACTTAGGTACTTGCTACTAAATTTGTATTAGTTAATACTGCTTCCTACAAAATAGGCTCCTTTGCTTGTTCATGATGATTACAAAGAACTTATTTGCATGTTGGGAAGTCAAGAAAGAAATTGCTCATTGTATACAGGATCTGATATATCCAAAAAATGATTTAAAGGGACCACCTTGTTTTAATAGTAAACACCTTCTAAAGCGTGTAATATATTTTGTTGGGAGCATTAATATAGAATGCGTTTTTGGTGTAAACTGGATAGTTTAAAATAAATAAATAGAATTGCCTGGGGGAATTCTAACTTTTGTTAACACCATATGCAAATTAACAAATGGTAGTAGGAGGGAGAGCTGATTGTTACAGGAATGCTAAAATGTGAACTTCCTGCAGAAGTGTAAGGAAGGTTCATAGTGCAAACCATTTGGTTTGAGCTGTCCAGTCCCCAACCCCTCAGAGCTATGCTTGTGGCTACTGCTGGGTGAGCTGCAGCTTCTTCAGGACAAGGATGCTTGATGATGTAACTGGTGCTGTGGACACCTGGCTTTGCCAGGCCTGCCGGGACCATGCCTGAGGCTGCTTCCAGATTGTGCTCCTGAGTCGTCTTGGGGGAGGTAAAGGAAAGGTTGCATGCTTAGGTCTTGTTCTGATCTAGGGCTGGGATCCAGACTTGGAAACTTAGAAGCAGATGTGGATGTAAAATTGTGTGCTACTAAATGCTTTTGTATTGGTTGCTTAGTATCTCCTCTCTCTGCCTTCAGTGCAGCTCTGAGAAATGGTGGTATCCAGGAGAACGGTACCTCTGATCCCTGGAATGATTGCTTCAAATGTTTGCAGCTGTGCCTCTTGAAGGTTTTCTGGTCATAAATATTTCCCAAGGATTGCTCTTCATCAGTTTGGTGGCTTAGAGCTTTACCAAGCTCTGTTTATTTACATTGTGTATACAAAGCCTGACTATAAGGTGCTCTTCACAGATGTGTTTTGTCTTCACAGTGAGATCATCTCAGTAAAAGCTGTATCAGTCTTCTTCAAACTATATCTAAATCAAAATGAAATGTTTGCATTTTAAAGAGGCGTAACTACCTTGACCTCACTGAACTCACCCTTTTAATCTGGTCTTTGATGTTGTTTTTGAAAACTTTGAAACTGAAAAGCTGAAAGCAGTTGCTTCTGTGGCTTGGTTTTGCCTCTGCTGTGGGTTGCTTCTGTGGCTTGGTTTTGCCTCTGCTGTGGGTTGCTTCTGTAGCATGTAAATATAACTTTTAAATTGTTAATGCAAGGAATAGCCTGGCTATTATGGGGGGCCACCCCTTATCAGTCCTCAGTAATGGTTCCATCCTCCTTGGGAGGTGAGATAAAGGGAGGATCTGTATTCTTGTCATCATTGGCTTTGCCTGTATGAGCAAGCAGTATGCACTCATAGGAGCCGATCTACGGGCTGGAACCTTGGTCATGAAGACCTGAGGCCCATGGTATATGTGTTTCAGGGTTTAGTGTTTTGTTTTGCTGTATTTTTGGAATGAATGCCAATATGAGGCAAAATACATTATCTGTGTCCTTGAAGTTTTTGGGGCTCTACCTGATGCAGGCACAACATCTGGTAGTGAAGCGACCCCTATGGTACCCAGTGGCCCCTCACAAGATGCAACCTGGGGCTGTTTCTGCTGTTCAGCATGCGTGCCTCTGCTGTGCTATGTCCCAGGTGGTGGCACTCCTATCTGTATGGCCGCTCTTCCTGGCAGTAGAGAAGGGAAGGAGGTGGCAGTGAGGTGCCTTCTCCTGTGCCTCTCCTCTCAGTGCAGGCGAGAGTACAGCCAAGCACCCATGCTGTTGATGTCAGCGTGTCTCCTGGCTGTTGTAAAGCGGTGGGTGCAGCAAGGCTTGGGGGACTGCACTCCTTGGAGCCTTGGGAGAGTTGGGCGCAGCACCTCTAGGGAAGACTTTATTTGCAGCTTCGTTGTGAAGTGCGACTTGTTGGAGACTGATACTTCATTGAAACAGGTTGAGGCTGCCTGGGTGTGAGGGAGTTAATGAGTGTGGATGGCGAAGGGCACAGGCCACCCTCAGCTGAGTCCTAGTTCAATTATTGCAGTGCAGAGCCTTAGTGGATTGTGCCTGGTTTGTGTTGTCAGGTGAGTCTGGTCAGTAATTAGTGCAGACTAGTGCTGGGCTGGGTTTGGGATTTTCTGCTTTAGGTGTTTTTTTGTTCTTCTTCTAGAAGCAACAGTATTTCCCTTGTGTAGCTTAATGTATTCCCAGAAAGCAGATCCTCTCCATTGACTACGGAAAGAATGCAAAGGTCCAGCGTCTCTCTGCATTTCTGGCTGTGCACTAGGGATCAAGGATTTCACATCTTTGCAAGTCAAGATATTCATTTAAATATGGAGCTTCAAATAGTTCTGGTGGGTCATGTTCTCATGTGAAAAGCAGGTAGTAATCTCTGCATCAGTGCAGGGTTTCAGAGAGCTGCTTGCTAATAGAGGGGATTGACTTGTCCTGTATCCAGGCTTGTTTTTTTCGTAATTCTGATCAGTTTTGTATCATCTCTAGATGGCAGTTTAGGCCTGGATTTGAGAAGGAGGTGAACTGCTTGGTAAACTCTTATTGAGGATTGGTTGGGCTTAGAAAAACTTCATTGTTCTTAGCTTCTAAATTACTCTTTTATGATTAATAGTCTTTGGTATTTCTTTTCTGTAATGTTTCAATTGTCTGAATCCTGCATCCAGTTAAATTTTTTTCAATTGTTTTATTGAATTTCTGTTAGTTTGTTCAGTTTCCTGTGTATTTCTTACTAAGTATTTTGTAACAAAATGAATAAACAATGTAATGAGCAAGGTTAAAAGAATTAAAAGGATGGCAAAATTCAGCGTTAACCATCCAGCAAGGAAGAGCAGCGCGTAACATGGATTTTCTGGTTTTCTAGTCCATTCTGTAGTGTTGCATTTAATTTATAATGGAGTAAAAAAAGGGACTGTAGCATTTGGGAGTCTTAATTGTAATATCACAATATGTATAATTCTGATCACGAATAATTAAATACTAAAAATTATCTCATAGATTACGTAGTACAAATAATAAAGTCAGACTGCACAAACTCCAGTAAATACATGAGTGAAAATGCCAGTTATCAACCGGCGCGTTATGTTCTTATGCCTGATAAAATAATGTCCTTTTGCTGGAGTTAGACTTTTCGAGGTATTTGAGCATAGTTGCCATTAAATTCTGATCTATTATAACGTATGAAGGTATGTAGGAAAATAATCAAGCGTGCTATGTGCTCATTTTGCTGGCAGAGCAACTACTTTATTTTTCCTTTAAAAACTGTATGACAGAGGCTTTTGTTGTTGTCTGTGTGTTTCCCTCCTTTCTTGGAGGTCATATTTATGGTAGTCATCCATGTCAACATAGGAATGCATCAGATGTTTGAAGTGGACCAGTGAATTCCTTCATGATGCATGATTTCCTTTGAAGTATATTTAGGAAAAGAATTCCCTAAGACCATGTAGTTGTGATAAGAACAAATTTCCTGTGTAGGAAGACACAGATGGTCAGAATATTTCTTCCATTAATCATATAGAGATCACGCAGTCTCTTTTGGAGCTGAAGGACCAGCAGAAATGACACGAAGTAACTTGAACTTTCTATGGGATTGTTTTACAACGTGGTTGTCTCACCCTTGGTCACTAATTCATCTCTCCATGCTCAACAACTGTGTAGATGTATTAAATGTACTTCTGGTAAAATTCAGTTGTTGAGAACTGTCTGCAGAGAGTTAATCATGTGGAAAACTGGATCCCCAGAAAAGCACTCAATGGCGAGCACTAAGTGTTTCTTCAGTTTGGAGACTAGAAATCCAAAACCGATGTTGCTTCTTTATTCCTGACATATGTGGTGCTTACAAAGATGTAAGATATGGTATCCAGTACAAAAGTCTAAAAGTAAGTGGTAAGCTACTCAGTAGGGCAATTGAGAGAACAGGAAGCCATTGTTAACCTTGCCCTTCTCTAAGATATGGGCACTGCATTCAGATTTCCCTGAGGGAACCGGTGCAGAATGCCTCTTCCCATTCAGAATCCCCAGCTCGTAGCCTCTCAGGAGAAAAGAGGCCTTTCTCCTCTCTTCTTTTGGTATTGGTGGGGGATCATCACTCTGTCTTTCAACACAGCAGGAGCTGGAGGTGCCTTTGTATCACAGATTTAGTTTAGGATGCTCACTCAACCAAGATATACTTTGATTTGCTTTCTCTGTGTGCTTGAGGAATAGAAATATTGAATTAGTGAAAAAGAAAGCAGTACTTGCTATGCCCTTTATAGCCTGTTCCCATACTGAACGTAGCAGAACTTGGAATTGCTGCTCTAAGCACAGGTACATTCATGTTGGTGTTGCTTTTCCCTTTTATGTAGACTTGATATGTGCATTGTTTCTTGACCATTTTATACTGGAATTTGAAGCATTCACACACTTCGAAGCCTCCTTCCAATGACTGTTTTCTGTTATTGTCCTCTAGCATGTATTTTGTCTGACAGGCTTTACACATTCCTGTGAAAGATAAGTTAACAATATAGGCTTAGGTTGTTGTAAAGGACTCCATTATGAGCTGGAGTCAAAACAGTGGCCCATGGAGTGGTGACACGTAAATTCCCCACTGATGAGAAAGTTCGTGACACAGCCCTCAGTGGGTGATGTGTGCTGTCTTTTGGGATAGGAAAGGAGTGATCCTTGTGGATATCCTGAAACCCAGATGAACCATCAATTCTGACTGCTACATCACAGTGCTGACTAAGCTGAAGGCTGGAGCTTGCACAGTCAGATCAGAGAAGACAACTTTTCTTCTGCAGCATGATAATGCCAGGCCTCATACCTGCTTGAAAACAATCTTGACTGATTGGCGTTGCCAATCTTGACTGGACTGCCCTACCACAACCACCTCACAGTCAGGGTTTGGCACATTCTGACTTCCATTTGCTTGGGCCAATGAAAGATGGACTGCATGGGCAATGTTTTCCTAGAAACTGTGTCATCATAGCGGTTGTGAACAGTGCGTCACCTCCATTGATTTTTATGAGTGCAGCATGCAGGCTCTTGGTCACTGCTGGTGAAAATGCATGGCTAATGGTGGTGACTATGTTGAAAAGGAGTGATTTGTAGCTACAGCTGTGCTCTATCAGACTGTGTTGTTGTGCTCCTCGTATCTGTTGTGGTTCCCACCGGAATAAATAGGAGGCATTACTTTGAGAATGACCTGCGTACATGTAAATCAGTACCAAATCTATATACAGTTGTGTTGTAAGGATCTTCAAAGCTTTAAGCCTAGGGACAGCGTTGCTGTTCTGAAACTGCTTTTGTCAAAGAATGGCATAAATACAGCCGTACTAGGCCTGGCGAGTGCTCATCTAACCCAGTATGCTGACAGTGGCGAGCAGTAGTTCAGTAGGGAAAGATACATAAAAAGGGTCAGTGTATTGAGATAGTTTCACCGAGAACTGCTCGCAGTGTCTTCTGGTTCAGGGACTTTCAAAGTGAAGGTGATACCCTGGGTTAATTACTCCCTCTCTGCCACAGGTGTGAGGTTAGTGTTTCAACCTGCTACCAGCTGTTCCTACTTGGTACGCTTAAGAGGTGATGTCCTGTTTGCTTTTTCTTTGTTACCTATAAATTTGCAGCCTTTTGCTGTACTTGTGCAAGTTTTCTGTACTGAGAAGTTCTAGAGTATTTAGGCATGACTTACAAAAAAGTGATTTCCTGCCTTTGGTCATCACAATCCCCCTTGTTATTTGCTGAACTCACATCAGGAAGTCCTTTTCTAAATGAAAGGAGTGGAATGATTTGCAGCAGCCCAGGTGTGGGTGAGCTGTGGGTATGTGTGTAGAGAGGGGCCTTGTAATGTTGTTCTGTGTTGTTCTTCATTCCTTTTCTGGCAGTTCTTAATGCTTGTGGAATTTTTTGTTTCATTATTTTCTTTTTTTCTTCCATTGTGGCTGAGCAATGAACTGAGTTCCATGAACTAGTCTTCATGGAACTGCTGACAGTAACTTGTTTCAGACTGGTAGTGGTCTTCAGCAATTCCATGTGATTTTAGGGTTGCTTATTGACCCATGTGCTTTTTTCATTTATCTATGCTGAATGTCATTTGTTATTTTATTGCTGAATTGCTCAAGGTGTAAGGCTTTCATAATTTTTCACAGTTCACCTGCATCTGTGCTAACTCAAATAACTTGCTAGCTGATAAACTTAGTTACAGCTCATAACTTAAACTTGGTTCATATTTGCGTAAGCACTCTTTGTGCTATGGGAGAAAAATGGAACAACTTGACCCCATCAGAGATGGACAGGACACTGTCTTTTTGATGAACAATTCCTTGGACTTCACATCTCTAATTCAAGTTTTGCCATCACTGTTGTGGTAGCTCACTTGCGACGGCACATCAAAGACAAAAATGAAATGCGAAGATGGGTAAGAGTTTTGTTCAGAGAACTGTAATGGCTTATGACAAAACCATCCATGTGGGAGTGGAATGGATACATTGCAACTCTGGGAGAAAGGTGAATGATTTTGTATGCAATGGGCTGGCTAAGCAACAGCAGCACCATTAGTCACTGCTGGCTGTTGTGTGTGTGACTTGGTCACATTAGGAAGGTTTGGGTTTTGGAGGCGAATGGATCTGCAGGTATGATTTCCCTAAAAATAGAAGTTGTAGATACCTATCTGAGAGATTTTTACATGCATGCTGGTATGTGCAGTGTTGAGCATGTACTATTCTTCTGAAATGGCTGAGTAATTTTGTTTATCAGAAATGATCCCTGTGCTGGTCTCTTGTAGAAGAACCACATAGGGGTAACTTCAAGCAATGATAACGCTGTTGTATCACTAACTTCAGTGCTGTGTTTTTGCCACAAACTGTTGGTTAGTGCATTTTCCAAAAGAAAAAGAAGCAAGTGTCAGCCACGGCATGCTGTGGACTGGCTCTTGTTGGTCCATGGGTACGCGTGTGCCAGTTAGCACTGCATCTCCCATGCTGTGGCAGTCACTGGGATCCAGCTGTGCAATGAGAGGTCTGCTGCCTGACCGTGCCATGTTAGGGAGATGGAGCTTACTGCAGTGGGGGCAGAAAAAGTAGTAATGTCAGGAAGCAGGCCTGAACTAATTCTGCTGCCTGTGGGACAAACTTCCTTTATTTAACTCCTGCAAAAAATAACACAAGGTACACAGTCCTTCACCAGTCGCTCCTGTGGAAAGCAGGGGAAGGTTTGTTATGTTGTATGTGCCCAGTCTTCTCAACTAGCCACCTTCTTTGGCACAAGAATTTTAGTTCAGAAAGCAGATAGTGAACTCCTAATGGAAAGCTCTATTGAGAACTATTAAATATGCAAACAGTACTGCTGCTCAGAAATTGCTCATTGTCTAATTATTGAAGGCTGTAACAGTACACAATGCTATTGCTGCTCACCCAGGTTTTATACCCATTCTTAAGCATCCACCTTAATAACGGTAGAGGAGGCTGAACTAAACCCATCTTTGATCTCACTTAGTAAGGCTTATCTCATTACTTGCATCCTTGCTGAGCTTCATTCTGAATTTGCAGTCATGTCACAAAGCCCACACCTTTAACAGAAGCGTATCCACCCACTTTTCTTTCTTTTTTTTCCATGTTCAACTTTTCCCACACACCAGTTTTTTCAGGATTAGCTTTATGGAAAATAATGGTGTTTTAAGTTAAATGTGCCATTATTGTTGTCTTAAAACAAAGTAATTAGGTCATCCATTTGGCACATAGCAGCTGTTCTGAACATTTTTAAAAATAAACTTCTGCATTGTATCAATTAAAAGTTCATTTAATTCTTTCCTAAAACTGTGATCTTGTATCCCATTTTGTGATCTGTTACACAACGTTAATGAGCTTCAGCTGAAGGATGGATTGTTGTGAAGATCTCATGGGTCAGTTTTTCAGCCCGCTGTCACTGATCACATAACTTGAGACAGACTGTGTCTCTAACGTTTGCTGGAACTGCTGATGCTCGTTTAGATGATAGAGTAATGCAGTTTGTCCTGCGGAGCTCTTTGTATGCTTTATGTATACGTAAATTTGAGAAACCTTCTGGGTTTATATTGCTGTAAGTGAAGTAAGAATCTTCCAGTCGGGGTAAAAAATATATATGGTAATTTCAAAACAGGTTGTATTTTCATCTGCATATTGAAAATTCACAGCAACCTTATTAGATTCGCTTTAATAAGGGGAAGCTGAAGACTTTCTAGGTTTTTGAAGCATAGGTTGGTTCCTAACAACAGGAAAAGAAGCTGCTGTTTTGTCAGTGCTCTCTTTTGCATGTGCATACATTATTATTTTGCTTTAAGTTAGGAAATATACAACTGTGGTTGGTGTTCTAGGAGATCAGATATTTCCTTCTACCTTTTTGGGATGGTCTTATGAGCTTAATTTTGTTTGATTTCTATTCATGAAATAACTTGTTGAGAAGCCTTTAGGTCAATATAGATGGAAGTCCATAAATCTCAGTAAATATACTTTGAACATGAATATGTTTTTGTGTTGTAAAAATGAATCTTTTGCAGAAGGTTATTTCTTTCTAAAGCACTCCAGATTGTGCCAGTTATTTTTTTGTGATCTTTACGCTGTTACTACAGCATGACAAAGGTGTCTGAGTCACTGCTCTGCTCTTGGAGTCTCTCCAAAGCCTTTTATCATAATGTTGTTAGTAAGGAATAATTCCCGGAATCATAGAATCACCAAGGTTGGAAAAGACCTCCAAGATCCTCCAGTCCAACCATCTGCCTACCACCTGTATTTCCCCACTATACCATGTCCCTCAGTACAACATCTAAATGTTTCTTGAACACCTCCAGGGATGCTGACTGCACCACCCCCCTGGGCAGCCTGTGCCACTGCCTCACTACTCTTTTGGAGAAGTTTTTCCTAACATCCAACTTGAATCTCCTCTGGTGCAACTTGAGGCCATTCCCTGTAGTCCTATTGCTGGTTATGTGGCAATGTTCTTAGTGAACATGTCTGAGTCACCTGCACCTCCTAGATTTGCATTACTTGGTTATTTCTGTTTGAAACTATGGATCTGTGTTGTCACTATCTGGTAGTGTGATTCTCTCCAGACTGAGGAAGACAAAGTCACATAAAGAAACGATCAGATCATTTTTCAACAACTCAAAATGCATTGCAGATTGTTGTTTGCTTTTTTTTTTTTTTGTATGGCAGTCAGATTTAGCAGCCTGTATTTAGTGATTTGCTTGCAGTTAGAGAGGAGAGTTGATGCGGCAACTGTTCTTCTATTTCATCAAGTAGGAGGTGCTGTGTTCCTTGCTTCCTTTCCAGCTGGACATCAGGAGTAGCACCGAGATCATTTGCACTGTAGTAACAAGATCTTGTGTGCTTTGTCCTTGTGAGATGAGATTCATTTATTTTCCTTTTTTTTAGAGCGATACTGAAATGAGTTCTTACATAGTCGTGGAGGAGGTGTGTTGGAGTGGCCTGGTTTACCTGTAGTTGTATGTATCTAAAACAAAAGTGTCCTCTTCACAGAACCATGTTAAAAAGGATTTTGCAAAGGTCCTGTTGAATGTGTGCTTTGTTTTTCCATGTTTAGAAATCTGTCATAGGGGTCTTGTGCTCTTAGATCTTTAGTTCTTCTGAAATAATTTAGTTTTAACAAGCCAAGGAAGATTAGAGTAAGGGAAATCCAGTGAGTGTAAGGTTCAGTAGATACACGGTTCCAGGTTATGGTAACGTTGCTGTTAGTCTAGCCTGTAACTTGCTCAGATTTCTGGTGCATCGTGATGCTTAGGGCAGTTAGATACCTCTGCTTTTTTTTTGCAGTATTTTTCAGCGGTTGGTATTCAGTGGTAGCTTGTGACAAATTCAGGTTTTTCTCCACTCCTTTACAATTTAGAGTCCAAGAATCTATTTTCCAAACATAATCCATTTCAGTTGTGTGAGTTTCTTGTGTGCCTAGCAAAATGTAGGTCTTAAAGGCAAGATGTAAGGAAGAGTTGGCTTATGTAGAACAACATATGTTTGTTGTAAATCCCTTCTCAAGTTCTCAGTGAAAATTTTCTTCAGCCTTCTGGCAGTCAAAGACGCAATCCATGTTTTTTAAAGTAACCAGAAATATAAATAAGGGAATGACTTTTTTTTTTTTTAGTGGCCGGGGATGCATTATGTGCAGTTAAGCTAGTTCAGTCAAACAGCGTTCGAGAGAGGAGGAGAACAACACATGGAACGGGGAGTTATCTGGGAGAAGAACTCCATGTAAAGCAGAAGTTCTGTGGCAAATCTAGTGTCATGTGTACGGATGATACACGTGATATTTTTCTATTAAATGGTGTTATCAGTGGGACAAATAAGTCCCACTGAATTAATGCACTTCCATCCTAGCAATTTTTTTTCATATGTGAACTTGTATGTGTACTTTTTGTATATAGTGTATGTGTTGAAACTTGATTGAAATGCCAAGTGCTCCAATTTATTTGGAACTGTGCTGTGTACTTTTCTCCAAATCGTTATGAAATTGGATATACTGAAATATGGTACAGTACCATGTGTTATATTTTACGATACAGATAAGCTTGTAAAACTTGCAGATTTGGTGATCTGGCATATTGCTTTCTCTGAGCTAAAAGAAAAATATCTCCTGCTACCAATATGAGGAGTACACTCAGCAGGATGTCTTCTCAAAGTGCTTCACTGAATAATGTCTCTAGGGGGGACAAATGGAACAAATAGATATATTTTGATAAATATTTTATTTCAAATTGTGTTTTATAGTAAAAGTGTATCCACCGAATAAGAGAAGGTCTTTGTTTTGCCATCTTTGTTATTTTACAATTTTTTAAAATGGAATAACGTTTTAAGATAACCATCTAATATAAATCCTGGATTTAGGCATACCTTTGCAGTGTTATGCATACGTACGATCAGTAGCTGCTTTTGTTGCTTTCTCCGTTTCATCTGTGAGATTTGCATCTTACCTGTTTCTTGCTCGTTCCAAATGGAACGGAACTAATTGCTTTTTAACAAGGTCTAGGGAATGAGCGTTGAGACTAAGCTAATTATTCAGATTCCCTCCGTAGTCAGTGGACAGAGCGATACAAACAGCGTAATTAATCCTATCTCAGGGCATGTGTCTGAAAGTGAATTGTCTTTTGAGGAGACTTATCTCTCTACACAGATGGAACAAGGAACCTACAGCAATGTGTAGTGCAAGGCAGTCTCAAACACCGGTCTGTTTCTTCAAAGAACACCACCCCTGGTTATAATTATGTCATTGTAGGAACAGTTTGTGCATCTCTTATCTCTAAATGTTATTGCAGTGGTGATTTCTTGGCTTTGGGGTGGTTGAAGCAGTGGAAGGGTTGAATTGTATCATGCCTTTTTGTATCATTTTGATCATCTGTAACGTGGCTGTAATGATCTACAGAGCTCTTTAAATAGTAACAGAATGAATCCAAGCTTGGATCAACGGTACAGTTCTATAATCTGCATTCTTTTTTTCCCCCCATCAGTATGCGATTTGGTTGTTACCGTATGGAGAAGCAGGATGCAGGGAAGGGGTACAGAAGAGTGCTAGCAGGCGGATTTATAACAGTGCTATATTGATTTAACTTGTGTATTTTGCATTTTTTCCACATCTGCACCATTTTGCTTTTTCAAGCTGTTCAAATGTTGCACGTATATTATGTAGGACAACAGTAAAAGCTGTACCAACTTGTATGCTTTTGTGGAACTTAGCAACGTTACAATCTCATGCTCGGTTAACATTTTTTTAAATTGTGGGGTGGGTCTGCATGTTCCATTGTTCTTTGTTTCACAGGTGCATTTTAAAATGTCTTTCCATAGCTAACTGTGCACCACCGTGCCAAAATGGAGGGATGTGTCTGCGACCTCAGCTCTGTGTGTGTAAGCCAGGAACAAAAGGCAATTCCTGTGAGGATACAGTCATGCAAGACACGTCTTCCACTGGAGGCCGGAGCCCTCCTGTTGTTCCCCCGTGGCCCATACCCCAGCAGGCTGCCCAGCAGGCCTTCTCCCAGAAGGTGCAGGTCCCACCGAAGGTTGGCCCTATGACTCAGATGGCATTCACCATCAAGCAGAAGCCTCCTGTTGGATTACCTCAGCAAATGCAACCACAGTAAGCGTTTTGTTCATTTTTAAATTTATTTTCTCTTTCAAAGAGGTCCAGTATGTTAGATTTATAAAATATTGTTCTTTGCAGATTGGAAACATGACTATTGTAGAAGAACTTTTTCCTCTGCCTCCAGACTTTATATTACTTTAATTAGCTGAAATGCTTCAAATGACTCTGAAATTTCTCTGCCTATAATGTTGCTTTTTTGAATGCGTGTAGCTTGCTTCAGGGATGCATGTGATATGGGAGGAGAGGAATGCCCAGGAGCCTGGTGATCAAATTGAATGTTGACAGTTTTAGGTGTCTGCAGCAGCTACTCTTCCTTCAGCTTCAGGTGAAATCGGAGTCGAAAAGTGTATCCCTCCTGAAACAGATGCTACTTTTGGATAGCTGTAAGCAGGATACAGTTCTTTTGCTTTTAGCCTTGAGTGCAAGATTCTTGGGATTGGGAATTAAACTGTGCTTTCCTGTGTCCAGAATTATAAAGAATAATAATTAAAAAAGCCCTAAGTGAGAATGGCGGTGTGTGGTTATAGTAGACTGCACCAAGGTAGTTACATGCTCCTAATAGCAAAGTACACCTCTCCAAGCTTCTTCTGAGAATAGAGATCACTGGACACTGCCAACAATGTCTAGTGCTTTCAGGTTGCCTCTTTGTTGGTTTCCTACCTCCTAAACCAGTTCCTTTTGTGGGAGTTCTAACTTGTGCTGTTTTGGAGTCGTGAGCGAAAACAGCTTCATACATGTCATGTAATGGGAAGAGGGAACTTAACTGAGTTCCACTGGGGTTCTTAACTTCTTTCCAGTATGTAATTTGGGAAATTTAGAAGGTGGAGCAGAGTGGGCTTTAAGAACAAATGGATTTGCAGTTGTAGGAAAGAGAAATTGCTGCCCAATTTTAATATTTTTAAGTGCTCTGAGCCCGGTTTAGCTCTATCAGAGAAACAGTGTTATTGGAGTCACTAATATGAAGGGGATGTTACCACTAAAATCATCAGACTTTTCGTTGCTCCCTTTCATACAGATGCAGCAGGACTACTAATCCTCAGCACCTGGCTTCTCTGCTTTGCTCCACAAAGCTCTCTGTGGCAAATCATTTCAAAGAAGCCGGGCAATTCCTTTCTTACCAGTACTCGTTCCTGTGTGCCTTCATCTCTCTTTTTCCCTCCGCATAGAAGTATTTTCGAGGATCTCCTCCTTCTGTTGTGAGAAAGGCAAGTTGCCCAAATCGGGTAGTAAAATGTACTTTAATTAAAGAACAACGTTGTTTCCTCTTGCCTGAAAAAAAATCTGTCCTTTTCCACAGACTCTGAAATGACACTTAGGAGAAGCTTATGCATATTTCCAGTGAAGACTTATCTGCCTTTATTGCTGGAAATTCTGAGTTCAGGGATAAAGCATTCGTCTCACATGAAAAAAGGAGATTGCAAATTTCTATTCATCTTTGCTCGTGTAGATCACCAGGCTATGACTTTCAGTTTTTCTAGAGAGCCATCGCCCTTGCAAGCTGCCAAGTGTCATGCTTCACCAAAATCTCTGTTCCTGCTTGCATGGGACAATGTTCCAGATACAAAGGAGCTGACTTTGGACTTGAGAAACCATTATCTGTTATCCAAAGAGCCTCTGTACACTGCCACAAGCAGTGCTAACTCATGTGAACTTAGTTAATATGACCCTTCTTAACCTAAGGATTTTCTCCTAGATTTAGAGAGACTTTTTTAAGGTAAATGGGATTGTTAGTTTTTGAAATCGTGGAAAGATGAATCATTTTCATGCAGTTTAATAGTGGAGTGGGAAAAAGAAAAACTGAGTCTTCAGAGTTAAGAGAAATCCAGCCTATAACCTTAGAGGGAGACAGAGAGGAAATGAGCTGTTTGACAAACCGGTCACGTGAAACAAAAAGGTGCATGTTTAGATATAACTGTTGAAATCAGTGCTAGCAGTAGTTCTTATGGAGACTACTAGGGCAATTTACAGGGCTGAAAGAGGACTGAGGTCAGTTCTCTACCATTAGTGTGGAGCAAATAGTCTAAGTCGTACTTCAGTTCCTCCTTCAAATATTGTGTGGTGTTGTTTTTTTTTTTGTCTGTTCTGTATGCTGCTCAAATCTTTTTGAAATAGCTTTTTCCTGTTCCCACCCTTAGAAACCTATGCAAGGCAATGTCAGGAGTGAGAGTGTTGGCTGTGGGTGCTGTTGATAGGATAATCTAAACACTGCTGCTGTGTTAAGTTGTCAAGGACTGGTGAGAGCCAGAGCAGAACCCAACCTGGAACACCAAAATAAGCTCCTCCAGTAGACTTGTCTCTACAGCACTTCTGTTTTGCCATTCTCTCTCCATTTTTGCTTTTCAATGCAACTTTTCTAACAACTCATTGAGATACGTTTTAATGAGTTTTTATGGCATTACAGTAGCAATGGTATTTAGGGAAATAGGAAGTTCGCATTTCTTCTTAGAGATCTATTTTTGAAGAGCAGGGTGCTGAACAGGAAGAAACCTGGAGAGAGATTAATTTCCTGGAATATCTTGGATTTAGAACACACAGGCACTGCCATAGCCCTGGGCTGGGATGGATGTTATCAGGTACACGGTCTCATCTTTGAAGAATGTTAGCAGAAGATGTATATGGCTGTAATTGAAAACAAATGGTGTCTTGAAAACAAAAATCTGCTTTTTATTGAAACCTGTTGGTAATTTGGATCTCAATAACAGATTTGCTTTGTGGTCCTCAATTGCTGTGATAGCTCTCGAGTAACTCTGAGCTTCCCCTTCGCTTCTCCTTTTCTCACATGTTGGCAGCAGCGTAGCCCCAACAGTTTGATTTTCTGCATTTACCAGCTGTGGGAGCAAAAAATAGCGGATGGGGGGAAAGGGGGGAAAGGGGGGGAGAGGAGCTTATTTTTTTTTCTTTAAGCTTTCCATTATGGTGTCCAAAATACTCGCTAGCATCAAGCTCAGTAATATACTGAAGTGTCTGTATTGTATCGTTCCTTCAGCCAATAGCAGCCTCTTTGTAGAGACAATTGTTAATCGGATTGTGAAGTGATAATGAAAGTTTGAGTTGGCCTTTGCACTGGACTAAGGTCATTAGAGGAGAGGTAGATGTGCAGCCTTCAGGTGGCAGTGTTGGGATTATCAGTGTATCTGATTCATCTAGAAATACTCTCTGAAAAGTCCCTTCCAAATTCATATTCCTGGGTTACTGGGTTTAGTTTCATGCTATTACTGGCAAAGCACATCATTTGATAATTTTAGTGAATCTGATCGACGTGTGTATTAAAGTTGTTTTTTTCCCCTCTGTTCAAGAAAGTAATATTTTTTCCAATAGTTCCTCAGTTATTAATAACCGAATAAAGTCCAATGTGAGATCAATATGAACTTAGATTAATAAGCAAACCTGAGAGAAGAATTGAGCATACTGTTGTAACCTTATTGAAATGGAGGACACTCATAACTGAAAAGTGAATGTGTTCTTTTTATAGACTGTCCATAAGTTATGGATTCGTGTAGATAAATCTAGATGCTTTTGACTTTGCATTGTACAAACTCTTGGCTGGGTTTACTGCAAAATGTAAGAGCAGCTCTTTTACCTATTCCATTTTCTGTCCTGTGTATTAGAGTTGTTTTTGTATCTTTGTCCATATGTAATTTTTTTTTTTTTTCTAAACAGCAAGGTTTTAAGATTGATTTACAAGGTTGATGACCAGGTGAAGATTTCAGGAATCGCTTCTCAAGTCTTTTTTTTTTTTTTTTAAGGTTAACAGCTGTTAAGAGTAATTAATTCTAGAGGACATCAATTTACATCACTGTTAGGACTGTTCTTTGTACTAAAGATATAAAAGTAGTACAGACCAAGTGAAACTTCACTACTTACTGTTCGGAAGAGCTCTGCTCTTAAACTCAACTGTAAGATATGCTTGAAAATAATTTATTGAATCTTGTTTTGACAAGAGATTGAACTACTGTCCGAAAAGACCCTGACTTCTTATGAAGAAACTCATTCTTTTTAAGGGACGGCATAGGCCTTTGGAGTAGTGTTCAGTTTAGAAGTACAGATGTATTCAGGTTGGAAGTGACCTCTGGAGGCAGTCCGGTCCAACCTTATGCTTAAAGCAGGTTTGCGTTGTTGGACTTTGAGTAGTTCTGGGGTTTCAAGGCTGGAGATTTCATAGTATCTCTGGGCTCCTACTGCGGTGTTCGGCCTTCCTCTGGGTTAAAATAAACAAAAATGCCACCACCAAAAAAAATATCTAGTTGAAATTTTTATTGTTGCACATCGTGATTGTTACACTTTGTGGTTTTGTGTCCATCTCTGAAGTCTGGCTCTGTCTTCTCTATGAGTTCTCAAGAGGCAGTTGTAAATAGTAGCATCATCCCCTTGAGGTGCACAAATGCAGTTCTCTCTCTTCTCGTGCGATCTGTGCTCCAGTTCTTGGCAGTTCTGGTGGACTCATTCCACTGTGTCAGTATCTTTCTTGATTTGGAAAGCCAAACTAGATATAGTACTTGTGATGTGGTCTTGCAAGTGCCAAATAGAGGTGAATAATGTTCCTTTGACCTGCTGGCTGTGCTGTTTCTAATGCAGTCCAATGTGTATGATTGGTGTTCTTTGCTGTAGGGGCATGCTGCCGACTTGAGTTCAACTTGTCCACCAAGACCCTGAATCCTTTTCTCCAAGGCTGCTTTCCAGCAATTTCACCTCCAAATCTGTAGTTTTGCCTAGGGTAGTTGCGTCTCAGGACTTTGTGTGCCTTTGAACTTGTGAGCCTGTCAAAATCCCTCAGCCCTCTGGTTCAACAGCCATTTCCTCCAGATTGAAATTGTGCGCATAGTTGTGGAGGCTGTGTTTTTTTCCCCCCTGTATGGGTCATTAATAAAGATGTTGAATGATACTGGTCCCCGTATTGATATCTAAGGAAAATAGCAGTTACTCACTTTGCCTCCTGCCTATTGGGTATTATATGATTGATTACTGTATTTTCAGTCAGGAGGTGCTGGCAGTTTTTTCCCCTACTTTATAATCAATTTTACCCATATTTAACCAATTTTTCCACACGGTTACAATAGGATACTGTCAAAGGCATTACTAAAGTCTGGCTTACAAAAATTAATCACGCTTTCAGGCACTGAGCTATCTGTCTCATCACAGAAGTCAAACAAAACCCAAGCAAACAAAAAACAAAACAACTTTAAGTTAAAACTAGAATGTCCTGTTTTGGCTGCTTATATTCTAAAAGCTAGTAGTAGTTCAGTTGTATTTATTCTGTGATATTGTTTCCTTTCAAAGCCAAGAACTCATATGTTACCCTTACTTTCTTCAGGAGAAGATGCCGTGTCTTCTCTTGGGGTATGTGGGGAAGCTGGAAAGGATTGAACTGTAATTCCAGTGATGCGATATCTTTTAAAATTCAGGTTTTTTTCTTCTGGGCAAGATAATTCTGTATTAGTGTTCTTGCAGCTTTTTTCCTTGGTGCAAGTCAAGTTTTAATATGTTCACTTAAGTGCACGTGTGTTCGTTCTTAGGACTGATAAATGTAAACAGCAACTTGAGGATACTGACTGTACAGAAGGATCTGAACAAATCCGTGGTTTAGAGCCATGACTATTCTTTTTTAGGTACAATCATAGAAAATTACCTTAGTCTTCAGAGCCTTGTCGTGGGCTGCTAGTTTCTGTACTCCTATAGCCTAGTGCTGTGACTGCTTAATTTAGTATAAGGAAAAAGATATGTAAATCCTGTGAATTCAGATCGGCGCATGTGCTTTGGAACATCGGTGAATTTCTGCTTCTCAGATTTTAAAACTTAACTCCAGTGATCAGAGAAGAGATTTGTCTATCAGTTCTTGAGCCCACTATTTGTGACACAGAGAGGTGCAAGACTTGTGCTGTGTCTTCAGTGTTAAGCTGATGGCTGCATCCCTTCAGTGCTTTCTAAAATGTAATGACCTCACTGTTTTCTTGTTAGGGTTTCACTAACACTAGGTGGCTCCATGGAGAATCAGGAAGATTCAGTTTCTGTCACAAGCTATCCAGTGTGAATTCTAAGGTGTCTTTGCACAGTGTTTTGTGTGAGAGAACTGCTCCAAAGAAGTGTAGTGTACCCTAGGAGGTATTCTGAAGTATTTTCTTCTTAATGAACTTGAAAATCATGTATATAGTCTACTTAGCCAAGCTGCTCTGTAAGGCAAATTGCTTTTGAGAGTGTCCTTGTACTCTTTCTTCCAGCAGTTTCATCAAATGGAACGCATTCCACGCAAGATAGACTTAACTTTTAACTTGTCATTGAGTTACTTTCTTTTGAGTGGTACTGCAATATGTCCACACTAATGTGTATTATTAACTGCAAAACACAAGTGGCGTAGGCATGCTCCATGTATATAGAAATAATTGCTACTGCTTTTCAGGGAAGTGAGTTACTTCTAAAACTAAACCAATGCTTTTGGTTCAGTTGAAAGGAGGAATGTAAGCCACTATTCCAAACAACAGCATTTCTTAGTTTTTTTTCTGGTTCAAAAACCATGATACTGGTCATGAGGATGCATAGCAAATAATTTAATGAGTAGTCTTCAGTGTTATTTTTTTGTTGTGAACTGGCTGGTATGTGATCTTCTAGTGTGGATTTTCCACTTAAATTCTGCTACTATTAATTTATTTTTTCCATTTATTATGTAAGTATTTCAGGAGATGTTGGCAAACAATGTGATTTAGTACTTAATAGTTGCTAAAATTGTTGGAGTCATCATATATTCAGAGCTGCTTTTGCGTAGCTTGTTGGGGGCTTGAAGATGCCTGAGGTTTTTATGGGTAGGTGATAGCACGTTTTTGTTGTAGTAAGAGGTATTTACTTGATTGAAGTGTTTACTTGTTTACTATTTGAGTTGCTGTAAAGCTTTTAAAATGTACTAAAAAGTCTTCAAGTGTTCAGAATATTTGCTTTAAAAGAATTGCTCTGTTAACAACTACATGTGATATCCAAACAACTATTCACCAATTTTATACTTGTCTGATATGCTTTACTCACTAAAAGGGGTGAAGTGTTTGTTCCTTAAAATGCTGTGCAAGAGCAGTGATAGAAGACATGGATGAACTAAAAGCGGTATTTGAAGTAGCTTTTCTTGGAGCGCATATGATTGATTAAGCTAATGGGAATTCTTTTCATGTCACTTTTATTGCCTCTATATGCAGCTGTGGGACTAGTTCTCAGGAGAGTGATTCACAAAACTAATGTCCGTTGTTAAAAATACATCTGTAATTTCCTAAGGAAGAAAACCAAATTGAGGATAAGGTTTCTTACTGGTCTGAACTACAGAAATACTGTTTGACAGTATTCTGTCTTTAGAAAAATGTTTTTGTTTGTGGATTTTCTGTGTATGTGTTAAAGTAATCAATGAATCAGTGGTATTTTGGACTTTGAGAAAGCACTTTGTTCTTAGTATCAGAAATCTTGCTTGTTATTTGATCTTCAGCCCTTTAAAAATTAACTGTAGGTATCACCTGATTTTATTATTATTTTTTGTCTTGGGTATTAGTATAACTTGCTGTTGTCTAAACACATAGCTTATGTTGAGAGTTCATTTTTAATAACCTTATTAAATAGATAGCAAAGACATAAAGAGCCCCCCTCCAGGGACTTTACTGATCTTACCATTTTACTCTTGTAGCAGATAACTAGATAGTTCAAGCATTTTCATTCAGAGAATGATGTGGGCTGACCTCAGACAAAGACAGACATATTTTCAGGATTGAGCCTGTCTGATTAATTACAAATGCCTCATTGATTTCTCATCTATGAATAGCTTGCTTGCCTCATGATCCCCAGGAGAGACATTCTTCATCTCTAGTAAACTCGTTTTCTTCTTCACTGTTATAGTCTGAAAACTTTTTTTTCACTGTGAGGCAGATATCCCTGCTGAAAAGCAGTGTCTACTTTGCCTAAACTTAATGTTTTCTATGATATATATACATTGTTGTTCAATAAATTCCTCCTAGGAATCTAAAACTGCTGGATTCAGTTCAGTGTGTAATCAGTTGCTAATGTAACCACTACTAGGAAGGGTTTATTACTTGTGTCATCTTAAGTTGAATTTTGAAATGTTACTGCTCATCAGTATATGGCAAGAGACAGGTGTGGTTTTTTTTTTTATTTCTATTGAAGACATGAACGTAGACTCTGAAGAACACGGCAGCTGGAGAAAACAAGATCTTCTATTACTGTTCAGACATAAGTTGAAGCATTTTACCAGCCTGTATTCTACTAGAGGGGTCCACAGTAAATCCTATCTGTTTTCCCCTCTAGCTGATTTTTTCCAAGTTATCTTGTAGGGCCCATAACACCACTTGGTGATATTAAAGGATTTTTTTTATTTTTTTTTCCCCAGTTTGGAGCATCTTTTACCACGGCACCCAGAATTTTTGGGCATTTTATAAGCCGTTTAAAAACAGTCTAAAGAAAATACTGTTTGTGGTTGCTTTGTGTTTGCTGTTATTAAAAAGGCTGCTAAAGACACAATTCTGTACGTACTGTGTCAGGGAAATGAGTTTCAAAAGTGTAAGTCTTGAAAGGAAGGCTAGACAGTACTAGTACATATTATGTCATTGGGCAGTAGGTGGCAAGCTTTGCTTTTCCTTCTACTTAGGTTTTACTTTCGTGTTGCACAATGCCAGAACTTTGAAAAGAGTGGTTTGAATTCACTGTAATATGTCATTTATTGGCAACAGATTCTTTGAAGCATCTATGTTCATTGTGTGTAATTGTCTTTCTGTTGAATGCTGAAGTGAAGCCTTCCTTTCTTCAAATGGCAGATGAATACAAATCAATACGTGAGCTCCATTGTATTCTCTTATGGCTTCAGCAGAAAGATTACTAACACAAAAATTAAAAACAAATGAGTTGCAGACGCAGTCAGCCCCATGTTATTTGATCTCTGTGCTTCTCCTGTGCAACTGCTATGCATTGTGCTACAGATACGAGGTGCTGTAATCTACAGTGTGTCCCTTTCAAAACAGTTTCTCAAAATGACACTTAGGCTTCTAGTTCTGTAACTAGTGGCTAAGAAGGAAAATTACTGATGTTCAGTTCCTCCTGGTATGTTTAGTGCCTCCCTCATGAATTGCTAGCTTGAGATTGCTGTCCTCACAAAACTCAGCCTGTTCTGCTGGTTTGTTGGGTTGGGCTTGGGGGTAGTAAAGCAACAGCAAAGCGCATAGCTAAAAATGTGGGTATGTAGAGGAGGAAGTGATCAATGCTTGTACTTTGTTGTGGATTGCCATTGATGCCCCATTTCTGTTTAGGCTTCTTGCCTTGAACTCATCACCTGATATAGAATGGATTAGCAGCCAGCTGTGCATCTGTACCAAAGATACAGGGGGCGCAATGCCTCTTCTCCTGTGTAGTTCCTCTCAGCTATTGTCCAGCTTAGACATTCTCTCCCTTTTTCCGGAATAAATTTACCTGTTAGACAAGGTCATTTTTTTTGAGTTTTTCTGCAGTAAATAGGTTGGAGTTCTTATCGCTTTGCTCTATATATGTTGTTGTAATTTTGTTCTGGAGTAAATTTAAAAAAATGTTGGAAACCCTCACATTTTCCCTGTCTCCCTTTCCCATACACATAATTTATAATAAGCTTTTTCTGAGGGTAATTAGCTGTATTGAATCTTCTTGATTCCCAAACTTAAACATAGGAATATAGATGATTAGATAATTATGTCATTGTAGAAATTACAAAACAGTGATTTACAGGTGTTTTTTTCTTTCTGTCAGAGGCTTCTGCACAGGGGTCTCTTTGTGTAAATGGCAGCTCCATGAGTTTATATTTTGAGTGAGACTTTGTGTCCTTACATTGTCTCTGATGAAGATCAGAAGCATTTGGGCCTAAAAGGTGGTTCAGCTGTGATTTGGAGGAATGGTTGACTTAATTGCTGTGGCAACACTAGGCATACGTGAAGGATCCTTGGCATCAACCAAAATTGAAACCCAAGTCTTTTGAGACCATTCTGATACTGCAGCTATTTTCGCTTCTGTAGTCCTTGGCAGTGCTATTGATGCATGTGTGCTAGAACAAGAACTGGTTCAAAGGTAGTTACTCATCTCTTTCCATTGCCAGGCACTGAGTCAGCCCTCAAGAGCACCACCATTCATCATTCTAGGGGAATGTAGTCATTGGGCTGAAGGAGCTGAAGTCACTGTTTAGTTGAAATAGCTGGTCTCCATCAGGATTGAAATAATTTCTGTTCGTGGAGATGGTTTTGTGATGAGAGTGATATCAGTCTTAGTCCTGGTGTCCTTTTTGAACTGTGCTGGCGCACATTTTAATGCTCTTGGCCGTGCAGAGTTGGAATGCTTATAAAGGCAACTCTGCAAGTTTTTATTGTGATCTTCGGCCTTTCTCTCTGAGGCCTATTCTTTAGCTTTCTAACAACTGGAGCACAAACACAGAGCCTTTTGTTCAGCTTACTCTAGTGAAGCAGATTCTGTCTGTAAGCTAAAGGATAGTTTGTAGTTAACTCTGTTGGACTGAATATTTTTGTTATTGAGATTGTAACAGACTTGGATCTAAGTGGAGTATTGGACCATGGCCTTACTAGATATTGTGTGAAAGGTAGACAAAACCAACACTGTTACAAAATAGGCTGGCTATCTGATAGGTTCGTTGGCCTCACCTTGGTATGAGAAGTGTGCAGTTGATGATGGCAAACTGCCTTGAGGGAAGCCTTCTGTGTTGTGGTTGACAAAGCCCAGTCTCTTGTCCCAACTTGCTTATAAGACTTTTTAGATCTGAACATTTGTGAATTTGACCACTCCTTTATCTTTTCAATGGTCCTTCCAGGTAATCTCTGTTTTTCTGATGGGTAGAGACCAATGTGCTCCTAAAAAGTCACTGCATACATAATGTACTTTATGTGGCATGGTGTTTTCTAGCTCCGGTTCATCAAAAGGAGTCTGCTGAACTTTTGGTGTAACTAAACTTGTGGCCAGAAAGATTTCAACCCGTATCCACCAGAAAAATAAACACATATTGGAAGTAATTTTGAAAGGATAAATTATCACCATAGTGAGGTTCAGCTGCACAGTCATACAGTTTGGATTATCGCAGAATCATAGGGGTTGGAAGGGACCTCCAGAGATCGAGTCCAACCCCCCTGCCCAAGCAGGTTCCCTACACCAGGTCGCACAGGTAGGCGTCCGTTATTACAGTTCCTGAGATGACACTACCTAACTGTGTGGGAGCATCTTGTTTTATCTGTACTTGAACTATGATTTAGTGAAGATCTGACAAACAGATGTTTGAAGACATTGTGTTTTCGTTAGCACAATTAAGAGAAAAAGGCTTCTCAGATAATATCATTTTGATGCAGAGACTTGCATTATAGGGAGCAACTTCAATCCCAGTACAGCTAAAGCTTAATCTGCAGGTTTATCTGTGGCAAGAGCTTAATCTGTGTGATGGCAGCAGCTGGTTGGTTTATGTCTTTATCTGGCTTCCATTTGCCTGAGGAGACCTTTTGTGCAAGAAATGGCTGATCAGTGCTGGAGTAATAATGGGAGAATGCTGTCTCACTTCACTCCTGTACAGTTTCCTATACTAATAGCATAGAATCATAGAATTGCTCACATTGGAAAAGACCTTGAAGATCATTGAGTTCAACCACAACCTAACCATACTACCCTAATTCTAATAACCCTGCACTAAATCATGTCCCTGAGCACCACATCCAAATGGTTTTTAAACACATCCAGGGATGGTGACTCAACCACCTCCCTGGGGAACCTGTTCCAGTGCTTAACAACCCTTTCTGTGTAGTTTTTCCTGATATCCAACCTAAACCTCCCCTGGTGCAACTTAAGGCCATTTCCCCTCGTCCTGTCAGCAGTGAGAAGAGACCAACCCCTCTCTCTCTGTAAGCACCTTTCAGATATTGGAAGAGAGCAATAAGGTCTCCCCTCAGCCTCCTTTTCCCCAGACTAAACAGCCTCAGTTCCTTTAGTCAATCCTTGTAGGGCATATTCTCCAAGCCTTTCACAAGCCTTGTTGCCCTTCTTTGGACCTACTCCAGCACCTCAGGGTCTTTTCTGTACTGAGGTGCCCAACATACAGATAATATAATCTTCAGCTAAATGGGAGGATCAAGCAGCTATGTTAAGGGGAGTCATCCAGCACCTTCCTTATCATTCAGCCATGCCTTAACTAAGTTAGGAAGCCAGCACAGTCATCATGATGATGAGATAAAACAGCTTGAGTCAAGACTCATATCAGTTCCAAACAGCTCACTGTATTTGATTAACTTCTCCAGGCACTGTGCGTAGATTGTAACAAATGGAATTAAAAACATGTCCCACATCAGTGATAAGGAAAACAAAGCCCTATTCAATGCTTTTATTTTTTAATGTAATGGTTGAAAATTGCCATATAGTGCATACATATATGTATAGATCTCCCCCTGCCTCTCTGTATATGTATACACAGAATATTACATAGTAGGTAGTATTGCAACTTCTAGAAGTTAAACAAGATTCTACCTGCCAGGTCTAATGATGTATTGGTATTAACTGACTGTTGTCTAACTTTTATCTGTGTTACAATTTCAATTTGATCATGAGAGTGCCTCATAGTGGGAAGCATATGGAGCTTTCTCAGCTTCTTCATGCTGGACACAGATGAGAAGAATTCATTGAGATTTTCTTCTCTGGCCTTTTTTTTCCTCTGCGTGTTCCTTTGATACACTGCTTTCTGTGTCTAAAGACTCTTGGACAGGCTTTTGGCTTGTTGACTTTTTAAAATTAGCTTTCATTTATTGTTCATTTATTATCTCTGAAACTCTTAACAGCTGTAGTGAATCTTGTGACTTCTATTCCCTCTTGAAGAATGTTAATTCAAGGCAAGTTTAGTTCACTCTTGCAGGATCCCTTCAGTGGTAACATTTCAATTGGATTCTATACACAAGTTAGGTCAAAGCAAGATTCTGTTTTCTTCTGAGTTCCTGCATAGCTGATCTGTGGAGATGTTAACTGTGTAAAAATAAATAAATAAATAATAATAATTAGTCTTACTCATGCGCTTTTGTTTGGAGTTAACTGAAATTTCATATTATTATAGCTACTTTGTGGCTTCGGTGATATGGTTGCTGTTGTGTTAAGGAGCTGGTAATACAGTCTTAATACTGTTTCCTGTAGTGGAAATTGAAGTCTACAAAGATGCTGTTAGTGATTTGTCAAATTTGCTGATCTAATTTGAGAAGCTCCTCTTCAATAGATAGCATCTCTCTTCCAGCTTCTGCTGTTTAGTTGTTTTGTTTTTTTCTAATCTCCCTATTTGTTTGCCTTTCCTATGGTAGGAATGCTGCCTTCCTAATATGCCTATGTAAAACTGGTCAGTCTTTCTTCACTCTATTTCTGGAACTTGTATGCACTCATGCTTCTGCATGAAATACTACAGTTTGATTACCTGCTCTATACCTGTTTGAACAACGTACTGCTTGTTCTGGCTGCTCCTTAATAAGTTTTGCTTTCTTTTGAGTATACTGTCTTTGCTAAAAGTGGCTGTGTTGTTCAGAGGTGTACACTTTCTTTCCCAGTATTTTACTTAGGAATATCACAGTAGAATTTTTAAATGCCATCAACTTATTTATGTTTTAAATGGAGTTTCTCCCTTCTGTGGAGCTTTCTCCATTCCAGTTTTTGACGGATGTGTGTTGTGCTTACATCACTTTCTGAGCCATGCACTGAAAACATCTACCTCTCTGGCTCCTTGTTTTTGCATTGTTGTTAGCAAAAAGTTTCAAATTTTAGAGTATGCTTCTGTAATTATCTTCACTGACCACTGGTCAGTAGTATCTGACTCCAGAAACTCTTTTAGTTTTAAGCCCTTTTAGGGGTTGACAATTTGGGGGAGTATAAAGTTAAATGACATACGTTTCTCTGTATGAACTTTGCACTGGGAGAGCTCGTTTTTTAGATCACTTAAATGTTTTATGGCCTGAATGGGCTTTTGGAAAAAGTAATTATTGGATATAAAGCCTGTACATTGAAGAATGATCTGAATTATCTCTGATATGGATTCTATTCTGAATTCTGCGTGGTGTTTGAGGATGGCTGTAAAATGACTGCTTTTGGAAACTTAATGTTGCCAAAACAACACAAGGCAACTCTGTGTGCCTTGTATGTAAGCAGAGATCTGCATCAAAAGCGCTGGCGTCCCTCTTGCTTCCTGCACTAGAACCTTGAATATCTGAAGTGGAGAACTACTGCTGGTTGCCCCAGTCCTGGTTGTGCCTCCTTATTGCTTTGAACAGCCTTTTTTTTTTTTTTTTTTTTTTTTTTTAATTTTATTTAATGCCTGTTTGGGAATTTCAGCTGTTGCATGCATGCAGGTCCTTAAAAAGAAATCAGCCACTCCTCGCCTCCCCTTTTCCAGTGTTTCAGAGGCTTTTTGCTGCAGGGAACATTTTGTGTACTGAAGAATTTTCCTTCTGTTGCAAACTGAAGGGCTAATCTGTATTTTGGTGTTTTTTTTTTTTTTATGGACAGTTTAGAAATCCAGTAAATCCATAAATTGGATTGTCTTTTGATCTGCTTCTCCAGGTTAGATTAGAAAGAGGTGTAATCCACAGCTGTACACTCCAGTGGGAATTCAGGTGATAGAGACTGAAGATGATGAGGTGGTAAAAGGAAAACAAGGTGCTTAAATCCGTGACTTTTTTCCCATTCATTGCCAAATTTCACTATTATTAAAAGAGAAAAGAGGATGAACACCTAATTCTGTATGCAGTCACCCTCCAAGGGCTGATTCCAGAGCAGTCTGTCCATGCTTCCTCATGTAATAGCTAGTCTGTTTGGGCCCCTTTTTCAAATTCCCTCTGGAGAGTGGAGATGCATGTTATTCCAAACTATTTCTGTAGCTGAGTTTCCATTTTATTAGGGGAGCAGGTTTTCCTTCTAACTGCTTAGTCTAACAGGGTCTTAAAGGAAGGGCATGTACGCAGTTTTCCATAGTCTTCCTTACGTTTTGCTGTCAGGCAATTATTAACGCTTATGGAGAGCTGCTTTGGCAGACACTGCTGTTTCTTCTTGAGTGCTGTGGTGATAGATTGCTTTGAATAATTCTAGTAAGAAGCTGCATGTGGAACCTTCCATGCCAGAGAACGGAGAGGTCTGGACTCACTGTTGCAAATGCAGTTTTCCCTGCAATGTTTGCATGTTTTATAGCAAAACTCCTTTGGGAGATGTCATAGGGAATAAATCTTCAACCTACTGCATTCTCTGTTGGAATATGTGTAAATATTCTCTGCCTTCTGTAAAGAGTGCTTTAACTTTATCCAGGGGTAAAGATATAAGCTAGGACTGGTAGGTACAAAAGAGCCTACAGTTCATTTGACCCTCACAACACCTAAATTGCTCTATGAGGGTGCTGCTGTCTTACCCTTTTCTCTGTAATGTGTAATGTGAGCTGCATGTGCTTTTTCTACAAGATGCATAGCTTATTCTTCCCAGGATGAGGCGGCACTGCTTCTATCTACTTAACTGATATTTACTTGTACTGTGTTGTCATTAAAGAAAAATAAATGACCTTGCGGAAACCTGGTGATTAACTGTTGCTCATCTTTACTTTCTCTTTGGGAAGTCTGTTCCTCTCTCGGAACTCTTCGTCTTTGACTCAATTTCTTCCTGTGTGTATTTGGCCTGTGTGATCCTTGCACTGTAATTCCTGCCATGCTGTGTGTTTTTGAAGCATTTTGTATGACGAGGCTGGAATCTTCATTGGAGGTTTACTCTGTAGTAGTATTCTGAAAAGGTAAATGTTTAATGGAAACAAAGAGCAGATAAAACTCTCCCTTTTCTGTGTTTTTAAAAAGTTTAGAATTGCAACCACTGTTAGTCATTGTGCTTGCTTGTAAATGGTTTCAAATAGCTTTTTCTTAGAACAGCCATTTTGAAGTTATTCATAGTAAACAAGGTTGTTCTAAGAAATGATTGAGCTTACAATTGTTTAAAAAGTAGCTATGGAAACTAGCTGATGAGTCTCAATTTTAAAATGAGTGTTCTCTGCTTTCATTGGCTGTGTTCCCTTCTTGGGAATGTCATACTTCCTTCATGTGCACTCTGCAACATTTTCAACTAATTCAATTTTGTTTATATGGGCAAAATATTCGTCCTTATTAAGATATGTTGAAGTCTTAAAACATAAAGCTGTTGTGTGGTGGTGGTGTTGTCTAAGCTATGCAATCATGAAAAGAATCTCCCTGTTCCAATGTGGAAATGCGAAAATCCACTCCTTTTTAAGTTTGGCAAAAGAAAGCTTCCTTCTTGAAACAAGACCAAGTGTGCCAGATTTCGGCTTGAGTCTCTTAAGCTGATGGATTCTTCTCAGCCAATGTTGAAAAGCATGTCCAGAGCATTCAACAGTTAGGATCTTGGGCTTAGAGGAGCAGAGTTCAGTAGGCATGATTTTCAGTTTGTTAGATTGCACTGTAGACAGTGTACCTCTTAAGACCATTTAACTTAGATTATTCAAACACTTTTAAAATGCTGTAGTCTTATTTTCTTGCTATTAAAAAAAAAATAATGGGGGAGATATCTGGTCTAAAATAATGAGACCAAGGAGGTAATAAAGAAATGTGTGGTAATTGCCAGCTTTTCTATTCAGTATTTGGCTGCACTGCTGTAGATAGAAAATTCTATGTGAATGTGTGTGAAATGTCTCTCTTCCCACAAGAAAGATTCAAAGTCAAAGTTCCTTTCAGATGCTGAGAGGGGTAGATTCTAGGTCTCTGCTTAATAGTTCTCAAGTTGCTTGAGATATTGAGCTTGGTGTGGCTTTGCGAAGTTTGCGTCTCTTGATAATATTTATGAAGTTCTAAAATATGAGTGACTCATATCGGAAGTACTTCATGTTCTGATTACACAGAACATAATAAAGCTTTCTGAAAGATCTTTTGAAAACTTTTCCAACTGTATAGAAAACACTATGCATGTATTTTTAAATCTTCAGCTTCTTAAAACGATAGCGCTTGCTATAGAGCGCCTAGTTCTAGAGCTTTTGAACGTATTTAGTCCAAGCTGTCAGAAAATTTTTCAGTTGTACCTTTAAACACATGCAGTTGGTTATAGTTGTGGTCTCTACTGTGGTTATGTACCTCAGATTATTAGTTTCACGTTCAGTTGTGCTGTGTACTACCATGATGTTCTTTGGAAAATATATCATTTTAATCACCGAACTTATTACACAGGGTTGAATTTTATAATAGAGATTCATATTACTTTCAGTGTCAGCTTCCAGCTTTTCTGTTCCTTCTTACTTCTCCTGCATTCTGGGAGGAGGGTGGGGAGCAATACGCCCACCTGGCTTGCACAGTTTAAATCACATGCAAGTGTTGTACAGTCTATTTGTTATAATTTTCTCTATTGATTTAGGTCACAGACTTGAGTAAAATAAAATCATCAGACTTTGCAGGCAAACTTACAAAAAAATACCAGTTTCCTACGAAGAGTCTTAGTTCATAGAAACTACAGTTGTGAAATCAAGTGATTAGTAGGCTGGAAATATTTTTTATTCTTCATTATTTTTAAAATTAAGAATGAAACACTGGGAGCTACACTGCAGAGACTCACACAACATTCAGTGGGGGTGAGAACTATGAGTCGTTGTACAATAAGATGCAGAAGAGAATGCAAGAGTACTTTAAGGTCTTTTCTAACGATGCAAATATTTTCAAGATTCAGCTGATTCATTTTAATTTTATTGCTGGAAATTGCTGGGTACCTTGTGCTTCTGAAATTGAGCAAGCTTTTCAGGTGCTGGTGGATTTTTGTCTTCAGTTTTATCAGGAAGATACTTAGAAATATTTGTTCTCAACTAAGTGTTAAGTACCCTCTGCTGCATTGGAAATGGAGAATGTAAAGAAGTTGCTCTTCAAGAACAACTTTGCATGGAAGTTGTTACTTCAGTAAATGTAGATTGTCTTAGGTGTGAAAAACAAGCCATTATACAGTAGCAGGTGATGTGGTGATAAAATTATAGAATCATAAAATGATTTGAGTTGAAATGGAGTTCAAGATCATGTAGTTCCAACCCCTTGCTGTAGGCAGGGATGCCTCCCTCTAGACCAGGCTGCTCACAGCCCCATCCAGGCTGGCCTTGGGATTGCCTTCAGGGAGGGGCTCAGTAGGGTGGATGCCAACCTGTTCCAGTGTTTCATCACCCTCTCAGTGAAGATTTCCTCCTAATATCTAGTCTAGAACTCCTTCAGTTTAAAAACATTTCCTCATGTCCTGTCCCTATGTGCCCTTATTATAAGTCCCTCCCCAGCTTTCCTGTAAGTCCCCTTTGGATATTGGAAGGCTGGTATAAGGTCTTCTCCAAGCTGAAGAGCTTCAACTCTGTCAGCCTGTCCCTGTTGAAGAGGTGCTCCAGCCCTTTGATCATCTTTGTGGCCCTCCTCTGCACCTCCTCCAACAGTTCCATGTCCTTCTTGTGTTGGTGGCCCCAGAACTGGATGCAGGATTCCAGGTGGGGTCTCACAAAAGCAGAGTAGAGAGGCAGAATCATTTCCCTCATCCTGCTGGTCACACTTGGTGCAACACAGGATGTCGTTGGCTTTCTGGTCACTGCCAGCTCATGTTGAGTTTTTCATCAACTGATGCCCCCAAATCCTTCTCCTCAGGGCTCCAAAATGATTGAGAACTTTAACAGAGAAGAACCCACACTGATTTTACTGTCTTGTGGGTGCTGTGGTATTCATCTCCTTTCTTAGAACTTGTCTTCCTCTCAGATACAGACCTTCTATCAGAAATACAAGTGAGGAAAGAGGAAAAAATAGTACTGAACTTGCTTTACAACTTCATAGTCTCAATTTGAATTTGATCACCTCCTTACCCCTTCCCCTCATTTTTAAGGCCAGTGATGATCATCTTTCATGTTACAAATTTGGTCTGATGAAACTATTAAGCTGTGCCTTCAAGGAAGTTGAGAGCAGAGAGAAGGAAAATCCAAGTCCATTCTTTCTCGTCTGCTTCCCAGTGATAATGATTTTTGGGCACAGGTATGAGAGCTGCAGGCTGGGGAAGCCACGCCTACCAGTATTATGCAAGGATTCAGCTGATGTGATCTATCACATTATGGCTCTATCCCAGCATGAGAAGAATGGAGGAGTGATTGAATGTAATGTTTCCTGCAATCAGAGGCACTGTTTGAAATAAAGCTATTCTCCCTGTTTGCAGTCTTGCTGATCTGTGCTTCTTTATAAGATTAGTTTCTTCTCTAAGTTCTGTGGCATAACATACAGACCTTTCAAGGTTAAGCTTTCAAGCTTTTTTTCTTTTTCTTTTTTTTTTTTGAAGTTGAACTTGATAATATTTCTTCATAGTGTATTGCTTAATGTTGTGTATATATGTTACAGATATTGGTGGGGGTGAACATACATAAAGCTAACACACACGCGCATCTATATGTCTATACACCTATATCTAGATATATCTAAGCCTTTTGAGCCAAGGCTGCCCATTATGTCACAGGGGGAATTTGGTGACTGAAACAGAGGGGAAGTTGATCGATGTACCAGTCCAACTTGACACAACTCCCTTGGGGAAGGTGGGCTACAGATTTAGGATGGTACAGCCATTTCCCCCAGCAGAACTGATCTCATGATGGAAGGCTGCCTGACCAACAAGTACCAAGGGGAGCTAGTAGGACTTCTGCGTCCTCTAGTGAGCTGAAAGGGGACAGAATCAGCATCTTTCTCACTCATGTGTCTGTGAGTGCATGTGGGGGAGCTGGCAGTGATTGCATATTCCTGGTTATGTCTGCCATACGTTATATGGTATGCCTGTAAACCTGAATAGACAGAAGAGGACTGAGGCATTTAAACAAACTAAGCCCAAAGTAGCATTTGAAGAACTGGACATGGACAGCAACTGCTGTGTCTTTCTCCCTTCTTTCAAAATTATTGTTAAGCTCAGTGGTTTCATACAGCTATTCCTTTTTGTTGGTGGTGATATGTAGGAACCTACAGTATTTGTTGCTGGAGTCAGCATCTCTGAGGAGTGAGAACTGCCAAAGGGCTGTGAAGCTGTCAAGAAATATCATCTACAAGAATGTTTCAGTGCTGGAAGTGGGAAGTATGTGCTTTGCATAATCATCATTCAAGGTGGTTAAGAGACCTGGAAGTATACAGTAGTGTTAGATTTGCAGTTGTATCCACAACTTTTTAAAATTGTTGTTTTATTAAGATAAAGAGTAAATTGCTTCATGCCAAAACAAGGACTGCAGAGTTCTTACAGGCTTTTTGGCTATGATGCTCGGCATAAGCCTCAAAAAGGTTTATCTGTCACAAGTGCTGGTTTCCAAAAGTTCTATGGACCATGTTCCACAGGGCTGCTGAAGATGTGTATTTTGCAAGCCAGCTGACACCACAGAATGAGTTGTGATTCATGGTTCTCAACATGTAGGCTTTTATCAGGGTGATCTTGCGGTGGTACTGGTTTATTTTGCTGTTATTTCTCCCACGACAAATTATCTCATTAGATTGTTTGCCATATGTCTATGTTGTAGTATGAGTGTAAGATCATTCAGTCTCTCTGTGGTTCAGTGCATATTGGCCAATACAAAAGAAATTATTTGCAATATTTGCGTGGTTTTTGATGGTAAGTTGTCAAGCTGACAAATGTGGGTATCAGATGCTAGCTAAGATGATATTTTTAAACCGATGAGGTTGTAGATTTGAGTTACACATCTGAGTTGTTTCATCATAATTTCTGTAAACGTTTGTTTTTCACAGGTATTTTTTCTAGTAAGCATGAGAGCATAAATAGTATGCCGTAAGCACCTATTAAAAAAGAAAAAAACAACAGAAAAACAAAAACCAACACATACCCCTAAACTTTTAGGTGTTACTTAAAATCTAGTTTCATGCTTCTAACTGGCAGTGGTGCGGCAGCAGCTTTTAATAAACTCATATGTATGTGTGCCAGTGGTAATATTTACTTAACGTATTTATTTTTTTATTTGATTGTTCATGTAGTTCACTAAGCAGTAGGCTATTTCCAGATGCACAGGCTGTTTCCTGGCTTACTGAGCAGTCACTGCGTGTTTTAAGATAATTTAAGTTAGTTTAATGTGTTTAGGAGTTCAAGCATGTATTTCTTTGAAGTCATTAATAAGGAAAAAGAAAAAGAACAGACACCGCAGACACTTCAGTACCAAAGCACGTGAATTAAAAGAATGTGAAGAGAAACTGCTAAATTAAGCCCTGAGGTTGTAATTTCAAACACCGTATAACCTGTCCTTTTCGTAGTTCAGACTTGCTGGAATGACAGTATTCATCTTATTTTGAAGAAATCCCTTATGCAACAGAGGGGGAAAAAAGTACTGTGAAATGTGGTTTGCCGTTTGCCAGTGTGTTATACAAACCTGCAAGTCACAAACTTCAGCATCTTAAAGTACATGCAGCAGTAAGGCCTGGGAGCCATAGTTAAGGACTGGGGCAGGATCAGAAAGAAGGCTTGTAGGGGAAGCAAAATTTGAAATGCAGAGAAAAAGAAGCAAAGCGAATTTTTGAGGAGAAATTGGAGACATCCTTAAAAACCAGAGGAATGCCTCACAGACTTCAAATTTACCTACTGCAAATAGGAAAACAAGCTATTCCTAGACCTCTGGAATGCAGTCTGGGCTTTTGGTCACAGTATTTTTATTTTTTTTAAAGTAGGCAAAATGGTTTAGAATAGGAGATCAAGTTCTTCCAGACACTGTTGGTTCAAATGTATGTCAGAAATTCTTCGTAGCTGCTTTCTTGCAAGCTGACTTGAGCTGTAGTTGGACTTCTTTTTATAAAAAAGGAATTTGATTGTTTTTGTATACTTTATCCCTGTGTTGATCATAGGCTGAAGTCGAGGATACAGTGTTCTTTAAGTTTGTATTTAACTACATTCCAGGGTGGCAAATGCAGATTTAGGGAACTAGAATGAGGAATGAAGATAAATCTTTACGTTGTGTTTTAGTGCTGCTTAAAGGCAGCTCCACGTAGCATGTACAGGTTTCAAATCCAAAGATTCAAAGCTGCATTTAGTCAACAAAGTCCTGGATGATATTGCAGCCAGCAATTAAGTAAATGAGAATTCTGCTGTTGACATTACTGAAATCAGGACTTCATGGGAGCAACAGGGCAACAAATCATATTAAGAGCATTGTAATGGTTTCAGTATTTCTCGCTGCATGTGTAGACCACTGTACAATCTTAAAAACCTTTCACTATTAAATATTTTGCAGCATCTTTCTGGGTTGTGATGTAGACGGTTGTTTTGTGGATACCTACATGAGAAGAATAAAAAATGTATACCCGTTCTGACCTTTTTATTCTAGTTTCCCCATCTCTGAAGTAAATAGTACTTAGTGTAGTAAGATCACTATTAAAATTGAGATTTGAGACAGTTTAGCTTTCATCACCAGCATCAGTGCACTAAATAAACTTCTACCTATTTTAAAAATAACAGTGCATGAATATATTGTTAATCGCAGCATTTATTGGACTCATTAGCAGTTGAATGTTGAGTCACAGATCAGTTGAAATGTACTGTCACCTTTAGCCCTGTAATTTTTGCCAAAAATCATGAACCTGTCTCAGAAATATTATCATCTCTATATTATTTGCATTTGCTTTCTGAAAGATTTTAGCACTCAGTTTTCAAGCAAACAATTCTTTTTAGTGCTGTGAAGTCAAGCAAGCGAATGAGAAAAAGATGGCCCACATTTAGTCTAGATTCTTTGTGTGTGGTTTTTCAGTGTACTCGCTGTATGAAATTTTGTAGTGATCTATATATATGCTGAGTTAATGTTGATGTACTGCATATTTTCTTCCTTTAACATCTGAAGTTAAAAGATATATTGTGCCTTTCCTGCTTCTGGGATGCTAACCTAATGGAGATATTCTTTAAGTCACGCCTTTGTTAAATATTCAAGCAATTATTCACGTAGGTAAAATCGACTATATTTGGTCTCAGTTATTAAACAAGCTGATAATAGTGTTCTAGTGGAATTTAATTACTGCTTGTGGTATCTCTAGTTAAAAGTATAGGTAAGACATACTTACTGTTGTTGATTTTTTGCCCGAGTTCTTTGTTGATATTCTTTCTGCAGAGGAGTTTCCCAGGACGTGACAGTGAATAAATCTTCGTTACTTCTTGTAGCTTCAGTCAGTTAGCTGTGCTTTAGTTGGTTCCTTCTCTTTCAAAGTGACCTTTCTATACCAGGTATTAAGATCCCTGATATAGAAACAGGATTAAACAAACAGAATTGAAACTGCCTCTTAATAATGACATAATACCTTGTAGGCTTAAACACAATTTCACCAGAATTAGTCATCTGAAAATAGATGATAATGAAAACACAATTAGGTTGCATTGTGTGCGTGCACTTCTAAGGAACAGAGAATTTTATGGCTGAAGTCAAGAATGAACTAAAATTCATTAATAATTTTTAATAATTGCTGTCCTCTGTGCATGAATTTACTACCTGGGTTGCTTAGAAAATGTATTTGTGTGATTTGATGCTCAAACTATTTACAGATATGTCACAAGGCTTTGGGAGCTCTGATCCCCAAAGTTAGCCTTCCCGGTAAGTGTAACTGCCTGCTGTTGTTTCCCCTTTCCTGCTTCTTACTGCAAATAGAAACATTCCATTTTGTGATGAGTTTAAACAAAGGATAATCTTTGTTACTCAATTTTGTGGTATGAAGAAATAGACCATCTGAGTTGTTTATCTAGTTCAGCTAAGAAAGTAGTTATATATTTTGAAAGTTTAGATGTTGTAAGTGTTCTTGGCCTAATACAGACATTGCTTCTACCTCCAGAACTTTTCATCAGTTATCTTTCCACCATCACAGATACAGCATAACATGTACTTTTTTTTTCTTTTTCTTTTTTCCATTTTTCCTTGCATTGCTTCCAGCTTCAGCAGATGTGGCCAGCAGCATGCTTCTCTTGCATCACTTGACATTATGTGGCCACTTTGGAGGAGAACTTGGATACAAATTTTGGTTCTGCCCTTCCCTCCCCACCCCCTTGCCCCAACTCTCCATCTTTAGGATTGCTAAATTCTGTGGTGTAATTTAGTAAGAACAGTCCCTGTTGAATGGCAGAGACTGTATCCTCTAGCCAGTTCAGTCTGTCAGAGCTGCTTACTGCTGATACAATATGCCGTAGAGTTTCTGCTGAGAAGTACACGTACTGAAGCTGGAGTCTGGATACAGTCTTGAATTTTCCAAGCTTGCTTGCTATCAAGTACTACGCATTTATTTTACTTTTTTTTTTTCTTGTCAATTTAGAAATCCTTCAGTAAATGTGGTTCAGATGATTGTCACAAAATAATATCTCACTGTTCAAACATACGAAGGCATAGTTTATTCTCATGCAATGAGCACATTGCACTTTTGGTGTATAATGCTTGGACGAAGTCAGTGTGACAAAGTACACTACATCTGCTAGTAGTTACATATGAAATTGGTGCATTATGGAGGGGTAAAATGCTCTGATTTGCACATTTGTTGGCACATCTTTACAATGAGAAAATTAAGACTTGCTTGTAATATTTATTATTTGAGAACTTGTACCCTTAGGAATTTGGTGGGGCTTTTTCCTGCAGCCTTCTCATAATGTCTAGGGATGTTCATCTTCCATTTACGTTTGTTACATCCTCAGAAGCAATCGTGATCCGTATTTCTTCATAGTTATTTATACAACTGATTGTACAATATGTGAAAAATGTATTTCCATTTTAATCTTGAGTTTATTTTGAATTAAGGGTTATTTTATATCTCTGTTATACGTTATCTAAAGTATTTTGCTCTGCAACTGAGAGGCTACCCTCTGCCTGGGTGTGTCATTGGCTCTGTTTTGGCTTTATTGGTATTAGTGCATTGAAGTCCTTCCTTGCTCTTTGTAAACAGAAGTGCTTTGAGTTTTATCTTTTAATCCAGTTTTGTACACTAGGAACTTTTGCTGTGGTGATGCTTTTGCCTGGTTGGCTGCAGTCAGCCTAGACATCAGTAATGCTTAAGTTCAGATTGTGCACTGTTGAACAAGAGAAATCAGAAACACACATCGGAAACAACTTCATCTAAGGTTCCAGCTCTCAAACTCTGAGTTCTTCTCTCTTCCCATCTAACTACTAGTAATTTTCTTTTATGCTTTTTCCTGTTTGTACACAAGTCTAAATTATAAAACTACAAGTGATTCCTTTTTTTGACCCCTTCTGAGAAGCTGTTATTACACCAGTAACATCATACTTCTGAAACAGTTTTCTTGACATAAGCTGTGAAAAAATCTTTCTGCTAGCACACCCGTATCTACACAAAGCCTTGATGGTGTAGTTACTTGCTCATTGCATTAGTTTCTTCATAGTCATAACTTTAACTATCAGAATCTCAAAGATTGTCCAAGATTTTTTTTTTTACTGGCATAATTCTTTTGAGTTGTTGCACTCCTGAATGACAGACTTATGATCTTGTCTGAATTAAGCATAAGTTTATTCTCTAAATAAGTTTAACTTGCTTAAATATATACTGCGCGTAAGGCTTAATTAGATTTGAGGGTTTTCTGAAACAGTGTATCAAAATTTAATGCACTTCTAAACCACTTATTTAACTAGAGTGAGACATTAAGAAACCATGTATGCGTTAGGAGACTTCAAAAGGGTCTATCATAATTAACATGTATCCAAGAAAAACATGTGCATCTGTTCTATCTCTTTGCCTGTTTAAGGCTTGTAGCACTTTTATAATTTAGGCTTTCTTAGTGGGCTCTTGTAAGATAAGTCTTCAAAGTCTTTTTGAATTTCAAGTAAATTATATCAGCCAACTGTCGGCTCTTTTGTTTAATATGTTCAAGAATTTGAGTAGATTAGTGATGCATGGTTTTTCCTTTGCAGCAGCTGTACTTGTTTGCCTTTATTGTACAGTATCCACTATGGGAGTATATATTTCTATTTTTACTGTCATTTCAGTGTACCTTCCTAATACCAAAGTCTGTCTCATGGGGTAAATAAGATAAAAATTACCACTAGTTAATGCAACTTCATCAGAGCTTTTTTTTTACCTATAATGTCAGCATAACATTTGGTAACATGGCACTAGTCTATGAAAACAAAAGCAATTTTGCAGTAGCAAGTGATACCTTGGTCAAGGAGAGGAAATGTATTCATTTTACTGAAGACTGTGTGTTCAACTTTCAGCTTTCAATGATCTGGTTAAGTGTAAGTTTTTGCTATTGACTACTGTATTTCAAGTAGCTGTTGCAACATTGAATACCTTGATGGTCAACTTTTTAAAGCAAAAATTTGTGAATTTGATAGCAAGTCTAGAATCTGAAATTATTAAGGAGTTTGTTACCAGGAAAATTCAAGAAGACAAAAAAAAAAAATGTCTTTTGGAAATCTGGGAGATGGCTGCAGGATGGGTATAATACATATATATAGGCTGAGAACCCATTTTAAATCATCTAGATGTTGAATTAATTCATCTGGAATCACGAAGAGTTTCACTGGTTAAATGTTGGTGAATGTATGCATAAGGTAATGAATTATTTGTGTATTATGGTTGTTCTTTTTAGTGCATGAAGAGGAAGGCGTGTAAATTTCTGTTAGTGTGGGACTATGTGCTCATATCAGTTTCTTGTTTATCTTTGTATCATATTGAATTTTCCTAGCCTTCATATATACTGCTGCCTTATTTGTTGGTCTACTTTGAGGGTAGTTAATACTCTGTGAAGGTTTTGTAGGTTTGCATGAATTGTATTTTGATGATACTTTGGGGTGGAAGCGGACCAACTTTCTGTGTTCATCTTATTCTGATGAAAAGATCTATTAAGAGAGCTTTCCTTCTCAATTATGTAGTTAACATTTATATAATCCAGTACCTTTCCAGGAGTGTTCTACAGATTAAATGTTTGAATACTTTAGTTTTGAAATATGCTTTTATGCTTTTGCATAAACTGTCAGCAAGAGCTGTAGCTTCCATTGGATTGTATGAAAGCGCATATGCATTTGTTTATTGTCCTTTGTATCTGTATATTCAACTGCCAGGTTTCTTTAAGACCTTTTTGTTATTATTGAGATGTAGGAATTAAGTCTTTGCTCATGATCCTAGAAAACTCAGTATAGTACTTCTCTTTAGAAACCTGGAGGAACGTTTGCCATCTACAAATTTCAGTTTATCATGTTGTGTGCAGAAGATGTAGTGAATCAATGGAATCGTGGTTTCATAGCTTAATTTGGAAACACTGTTAGTTCATAGAGCTTTAGTTTCCACTGTTACACCAGTTTATGCTGGCAAAAGGATTCTGTCTTACCTGTGAGCATTACAGGTGAATCTACAAATACAAGGCTAACTTTATTAGCAGACATTTAAGAGTGGATAGTTGCTACAAGTGTCTTCAATGAGAGTTTAACCACTGAAATTGTATTTAAGTTGAGCAAAGCTTGTAGTTAGGGCTGGTTTTACAATGTATGTGACTTTTTTTTTTTTTAATCTTGCGCTAGATGAAGTGTATTTATTAATCTTTAGTAAGATTTATAGTACTGCTTCCCTTCCAAAACAAATCAGTTTGATCATGATCAAGTAAGATCCTGCATGGTGTAAATAACTCCTGTACCTTGGTACATTAGTAGAAATAAATAGTAAAACAAGCAAACAAAAACTGAATAACCTGAAGGTGTTGTTTGAGATAATTTATTCATATCCAAACACTGATATCTGCAAATTTTAGCCTCAGGAACACTTCATTACAATGGCATAAAGCCGAGGTAAGTTTATGATGAAAATATGAATGTAACCCTAGTTATTCTTGGGCAGGCTTTCCTCAGTATCAGGTTTGCAGTACTTACCCTCTATGTCATTTCATTATGCATTTATACTTTTTTGTATGTAAAATAAACTTGGTGTAGAATTTTTGTGATGGTGAGAAGAAAGAAAGATTTGAACTCTTTCATCTTTTGTGACTGGAGTACACTGTGAAATAGGCCATGCTTGATTACTGCTGGGTATGATAATATTAAGGGGCTTCGAAGAAATCCCGTATGTTCTTAATCGCCTTGGAAGTTAAATGTTTCTTCTTGTATCTTAAGTTTAAAAAATACAAATTAAAAAAACAACAACAGACAAGCAACCAAAGGAAGAAACAGCTGGAAAAGGTCAGGCTGAACTAGCAGCTGAATGCTAGTAATTTGCAAGACAGAGAGGTTTTAGTTCCATTCTTATGCCTTTAAAACTGTCCTGCATGTTTTCTTTATATCATATCATAATTTTAGAAAGTGCTGGGTTTTCTTCTCCATTTGGCTCTGAGTTTGAGGTAAGGTAGAGAAGAAGGAATTAATTTCTTGGTTAAGATTGTTAACAATTCAGTTGTTTTTTATTATTTTTTTTTCCAATTATTGCTAGCTGGGAGCCAAGCAGGGACCATCAGACTCACAGTAAATAAAATGAAGAAGGCAGCCTGAGATAGGCTTGTCTTATTTAGTCTAGACAGTACTTTCCATTCCAAATGTCGCTGGTTTCATTTCTGCTTGCCAGAGTTACTCTGATACGTAGCATTCCTGGTCTGCTATTATCAAGCATGAGAGCTTTTATTTTTTTTTTTTGCACGATGGTTAGCTGGAAATGTTTGTTCTTCCTCTGCAGTGCTCTTGTAACCTTTTTAGCTACTGTCTGTAGTTTTGTTTGTTAAAAACGTGGTTAGACATTTGACATCTGTCTCCTGTATACTTTAGCTATGGAAATGTTTTATTAATCTTATTGAAGTTAATGTCAGTTTTGACCATTTAGTTGTGAACTACCACACAAATCAGCGACATAAGCCTACGTAATACAACCATCTTATTCAGTCTTGGCTGTTTTATGCAAAATGTAAGGATTGAAACTATAAGTTGCATCTCTTTAACCTGTGTTAGGGGGAGCATTAATAATACTTCAGTGTTTTGTATTGCAGCAATGCCCAAGGACTCGTCTTGGTTGTGTAACGTTCAAATGTGCAGTAAGCAGCGTGGCAAAGCTGGGAAGCAAAAAAATGGTTTTGGTTGTGATGATGATTGTTTTTATAGATGAGAGCTATTTAACTCATGAAGTGTAGTGACTGTGACTTAAGTATGCCTTTTATTTCTTTAAGTCCTAAAAGCCAAGGTTAGAGTGTTTGAGACCTACTTTGAATATCCCTTTGTCTGTGGTAGCAACAGAGCACCAATTATTTTTAGTGGATTTGAATCCTGAGTAGTTTATAAGGAAATTTTTATCATGCTACTTGTTCTTTAATTTGGATATTCAAACAGTGGCACAGTCAGCGCTACTCCATGAGCGGGCTTGTCTTTTGCTTTGAACCGGGGGTCCCTGGTACAGCTGATGTGAGTGTGGGTACAGTGCAGGGGTTCACACAATATGACAGGAGCAGCGTGAGGAGCTCCAGAGCTCAACCTTTCAGGAAAGGGAAGAAATGTTTGTGCTCGCAGGCTGGGAGGAGAATAATTTGGCAAGTTGGCACTAACAACACCAAATGATTTTCAGAGGGTTGTAGTAGAACTGCTAACATCTTTTCTAAAAGCATAATAGGTCCTGGGGTGATTCTTATACCAGTCATCACGATTAGCTTCACAATGTCCCTTTTGATTATAAGCTAATATCTTTAAGAGCCAGATCATGTTGAGAAGAATCTGGACATCAAAAGAGCAGTCACAACAGAAGGTTCTCATAAATGCTTTGATATTTGACCCTATCAGGATTTAGACTCAAGCAAGACTAGTCAACTGGTCAGATGACTGGCAAATATGTGCTGCTAGTTAGTGCACATTCGTGCTAGCAGTAGATGTTTGGTGCTGAGCTGTTCTTAAACATGGGGAGTACTTTCATACATACCCAAAATCAAGATCTTTGGTAGTTATATGTGAAGAAGATCAAATCTTAGAGAAAACGTGCAAGAGTCTAGACCACTCTTCATTACAAACTTGGTTTCATTTTCTGCTTTTCAATTTTAATGCTGCAAACTTGTTGTAAGCTTTCACTTTAATACAAGAGTTGATGATTTAGTCCCTAACGAAACTACGAGTACCAGCATAGATGTGCAGTGAAGATGCTTCCTTTAAAGAAGGAGAATTTCTGGAGTAGGGAACTTTTGTATACTTATAAGAAAACCACTCTCTTGCAGAACAAATTGTGCTTTAGTGCTGCCTTAATATTAGTTAGTTAATAAACTAAATATGAACGAAATCAAGGAAGAAAATTACAATACCTGAGAAGTAGGAGACATCTTTTTTTAGATTCTGACAGTAAATTTCAGCCTCTAGTGTATAGCATGCCTGTCTTTGGTATGGTGTGAGGGATTTGCTTGGGTTTTGGATTTTATTTTAAGTGTAGTGATGGACTCTGTTGTGGGGTGATAGGCTTGGTCTGCAGTGTGGCTGGATATGTAATAAAAAGTAACTCTTAGCAGCATGTTACAGTGTTAGCAGTAAACAGGCATTTAAATGGCAGTGTCTGTCTGTGTACAGTCAAGAAAGTAACAACATTAAACTTAAAGCAAATATAAGCAATCTCTAAAACGTTGCTGCAATGTGTGCTTCTGTACTATGTTGGCTTCTGTGATCATGGCCTGCTTACGCATCCTGTGGGAATAACTCACCCTCTTATGTCCAGGATGGATACCTTGGCCTACAATCTGTAGAAAAACGAGTTTGTGCAGGAAGGATTGTATTGACTTGTCTAGAAAATCAGCCATTATGTAAACAGCGTGGCTTTCTCTCAGGTTGAGGCATTCTTGCTGATACCTCGTCAAGTTGAACCTGACCTCCACCAAAGCTGATGCCTTTCTTTGATCTGGTATGTGGGAAGCTTGCAGACAACACTGAAAGTATAGTATTTTCTCTTAATCTTGGAAAAGGATTTCTCCTGAATATGCTACATAAGCACTTCAGTTGAAAAGTTTGACTCTAGAGATAGTACAAAGAGTTAACTTTTCTGTTTTTTGTCAGAGTATTAATTTTCTGTACTAACAAATACTTTTACTTTTCTAAAACTGATGCAAGTTAGTAACAGTCTGTGTAGGACAAAACCCTGTTCTAACTGTCTGTTCTAACTACAAATCCACTGGCTACAGCAGTTACTAAGCATCCTCAAAAAACATAACTAAGGAATCAGACTCCAGTTGCAGGCAGACAGTTCTGGAGTCATCCATCTTGTTGCTCAGCTGAACCTTCCTCAGTCTTACTGCTGTGGGGAAGCACTGCCCATTTCTCCTTCTGAGGGAAGCTATTTACCCTACAGAGTTGTGATTCTTTGAGTGGTGGCTGTTATAAATCCCATCATTTTCCCATGTTTACACTTTACTCACCAAGCAATCCCTCAGCTTAGAAGAAATGCTCACAGCATCTCACTCCTCTATGCCTTCATTTGGTAGTGTAATCTTAATAGCAACTGTTACTAAGTTTAGTAGTTGACACTATTCTCTTGAGAAACACACATCTCTGCAGTATGATCTACACTATCTGCAACTTCGTGAAGAATTGCTATTGCTGGATTTATTAATGAAGGTTTCCTATTACTACTTGCTGGACAGTGAAACCCTGCAGCCCAGTGCCCTGAAATAGCTTTCAGTTTCATTGCATGTGGCTAGCAGCTATGTGGTTTGCTCCCTTCTTTGTTTATTGTTGGGTGGTACTGTGGAGTGTGGGAAGGCCGGTTTCTGTGTTAGCAAAGAAATGGTTCCTGCTGCAAGTGGTATATGGGTAAATAACCGTGGTTTCTGGGAATAAGAGAGGGGAATTCCTGCTAGAAGTTGGCATGGTCTTGTGCAGTGAGGTTTTAGGGAAGAATCTAATAACACAAGTAAGAAACTGTAATTGTCAGTGAGAGAATCAGTGAGCTTGAAGGAGTAATCTTGTTTGACAAGAAGAGGAAATAGTTTAGCTCTGAAGGGAAGCCGTGTGGTTATGGGACACCTGTCAGAGATGTTCACTGGTGCAGACAAAGAGAAAGTAGATGGGAAAGTGATGTGAGCTGGGAAAAATACTCATCGGAAGGAAAAGGGAAGGGCAAGAGAAGCGGTGTTCTTACAGCTGGAGGGATATGGTGGGGAAGGGACCTAAGTTTCAGGGAACAGCGGGGAAATTCATCTGGGTGTAGGTTTTACTTTCCACTCCTCGTATGCAGTGACAGTTGCACAAAACAGAGATTTTAAATTGCAGTGCTGTTTCTCTGACCAGTCTGGAAAGCTATGTGTGCCAACAAAGTTGAGCTCCAACTCATGGTTTTGAGTAGGGCATTTCTCCCTGTTTTCTGAGATTTATTCCCATTTTCGTGATACTTCTTTATCAGAAAAAGAGGTGATATAAGCTGTATAGGCTTCATACGCCTAAGTGTTTGTTGAGCTGACAAGACAATTAAAATGCTAAATGCATGAAAAATTGGGTGCTTGATTTGAAGCTAGTAAGTTTCCCAAATTGTATTTTGAGAGCTTGGAGTAGAGATGAATTTGTCTTAATTTTTTTACCAGTTGGTTTAAAGTCTGATTTATTAATACTTACATCACTGTGTCTCTTCTGTTTTTTTTTTCTTTTTTTTTTTTCCTAAAACAGGATGATACCACTTTCATCTCAGACACTGATGATGAATCTTCATCATGGCCAAACACAGGAATATGTGATCAAACCCAAGTACTATCCAGTAAAAAAAGTGATTTCAGGAGAACAATCCACTGAGGGCTCATTACCACTGAGACTCAGCCAAGATCAACTTGCGTCATCTTTTCAATGTAAGTACGATTGCAAAAAGCATACTATAAGCCTCTTTTATTTAAGATCTTGAAAATTTCATGTGTTCATCTGAATTATGGTAACACAGACAAAAAAAAAAAAAATTAATTAATTATACAAGATAATTCTCAGATTAGTAAATGCTTCGATATTCTGCATTCTGCTGAGAGATAAAACAGATTTCCTGGATGAAAAAACAAATTGAACCTAATTCACCGTTGGACAGTCATAATGCTATTTCTAGATGATAGCTTTTCCTTCAGATTAAAGGTGCTTTGTGAATGTTTGTTAAGTAGGCATAGTTGGGAGCATAGTCAGTTTAGGATGACAGCTCCCTTCAATATGATGGATACCCTTCTTGGAAAGTTGGAGTCTAGGACTCTCATTGGTGACTGTTTTTCTCTATATTTAATTTATTATGTGTTTACGAACTTCTACGCAGTATGAAGGCTGCACTACTGCCTCTGCTTCTTTTTTAAAAAAAAAAAAAAAAACAACAAAAAAACCGGTTTGCGTAGATGCCCAGCTTGTGGCCTTGGCTCACGGTCAAGGCTCATGGTGGGAGGAATCTGAGGACAAGTTTTGGCTTAAAGGATGAAGAGCTTGATGAATTGTAGGTTAGGTATTACCAGCCAGTGTCTGCTGGTTTGATTTGGAGAAAAGATCCTGCAGTTAAATAATGAACAGATTCATATGGAGAGCTAAGGTATTCACAGTCTCCTGACTCTGCTACAGCACCGAAGATATGCTCTGAGGATGTAAGGAAGAGGCTTTTCTTCCAAATCTGTAAACACTTTCCTTGTGTGAATATCTTTGCATTTCTGTATTGCGTATCTTTATGTTCTGCCCATCTGTACTTTTAAACACAGTGATGGATAACAAGAATCTTGGGCCTAGTAGGGAGAGCAGTGGACGTCCTCAGGCCTTTAGATTAACCTTTTCAGAGCAGTGAAGCGTGCTGTTTGCAAAGCATGCCATCTTTTTCGCAGAAGTTTCAAAAAGATGTTTCACTGCCTTGTCAACATCAACCAATAGTCACTTTTGTCAAGAAGGTACCATTGCTTTTCTTCTTCTATAATTTTTCAGTATTAGTGGTTATCAGTGTTGGATTGTGTTCCTTTCTTCTGACTCTTGCTAGCCAGTGGGCATATAAATCCCAGGGTGCATAGTTCTCTTGGTCCTTGGAGTAAATGGTGTTGGTTACATTCGCAAAAAACAAACAAAAGAACTTTGCTTTTGCCCTTGTCCTCTCAGGATGTTTGGCAGGGTCAACCTATCTTAGATGAAGTCAGTGTTACTAGCAGGTACCAAATTGCCTCTAAATACAAGTGGGCTGTGTGAGATTTTTTTTCTTTTATGATATCAAGAGGAAATAACTCCATGCAGCTTATAAGACAAAGAAGCCAGTGCATCTAGCTCTTTCTAGCTGATTGGATCTCTGCAGTATGCTGAGGAATATGAATCGGGGAAGGAAAACCAGAAGTTGAGGATGGAATATTTGTTTTGAAATCCTATTAAGCCCCTCAATGAGTGATGGATTAGTAAAAATTATTAGTCCTTTACTGAAAAGGCCCTGACACTTAAATACCCAAGGGACAGATAATTAAACAGATTTTTTTCTGACCAGATAATGTCAACCATGAACGAAGTGTTGCTTTAGGGGTAAAATGCAGGATTAAGTCTGAGGCTGTTTGTGTGGTGGTGAAATTTCTGTTAATGGACTTCACAGCTGTCTTGAAAAGTGGACAGTATTAGTTTTTCTTCTCACTTCTACATTTGTGACATGGGAGTTGGTGACTGCAACTTCTGACAGAGCAATTTCATTTCTCTGGTAGCTTTCAGAATGTAGAGTGTATACATATAAGTTAATAAGACAGCAAAATGCTCTTTTTTTGTCATTTAAACTGAATTCTCCTATATAGTTATGTGTTATATCAACAGAGCGTGACAATTCAAGAAGTCAGAGTTTAAGTTTAAAAGTCATAAATCAGGACCATAAATACTGTCTCTCATGCATGGGATTGCATGGAACTCAATAAAAGATGTTGAAAGAGCTTTCTGATAGGATTGTGAGGCCACTGTCTGCCACCCCTGGGAATTATGGCTGCGTCTCCAAGGACAGATTAGGAGGAGCATGGAAGATCAAGGAGAGGTACCGTGCAGCTCTGTGTCGTGATAGAATGCTACGTAATGTTTTGGCCTTCCTAGTTCAGAATGTCTCCTTTTCCATCTTGAGACAGCCGAGGACTACTTTTTAGTGGTGGTGTGCATTTTGTAATTCCCGCAGAATTTCTGTTTCTGAGATTGCTTGCCCAGTGTTGCTGGAGTTAACGTTGCCTGCATATATGAGCACATTCACACAGTCCTCACCAGGCTACTATTCCTGAATGTGAAATGATGATGCCACCAGTTCCCAAACCATACAGGTGTGTTGTGAAAAATACGTTAATTGGCACCTGAGATGATTGGAAATTACACTTGAGAACAAAACTCATGAGAAAGTATAGAGAGTATCTTATAGCTGTGTCACGGAGTTATCTAGATCAATCTGTGTCCGTGACAGGGGGGGCAGTAGGCCCGTGGGCCCCCGGCCCCTGACAAAGGGGAAGGGAAAAAGGGAAAGGGGTAGGGAGATGGGAGCTGGGCTCAAGGAAACAAACAGAGCGGCGGCAACGATCTAAGGAGTAAAACTTATTTTACTATAATACAATCTAATTGAAATTGAGGGTAATAAATCAAGTGAAAATAAGAGAGAGAGAAAGAGAGGTTTCCGAAGACCGAGAAGCCTACTTTGAAGTTGAAGGCGCCGTGGCTTGGAAGCACACCCACACTCGCTGCCAGGCAGTGAGAGAGAGAGAGCGAGCGTCGTTTCCGTGACGTATTTTCCTCTCTGACTGCGAGGTCCCCTGGGATGTGTAGTACTTCTTCTCTGTGTTCCACATGATGTTATGATGTGGAATACCAATAGCAAAAATTACAAAACCATGACAAGCTGCATTCTATGAAGTAAATAAAATGTTTATATGAGAAAGTTGTTCCAAAGATAAATATATATTTAAGAAGGAAAATGGGTCTAATCTGTCCTGTTTATTCAGGAAGATGATAGGAAATGCTTGTAAATTTTGCGATTGGATGTGAAGTTTATAGAATTAAATAGTATAGGAGATTTTTTTCCTTTTATTTAGATGAGTTTTTCTGGTTTTCATTGAAATTCCTTATAAAATGCATCAAGGAGACTTGTCTCTGCAAGAAAGAATAAAGAGTAACTTTGGCTAGGAAATAAAAATATGTCTGGAATTTATGTAGCATGGGTTACATAATGGTGAGTGAATAACGGATTGCAGCTTTCTGCTTTGACTTAATGGTACATGTGTTCTGTCTTGAAGTTGGATAAGGCTGAGTGTATGGGCAACAGAACTTTAAGAGTCTGTCCATGGTTCTGCGGGCAGCACCAAGCTCTTTCTCTGAAGATGAAGCAGAAACAAGCATGTCAAAGTTATGTAAAAAAAAAAAAAAAATCATATCAAAGTTGTTTTGTTTTTTTTTAACTGTTCTTAACAACTGGTGCACTATGTTACCTCAGGTTTTATATCATTTTAAATATGTTTATGCAGATGAAATATGAATTATGTAGAAGAAAATGTTTCACATTTTAGAACGATGAAGTGCAGAGTGATCTCTTAGAATTTTTTGTGTAGCAATAGCATTTGCGAGCATAGTACACTGACAACCTAGAGAAACTTTTTTTAAGCTTATACAGAATTTAGCCATACTAGTTTGTGGTGAGTTCATAGGCTGATTTTTAGGCAAAAACATGTGTTGCTTGGAGATTCCAGTTCAGCCTATTTTTGTGGAATTGTGCTATTCAAAATTTTCCATGCAACACATCATAATAATACCATTTTAACCCCAGTAAGTATGGATAAACTGCTGTTAAAATACGTAAATGTTTTAATATTGAAAACAGGGTTCAGAGATACAATGTGTTCCATGTAAATGCACTTGTGTGATGTGGCATGCTACTGTGTTTCTACTCTGTTGACTTTAGAGAGAAAGCTGTATCAGGTATTTAGTGGATATTTTCTTTGACTTTTCTTGGTATTTGTGTAACAGTTCTACATAAACTACAAAATAATTCTCTCAATGGCTCATTTCAACTAGAGCGTTGCAATATGTTCCTTGAAGTTTCTATATCCATATTAGAGTTGGACTGTGGTAACTTTTTTCTAAAGAGAAGTTTTGAGAAATTCAGTGGTGAGGGAGGAATGTTCCGGCTGCGTTGTGGTTAAACAAGGTATGGCCAGCAGCGTGAGATGTGTAAAAAGAGAACAAAGAGGTGGAAGACTAACAGGCAGAGGAGAGAGATCTCAGTAACTGAAGGACCACAGCACAGCTTATTAGAAGGGAATGTGGCATCAAATTCACTTTGGTCACTTGTGGGAACTGATTTTAAGGTCTTGCTCCTGTGGTTTACCTAATCAAATACAAGTAAGGATATGAGATGGTAGACAAGGGAACAGGGTGCTGTTTGATTGTCAAGGAATTTTTTCTTATGCATGTCATTTTCATGTGTGTGCAGAGTATCTGTTTTCCTTCAGGAGGTGGGGGAAATTGTTCAGGGACATTCAGAAGTGCTTAAGAAAACAATTCAGTGCAGTCAGGGTCAAACAAAAGTGTTCTTTCTTTCTTTTTTTTTTCTTTTCTTTTTTTTTTTTTTTTTTTTTTGTGACAGAAGCCGAACAATTTTAGTAAACCATCCTTTTCCTCTTTCTCATATAAGAACATTAACAATACTGCTGTTTGAAAGCATGGCAATTTATATCAGCCCTTTACAGTTTGTATTTGATTCCAGTGGGACTTGGAAAGAAGAGGCTAAAGTCCAAGTATAAATTAAGTGCTTTAACAGGTTTGACACTAATGCAGTTACCTCTATAGACTCTAGCAGCACATTTACTTTGTTTTTGCTTTACAAAGTAGAGTGACAAAAATAACTTCAATAATTGTTAAATAAACGAAGTAAACTATTAAAGACTTCACGGTTCTTTGAAATCCTTGGAGATAACTATATAAATGCAAACTACTTCTTTAAACATAATAGAACTAGCAAGCAATACCCTTTCTAAGCTGTCTTCAGAATTGTGTGTGTCCATATAGTGTTTACAAATAAGAGAGCCAGTAAAAGAAAAAGAAAAAAAAAAAAAAAAAAAAAAAGCGCCCTGAAAGTACCATAACTTTCTACTCAGACTGGGGGGGAAAAAAAAAGACATTATTGTTCTGAGCTCACCAATAATTGAATGTCTACGCACAGGCAAGGGAATTAATCTAAATGTTACGTTCACCCATAAATGGATGATCATCCATCTGTGCTTTAAAATATGGAAGCCAAGACTGATAAGCAGCAGTGTGGGGAAAAATGTTGGAAAAACAGATCGGTGATCTGGCAAATATCATTAAAAATCGGTTCAAAATGTGTTCTAGTTAGGGGAAAACAGGGATTGAGACAAATGCATCTCAACTGCTGTGATGAAAGAGAATTGGCTCCAAATCCAAAGATTTCTCAAGAAGAAAGAGGGCAGAGACTTTCCAGAATTTTCTGTAGGGGAAAACCTCTAAGATGTGTTTAAAAATTGTAATTCAGCTGGATAATATAGACAGATTGAATCCACACAATTAAATGTTAAATGTCCCTTAGCTAAGATAATACAAGGGTTGTTGTGATAAAATTTTGGATACCAGGAATTAGTTCTGACTATTGCAAGTAGCTATGTCTGGTTTTACTCATAGGAGATGTGAAAGTGCTCTTCTCTGATGTCAGTGTCATCGCCCATGCCAGAAGAAATGAACAAACGTAGCCAAAATGTACTGCAAGAAGGTTTTCTCATATCCAGCAAGTTTTCTGAATCAGTGACGTCCACAAAAATACTGTGGACATTCCCATCTGACCCTTCTGAAAATTGAAAGGAAAAAAAGATCTCTGCTTCATTCAGTGCTGAGAGAGATGATTTTTAACGGTGATTCAGCATGTAGAAAGGATTGTATTCATTAATTCCGTGACGTTATGTACTTTATCACTGTTTACAGTTTGTTGACTTCCTTAGTGCTTTTCAGTTGCTTCCTTTCAGGAAATAGGATGTTAAATGGGTATACTTAGTAAGGTAATGTATAATGTTTTTCCCTATTCTTCCTGGAAATGATAAACAAATTTACAGTGTTACACTTAACTCAGTTTCTCATATAAGGGAGTTATGTATCCTGGGTGGGGGAAATTGTATCAATCCCAAGAATTTGTTTTCTACAGAAACAGTGCTTTTCACCTGAAGACTTGTAATTCTATTTTAGGACACGGTAAAGTCTGGCGTCCTGCTTGTGGAAAGAGCCTAGATAAATGGCCTTAAGCAAAATGGATAATCTGTGTTGAATTAGATTGGGTGGGAATGAGTCCCATTGCTGGTGTATAAATGACTAATTCAGACCTACTTGAAATAATCCCACTGATAGAGTAGATAGTAGTAGTTACATTTATTTGGTAATACTTGTGTGTCAATGACGCTAACAATGTGTGCTCAGCTGTGCCCACCTAAACTGTAATGTATGTCTGCAAGTTTGTGTGGCTGAGTTTAGTACCTGCAGCAGCCTCTGTCTATGGAAGATTGTTAGAGGTGGGCAGCAAAGTCCTTTCTGCTTCATTACCGCAGAAATGAGCTGTGTGTAGGATGGCTTTCTGTCCTAGATACGAAAATGATTATCTGCTTCTTAAAGTGACTTTAAAGCTTTTGTTCCCATATCTTTGTGTTGTTGTAGGCGACAGCGAGGATTCGGGATGTGATGTGGTAGGACTCTAAGGGTTTGAAAACCCTTTCAGCCCAGATACACTTAAGGTGCCTAAGCATAGTGTTACTCTGAATGGGAGTTAAGCAGGGCTTGCATGCAAGAATCTCATGCTGGGTTGCTTAATGCTGGAGAAATCTCAGTCCCAAACATGAATCACAGTTGTGAATTTTCAAGCATGGGGCTCTTGAAGAGCTTAAAGTTCTGTTTCAAAAGTATTTCATTCTGAAAAAGGTTAGTGAGAGATTGGCAGCCAGACAGCCCAGTTCCCACCTACTTATGTAGGTGAAGCATTTGTCTGCCTTTCTGGATTTAGAAGGGCAGTCTACTAAGCCCTGTTAAAACTACTGAATTGAGTCAAGCTTCCCAAGGATTGCTATGGTGTAGTCATGGTGGGGCCTGGAACTATAGCCGTAGTGAAGAGTCCCCTGCTTCCTCAAAGAAGATGATGTAAACTCTAGAAGAATTTGAACTGATCACAGTCTTTTGTCCTGTTCCACTGATTGGGCATATTCCTGTGCAGCGTACTGTTTTAGGTAGTTTACTCCATGGGGTTGACTTATCCTACTGCTTCTACAAAAGGTCTACGACTGATTAGAGGAATTAAAATTGAATTTTTTTAGCACCTCTTTGTGGATCTAGTTAGCATGTAATACCTTAAAACAAATAAACCAGTAAATTTAATCAAACATTTGAAGCCATTCTGTCAATCATCTCGGATCACATTGCAGTTTTTGTTCATTTATTCACATTTGTATTTTTCTGAAACATCTTAAACTACTACATAAAGGGAAATCATAGGTAAAGTTGTTTCGCTACCAACTATTGATTAGAGTTTTGTTTTGTTTTTGTATCATTTTAATTGTGGGAAATGGCTGTAATCCAAGCTAGGTTGTTTTCTGGCCTAGGATAGCACGTATTGAATCTTTGAAGTGGTGGAACAAGCAAGAAAGAAAAAAAAAAAAAAGATCCATTATACCTGCTGACAGAAATCAGATTTCCAGCGTATGCACAATTCATATGTTATGCACCTGTACAGAGCAAAAACTATTCTAAATAACCTGAATTCCTTTGACCTGTTCTATGAAAGCTGTGTCCCTAAGAGAATTTAGCAGTGTAGGGCTCCTGGGAGGGAGCATGAAAATACAACTTTGAATGTCCTTTGGAACTATCTCAGCAGTTGTGTCTGCATGTTCTCCTTTGATATTTAAATGATAGCCATCTACATAAAACACAGTGCTTTTATACTGTAAGCACAGTTGGTCAAAATTTGCTGAAGCTGATGAAGAAAGGCTGCTTGAATTAGGCAAGCTTCTCTGTAGCAAATTATTTTAAACAATACATTGAGTATCTGTAACTCTATTTTAAACTGAAACTAAGAGAACTGAAAAATGGGCTACTTGCCTCTCCTAGAACGGGCAAAAAATTTTTGCTGTATGTTCAGTATTCTCGGTCTCTGGAGCACAGATGAGGAAAATAGTTCGAAATCATGAGTGCAAAGGAAGCAATAAGTCTAAGAGCTCTTTTCAGATTGGAGGGAGAGGACTGCAAAAGGGGTATGTAAATAAGGAGCAATAAGGAAATGTTGATGTGAGGATTTAGTGACATGGCTAGAGACAGAAATAACTATATGCAGAAGTGTGCAATAGCAATGATGACAAGAATGGCAACAAAAAGCAGCTGTGGAGACCATTGTTCAGTTACCACCATAACAGATAGCTAGATGGTGTTTTTGACTAGTCATACTGCTTTGCAAAAAGGCAATAGAGCTGAGTTTTCAAAAAGTGGTGATATGTCAAAACTTAAGCTCTATTAACTACTGAAATACTTGTAATGAGATCACGGAAATGCAACAAAAAGAGGAAGTTGTAGAAATAACGAAGTAGAAAGAATGCTGGAATTAATTGCATTAATGTGTATCTTGTATGCATGTCAATAATGTGCAGCTATAAATAAAAGACAGCTAGAGATGCTCCTTACTTGCTCAAAACATTTGAGTGGGTCTGTGCAAATATACTACACCTTATGCAGGACTGTGGGAGGGCACCAGAGAAGGCACTGGAACTTAGATGAAATAAAGCTGGTCACCATATTTTTAATTTCATTGCAATCTTTATTTGTTCCCACAGCTTGTGAAAAAGAAAATCAGGCTTGAGGTGTGTAAATGTGATGTGACAAAGCTGCTGATGAGATTGAGGATGTACTGCCATGCTTAGAGTTAGATGCTATAAACTGAAAATGAAGTAACCCAGCAGCTGTGCCTTGCCTTTTTGAATCCATGCATTCTCCAGACTTTGGCTTGTGAAATAGAATAAGGCTCTTATTCTGCCTGTTTTTTAGATGGGTGAGGTTTGAATGCAGAAGGGTTTTCTCTCATGCTAACAAGGGCTGAGTTGAGCCCTGCTAAGGCCTTGCAGGGAACAGTCTACATTCACTTCATGAGTATGACATCCATCACAACCCATCAGAGAGGAATTTGGGATGTCTGTGCACCTTTAACTAGCTTGCAGATTGAGTATGAGTATGGAGTATCAATATTGCAGTTTTGGGAGAGAAAAATAAGTCATATCAACAGGAGCATTTTTGTGTAGATATATTAATGAATCCTGCTTCTCTCACCAGCAACGATCAGACATCAGCTGCAATAATGTCTAGTTTTGGATAGCTGATTTGAAGAGAGGCAAGAATAAAATGAGGGGAATAAAAAGCAAAACAAGAAAGAATGGAAGTCTACAAAAGATAGCCTGTTAGACTAGAAAAAAATTGAGATGGTTTTGATCTGGAGAAAACAAGACTGAGGGGAATTCAGAGAAGCAGTCCTGAAGTATGTTAGAGATTGATTCACAGAGGAGTAGGGTTTTCTCAGACTTTGCCGTAGATGAGACAGGGAATAATGCATGAGAATTGCAAGAGGGGAAATGTGAATTAGGTATTGGGAATATCATTGTAGTAAGACAGAGTGAAGCATTGGAATATGTTCCCTTGGGAATCTGTAGAGTCTGTGTAACAGAAGGTTTTTAAGGGTAGGCTGGACAAACTTTTTGGGTAATGCTGTTACTTCATCCTGTGCTGGGAAGAGGCGGTAGGAGAGATCATATGATCTGTCAGTCCTGTTCCATCTTTCTGTGGAAAGTTAGGGCTGTATAATAGTCCTTACTGTGTGCCTAATAAGGGCTGTATAATAGCTAAGTTTCAACTTGTAATAAGTTTCAACTTATAACAGCCAAATTTCATCTTTGCAAAACTTCTTTTTGTTTATGACTAAGTGAAGATGAGGCAGAGCTTCCCTATATATTATTAAGTATATATATATATACACGTATATATATAAAACATCATTCAACAATAGTTCTAATAACAGTTTTACTTACGTGGTTGGTTTTTATACTATGTCAGCTATCCTTTTGGCTGAACAAGCATTTCTAGTAGTAAGGACTAAATCAGGTGGACTGGTAAAAATAACCGTGAGACACCTGTGTTAGGAAATAAGTAATTTCCTCTTGCTTCTTTCCTGTTATTCTATCTGTGTTTAATTGAGAAAGAAAGAGAGGCTAAGGGAATTGGTCATCTGAGAATTTAAAACATTTAATCTATTTCTCATTTAAAAGCTTCTTGGCTCTGATATGGAAAAGTAGATTGGCATTCTGAAGGTCTCCTCATGCATCTTTGCTATTGCTTGAGAACATAGGAAACTGAGATAACCCTGTCATGAAGTGTCTTGTCTTTGGGAATAGACAGGTACAAGTTTTCTCTGAGGTAGAGTCTTCAGGCCTTATGAGTTGCTGTGTAGATATGGGTATGAGAACACATTGGTTTCGGTGCAAAAAGTAGGTAGTGTTATGAAAACACTGAGTTCAGGTCATTTTTGGAGGTATTAATGGAAAGCCTCCAGATCAAGTAGCTTAGTTTCCTCAGGTTATTTTTTAAATAAATAAACAAAACAGAAAGATGAAAAACAGCAAAACCCACCACAACACTAGTAGTAGTCAGAAGAAATTCTTGTGCCAGGATTATGTGAGAGGTATGAGTAAGCTCCACCAGCCAAGTCTGCAGTAAAAACCCCTGCTTGTTTTTTATAGTGAATAAATGCACTCCTTTGATTAGATCACTATGAAGCATGAGAACATTATGCACACAATATTATTTTTTTCAACACATTAATATATTTCCTTCTCTTTGCCCCACTTGACCTATGAGACAGTGCAGTGTAGTCATCTTTTTACCAGAATACCAGTTCTGCTTTCACTAGTCTATTGTCTTTCCTCAGAGCAGGGACATGCCACAAATCTTCTGAGATCCACTACAGCTATTGAATACTGTCTAGTTAAATCTCTGCAGAATGCTGGAGCTATGAGGGCAGTCATAAAACCAAGGGGAAAAAAAAGTGTTTATACAAATTCTTCTAGAAAGAAGCTAGGGCTGAGCAGCAGCCTTACAAACAAAGGGACCCAGGAGATTCTTTAGGAATCCTTCTTCTTGTGTAAGTCTGCCCAGGAGTGGCCGTGTGAACCACTGTGACCACCTGGACCTAAAATTTTCCAGCTGCCTCTTTTTACTCAGCCACCCTTCTGGCTAATGTAGAAATAAAAGAAATCAGTTTGTTGTGATAGTGGAAGGGTGGAAGGGATTCTATGAAGAAATCCTCTTACTTCTATTTTCCATTTATCCTGCAGTTGTTGTTGTTGTTGTTAGATCATAAATTTATCACAGCGGGAGCTTGCTGTGCTCATAATATTCTATCATAGTTACTTACAGAGATGGAAAAAATATCACACATACGTGGTGCCAATTTTCAACTAGAATCTCATCAGTTTATCCAGACATCTTTCTTTTTCAGTCTGTCCTTAGAGAGTTTCATGGGTTTTGGAAATTATGGGTACATTCTTCCACTGATCTCCTTTGACAGATGTATCTAAGAGCCCTTAAGTGTGAGTGAATGTAGGCTAGGGGGCAGGGTGATGATACGGTTGCTTGAGCGTCCCCCTTACAAACTTGCTGTCCAGTTCAGGAATAAAGATTAGCTAATGCAAGAAAATACTGATTGTCTTATCTTTAGTAAAACAACAGTCTGACTTTGTCTCTAGTTATATGCTTTTTTTTTTTTTTTTTCCCCCCCCCAGTAATTTTTTAATTTGGTGTTTATATCTTCTGCTTGTGTTTTCTTTCATTAAGCTTGTTTATTTATCTGGTCTCACACTGATATGTTGTCACAGTCTGTTGTTATACTTAAGAACAGAGTAAGGTGTTTCATTTCCATGTGTTTAAAATTCATTTCGAAGAGTTTGGTACGTTTATCTCTCTGTATGAAAACAATGATTTCAGGTATTTTGTGGTGCTGTAGCACCTTCATTTTTCTCCAGAGGTGAATCTGAGATAATCTAAGTTGCAGATCCATTCATACCTACGTCACAGTGGCATCATCGGTTAAAACTTCTGGAATTTAAAGGTGAAAATCATGCGTGTGCAACCTTAGAAATGAAGTATCCATTTTTACACAAACTAGTCCAAGTACAAAGGGGTTTAAGGTTATGGCAGTTAAGTGCTTTTTTTCTAGCTTGAAATTGTGACTTAAGCATTCATGCAGCCAAACCATCTAAGTAGTACTGAAGGATATTATTTCTCATTTGGGATTAAATCTTCCCCCTCTTTACAGAAGAGAGATAAAAACCACACACACAGAAACACACCCCCTCCCACCCACCCACTGGAAAAAAGGAAAAAAAAATGGTGGGGAGAGGATTTGAGGAAGTCCAAGACGTTAACCTTGCAGCGTTTTTGCCAAGTGCTTCCTTTCAGAAGGGTTTGCGGTCTGTTTTCAATTTAAATCTGCATGTATTATGCTCACCATTAATGTCTCTGAACCTCAGACTGTGTGAGGATAGTTCTGTCTCTTTGGTGCAGCTACAGAGAATGATGAAGATGGCATCTCTGCCTTGAATCACCTGGCTCCTTCTGATTAACTTTCAGCTCAGAGGTCTTAAGAAATCTCTCCAGAAGAAATGAGAAAGTTAGAACCAGTGAGTTGCTTGTGGAGGAAAAGATACAAGTTTCTTTATCGTTTGTAAATCTGAGAAAGGTGGAAAAAATCTTCCAGTGTCAAAAGAATACAAAGTTGTCTTAGTTTTTGCTCCTGGTAAAGCAAGAATAGCCATGAGAATTGAACTGGTTCTCTAATAAAGGCATTGCTGAATAATTATTCAAATATTTGTAGGGGCTAGGGCTTATATCGCATAGTTTTTGGTCTTTTTGTTCCCCCCAAAGCCTGCATTTCAATACTGCTTCATGGATACTCTTCCCCTCTGTAGATAATGGCCAGTAGTTTTGAAGGTGCTCTTCAACTATTGCTTCTGTATTTTTGCTCCCAAATTTACATTCCAATGTTTTCTCACCAAAATTAGACGAGAGGCAAATTTGTTATTTCCATTCAGTCTCATATTAAGGCATTTCTTCTGCCAAAAGAAGCATGCTGCAGATTTCTTGTGATAAAATGTGAACTATGAGGTGAAATTTTAGTTTTTTATAAAAAGCATTGGTTGTTAAGGTTGTGCCCAAGTTCTCTAACAGCTTAGGACTCCACAATGTTGTAGAAAATATTACGAGAGAGAATTAAACAACAATTTATTTCCAATTTTTTTTTTAACTGAAGTTGGAAAACTTGCATGGGTCCCCCAATACAGTAGTTTTTACAGCGTAGGCAAGACTGACTTTTGTGACTCAACTAACCATGTTATTTTAATTACATCACATCCTGAAGGAAAAAAAAAAAAGTTACTAAAATATTTGAAAATGTAAAATAGAAAATGGATTAGGCTTTTCTAGGAAAAGGTATAGAGAGATATAGAGATCTCACTGCAGATCATGTATGTATATATACAAATATATATATATACTTACATATACAATACATGTGTGTATATATATAGTACATATATATATAGTACATATATATATACACACACATCTATATATAAAAGTATACACACACACACACATATATATAACCATATAAATTAAATACGAAAAGAGCAGTGTTGCTTGTGAAACTGTTTAACAAAAGGAAAGCTTAGAAGTTCTAGCCTCAGCAGTTCACAAGTTACTAGATCTCTGTTCATTGGGAAAGGTGTATTAGTAGCTTTTAAAGAAATGATGACATCTGAGAATTGGAGTGTCTTCTGAATTGACCAAAATCACAGTAGTAGCCTTTAACTGAAATATTTATTTCTATGTCTGTGTTCATTTGCTTCGAAGTACTTTTTCAGTCTGAATAAGGTGGTAGCATCTGTAACGCAGCTGCTGTTCAAATAGAGCAATGCCTTTACTGTAGACAAAACAGTTGGCTCAATTGCTTTAATTTATTTGTTTATGAAGAGCCAAAAATGAGAGGCTTTATATTCTTTTGAAGTGGAAAGGTTTTCTTCATTTTCTTGAGATTTAAAAATAAAGTAGAAGTTGTCTGGAGGGATATTCTGTAACTAGGTTGTATGAGTGTCCAAGAACTTCTTTAACAGGAGGAGGGAGGTTCTTCTATTCCTGTGCATCATTTCTTGGGATTGTTAGCTTTGTTATAAAAGTATTTATGGTTAGTGTTCTCAGAGATACTATAGTACAACTTCTAGAACTTACTGAAGTTATTAGTAGGTGTGCAGAGGACAAAATATTTTCTTTGTAAATGACTGTAAATAACACCTATTCTTTCCCCTTAATTTTACTAATTAGTAGTTTTAATCTTTTTTTTTTTGCTGTTCGATTTGGAATTAAATACATCTGGTTTTAAATCAAATTCTATAACAAGTACTTGTTCAAATTAGCCTAATTTGAAGTTAGAGTTTATTCAGTCCTCATTACATATAAGTTCTTTAAATGACTGTACAGAAGTACTGTTAAAAAATGGCTTTTTTTTTTTCCTTCCTTTGAGCTTAGAACGAGTATTTTCAACTATTGACACTTCCTCACCCTTTTCTCTGACTGAGCTATTTATTACTTAAAGAAAGGCTGCGAGCAGAGCTCAGTCTATAATATGTAAATACTTGTGGAAAAATGGTGCCAAAAAACTGTGAAAAAAATGGGTCCAGGCAGCTGCGTCACAAGGTTTGACCACTTCGGGCTGGGGTGCCAGGAGATTTGAGACAGATGTTTTCAGACATGCCGCATGCCTAAAACATTTCCAGGGGTCGAGCTACAAATAGTGACTTAATAAGTGCAGAAACAGGAAAAGTATGCGGGAGGACACAAGAGTTTATTCACCCCTAGGTGCACAGCCAGCCTCTTTACATTACATCTGCCTGTCAGGGTTGGCTATTTAAGCTGTCATGCCCTTGGTATTGCTCTTTGTCTGACTGTGAATAAAGTGCAGCATTGTGATTACTAATCCCACTCCAGTGACTTGACTTTAAATGTGGTTTTGGAGCGTATCCCGGAGCTCTGTTTGCTAAGCTTCCTACTCCTGTTTCAGAGACACCACTGGAGATCTATGAGAGAGAGCACTGCAGACTGCCCTCCTCCTGGAGACCTGTCGCCTTTTTCTCCCCCCCGCCTTTTTTTTTTTTTTTTTTTTTTTTCCCAAAAAACTTTTTGAAGGAAATCAATGGATACCAAAGTGGTCTGTTTACTTTTCTTTTTTTCTTTGCCTCCGCTGACAGTGGGAAATCACACTGGTCGCATCAAGGTGGTCTTTACACCCAGCATCTGCAAAGTGACTTGTACCAAGGGCAACTGTCAGAACAACTGTGAGAAGGGAAATACTACCACCCTCATCAGCGAGAATGGCCATGCTGCTGACACGCTGACAGCCACTAACTTCCGAGTAGGTAAGTACTCTGAAATTGCGTTTGTCCTTAGCTGTCCTCTCTTGACTAACAGAGGGAGGAGATTTTTGTTATTAATACCAGTTGTGCATCTGCAGCTCTTTGTTTGGAGGGCTTTGCTGGGTAGGAACCATTTTCTGTTAGACAAGCTTTCTGGTCTCCTTCTGAAATGAACCCAAAAGTTTCTTTTGTGTCACAGGGAGGAAAAAATAAAAAGTAGTTTTCATTTGAATTTTTAGCTGCAGGGCTACAGAATGCTAAAAGCTGAAGCTTTTGATAAAAATAGTCCCTCAGAGTTTGTGTTTCTAAAAAGAAAAGATACCAGATTCCACAAAAAGTTCTGTTTCCTCCTCTTTTTAGTTGAATAGGTATCAAATGCCCATGAAAACTGAGCTAACGTTCTGTCTTCAAAAAAATTGTTTGAGAGCTCCTTAAGACTGTGGTCCTTTTTATAAAAAAAAAAAAAAGAAGAAGAAGAAAAAAAAGAAAAGGCAGTTTAATTTCTTCCTTACTGCTGAGGATCAGTCAAATTTCATATTTGTCATTTTTAGAAACTGAGATAATGTTCAGTCCGGTTACTGAAGCCAGTCCTTTCTCTGTTTATTCTTTCTGCTTGCTCAGTAAAAGTATCAGCAGTATGCCAGCCTAAACCCTGTAAGTGTTCGACTGTGTTAAAACAAACCCTGAAAGCTGTCTGGGTTAGTGGATTTGCATATTTTAGCTATGCAGTATATGGTGTCGGTAGGAATTTGTGTGCAAGTATTAGACTGGTAAGCTAAATGAAATTCAAATATATGGATGAATACTTACTCACTTGTTAGATTTTTTTGCTTTATGACATGATATCCATAGGTGCTGTTGGGAATTATTTTTGTTGTGATTGTGAAAATATTGCTGTATCTTTCTCTTAAAAAAAAAAAACAACCAAACAAAACCTTTAAAAAATTAATTATTTTACCAATTTGTACTTAAAGAATGCCAGATATGAACTTTGTAATTTTTAGTCTCCTTTTAGTATAAACATAATGTCAGGCAGTGCTGATCCTGGCCAATACTGCCCTTTTAAAAGTGCGCTATATTTCATGTTCTGAGGGAGGAAAAAAGCTATTTCAAATTATTCTCCTTTTCATCCAGACAGACGATACAAAGAGCAGTTCCCTTTCTTAAGACTTCTGCTAGACTATCAGACTGTAGATGAAAGCTCCTGAAATGAATAACACATTCCTTGATAACATCCATATTTGTAAAATATATATGTGTTGAAGTAAGAATAATAAAAACTGCTTTAAAAGAGCAATATAGCACACTTTGTTTATGGTGGATTTGAAGCATTAAAAAAGGAAAGGTTTTTAGAAAGGGATGGTAAGGCAAATACTTCAGTACTTCAGACTTGTGTTTACTATTAATACAATTTTTTTTTTTCTTTACTGGTGTTTTGGCAAGAACCACAGTTAAGTACGTTTTTGATTTAATTTTTCTGACTTTTATGAGAGGATAAGGTTCTTTCCTCCCTTCCTTTCTTCCCTTCCCCTCCCCCCTTGTGACCCATTTTTTTAATTGAAATTATGAAATGTTGAGAATGGGCAGTCATGTAATTTCTCTGCTATGTAGATCTGTGCTGTAACACAGCCTTCCCTCAAATACTTACCAACTCGGAGTGTGGAAACTGACCTGTAAAGGCATGTTCCACACCTTCCTTCCTGGCCTCGGGCCATGCAATTTGTGATTCAGTGTGTACAATAGCCTGCTGGAAGTATTCAACAAAAGCACTTCATAATAGTTTTGATGGAAAGATAAGGGAGCATTATGTTTAAAAATGGATTAAAAACAAATCACTGCTAATGTAGGGGCATTTTTAATCTATCTATGGCTATCTATCTTGGAGCCCTTAAAAATAAATGGCATCTACCCTATCTCTGAGTGTCATCAGTTTTACAGAGGAGGAATAAGGAGGAGATCTAAACTGTGACTTCAGAGCTCTCCAGTTAAACATGCTGAGTGAACTGAACTTCTTAATATCAGGAGAGGAGAGATCCCACACCTGTGGGTTGAGTTGTGTCATAGGTCACAGATTTTCAGGAGCTTTTGAAGTGAGCTTAAGATGTATTTTATTTAAATAATTTGTGTATCTATTTTCTTCATGAGTGCCTCATTAGCTAGGGCTTGTCTTGATCAAGGTGTCTCCTGATACATAAAGCAGAAGCAATTTGGATCTTATGAGATCATTTATTTTTACCATATTTTTAGCATCTGAATTATGTTTTGCTTGTGCTTCTTGCTTTTAAGGCGCTGTTCCGAACTTACTTACTGTTTATCAAAAATGAGCGGAAATTCTTCTGACCATTTGATACTTTAAGAAGTGCAACTGTGAAACAGAATGCTGTTAGCAAGTTCATACTTCAAGCAGTGTGCAGCGTGCTTTCAGTGTGTCTTAAAATGTTTGTTCTTCCTTAGACCCCGAAAAGATAAATTTGCATGCCCTATTTGGAAAATGAACTCCTATGTCTAATAATAGACACCTACTACGAATGGGAAATAGGAAACTGCTTTAGATCATTAGGTTGTCTTTAATCTAAGTGCATTTCCTTAGCAGAAGCAATATGCTTGATTCAGTTTAGCTTCTCCAATGTTGGATTGCAATTAGGGATCCTTTTGCTTTGTTTTTAAATTTCATTATTTCTAATAACGACCGAAGTAAAATTTTGCACTTAGCTTTTAAACTTTTGTGCTGAGTTTTGGAAGATTTTTGATTTTTCAGCGAGAATAAGCTGCAGTGTCTTTATTAAAGCTGCTCAAGTTTTTCCATGGGTTGTTTCAGATTCTTGAAACTACTCAGTTGATCCTTTGAACTGAAACGTGGTACCAGCAAGTCCAGGCAAGGAACAAATCCTGTTTCCTGAAAATTTTACTAGATATGGATAAGCCATTAAAAATAAAAACCCACAAAAAGAAACTGAATGGGGAAAATGTAACTTTTCAGGTAGCTGAGACTTTGCCTGTTTTCATAAAGAGAACTCTAGCATTTCAATGGAAGGTGATGAAAATTTGGTGTTTTAAAAGGAAGGATCTCCTTGATTACCTGTGTGCTTCAGTGAAATGTGTTCTTTTTTTTTGCTTTTTGGCGGGTTTTTTTGCTTCATTTTTGTGAATGGGGTATGTTGCACAGTTAAACAAACCAACCTCCCATATTTTTCTGATGTGGAGAATGAAAGCATTTAATCTGAGTGGAAACATTCTGCTGAATAGATGATCCTCATTATTCTGCGTGATTGGTGCATGTGAAGGTTACATGGTTTTTCAGTTCTGATGTTTCTACAGAGGCTTGTAAAACTGAGTTGGTATATGTGCATAGGAAAGGATGCATATAGAATAACACATGAGCTTCCTGTCTCATTCACTGTTGAAGTTACTTAGTAATGTGTCCTGTTTCTCCGCAAAATTATTCCGCATTCCAAAATAGCCTATTTTTTGAAATGAATTTTCTCTCTGTGGGGAGTGGGAGGACAGTGAATAATTTGTAACTGTAAAATGAAGTGGTAAGAAATTAAGAAATGTCCAAGTTAGTGTTATTCATACGCTTCAATTTCTGCCCTGTTGTGCATATGTATTTAATTATAGGTTTACATCCTACTTTTTTTCCACAGGATCCTTGCCTTATTCATTGCACAGGAATGACAGAGCTTAGTAAAGGAAGCACTCTTTTAATACTCAGGTTTATTTTTACCCCTCATTTGAAATGTCTTATTTAAAGCAGTTTGTTCAAGCTGCAATGAATGGGGAGTTTAGGGAGAAAGAAAAAAAAAAAAAAAAAAAGTATTGCATGCTCTTCAGTGGAAGTGCATATCTTTCTGCAGAAATTCTGTGTGCAAGTGCTTGGCAGTGTCCATTTCAAACAGGGAATAAGAAGCTCCCTGCAGGTGGAGACCAAGAAGAGTTTAAGAATTTTTTTGCTAAGATCACAGAAGATATTGTGGAAAGATCGAGATCACTGAAGTGGTGATAACATAATTGCTCTCCTTCTCTCCTTTTAGGTCTCTCTTTAATGCGCATCAGTACCTCTGTTTCTCCTTCTAATGTTTCCTTCTGCTTTTCTTCTGATCCCTTTTCATATATCCTGCACAATACCCTGTATGAAAATGCCTGGTCCTTTGTATTTCAGGCAGGCTTACAAATTTTAGAATCTTAGTGTGGATCACAGTGATCTATGTATCCTATACCTTACTGAATAATGCTCAAATGATATTCCCATTCAAATGTTGTCACCTTCTCTACTGGAATTTTTTATCAGAGATTTTTCCTGTTCTACCATGTTGACTCTGTACAACTGCTTTTCAGTAATTGAGGCTGTCCCAAAGTTTTCAATTATATGCAGATGAACTTCCAAGAAGGAGCGTAAAAATGTGACTTATGTTTTATTTGGTCTACTGTTGAAAATAATGAAAGAAAATTTGCCCAATGTATTTTAAAGCAATGGGTTATTTGAAGGGAATTTGGTAAGGAGTCAACTACCTGATTATTATTTTAAGAGTATTTCTGTCGAGGAAGCAGTCATAATTGGAGTATAATTACTCAAACTGTGAAAAGGTAAAGCAGTTACTATTTTACTGAAAGTTGATTGAAATTCTGAATTGATGATCAGTAATTCCTGTGGGTACTTCTGAATTTAATTTATCCTTTTATTCAAGAGCGTTTTGTTTTATCAAAAAATGATGGAAATGTCTTAGCGTTTTAGTGTTGGTCAGAAACAGTGGTCTGTGAGCCAACACATTTTCAGCTGTAGTTAATGTATGACAAGAGATACAAGGGCAATGAATGGCATTAAGCTTTTTTTTTTTCCCAAAGGAATTGCTTTTAAACTCAAGGTAGACAAAAGCTGATTTCTTTACTAAGAGACGAGATGCAGGCGCTACCTTTTTCTTGTTGTCATTTGCTGTGTAATAAAGAGTTATTGTTTCTTTGCTCTACATGATGCATGCCATCCTACTACATTTAACTGATACTGCAAGCCTGTGACAGTTGAGGAAGATCTGTCAATATTGTTTGACATTAAAAGGCATTTATTGTAAGTAGTTTTGTAGGAAAAAATTGATGACCTATGAGGGCTTGTGTGCCGGGGAAGGCAGATTGAAAGACAAGCAGCTTTTGGAAGTATTTGTGCTGATTGGGAAGAAATTGGAATCTCTTCTGACAGTTTATGAGGTGTTCCCTGTTCAGTTTTCTGCCCTTGGATTAAAAGCTGCTAGAATGGTGGTATGTCATAAGAGATGCTTTCTTTTCTGTTTTGAAGTGGTATTTACTTGTCAGTGAATGGTGTCACTGTGAGTAGATAACCCAGGTCTGATCCATGGAACTTGGCCCCCTGCAAATCACTATGCCTGTGGGTTCAACTGAATCTTAGCTGGTATAAATGTACCTTCTCAAATTGCAGATTTAAAATAATTGAAAACAAATGTCGTGTAAACTTTTAGGAATTCCTTTTAGTAACTTCACTGTGGAGAAATGCGGGGTTTGTTTATTTATTTATTAAACGTGTTAGGTTTTTAGTTGATTACACTCCATCAGATATCTTAATTGATGAGGAGGTCATCTCTGGAACAGGTGCTTAGCTGAACAACAGTTCTATAATTCATAGTTTGTTTTTAGTTTTGTAGTCTCTGTGTGTAAGAGCAAAGTATTGCTTTGAAATATTCTTGGTTTTTACATTTGAATTTGACGTAGTTTCATGCTTTTCTGGTGCAGTTATGTTGTCAGAACCAAGCTATTCCCCCTGTATTATTGGTTTGCTTTTTTATTCTCTGCAGTGGCTACCTTGTAGCCTTATTTGGTAAAAGCTTTGTTTCCACTGTTCCTGCTGTAATTATCATTTCTGGTCTGTCAGACTTTATTGTTTTATGCTCTTTTTGCTGCCAGATGAAATATTTTTTTCTTTTAACAGACACTGGCAGACACTTGAAAAGTTCAGAATTCTTGGATAACTTGGTTGAAAGATTAGCTTCTAAATTTTCTGTAACAGTAATCAAGGAAGTTGGTCAGCCTGTCAGAGCTGCTCTTGCACTCTTTCAAGATCAAGACATTAACATTTTTATTCACTGTTTTAGCTGGTAATTTGAAATATAATCTTTATAAATGATGGCCATGCTTGGGTTATTTATTCGTGCAGCAGCATTGTAACAGCTGTAGCAAAGTGAAGGCCAAGTATTCATCCTCAAACACTGGACCGGGAGGGTAAAATAGAAAGACAGATAACAGTAGAACTATTTTATGAATTGTTTACATCCTCTGCCTTGTAAAAGATGCTGTAAAAAATGGTATTTCCTAGTCTGCAGAGCCAAAGCAAAACATCTGCATGTTGATTCTGGGAGGAATCACTTATCATGATCATTAGTTTAACAGGTATTCGTTTTTTTCCAGCCTGTATTTGTCCTATAATGTAAATCTGAGAGGACAAGAAAATGAATTTATTTACTCACAATCCAGGTAGCGTAGTGTAGGTTTTCTGAATCTGAACCACAGGTGGGCTTGAATTCTGGCCTGTAATGCAAGTGTTCCCCTACAGTCCGGTCGGCATTCAAGGTTTTAGGGCACTTTCAATTTTTGGTCACCTATGCTCATATTACAAAAACAAATGATATCTTTGTTGTTTTTGATAACCACATCTGCTCAGAAGGAATGCTTTCTTTCGCCCATGTGTTTATCAGTACTTGTCATCAATAAATAGTTATGGTATCCACCTTACAGTTTACAGCATCTGTGAGCTTTCTTCATAATCTTAAACTAATTACTCAAATTTGACATCTTCCCCTCTGGTTCTAACGGAGGCCAGATGCTGTTTTAAAGAAAATATATTGTTCAGCTTGACAATCTTAATAAGGTTGAACTTAGGCCTGTTGGCAACTCATTTCCACTCCTTTGCTCACCTTAAGGACTTCAGACCATTACTGTGAAGTAAAAGTCCATCTGCTCTGAAAGCACTCACCAAACTGTGTATTATAGAGAACACAGTTTTTTGGATGTGCAGTCATAGGAAAACCACAAATGGAAATGGTACAAAATCCACACCTGCAGCCATTCAAAGACACATGGAGTATGTTTAAAGCAAAACAGAACACAAAGTTAAAAAGCATAATGCTTTATTTTACTGTATGTGGATTTAATTTATAGGGATTAGTTTATGTATATCTGACTTCAAGTGCTGCAAAAAGAGAACTAAGAGTGCATTTATTTGAATGATTACATTGTTGCATATTCAAATAAATACACTACCTTGTACAGCTATAATTTTATTATTGCTAAACCAAATGTCTTTGCACATACCTCACTGAAGATGAAGCATATGCCAACTGGCTTTAAAAAAAAAAAAAAAAGGTTCCCTTTGAATTATGCAAGCACAGAAGAGTCTGACCGATTTCTCTACTGGTTAAAATGTGCCTTATATTATGAATAGCTCCCTTACCACACAGTTCTGTGTTTAACATGTCCTTTAGGATGTAACACAATCCGAAGGAAACAAGCAGTTATCACTGCTCTGTACTTATCACAGTCTTTCCAAGTTCAGCCTCTCTCTACCATCTTTCCTTTTATTCTACCCCAGATAATTCCCATCTCTGTTCAGTGTGCTACCTGTGTAACTTTAACCTTCCCACGCTTAACTTATCATGAACTTTTAGATTTGAGTAGCACTCTGCAGGCAAGAGGCCTGTTTTGTAGCATAGATGAAGAGAGATCTCTGGATCTTTCTTTTGGAACATGAACTGTATCTTCAGTACACACATCTTAATTCTTTAAGATTCGTATCTCTATATAAAAAGAATATATGCATGAAGGGGACTGTGATCTTTCAGTGAGGCGCATTAAGGTTTGCATCAAATTGAAGTCCATGGGAATTTTAAACTTGTTTTAAATAAACCTCTTACAAAGTCTTGAGGTCAGGTCAATGAATAGAAGGAAAATGGCTGTTTGTTTCTCATGCGGGAAGAGGCTTGAACTGTAAGAAGCCTGGTTACAGCGAGCATTTTCATCTGTATCTAGGATTGTGTAGCTTGTACGTTTATTCATACAATCATCATATGTTATAAAAAGAACCAGAATGATACGTGTTGTTTAGTTTTTAGTGGATTTTCAACTGCACTTTCCCTGCAGAGTAACTTTAGCCTTCCTATTTATTAACACTGACTCTGCCACTTTTCTCCTTGAAAACTCCAGGATTTGAGTCTCGCTTTTCACTGGTCTCCTCTGACCTTATTACACAAACTGTGAATAATATCCTTCCCAATATTCTCATATTGTGTCACCTCCTCAAGGCCAACTCCCTAGAAAACTTTCCACTTTCTTCTGATGTAGCCAGTGCCAGGAAATCTTAGATAGCTTATGTGTTGTTTTCTTTTAACTTGTCCACAGAGATCTGGATTACGAGCTATTATTTGTGTGTTAATGGGCATCCACTCGAATAAGTCTATTCTGATTTTTTTCTTATAGATTTTCTCACACAAAATGAGCACTATGGTAATGTTACAATAATTGGAGAGTAGTCTCCTGATGTTTAGGATTATGGACATTTTTGATGGCTCTTTTATTTTTTGTGGCTTTTCTTTTTCTGTTCTAAACTTGATGTTGTCTTGTGGATTGGAATGCGGTGGATCATTGCTCAAAGGACTTTAGGATCTAAGGCTGGCACACAACAAGTCTTATGGAGTCTATGGAGTCAGTGCCTGGGTGAGGGACCTGGTAGTCAGTGGTAGGAGAAGCACTGGTATGTAGACTGGCCCGTTGGTGGCACAAACAGCCTTCTGGATAAGCCTTTCTTTACTGACAGAGTGGGAAATATCGAGTAGAAACACTCCTTGGATGTCTTAGGAAGGTATGGAAAGTTAAATGAGATGGACCTCTGCTTAAATATCTGTTACTCAGTTTTCAGAGATGACAAGGATTCTGATGACCTGTCTTCAGAGCTGTTGTGTAACAGAGATATATGACCACTTAGCTTATATGTTTCTCATGACGTTTTTTTCCTTTTTGACTCATAGTATCCAAGTAGTCTGATGTCTTAGGGCAGCTCTTTTCTCTGTCTTACACTACTGGCTGTTACTACTACTTTACTTCATGTAGGAGTCCAGTGCATCTTTTGGAAACAGCCTAATACAATATTGTCAGAGCAGAGTACCTGGTGACACAAACAGCTTAGTGCCTTTAAAGGCCCATTACTTACTAATCTTGTAGTCCTTCAAGGCAGATACTGCTGCTCAGCTGGCACCAGAGAGGAAGAATACCGCCTGGAAGGATCCTGTAGCAATGAAGATGCTTGTTAGTTGAGTTCTGTTGAACTTTTATTCTGTTTATTGAAAACAGGTATATTACAAGATCATCTAATAGGCATTAGTATTATGCATGCTCAGGCATTCACAAACTACGCAGAGTAGTAAGAGACTTACAAGAACTGGGAACATTGGAACTTCTGGTTTCCATCAGACATAGAACATATTGGTTTCAGTGTTCTCATTTTGGCAGTGGCAATTAATAAGTTACTCAGGACTGCTTAAAATGATATAAATGAAATTTTAATACTGCAGCATACCATTTTGCTGTATATGCATATACTTGTATTCTGCGGGAAATTGTTTTAAGAATGATGATTTTAAAGCGTTGCTAACATGCTACATTTTCAAACCCAGGCTTTCCTAGAGATTTTAGTTCAATTGCGTATGTCTTAAATGAAAAGGAAAATTTATATCAACGTACTGTAGAAATCTGAATAAATGACTGGAGTACCTTGTCTGTATGTGTTAGAATCATTTTCAAAAGTCTGATGTTAACCATTTGCAATGCAGTAATTCCACAGCAATTAGTGTTGTTTTTTTCCTTAGTACCCAGATTCAAGGCCTAATATTTTTGTTACATTCAACATACCAGGATCAACTCTAACAAAATCAAAAGATTCATCAAATGTAATCAGGATAGGACTAGGTCATCACTTAACACTCTATGTGTCTTTAAAAATAGTGTCTGTGTCATCTCAGATGTTGAGAATATTAGAAGCAGATTTGACAGACAGTAACTGTGAGGATCATGCACGTTAGTGAGCTGGGATCCTTGTGTCAGTTGTTTCTCAGCTACTGTTTTTACTATACACATTCTATGTTGAATAACCACAACGTTAGCCCACTTCTCTTAACAGGGTACACCTCTAATTTGTCTGATAGTATTTGAATAGTCTAATAGTTTTCCATCCTTCGTATTTCTTCCACAGTGTAATAGGTTGGTATTTTTTTTTTTCTTTTGCTTCTGTTGATTAGATGGTGTTTATTTCAGTCACCTAGGCACGGGCCTCTGGTGGCATTGGACATGCCATATGGCAGTGATCTTGGAAGGAGATTGGTGGTATGGGTCCTGTGAGAGAGTTAACCTTTAGATTCACATTGAGTAATAGGTGACACACCTGGGAGCATATCTGCTGGTTGACATTGTGGGTGCATCTTTATGACATGACTACCATCAAGCTTTTCTTCCCGAGTTTTTCAGAGTACTTGATTTAAAACTGAGGATGATATAAGAGTAGTACGCTGAAATTGTCTTGCTTGTGTTAGTTTTGAGTTTCCTTCTTGGATTACTCTAAAATGTGTTATTACCTTGTCCTTTTTGATCTAAACCCACTAAAACCCACTCCCCAGTTTTCAGTGTCTGGATTTCTTGACAATGTCTTCTCCATTGAAGAGTAACTGATACCCCAGTATTTATACTTATTTATATGTCTTCATAATGAAAAATTGACATCCAGTGTAATTCAGCTTTTAGACCAAGATAACATGAATGTCAGCATCCATGATGGAGGTGTGTGCTGAAACCTTCTCTGCCATCAGTAGAGATTTAAAAAAATTTTCAGCTCACTCTTAATACAGATGCTTAAAATCGGTCAGTTGAGTAGCTCTCTTGCAAGCACTGACTATTTTAACTACATGGGGAGAAGTTGTTATTAACTACTGAGATTTAGACACATAGCTCTAATTTAAACACCCAACATTAGCGGTGTTTAATCGGCAGGTTGTGCTCCATCTCTTGTTTTAATTTGTTTCCTTGGCTCCATGTCCTTGTTTCCTTTGGTCCATGGCTTGGCCTCATGTGTCTGAATTCACTTAATTTCCAGTAAGAATGAGGCTCTTTCTGAGGGCTGGGACCTTCATTCCAATCCTGCAGCCAGGTACGCAAGTTGCTTCTTGCACTCTTTCAGAGCTCTGCTACCTTCCTGGAGTTCCAGGGAGGGTGACAGTCCCTCAGTGTTGATCACCTGGCAAGTATGGGGGGGTCTTTCCTAGAGTGGTCATAAGAGATCCAGGCCAAGCATGCTCACTGAGAGCAGCATCCGGAATTAATGAGATTACTGATGTAAATAAGTGTGGAAAGAACTAAGGCAACACCTACTCCACTCCATCTTGCATAGAATCCCAGCGCTTTCCATTTACTGTGAAGACAGCATCCCTCCTCCTTTTCCCTAAGTAAGCAGTTGTTCTTTTCTAGTGAATACTGATTTGCTATGTGTCCTGCACCTTGTCTACAGTGAGTTGATACCATCACTAAATGATGCTAATCATTCAACAGCCTTTCAGCAGCACAAATAAAGTTCAATTACTATGGAGATAATGGTCATCCCAGACCTGAGCCTGTACTTCTCAGCTGAGTTAGAAAATTAATTTTAAATGGGAAACTTGCTGTTGGCAGATGTGAATATGTAAAATGCCTGAAGATGGACGTAACCTGAATTTGTGAAATTTTCTGCCACTTGCTTTCCTTGGTAATTGTCATGTAGTGCTGCATTAAGTAACATCACAGACATTCCTCTAATTAGGCTTTAATGTACTGCATGAGTTGTTAAATTGTTGCTGGTAGTGGTACATAGAGGCGCTTGAAAAGAACTGCTATGAGTACATTTTCATTTAAAGAGATGTATCTTCCAAGATCATGAGAACAGCAGTGAGGGTATTAAGAGAACAGCTAGTGTTTCTTTTCTGTTTATAATCATATTATTGCAGATCTGTAATAATAATAATAAAAAACAACTATTGTAGTTTTTGTTTCTGGAAATATGCATCCAACATCTGCATTTCAAGGAAAATAGATTTTGTCTATGAAAAAATGCAGAAAGTTTATTTAGAAAATTATGTTAAAGCAGCTTGAAAATGGTTGTCTTCGTCATCTGGAGCTGAGAGATAGTGCATCTGTAAGGTTTTTCTTCTCTAATGTAAACATTTAGTAGCTTGAAAATAACTACCCACAAGCAACACGATAGCTGTTGAGCTTCCTTAGTGCAAGGAAATTTTCAATTTTAAGGGGAGCGTCCAGCACCAGTCTTCCTTATCAAAAAATGTGGTTGCAATTAGATCAAAAGGAAGTAAAGTGTTATTGTTACTCAAGTGTAATTCATTCACTTGCTCAGAAATTCTCTACTAGTTGAGTACATCCATTGACTGTGATGTTGACTTACATCTTTAATGTTTACAAACCTGAAATGTCATGTGTACTTAGTAGTAAACTAATTAAATGACCCTGATAATTAGCTTAGCATTAATATTATTTTGTTGAGAGGTGGAGATGTTAATAAAAAGTGAATAAACATAATTCCTAAGCTTTGGCATCATTCTGCTTAAATGCTTGTTTTTAGGATTATTATAATGGTGCAAATGTAAGAATATAGTTTTACTTACTGAAAATAACATACAGAAAGAATTGTGTTTTGGAAATGTTACATTTCAGGGCTGTTCTTTGTGGCTAACATGATTTTTGTTCAGAGTCCTCTTCTTTTTTTCTTTCTTTCTTTTTTTTTTTTTTTTAATTAAAACACGTGAAGCTTGTTTACTTTGGCAGTAATTTGGTTTTCTTGTCTAGACAAACTGCAGAATTTACAATCCCATTCCCAGCTGGGACTGTGCTTCTTTCAGAAACATCCTGTGGTAGTAATAGTTTGAAATTCTAAGATAGATATTTCTAACAAAGTTAATTTGTGATAGCTGAGAAAACAGTTTAGTGACTGCATATTTTAGTTCAAATTGTTAAATTTGAAGTAGGTTGCCTTTTGGGTTTTTCCCTCCAGTGTTGTATATCTTAACATTTTTCCACAGGAAACATTTGAAGTTTGCTTTCTTTATCACATTCAGCATTTCAATTCTATATTTATTATTGAATTGCGGCATTTGGATTCAAAATTTATTTGATAAAGTCCTTATTAGGGTTGCTATGCATCTGCTAATAAGAAGTGTGAGGATGAAGGTACAAAGGAGCACATTCAGTATAGGCCACATAAAGAAATGTGCTATCCGGAGTGACGTGACATAGGGTTTTTTCTGCTTGTAAACATGTACTGAGAGAGAAATAAAACAACAAAAATGTGAATTTTAAAATGCAGTAGTCGCTTCAGTAGGTGTATCTTTTTAAGAAGCTTCTTTTATGAAAAGCTCAAAGCTTAGGATTTCATATGTAAAGGAAGTTCATATGTATTAGGTAGCCACATGGAATGTACTGTGTTGACAATTACAAATATAGGAGCTCAGAATAAGGAGAAATCAAATCCTAGGAGTATATAAACTTGATGTTAGTTTTTTCATGTTTGGTATCCGGGAAGCCTGGTAAAATCAGCCTCTGATAATAAAGCACTTCAGCAGGAACATTCTTGGAAGTACACTCTTTATCTATGCTATTGTACCGTCTCCTGTTCCTATCAGTTTATGGCTTGTCATCGTATATGTTCAAATCCATACAGTTTTAGGGCAATCTGCATTTGTGGAAGCTTACTTAAATCTAATTACACTAGTAATTAACTAATTTTTTTAATTTTTTAATTTTTTTTTTTTTTTTTTTTTTACTACAGAGATTTCTGTATGTCCTCTTTTCTCTAATGTTTTCATAAATGACTTGAAGATAGGATTAAAATATATACTAAGTTAGTTTGCAGATGACACTTAATTGGTCAGTGCTGTTGACTCCCTGAAGAGGAGAGCGACCTTGCAGTAAGATCTTTACAAATTAGAGGACTGGGCAACCATCACCTGGCTTGAAGTTTCAAATGCTGGATCCTGCACATTCGACAGGTCAACCCTGGATCTATGTGCAGTTTGAGATGAGACTGGAGGGCAGCCCTGTGAAAAGGGAGTCACGTTTGGCAGCAAGTTGAATACGAGCCAGCAGTGTGCCTTGTCAATCCAAAGGGCCAACTGTACCTTGGGGTGCCCCAGGTCCAGCACTGCCACCAGGCATGGGGGAGGGGTTGTCCCATCCTGTTCTGTGTGACCTCACCTTTAGCACTGCGTTTGGGCTGAGTGCCACAACATGGAAAGGACATGAACCTATTAGACAGTGCCTAAAAGAAGGCTACACAGATGGTGAAGGGTCTGGAGGAGAACCACCACAGCATTGCAAGAACAGCATTCTGTAGGATAGTGCTACCCTTCAATGCATACGATCCCTTCTTTTATATGAAGAATGAGTTGGAAGATCTGTGCTAGTTCTTGCATTTTCTATATGTTTAATAACATGAAAGAAAGATGCACAAACTGCTGTGGGACATTTAGTAATGCTTGAGTAACTGTAGTACTCAGACAAAATCTACTAATTCATAGAAATACTGTGATCTAGTGAGCAGTATTGAGGTTCTTGGAGAGCCTGTTGATGTACTTGAATCATACTTACACTGGAATAGTTGATAGCGAATAAGTCCAAAAGGCAAACAGTGATGAGGGAAAGTGAGAGAGAAACTTGTCTGTTCCCTGAGGTGCATATGAAAAGGGATTTGGAAAGCCAGATGAGGAACATTGCAAAAGTCATCTTCGTTTTCTTCAACACTTAGGCTACAGGAAGGGAGTTTACGTACATCCTCAGGGTTCATTTTTGTAAGTATAGGCTATTTTCTAAGGATTACAAGGATTTAAGTTCTTGGAATTTGTTCTGCTACGCATCATTTTGATTAAACAAAAATATTCAGTCTTGATTAAATTAGTTTTTTTGGAGCTGGTCAAGGTCGTCTGAGTATTTTGAAAACAAATTAGGTGATACAGTTACAGTCCAACCCATAGCCAGGATAACTTTATCAGCACTCATGTTGTATAGTTCCTCTTTTTTTCCTCTTAATCCTGCCTTTTATAGACTCCGTATGGGGGCATCTGAAGCACAGCATCACACCAAGATGTGCCAGATCGGAGTAATCAAGGCCTTTGATGCCAGAGAAATCAAAGTTTGTTATTACCAGTTAATTGCTCAAGGAGAAGAAAACTTAGTGTTTCTAGATCCTTAAACAAGTCTTCATGTGTCTAAAGGATGAATATTCATTGGTATTAACATATTGTTAAATCTGTTCAATTGTATTTTAGCAGATCCTTAACATACCATTAAGAGATTCAATTTATTAATCATCGCTTGTGTAAAGTGAAGAATTTGTTGCTTTTCTTCGGGCCGTCAATCCTTCGTTTTGTTTGTAAGATACCCACATGTGAACTGAAATTTCATGTCATCTTGTGCACATTTGACTGTGTTTTTATCAGACTCTGAGCAGCTAGAGGATTTCACACCATTACGGATGTTTTTATTTCCTTCTTTCTCCCCTTTCAGAGGAAATGAGGAAGAGCCCAGAGAGAATCAGGCTCCAATGTGTCCTTTGTCTGAATGGAAGTTATGAATGTATGTGCAAAACCAGCATCTTCTAATGGTCTCTTCCAGTGCTGGGGTCTGGGTTTTGTCAAAATGCTTTTGTCAGAACGTCCCCTATGCCTGCTGGCAGCTTTCAGCTGTTCTGTTTGTTTAAGTTCTTTAACCTCAATGACAAAACAAAACAAAGCAAAAAACTTTCATCAGAAGTTGAGCTGTTCAAACATCCACTGGCTTTGTATCCTGTTTCTGCCTTAAGTGGTCCTTTCCCCAGGGATCCTTGCTCTTAGTTAACCTGTTATTCCCAAAGCCTTGTCAAAGAAATGTGGCATTTACTTCCTCCACCTTTTTGGAGGCCTACTCCCTTTCAGGTCACTTTTCTTGAGTGGTCTGTGTGTAATCCTAGCTCTGATAAAATTAGTTGCTTGTGATTTACAGCACTGGTGTCATAATTGTAGCCCTTTCTTTGTCCTGTAAACTACCTGAGGAAGCACCAGAAGTAGCATATGTGGGCTAACTATGCCTATTTAAAATTGCCAAATATATTAGTTCAATATTTGTCTTTTTCTTCTTTTTTTGACAAAGTTCTCTACTACTCATAAAGTTTGCCATTTGAGATTATCAAGTTTAGCCCAAACATACATCCTATTTGTTCTTACGTGGCTGAATAGGAATCAAAATTATGTAGTTCCAAATCTATTTATTTTTATTACAGAATTTCATGTTTTCAGAATATATGTAAGGTAGTCTCATTTAAAGTTCATTCTTCATGCACTAGGCCAGACACTCAAGGGATGTAAACCAATGCATTCTTCACTATTAATTTTAGAGTCGTCTTTTAAGTAGTGTTTGTTTTCACTTAATAGCACGAGTTACTTATGTGAATAATCACTGCAAATCACTATGGAGAGAGGACAGGGAGCCCTATTCTGTTATCTTCCTGTCCTGTATGTTTAGCACAACTCTTTGAAGCAGGGCTTTTGGTCTGCTTTCAGGAGAGGAGTGTCTGGTTGGGGAGGGGTACCCAGTGATGCTGCCTCCCAGAAACGAGCTACTTTACGGGAACAGGTGCTCAGGAGAAATTGTTTGGTTTTGGTGGAAATACTGAGTATGTTTATATTATTTAAAGGCTGTTTTTTGCTCATTTCCCTGTTGCCTTGGGGCCAGGGAGAGCAGGAAGAAAGTTGTTGGGTTAGGCTTTTTACTGCCTTCCTCAGTGAGACCTTTTGATTCACACTACTCCTCTCAAACACCCAACTGCTATCACCTAACACTACTTAAGGCTGTGTCATTGTACAACCTGTTCTCAGCCTTGCTTAGGCAGATCTTTGCAAGCATCTGAAAATCGTTGTGTGTGGTTGCCATTAAGGTTAAGCCTGCTCACTTGGGCAGTACGTAAAGAAATGGTGTGAGAGAATAATCTTGTTATCATTACTACTGGGATAAAATGGTCTTTCATTTTGTCCTGAGGTATTGTCTTTTATGCAAGGATGCCTTTTTTATGTTTGGATGAAGTCACAACAGCATTCTAATAACCAAAAAATCGAGGCCTGTCATGGAGAAGACGAGGCTGTCTTTTGAAGGCATCCAAGCCTCTTGCTGCTGATTTGCAGTGCTATGGCTTGAAGTAATTTTAGTCAGTTTATACGAACTGAAAAATTGGGATAAGGCAATAAAAAGATTAAATAAACACTTGCAAAATAGGGCAGAAAAAAACAATTTTAGTTGTTTATGTTTGTGTGCTGACCCATCTTGGTGATGAGGTGAGCACATCCCATGTCCTGTCAATGCGATTATGCTCTGCTCCAGGGCAGTCTAGTTGCTGTGTTTCTGTAGAGCTTCTCTGGGCCAAGTGAATTACTCAGCTGCCCAATGTCCTGTTTGTCTTCTTGCGACACACAACACACGAGTTATTTTTCCAATACTGATATTAGTATTACTAATGGCAACAAGCTGTGGCTGTCCAGAGATAATACCCCTTGAGCCAACAAGCTCCAGGTTCCTAATGGTCTTGTGTTATCTACGGTTTCACGTTTTTATTGTAATTCAATATAAACTGAGACATAGCAATCCAAGAAAATTATAGAATTACTGCAAGTCTCAATTTTTTTTCTTAAATTATTCATTCAGCCAGAGTCTTATCTTAAAACAGATAACAAATGGATACTTTATTTTTCCAGAAATCTTGAACTTCTGAAAAAAATGACCTTAGCTTGCCTTGCAAAAAATTACAGTATTTTTCCTGTTGTTTTTACATCATTTAATTCTTGGAAATGTTGACAGCTCAGTTAGATTGTCACTGATTATAAAGACCTATACCTAATTTTTAGAATGTACTGAGCTAAGCCTATTACTGTTTGTATGTGAGTTAAGAAACATTTTTCATTTAAAGTTGATATTTTTTAATGTTTTGTCTGATAATTTACCTTGCTGTAAACATCCAAATACTGACGGGCACAGAGGTAATATGCCTTCTCTTTATATTAGAATTACAGTATTTTTATGACTTGGAAGTTTGTCTCTGAAATCATTTTAGTGGAATTTGTACTTTTATAACCTTCATCGACAATTATATACAAATTCTTTTATCTGAGACAGAAATGTCAAGCAAAAATGTGGGCACTCAGTAAGACGTGGTTTTCCTGAGAACAGCTAACGTTTACAGTGAGAAGAAGGTTTTCTCAGTACGGTCTACTCTCCAGTGGAGTTTTTCCATTGTCTTCCAGAGAAGCACAGGTGATCCAAGATTATAGAAATGGGAGGCTGACTGAATAGAAATACCTGTACCGTAAAGGTGCAGCCAGGCACAGTATTCATTTAGTGTCTTGCTTAAGAGCATAATGAAATAGTGGTACCTCTAAAAGAAGAATGTTCTTGCTGTGTTTGTCATGAAAAGAAGATGTGGACTAGGCGGAGGACAGAAGGAGGGGAAGGAAAGTGGTTCTCCCACAAGGCAATCAGGTGTGTCAGATAGATAGTCGTTCCTCAACTGTCTGAAGAATAAAAGGTCTCAGCCCTTTTCCTTTCTTCCTCGACTACCATGTGAAATGTAGTCAGATAGTACTGGCTGTAATTACAGTTAAAGTCATTAACAAGAATTTTCTTTCTGTTTTTGTTTCAGTTATTTGCCACCTTCCCTGCATGAATGGAGGCCAATGCAGTTCTAGAGATAAATGCCAGTGCCCTCCTAATTACACCGGCAAACTTTGTCAGATCCCCGTGCAGAATGGCAATACTCCAAAACTGTACCATCACCCACAACAAGTGAATAAGGCTGTAGGATCACAGATTATCCACTCAACTCATACCTTACCACTGACAATGTCTGGACAGCAAGGTGTAAAAGGTAATTTCTTTTCTTGATACAATTGGTTTTTTCATTTGGAATTGATTTTATTTACTTATCAGGATTGGAAAAAAAAAATCTAACATAAAATTAAATATGCAATCTATGTTTATCTTCGTTATATCAATTGGCAGAGTTCTGTAAGTTAATTTAATTGTCAACTTTATAGTGTAGGGGAGGCCATGATATCATTCAGTTAAATAGAACAGTCTTTCCAGATAGTATAACCAATGTCATAGGAACAAAAAAAAAAATGATTTTTCTACTACTACATAAATGCTGTAAAGAAGGTGACAGAAATAGCTTCCAGTGACATGTTCAAATATTAGTCCCTAAAATTCTCTGGAGTGTTTCTAACTTGAAAGGGGGGCATGATGGTATGGGGAAGCACAGAAACACATTTAGCAGCACAGAAATTTATTTCTGCAGCTATTTAACTCCAGATCAGATTAGTATAGACAAAATGGTGAACCATAAAAGTAATCTTAAAAATTTTCAGATTTAGAGTGCCTGTCTTAAAACATAAAATAGATCTCTCATTGCTAAAGAGTCTAACCTCTTAAATATTGTTCCTGTCCCTCAACTCCTCGTTAGAGCCATCAACAGTTAAAAATCTTTGCTTCCTTTTGCATTCCCAAATGAGGATGTTGTAGAGAGGAAAGGTTAATTTCTTTCAAGAAAAGTGCAAAACATTTCATCCTGAAATGGCTAATAGAAATCAAAATTAATCAGCACATCCGTGTAGCAGTTCAAGACCTGGAGAGGAGATCTGTGATAATTCTGCGTGGGAATAATAGAATGGTTTGGGTTGAAAGGGACCTTTAAGATCATGTAGTTCCAACCAACCTGCTACAGGCAAGGACACCTCCCTCTAGACCATGTTGCTCGCAGCCCCATCCAGCCTGGCCTTGAGAACACCTCCAGGGAGGGGGCATCCACAGCCTCTCTGGGCAACCCGTTCCAGTGCCTCATCACCCTCACAGTAAAGAGTTGCTTCCTAATATCTAGTCTAAATCTGCCCTCTTACAGTTTAAGGCAGAAAACCTAGTGCAAGAGATCCCTTTCATACATAAAACAGTTATGATTTGGGATACAGATAATGGTTTAGGATTAGTTACGTACATATAGACTATACATAGACTATTCTCACTTGAATCACCCTTCAGAAACCATCTTCCCTAGTAGAATTAGAAGGGCCTTACTACTTCTCCTTCTGAGTCTTTTCTTCATACATTTACCTGAAATACATCTTACTTAGCTTAAATGTTGATTTTAGGTTGTTTTCTGCTACAAACAAGGTTTGAAGAGCCAGTAAGGCCCTGAAGCCATATTTTCCTGACTTAATATTGCCTTCTTACTGGTGTTGCTCTTTGGAATATGCTGAATGTTTTCCTAAATGAAACAATGCAGAACAAAGTAGACATAAATTTGGATGTGGTTTTTTTTTTTTGTTCCTGTGTTTGGCTTTATTGTTTTTTGTTTGTTTGTTTGTTTTTCCCTAGGAATAACTATGAGAGACTAGTTAATTCTGGAAATATGCCTAGCAAAATCAAAATAACTTGAAAAAAATAATTTCTACAAAATAATATTATTACAAAACAGCTAAAATAAATGTAGTATGCTTCCGAAGAAATGAAGCTGTAAAAATATCTAGATGAGTTTAAAGGAGCAAGGAGGCAATTCAGAATACTCAGCAATCCAGTATGCATTTTTGAGGAAGTAATGTCATGACGTTTGTCTGTTCTTGAAGCAGTCTGATGTTTAGCTATTGGCTGGCCTCAAGTGGTCTATGCAGTACTTGCTGGCCAGAGAGACCTAACCAGACACAGTAAATGTTAACTTGTTATTCAGCTTACCAAGAGTAAAACTTTTTACGTACCTCTTTCCCCTATCCTCTTCCGAACTACTCGATTGAGTTGAATGTTTTAAGGACATTTTTGTTTCAGTGAAAAGAGTCTTGAGGCTCATAAACAGACCAATGCACGTTAAGTGTTTAGAGGTTCTCAATCTATAACCAGACTTAAAACTACAACCATGTAAAACACATATATATATCTGAAAAACATTTCCTCCTTCTTTGTCTGCCAAATCCTAGATTCAAAGTTTAGTGAAGGGAGTGGTGATTTTTAGATGATTGAGATGCTGGCAGCTATTGCAGGGGCAAACTCCGGACTTGGCAGGTATATAAAGGTGAAGGAATGAAATCCGAAGCTTTTTCTGTGTTCCAGAGAAAGATGATAGATGTGAAGAAGACAATAAAACTTAATATATATCCAAAAATAACCTGTTAGAGTTTGAATTTTGGAACTTTGATTGAGATTCTGTCTACACATTATGACCACAAATCTTTATCTTGCACTAGCCAGTTTGACATCCATGTTTATATAGCAGTCTTTACAGTCCCATAATGTCTTTCTTTCCTCTGTGAAGAGTTTTCATTTTCTTGCTTTGTAAATCAGACTGTATGCATTCATTCACCCTTCCTTCTAACCCTGAAGTTTGAGGGTTGTCTACGTTTTTGTCACATTAAAGCAGTTTATCCAAATTCTGATGTACAAAAGAGATGTCTTAGAGGTGCCTGGGATCTCTTTTTTTGATGTATTTTATTACTAATTTTTCTTGTGTTTTTCTTTCAATTACTTTAGTGAAGTTCCCTCCTAACATAGTGAATATCCATGTGAAACATCCCCCTGAAGCTTCAGTTCAGATCCATCAAGTTTCAAGAATTGACAGTGCATCAACAGGACAAAAATCGAAAGTACCTCAGCCAGGACATCCACAGGTCTCTTACCAAGGTCTTCCGTATCAGAAGACCCAGAAAGGACATGCTACTTACACAAATCAACAACCCATTCCTCATGTGTTTCCTGTTTCAGTTAAAACTCAGCTTGGACGCTGCTTCCAGGAGACTATTGGAACACAGGTAAGAAATATTTGCTTAGAGTTTTTAGACACATGCCTTTAAAACAGTACTGTGAAAGACTGAAATAATTCTTCTGGGCTTGATGGGTTCCTGGGTAGCCTGATCTAGCGGTTGGCAACCCTGTCCACAACAGGGCAGTGGGGAGAGGGATTGGAAGTTAATGATCTTTGAGGTTTCTTCCAACCCAAGCCATTCTATAATTCAGTATGATTCTTCACCAACTACAGGGAAAAGATGCATTTGAATATGTTTCTGGAGAAAATTCTGTGGTCTATGAAATGTCTATTTCAAGAACAGTGAAAACCTTAACTTGTTCTTTGGGAGCCTGATTCTGGCAAGTGTTGAAGTATCTTTAACTGGAAGTTTATGGATTTGGCTTAAAGACACTGTGCCTATGTAAAAACAAACAAACAAAAAAAACAACAAAAAACAAAATATCAATCTCTATTTCATAAGAATGAGAGTTATAACAAACATGGCATTGTCATGTGATATTTTAAAATACTGCAATTAATTGTGGTAAGTAGTGGTTTATTCTTATTCATACTTCTATTCTCATATGTATAGGAAGACAAAATTCCTTCCTCTGAATGTTAGGATTGGTACCTTTTATTTCTTACCTATTATGCTGGATAAATTTCATGTCTGTTCTTTCTGGCATGTGAGTGAAGGGGATATTTCAAATATTTATCTATATCCAAAATGTGCTCTCTGCAGTGCTTGTCTCTCACATTGCAATGATTTTAAAACTAAAACTTAATCATCACTCAGTAGAGAACAGTAACGTGCTCCGTTTTAAAGGTGGGGGGAAAAGGGAAAACTACTTGCATCGTCTTCAGGCTTGACTTAGAAACCTACAAAATGCTCAGTCTCAAATTTTTCTAATGGTTTTTGTTTTTTAATATTCCCCTGAAAAACTGTGCCTTTGCAGTGCTCTCAAGAATGGAGACTGCCTTCTAGTTTAGAATAATCTGTGTTCCCATTTTTTGCAAACTTCATCCATCTTTAGTGTCTGTCTTGGACAAGAGCATAGTAAGTTCTTTATTAATTTAATTTTGTAGTTCCTTTTAGAGATGGAGTTGTAGGGTAGTGTTTTGTAGAGCATTTGTTTAAGACCTTGCAATAACTATAGATTCAAGTGACTCATTCACCTTTTGTAGTAAGCTTGTTAACTAAGTGCCTGGGATGGCTGTATTAGTCATCGGAGGACAGTGATAAGGCCTGCAGGGTGTAGTAATCATCACAGTCATCAGACAGTGATAAGGCCCGCAGGGGGCCTCTTAACCTTGAGAAACCGTGACAACACACTTCCTGAGGATAAGGAAGAGGAGGAAGTAAGACCAAATGTGGAAAGGACAGTCCATGTCACACATATATTGGGCAGGAAAAGTAACTTTGTGCTATCAGAAAAGATATAAAAAGAGTGTGTTGCTTGCAATAAAGGCCATTTGCCGCTCATCATATTGATGTCTTAAATAGCGTGCGAACGGTCTGGGACGGGGTGCGGGACTGGTAGGGTCGGGCGCTGGGTCCGAGGGCTGTCAGGCCACTGCACACCGGGCAGACCGGTACCTAGGTTGCCGGAACGGAGGCAACAACCTTTCAATTTTGAAATTGAAATGTTAATATGCTTTTCCTACAGTCAGGCAATGAATATTATTTATTTGCACGTCTTAAGTATACCTTTAGCTGGAAAATATGTGCAATGAAAGACCTGTTCTAAAATAACTTGGTTTTTTTGTTTGGTTGGTTTTTTTGTTGTTTTTTTTTTTTAGTATTGGCTTTACTAAATACAAGCATTCTTTTTATTTGTACAGGCAAGCTGCTAAACTTAGTTTTCTTTATTAATAGCAACACATTGCAAGTTCTTTCTGGAGTTTAGGCTAGATAATTCTGGTATCCTTACTTTTTCAACCATTATCAGTGTTGAGACATTTTTTTGCAGGGCAGATTGTATAGTTGGCTTGGGAAATGTTTTATTAAATATCCTGGGATCAGAGGTGATTTTATTGTCTGTAGAGCAGAATGGTGTGGAAGGATGTGTGTGTGGCCTCTTTCAGGCAGATCAACCAACTTTAAAATAAGGCTTAGATGAACTTAACGTTTTTAACCTGGACCGTAAGTATCAGAATCTTTACTGCTTTTTGTGTGTGTAGCCTCCATCAGTTTATCATTTTATTTTTATTACTCCTTTTTCTCTCCATCTTCTTTCTTGAATTTTGTTAAAATCAGATTCTCTTCCCCCCCCCCCCCCCCCCCCAAAAAAAAAAAAAACCTTTTGTGGAATATTTGCCATCTCTCATTGCATTCTTTCTCACCCCACCTTAGTTAAATTCCTTTAATGTGTCTTCAAAAACAGTAGTCCCGCACAAACGAACTGTAGGCTGCTTGCTGTACTCAAATCCCACAATATCCAGGGTGTGGTTTCTGCAGTCAAATTCCAACAGAGTGCATACTGTTTAATTTCGTAACTGGAGCCATCCTGAATTGAAGCTTGGAGGACATTATACCAGGGACAGTTGAAGAACCTGGTCATATTCTCAAGCATCAGTTCACTCCGAATTCAGAACAGAAGCTCTTCTGGACCTCATGTTTGTTCACTTGTCTGTAGTATCCTAAATGGCTATTGCTAAAGGCAGCTACCATGAGTAAAGGATAGTAAAAGGTCTGCAAAAAGACAGCAGTCTGTGTGCTTAGAATGACAAAAAAGGAGAATAGTGATTGAGGGGGAGCTAGATGAATGAAATTTCCTATTTTAATTAGAATACATAAATGAAGATTTATGTTTTCATACAGATATGTCTATATATATATATGTATTTATATGTTCCTTAATTGTGACTGTTTTGTGGATTGACCCCTCAGCACTGGGAAATAAAGTGGAGAGAGTAACTACAGAAGTAATATTAGAATTTGAAAAAAAATGTCAGAAGTAGATAATCTTCTGAATGGCTCTATCTGCTGAAGTTGATTCTGGCTGCCTCTCTTTTCTTCCATCAGTGCATTTAACAGATAGTTCCCCTCTGGAAGGCGTTAACAATGATTGCTTCAGGATAGCTTGCCTTGTTACATGATAACTGTGTTACACCATATACATAAGTGGTGGTTCAACACTTTCATAATACCAACAAGATTTTGCAGAGCTTAGCATAAACAGGTGGTTAAGGTGCAGACCAGAAACTGATTGTTGTTATTCATTGTCAAACTTGAACCTGAACTCATACCTTGTTGTGTGTAAAATGATGTTGAGAAATTAAAGACCTGAAGTTTGAAAACAAATACGATGGGAGTGATAGGACAAAAATGCTACGTCAGATGGAAAGCAGCTGATTTGTGGTCAGCGCTGAATGCTTCTGTGCCTTCCATAGAGGACATGGTGTTCTGCAAGGTCCTCTACTGCCAGGTATACTGTGTTTCTGAAACCTAAGGAGTCATCCTCGACCATTGATTTGCAAAGTCATATTTAAAAAGCAAGCGAATAAGGGTGGTTCGATTTCTTTTTTCTTTCTTAGTTCCTCCTCTTCAGCTGCTTTTGACTGTAACTCTAATAAATATGCTTTTGTTATCACACAGAGTATCTTTCCCAAAGTACTTGTACATTGTCAGCAGTGCACCTAATAACAATTGTTGTGTTAATATCAACTGCTATTAAATTTGCTTTATGAGTGTTTTGCATTTAACTTGAGAGAAGAATGCAGATGCCTACTATCTATTGAAGTGCATATAAAGGGAAGTAAGCACTGATGTTTTCTAACCTTAGGATCACTTTAAGTCTATTAACGTTTTTCTTGCATTTTTTAGTGGTTCCCACATTTAAGTATTTGGGCTGTATTTTTTGTTTGTTTGTTTTCTCAGGATTGCTTTGGTCTATCTTTTGCATAACTATAAAGAGGAGGATGTTTTTTGCAAAACAGCTAGGAATTGGAGAAGCTGGTGCTTCCAGGTTTCTCTAAGGCAGGACCAAGTATTTTTAAATATCTGTTTTACTTAAGGAGACTTCTGGTATAACTTCAAAACAAAGTTTTTTTTTTTTTTTTTTTAATTCTGAAGAAACACTGATTTTAATTTGTTTGCCTGAATGGAAATAACATTCCACAATGTCCAGAAGAGACACTGGCTAGGAAGCCATCTCTGCCTGTACTTGTTCATTCCCCTGCCCTGTCTCTCAGTTGTACTGATGCAGCTGCAAAGAGTGTATGATCTACTCTTTGAAGTGGTCACAGAAATCGTTTCAGTTAGTAGTGCTCTTTTCTGACTCTCTTTTTGGGAACTGTATTAAGTTCGGATCAGCTCTGTGCCACAGTGTTCAGGGGACATGTTCTACCCCTTGCTTGTCAGTTGTTTGCTGAGCGATGGTTTGTGGTCTTTTGCAAAATGCTGTGAAAAGTATTGTAGAAAGATCTGCACTTGTTATGACCCCATTGAGTAGGGAACCTGAATTACGGTTCTTCTGGTATTACGAGGTGAGACTTGGTATATTATGATAAGGTGTTGAAATGTCCTATTAAAGAAAAACAAAATGTACCGCTTATAGCAGACAAGAGAAGCATCTTTCGATAGATTTACGTGTGCATTCAGATATATTTCAAGTGCTGCTTTTTCTGAACAGTAACAAGTATGTTTGATAAGCAGTAGTCAGTTGATCAGCATTTTTGTGGGATACATTTTAATGAAAATTGTTTTTTTTTTAATAATGCCTCTTACAGGAAACATTTATCTTGATTTGAACAACCCCCTCCTCTCTGCTGTTGGAATTGGTAGAACACAAAATAATCCAAGCAATAGGTGACAGCCAGAAAAACTCAGGAATTGTCAGTGCTGTATCATGATAAATTCTGACCGCAAATCATCAGGCGTTTACTTAACTTGGTTGACATGAGGACACACAGTGACCATGTACTGAACTTAGAGAGCACTCACACAATTTTTAGGGGCAGGACTGAGATCACTGCTGAGTTGCAAAGTATGTTGATTGTTTTTAGTGTGTGACCTCATCTCATCTGTCCTACTGTATGTAGTATGTTCATAGCACATGTAGTCTGGAGGTGATGACAATAGTAATATGCCAACTGAACTTATTCACTCAGCCATAGAAATATCCCTGATGAACTTCAGATTTAATAAAACATTTGCTTTGGAGGTAAATTTCAGGGATTTTCTTTTTTCTTTTTTTTCTTTTTTTCTAACAGCTGTATGAAATGAGCTTCTGTATTTGTATTTTTGAGGAAAAAAAAATGATGGAAGTAAAATTTTCTGCTTCATACTGGTACTTTTTCTCCTAAAGCACTTCTAAAGAACTTTTTTTCTTTAGAATAGTCTTAAAAATACCATCTCATAAAATAAAATAACTGTCTGGAATTCCTTGAAGCTCATGGTTTGGCTTCTGAAGTTTTTAAACAAATAGACTGTCAGAAATCAGTGTGGATTCATTTGCAGGATTAATGCTTCATTCACAATAAATTTTTTGCAAAAATCAATACCCCGAAGTATCAGAATATTAAAAGATGTATCTTGATACCAAAAACACCAAACATTGTTCTAATTACTCGAATAAAAGAAAGCTGGGTAATTTTTGCTTGCCTAAGAAGAATGTTCTAGTTAAGCCAAAGCAAATTCTTTACCAGTCCTTTTAGAAAGTCTGGAAGTATTTAAGTTCTCTCCTCTGCTTTTGAGACAATGGCTGCTAGTGTGCCAGTGCTAGAGCGGATAATGCTCCTCATTTGTATCAACCTGTCACTCAGCTATGGCCAGTACGCTAATTAAATGTGTTTGTTAATTGTTTCGGTAATAGGGATTGTTAAGTTCGGGGTTTCCTACTCTTTTTGTAACACCTATAGAAGGAAAAAGGAAGGAGAAAGAAGTAACAATCCAAGGTCTGTGCCTGTTGAATAGTTTACAGAAAGTTAAACAGTGTATCCATTCTCTTTTGCTATTGTGGTATGTGAAATGCGGTCTTTTGAGCTGAATCCCAGAGTCATTAGCTATTAACTCAGGCAAAGCACCTATCGATTTCAGTCATAGTTAATCATGTGACACTCCTTTATTTATGCCTGTGTTGTGGTTTTAACTAATAGCTCGTGACAGGGATTTGTAGATGGGTCACGCAGGAGTGAGAGTCTCAGGAAACCTTCTGGTCCTTTATCAGAGCCCTTTGTGGCTGTCCTGACACTAATTGCTGGACTGGGCTCCCTACTGCACTTCAACAGGAGCTGAATACATTTCTCCTACTGCCTTAGCAGGGGGATTTCGAGGATGTAATCCTTCCTTTTCCCAAGCATTGGAAAAGATATTAAACTCTAGTAGTGGTGCACAACTCAAGTACTGTTAGCACTGTGGAGCTGGGATAGAGGCTGGATGAGGGAACAAAGAGGTGATGTGGCTTGGGGTTGCCTTTGTGCACCACCACAGGGTCAGCCAGAATTCCAGTCGAACAGCGGGAATATTTGGTACTTCCTCCGGTTATATAAAATATTGGCATAGAAGCCCAGGCATGCATGGAGAAAATATGTGGACTCGAAACAATACTTTCAGTGTCTGTGAATGCTTTACCCTGGAAGAACTTTGTTTTATAGCAGTACCATGTGTGCTTCATACTGCTGCTACTGCTGAGCCCCTTTCAGCACAGTTTAAGCTCTTTTATACCAGTCCTTCATGACTTTTTTGCCTTCTGAGCCAATAAGAATCATCGCAAAACTGTAACCTTGTGACAGATGTATCATTCATGAAAATCTGTTCTCTCCCTGTGAGGAGTTTTCCAGAAGCCCTCAGAAATACAGGCTGGGTTAGTTTAAAATATGTATGGATGATGGATAGAAAGTTGTAAACCTAAGCTTAGAAAATGGCATCACCTTCATGCATAATACAAGCTACGTGCACATGTTTAGCTTCACTGCTTATTTTAGGCCCATGCTTATGTGTTGGAGTTGTATTGAATAGTGAGACAAACTAAAAATAGGCATGGATTCCCCCAAGTGACTTTTCCAGTCACTTGTGACTCAGAGACTGGAATAGACTGTCTGAAGAACTAATGAGTTCTTCTCGGTGGTAGGAAGTGGATAAGATTTTTGACGAGGAGAGAAATTACCTAAAAGTTCTTGAGACCTCTAGAAACAGAGCTTCAATTCAGTAATGCTTAGGGCCTGAGAAAGGGAGGAACATCTTAAGGAATTGTTGCTGGCTTGGAAACAGCTTGTGCGGTGCCATGAGTACTGAGCGTGTCTGAAGTGCTGTTAGAGGTACCAGAGAAATTAGGGTTTATTAGCCATAGAAGAACGCACTGTTTCTGCTTGGCTTAGTACTTTACAGAGCAATCATTTTTTCTGATACATAGCTCCAAAATTACACAGGCCTTACACCACAAGGAGCCCCATGTGGCAGTTGCTTTTCCTCACTGGCCAGTTTCTACAATGATCTGGATGCTAACCAAATTATCATTGATTCTTCAAGCTTTAATTCACCATAGAGGCAGTGGGAGCAGCAGCTTTAAACATTGCCAGTTTTTACTGACAGAACTACAAACCACACTTGCCAGATGACTCAGACTTTGGCATCCTTATTTTTGCTCATGGTTTTTTATGGAAATTTGAAAAAGTTATGACCACAGAGATCATGATTTTCAGTAGAGTGCAAATGCTATAGCACCACACCTAAACTCGAAACGGGCTTCAGTCCATCTTCTTCCTTCTTTCCTTTTTTTCCTTTCTATTTTTTAACCTTTATTTTGACTTCCATTTACTATCGTTAAATGACACCTTTTCTATTTTAGGGGGGAAAAAAAGCACTAGTTAACGATGGTTTGTTGGCTGTCATGTCAGTGTAGTCTTGCCTCTTCACGTGCACACTGCTGGAATGTGTCCTTGAGGCCTGTGACCTTGTGAGGAGCACTGGGTGTTACATTATCTGCCTGGCTGCCCAAATGCTCAGTTTCTGAGATCATAAGGGGAGGTGCAGCATCAGCCTCAATTCCTCCCACTTCTTTTCAGAGGAAGAAGAGTTGTAAAACTGAGGCGCAAGGCGGGGAGAGAGAGTTGAGTAGAAATTGCTTGAGCAGGCTCTCACAATCTGCCACAGTGTATGACTTGAGTCTAAGAGGTTTCGACGTGTGAGAAGCAATACCTGCTCTATGAAAGGAGTTTAGCAGAAGTAAATAAAGTAGAACAGTCTTATGAGACCGTTCTCACTTCACATGTAACTTGAAAAAAAACAGTATTGTGCAAAGAGATCATGTGAATTTCTATATTATATGATAATATATTCTATATATATATAATATATTATTCTATAATATACATATTATATATGTATATATGTGTATAATATACATATATATATAATTTAAAAAAAAAAACTTTTTTTTTTTAGTTGCCAGTTGGGCGAGACATTATTAGTAATCCTCAGCCAGTTCCCATTTTAAGAAGATATGAGGTTGCTTCTGAAACCAGATCGGAGTGTAACTGAAAGATCAGGAGTGGTCAATAGTGTATTAGTCCTGCCAGTTCGCAAGCCAGCGGAGGGCAAGATAGCCTAAAAGATGTGCTCAGATAGTGTATGCCTGGGCCTGCATCTGAAAAGCTTAGATACAATCCAGCCAAATACAATCCAGGGCACAATTGTTTTCCCCTTGGAGCATGGGAAAATTACAAAATACAAGACCCTCCGCAGATGGTTGCATGAAAGCAGGCTTCTACAGAGTATCTTCTAACCTGTCCAGGTGCTCTGTTCTTTCTGCTGTGCATGTATCACATCAAAATGTGGCTCGAGGCACAAGTGGTGCTACCCCCTATTTTATAGGGATGATGGGCAGAGGCACACAGTAACTCTGCTCTGGTACTAAAAGCTCCATCTCATACAGGAGGCTTGGGCAGAGGATGTTCCCGGCTGTTCAGACATGAATTCTTTGATGTTTAAATTATGCTGCTTTTACTTTGTTGCTGAGATATTTCAGAATGTTCCTGGGGAATGTGTGAGAAAGGGGCTGAGAAGATGGCTGGGATGATAGCACCTTGCCAGTCCTCCTCGTAGGAAGAGGGAACCCACTGATATGTTAGAGCTCTGCACTGTACGGTGGCCTACTGTCCTGTTGGTATTCACACTGTGAAGTCTCATTGAATAACTTTGTACTTCAGGAACATCAGTGACCTATGAGCATAAGCATACTAGAAGAAATTTGGGAAGCTGAGAAGAAGCTGTCAGTGCCTGTGTATTCAGCATGCATCCCCACTACAGAGTGACAGGGTTACCAGTATGAGTGAATGTAACCACAAGGCCATGCAGCCTGTGCTGGAGGACAAGACAGCTATCTTGAGCTGAAAGATAAACGCCAGTGATCGTTTGGTTCAGAGGTTTTTATATTTGGTCAAGAAGAAAAGTTAGATCGGGGAAGGTTCATTCACTCTAGTGTGAATTCATACTTCAACACATTTGAATTATTCGCTGCAGTGCCTATTTATATCAGTATTTGCTTTTAAAGTGCACCTGTTGTGCACTTCTCTCATACTTCAAATACTTTGAATTTGTACCTAGTTGACAAGTGGAGGTGTACTTTTTAATGTCTTCATCTCACATAGGGAAATACATTTTAACTTAGTTTCTTAATCAGGAAAAAATAAATGCAGTGAGTATTTAGCTCAGAAAGGATTGCAAGATCAGTTTAAATATTTGCATGAAGCATTCTGAGTAACACATATCACTAACTTTTGACACGAGTCATCTTATGTACTCCTTAATTCTTCAGTATCTGGACAGCAGAATCTTTCGTAATAATTTGGCAATTTTCAGTAACTAGTCACAAACATCAAACGTAAGTTGACAGAAATTTGAGCCTTATTAACTGATAGGAGATAGCAATGTAGAAAACAGTTATACTCTCAAAAATATTACTTTTTTTAAAAGAGTAATTTATTTAAGATAATGCACGTGGCTTTTGAAAAAGCAGAGGAAGACATTTTTATGAGGAAGAATAACATACTGTCTATTTTCTTCTCTTTTTACCTTCTTTTCAAGTTGAAGTAGAGGGCAATAATATAACCAAACCTGCTCATTCCTGTGCAGAGAGCCCTATTTAAGCTTGGGCTAAGAGCTCGTCATCCTTTGGTGTCTCAATTACACTGGCAAGAAGCTGTCCCAAGAAGACTGAAGGAGAACATTATCCTGCAGGTGAGCATCATACAACAGCACTAACCTGAGTATTCTTTACCTAACTTTTCCAGTGTGGCAAAGCACTTCCTGGCCTTTCAAAGCAAGAAGACTGCTGTGGAACTGTGGGTACTTCCTGGGGTTTTAACAAATGCCAGAAATGTCCCAAGAAGCCATGTAAGTGTTTCCTTGTTGTTATTCTCTGGACAAGTTTGTAACTTCTTCTCTCAAATAGGAGTTGCATTTTATTATTATTATTATTATTATTTTTTTTTTTTTTTGCAAGAGGGAAAGAAAAGGAACATAGTAGAAAGAACACACTATGCTTTGATTAGGGGTGGGTTGTACAAACTGGAATGCTCTTGCATGCCAGCAGTTACAGTGCACAGGCACTCAGCACAGCCAACAGCACTAGCATGGTTGTGATTTTTCCTTTTTTTCCTTGCGTCCTCCTCTTCCTCTAAGGCAGTGATGCACTGTTGCATTTTTCTCAAGAAGGGTAATGACATTGAGTCATCTTGCCTCTTCCAGCTGGATTTATTTAATTATATTTTTTTAAAGTCTGCACAGAAATGTTAAATTATAGAGGCACCAGTTACTGCTTGGAGAGAATGCAGTGACCTCTTGAGACTGCAGATGAACCTTCAAGTTTGAAGCCCAATTTTTCTAGGCTCTGAATTGTCAGTTTTATATATATATATATATATATATATATATATATATATATATATATATATATATATATATAAAATTTTTTTTTTGCTCTGTTTTGAAGTATATTCCTTGACGATTTAACTGTGACAAAGACTTTCCTCGCTGGTTTTTTATAATTTGACATCATGTTATAATGAGACAGAAATTTTGAATGATAACTGCAGCTAGTCTCTTAAATGTTTATGAATGATACAGTTATTGCACAAAAACAGCAGTACTTCTGTCATTTAATATTTTTATCACTCAAGAGAATAAAAAGGTAAAGTTGTGAACAGAGCAGATCTTGTTTACTGGGCCAAATGCAGTACAAGGAGTTATCTTGGATTAGAAGTTAAGAAGTTATCTTGCAGTCATTATCTAGGTCTCCTAGGCCACTGTTACTCCTACAGATAGCTACTTCCTATAGAAGTACTCCTTCATGTATTGCTATAATCGTAGAATCACAAGGTTGGAAAGGACCTACAAGATCGTGTAGTCCAACCATCCTCCCATTACCGTTGCTACCACAAACCACTAAACCATATCTTGTAGCTCCTCATCCAAACGCCTCTTGAACACTGCCAGGGACGGCGACTCCACCACCTCCCTGGGCAGCCATTCCAGTGCCTGACCACTCTGAGAGAAAAAGTTTTTCCTTGTGTATAGTCTAAACCTCCTCTGGCACAACTTGCAGCCATTTCCTCGGGTCCTGTTTGTTGTCTGGATGAAGCATGTTCAGTGTTTGATATTTTGGAAACATATTATCATCCCCAAGTCTAATGCAATAAATATAATTCCAGAAGAAAATCTACTTTGACTTCTACTTCTCTGACTTCTCCTTCCACAGAAGAGGCTGCACCAGTTTATATATTGACTCAGTCTGATCTGCTAGATTATGAGACTTGAAAGTTTTATGTTTCAGAGTATGCTTACCTTCTGCTTTTCTTCCACAAGAGAGCATGCTTAGGGTAAATTTCTGAATGTCCCTGTTAGGGGACTTTAGTTACTAGAGTAATATCATCATGAATTGTGAAATGTGTCCTGATTTTATAGCTTTCTCCAAATAAGTAGCAATTTAACCACAACTGAAAGGTTTTTTCATCAGAAGTATGTGAATGTGCAGAATGTATTGCTTAGTACATTCAGATTTGCCTCCAGAAAATTGCCCATGGCAGCGGGGTTGGAACTAGATGATCTCTAAGATCCCTTCCAACTCAAACCGTTCTGTGATTCTAAGAATTAATATGAATTTCTGGTGCCTAGTTCCAAGGGAAGTCCATGTGCTGATTCTTCATTGCTTTGGTAAAAAAAACAAACTTCCATAGCCGGGAAGCCACTCTGGGCAATATGTTGGCATTAAGCAGCTTCCTGAACAACATGCTCTGTATGCTGTTAAGCCAGTAGGGAAACGCTGGGGCAAACCACCTTTGAAATCCTGGTCTCCAGATTCCTCCTAGAGGATACAGAGAAATGCCTGAACACACCTGGGATGTACAGCCCTAAAACCATCACCCTCTATCAGTGCATTGAGTAATTTGTTGTAAATACTACTGAGAGGAGCATTGTCCTTTTCATATAAAACCTTAGTGGCTAACACGTTTTCTCAAGATGGGGCAATTGGGAGTTCCTTTATCTGCCAGAAGAGTTTCAAGTCTACATTTTATACCTATGAGGAGACACCCTAATCCATAAAATGAAGAAACAATTCTTGGAACAGGAATGGGAATTCAGTCTCTTTCCTGGTGTCTTTAATTACTAATAATGTGAGTTGTACTTACTCCTGCCTTCTGACTCACTTAATTTGGAATTGTTTTTTGAAAGTAACTGTAATTTCAAGAGGAGACAGATGATGATGTTTCTGAGAATAACCTTGTTCTTAAGGTGTTCTTAAGGTTAAGGTATTCCTGGAAAGTAGGGGTTTGAAATTAAGTGGGATACGCTTCTCATCTTTATAGGTGGGAGCTCTCACTGTACGTTGTCTTTCTCCCATTCTTAGGGAGGAGGAAATGTGTATATACTGTTTTCCACAGATTAAGATACAGTGCCATCTGCCATACATTATATCACAAGTATGATTGGGTAGATGCTTGTTTTAAGAACATTCACTGACTGAACTGGTCAGGAAGCTTTGACAGAAGTATCTGCAATTTATCATTCTATCATTTAGAAATTCTTTAAGCATGATGCTGTTCTGTCATGCAGTAACTTTTGAAAATCTGCATGGGTGTAAATGGTGAATTTTCAGATTTCTAGAAACTGAAGTGATTGAATTTGAAGTGTTGCAGGAGTTTAAGTGATCTTACAGCATCTTAAAGTTTTATAGATATCCAGTTTGAACTTAAGCACACAACTGGAACTTTAAAATCTGGATCTGGGCCTAAATCTCCTTTACATATCTGTTAAATATCCACTGCTCAGTCAGGGACCAGTCCTGTTGCAAAGCTGAGTGCCTTAGCCTGAGACAATTCCTGTGTCTTTAAGTCTATGGATTATTCAGCATTATGGAAAAATAAATGAAGAATTTTTGGAGAAGATCTCTATTTCTGCGAACTTCTACAGAAGAACACTTTTAAAACAAACTTCATTTCTGTGTTACATGGGAAATGTTATGATTGTTCAGGCTTCTTGGTAACAGTTCATAATTATAAACAGGTTGTCTAAGTGAGTAAAGGGTAAGTAATGTAGGACTTCATCCAGCTCCCACATGGATGACTGGCCATCACTGCACAAGCTTCGTACTCTGCTATGACCTGCTTATGTTGCTGCTCTTAGTACAAGGAAGAAGACAGCTGCCAGTAAGCCACTGTTTCCTGTTCAGTGTGGGAGCAGAATGAGTAGGGATGGAGAGTCTCTGACCTCACTCCACCATTACGCTTTCTAGAGCAGCTGAGTCACCATGGAAGGGAAAACGCATTGTGGCACTGGAAAAGGCCTGGTACAGCTTATGGGCTGCTCTCCATGCGCAACTGGAAGATCTCTGCTTGTACTGTATTGGAGCTGCAGGGTACTGCCGATTCTTTCCACAAAGCCTATGGAGGAGGTGTTTCAGTTTAAATATTAACTGAATGAGATCTGCAATGGGAAACACAGATAAATTAGGACATAATCAGTGCAAAAATGAATCTAACTCTGACAGCATTAACATTTAGTATTTCATTGATGTTTTTAGACCTCACTGTACCCCTCACAGTTTTAGTGTTTAACCACTTCATAGCTTCAAGCCATTTTGAAAGTGTCGTTATGTTCTGATTAAGCAATTATTTGAAATAATTACAGCAATTTAAAATTATCTCACTCCAAAAACAAAAATCTCAGGATCGTCACTTAAATTCTTCCAGTGCAAAGGAAAAACTTTGTTATGTTTCCCCTTGTAATGAATTGATTTCCAGTTTTGAACTAAACTGCAGGGATAAATGTGCAGTTCAGGCATCACATGTGAAATAAAGCCAAATGAAGTCATCATCTCACTCTGTTCTAATTGGAGAGTTTATGTACAGTAAGAATGGAAAGTAATGGAAAGTAATGCTTTTTTTTTTTTTTTGGCCAGCTTAACTTTTAAATTCTGACCAAATGTTGAATGTATCCTGTTGTAGCATTCAAATTATGAAAAACTCTTGACTCTTTACTGAGATTGCTTTTGTGATCATAGTGCCAAATGTTAGATCTGTGTGTTTGATGAAGTACTGGGTTTTGTCAAGAGCTTAGCGTTTAGTGCATAACATGCAAAGAAGTTACTGGTCTCATTTATTATCCTAGAACAATTTAAGAATCAATAAACAGTTTTCTGTAGCCTCAAAGGCAACCTCCAGTGAAGGAAAGAAACAGTAAACAGAAATAAAAATCTTCTTAACAGGGAAAGAAATGAAAATAAAAATCTACTTAGCAGAACAGTTCCTCTTTTGTCAAAATTGAACTTGGTATTTTGCGGTGCTGCTACGCTCTTGGCAGTTTCCAGTGATCAGCCAATAAGTCACACAGTCTTCCAAAATTCAAAAACATTGTTAGGTAAATCAGAGATGTGCCCTCTCTTCTTTTTGTCTTGATTTAGAGGTTTAGTTGCTTCTGTTTCCTATGCGTTTCAAAGAATTTTAGTTCACTGTGGCAAAAGAAAGAGTGCACTACAATTTGCTTAACATTGCACATGTGTATTTTTGCTTTCTAAAGCTATTTTCGCTTTTAAAACCACTGACTTCCCAGGGCAAATCCTTATCTTTTCTCTTTCTCTCAACATGGTATTTGTTGAAGGTTTGTAGAAGTAATTATTTGAATATTTAAGTACAGTTAGGATGATTTCAAAGATGTCATCTTTTTAATTAAGAGCAAATTTGAATGGATAATGGAAGATGTTAGCAGTATACATTCAGAAAGATTGAATTAAGTTTACTTGTATTTGAATTTCTGAATAGAGTTAGTTATGTAATAACTTGGTTGTCAGGTTCTCTAAATAAGCATACAGATCAGCAGTATTTGACTGATATAATTTTTTTGTTCAGCTTACCATGGATATGGTCCTATGACAGAATGCCCACAAGGCTACAAGAGGATCAATGCTACGTTTTGCCAAGGTATGACGGTGTCCACAGCTGATTGTGTATATTTTAAGTACTGGTTTTGTGTGATAGATTCAATTATATTTATGACTTAGATGATTGAATCTAGTCTATTTATTTGTAGTTGGGAAAAATGTTGGGGATTGATCTATCCATGTGTAGGTATTTACACACACATTTAACTCTTTCCAAATACTGACAACACTATAGAGTGTCATTTGCTCCAGAATAAAAAAGTTTCAGAACTTCTGTGCATATTTTCATTTTGTTTGATGTGTGAAAATGACTTCATAAGGATTTGCTTACTTTGTTTTTCAGTAGAAATGCGTGTTCTTTCAGTTATTTTGCTGAAGTCAGACTAAGTCAGATGGAATTCACAACAAGAATAATTCCTACAATCTTTATGCTATAGAGCATATAGAGAATGATATAACAGTACTGACTGCAGCCAGATAATGTCACTGGCAAGTGAATGTGAAAAACCATGCATACCTGGCTATTATGTAAAGGCATGAACCACATAGTGAAGAATGTACTTGTAAGTGTTCTGTGGAGTTAGGGTGTATATGCTGCGTTACTTTCAAGATCATGCCTTGTATCTCCAGGCTGTAAGCACAAAAGTTATCAAGCCCCAGATGTAAAAAAGGGGCATGGGAGCTGCATGATGAGTCATGCAGCTACACTGAAAAGCCTCAGGGTATTTGGATTTTCTCAGCCTATGGCATCTCTGCCTGAGGAAACTGAACAGATGACTGTGGACATATGTTCCTTTCTTCATTTCTTTGAGTATTGAACTAAAATGTCAAGTGAGCGTATAGGAAAACATTCAGTTTCTTATGCCCTGAGAGCATGTCCTGTAGTGTTGCACTTGAGAGAGAGATAGGAAGGAATAGAAGGATGAGTTCTAGTCCACTGTAGCTATGAAAAGTCGCCCAACAAGTAGCTGTGGAGGTGGAGAGACAGAGAAAATGAAAGAATAGTTGATATTAAAGGATACATGCAGGCACTTTGGAGATAAAGTTAATTGTATTTAACTGAAAGCTGTCTTAATGTGTGGATGAAGAAGTGATATGTCAGCCTGCTACAAAAATAAATTATTTTTAGTAAACAAAACACATAATTATTTGTTGCTGCTTCCATTGCTGAGAGAGACATGAGCTGCAATCTGAAAATTGCTCTGTCAGGCTTGTTAGCCTACCTGCTGCTCAGTTCCCCACCTAGTGGTTTACCAGTATGGAGGATAGGGCGCTTGGAGGATTGTGAGAGAAAATTGTGTTGGATCAAAATACTGAGAAACTAAATGTAGGAGAGCTGCAAATTGCAACTCAAGAGCTCTCTCTACAGAGAGAGATTATAGCGTTCTTCTAGTAAATGAAAGGGTTGGGGAGATTTTGGTGGTATCATAGTGAGGATGACTGTGAAGTAGAGAAGTGGAGGTGAATATAAGGCTTCCAGAGACCACCTTTTCATATGTCGAATGAACAGGTGGTGAAAATATTTCAGACATTTTGAAATTTTCTCATTCTGTATATTAGCTATGCATTTTTTCAGAATATGTGGAAGAGAGGCTATGAAGTGTCTGAAAGGTAATGTTGTGCACCCATACCATCATACATCCCTCTGAACATGGTCCAGGTGAGACAGGAACTTATGACATCTCCAGTAGTCGAGCCCAAACCTGACAGTTTGATATTCCTAGACAGCCAACCCAGCAGACATTTAAAGTAGAATAGGGCATTCAATTCTTTTCAAGATTTTCCTACCTAGTTGTTGGCAAACATTACTAGATGGAAACCAAGATCCCAAATCAGGGGCTACAGACAGAAAATGGTCTGATTCCTGTCAAAGTTGCCAGAAGTAGTTTGCCAGGAAGAAAAATGTTTCCAGGAAGTTGTTTCCCAGAGCAGCGAAAGGCTGACTGAGAAGGAGAACATATGTTTCTGGGTAGGGAGGAATTCAGTCTTGCCATGGTAGTGTGTGGCAATAGAGCAGTACCTGGTAGGCTAAGCGTTGTTTGTTCTACTGGGTTTTGCTAGTTTTATCCTGACACATTTTTGTACTATATAACTAACACTGCAAGAAATCTTAGGCTTTAAAGAGTTTGTTTTATTTCTGCTATTGTTATCTTGGAAGAAAGAAAGCTGTAGACTCTGAATATAATTGTAGTTATGCATGGAAACTTATAACAGAGTTTAATCAGAGAGTGGGAGTCAGATAATCCCACTAGGAAGGAGATTGTTGATTAACTAAGGATGGGAACAATTTCTTAACTTTCTGGAAAGGGCAGAGGTGGTGACTGCTACAACTTTCTCACTTTGCAGTTTGGAGACTTGGGTGGCTTCTCAGAAATTTACTCACCAACATGCTCTGAAAATGCGGTACAAATAAGGAAGGCCTAGAGAGAAGGAATGCCCATGAAGCAAAGACAGGATTAATAGATTACCATTTTTCTCCCAGAGGGTCAGGATTTTGACCTTTGAGCAGTCATTAGGAAAACTAGCTTCATCTGTGAAAGAACTGCTTGCAGGGTATATTTCAGTCCTGAAATGGCCATTAACATGTGCTTCTCAATGGCAAAAGTGTCCTTTTTGTGTTTGTCTGAAGCAGACACGCTTTCCTAAAAGAGAACAGGGCTAATGAAGAAATTGCTCTCTGTCTCAAGAACTTGAGCAAAGCAACAGCAGTAACTGTGAAGAGAAAAATGTTTAAGCTGCTGGCGAGGGAGCATTCATTTTTTTGTAATAGCCGTTACAATTAAATTGGAAAGGAGCTGCACAGCATGTTCGTATGCAAGTATACATTTTAATTAGATTATTCTTCGCTGAAAGGGCGTGCATGCTGTGCCCATGCTCAGAAAGGGCCAGTACTGCCAGACCAAATAATAATGGGGATATATTTTTGAATCCTTGCCTGCAGCTTAAAGAGAGCGCTGTTTTCACCTAGATGTCATCCAACTTTCACTGCTTTTGAAAACTCCAGCCTAAAAGCCTAATTAACTGTTTGTTCTACATTGGTTTTGCAGTCAAAAGCCTCCTTAGTTTACGAAGCCTGTGTGGTATTAGTGTGATTAATAACCAGATCCTGATTTTTTTTTCCTTTCAAGTGAGTGAGCTAAAGTAATGAATCATTCTTCTCTCTGATGTATATGTAGGACAACAAAGAGCCATCTATGGGTATGTTAATTAGAACAGTTTAGTATAATCGCAATCAAGAAAGCTTTTTTCCCCTCAGTAATTATCTTTTCAATTGGATGATTTATTACATGTGAACGCCTAGATGCCCTTAGGCTGTCACTGAAGACAAAGTAGAGTTTATCAGAGTTGAAAGTTCTTTGTCAAAATACATACACGGTCTTATTTTCTGGTTCCCTGTTTAGAATTATACTTACTGTTTCCTTCTTCTGCTAATGGTTTTCTTGGAAAACTGAAACAGGATGAAAAAAACAGCTGGTAAAAACAATTTGGATTACTTTTTCAGGAAACTAATGTGTGCCAGTAGAGCACTTTTAAAAGTCTTATCTGGAAGGACTGGAAAAATACCTGAATATTTGTTGTTTTTCAGCGAAGAAGAAAGTTGAACTTTACTGAGAAGCCCTCGTTTGTTTAAAATTCAATGTAAACCCCTCAAAGGAACTAGTATTTGTATGTTATTGGATCAAATTCTGCAGTGATATGCACTGGGGACTTGAAGCTTTTGTCCTTTGATTTCATCATGATTTAAAATAATTTTTTAGGTATATTCTGCCCTTCTACATTTGTCTGTAAAATACAGTAATAACTTTTCTCTCTTTTTCATATATAAAATTTTTATTGCTTAAAGGAGCTTAGCATCAAAAAATGCTGATTATTGTTGCTTAGTTACTAAGTTAACAAACTTCTTTCAAATAAGTTATTTTATGATGATAGCATCGTGAAATAAATATATCTCCAGAAACTGGGCTGGGTTATTGTTTGGACATTGATTATGTGTTTGAAAAGTCTGGCCCTGCAAATTTGTGTTCCAGCAAATTCCACACAGAAGCAGAAAATGATTTGGATTGATTTCTCCTGCTGTTGCTCTGTTAGCACACAGAAATCAGTAGGTCATTTCCTAGAATAAGAAACTGTTTTTTCCCTGTAATTTTTAAAGAATATTTTGCAAAAGTTTCATTGCCAACCAGACCTTGTTGTTTGTTTCCTTTACCTAATCTTGTTCTCACTAATCAGATTATTATTGAAACAATGATAATAGAGGCAGTATACCCTGAGTGTTATATATTTCTTGAAATCAAATATTTTGGAGGTTTTTTGCAATGAAAGTTACAGCAGGAACAGTATTTCCTGAGTTGTCAGTAGGTACAGTTGTAACTCAGGATTGTAAAGGGAATAAAAAATTTTGCCTTCATATTGCACCTATTTGGAGACCATTCAGTCAAGTGCCACTCCCAAGGAAGTTTAAAGTACACCTATGAAACTGAGTAGAACTTCCCGTAAGTTATTATTCCAGTCTTAATTTGTAGGTTGAGATACTGTACATACCAAAGACCTTACCGTATGAAAATATGGGCCGATATTGCTAAATAACATTCAGTGGCTAATTGCTAAGTCATTGCTAATTAAGTCACCCAATACTTTGACAAATGCTTATCAGTATTTAATTGAACTATATGGTTTGCTTTACTTAAATGCAGCAAAGCGTCTTAAGAATCTGAGGTTTTTTTTGAAAGGCAGGTTGTTTGTTTTGCATCAAATGCAGATAGGTGTTTTCCATTCAGTTTAGCTGTTTAAACAAAGGCCAGTCTGCGTACCTCCAAGAGGTTCTGAAAAAATTAGAAATCTGATTTCAGAGCTAAATGTAGAGGTTCCCCTTCAGAAATTTACTTTTCCATAGTGGTTAGGCCTGGAATCAGATGTGGACTGCAGATGTTACGGCTGCTTGTGTCCTCTGGCACCCAACACTTGTGACAGAGGATGTGAGAAAGTCTGCGATACTTGTTGGCTCCGTCCTAGCCACAAGTTTGTCTGAATATTTCAATGCAGCTGTCAGGTCTGTGGTGGCCTGAGTAGGCTTTCTGCTTCTACAGGTTCTCCTTCTTGGTCCAGTATTTATAAGAACATGCTGGTTATCAAGATATTTTGGTTTTTACAACCTGTCATTTATGTGACCACTTGAGTCTAAGGCAGAGGGGGAAAAAAAAAATCCAACTCAAGATCATTTGAAAAAAGTGGAGTGGAACTAACTTTTTCTTTTTTTTAATGGCACTAACTTTGCATCTTGATTTTTTTTTATTATTATTATTTACAAAAATAGTTTTTCTCCCAAGTTACATTTCTTTGATATTTCAGTCCACTTTTATTCTGAATTCCTTAATAAAAGAAAAATTGCATCTTAAGTTAAATGTTTACCTAAAGCTAATTGTTTATTTAGCTTTTAGCTCTCTGTAAGTACTAGTAGAAGGAACTAGATTCTTTTTCAAAAGAATCAACTTTCAAACCACAATTCAGAATTCTCTTACCTACAGTGCTCAGTGAAAAAAAACAGGGCAAGTCAGCATTTGGGAAAAGGGGAATTTGATTCACAGTCAAAAAAAGTCTTAAAAGTTGTGAATATAGAAATTATGTTCTTCTGTTTATGCATATAATAGGACTTTGAAAACCTGAACTTATCTTTGAGTTATCTTGATGTCTTTTGAGGTGGATTTATTGAGGTTGTCACCCAAGTCACGTACCAAGTACGTAAAGTAGAAAAAGCATTGTACAAAAACAAGATCTTCTGTTTCAAAGGGGAGATTAATTAATACTAAATGACTTCATAGTGTTTGTCAGCCTTTTTGCTCAAATTTTTAACTGTCTTAATTCAGTATATTGTAGAGGTTTTTTAAATCCAATTTGGATAGCTAATACTGTCATCTGAAAAGTTATCAGTGCTCCTGAGAAGAAGGTTGGCTGCATTCTTCACATGAATGGTAGCAATGATTTCTTTCAACAAACACCCATAACAAAACAAACAAACAAAAAAACAGACTATCTCAGTTTATATTTGCATTGTTCAAAATTTGTGCAATGGTTGTTTGTTGAACTTGCAGACTATATTTCTCGTGAAAAAATATTTTCTTTAAAATGAATGCTGTAGATTTAGAACTGTCACGGAGTTATCACATACTCTCACATGATTACTGCTTTGACCAGAACGCATTAATAAACACGGACATTCAGTTCTAGAATTTTGCTTTTAACTCAAATGCTTAAGTGCGATTAAATACTTCAAGCTGTGGTGATTTTGATGAGCACAAATTCAGTGCGTTAAACATGGAGATGAAAGAATGCATTTCATTTTGTAGGAAAGAATGTTTCAAATTCCATTAAGTCTGTGACCAAATATGGGCCTCTGTTGCTATCTGAAAAGGGTAGACAGCGTCCTTGCTCCTCCAAACAAGCTACAAGGCTGAAGAGGGAGCAGACAGCTTTACACCACCTTAGTGCTTCCTGTGATTCTGCATTAGGCCAGCTGGGTCTGGGTGGTCTGAAGAGCTGCTATAATGGTTAACACAGCCAAAACTCAGTGAAGTCCTTTTCCTGAATACTCTTCCATCCGTAGTCTGCCAAAGGGAAATACTGCAGGGCTGATATTCCAGCCATCAGCTATGTATGTTGGTCTCCAGCAGAACAGCTCTCTGCTGATCAGCTAATCCCTTTGCAACATTTAACTTGGCTATAGTGGACATCAGGCTCGGTAGGTTGTGTTGAGCTGTTAATATGTCAAAGGCTATTAAGCTGTGAAGCATTTTCATTTTTGCTTGCAGAAGAATCCAAGTCAAGTATTTCAATAAAAAATGGGCAAATTATAAAGGGGGCTACTAGAGCTTTATGATGCACCATGCTCAGCATGCTTTACAGGAGCCAAGCAAAGAATATTGTTTCAGAAGTAAGTGACAAGTCTCTGGGTATATGTAGGCACAGGAATTTTTCTTAGGACTTGGTGTTTACACTTGGTATAGTTTGTTATCCTCGGAGAAGTGACACTCAGGCTACATCATGGTGTCATTAATCCTGGAATGAACCTGAAATGATTCACTTCCTGAATGCAACTGAGTTAGGCATGCCATTGCACAAGGAAAGATAGGAGAATTTTGCATGTGGATTTCCAGTAAAGACCTGAAGTAGTGTCAGAGAACAGCTGTTGCAGCCCCAAGAGTGTTTTGACCTACTTTAGAAGCAATTGTAGCAATTAGGAATGCAAGCAGAAAATGAGAAGGTAATACCTCCTGCAATATTCCTTCCCTTCCAGCACAGATTTTTTCCAACCACTGGCATACGGGAGAGAGAGGGAGATTCTCCTGCATTGTGCCCTTTTGTACACAATATCTATACAGTAGCCAGAGGGAGACTTCCTGTTATATCATGCCTAACTATTTTTTTTTTAAATTTAAATACCTCAGAACAGAATTTGGTCACTTTTCTAGCCTCCTCTCCTTTTAGAGAATCATTTAATGTATACTTTTTCTCGATTGTCAGTATTTCCCCCTGTGCAGTGCGTGTGAGCTGAATAAATAAATCATCAGATTGCGTATTTGAGGAATAGAGCTTGACCTTCAGAATATAGGCTGAGGTGTTGAAAAGCCACAGGTCTTTTTTTATCTTTAAGCAAGGAAGAACTTTTTGGAGAAAAGTAAACAAATAGAGGGGTTTTTTTTGTTTGTTTTTGTTTTTCTTTCTCCCGTATTATTCAGTCCTTCCCTAAATCACAGTTATTGGAAGAAAAGAACGTGTTTTATGATGCATGCACTTAGACTAGTGAAATTATTTAATTTACTGTTGTGATGTGCACAACATGTAATTCCAAATGTGTATGAGTGATTATGGCTAAAAACAGGTCTGCTCTTCATCTAAATCTGTTAACTACTTGTGGAATAGGATTCTGGTGACGTGCTTTCAGAACATCTTTGTGTTTGGGGTATTTTTTAATGTGACTTCTTTAAGATTGAGTTCCCCTTGAATGTTTTTAGAAATCAACAAGAAAAAAATCCCAAGTAAAGTAAATGGTATTTCATTATTTTAAATCCAGGAAAATTTTCCATTTGATATTTTACTTATCCATTCATTTCCATCTTCTAGTTACTAAGATATGTAAAAGTTTTTGAAGATGAAACTGTTTTCAGACTCAGAAAAATGTTGTGTGGTAATTATTGTTTATAACTAAGTCAATGTTAGCATGTGCTTCTGTAAATGAATAACACTTAAAACTGTTCCCATCTTCCCCCTTTGCTTCTGATAGATTTTGTGTTTTTTTTGGTTTTGTTTTTTTGCTTTTTAAGTATGAAACCAACACTTGCCATGTGAGCAGGCAAACATTCAGTTAAGAAGTGGCTGTTACTTTTTTCCCCCAGGAAATCTAGTGGCAAAATGATTCATTAAGGCATTGTGTTTTCTAAGAGCAGGTTCATCTGTCACTTAGTAGACCTACAAAGCAACTATGAAAAAAAAAAGTGTCAAACACTAATTGTTGTTGAGAGAGTTTTAAGCTCTTAGTGTGGAAGATTGTGAGATAGGTCAACAGCATTTCAGCTGGTTTACTTTGCAACATCTGGATTGTTTAAAGACTGCGGTTCCTCTCGTGGAGGACGTGGTAGCTGACCTCACTGAATATCAAGATGTTTGCTTGGAGGAGGGAATAGAAGGAGCTGGGACTGAATGCTAATCTGTATGCTACTGCAGCATCATTGTCAAGTCTGGTTATGGTAAAGCTTTTGCACATTAGCATGGGTATGTGAGAGTGGAGTCACCAACAAAGACTTTGGGATGGCACTTGGCTTCCACTGCCACTATAACAGAAGTAAAACCTTCATTTCTTGTCAAAAATTCAGGGAGAGGAACCACCTAATCTAGGAGTGCAGAGTGTTAAGGACCTGTCCCATGTGTTTGGCATGCATAAAACTAAGTAACAGCAAAGGGTAAGACTGCCAGTGCAAAATGACATTGCGTCATTGATGCCAATGGAGTTTATACTCATTGAGCAGGGTCAAATAGTTCGCTTTGCCAAGCAGCGACTCCAACAAAATCAACACTTTATCAATTCCTTAATTATGTATAACAGCACCTACTGTGAGAGATTGTGGTAGAGCCATGCCAGGTGCTGTGTGATAAAGCTCCTTGCATAAGCTTTTTTCTTTTCCACTAACCAAGACTTTTTACCAGTAGAACTTTGTCACTGTTTTCCTTGAGACCTGAACACAAATATTTAGTTGGTCTTTAGAAACTTTTATTTACATATGTGTGGTTTATAGTAGCATTGCAGAGCTCCTTAAAATATTTCTGCTTCATAGATGAGTGTTCGATCAAATCAATTCTGAAATGTGCCTTCATTCTGTGCTTTACAGCAAAAGATCATTCAGACTTTGAAACAACTTCTTCTCTAGATTTTACAATGGGGCAAATGAATTCTTATTCTAATACTAGTCTTAAATGTATTTTTTTAAAATCCATATATACATATAAAGAGGTGGATTTAAAAAAAATAGTCTTTTAGTCTTAAACCAGATTTTTTTTCTAGCTGCCTGAGCAAGTTGATTCCAGCACAGTTTGCACAGCTGGACAGGCTGGCAGGTGGTAAAAAACATTTTGGGTTGGGTTTTACAACAGTCTGAAATGAAATAGTCAGTCTGAAAGGGGTTTTTCCACAAAGTTCTTAAAAACTATTCTCATGTTTTTAGGATTGTTTTGTTTTGTTTTGTTTGTTTGGGTTGTTTGGTTTTTTTTAGAGAGTTTGAAATTTGTAATCAAATTCTGGCTCATTTCTGTTTAATCCCTAGATAGACGTGTTTAATTCAATATAAAGCATCAACTCAGTGAATCTATGAAGTCATTCAGAAAACATGACTTGACAAAGACTATAATTAATAGAATTAATTAATTATAATTAAGTTCCACTGAGGCATCAGAATACACTGAAGACAACATAAAAAGGTAGACAATTTTAGCAAGAGGAATGTCCATACCAGGAACTGTGGGAAGCTGTGAAAGGAATATTCATTGCTATTTACCTGTGCTTTAAGCTGAGCACATGGAGTGCTCACGTTAAATACCAATAACAGAATATATTTGAGTGGGCTTTCTGTACTACAGACAATCCAAGACAATATTTTTAAATGCTAGACATACGAGAACATTTCCTTTAGAAAGAATTTTAATGCAGTAATGGCAGCATCAGTGAAAGCTTTTTCTAGAACAACTGAATCATTTGGAAAGGAAGATGATTGTGTATTTATGAATGATAAGGAAATTGCTACCTCTTTGCAGTTTAGACACTTCAGTAAATCATGGTATGGAACCTTCATTATTAGTAGGCAAAACTGTAAAACGTGATTTTCTCAGAGTACCACTGAATGCATTTGATACATACCAGTGCCTGCTTTTCTCAGCAGCAACATGGAATAAAGTTCTGGGCTGTTATTTTTGTTTATTTGTTTTAAAAGCATTTTGAGGGCTTAGAATTTGAGGACTGATCTGAAGGTGACAAAGCACTGGCACTGCTGACCAGAGAAGCTGTGGATGCCTCATCTCTGGAGGCATTCAGGATCAGGTTGGATGAGAACCCTAGGCAGCTGAGCTGGTGGGTGGGAACACTGCCCACAGCAGAGTTGGAACTGTGGATGGTCTTTAAGGTCCCTTCCAACCCAAGCCATTCTATGATCTGAAACTCCAGTAGGTCTCCACAGTATGCAGAAAATTCAACAGTGGATTCTGAGTGTTTCAGTATTTGCTTTATGTTTGCTTCTGAGTATTCCATAATAATAATATCTATATCTTCCTCATTGAGCCTGATATGTTGAAAACAGAGAGTATAATACATGCTTTCCTCCTAAGAACTTTGCTGCAGTGTCAATATGTTTCTATTTAGGGATGTTTCAAGAATGCATTTAGTTTGTGGACTGTTTTGTTTAACGCATTCCCCTTAGTAGTCACAGAAAATACGATATTGAAACAGTGATGGTATTTCCTTTTGGAATCAGTTGGCACTCTTTGGATTCTTTCAGTCCTGTTATAGGATTTCAGGGCACAATAATGAACCTAATTAGACTAAGCAACTGAAGAAGCTGTTTGAAAATTTTCAAGTGCATTAGAACAAGTCCAGTTTACTACATCTTCTGTGAAGTGAAATTCATAAACTGCTATGCTTATATAGGATACCTTGCTGCTCAAAGATTGGATGTGTCAAAACATAGACTGCTGTAGTTAAAGATCTTTAGAGTATTTCAGGAGTTCTTTTCTGCTCTTTTTCTTTTACCATTTTCCTTTTTCAGTAGTCTGCTCCCTCTGAGGTCAGAAAGTCACACAGTCTGGGAATTTCACTAAAAATTCCTTTGAAGCAGAGCTGATCTTTTGTAATTCATGTTGTTTCCATCGTATTTCATCCAAAGTTACAGAGTATAAATTATCAATCTTTGTCACATGTGGCTAAGTGCATAGAGGTGAAGTCAGCGTCAAGGTTAGATTGGGTACAGCAGTGGAAGAGCTGAGGGATAAGATCAGCACTGAATATGCTACTTCTATTCTGTTGTGCTGTGAATTTAAGTCATACGGTAATGCACAGAGAGACAGGTATTAAAACCTGTGGAGTAAAATGAAGGCAGTAATGTGAATGATCTTAAAGGTGCTTTCTCTAGGTTTCCAAAAGCTAATTCCATCACATCCGTTACATTTTACAAATTCAGTTTCTTATCATCGATTGTGTTGAATCCAGCAGCAACATACAGTATCATCAAACCTGTGAAGAGTTTATAAAAACTAAGAGGAAAGGTAATATATAATATGTACTTTACAATGTACTTTAATGGTCAGTAATACCCGATTTCCAAGAGGCAGGCTGAAATATCAGACCTGTGCTTAAATTTTGTCTATACAGCAGTGTAGGCAATTTTTTGTAGCTTAGAGTTAGGGCGGAAAAATCTTGTGTAGGATTAGTGTGCATAAACATTTTTAAGTAGATGTATTTCAATGTGCTTCTGCTATTCTTCTCAAAGATGAGCCAGGACAGATGAATTATGGGTTTGTGCTTACCTTTGCTTTCCTTCTGTCCCTTCTTTTCCTTCTTTCTGAGATTTTCATTATTGGTGCAAACCTACATTGTTACTATCTCCTGGAATAAAATCCTAGTTTTCCTGACTTGGTTACAGCTGCTATCTAGCTGATTGTCAGAATAGGTCCTATTCTAAGAGTAAGTAAATTGTAGATCCAATACCACGTGTGATAAAGGCCTGAATTCATGAGACATTGGTGAATAATTCAGTGACACCTTGAAAGCGACAGTGTTGCAGCCAGCCTGGTAACAGCAAACTTCATCAAACAAGTCTCGGCAATTGTTAATTATTGTGAACTTATGTTCCTATGGGTGCAGTCCTGTTTCAGTATCGGATTATTTTCAATTTTTCCACAGATATCAATGAATGTCAGTTACAGGGAGTGTGCCCTAATGGTGAGTGTTTGAATACCATGGGCAGCTACAGATGTACCTGCAAAATGGGATTTGTGCCAGATCCTACCCTTTCAAGATGCATAGGTGAGTGGTGGTGCAGATCTAACTATTGAAATAGATGCTTAATTGCAATTCATTATGACAGTTTATATAACTGATGCCTACTGCTCCAAGCTGTACTTGTCCTTTTTTCATGTTTGCTTATTTAGCCTTTCTGAGCACTCATGCTTCTTTTCTGTCTCTTTCCTGGAAGCCTTGGACTCCACCAGCAGCCATCCAGATTCTTGTCCTGTTTTTCCTTTCTCAAACCCTTCAAAAGACCGATTCAGCCTCATACACTCTTGAGTCTTTCTCACCAGTGTGTGATTCTTCTTCACATTTTTTCCCCTTTTCTGCTATTTCCCCAGACTAAGTCACCTCTGTATCCTACACTCCCCTCTTCCACCTCTGCAGCTTTAGCCTGGGTGGTTTCCATTATGGATTTATAGAAGGCTGAAAAGCCTCTTCCTCACACACCTCACTTTTCTTCTTTGAGAGTTTTGAAATCCCCATGTTGTAAAAGCACTGGAGCTTTTAGGGACGGAAGACTGCTACACAAAGCGTTGGTTGATGTGAGCAAAACAGTATATTTTTTTTGCAAGTCTGAGCTGTAGACATTGTTCCCTTAGATTTGTGAAGTATAATAAAATCAGGTTGAAGCAAACGGATTACAACAGTTCAAACAGGTTAAGTACAATGAAAGCGAGAGAAAAATGTTTACTGTATTAAGAGTTAGGGAAGTCGAATGATTGGTATTGCTCATTTCACCGCCCATAAGCGGTCAATAAAACAAGATTTCTTCAAATCTAAACCTCAAGGTATGACCAAAAGAATGTGGGTTATATTAGATATCTTCTTATCCTTTTTATTTTACTCCATTTTTCAATTTCAAAAGGAATAGACGTTTTACTTTATAATCTCAGTAATCTGATGTGGGTTTTTTATGTGGCAGTGAAAAGTAAATTTGAATAGAACTTACGATTTCTTTAAAGTGTAAGTTACATTCCTGTGTTGCCCTAGCAAAGCAGATAATCTGATGCTTCCATCAGCTTGGTATAACAGCAGATTTTAACTAGTGTTTTAGTATGCAGTGCAAAATTATATATGTACCGTGTGCCCAACGGAATTCTTCACAGAGCCCCTGGGTAACATTCTAGGCTTGAAGACTAAATGCAAAATGCATGCTACGAGATCAGGCTGGATGGTAGTGCAAACAACATTGCAACATTAGGAGCTGAAAAACAAGACAGGAACCATGAAAAATACTGTTTTTACACATGTACAAGTCATAGAATTATGGAGCATGAAAAAAAAAAAGCACGAATAAGAAAAAGCAACAGATTCGGCAGCCATGTAGATTGGACATATATTGAAAACAGTGAACAGTACCATCCTCTCTTCTGCTTCCATTGCAGCTGATAGTCCTATGGTTGCTGAAGAGAAAGGACCCTGCTACCGGTTTGTTAGTGCAGGAAAGCAATGCATGCATCCTCTTTCTGTGCAGCTCAGTAAGCAGCTTTGCTGTTGCAGTGTTGGAAAGGCCTGGGGCCCAAACTGTGAGAAGTGCCCCCTTCCTGGAACAGGTAAGAACCACTCATTAAAATTACAAAAACTTTGTTACACGTTTTGGTGGGGGTTTTTTTGTTTTTTGTTTTTTTTGTATATATATATATATATATATATATATATATATCCAATAATTGATTTAAAAATAAACCGTAAGTTTCTGTCAGTAAATTAGGACTGTTCTACTGTTACAGTTTCTGTGTGATGGTAGAATACTTATGTACTGCTTCTTAAAGGTACAGGTGAAAGGATGACAGTGTTTGATAGTTACAAATGCTGGTCACTGTTTCAAAGTTCTGTTCTCTGCCTTTGCCTAAAACTTAAATTACCAAAGTTGGAGTCTGGAAAAAAATTGGTATCTATTATGTTTTGTCCAAGCATATGGTCAAATTAATATCTTTAAAAGCATCTTTGAACATCACTTATTGTGACATATATAAATGTCCATTCTGATGAGTATTTCAACACAGATATTTGCAATGTAATTTACTCTTCATACCAAATCTGCTGCTGAAGATGTCACTGCTATAATACAAATCGTGTATTTCTCTGGAATACTGTATAAGGATTCAGATTTTGAAAAGTAACTAATGGTTTTGGGAAATCCTCAGCTAACAGAGGTGTGATGAAAATAATGGGTTCCTTACTTCCTTAAGCTCAGCATATGAATTAGAAGTAACCACAATTTTTGAGTATTTCAATTGATATTTAAAGCCATTATTTCCCATTATAGTTTGCTAGTTTGCTGAGTATGATTTTGAATTCCAGTTTCATTTCAGATGGATAATATTTCTTATAACCTTCTAATGCAGCAAAATGCATTTTCATCAGGTGACTAGCAATGTTACTGTAAATGCTTTATAAGAATGTTACATGAGACTTCATGCCTAACTCCAGATATTCTGAAGCAGAGAATGTGTCTTTCTTTACAAAAGTGACTGCTTACTTGTCATAAAAATACATCATTTAATATTATTTGCAATTGATATTTTAATGACTGTTCTTAATGACAAGACTTGGGAGAAAGTCTGTGAGTAGGAAGTTCTGATGAGCTATGTGGGAAACACTTTTCCCATTTCATGGCAATTTTCATTATTTATGAAACGTGTTCCTTTCTGTAACAGGTTAAATTCATAATGATCTTTCAGAGTTTTCAATGAAAAATATGTGAAAGTGGGGTGTTCCAGAATGGGGTAATGTATTTACTGCAGCATCCCATTTTATTGTTAAGAGTCACTGCATTTAAAAGTCATCATCTCTTTCTCTCTGATATCTTTTAAAATGTTTCTATGAAGTAGACCAGCTCTGAGAGACTGAGAATGGCAACATTTGTATACGCTGGTGTTGAGAGCACTTCTATGAGCTATGTAAGAATCAAGTTCACCTTTCTATTCTGTATTTGAGAAAACGTGACCCAAATGAAGATTTCCTACATCTGCATCTGTAGGGATGAGTTTCAAATAGTCTGTCTTCCTACCTTTGAGCAGAACACTCACCCTCAATTGGGTGTTCTTCTGTCAAAATTTGATATTAATGTTTTCCAATGACAAGAATTTCATTGTATTGAATCCACTTAATTTAATCAGTTTTACCCTTCATCTTTCTGTATAACTCATGCACCATCTGTATCCACTGCAAGAAGTCAAAAATCTCTAACTTAACATATATTTCAAGTACTTCATTTGTGAAGTATCCATAGCAAGTATATATTGTTTTTATTTTAAATGCTAATTTCTTTTTTAACTCTGGTGCATTTTCAAAGCAATATTTGTGAAGCTACCTATGTCCCACTCCATGTATCTCTTAAGAAACTGTAAGAAATCACATCAGGCACTTGGAAGACTACATCTATGGTGTTTCATCCTGACATAGGCTTTACCTATAGCAGTGAGAACAGTGAAGCAGTGCCCCTTAAAGACTCCTGAAAGCCCCGTCTTTGACAGGAGCGTAGCTGTTGTCTTTGATGGGAACAAAGCCTTCCTTGAGGACTGCAAAGCCTGATGCTCATGTAGAACAGCTGCACAGATCAGAGCAAGTGCTGCTGCCTAACTTTTATTACCTTTCAATATAACAACCTTGTAAATGAGATCATTGCCACTCTCTTCCAGTCATGATTTGGTTTTGCTTTTTTTTTGTTCATGATCCTCATCTTGTTTTTCTCCAGCACAGTGAGGTCCTTGGGAGGACTCATTCGGTTCAGTAGAATTTGCATGAGGGCTGCTATGAGACCTCTAATGGGTATCAAATGGGATATTGTTTCTGACTGATTCTCTTCTGTTCCTTTAATACAGGGATGGTGAGACTTTTTTTCTTTAGTTTCTGTAAAAAAGGAGTGGCGGAAATAGTGATTTTCATTCCTTATGATAATGACAATTTGTATATTTAAATTTCGCTCTCAGGAATGTACTGTTTGGAGAGGCTTAATTTAAAAAATGATCTTGATAGATTGTAATGATGGATTAAACATAACTGAAGAAAGATGTTAAACTGTAGTGGAAACCTAGAAACAAACATCCAGAACATGCTTTTGGGAGAGCGTTCAGTCATATTAGTATGCAATGCATAGTTTCTCTTTAAATATTTTTTGAAATAAAAATGTGTATACAGTAGCAGATTAAATTTATTAGTGGTTTTCTTTATGTTTTCCACTATGTCAACATATTGCACTTTTAGACTCCTAAAAGGAATATTTTCCCATCCCAAATCTAGCTGCTTTTAAGGAAATCTGCCCTGGTGGAATGGGTTATACGGTTTCTGGCCCTCACAGAAACAAGCTATATCATCACCCTGCAGTTAGAGTACAGCCACCTGTCATTGGCAAGACCCCGATTACTCAACCTGTTGCTAAAGGTACTTCTCCTCCACCTCTCCCAGCAAAGGAAGAGCCGGTGGAGGCACTGACCTTCTCACAGAAAAGTGAGCCTGACATGGCTGTGCAAGAAGGTGAGAGTGGGAAAATTCAGTCTTACTATTTTTCTGTGCATGTGTCTTCAGTGGTATGTTTCTTTGCACAGTAGCTGTGTACAACACAGGATAAAGGAGTCACTTCCCAAGGCAGATAGTTCCATGTAAAAGATGATTTGTGTTACGTGATTGATTTCTGGAGTTATGTATAGCTGTTCTCAGCATATAGCATATGCTGAGAACGCTACGGAGAGAGAAAAATTGCTTTAGGCTGATTAGTGTTTATCATAAGAAATAGCAAATGTATGATGTATAAAGATGTTTATCATCTCTAAAATGTAGCAAAGGACTCAGCTCAGGCTTTGATTCACTAGTATTTGGGTGGCAGGGTGAAGGGCTCATCAGTATCTCCTGTAGGATAGCACCACCTGATGTGGGCATGCCTTACCAGCCCATCCATGGTCATGATCATCCCCCTCAGCTGTGCACTCTCTCAGCCTGACCACTTTGGACTGTTTAATGGTTAGCCGATTCCCTTACTTACATTTCTTGCAGACTCTTTGTGATTTTCTACAAGCTCTGCTAAGAACTTCTAGAAGCTGCAATTGCCTTGAGTTTGAAACAAAGACAGAAACAAAGAAATGCAGAAAGCAGCGCTATTGCAAATACGTAGCCAACAAATTTAGCATGATCTAATTGTAGACAAGTGGAAATACGTTCCTGAAAAACCTTCTGCTGATACAGAGTGCAGAATAAGTTATTTCCAAGCGGGAGCTACTTATCTGTGTGTCTGGCCATTACTAGAAAGAGTTTCATTCAGTTGATTTTGCGGAGTTCTATGCAAGAGGAGTTACTTTCCTGTTAGAATCAGTGCTCCTGGTTTTGCTTTTGGGGAAAAAAAAATGGAGCTAAACTGAATCTGGTGAGAAAATAAATCATCCAAATTTACTTGTAGTCTGTGCGAGATTGTATAATCTCAGATATGCCTTTGGGTCTTTCTCTGTTAAAAAGTGGTATATCGTTTCCTGAAAGATCAATTTAGTGATGGGAAGAATTGCCGCGTTCTGGTAAATCTTGAAACACAGAATCTGACAAAAAGAGAAGTGTTAGTTTTAAAAATAATTTAAGAAGTAAAAGCCCAAAACCTCCTTCACAAATGCTTGTCATAAGTCAATAACGACACATAAATGGTTGAATTTCATATTCCGTTTTGGGATATGTTCAGGTTTTGAATTTTTGAAATTTTTTAGCAGGCCTCCCAGATCTGCTAATCAGCCTCCTCTGCTAATGCTGAAGAAACTGAAGTGCAAAGAGAGAGATATTTTATTTTTTCTCCTGTGGAAAATGTTCCTTTTCAATAGAAAAACATTCTTAAAAGGTCTTATAGAGGCATATAGATTTCCAGCAGAAAAAAAAGGCAGATTTAAAAAAAAAAAAAAAATAAAGCACAATTGCAGTGGAAAACAAAAAGTTGCATGACATTTCGACCCCTCTTTCCTTAAAAAAAAAAAAAAAAAAAAAAAAAAAAGGTAATTTTTATGTGAAAAACAAGACAAAAATACTTCTGCTTACATTAAAAAAAAAAAAAAACAAAGCCTACTTTAAAACGTTTTTCTATAACAATAAACTTGTAAAAAATTGTTACTGATTATTCACGTGTCATTATGATAATGGTATTAATTAACCTTTAAATAATTACAGGTGTTGATATTCCTTAAGGAATTTTAAGAGTTTAGTCAGTGAGTAAATAACAAATGAGTTTCTTGAATTGTTTGGAGGAAAAAAAAATATAGAAACCTGTAAGAAGGCTGACTGTTAAGTAAATAATTATAAGCATTGGTTGGTGCCCAGAATCTTTTATGGCTGCAGGTTAGCTTTTACATTTGTTTTAGGATCACTACTTCAGGTTTTCACAATTTGGAATAAGGAAAGAGTCTGAAAGCTTTCTGCAATGGTGACAACCGTCTTCAGATGTGATAGTAGTTTAAAATTGAATGTATAAGTTAGTGTTATATGAAGACTGATTAATTTTCTTTTTTTTTCTTTCTGGTTTTAGTGGCAACTGCAGCCCCTGATCAGGTAAAACATTATGTAATATGTCTAGGAGTTAGAATGGAGGCCATGTGTACAATCTGTGGTACAGTAACTCTGAGGAGGATTTAGGCTTTGTGAGGAACAAGCGGTTCTCTGTGGACAAAAATGCAGACAGGGAAGTACAGCAAATAAATGACTTTAGCCTCCCTTTGGTGTTGGTTAAGGGGTTAGTGCTGTCTTGTTCTGTCCGGTCCTGGAGTCTGTATTTTAAGGAGGATCTTGAAAACTGCAGGCAGTACGAAGGAGAGACACTGATACTGACGGCTGCAGAAAATGAGCTGGGGGCAAACAGCAGGAAGCTGTGAGGACTGTTTGTGATGCCTGCCTGAGGGACTCATTAATACCTACTTCAGTTGCATAGTTTTTTTTTAGGATCAGAATATATTCAGTGGAGAACAGGTGCTTATCTGTTTTAAGTCCTCCATTCTGGAAGTCTTAGGTAATCTCTGCCGAAGATCGCAGGATCCATTGTGAATAACTGTAGCTGTGCTTCATACCTTTTTTTCTGAAGGCTTACAAGCATCCAACACGAAAATGTGATGTTCAGAGCAGTAGCTAAGAGAGAACCTTTCACAGTTGTCAAAGATTTACAGATGTGACTGTATACTTTTGTGTGATGCTGAGTTATAACTAAAGCTGTTTTTAAGCAACTAAAGACCAGAAGATAGGAGAACTATGGAGTGACAAAGCCAAAGATAGGATTAGAATCTCCATGAAACGGCTCCTTCAAATAAAACCAACGTTAAATTGTATGCCACTGTTTAAAAACAGTATTCCTTGTTCTTTCATGTTTATATTGGTGAGGATTAATAACCTGCTATCTAAAACCTCTCATGGGAGAATATTAGCAGTTTCTCAATCCAAGGCTTTGTAATTTCTTATGATAGCTGAATTAAGACAGTGTTTTCAGAAAGTAAATTTCTAATTATTCTTTTAGGAATTAGTTTCACTTGATCAAGAAAAGCAAATCCTAGAGCCTGGACAGCCTCAGCTTTCTCCTGGAATTTCAACAATTAACCTGCATCCACAGTTTCCAGGTAACTTGTCTTTTAGTGAGAGAGTACTTGCAACTCTTCAAAGAATGGCAGAATAGCAATGGTAACAAAGTAATGAAAAACTGACTGCAACTTATTAAGCAATTTTTCCATGAGCAGAAAGGGTGGGGGGAAAAAAAAAAACAAAAGAACCATGGAAACTGAAGTGAGAAGAATTGAGAGGTTGGCATTGTTTGGGTGCTAAGCAAATCATGTGAAACAAAGATACGCTGTAGACAAAAGTGATATCCTGGGGTGTGTATGTGAGAATTTGAATGTCAGCAGAGTTAAAGCCTTATAACCCACTCAAGGGGAAACTTTGTCTTCTTGTAGAAGTATGCAGAACTTCAGATGCAGAAGTGTTACTGTTCTTGCTTTCTTCAGCACCTCAGTTTTTTTCAGAAATGATAAAGTGAAATGATGGCTATCCAGTTATGCTATTTTTTCTACTTCAGATCTAAGCAGAATAAACTAGTGAAAAGCCTCATAGTATCTGGCTAGTTCAGTTATCATTTGTGGATGGTCTGAGGATTTAGGTTTGGTTTGTTTGTTTTTATATATGATTGATTTCTATTCCATGTCACACAGTAGTGATTGAAAAAACATCTCCTCCTCTGCCTGTTGAAGTTGCTCCTGAAGTCTCTACTTCGAGTGCAAGTCAAGTGATTGCACCTACTCAAGTTACAGGTATTGTGCTTCCTTTTAAGTACTAAAATAAGTTAAGAAATGACTGTGAATTCCTACCACAGTAACTTGTTCCACATTAGTTCAGAATTTGAATAGCCAAGACTGTATTGCTGTAGAACAGAAAGAAGTACTCTGTGAAGAGGTAGGAAGAAAAAGTACAAAAAAACCCCACAGAAATTAGGGTGCTGTCACCAGAGCCTGGAGTGGGCCCTCCCAGGATTGTGATTTATAACTGGAGTTTCTAGGCACTACCACAGTTCAGAAAATAAGACTGTACAGTCAGTGAAGTAAATAGTAACCAGCAGAACAGGTACAGTTCAGTCTGGTGTGTGTCCTTGTCTGAGCTCTACAGACTAGCCAGGCTGTTGGAGGTGATGTGTTCAAAAAGTGACAAGAGGAACATCCTGATGCAAGCTTTGCTGTCAGAAGAGTACTCAGCAGCAACCAGATAGAGGAGACAGTGGAGTAGTAAAGTTTAGTGTTACACTGTCCAGTGGTAGAAGTTGAATGTTTGAAAGGGAAGTGTATAGTTGTTATTATACAAGGTTGTAACAGATGAATATCCAGAGGTTATAGGGGAACAACTCACCCACTCTGAGGCTCACGGCTAGGATGGATGCTCACCACAAGGAACTCCACACAGGAGCAATCTCAAAAGAGATGCTGCCTTAGTGGTGGTCAGTTCTTAAATAGGATCTAGGAGAGGTGGAGTCAAGCTCCACCCCTTCCGGGAGCACAGCTGAATTACCTTCAGCTGTGCTCCCGCAGCTGACCCGTCACTTGCCTCAGATGGTTAATCAGAGGTTCAGGCTGTGATTAACAGTTTCCCATACAGGAAGGAAGGGAGATTGAGGAAGCGTATGCATTTTTTTTCTTCCCCTTCAAGACCACAAAGAGGCCTCTGCAGGTAGAGAATATGACTAACATTAGATACCGCTAAAGGTGTTGAGTGGTGTGAGCAAAAGAAATGCTGAGGAGCAATGTCACATTATACTGTGAGCCACTAAATCAAGGTTTGTGGACTAAATAAATTCCAAATCAAAACAGAAACAGCAAGACAAATTATGCCAGACTCCAGATGTGATGATGGATGGTGAGTTTTCATCCACAGGCTCTATTCCTTCTGGAAAACTGTGGTAGAAGTGATTTTTTGGCAGTGATAGAGCAGGATTATACGTGAACTAAAACCCATGTTGTTATCCCCATTTTGTCCCTTGACACAGAAGGCAGCTGTTAGAAAGCATCAGAACCCATTTTAGATACCTGAGACAGAGAATCTCCCAGTTAAAGTGGACTTCAAAAGACCCTTTCTCTTTGAAACTGAAGGGGACTATTTCCAATGTGATCTTGCAAGAACTGAGAAAGAAGCAAGCAAACTGTGGGCTGTTCTTTCAAACTTCCATCTTTTCCTTTCTCTCTATACTCATTTTTTTTCCATGCATGCAGGTTGTATGAGTGAGTCTTCTTTTCCGATCTTCTGTCTTGTCTATGCAGTTAACGCTGTCCTGCAGAAGTTCACTACGTTTTAATATTGAAATTATGATTAGCCAGGAAAAAAACATTTACAGTTTTTAAAAGCATCCAGTTTAAGAGAAGACCTTCTGTGGAAATTCCCAGAATTGTGTGTGTTACACATGTGGATGGAAGCCGATTTTGCCACAGTTCACTTACAACCATTTCTTATACCAGAGAGTGCCTGCCAGTATGAGAGATGCTAGAATTATGTCATGGTTTTGTAGTTCAGCAATCCCTATGTATTTTAACTTTCTTCTTCTTATGATGCTCAACTTAATGCTGTATGTCATTAAGTTGAGTGCCATTAAATTTGAAACAGCAAGTGTAGAGGGAAATCTGTACTGCCATACTCATGGCTAACCATTTCTTACTCTGTGCATAATTTTCTCTGTTGCTGTTTTTATCCCATATGTTAAAAGTGATTCCATGCTTCTATATCAGTACTTCTTACAGTGTTAATTCTGGAGCACCTGTGGGAAAATTGTTCAATTTCATTTGGTCAGATATATTGCGGTACTCATCTTAGTATCTCTTTGCTCCAAATCCGTGAACTTTCCTTCACACTCTAGCATTCAGCCCAATTTTAGCACTTAGGTAGATAATTTCATAGATATGTTGATTGAACTATATAGTTGGGTAAGAGCTTGCTGATGTAGTTCAGCATGCCCTGCAGTCTTTGTATTTCTACTTTATCACTGTGTCTCTTAGACTCCTATTTTATCATTATCTCAGCACATAGTATGTTATCTGAATACCAGAAGTTTTGACCATTCCTGTCCTTGTAATACATGAGGGCTCCTCTGAAAGTATTGCCTCATATCTTACTATGTTGGCCCATGACATCAGAGGTGGGTGTTGGTGGTATGGCAGTAGAGGTTGAACCTTCCTGTCAATGTTCCATTTTGTTGCCATGTGACAGATTGCAGCAGAGGGGCAGTCTGACATGGAAGTGCATACAAAGCAAAGGTGTGTCATCAAATTCCTCCATGTAGAAAAAATGGCCCTCATTGACATTCATCAATGCTTGTTGAACACTTCTGGAAACCAAACAGTGGATGTTAGCATCCCGAGGCAGTGGGTGGTACATTTCAGCACTGGTGATGGCGATGTGAAAGATGAGCTACAATCTGGATGGCCTTGCACAACTTGTCACACCACAAAATAGCATCTGGATCATCTCATTGTTGCAACTTGGCGGATTATGAGCTGGGAGTTGTAGATGGAGCTAAACAACAGCTTCAATGCATTGGAAACAATGGTGGCAACATTGAAATCTTGTGAAGCTTGCACCAAGTGGATCCCACCAATGCTCACACAGGAACAGGAAGAACACCAAATTCAAATTTGTCAAGACCTACTGAACCAAGGCTGAAGGTGACAATTTCCTGCATCGGTTGCATCAGCGAAGGGTCACAAAGATGGTGAAGGGCCTGGAGCATCTCCCCTATGAGGAATGATTGAGTGAACTGGGTCTGTTTAGCCTTGAGTAAAGAAGGCTGAGAGAGGATTTGATCCAGGTTTATAAATACCTGAGGTGTGGGGGCTGTAGTGGTGAGGCCAGTCTCTTTTCAGTAGTGCGTGGGGACAGGACAAGGGGAAATGGAATGAAGCTAGGGCATAGGAAGTTCTGCATGAATGTGCGCAAGAACTTCTTTACGGTGAGGGTGACGGAGCACTGGAACAGGCTGCCCAGGGGGGTTTTGGAGTCTCCTTCTCTGGAGATATTCAAGACCCACCTGGACACCTACCTGTGCGACCTGCTGTAGGGAACCTGCTTTGGCAGGGGGGTTGGACTCGATGATCTCTGGAGGTCCCTTCCAACCCCTACAATTCTGTGATTCTGTGATGACCAGTGACAAGACATGGTGTCACCACCGTGACTGCGGAGTAGTGACATGTGAATGTCCCATTGAAGAAAAAGTTCCAGAGGCAGCCCTCAGCATGTAAAGTGATGTGCACTGTCTTTTGGGATAGGAAAGGGGTGATTCCTCTGGGTTTCCTGGAACCTGGACAAATAATTCTGACCACTACATTTGATACTGACAAAGAGGAAGACTCAAACTTGCAGAGTCAGACCAGAGAAGACAACATCTTCTCTTCTGCAGCACGATAATGCCAGGCCTCATACCAACTTGAAAACAGTGGAGCGCGCTGCCAATCTTGACTGAACTGCCCTACCACACCCAGCTCATAGTCAGGGTTTGGCACATTCTGACTTCCATTTGCTTGGGCCAATGAAAGATGGACTGCATGGGCAACATTTTCCTAGAAACTGTGTCATCATAGCAGCTGTGAACAGTGGGTCACCTCCACCAATTCAGATTTTTATGAGTGTAGCATGCAGGCTCTTGATCACTGCTGGTGAAAATGCATGGCTAATGGTGGTGACTGTTGAAAAGGAGTGATTTGTAGCTGTGGCTGTGCTCTATCAGACTGTGTTATTGTGCTCTTTGTATCTGTTGTAGTTTCCACTGAAATAAATAGGAGGCATTACTTTTGGAGAGACCTAAATACTTGCATTGGGAGTAACTGATTCTAGTTGTTTAATGGTTGGTTTAACCCACCGAGGCTTATGGAGAATTCTAGGATTTTCCTTCTTGCAGGATGTTGTGCATTCTATAGTTAACCTTGTGGTTATATATTAGTATTTTTCCTGGCTACCATTACATCAGCATTTGCATTTACTCATTATCTGGACTATCTGTCTACTCCTTACCTATACTGCCTTGTGAAATACTTCCACTTCTCCTTCTGAATGTCTTCCCAAAGGCAAGCAGTATGTGCCAAATCTTGTTACTGTATGTACAAGTCATGGAACTTGATTTGTCTATGGGAAACTGACAAATCTCTGTAACCCTTCTAGCTTATTGAAGAATTTGCCTCCTGTTATCTCAGTAAATATGCCATATTTTCAGAGTGAAAGGAAGTGTTCCTTCTGCATTTTCTGCTTTAACTCTTTGAGGTCAGTGCAATGTCTGAATGCACATTTTATCTCTGAGATTATTGAGGAGAAAACCTAGTAATTTAGTTCTTTGAGAGAATACTGTGTTCTGTTAATTTCAAGCACTCTAGACTTTTTTCAAGACTTATGAGTGAATAACTGGCTCTGTTTTCACCCCTAATATTGTCTCCTAAGAAATGAAAGTCTCGTGTTTGCAGAGAATAAATCTTCATGTAAGGTAAGTAGGTTAGGTTTGGGATGAGTTACAAGAGTTGCTTTTCTGACTCTCCTTTGCAAACATTAGAAGTGACTAACCCCATGATTGTGTGCTTTCCTTGGTGCCTTTCACAAATTTCTGTTTTAAATTTTCACTTCAAGTGAGTTTTGTATTTTTTACTTCAAGACTTCAGTCTTAACGTTTCCTCTGAACTACTCTGTGTCAATTTCTGCACTTGTGTGCTCCATTGCCTCTCTTTGTGTATATGCTACAGTGAGCTATTTCTTAATTTCATGGTTTTTCGTGTTCCAAAAAAATGGTTGACCTTGAGTCCTATGTTGATATTTCAGTTTGCCCTTTTGCTTAGCATGTGAATTTGCAGTGTATATTTGTAACATAGAGTATTTACATGTTAGAAAATAATGAATAATGGAAGAAAAAAGAGTGATTCATCAAATAGGTTGGTTGATAATTTTTCTCTTTTCGTTTCTGCTTTTTTCTCAAAAATCAAAATCCTTTGTGGGTTCTTAATAGCTAATACGTACAGCTCCAATGTCTTTATCAAGAAACCAGGTTATTCACAGATTACATCTTTCTTAAGGAAATTTTCACAGTCGGCCCTTTCCAGAATGATTTCAAAGGTATTAGTTCTTCTCACTGGTAGTAAAACGTGTTGTAAATGTATGCTATATGTTAAGTGTGCTTCAAAAGGTTTACTTCTACCATGAATGCTACATTAGGAAAGGGAGTGAAAGATGCTATTAACTAAGAATTTAGTAAGATAGAATGTTTTTAAGTTTAAAAATGAGATTGATAAGATGGAAATTTTCTCTTTATTTATCTTCTTGTAATAATACAGCAAAATACAGGGCTTTGTGTTTTCTTAAGTGATTTTTAGACATTAACTTAACGACCGCTCACTTGTAGAATTCTGTGCTACAAGTGAGTTCTGTACACAGTCTTCACATATCTTCATTGCAACTTACACATGGCCATGGTCTTTGAAAGATGTGTACTTCATGGGACGCGGATAGGCATGTTTTACAAAAAGCAGATGCAGAGTTACTCTGAGATCTATTTTGAAGTGGTCTTTTAATAGTTTTGTTCTTCCTTTCTGATGTATTAAAGTTGTGTTTTCTGCATCCGTATGTCAGGAATTGAAAGCAACAGAAGTGCAAGTAATATTTCTTACATAGCAGAAACTTGTCTTAAGTCATTGTTCTGTGTCAAAGGCTGTGGAAATTTCACTTGCTATAAATTTGGAAACAAAAAGCTCAATGTACAATGTATACACAAAAGCATTACAATGTCAGATTGGCCAATGTCAGAATTTACCCAGCTTTGAAGTAATTGCAGTGTCCATGTAAATACTTTGTATTTGATATGGTAGTAATAGCCAGACATACCATGTGGTTTTCCAGTTTGCATTCACAAAGTGAAAATGCACATGGTTTAGTATTTAAAAAAAAAAACAAACAAAAAAAGCCCAAAACTTTTAAAGGATGGCTTTTATTCATTCAGACATGGCCAGCATGGATTTTTGGGCTGTATATAATGTATATAGGGTCTGAATCACCCTGCTATTTGAGGTACGATTCTGTCCCCAGTTAAACCTTCCTGAATCTGTGGAAAGAGTTTTTTGTTTCCTCGGGAACATGAGTGGAACTAGAAATTACTGTAAAATAAATTAATTAGGTAATTACATAATGTAATAATTATTAAATAATCTGTTCAGATACAATTCCCACTGCTATTCATATATTTAAGAGATAGTAAAGTGTGAACGAGGCAAGATTTGCAAGATAAAATCTTGTTAGATAAGCTCAACATTGTTAGTTAAGGTGATTCTTAAAATCTCAATTCTGCACTTTCAGATTTAGTTAAATTTAAATGTGACTTGTTTCTGAATAGTCTGAATAAATGATTCTTTTATAGATCATAGCTTCTTTCTAAGAAGTTGCCATTTTGTATATAACCGTAAGTAAATTTGCATCCAAATATATTAATTAGTATTCTTTACAGGAACGTGTATGCTCAGAGAATTTCTGAAATGACTCAAAGGGTTGAGCATCCAGTGCTGCCCATTACTGAATATCCTTATTTTACAAAGATATCCAAGCTGGTAACAGATCCATATTCTGTACGAAAAATAAAAACTTTAAAAAAAAAAAATTAATTAAAACAAAAAATTAAAAAAAATCAGGAACGCACCACAGGTATTTTCTTAACCTTTTCTATAAAAATTAAATTGTGTATTTTTTCCTGTATTCTTGTAGTGTGCTTTTGTTTCCAGTTATAGATCTTGGATGAGACATGAAAATACGCCACTAGGATAAGCCTGGATGGCTTCTTTATCTACCAGATAAATTACCTATTTCTGAAGCTCAGGACTTAAAAGCTTGATTTACAGTTGCTCTCAGGCCCAATGTTTTCTTGGATTACAGAATATTGTGCATTTAAACAACTTTGTGGGAGAGTATAATTTGAAGTTTTGTTTTGTTTTGTTTGCTTAGAAATCAACGAGTGTACGGTTAATCCTGATATCTGTGGAGCAGGACACTGCGTTAATTTGCCTGTGGGATACACCTGCATCTGCTATGAGGGATATAGACTTAATGATCAGCAGACAAAATGCGCTGGTATGAATGCATGTTTTCAAAAATCCGAAATAATCAAGTAAGGAAATGGTTGAAATGTAGAGTCCAGTCAGGAAGGATGTGCTACAGAGCAGTCAGGAGCTGCTTCCTCTACCAAATGCTTCCAAACTACACACAAACTGGTTCTTGTATGTCAAGTGAGGTTTGCCAGCTTGGCTCTGATACAGCTTTTCACCACTCAGAACTGAATGTAAATTTAATTAAAGTTGAATGAAAGACTTTCCTTTGTGAGATGAGAGAAAAAGTGATTAGACAGACCATCTCTTCTCAGTTTTGAATCAAGTATGTAAAATTATCAAACTGCTAGGAAAAAAACATGCTTCTGTTCAGAGAAGGAACAGCCAACGTAGTGCCTGTTTCTCAGAATGATTTGACGAACAACCAGCTTTTGCATCTGGACTAAATCCAGTCGTTTTGTTAGGCCTTTCCTTTCCAACCACTTGCAGAAAAAGTGAGGGAATACTGTAGGCATCCCAGAAGCACATTAGGAGGTCTGTAAGTGAGGTCTTTGTCCCCTCAAAGCTACTAAGTTGTGGAACAGAGAGCTCTGATGAGAATGAGGAGGAGCCCAGGCTGGCTCTGAACGAGCCTTTTCAGATCTGGACGCAGCTGAATCGATACCTTTCCTCCATTCGTAGAATGCTATTTTCTCTGTAGCTTGGATCAGGAAGACTTTATTGTATTGTGTTTCCAGATTGTCTACCATGCTACCAGAAATCCAGTATCATCACAGTGATACTCATGCTATCACGTGCAACTATCATATTTAAAAAATAATTTGCATGCACACATGTAGCCAAATGGCAACTTAAAATCCTTCCATTTCATCTGAATTGTATTAATGTTCTATGCTTGCAGCTTGTGCTCCACTCACACTCAGTGCAGTGATTTGAATAGCAATCATGCCACATTCTTCAGGCCAATGCCTGAAGTCACATAGTCTAAGCCAATAATATTTTTTTCCAACCAAAACCATTCAGTGCATCTTTTCAAATAGTGAAAATAATTACAAGACAGTCTTTTCAAAAGCATCGCATATGAGCATTGACTGAATCACAACTAAATATGTTATTCTGCAGTCTTATATTTTTTATTTCTTTTATAGATATTAATGAGTGTAATCAGACACCTCATCTCTGTTCCCTTGGACGCTGTGAAAATACTGAGGGAAGTTTCCTATGTATTTGCCAAGCTGGATTCATGGCCAGTGAAGATGGAACTGACTGCGTTGGTAATTGCTGCTCTCCTTTTACAAAAGAAAAAAAAAAGAAAAAAAAAAAGAAAGAAATACCAAAATGAATCAAGAAACTTATCTAAACTTCCCTGAAATCTCCGTTCACCTTTTTCCCTCAGTATCATTGGTACTGGGCTGGTGTCAGGAAGTATTTTTAACTGTCTCTCACCAGATATTGTGCAGAGTATTTGAGTGGGTTCTCCTACTAATGTGTTGTTGGGAAAAAAATAGAAAAAATACTCAGTATCATGTTTATTTAGGAAAACTACCATTTAGTACAAACACATTATGTGATGGGAAATAAAAATATTCACAACTCTTTCAGTCGGTATTATTTATAACAAACCCTATTTCTAGACATAGCTGCAAACATCCATCCAGGATGCTGCAGAGTATCAGAAGCAGATGAAGGGGCTGTGATCTTCCTTAGGTTAGTGCTGCCTTGAGCACAAGATGCACCCAGTGGCAAGTAATGTGTTTGCAACCACAGGGCCGGTCACTGCCTTCTTCCTACCGCCTGACTGTTTCTAGAACTTATTCTCTCTGATTACAAGCAAGAAGGTAAAGACAAAACTGCTCAATAAAAAGAACTTTAGGGCTGTGACCTGCAAACAGCTTGAAAATCTAAGCTTACTTATTAATGTTCATTTATAGCAGAGTTTAGGGGTGATGCAAGCATTGTTTATTTCATGGTGGAGCAGCTTCTCTTAATGTCTCTTTTTCATCTCTGCAGATTTTGATGAATGTTCACGACCTCATACTTGTGGGGAAGGTTTCTGTATAAATACTGTAGGCTCGTATAGATGTGAATATTGTGACAATGGGTACCAGATGAACAGGAGAGGTGAATGTGAAGGTAAATTTGAAATCTTCACCAGTAGTAACCAAGTAATTGTTGCCAAGCCAAACAAATGCAATAGGAGGAGGTGTTTGTTCATGTTGACTGTTTCCCTATCGACTGTTGTTACTGATTTCAACAGCAAACTTTACATCTACTTATTTTTAAAGAAAGCAGGCTATTGTGTAGAAATATTAAAATACCTCCACAGAGATTTTTGCATGTTTATTATTTTTCTACATGATATTTCTTTTAATTCATTTCAGTGTTCATTTGCGGTTTGTTTTTACTGTCTTGGCACAGTAGCGTTATATCTATTTGTGTTTGGAGTTCATTTCTTCCATTCTACTCTGTGCTTACTTACATGGGTTATTTCTTTAGCTCAGATTCACTGCTGGATTTCTCTTACATTTAGTTTGCCTTCAGGTCATTTAATTCCCCCCCTGTACAGCAGCTAAAAATGACAGAATGTTCAAAAGGGCATTGATTGTTTTATCTTGCAATATGTCCTGGACAATTAAGTTAAGTTACAGTTTATTCATATCACAGCAAGTTCCAAACGTTACTTCTGTTTGAAAAGATTATCACTGCCTGCTGCTCAGGGGAGGTTTACCACTGAGGCATGATCTGCAAAGGGAGAATTCTCAGAGGGAGCAAGGTTAAGCGAGAAACATTTTCAGTTATTTGATGTCTGCAACTACAGTTCAATTCCTCTTATCTAGATGTAAGATGCTGCAAAAGAATTTCCCCAATATGGACAAAATCTGGAACAGCTGATACTATTTCATCTCAGGACAGTTAATTTAGCAGCACTTGCCATGGAATTCTCTAACTATAAAGGTTCTTGTTTCCAAAAAGACTGGGTAACAAATGATAAGATGACTGGTTTTTTTTTTTTATTAGATTGGAAATATATATCTAGCAGATACTTCATGTTGCAGGAGATCCTAGGACGTCTGAACTCTGCGTTATTTTTCCATTGTGACATTTTTGCATTTTTTGTTGTTCTTTTTTTTTCTTTTCATTTTCAGCACGAACTGTGAACTAAAAGCCACAGGCAGCTGTTTCATTTTAGTGTAGTTTTTGTTCATTCTTTATTCTACATTACCTATGACAATAAAATTTTTAACGTATTAGGTTGCCTAGCAGATAAGCAACAAAAAGTTGCTGGGGACTTATTTGCTGCTCTGAGCATTACTAAGACATTCCATTTCCTATTCAGGCAGGTTTTTTCCTATTTAATAAAACTTCACACACTGCTCTCAAAACTATTTTTCCAAATCTTCTCTGTCAGTAGGGAATCTCTGTGACTAAAATAGACTAAAAATTCAGAGTATCGCGGTGCATCAAATTTCTTATTAACTTGTATTTTAAGTAGTGTGGTAGTGTAATAATATGTAATCTCCAAAATGAAGTTTTCTGCTGAAAGTTATTTAAGGTTACTTTGGGGAAAATCCCTCCTACACTAAATCCATCAAACCAAGGAAATGACACATTCAGGGAATCATTTTGCCGTGTCATTACACCTACACGTTATAGTCAGCCTACCAACGAATTTCAAATTCCACAAATAACTCCTTTCTACCTCCTCCTCACTTCAAAAACAAAAGCAAAAATCCTCTACGCTGCGCATAATACATGCAGTTGGGTAACAATTTACTCTTCCTTGCCCTATCTTAGTTCTGTCTTCAAGCTATATGCACAGAAACAGTGTTGTGGGCCCAGCTGGGAAGACAGGCAGACTGCGTGTATGTTCTTCTTGCTGAGCTCATTGTTCATGGAGTAGTGTTACAGGCATAGTGGAACATCACCGCAAACAAGTATTCCTATAAAAAACTTAAGAGGTGAGGCCTCACCTGGGCAGTATTGGTGGGTAGGTGGACAGTTGGACTAGACAATCTTAGAGGTCTTCTCCAACCTTTATGATTCTATAAAAATCTTGTGGTTTTCGTAAAGCTTTGCAGCATTTAGACTTTATTTTGGCACAAAAAATCTGTGCCAAATACATTATTCATGTTGTGTGTTTTGAAGGTGAATACGGTCCAGGCAGTTCTGAGAGCAGGTTTCAGAAGAAGGTAGTTTGTTAATTAAAATCTCACTGGTGTTTCACTGAGAAGCATTTGCAGGTCTGAAGCTTAGAGGTTTAAGAGGCCCGTAGCTGTTTTTATTAGAAAGTACTGTTGTACTTTCTACTTGTGTCCAACAGGACTGTTGGACAGTCGTGATCCTATGAAAAAATGTGATTTGCATACAACCAAGGACTAGTTTGGAGGTGGAATGTCAAATTCTCTAGAGGTTGGAGCATTGTCCGGTTAAGGTACAGGTGTTGGAGACAGTTTTCCCTCTGTGAACTTCTTCCAAGAACTACTTCCACCATCTCTGGTGGGAGTAGCAGTCCTTAATTGCAGGAGGTGCAACAGGTGGAAGGCTTGGAGCAGGGAAGGGACAGGTTCTTAGGGAGCTTGTGTTAGAGATAACTTGTACTGTGTGAATTTCATTTGTTCTTTGCAATGAGTGAAACAAGTATTTGGTAGGAAAGATTATTGTTGTATAATTAGACCGTATCATAAAGTAATACTCACGTGTGGAGCAGGCTGAATTGAGGCTGCCCACATAATTTAAATTGGCGCATCTAGCCATTAGTCTCTGGACAGCAACATGTCTTTGCATGTCAATTTTTGCATGCAGTCTCTATTAGATTGCATATGCTTCATGTACTGTGGGTTTCCGTGGTGCAGGATAAGAAGTTATTAGTAGCTGCTTAGAGCTTAGCCACGAATACTTGAGTTTTTCAGAACCTATCTCTTGCTTTGTCATGGGTAAACAAGGAGTACCAGATTATTATTTTTTGCTTTGCAAAGGCAGTTACAGATTGTCATTCCTGTGCACTTCCAGAGTTTCCTGCGACTGGTGATAGGAGGTACCTCAAGACATTTCAGTGATTACATGATTGACATAAACAAAAATATTCCCATCTAAGCCGGTAATCTGATCTGCATGTTGTGCAGGACCTACCAAGGAATTGCAGTGTAATCTAGAATTCAGATTGTTGCATGCACTGTGATCCACTTTCTGTCTTCGCGATGCCTCTTCACTGGTCTAAATTTGGTCTAACTTGTACCTTCCTGGGTATCTTACAGAAAGTACATGACTCTTTAAATTTATGAGTATAAAATTAACGCAGTCAGAATAACTACATTACCTTTATTGTTCAGTGTTCTTTTATGGTTTTGACCTGTATTTCCTTCTGTATTCTCTTTTGAAGACATTGATGAATGCACGACCCCAACTACATGTCCAGATGCACAGTGTATTAATGCTCCTGGCTCTTACCAGTGCATACCCTGCAGAGTTGGATTCAGAGGATGGAATGGGCAGTGCCATGGTATGTTGAGTACTGTTAACTGTTTCTGTCTCTGGTTATGGTTCTTGTTTGGTTTTTTTTTTTCCATTTCATGAATGTTAAAACCTGATGACAGCACTGTGATTTCTGTCCTCATTTCTTTAGGTAATAAATGAGAATACAGTTTTCTGAAATGACTTTAATCTCTCAGACACAGGAGACACAAGGAAATCTTGTTTTAATCTAGATAGATGAAAAGACTAGACTGCAAACCATACAACTGTCATTACAAAACAAAGTTACTGAAATAAAAATATGTAACTGTGAGGGATTTATTATTGGTGAAATGCTAGTAAGTCATTGCTTGGAGGTATTGAACAATCTGAGAAGTCATGAGAGTTCTGACACGTCACTGTGTCTGGCAGGTTTTTCTATAGAGTATGAGAGTTTGCTCATGAATCGTGTTACTAATACCTTAATTATCCATACTTCCAGCAAATCTTGTATGATTCAGCATATCTTTTAACTGCTTGTCTCACTCAATGTTAGCTTTTTAGGACAGATTTCTCACGTATTTTTGTCTATCTGTTTTAATTATTAGATTTTTTTTTTCAAATGAATTGTAGCTATTTGAGGAAGAGGTAAGAGAGTAAATTTATGCACTGTGCAGGAAGAAATAAATTTTTTCAGTTTTAAGTGCCATTTCCTGTGGTGCTACTGGAAACTTGGACTTGACCTCAGTTGTGGAAGAGGTTCTATCTGTTCTGTGCACTATTTGCTTGGTATCTATACCTACATGAAGGTAGCCTGGTTGAAAATGTGATGACATACCCTTCACTTATTTCATTCTTACTAATCAGGTTAGTAGGAGTAAAATGAGTGACAAGAATTCATTGCGCTGGTCAGATTTACAAACAAACTTAATCATTTAGGGAATGAGTATTTGTCCTCAGATGCAGATACTTCTTTTCCTTTTATTACTGTATTATAACTTCCTTTTTTCATTTGTTTTATGGAATGTTCTAAGCCTAGACATGTCACGTCATTAGTGATGTGATCAGTCTTTGTTTTCTATTTATCCTAGACTTACATCATGATGGAGATGAGCTATATGTATATGCATTTTAGGAAATGTAATACGGATAGTTTGTCTTACAGCTTTGCAATATGGTACCATTTAAATACACTGTGAAGGAAAATATCTGCCAAGATATCTGTGATGGGTATTTAAGCCCATTGTTCCATAAATGTAGTTGTTTCTAGTGTTAGTTTAGATCAGTTGAAGCTCCGCTGATTTTTCTCAGAGCTGTTTTCAGTAATTTTGATTTATTTATTTGCCTCAGCTCATTCCTCTGCCAGCACTTGGTGTCCTAGAAAGCATAACATAACAATTCTAGAGTTCTTTAATGCTATTTATAATTTAACCTTCCAAGATTTAAAGCCAGGAACGTTTCTGTTGTTTAATAAAGGCAAGCCTATCACTTCACTTCAGACATGCGTAGAATATATTAATTCCAGTTCAGTTGGGACCATGCAACGTGAGATGCATATTGGATGAGATTAAAAATAAGCATACCCTGCCTCCTTGGGCTGCATCATGCCCTCTTTTGTACAAGGACTATTTGAATTACTTTTTTTTTTTTTTTTTTAAGTTCACTTGCAATTGCTGTTGTTTTTTTGTTTTGTTTTTTTAAATCATTCTCTCTCCACATTTGTACTTCGAAATAGAACGATGTATCATGATATGCAATGAAAATGAATAGTAGCAGAGTCTAGAGTACGGTACGCTGTGTTGATGAAAAATGTTTGACAGTTTTTAGATCATTTCATCCTCACAGTTATCACTGTGGTGAATTTTACAGCTATATAATTAAATAAGATATTCTGCTCATATGACATTAGAGACCTGGTCAAAAACTAATACAGAGTTTAGCAAAGTTGATCTATCCACTTCTGGCCCAGCTGTAAGGAACTTCAATAGAATCACCTACAGCTCTGGACTCCATCTCAGATTTAGGTTCTGTTTCTGGCTTTTCTGTTTTAGGCTTTGTGGGGAAGTCTTTTGATCTTTTAGTCTCATCCAAAACCAAGAAATAATATTGTAGACCTTGTTTTCAAGTAGCTTGGAGAAAAGCAGATGAAAAGCAATATGTAAGAAGCAGGTTTGTTATCTGTAAGAAGCAAGTTTGACTTTCGATTGACTTGAAAAATACTTGACGTTGTCTACTACAACAACTTGACTACTGAGTTAGGTTCTCTGCTCTAACACGGTAAGTCATAGAATCATAGAATCTTCCTGAACTGGAAGATGATTACAAGGATCACTGAGGCCAACACAGCACCACCCAAAAATCAGACCATATGTCTGAAAGCATTATCCAAACACTCCTTGAACTCTATCTGCTCAGGGCTGTGCCCACTGCCCTGGGCAGCCTGTTCCAGTGCCAGCTACCCTCTAGCGCAGACCCTTTCCCTCACCCCCAGCTGCCCCTCCCCTGGCACAGCTTCATGCCGTTCCCTCGGGCCCTGTCGCTGTCACACAGAGCAGAGCTCAGTGCCACCCCTCCACTCCCTGTGAGGAGCTGCAGCCGCCATGAGGCCTCTGCTCTGTGCTGAGCACACCCAGGGACCGCAGCTGCTCCTCAGATATCTTCTCCTCCAGACCCTTGACTATCTGCATAGCCTTCCTTTGGACACACTCTAATAGGTTTATGTCCTTCTTGCATTGTGGCACCTAAAATGGCACCCAGTGCTGAAGGTGAAGCTGCACAGTGCAGAGTGGAGCGGGACAGCCCCTCCCTTTGCCTGGTGGCAGTGCTGGGCCTGGGGTACCCCAAGATGTGGTTGGCCATTTGGGCTGACTGGGCACATTGCTGACTCGTATTCAGCTTGCCACTTGGTAGAATCCTCAGATCCCTTTCTGCAGGGCTGCTCTCCAGCTTCTTATATCAAGGATTGCCTGGTCCCAGGGGCGGGATCTGGCACTTGCTCTTGTTCAGCTTCCTTCGGGTGGTGTTTGCCCAGTCCTCCAATTTGTAAATATCTCTCTGCAGGGCTTCTCTGCTCTTGAGGGAGTCAACAGCTCTTACCAAAGTACTGTCATCCACAAACTTCCTTAGTATAATTTCTAGTCCCGCATTCAAGCCATTAACAAAGTTTGTATTTTGTTCAATGAGATCATTTTGAAATGGTAGGAATTTCAAAAATTCATCTTGCAGAAGGGTAGAGGTAGTCCTTCCTACTGATCTGCCATAGCAGAAGACCTGTGAACCTATGCTGTTGTCTTGTCTACTTAGCCAGACAGCAACAAGCTTTACAAAGGCTCAAGTGAGTGGGAAAAAAAAGAATTATAAATTATTTGAAATACAGGTAACAGTGGTGATTTCCTTTGTCTCTGAGGACAGGTGGACATTGTCAGAGTTCCAAACGTGCAGTACCACATAAAGAGCCATGAATAACAAATAAATCTGAGGAAAATAGTTTCTGCAGAAATTCACAGTAACTAATGAAAGCTATGATGATGAATTTGAATCTTTTTTTTTTCTGCTCTCCCTCTGCTTCAGCTGCCTAAATAGCTCAAGTCCATCAAATAATCAGTGATTTTACTTTGTTAACAGGTTGTCTGTGCTTTGTGGTGACAAAAGATATATTTGAGGGTAATATGATTTCTGACATATAAAAGCAAATGAGATTTAATTTTTTTCTGCATCAGTAAAGCTATAAAATACAGCTTTTTCCATAGAAACAGAGACACCTGCTTGCTGTTAACTAAACCTCCCAAATAAAACTAACATTTAAGTGAAAACCGTCCCCAGGAAAAAAAAAAAAGGACAGTACTGATCATTTTAGAATACTGAATTAATTCTGGCCGGGTTTATTTATCTTTGTGCTTTATTGTTTCTTCTGTTACAAAGACTTAACTCATTAGAATTCTATATAGAGCCTATTTAGACAGACTGCCCTTACAAAGGGGTCTGCTTGAAGCTGCAGAAATTCCATTCAAATTCCTCAGAGTTAGTTACATCCTTTAGAACCTAGCTCCCTTAAATGCTTTTGAAAAACATTACCTGGTACTGTCTCACATGCATGGTTTTGTATACAGTTTGGAGTTATGCACTAGAGAACTAGTGCACATTAATTGCCCTAGCTTTAAAAGACAGCAAAAACTCAACAGCGGGAAATGTGGTTGAGTTCTGTACTTGTTCCAAAGAGAAATTTCCTGGTCCCTTTCCTTGGTATATTAACACCAAGTGAACAAGCAGAGATAGCAGGTAGGGGGCTCTGACAAGAGCACATTTTAAAAATGGTTTAAGAGGAAACACCTTCAAACACAGCCCTGCCAGCTTGACTTGTGTCTGCAAAGGATTTTGCTGGACTGTTCCTTGCAGTAGCAGAAGGATTAGCAATAACTGTTACAAGGTATTGGCAGCTGCCAGTGCTTTTATCATTGCCATGTATACTTCCTAAGAGTATATCTGCGTAATGCAAGAAAGTGCTGGCACTTGCTGACCTCCGCAGTACCGTCTCTGTAGTTTAAGACACTGTGAGGAAAATTATGGGCCAAAGTAGCCTTAGTTAGGTAAGAATGATGTTGGCACACCATTCATAGTACAGAACACATTGGGGGAAAAAAGTTTCTCATCCTGAACTGCAGTACCGGGATGAAAGCAGTATTTTGGTCATGTGGCCTGTGTGTATATTTGTGTCTGAGCACTGGCCAACTCAAGTTGGACAGAAGTTGAATAAATTCCCAAGCTTACCTGAGAGATGACTGTATTCAAGTTAGTAATATGTTTTTGCTTTCTTTATATTCACAGATATAAACGAATGTCAGTATGGCAATCTCTGTGCAAATGGACGTTGTGAAAATATTGAGGGGTCTTTCAGATGTATTTGTGGCCAAGGTTTCAAACTCTCTGCATCAGAGGATCAGTGTGAAGGTAGGAAGGAGTATGATTAAAATTAGCGAAGTGGCACTTATCAAATAATATTTCATCTGATGGCATTCCTCTTAATGGAGACACAACAAATGTGTCGCACTGACACTACATAACCAAACACGTGAGAAAAATGTGGATTTCTATTTTAGGACTTCCATGGTCACATTGTATTTTTTGTGATTTCTTATAAAACATCTGGGGTTATAAGGCAAATCAGCAATGTTTAGTAGTATTTACACTGCTTGTTTGAAGTTCCTGCAAAACGCTTGACATTTCTGTCATTGTTGAGATTTGGGGACTGTTGCTTTTGCTGCCTTAAACTTCTGGTGTGGCATTTGCTTATTTGCTTTTCTGTCTTTTTTTTCATGTCAGGGAGTAGAATCAAAAATCCCAGGCTTAGAACCCCCAAGAGTGTCAGTTAAATGCTGAGCTGATGCCTGCTTTGCTATCAGTGCTTTTTGAGCAGCATGTTTGGAGGGACCGTGGTGTAATATTTCCAAGAACCGTACCTGCACCTCAGATTGTTGGGTCCTGCATTTCTTCCACATATGACATTCCTGCCATGGCTGCTCTGGTGGATCAAAATTAGGTCTGATGTCAGAGCTGAGCAGTCTGAGAAGGAACATAGAGTGCGTATATTAACCACGAATATCACTTTCCTCCTTGAGCAGGCATTAGGACTCTTGCAACCTCTCCCCCAAAAGTGAAAATCTGAGAGAATGTCTCAGAGAAGCTGTGGAAGCACACAGAAATCTGAGTTTCTTGTCAGTGATTTTTTTTCTTTTCCTTTTTTTTCTTATTCCCTTTATGCAAGCATCTGTGCATAGCACCAAATACATTCAGACTTCTGAGTGCTAAAATAATACAATAGAACTGAATAATCATTCATTTAACTTTGTCAGGAAATTTGAAACAAAACAACGCTGTACGTTAAATGGCGTGAGTGAGTTAAATGTGCTGTCCAGGACACAGACCAGACCGGTCTTGGGGAAAGTATGTAGACAAAGTTTGACTGCTTCCTCTGAGCCTTTCATGGAAAAGAGCCCTTGCCAAGCTACACTGGCATGTGCAGACAGCTCTTCTTAAAGTGCACCCTTCTCAAGTCAGGGCTTGTACGCGCACCCAGATACTTCATGCAGCCCCACAGAATTTGGTGATCCTTAAATTCAAAACTTCTCTGGTCACAGGGGACCATGACTCAAGAAAGAGATCAGGCTGTGAAGCCATAACACAGACCAGAAAAACCTCTGAGTGACTGTCTCCTGTTTGAATTATAGAGTATTTTCAGAACAACAGGCACCCGTGCCTAAATCCTAGAAGTGACTAACAACCCGTCATATAAATTTAAAACATTTGTTAAGAAATTGTAATTATGAATAAGAGAGGGAAAAGCGGTTCCTAGCTTATGCAGAAAACGTGGTAAGTTCTAAATCCAGAGTGCTGCTCCCCTCCACTATTTTGACTTTTCCGTAGGAAAATTTAAACTTAGTGTTCAAGTCCATTTGGTAACCCAGGCTGACCCCACATTATGAGAACTTGAAGCTCTGAGGGATTAGCAGTGGTTGTGGAAGCAAAGAGACATTTCCCCATGCTTAGAAGATTAATACTGTTGCGAGGCAAGTATTTAAAGGAGCCTCAATGTACAAGCTAACAGGGGAATGGCCTGTCAGCGTGTGTCTGAAAACCACACCCTGCTGAAAGGTGGTGAGCCGGATGGAAAGTATTTTGTGGGTTTTGCTGACTCACTGGAGCAGTTGGCTTATTACCTTTGCCAGAGAGAAGAGAAACAAAAGCAGCTCTCAAGCAGTGTGTCTGTGTGTGTACTTGTGAGTCTGTGTGTATTTGCATGTCCACTGTGGGATATATTGACACTATGGGAGAGAATAGTGAATGCAGTCACCATTCTGTCTGCAGTTTCGTATATTTTTATGCATTGTATGGTCTGTCTGCATTTGTAAATAAAATCAAGAGAAGCAGTACTTGCTAATGACACTGTGCTTTGCTATTTTGTTCAGAGATGGTTTTTGCACTATTTGCTCAGTAATCTGTATTTTTGATGTGTCGTGTCATCCCTGTCTCTTCTGCTACAGATATAGATGAATGCCAGCACAGATCACTGTGTGTCAATGGACGCTGCAGGAACACAGAAGGGTCCTTCAGATGTGTTTGTAGCCAAGGTTACGTGCTGTCTGCTACTGGAGATCAGTGTGAAGGTAAGCTTGTGGACTTAAGCTACTGATTCGTTTTTTCAAAAAGATCTTGAGTATTTCAGTCATAGGCATGAACCCTTTATTGAATGGGACAGAAAAATGTTGCGTCTTTCCTTCTTGATACTTTACTGTCAACTAGTTAACAGTTCTCATCTGCACAGCTACATATTTATGGTTTCTTAGAAACAGTCTGTCATCTTTCCACGTACAAGAAATCAGTATGTGTGTTGCCAACAGTAAGGCTAGAAGAGCAGTTGACACTGATACCAAAAACAATTCAGCTTTTCCAAATCTTGTTGCTTACGCAGAGGTCTGTGTTGGATTCTGCATTACAAAAGCTTCTGCCAGCAGACACTGTTCACGTCGGGGCCTGCTAAGTGAAAACTTCTTCAGTTGATTTTGGGAACCTGTAGCCAGTCACTGCAATCCCACATGCACAGATGCAAGAGAAATGCACAGTCTGAGATGTGCTCCAGAGGGATCTGCTGGTGCTTACAACTTTCACTGTCTCAGAAGGGAATCTGTGTACTGTGCTTTTAAAAACAAAAGAAGTGAAAGATGTTAGGCAAATGCAGGGAGAAATGCTAGGTTATAGAAAACAGCCACATTCTATTTTCTCTCAAGTTGGGCGGCTTAATGTCCAGTAATCAGCAAACAGAGTTGTTATTTTATTGTTATCATTGTAGGTATAGCCGCACTGTGCTCACAATGACCCTGAACACATGGAATTTCTTGCTGAAGAGCTCCAGAAACAATTCTACCTCAACTACTTTCTTATCTCCCACCCTAGGGGGAAAAACTCTGTTAAACTCTTGCCATAGGTGTAGTATTAGCATATATAACCTTTCCAGTGTCTCGTGTGCTTTTTGTAGCTGCTAATAGCAAGGAAATGAGACAGCTCCTTACTGCTGCTCTACCTGCCATGTGCTCTGCTGTTAGGTTATTGTTCACACAGCATTTGGAGGCAGTTACCACTTTCTCATACAGAGCAGTACATCAGGAACACTCTTGTTCCATTGATTAGGACAGAAGAGCATTTTACCCAGAGCTGACTCGGCACTTTTTCCTCAAGACAAGCTTCTGTCAGACTAGACTTACCGGTGCTGATGTTGTGGGACTGTTAAAGACAAACAAGAAATGAGGATATCTTTTAATCTCTTGAGCACACTGATACTCTTTAATACTGACCCGTTTGGAGAGTCTGGTCATCAAAGAACATCAGATCTTCTCAGAGTTCCTGGTGAATTACCACTACCGCATCAGCTTCAAGAAATGTGAGCTGATGATGCATGGCACTGGAAAATTGTGTCAAAGAATGTTGCTTCCAGTTGGCTTCAACGCATTCATGAGTTGTGACAGATGTAGAGATACTGTGTCAAGAATCAAAGAAGAGTGTGGTTAAACGAATCAGTGGTCCAGCCTGCCTCCAAAGATAAAACTGGCTCTGTTATTCCTGACAGATACTCATCTAACCTACCCTCAGTAGGCTTCAGCAGATGAGATTGCAGAGATCTCTTTATCCTGTCCATCTCAAAAAAGAAACGATTTTCTTTCTTTTGTCTCTGCATAACGGGAGAGAGAGGGTGGAAGGGAGGGATGCAGAACTGTTTCAAGCATTTTGATTGCTTCAGCAATAGGCCTTACAAATGGTTAAGTCTGCAGAGAAAGATGTTGAATTAGTAAATGCTGTTAATAGAGTGTGAGCTTAAAAATCATTCGTTAAAGCATCTTGTAGTGAGGAAGAGCAAAGAAAATAAATAAGTTAATTTAAATCCATTGTAGTTTCTATCACATCTCCTCTGACTGTTTTGGTGCATTTCATACCAGACATGGTAACTTCTGCTTTCCATCACTATGCCGTGGGCTGTCAGGAGAGATCCATGCTTTATCTCTTTGTTGTTCCCATGCAAGGGCAATTTTCAGGTAAAAAAAAACCAATTATATTAGCTCTTAAGGCAAAAGAGGAGGAATTGGATCATACATGGAAAATGGATAAAGCTGCTTTCTTAGTCCAGAGGTCTACAGTGGCTGCACTCAGTGACAAAGTGGTTAATATCTGTACAGGCAATTTGTTCACTGAAGATTTTCATATTAAAAGTTGTGCACAAAATCTGTTAACCTCTTGAAGTGGAAGAAATTCTATGCTTGCCTTATATCCTTTCACTGCTTCTGGGAGCATGTGATACTGCTGACTGCTTTTTGCAACTTGGAAACTATGTTTGAAAAGATAGTGCTAGTTCTACTGTCTATAAGAATGCTTTGTGTAACTGTTTTATATGCTGTAGGTACACTTCTCTTGTTCTTCCTCAGCTTAAGAAATACTGAAATGCATCAGCTGAACTTACATACAGACTGTACATCTTAAAGAACTTGAGCTGCTGGAAAGAAGCCTGTCTAAAGCACTTGAGGCTCCAGTGTTTTCCCAGAAGCTTTCAGAGATTTTGCTAGCCAAACTGCTCTAGACATGCACCTGTGAAAGATGGTAAAAAGCAACAAACATTTCAAACACGAGTTACTGTCTCTGTATTTCCTTGAGATTCTTGGGCAGTAACCAAAAGAGTATGCGCTCCTGTGGTTGCTACCCACTCTATTCCATCAGAGAACAAGAGGTTTGCATCCTATACAGAAAATAATGAATTTTGACTGAATTTGGCAGAAAATGCTTCCTTGTTGTTAGACTTGGCATTAACTCGGGGCAGGGGAGTCGTTAATTTTTTCTCAGGCTTCCAGTCAAAATTAATTGCTGTTTTTTAAATAAACCACAATTTATTTATTAGTTGAAAATGATTATAAAACACGTGGCTATCAAAAGGTCATGAGTTTGTCAGCATTAGGTGCAGTTTTATCTGCCATAACATTCATTTATGCAAGAAAGCTACTACTTTTCCTTATTTTAATCAAGTAGATTAAAACCCAAGTATAGTTGCATTTTAATGTGCAGAATGTGTAGAAATGAGGTTAAGTCTATCCCCCCCCCCCCCCCCTTTTTATTTTAATTAGAATTGTTATTATTCCTGCAATGTACAAAGAAGTGACAAATCTATTCAGATCAAATCTGTGGTTAAAATTTAAGACTATTCCAAGGCAATGGAAAAACTCTTTGTGGAGTTTTTCAATGGAAATTGTCTGTCGTGTCACAGCAATAGGCTCAGCGAGTTACAAGGTAAAGTACTGTGGAGGCAGAAGCAAGTTATGTTTCTTTTATTCTCTTATTTTCTGTTTGCTTTTAAAAACCAAACTGTAAAATATCACTGGAATGTAGGTGCTTTCTGAGTTAGTGCTGTACCTGCGCTCCATTTCCTGAATGAAAAGATTTTTGGTGGAGACAATGCCTAGTATCTAGTTCTTTAAATGTTTGGTAACTTTATATCTAATTTCTAGCCTGAAACTTGCTCTGCTGTTTGTCAGGCAACGTGTCTAACCCATGGATGTTGACTGCACTCAGTGTGGCCTGTGTCCTACAAACCTGTCCATGTGGTTGTTGCGTGAATAGTCCACACAAGCACAACTTGTCTAGTGTGGTACACCAGCTATGTCTGGGCTTGCACGTGCTAGGGACAAGATCCAAGTCAGATCACTTCAGGATCGGCAGTCTTTGGTCTAAACACGTCTGAAGATACGTATTTCAAAATACAGGTTTGCATCACTAGGCGCGTTTTGTATTTATCTTCTAAATGTACAGCTGGTTGGATTTTTTTTACTCTAACAGCACAGTCACTATTAAAGTAATGGAGAGATTGATATAAAGGTCATTTATGATAGTTTTCATTAGTGATGCAGATGGCGCATACTAGACATGCTTGGTAAGAAGAAATGTCACAAACTCAAATTTTAAAGCTTTCTAGAAATAAAGCAGTTTGACAATACAATGGAAGAAATTAAAAGGACACTCTATCACGCACTGTTATTAAAGGACACTGTAGCTTCAAGTTGATAAGTGTCACTTAAGAGCTTCATCAGCTTTTCATCATCAAATTACTCGGTTACATTTTTATTTCAGATATTGATGAATGCCTTCAAGACAGTGATATTTGCCTTGGAGGAAACTGCATGAATACTGATGGATCTTACAAATGCTCTTGTCTAGATGGTTTCCAGCAGATAGCCAACAGGGGATGTCAAGGTAGGAAATAGCTGTTAAAAATAATTGGGTCATTTTTATAAATGTACAAGTCTAAAGTCATAATTTGTGCTGGTCATCAGTCATGATAATGAGGATAAATTATTTTTATTTATGATCGGTAGTACTTCCATATTCTTTTCACTTAATACCATTGTCTCTAAATACAAACTGAAAAATTATTTCAAGTGGCTTAAATTTCAGCCTTCCTAACTTGAAAGAACAACTCTGCTGGAATTAACAGAGATTCAGTGCCACATTTTCCCAAATCCTAGGAGTGTTTATTTTGTCAGAATCTAATCTTCTGCATTTGTGAATGGATGTTGTAACAGAGCAGTACAGCTCCTGTCGAATCACGTTAGGTAAACATGTCTCATCCCTAACACATTCTGCAGCACTTGGTGGGGGACAAGGAGGAAGGGAATGTGTTGCCAGAGGCTAAATCAACATTGCCAAGCCCAGAAAAAGTACTTCCCAGCTTTTGGGTCTGAAGAATCCTAACTGTGTTGACACAACACCTAGGCATGCCTCAGCATTCCCTTTTACCTTCCTTCTTTATGAGACGGGAAGCGAGATATTAGAGCTGGAAATTGGTAGCATGTTCTTGCTGTTGTTGAGCTGTTACAGGATCTAACAGTACAATTTTTACTAGTCAAAGATGGAAGTCTTGAACGTATTTTCTTGTCCTGTATTGTGTGGACTGGGCAAAACTAGCCATTCTAATATAATAACTGATTACTTTTTTTTCCCCCATCAGTACCTTCAGAATATTTTACACAGCAGTAAAATGGAAAAAAATTTAAATGACTGAAAATCAGTTCTTATCAGAATTCTGTAATAACAACAAAAAAATACATTTAAAAAAAATAGCAGAATTTGAGTGGAGTGATTAGGGGTATGGCAAAAGACTAAGATAATAGGCCACTAGGGTAAGGCAATCACATAGTAAGCTTGATATGAGCATACAACATGTATTTTAATATAGTAATGTGCATGCTGAAGAAGGAATCTCGGCCATATGGGTAGTTTAGTGGATTTCCTTCTGCAGCACAGAGGCTGAAAAGCATGTAGGGGTCAGAGATAGGTAGCTAAATATGAGCTTTCACTGCAACCCTGTGGCCAGTAAGACTAATGCACTGCCTGAAAGATAGAAAAAGCAGAATATTTAGCAGGAATATGCACAAATTATTTACCTCTATTTTGCAACTGATGGAACTGCTCTTGGCACGTGGGACATTTGGAAGCTCACATTTCAAAATGGATGCTGATGAGCTGAACAGAGTTCGGAGATGAACCCAAAATAGATAATGGCTGGAGGTAAAAGGACTAAATGATTTAATAACTTCTATTTTGTTGAAGAAAAAAATGGTGGATGATTTGATCACAGTCTGATTCCCTTCAAAGGAAGTCAAAATTCAAAGTAGAGAGCTGTTGAATTAAACTGGCAAATGTATCACAGAATGCAGTGCCTGCAAAGCTGCATCTGGACTAATTCAGGCTAGAAATTAGGAACATGTATTTTGGTAAGGAGCAAAGTTAAAGAGAGTCCAAAACATCAGAAAGTATGTAGAGTGCTCTTAAGACAAATTAAAAATTTTTCCCCTCACATTGTTAATTTTGTTTTCCTGTTTTTTAATACATTATTTTACCCTTGTGTAATGAGCTGTTCTGGCAGTTAAAAAGACAACAACACACAGCTCAGTCCTGAGAGCAGCGTGTGTGCTAAGAAGGTACTGTGCTGCCCTTGCCAATGCTGACTTTACAGGACTTAGATAAATTCAGGGAGCTTCACAGAGTATCTCATTGGTCTCCGTTTAGCTTGAATTCAGAAGAGACTTTTCCCTATGCGCCTCATACAGATACTGCCCTTCCTCAAGCTGTCTTTGTTCTTTCCACTTGTGCCATGCCCTCAGGACATAGCCTAGAAGGATTTATACACTCAGGATACAATCAGTCCGTACCTAAATAAAATGTATAACGCTGTCATGGGACTTCAAATGATAGTACTGAAATCATAACTTCCCTGTTCTATCAAAGTTATTGTCTGTTTCAGTGCACTTTGTGTGGCTGTAACAATAGCTGGAATCTAAGCAACAAAGACAGTGAAGAGGAAGAAATTCTGCTATCCTTTTATGGTGGATGAATGAGCCTCTTGTGTAATTTTTTTTCTAAATTTGTGTAATTTGCATTTGATCTCAGCACAGTATCTTCTTAAAAAGGTTTCTGTTAAGCAAAATACAGAAGTTCAGTTACAAATCTTTTTCTTATAATTCTTGTAAGTGTAGTATCTCCTGGAAGAATGCACGCAGCCTTTAAGTTGTGATGGCAGGTAAGGTAAAACATTAATGAGAAAAAAAAAATGCTTATTTTTCAGATGCGAAAGTAAGTTCTAAATGCAGTATTTGAAAAATGCTTTTTAAGTTAAAAACGAAGCAAGCAAACAAACAACGATGATTACAAACTCTTTTATGCGGACATTTTGGGGCCATTCCCCCACATGCAAAAAAAAAGAGTATTTGGCTTTTCCATTCTGTTGATATTTTACATGTTAAAGATTCAACTCCTAACCTGCCGATAACACATGGACCCAGATGCACAAGCTGACCAACACAGAGCAATCAAGAAACAGTGAGATGGAGCCAGCTGAGAATTCTCCTAATAGAGAATACATGTTGGCTTGTATAGAGCTTATACTGACATCTCAGAAATCATTCTCATCTGCTCGTCCTCACTGCAGGCAGCAGTACGTGGGATTTACGATACATCTGAACATACAGTGTTTAAAAACGATCCCACAGGATTTGCTTGCTCCTGAAAATGAACACAATTTGCATCGCTGGTAGAAATGAAAGCTGCTTTTTAAGAATAATCAAACTTAGGATTGGTGTTAAGGTAATGATTGCTTGCAAAGCTGTTAATGTCTCTCCTTTCAGATATCAATGAATGTGAGAGATCTGACCTCTGTTCACCTCATGGGGAGTGTCTAAACACAGATGGTTCCTACCAGTGTATATGTGAGCAGGGCTTTTCTGTGTCTGCAGACGGCCGAACCTGTGAAGGTGAGACAAGTCACAGTAACTCATGAGCTTCCCCCTGCATTCCCATTGATTTGCTGATACTGGCTGGGGCGGATGGGGGGGAAGCAGTCCGTTTTTATGTTATATTCCAGAACCATTATTAACTCAGCAATCTGCCACCTAAAGGTCTTTTCTGGCTTTTTTCTCGAAAATGCATAGTGTGATTAATTGCTGTTTATGTCATAATAAGTATAACATGAAATATACAAAATGGGAGACACAGTGGAGCTCACATTTGTTAGAAGCTGTGCTTTGCTTCTCTTGACTTGTAAAAATTCTTTTGAGCAAAAGAAATCAGTGAAAAAGAAATACGGACCTAACTATGGCCGATGATGGCAAAGATGAGAATGATATTCATATGTTAAGATATGTGAAATCAGCAGACGTCTACAATAATGTGAAAATCTTTTCAGAGCGAGAAATTATTTCTACCATCCAGCAACAAAGGGAGAAGTTATGTATATAAAACACAAGTAGAAAGACGTTAAGAGGTTTCGGATGGGTACCCTTTCTGCCATAAAGATTTAGTGTTGTTTAGTTTAAAGTGTCTCAGGTGCATTAGCAACAAGCCTGAGCTGCCTGAACGTTATTATTGTTGGATGTGAGACAACAGAACCTTCCTTATCAACACCTTGACAACCAGCTGAAGCACCCATGCAACAGGGCTCCAGTGAGAAACTGGTAAAATGCTGCCTATGATAGAACTTCATACACTTTGAAATGGCAGAACTTTGAGTAAATCTTAGTGATTAAATCTTTACAGTGATACAGCTTACATGTCATATGCAGATGTGCTTATACGATTATTTTTCTTAAGGTTGTAAGAATAATAACACGCTGAGAAACATCAGCAAAAAGTCTAGAATTTACATCAACCTACGGTTGTTACTTGGCTGTTGTATGAGATAATACCTTGTTCCTAATGGAAAGCAAACACTTTCTAGTGATGCTACTCTACTGCACTTAATTTGAACCCGGAGACTTGTGTTCAGTGATACCAAGGAGCTATGTGGTTTTGTGACAGCAATACTGACAGAAAATATAAATTCCCCTAACTGGGTGAAGAGTGACTGTGCTTATGGATGAATGGATTTTCCAGGGCAAGAAGCCTTGTGAGGAGAGTAATTCTGAAGAGGAAGAAGTTTGTATGCGCAGTAGTTCAGCAGGATGCATGCAGAGAAGATGACCTGGGCAGGGATTGTTCAGTGTTAAAACCTTGCAGTAGTGGATCCCAAATATCCAAAACCTAAGCAAGCTGTTCCCTATCCTAGGTTATAAGCCAGTAAATTCTTATGTGATTGATTTTCCATTGGCCAGCTCTTCTCATCAGTTTGCTTAGGTCTATTGAAAAGACCCTTCTGTGGAGAAGATGCATGGAAACTTCTGTAACATTTACTCACTCTACTATTAGCAGAGCAAAGACAGAATTATTATTCGAGCTAAACTTGTTAAAGTAATATGATAACTAAGGAAATTAAATTGGTAAGGGAATATTGTTACGCTGACGTAAGAGAATGTGTGCTATATATTTAGATTCAGCATGACAGCAAACGCACTATTTGTGCCTTACTTACTTTTGATAACTAAAAACTCCTGTAGATATTTTGTTGCTTTTTCATCTCTAAATATTTACTTTATTTTGTCATAATGTTACAGAAAAGCCTGGTAATTAGACTAGAGAGGATGACTCTGAATAGGCCCAGTGACAGATGGAGAAGCCAGTACTGTGTGATTCCAAGTAATGGGGCAATTCCAACTTTTCGGGTAACCCCTTACTAAAAATCATGTTCGTAGACTCTTTTGGCAGCATGTATACATTTCACCCAGTCTTTATGTAGGGTATAGTTAAATATCTTTGGTTTCTCAGCAAGAGAAGTAGTAGCAGGTGTTATGCCTCACTGTTGAACATAGTTTTAAAAAGAGAATGAGAGAAGAATGTAGCTGGCTTTTAGTAAAAAGCAAACATTTACCAGCCTTGTGGAATCAAACTCTCAGAAATTAAAAAAGACAACACTGAACAGAAACACGGCTTAAAAATCTAATGGCATCTGATTTTAGAGGACAGACCAGAAACTGAATCCTCTCTGTCTTGATCTCTGACAGTTAATAAGCAGTTCTTCGGGAAGGATTACTATCACATGTGATACAGCAGGACATAGGTAATCTTCATTAAAATAAAAAAGCCTGAGTTTACTAAACAGAAAAGGATGAAATCACCAGATAGATCTGTTTCCAGGAGCATGAGTAGTTTTGGAACATTTTTAGTGAAGAATTAAAAAAAAAAAAAAAAAAATACAAAACCAGGTCACTGTGCTTCACAAGTAATTGGTGATGTGTATGGAATACAGATCAGACTTCAGCACTTGGAAAAGTATTTTAATAACTTGGCGAAACAGGGGTACTTCTAGTCTTCTGAAGCAGCAGCTCTCGTTTTTTACTGTGACTAGTTTCTCCATTCTGTCGTTTTAATAATAACAATTCTAGATTGAAGAAAATCATTTAAGGGAAGCACTGATGACTTCAGTGCTTAATTAATATTCACTGCTTAGTTAATATTTGTTCTGATATCAGTTTCAAGAGTCAGCTTGCAAAAGGACAAGATGAAACAATAAGATTAGAAACAAAAAGAATGTGTGACATTCCAGGTACTGAGAAAGGATGTGGCTTCAAGCTGCAGAAGCTACTGTTCTTTACACAAGGTGCCTCCGAATTTATCTCCAGTTAAGTGGGTGAGGATAACTGTTTATGCCATCAGAGAAAGAAGCTGAGGAGATTTTGCTGGATTTGGATGCTTTTCTGTACCTGGAGAACACATTTTCCATATCTCCAAGCTTTTTTTTTGTATGAATTTAATAATTCTTTGAAGAGTCAGAAACAGCAACAACAAAAAACAGTAAGAAACCCATGTATTTCAGTTCTGGTATGGAGTTTTTATGGCCGTGGCCAAAGCAAATGGAACAGCTGTGCAGACTGTGTCTTCTTCCATGGTATAGACAAACTTTTGTTGTGGTAGTGACATTTCACTGTTTCATGGCCCCAGGCTCAGCAATTTGACTGTGCCATGCTCTCAGAACAGGAGGCTCTTAGAGCACTTCATAGCTCCCTGTGGAGCTCTCTGGGGTTCCTGTAAGGATACAGGATTTCTTAACGTTTCCTGATAGAGATGTGTTAGGGCAACAACTGCTTTTTAACAGGATACTAAAGAAATAGGAACACAAAAGGAAAAACAAGAGTCTGTCTTGTTGTATCACAATCTTTCAATGACCATCCGGAATCATTGCCCATAGATGATCAATCTTTATTCAGATATTCACTGTCCTGATTTTAACTTGGGAGTGTTTTGGACAGTCCTGGAAAGTCTCAGTACCACAGCTGTTCTTCTAAGCAGTGTACAAAACTGTCCCGACAGAAAATTTTGCAATGTAAATTGATTTCAGTGAGATTTAAATATTTGTGCCTGAGGTTAAGTATTCCTTCACCTTGTTCACGTTGCAAAGGATTGTTGAGTTGAGTGGGAATAGGCTCGAGTGCGCAAGCATTGCTTTTCTTTACACCTTGATGATGTTAGATCAAAGGAGTTTTGGTTAAAGCAGGCAGCACTGAGTCATGGATTCTAAAACAACCATAATTGGAGAGCTACTTTAGTCACTGTATACACATAGGATATATTTATTTCATATTTAATTTTTTCCCTTGCTCTGTCTCTATATAGCAAGAGAATTGCCAATTACAAGGCTCATGCTTTACAGCGTCATTAAAGGAACAAATGCCCTTTCCGGCTGTAAAACAGGCGTCCTTTGAGTGAGCTGTCTAGACAAGGAAAAATATTTGGTGCTTGGACCTTCTCTGTAATTTCCCATGCACTGAAAGATCCAGTCATGTTCAGACTGTGTACTTGTTAAAGCCATCTCCTGCGGATATACTATATGCTAAATTAGGACACCTGCTATAATCACAAATTTTGTTTCTTCAGATTTTCAGTCAGTGACCTTAGTTTGCTGAAGAGAGCAATCCGTTCTCCTATCTGTTTTCTTTAATATTTAGGTATTCGGTAAAAGAAATACCATAATTCATGTAATTCCAAAATCCCCAGTTGTAGTCTCTCCTGTCTGGGCTTTCAGCAGTGTGAACGTCCTGTGGCTCAGGAACTTCTGTTATTAAACTATAGCTGGCCACTAAAAATACAAGCACTGCATTATTGTCTGTTTTCTTAAATTCCTGGCTGTCAATCCACCACTGCTTACTCAATTTGAATTCCCCTAACAGGGCTTTCTGAATAAAAGATACAGTGTTAAGACTTTTTTTTACCAGATATATGAAACTCCAGATGAGACTAAAAATTAACCTGAAATATGTCATGCAGGTCTAGTGCTCAGTAGCAAAAGTGAAGGTTCACAAAAACACAACTGTAACTGCTGGTGTACAGGTTTTATCTCCATTCTCCCAGTAACTCCATATGCATCCTTTCACTATTCCATCATTGGAATACTTGACCTTTCACCTTTGACAGTCTCTTAATACAGATATATGTTGTTTGCTCTTACTGCTGAATTAATTCCACTGAGGAGGGTTTGTGGTAGACATCAAAAAGTCCAATATCCAGAAAGCACTCTAATTTTCACATTCAGTTCCTTCAGAATAAACACAGTAGCAATTGTATTCTTGGCCAAATACAAATTGCACTTTATAGAATTCATTATTTTGTCTGTTTAATAAATCAAGACATGAAGCTCATAAAAACTTCTACTGACAAAACCAACAAACCAAATAAAATATTCCGCAAGTTCCATCTGCAAGTGTTTTTAAAATATAATTGATTATATTCATAAATGTCCCACAGATTTCAGTGTATTTAAGTACATCCAGTTTTTGCATGAAGTTTGCGTTTTAGCTGAATGTTGTTAACAGTGAGAGGTGAGTTTTCCTTCACTTACCCAACCTTAAAATGATATTAGAGGCCTTTATGGTAAGTATGGTTTCACAATTGACTTGGCAAAAAAGAACTACCAGAGGTGTCTTTTTAACCTATTAATTTAAGCGTTCAGGCTACATGATGTGGATACCTCTTCTGGTCCTGAAAATCGATACGCAGTTCTAAACCTGTCGAACAGTGCTGCTCACCTGTTCAAACACATCCTCTGTGTCAATGCAGGGTTCAGTCCTCGCAGCCCCTGAGTTCAGTGAGTGCCTAAGGCCTTTCCTCGAGGTACAGTGTTGGTAGGCTCCATCACATGGTCTGCTCTAATGAGCAGGATTAACGATGTAGCTAATAACTAGGTAAATAAAAAGTGAGTCACTTTTTTCACCATTTCAAATGTAATTATCTCGAAGGCACAGCACGGAACATAATTCCAGGTGAACAGTAACCTTACTTAACAGTCACAATGGATTCTAGGAAAGAAAATTAGCAATAACTTCTTCACTTCAAACTGCAGAGGAATTCAGAAGGCAGAAGGTACTGATCCTAGTATCCTGGCAGGTTCCCAGTTTTTTGAGTTAATGTTCTTCCTCCTGAAAAACACACAATGACATCTTAAATGACCACAGATGGTCAGGACCTTGGTTTTAGGTCTTGATTCAAGTGAAGATAAAAATAATATATTCCTAGCACTTGTAATGCACTTACAAAAATAAACCACATTCTGTCACAAGGAGCTCTGCTTCATTACAGGCTGGTGGGCAGCTGAGTCAAGAACAGACTTATTCATGCAGTGACTTGTAAGACCAGTAAACCACAAATGGGAACTACAAATGAAAGGGCCGGTATAGAAAGCATGCAGGCATTGTAATTACTTTGCCTACCTACATAAGATTATTCATATGTGTAAACTTTGAGGATTAAAACCAGAAGGCGCATGCTGCAGATATTTACCACTTAAACATGCACCACAAAATTCTCTTCCGTGCCAAGTGCCAGAATGAGATCTGTGCAGTGCTTCTAAGTCCCACATAAACTCTTTGGGCTGCATTCAGCACTTCTGCAAAAGGAATGTAACCATACTCTTAAGCTCTTCTTGCACGAGGGGTTCAGTTTCACATGTGCTGTTGACTGTGTAACACTATGCCGACAGAACTTGTGGGAAATGCAGAGATGGTCATGTTTGAACTGTGTCTTGTTCTGTACTACTGTAGCATCATGCCAAGGTTGGGCAGGTTGGTGAAACATATGGGAGGCGGTTGAAAAAAAAAAATCACTGGCTGACGTGAGATATCTCCAGTGAAATTAACAGCGAAGCAATTTCCAAACTTGTATGTCTTCCTACTTCAGGTTTTGGGGTCTGTCCTTTGTGTATTCCTTTCTGTTGTGCAGAGGCATCGCAGCTATCTGTTTGCAAAAACAGCCCGTCAGTTGTTTTCCTGCGCTCCTCGTGAATGTCTGTTTTGATTGTCACATGGCTGATGTTAAATACTTCCTTGCAGACATTGATGAGTGTGTGAATGGCACAGTGTGTGGCAGCCACGGGTTCTGTGAAAACATGGATGGTTCCTACCGCTGCCTGTGTTACCAGGGCTATCAGGACTCACAGGATGGGCAAGGGTGCACAGGTGAGTTCCCACTTGCAAGTGGTCTCTCTTGTAATGTTCTAGCAAGCAAAAAGCAGCTGATAAGCAAAATGCATTTCTTCATAAGAACTTATTTCTTTTTTCATCATTTTTATTGAAGTTGTGCCATGTGCTAGCAAAATAAAGTTGAACTGTGCTTTCCTCACTGAACTCTGTGCCAGGTGGAAATGTAACTGTTCATCCATGCAGTGAGAACTTGTTACAAAAACTGTACAGAAACCAGCAGCAAATAAGCTGAACCACTCATTAGAAAAAGATAAAAACAAGAAAATGTACCATTTCTGAATGTCGGAACCATGCACAGGTATAAAAACTGACAGTGAATTTAATAGTGACAGTGAATTTAGCCTATTTAAATGCAACATCTGTTTAGTCTCTTAACTGAATAACTAGAACTCTGTAGTACCTCCTACAGGAAATGAAGTCTGGCATGTGGTACATGCAGACTGAATTAGATGGCACGCCTCCCTAGGCACAGTGTATTTCAACATATTTTAACATTGACTTCAAGCTCCAGTAAAGACACCCATCACCATGAAAAGATGTAAGATTTTCATACGTGTGTAAATAGTGCCCATTTCCTTTTAAGTAATAGGTTTCTCTGTCTGCTGTTAATAGCAGTGGTTGATCCTAACAAGTTTCTGAGGCAGCACAAGTTTCTAATAGAAAATTAGTACCGGGTCAAGGAAAGGTATTCATTAAACAATTTCTTCAAGCCAGAATTAAGATGAAACTCAGTCTTTCACTTCTTACCTTCTTTAATACATGCAGTCCTGGGAATATGGTGGACAGCTGTACAACGTTTACACATTTCAATCCAGGTTATTTAGCAAAAGAATTGTAGGAAGAATGTAAGTTCCTAGCCAGGCAACGTTCTTCAAAGGTAAAACGCATTATAAAAAATAAACATATACAAAGCAGTGTTGAATCACATGAGTAGATTTTCGTTTTTTCTGAATAAAAGGCAAAAAGGATAAAAGACTGCCTCACAAATTACACTTTGGACTGTAGTCAATTACAGATATTTCCGATCCAGAACAACGAAATTGTAACTTTCAGATTCTGCCACTAGTAGAAAGACTAAGTAGTTTTCAACAGTAAACTTTAATAGCCTAAAAGGGAATAAAGTCATACTGAGAATATTTGGTGACCTTTGTTTAAACAGCAGACAACTCTCCCATCAACTGAAAGCATTTCAGGGTAGACTAATTAGTAGGTATATGGAATCCAAGTTAAAAATATGTGGATTTTTTTTTTTGTTTGCTTAATAGTTGGCCAGTCACAGTTATTAGTTTGCAGCATCTGAAGGTGGGAGAGGAAATTTGTGCTGTTCTGCAGGAAAATAACCCTTGTGTGCTGCAGTGCAGCCTGTGAGGACTCACACGGATGCAGAACACGTGCAGTGGAGGTGCAGGTGGAGATTTGTTCAGTGGATGTTCGCAGGAAATATGGGATTCTGAGAGGAAAAGGGAACTGTCTTTTTATAGCGCAGTCTGTATCACACCACTTGTTTCATTCCCTGCATTTAGTGGTAGTTTGATGATAAAGAAAACAAGTTTGGTTGTAGTAGCTCTTTTAAGAAAACAAATGAAATGAGACTCAAGGCTTAAAGCCCAAGGAAATGGTGCTGAGAAATGAAAGAATTTAGAAATGAAAAAGAAACCCCCCAGAAAAGAAACAAAAGAAAACTGGTGTTCCAGTCTCCAAGAAGTACCCAAACAGCACCAGTATTTTTATAAACTGCACCATGGCTTTCAGGTACCTTTACTTCAAAGGGCCACAGTACTTGTTTATGAGCCCACTTAGGTATTAGAGAGGTTTTAGTCCTTCCCCAGAGATCACATCTGAAATCTGGCAGACAATATTGGCACAGATACAGCAGATAAAAGAATAGTGGCTCTGAATTGATTTACATTTCTGCCTTTTTCCCCAGATGTGAATGAATGTGAAATGCTGAGCGGGGTATGTGGTGAAGCCCTCTGTGAAAACGTCGATGGTTCTTTCCTGTGCCTGTGTTCTGATGAAAACCAGGAGTACGATCCCATGACTGGACAGTGTCGCTTCCGTACCTCACCAGGTAAAATACCAGCAGATTTTTGCATGTTTGGCATGATTTTCAGTGAGTATGTAACCTGTGCAAAGGTAAAGTTGGTAAAAATTCTTGTGGTAATAACAGAAAACTAAAACTTTGTTGTCCTGAATGTGCATGCATGAGAGGAGCTGTGTCTAGGACTAAATAACGTTACCAGTGCATCGTTAGCAGTGCAAATATACCAGAAGTACCTTTTAAAGTTTTTTATACCAACAGCCTTGGTAGTAACAGTGAACACTTAGAGCAGTTAAGATCGAACAGTCTCACATTTGCCGTGCTTTAACAATGAAATGTGGTATGACATCAACTCTACGGCATGAGTGATTTTTTTAATATATTTTTACAATGATCAATCAGTATTCTTGGGCAACGTTCAAGGGAGAGTATGATTAAAACCAAAATTTGTATACAGTGGTCTTCTCATAGCATTAAATAGTGCCAATGTGAGTCCTCAGAAAAGGTGATTAGGAAAGCCTAAAGCCTGAATTGTCAGCGTCTGTGCTCCCTTTGCACATTTAACCCCATCTTTTGTCCTGTTTTTCCTCACTGTCCATCTTCAAAGATTTGTGAGGTTTTCTTCAGGTGTTCTGGGTGTTGCAAATACTACTGGAAATACGCTCTTTAAGAACAAACTTTGAACTCTTGAATTGGCCTCCAGTTTTCTACGCTGATCCAATCTGGAGAGAAGCAACCCAGTATAGGGAGCAACAGAGAACAATAAACAAAGGAATTAACTTGCACATTTTTCCCCCTCTGGAATGTAAATCTTGGTATTTTTCTGTTTTCTTCTTTCACTGTAGTCAGATGTAGCTTCTGGAACGCTTTAAAAAACCTGACTCTTCTGCTGGACGCAGACTCCAGAACTTAAAAAGCTGTGGCTATTTTCTGGTATCACTCAGACTTGTAAACAAGGTTGAAACATCTGTAACCCAAGTGTAACAAGTATTTAGATCGTTGAATGTAGCACTCAGCAGCACTCAAGATGTTGCCTGTGAAATACAATTAACAGCTGACTGACAAGCTGAAACTTCTACAAAATCCTGTGAGAAAGATTCAGGCTTACAGGCATGAAAAAAGGAAGATGGCTGAAGCAGAAGCCTAGGGCACTGCCTCTACTCCTCTTTGTGAGCAGCACTTTTGGTCCTGCAGTACCTTTCTACCTTGAAGCACAATAGGCTTCACTGATGCTAACTCAAGTAGCAGCATTTAAATTTATTCCATGAACTGATGGAAGAGGAGCGTATTAATTATATTTTCAAGATTTTCAGGTCTGAATGATATCATCAATTTGGTATTGTGTTGGGGTAGAATTTGGGAGAATGCAGCAGTTTTCTTGAAACAAAATCAAAGCCAACAAGTTTACCTGAGCTCAGAAAAAAGAAAGTAAGTTCTTAGAGTAGTGAAGGCCATACCCGACCATTACTGTGGAGGAGGAGAGGATGATATACTCAGAGTGTAGCTGACCACACTGTGTACAGATGAGCACTCTGCTGTCAGTACTAGCACTGCTTTGTTATCATCACAGTTTTACTGTGAGCAGTTTGGAAGAAGCCGCTCTTCTTCCTCATCCAGCATTCACTGGCCATTTATTACTAACTTCTAGCAAGTACTAAGCCAAATACAGAGCAATAATTCTTATTAATGGGTTTTTAATTATTTCTGTGTCAGAAAAATGAGTATTCTAGTCTGCATCTAAATTGTTAACCTATGCTAATATACTGCTAATGAATATGATTGTTTGCATTGAATCCAGAAGCTGCAAAAGATAGTACATATTTGATAATTATGATATGATTTAAAATGAGAATTGCAAATAAAAGCCTATTTATAAATGTAAGCATATCATCAGGAGTCTGGTTTGTATACGGAATGGCCAGTGAGATCAGAAGTTTGGGTTATAGCTTAGCCTGTCAATAGATTCCAGTGAGAGAGTTTTCCTAGTCTGTTACGGCACACTTAGGGTACCTCCAGCTAATTTGTACATTGTTTTCTCCTGCTTACATGAAATGTGATAGTTATTCAGGGCGAGATAACGAACAGTACTGGGATTTATAATATATAAATTATAATTAATATATAAATGGAGATATGTATCCAATCATGGTATGAATACCTCAACTGATCCATCTTAAAACAAAATCAATCTCCTCCAATCTAACCAACTGCCTCTGCAAAAAATATTGAGGCAGCTAAGTAACAGCTGATAAATGTGAACACAAAGCTTCCTTGAGGCTAGAAATTCAGTGCCCGAGTACAAACTCTAAACTTCCCAAGCTCTCCTGGTTTCCTAATCAGTAGGACTTGAAGGGAAACCTCATTCTTGGATTACTTTTTTTTACGACAATATGTCCATGTTTTTCTAAGCCATATCACAATCTGAGTTTTGGTCATCTATGAAAACATGGTCTCAGATACTGTTTGTAAACATGCATCACTTGTTTTACTTACTGAATTGTGTATATACCTGCATCTGTATATACACTGCATTAGGTGGTGTAGCTTGCCACATGCAAAGCCAGTTGAGAAATCTGTAAGATTACACCCTGACTGGAGGCACATACCAATATATTTTTACTTTATTCCCGAAAATGGAGCTCAGAAAGTGCGTTACTCATGCCATTTGCTCAGTCACTCAAGTCTTTGCTGAGGTTTTAGAAGTCGTGAATTTGTAACGATTCGCACGTTTTCACTTCAGGAACTACATCACTGATTCTGTGTGCAAATAAAAGATAGGTATGAGGTAGAAAAGATCTCATCAGTTAAATTTATTTTAAGGGTTCGTCTCAGACCACTACCTGGTTAAATAAATGTGTATGCTACAGTCTAATTGCATACCAATGTCCTGATTACCCACTACATCCTCTAACACTAATGCACATTTTTGCACTGGTCACGTACTGAAGCATATTGTTAGATCAAGGTTACGTTAAGATGTATAAATCTGTTTCTGATAAATACTTTGTACTGCATCTAGCAGCAGGTAGATTCTGTCTTCCAGGCTGTTAATTTAACAGTTGTAACAACCTGATAAAACTACTTTACCTGAGTGCCTTAGAGGGATATTTTATGTTTTCTAGCAACAGCAAAAAATGCAAAACAAGCAACAATATGAAATAGCAAGTCTATTTCCTATCATATTTGGTCCAAATACTTACTGAAACCACTTTCAAAAACAACCTGCTTACTAAATGGTTAATAGTGTATGAAAGAAATTATAAGCTTGTAGACACAGACCCAACTTGATCTAAAAAAAAAAAAATAATAATAAAATTTGTGTCTCATTTGCTTTCCAAACGTTCATGAAGCCTGCTTGACTAACCCTCAGACACAGCTGTGTAAACAGCAGACCTTTAAGCTGCTGAACAGATAATGGGAGGAGAAACCAACACATCGTATGTAAAATGGGAATAAACAATCACACCATGAGATTGTCTCCCCTTCCTCTTGGGGCAGCTTCTGGTGTTCTTTCTCTGGTAAACAGCATGAAAAGTGCCATGCATTTTCTCCTGCTAAAGCGTTTGGCTTTGATTCGGTTAGGCAGATGGCAAACAGCCAAAGAAAATGTATAATCTGGTGGCTCAAGCACTGCTCTCTCACCTTGGAATATCAGATTTAGTTCCCTAGTTTCTGTGACACATGATAGTCTTAACTTGGTTCCTATTGGACAGCAGCTGATACCACAAAACCACCGTACTTTATGAAGTTCAGCACATTATGGAAAATTGTAATTATCTGATGAGGGGAGACCACAGACTAAACTAACAAAGATGAAATAAGCACTGGGCTGGGTGTTTCCTTTAATGTACAACTTAGTTATATTGGCAAAGGAGCAAAGGAAAATTTGCCTTGTAGGTGGCAACATTGTACTACATTTGAGCAGAGGTGTCTGCCAGCTCCTCACTTTCCAAAAACAGACACGGGCGCTTTTCTGAGGAAAACAGAAATAAATCTAATTGTCTGTTTGGAATGAGAAGCCAAAAGAACTATTACACACGTTCATACTATTGGAGTGCAGTAACAGGCAATCCTTACTGCTTTTCTGAGAATGAATCTATTATCTGCGTGCTCAGTAAAGCTGCCTTGTCTCACCTGCTTGCAAAATGAGTACGGGAAGGCAGAACGGGCTTTAGGTCATGAGCTGGAGTTCCTTCAGCATCAGTTGGGCAATCATTACCTTTGAGCTCCCACCTCTCAGCCATTTCTTTTTATGTGAAGGGGACGAGAAAAAAGATGCATTCTGTAACTTGTGTGAAGAGAGGCTGAGCACTGCCTCCATGAGACAGCCAGAGGGAGGGGCAGACGGACAAGTGGTCAAGTGAACGTGGTTCTCCCAGCTACACAGTGACTTTGTGCACTGGAGCCTTGAGTATCTTCTTGAGTTTTAATTCCCACCTGGACACGTTACTTGACAGTTCTCTGCTGCTTGGCATACTGTGCATCAGACTGAGAAGAAACAGATGAACTCTCAAACAGTGGAAAATCAATCAATATGCAATTATTCGTAGTGTGTTTTTATGAATTTCAGTATTTCTAATCCAAGTGCTAGGCATGAGGCATTTCCTAAGAAGAAAAGGGAATAAACCAATCACCTCGAGGTTTATTTAAAACTCCATAACAAAGTTTTTGTTTTGGTTAATAAATGTGAGCAACTCAGTTACCTTACAGAAGGCACACAAAAAGTTTGTCATATTGATCAAGTGTGATTAACAATTTTATGTGATAGTTTCTATTACTGAGCTCTTGAAGAGAATTTTTATGCAAGTGCAGGGTTAGGTGGACAGGATTCTGAAAATATAGAAACTTAAACTATGTATTTCTTTTCAAACTCACTCCTTCGTGTACTTAAGGAGCACCTTGCTTTTAAAAGTCTTTGACTGTTAATGTCTTTTATTGGATCTATGGGAAAGAGTGCTTTTCCTCAAGTCCTTATATATATATATATAGCAGGAGAGGACCCACTCAACTGCAAAGGGCAGAAAATACGATTTCTTGGCTGGTTGCCTGTAAAGCCTATTTTAAAGTAAAATGCAGAGTCAGTTAACTCGACATCTGTATTATATTCCTGTGCTAACGGCAGAGTTGCACAGTGACTTTTGCCAAAATCACGAAGGGCTTTGTTTTCAAGTATGGACTGTGTTTTTTTTTCCAGTAAAATCAGAAGGAAATGTTCATTCTTCGGAGAATCAGTCCTTTCCAGTTTGTGCCTTACCTTCTTTATCTGTAAAATGCGGTCATGTAACGTTTGCTCATGTCTGTGAAGGACATCAAGGTTCATACATGAAAAGCACCACCAAGGACACGATAGTTAGATAGTTAGGCATGACAGCAGGTAGTTCATGCATCACTTGAAAGTGAAGGAAATGCAAGTATGAAAAATTCCATTTTTGGCCAAGTTGAAGAATGGGACTGATAAAGAACAGTTATGAACTCCCGTCATTCTTCACAAGAACAAAAAGGTGAAAACAGAATTTGTACCTATTTTCTTCTCAACCAGGCAACAGCGCTCTTCACTCCGGTGACTTCAGAACTGTGACTCACATGATTCTCCTGTAAAACGGATCTATGTATTTCACATATCGTCTTACATAGATGTTCTCTTCACTTTCAGAATTGCCAATAGAGCCTGATCCACATGAAGATGGAAAGAAGGAGTGCTACTACAATCTGAATGATGCTAACTTCTGTGACAATGTGCTTGCGTCCAATGTAACCAAACAAGAATGCTGCTGTACTTTGGGTGCTGGCTGGGGTGATAACTGTGAAATCTTCCCATGCCCTGTCTTTGGAACTGGTAAGATGAAGCTGTCCGTCCACATGTAGATTTTTGAAGCATTGTATTTTTGTTAACTTCAGTGTGCTTTGCTGTCAGAGAAGGCTTTCACGTTAGATTCCATGTTCTGTAGAATATTGCCATGACTTTTTTCAGGGGAGATTTCTGTAGAGGAAAAGTCAATAGGAATAATTCATATCTGGTCTAACTCCATTGGCTTTGCCTAGGGATAAAAATGGCCTGTTACCAGGCAGCATTATCTCCAATAGATTTTAAACAAAAAATGGATTCTCGCAGAAGGTATAGACGCTATGGCATCATTTGAGTTAGATTTTTTCCACAAGCTGGAAAACAAAGGTAAGCATCACATGTTTTTGAGTCTGTAATTATTCATCATAATGTTGTTTCTACACCACTATGAATTACTGATATATATTATGATGTTTTACATTTTGCTACTTACTGATCAATACAGCTAATCATGCCATCTGCAGACTATTGTGTAACCTCTAAATATTAAATTAGAAAAACACAGCCATATGATACTCGTCACACATACTGAAAACAAAACTTGAAATATAAACAGTGACGGCTGAAATTCAGTATCCAGCTGGAAAAAATCACGTTAAAAGAGAACATGCTTAAACTTTCTGATATTAAATACTAAAGATTAGTTTCTGCTCACATGCATCATCTTGTTTAGTTCCTGTTTTAACTGTAGTTTAAAATCAGTGAAACTGTAATGAAGCACATTAGGTAAACACTCTGCTTGGATAGGTTTACTTGATTCTGTACAGTCTCCAAGACAGTTTAAACAATTTTCCTCTGTAACCCATACAATGTTCTCCTGTTGCAATCAATTAATGTTTTCTCTGAAGTGTATGCACAGTGGGTTGTATCTCAGTTGGGATATGTCTACGCTGCAGCTTGCAGTGTAGCTCAGAAAGGCTAAAACTCGCTTTAATTACAATAATTTTGCTACTGGTATTGTTATAACAGCACATGTAACCCAACGAGGACTATATTCTCCTGACAAGAAGCAAGATAAATGAGCTTACATTCAGCTCTGTGATAGCTGGGTATCCTAGCTCTGTTTTTCAAAGCTACCTCTGACAGCTGAGAGCAGGAAAAAGTTGAGCTGTAGAATTAGCATCACCCATTTAGCATGCATGATGGCCTGATAGATGTGAATAAGGCAAAAGGTTGCCTCACATTTCTCAAACTACCCTGAAACACGTGTATAACAAGTATATGCAAGTAGGTTTTTCTGGGCAGCATAATTTTTGTTTTTTCTCCCCTCTCGTAGCTGAATTCACTGATTTGTGTCCCGAAGGGAAAGGCTTCATTCCCTCCGGAGAATCATCTTACGGGCTTCTTGCTGAGAATTACAAAGGTCAGTGCTGACTTGTATCAATTATTTCAGAATTTCTGGTAAGTGATCGACTAGAGATGTGAGCTGGCAATGTAAACATATTAATTCAAATGTCAGTAGGTGACAAAAACTGCTTGTGATGTGGAACAGTGCTGAAAATCATCGTTTGGCAGACAGAACCTCAGTTATACTGTAATCTGTAATATTCTGGTTTATTTTATATTAAGTTCTACGTACTGTAAGACCATATGCCAAGACGATAAACCTCAAATACTCTTTTATATACAAAATGCAAAGCCACCTTAACTTTGTAGATAAATGAGTGGGCAGTTGAGAGAAAGTGTTGTGTTAAAATTAGACTCAGAAGAAAGAATGAATATAAAAACTGACAGAAGTTCAGCAGTGACATTCTCATTACAGAACTTCATGAAATTATTCCTGAACAAAAGACTGTAGAGAATGTGAGTGACAGAAATCTGAGCCTGTGAGTGTGGACAAGAGGGAGTTGACATCACTAAGAGAAGAGCGAGATCTGCAAAATTCCTGTTTGAAAAGTTGTCGTCATACAAATAATTTGTGAAACCAGTTTTCCTCAGTACCTGGTGTCATGCAGCATACTAGTTAGCTGAAATGAAATCAATGTATTGTGCTTGAGTTACACAGTAGCTACAGTATCTTAAAAAAGTATGCAAATTGTATATACTTTTTTGCTATTAGAATCACTGTTTTACAAACCACGAATTTATGTAGAAATTACCATGTGTTCACATCATATAGAAATGCAGTAAAATTGGCTATTTTTAATATTAATAGAGGCATACTATCATATGGGTGCTAGTGCCTCACAACTTTCAGTATCTCTTCCATGTCCCTGTGAAGTAAAGTACAACATGTTCCTCAATTTGTGAAAAGCAAGGAAAGAAAAAAAAAAATGCTTCATGAGGATAACACTGAAAAATGGGAGGAGGGCAAAGAATTGAACTATACACTAACTGGGTAGGAAAAATGACCTAGCAGTATCCTGGTCATTGAGGAAGGATAGTTCCAAAAATGTACAGGTAACAATCATATGAAGAAAACCTTTCACCATCAGTTTTTGTCATCTCTCAGATTTGAGACTGACAGACCAGGGATTTAGCTAGAAGCAACTCTGACCAATGTTTATCAACCATATGATAGTATGCCTCTAATTTGGGCATTTAAACTGGGTTAGAATCATGGAATCTTACAATCACAAGGTTGGAAAGGACCTACAAGATCATCTAGTCCAACCATCCTCCCATTACCATTGCTAGCACAAGCTACTAAACTGTATCTTGTAGCTCCTCATCCAGATGCCTCTTGCACACTGCCAGGGGCGGCAACTCCACCACCTCCCTGGGCAGCCATTCCAATGCCTGACCACTCTCTGAGAGAAAAACTTCTTCCTTATGTCTAATCTAAACCTCCTCTGGCACAACTTGTGGCCATTTCCTCGGGTCCTGTTTGTTGCCTGGGAGAAGAGGCCAAACCCCTCCTCATCACAACCTCCCTTCAGGAAGTTGTAGAGTGCAATGAGGTCTCCCCTGAGCCTCCTCTTCTCCAGACTAAGCAATCCCAGCTCCCTCAGCCACTCCTCATAAGACTTGTGCTCCAGACCCCTCACCTTCTTGTGTTCTTGTGTAAGACCTTCACTCTCTGGAGGTGTCTCTTTGTTGACCAACTTAGAGTGAGTAGAGAAAAAGGTGTCATGAGATCACTCCAGGCCTATGACTGGTGACATGAGATGTTGGCTAGGCTGACAGCTTCCATCTAGACAAGTCAGGATACTATTACAGAGCTACTCTTGAAGCACCTAACATTCTGTGAGGGTATGTTTATTTGAGGATTGTTTAAGCGTGTTATTTATCTGTACAGAGATTTCAGTAGGTTTGGGACACAGTGTGCACACAATGTCCAGATGTCTCAAACCAAATCTGTGTTGGTTTGTTGTGCTGTCTCAGGGTTGGTAAGATCTCTAGCTGCCATGAGTACTGGAGGATGGAAATATTTCATCTGGAAATATCCTCAACATCTCCTTGCCATAATAAGACTCTTTCTATTTTTATAAGTTTATTTCCTAATAACCTTAGGAATGGCACAGAGGACAGACAATAAATGGACAAGTCCTTTTAATAATGTGATCTCTGTTACACTAACTCATGTTTCTGGTGCTCTTGTCAGCAAACTTCTCCTCATAGGAAAAGCTCCTGTTTCACTTGAAATTATCTGTTAGAAGTGAATATGTTCAGCCAGCCTTCCTTGACTTCGCTCCCAGGTTCTCCCACCTTTCCCCAGACAGACCTCTGTTCCATGGTGAAAAGAAAGAGATGTACAGACATCCAGCTAAATAACATTTCTTATTAATCTTTGTGTTGTCCTTGCTGCTGAATAGTCCAACTTAAAATATTTAATGTTTGAAGCCACTTAGGGGCTGGAAGAGTGACTGTAAAAATAAATAGCTTTATTTTTCCTTCAGTTCCTCTGGAAAAGTATTTGAATAATTTGCCTTTAAAACTGATGTTCAACTGGAAATGACAGTTTGAGGCTAAAGTATATATTTATTGGGGAGTAAATCTATAGAAGACAGTGGACTGAGACAACCGGTATTGAGAGAAAATCACCTACTTTACACTATGCTTGTTGTTGCTGTTTTTAATACCAACCTAGCTTCAACAGAGTGCTTTAGCAGTCTAGCAGATAAGTTGAGCAAATGAAAGAGGGTTGGAAAAAAAGAAGTGAGTGGAATTCCAACACTAACAAATACATAAATACACGGCTGGGAACAAAAACATGTACAACTGTGAAATGGTATGTATGAGCTGGCATATGTCTGATGGGAAACCTCCCTGAAAACATTTAGCCTCATCTTGAAAGTGTGATGGGTTCTCTTTGTCACTTGGTGGCTCTAGGAGCTGCAGCGCTGCATTTTGCAACAGACACAATTATTCCTATGGGGAAGGAAGTCTCCAGAGAACTCTTTGATACACGTTTGAATAATGAAATCACAAACAGTGCCGACAGGAGGGTTCTCTGCTACACACAGCAGTCGCCAAACTGTGGGGAGAGAAAGAGAGCAGTGACAAAAGTCAGTAAGTGCAACTGCTTAGTTAGTTCTGATGTGTTAGTTAGATGATGTGATTTGATTGGATTTCATGGTGAGAATCCTTTGGGTAAAGCAAATTATATTGGAAAGCATAGGCCTGGCCATATTGAGTCTGTTTTGCTTGCCTGAAGGCTAGATAGAGGAGCTGCAGGCTCTCCCAGTGGCACAGGCTTTACTCTGTGTGCAGTCCATCTACCATGAGAAAGTTCTAGTGCACAAGTTTTCTTTTTTCCATTTTGGCTATCTGCAAACCATTGTCTCTTCTATACCAGATTTGTTTTTTCTGTGGATATCTGTGCTGCTAGGCCTCACTGTTTAAAGTATACTTTACTTGAACAGAGACGTGTACAGGCTTTATTCCATTCTGCTCCTCTGTGTGGCCTTGTAGTAATTATGATAACGCAGCCTTTAATGTTTTCTTTTCAGATGCTGATGAATGCCAGCTCTTTGGACAAGAAATCTGTAAAAATGGCTTCTGTTTGAATACACAGCCAGGTTATGAGTGCTACTGCAAACAAGGCACATACTATGACCCTGTTAAGCTCCAGTGCTTTGGTAAGTTTATTTAAAGTGGTCTTGTCACTGTAATGGTATGCAGATGGGCAAAACAAGCAGAATCAAACAGCTGAATTCCCACCAGAACTGCAGTACTCCCAGTAAGGGGAGGTACGCAGGGCCTCCGAACTCCTGTAGTAGCAGCTTTTTCAGAGGCACTGGGTCATTTCTCTTCCCTTCTGCTTGGCTGGGCAGCAATTTTGGCTGACACAGTAATGGCACGTAGAGCAGAGTTTTCTTTATTTGATTCCTTTCTCAGCAAATTGCTCCCAAGAGTTTGCATCTCTGAAACAGCGCCGTGTGCTCCCTTGAGTGTAATTTAGAGCTGCTACCAGCCCTTATCCAGGCAGCACAGTGATCGGAGGGAGCTCCCTTCCTGTAAACACACACTGCTGCTTTACTGCACCAGCTAATATTTAGCTTTCTCATCTTTGTACATGGGGCAAAACACTTAAAGTCACTCAGTGAAGCCCACCATACATTTGTTAAGCCTGCTGGTTTTAGTATAATAAATCAACGCAGGTATGGTTTTTTGTTTTTTTTTTTTAAGGACAGATTATTTTCCACAAGGAGTTAAAATGCAATGTGAAATTACAGTTCAGGTCACTGAAGCTCAGTTTAGTCTGCAGAATTTTGTACTCCCTTGGTTCTGGTATTCGGCTAAAAATTACTGTGACCTTGGCTTTTATTTTGTAAGCAAATAACACTGTAAAATGCGCAGAACAGCATAATGAAAGGAAGTAATTTTTGCAACCAAAATAAGAGACTTTCACCTTGGGTTTCTAAGATTGTTCCTTTACAAAATTTGGTTGCTTTTGTTTTTGTTTTTCTTTGCTAATTTAAGGTAATTTCTTTTAAGTAAGGCCTGTTCTTCCCTTTGGGCTAAATTTCTGCTTTTCTTCTGCAATCCAAACTAAGAAACATTGTGGCCAGATAAGTTAATCCTTCCTCCTGATGAGCTCATGAAGAGTTTCAGAGCATATGCCCACCTCTATTGCCTGCTTGTACTATCCTAAAGGGATAGGAACTTGCGAAGCAGCTGCAGCTGTGCTGGATGCAGGGTATGCCTGGCACTCCTACCTCAGCAAGCCTCCTCATCCAGATGCTTCCTGGTATCTGAGGGTTAGAGATCAGCATCCTGCTCATCTGTCTGATCTTCTCTGTGGGCACAGGCAGGATTTCAGTACTTAACAGAAGACATGCAGGGAAATCTGCTCCTAATGTAAGAAAATATAAACACTGATTAACACAATGTGACTGCTTTGTGCTGGCTTTCCTTGATACATTTCCTTCCATTTTAAAGACACGGATGAATGTCAGGACCCAAACAGCTGTATTGATGGCCAGTGCATTAACACAGAAGGATCTTACAACTGTTTCTGTACACACCCAATGGTTTTGGACGCAACAGAAAAGCGATGCATCAGACCAGCAGATTCAAGTGGTATGATCCATTATATATATTCCTGGAGTGAGTACACCTCTATAAGGTGGTGCTGACATGGCTACAGACCACAATGAGCTTAGTCTGGGTTGTGCTTGGACGAGCCTTCTTTTTTTTTTCCCCAAGAGGATTCTGGAGAGCATTGCTTAGTTCATCACCTGTTTATCCAGAAGGCAACATGAAGTAGGGACTCCACAGGGCTCTACCTTGCTATGCTAGACAGGAGAATGCTGGAGGTATCAATTGAAATTAGGCTTGGGCTGGGGAGCTTTCCACTGCTGATTCACCAGCTCTGCATTGGCCTCTTACAGATTTGTACATAAAGAAGCATCTTGCTTGCAGGCTCTGTGAAACTGGGATTTGGCTGTGGGCTAACTCTGGAGTCCACTCTGAGTCCACTCTAATTCAGAGTGAATGAGTGTGAGCTTCTACCACTGGAATAAAACCACGAATAACAAGATATAGAAGAAAATAGCTTAAATTGTATCTGTGCTTTCAATTGATTAATATTTGAGAGTACTTCAGGCTCACATTTTCAAGCTGTGAGTTGCAATGACACTACTTAAATAATTTGTTTTTTTCACGTTCTTTTGATTTCAGTAGACACTGATTTCTGAAAAAGATGTCAGCCATTCTGAGATTGTTAGAAATGTTTCAGAAATCCAGAACATTATTCAGTCTGTACAGCTTAGTCTATGCCATGCTCAACTTTTAAAGAAACCTTACAATGGTTTTTATTAGTATTGGCATTGTAATAATCCAGACCTCTGGTCCCTGCGACTCTCAATAAATTTTCCTGAGGTGCTTCTGTGAAAGGAAATGTGGATGTGCAGACCAAGTGCCTGGTTTAGTCATGCAGAATTACAGAACCGGTATTTTTGAGGAGCAATGTAGTCATCCTCTTGCCTGGAACTGTGAAAGAACAACAGCGTTCCTATGGTCCAGTCTTGAGTTAAACAAACCGAAAGCAGGATTGTTCTTTGCTATCACCTAGGACTTGAAGAGCCCAAAAGGGTGTTCCATCATTCAACACTGCGGCCAATACAGCAATGACCTTTTCACCCAGCACAAAGCACTCAAGCCTTGTATCACTACTGGCACTGTCCTCCCTGCTGCAGAGGACAGCACACACTAGTTCTGCTGCTACCAGCAGAATTTGGAGCTGGTTGCAGATAACCAGTTGCTGCTCTTCATTGCATGTTCTGGCAAGTTCTTAGCAGAGTATCTACCTAGATCTTTATACTTGCAGAACACACTGTAGATTTTTATTGTATACTTACCTGCGCACTACTGCATCTTGTGGCTGTATCATGTAAAAATGCAGTTAATATTTGCATGATTTTGGCTTGTGACAACTCTTATTTTTCATTCTGTGTTGGAACAAAATCAAAACCTTTCAGATGTTTTTACAAAACAACTGTGCTGCGTTTTTTTTTCTTTCCAAGTAGATTCAGTTTTCCGTTCTTCTTTCTCTGATCAACAGCGATCAGATTGCTAGGACTGGGAAATAATAGTTGCTGCTGAGAATTCTCTAAGATCTAGTACGCCTCTGAAACATTCCAGCTCTGACAAAAATACATGTTTTGTTAATGTTCATAAGAATGTGACAGTAGTTCACAGCAGTATTCCGTCTCTAACAATAGCTGTAAGTGGATTGTTAGGGACCAGAAGAGCAGATAAACAATACTTCCCCTCATCCCCCACCCCCAACATTCTCCCAGCCTCTAACTATTTTCAGCGGATGGGATTTCATTAGTCTGATGCAGTTTGTTTAGTTAATGGGACTCCTCCAAGTATTTATCCAGTCTCCTGTTGAGCCCATGTAAAATTGTCATTCAGCTCTGTCCTAGCAGTAACGGATTCTTGATACCATTGCTGGTCATGTAAAAAAAAGCAAAGTAACCCTTATTAAAGGTTCATTCCAGTAATTCCCCAAATATTCACCACTGTCCTAATGCTGTTCTTTTTTTAGAGCTATGCATACTTCCATGAGAGCAAAGTTGAGTCTGCGCTAAGCATTCAGCAATATTCCTCCAAGATCATGCAGTCCAACTGTCCACCTACTACTAGTGTTTCCCACTAAACCATGTCCCTTAGTACAACGTCTAAACTTTTCCTGAACACCTCCAGGGATGGTGACTCCAACACTTCCCTAGGCAGCCCATTCCAGCACCTGACCACTCTTTCAGAGAAGAAATTTTTCCTAACAGCCAGCCTGAACTTCCCCTGGCACAACTTGAGGCCATTCCCTCTAGTCCTATAACTAATTATTAATAATTACTACTAATAATTATCATTAATGAATGGTTATTCCCTTCAGAAATTTTAGTTTTTGTGTATTTTGTGTCTAATAATGCCATTGAAAAATCAAAATCTCAAGGGATGAGTCACCAAGCATGTAAAAATGCTTAAATTTGTATTCAGTAAAGTCTGTCTGTCATGGATTCATGAGCAGTAAAGATAGGTTAATCTCTAGTGTGTATTTACAAAACTCTGCATTATGCCGGTATCTTTTTTAAAAATAACAGTGCTGCAAAGGTGATGTAATGCTGTCTTCTCCATCAGAACAAACTGAAGAAACTGAGGTCTACCAGGATCTTTGCTGGCAGCATCTAAGCGACGATTTTGTTTGTAGTCGGCCTCTGGTTGGAAAGCAGACTACATACACTGAGTGCTGCTGCTTGTATGGTGAAGCCTGGGGCATGCAGTGCGCCTTGTGTCCGATGAAAGAATCAGGTAAGGAAATGAACGCTTCCATTCTTGGAACAAATTCTGACATAGTTAATCAGTTTAATTTCTTGCATCTATACCTGGGCTAATACTGAACAAAAAACCTGTAACCCTTCACAAGCTGATGGAAATTGTTCTCCCTAATTAGGGAGAAGTCTTCACAGTCCGGATTTTGAAAATGTACTGCTTTTATTTTTTGGCACTTACTGGACTCACTTCTTTTGGGGGAATCTCTCAGTGACTGTCAGTGTAGGACCCTGGTGAAAAAAGGAGGGCATCTTAAGGGTAGCAGAATTCCTTACCATGAAACAGAAATTAAAAACTACCTGTGAAAAGATATACACAGTTCATGTGCACAGGCATGCTAATACTCACCAGGCTACATAAATGTTTCCAGTTTTTGTTGCAGGTATTACACATATTTTCAGCATGATGTTCTGCCAGGCTGGCTGCAAATAGATGTTTGCTTGATAAGAGTCTGCTAAATACTGGTTTCAAATCACTAAATCAAAGTAATTGTTGTTATTATATGGTTGCGTGCTTGGTTATTATGAAATGTTTAGAGAAGCAATTTAAGATAGGTAAGGGAAATGGAGTACGAGTACTGACTAAAGTATTTCCAAGGATGTTAAAGCATGTTTTAGAGCACAAACTAACAGAACATATTTTTTGATGAGTACATTTTGGTTTAGTGTTTAGAAATTAGATATTGTTCCTAGATGCTTCAAGTAGAAACTACGTCTTGTGGTGAATACAAAAGCTGAACAGATACAGAGATATGTTGTTACTGACGCACAGACATTTTCTGTGAGCCGAGGACTGGAGAAGAGACCCATGGAAGCAACAGAGTTGTATGTCAGCACATGAGGTGATACATCAATACCTTAAACAGGCCTGGTATTATAGAATCTGGTACTATATTAACTTGTATGCAATCAGTGTAACTCCTTCACCCATATAAACTATTGAAGGACCTAGTTTGGATGTGACTTTCTTACAAAGTGTCTTTCAGTAATATGGTTCGAAGTACTAATGGAGCTGTGTTCTTGTCTGCTTGGGTTTTATGTTTTTAGAATTCACTTGCAAGTTCCTTGAACCTGTTCATATATATCTTTCTGTGTTTGAGTTTGCTTTGGAAGTACAGCAACTGAAAAAAAAAGTCTGACTTTGATGTTGGCTAGAGTTAACTGGTAAACGCTCACTGTTCTTCAGGAGACTGAAGAATTAAAAACAGCGTGACATTACCTGGATTTATAATATCTGAAATGTCTTTGTCACAACAAATCTTATAAGAGGACATGTACTGGAAAGAAATTATTACACTGGCTAGAATAACAATTGAAATGGAATGGAAAAAAAAATACAAGGCAATAATTCATGGTGAGAATTGTTGCTTTGACCTGGAGCTCCTCAGATGGAAAGGCAGAGCAAAATAAAGTAGAGTAAACCCGAAAAGGAACATAGAACTACCATGACAGTCAGGGAATGGAGAACCCATCTTAAAAGGGGAGATGGAAAAAGCTAAACTTAAATGCAGAATAAGGGTTGCAAATGGTAAGACTCTGCTATATCAACATCATAGAGGAGTCCCACTAGCTTTTAAATAATGGTATTAATTTAAGATAATGAGGGAACAAGTTTATATTTAGACTTGAAATTAGTTCGGTTTTGATCCATCCAGAATCCTGTGGATTACTGACACCCTTCAAAATCCTGTGGATTCTGGAGCAGCAACCCTGTGCCAACAGTGGGATGCAGATCCCAACTAACTAGAAAGGACTTGAGTAATTCTTTAAAGAAATGATACGAAGGACCATGATGGATAGCAAGATGCCGGAAGTCACTTGGATGATCCTCAAATCTGAAGAGCACTGCAAAATATCTGCCTTAAATGAAAGTACAAGGCATACTTTGATCTCAGACTACTTAAATTGGAATGGAACATAGAGAGTTAAAAGGAACAAAAGTATATTGAATCTTTGGTATGTCAGAAAAACAGCATTCCTTAGTGTAGGTGGTACATGCTTGTGTGTCCTTGCGCACGTGCACACACACAAACCTGGAAACCTTTCTCCGTTTTCAGGAACATTTACCAAGAAAAATTTGAAGCTGACTGAACTGAATAAATGATTCATTTGACATGTCTTCAGTTTGTAGCACTTAAAGTGATATCATTGGCTCAAGAGAGTGCTTTCACACCTCTGGGCCAGCAGGTCACAGGTTCAAGTCCTGGCTGGGGAACCTGGAATTTCTCCATTTTCAAATAGCTGTGTATTGTGCTGGCCAAATTTACTACTGAAGGTGTTTGCTTATTTTCCAAGTTAGGGGCATTCTGAAGATTCGTGACACATGTAAAAGAATACCTGAATGCATTACCACTGAAAGACTTCCACCATGAAATGGATTAGATAACTAGATCAGCAAATGATCTGTGGTTTCTTCTTACGTTATCTATACTCTGCCTATATAAGATATTTAAGATTTACAGTTAGAAGGACATACAGGGCTACAGCTATGAGCGATAAAACATTAAGCACCTTCTAAAACAAATGCATATTGTGTCCCAGCCTTTTCTGAAAGCACTTGAATTTTTCATTGCAAGATTTAAATGTCCCGTTTGAATAAGATCCAGCATAAAAACACTGGGGAGATAAAGAGTTGATCCATATAAATGAAAAAGAAATCCACCCATTCATCAGCATGAAAATGGAATTTATGTAGTTGCTCACATTCTTGAAAACTACCAGTGGGGATTCTTCTACCTTCTGGTGCTTGATCAAACAAATAACCTGAAAATGACACTACATATTCAGAGGCTGAGACAAAAAGAACTAGCGCTAGCTTAAGTATTGCAACTGAACACAACATATTACCAGAGGTAAGGCTAGTAAGTATTTTGATGACACCACCAAGGAACAAACTCAAAATATTGATTCAAAATCCTGATAAAAATAGTGCAAACATCAAATATAGTGATGTGATTGAATACATCTTATTTGCACTAACAATTTTGCAGGGTAGGCCTTCTTAGCAATAAAAGTAGGAAGCAAGGACAGATTGATTTCAATTGCATTGCTTCTAAAATTGCAATCTTACGATATCATTATATTCCAGAAAAAGACTTTCACTGATGGCATCCAATACCAAAGTTAGAAAGTTTTGAAAATTTAAAAGTTTTGGTTCTTTTCCTGGAGTTACTGCAATCTTAAGCTGTCACTGCCCAAAGAACATTCAATTATTATCTTCAAGAAACCTCTGAGTTTCTTAAAAACCCATCTGAAGTTTTAAATATCATTCGCAATCTCTAATAACTAGACAGATTGATGAAGTTTGCAAAAGTGGATATTTTTGTTTTAGATAACAAAAATAAAGCATCCTTTCATCAAAAAACCTGTCAGCCAACCTGCCTTCAGATGTTCTGCTTCTTCACTCAATTTACTGTTAGTGTTGTGAAGACCCAACAATTTCCATATGGAGTGCATGCTCTAGTAATTGGCATCAGGACAGACTCCAATGGGTTTAACAGCTGGGTCAAAGCATCCATGCCAGAAAACAGAGAAATAGGCCAAGACTGAAAAAAATCTGGATTCCGGAATTAGGCCATAGACATCTCATGCTAACCTGAACATGTAACACCCGCATTAAAAATGTGCTGAGACTCCAGAAGCTCCTGTGACACTCTTACGGGATGGAAATGGATGTTAGGCAAGGTGTGTTGTTTCACGGTACAGTAAGTTCGAAGGGAGGGGATAGAAGTAAAAGTTAGAAAATGTTGAGTAAGGAAGAAGTGTGTCAGGTCGGTGTTTAATTTAAGGAGACTGTCTGTTTTTATATTTGTAAAATGTTTTTCAGAAACCTGCCTAGGACTTTGTTTTTTGCAGTACAGTACCTCCTTTGCTTCAGTAGGCAGCTTAGGATGCTAGGAAGGTGGAGTTAGTGCCCCTGAACTAAGGATATGCCAGCCTGCTAAGTGGAATGCCTTCCTTTCCTGTACGTACGTAGCTGCCAAGAGAAGTTCTGATATGGAAAAAGGTGGTGTGACTGGGGCTTTGCATTTCTTACAGACATTTTAATAACTATTTACTGAGGATGAGGGTATATTGTTGCATCTGTAGCAAAATATGTAGCATATATAACTTGGTGGTCTGACTACTAAGGTAATGTCATTAGGACATTCCTGCAACTGTAGAGAATACTACTGTTGCATTTTTCAGCCTGCTTACCTGTTTAAACTTACACATACTTTTTCAGTGTTCTACTCTGTTTGTGGGTACGCATTTTAATTGGAACAGTTTTGTGTTTAGAAGATCTGCAGAAATAGCAATGGGAACTCCAGTCAGTAGATGTTACAGGATTTTATACTTTTGTAATAGAAAGCGCCTATGTCCATGAGGAGGCTGGAACTAGATGGCTTTAAGGTCCCTTCCAACTCAAACCATCCTACAATTCTCTGATTCTGTGTTTTGTGTTATCAGGAACTGCTGAAGATTCATAGCGCACTTTTAGTTTCTCTTTATCTCCACTGTAGTATAGGCAAAGCCCAGACTACTGAGAGAACTACTGAGGGCAGCGGCTAATGTGAGTCATCCGGAGTATTATATAATGTAGAATTCCTCTTGGTCAATTTCATGCTTTCTATACAGAAAACCTGCATGTGTTTCGGCCCTACCAGCTTCCCATTCCACCAGGAAAAAGAAATAAGCACCCTGAGGGTTAGATTAGTCTGACCTGTTCTAGACATCTACTTCAGGATGAGATGGCATCCTAGAAGTAATGCCTTTTAGTGGACTAAGAAGGAGCACTGGATGACTAACTCAGGTGCAGACCATGGAGATGCCTACGCGTGGTAGTTGAACTTCATGGCTTCTGGCAGAACAGATTATTTGGATTGCATTTTTGTGGCAAGGAACTTTGTGTATCCTTTGTAAACATTCTGAGTTAGTTCTGGGCTGAGCTTCCATATTATGAGAACATGCTGTTCCCTCTGAGTTCTGGCTAGTGTCACTCATGAAGATCTTAAAGTACAAGGGAAACCAATGTGTATACATGATGAGTTTCCATCTGTACTCTTTCAAGATGGTAAAGATCAGCAGGGAGGCACTGGATTGATTTCTGGAGATCATTGTTCATCTTTCCATTTAGGACAGCATTGTGCCTGCTTCCTTTCTGGTATGGATCCTGGACCAATGAATTACATTTGAGGCACGGAAAACAGCAGTGATTGGGTCTTGAATATTTAAAATCTTACACTCAGTTGTGCAGATTTTTGGCTGCTTTCATTTCTGTCAATGATTTTCGATGCTTTTTCTGAAGTCTAGCAGAATAACTTTGGAAGGGTTTTGCTCATGGAACCTCATAGTCCAAGCATATGTGTAAGTTAGCAAGGAGTCAGAAGGCCATTTGTAAAGCTGTGGCAGAAAGAGCCTGACTTTTAACAATCTACCACAAGCAATAGGAGAAAAGCTTGTTTTAGGAAATATGAGCAGCCTTAGATGAGGAACATAAGGAAGATTTTAATATCATGAGGTTGGTACTTCCTTCAATTTTAACCAGAGCTTTATATCCACTGTGAGTTTTCCTCAGCAATTTCATTTAGAGTTTCTTCATGCAAAGGCATGTTATGTCATGAAAAGTCCTGGTACCCTTCATCTTTTCTTGAGTACCAAGAGTTGCAGCATATATCTGAATGCGGTCCACCACAAACCTCGGCATCTGTTTATGAAAGATGTTGATAAAATTATCTAAATTGTCAAACAGCACAGTCTAAAGGTAGCACAGAAATATTTTCAGCTTTAGTTCGCAAGTGATGCAATCTCCTGAGACAGCAGAAACTCAGCCTATTCAGACTGATGTCCAGAAGCTCTGATTGGGAAGGTACATTCGTTACATGCAATACATGTTTTCTTGGCTTTGTCCTTCCTTCCAGTAATGTCTTCCATAGTCGATCTGTTGCAATTTTAAATAGCATGAAGGGATTGCCATGGTGTTGATAGCCTTGGCTGCTTTTTAGTTTGTGCGATGATGACAGTTCTAAGAAGCTGGAAGAGATAAAGCTTGCTTTATAGGCGGGAGGGAGGATTGGCTGCAGTTCAGTCATGGTTATGTCAAGAAACGCTTTTTTAATACAGTATTTTGTCTTAGATGCATGAAATAGGGAATGTCTTTTCTGACTAGAGAGTTTAGTATTTCTATGACTCCAGGTGCAAGTAAGGCCCGCACAGGCTTGTGCAGTTACAACTTTATGCAAATTAGATGCGCAGCTGCACTTGTGCTAACAAGAATCTCAAAGCGGTCAATCCATCCCATTTATGTTTTGTCATCTTGTCAGCCTAGCTTTCACCACCAATTATGGCTAACATCTGTGCCAGTATGCATGAGCATCTAGCTGTAATCCCATAACATATTTGTTTTGTGTGCATGCATCTGCCTTAGAAAATGTCCTTTATGATTTTGGAAGCATGAATCAGCTTCCTTTCGTAATGGCTCTCCTAAGTTACACAATAGGCTGTCTTGATGTTTCATTTGAATGTTATGAGAAAAACACAGAAAGATACGGGGCAACACTGATTAACTCCTATTAAAAGAACTGCCCTTTCCCCCCTGTAAGTTGTATTGTTATTGCTGATTGCAGCCAGGAGATGAGCTAGCAGAGAAAATGAATCCCTGTGAAAAAAGTTCTACCACTGACTGTGATTACAGAAAACACTCTTTTCATCATTTTATATGAAAGACTATTTTGAAAGCGAGCATTAATTTCTGTGACAGATAAAACGTTTTTATAATCCAGAGGTTGTTACAGATTCCTCCTTGTTCTCTGCCTCCCTCCTGCCTTCATGATGTCATTCTTCTCCAGCCATCTCCCTGGGGCAGCATCATGCTGTTCGCTCATTTGTACACTTGCTGCAGCTTTCTGTGCACTACTCATATGTCTTTACCAATGTACCTTACAGCACTTTGTTCTAATTTGCTTCCCTGGGAAATTGTGACCAGCATAGTGCAGTGACCCAAAATACATTTTTAATTGGAACTGTAGGAACGTAGCATAGCAAGGGGAAAAGTTTAAAACAACAATTATGCATACACATCTGTCTTGCAGTAACTTGTTCTATCATCCAGAGAGGGAATCTAAAGGCATCCAAGTCTCTAACTGACCTTGATTCAAAACGCCAGTTCTCATGGTTTTCCATAGTGTGTCCCTCCTAGTGCCTTACAGTCGTTCCTCTCTGCCCACCCTTTCCTTCCCAAGGGAGAAAAGCAAGGACAGCTACATGGCGCATTTGGTTACTGGTCCTGAATTTCTACTTAAGATTTCCTAGGTGGCTTGCTGTTGCTCTCCTTGGGTTTATCTAGTAGCTGAATCAATGCATTACTTGGACAATTAAAAAGAGCATACAGTATATAAAGGATATTATAAGTAATTCCAAAGTCATCACAGTATGTATCAAAACAAGTGTGTACGTTCTATATTGGTACTACAGATATATATACTGTAAAGTTAAGACTACTTAAATGCTTTGCAAGCTTCTGTACTAGAGCTATATATACAGGTAATGTATGAACTACTAAGGATCAGACTGCATTAACAAATGGTTAATTAAGAGTGATGGACTCCAAGAGTTTAACAAAGTATTACAGTTGTTGGCATAGCATTGTAGAAGATGCTGATACAGTTAAAACTCATCAGAACAAAGGCAAATCTTACAGTAAGCTATGAAACAGCTCTTCATCATTTTGTTGCCACTAATTTAGTTATAATGAGACCTAAGAATGCAGACATTTCTCACTGTGACCAGCAAAGGATCAGTATGGCAGGAAACAAGCTTCTCTTATCAACATTTCTTTATTCTTATTTAGATAATAAACAATATTCCATGGACAAATATGCAAGATGAAATAAACTTGCACAATCTTGAAGTTATCTCATGTCCATGCGATCTCCAGCACAAGAGATTTTCAGATGTTCTGACTGCTTCCCTCTGAAGAAAACCATTGTTTGTACTGCTGAAATTACTAAGAACAAAACAAGTAGAGGGTAATGTGAAAGACAACTTTGAGTTGTGCTATTATACATCTGTGCAGTCTTCATCTGTTTATCTATCAAAACTCTTGGGCATTAGTAAGTAGTTCAGCACAAAACAGTGGCAGAGTCAGTCTGAGGTGACAACCCAGCTGTTTCTGTTCTTTGTAGTGAAATGAGGGGAAAGGAAAAAATAAGGTGTTTCTGGTAACAACTGTTAGAACTGTTTGTTACCATAGTAACTCAGTGGGAAGCTGTGCATTAAGCGATGTAGGTAACATTATATACTGGGGCTTTTTTGATGCTGGCTTTATTTTGTTTGAGTGCCATGGGATATCTCTCTTGGGCAGTGTCATTTTTTACCCGGGTGAGGAGGAGAGAATTGTTCAGATATACAGATTCCTGTGTCTAAATATAATATAAAGTAGCAAAACAGACGAAATCACCTTGCACTTGGAGCAGAAGGTGGTGAGGTTTAGAAGCATTTCTAAGTTGCATTCTGCAGACTTGGGCTGGAACCCAGTGACAGTTTTGCAAAATGCAGTGACAAGCTCTGCACTCAGTATAGTGTTCCACATTCACAAGAGCTGAATTGCTGGCCACAGAATTCAAGCAGACTTTTGAGCACCTCATTCTTTTTGGTACAATGTGAAACCATCCCATGTGAAGGAGATGATGATAGTACCTAGGAAAACCAAAAGACAATGCTGAGCAGCAAAAGGGGCTGTCCTCTAGGCTGTCTGGAGGCAGTCTGGATATATCCGACTGTTTGCTGTCTGGGACGGTTCAACACAGCATGAGGTTTCTGGCTCTGTAACCATCTGCAGTTCTTGGATTTTGTATCTACTTAGGGCTTTTTTTCCTCTCTCTCTTTTTGGTGGTTTTCATTCCCGTCCTTACTCTGCCTGATTCTCAGAACACCAGGCAATCTTCACAGAAACAGATGCTAAATAGTCTGTAGCAAGAGTAAAGAAGCACCTGGATTACTGGATTTTAACAGTTTCCAGTCTCAAATAAATTACCATTTACTAAAAATACAGGAGACAAACTGAGGGAACACAATAAATCAAATTTAAATTAAAAAAAAAAAAATGAAACTCTGTACACCAGCATTTCAGGCATGGACTCTGACACCTAAAATGAAGAGCTGCTTTGGTATGTTTTCACTCGAGAGGCAGAATTTCAGCGTAGCTATTTCTCCCATACATTTCCCCTCGCCCTGTCAGGTTTGCAGCCAAGCAGACCTTGAGCAGCACTAACAATTAAGCTTGTGGTTTGAAGAATGGTTTGCAAAGGAGCACGTGCCATTTTGGAAGGGTCTTTTATTCTGTGCTTTCTGCAGGTTGGCTGGCACTGCCAGAAACACAGCTCCTTTTGCTTCCTTTTGGATGCCTTCTGCTAGCAGACAAAGGGCTGGGAGAGCCTTCATTAAACCAGCAAAGAGCATAAGCACAGCCAGTTCTGGTCAGGGCTGCACTGGAGGTGGGACACACAGCATCCCTCCGGTCAAGGCAAGAGACCAGAAGAACATGACCCATAACTTTTGGTACAGTTACTGACTGAAATTTATCCCTGGTGTTATCCCCATTATGACTTAATAGTCTGTATTTGGCTCGTTACATCCTAATGACATTCTTCTTGAATGATTTGTGGGAATCGCAGATTTATGGTGTTTCTAGGAAGATAAGTTTATTTCCAGCTAATATGAGCCACAATGCACTGCGACTAATGCAACGCAGCCTGTGTTACAAGTGTGATTAGTTTTATATCCTCTTTTCTTTCTCCCCTCAGAGGATTATGCCCAGCTGTGCAACATTCCTGTCCCAGGATCTCGACGGCCATATGGACAAGATGCTTTGGTTGACTTTGAGGAGCACTACACTCCAGAAACTAATCCATACTTTGTCGAAGACCGTAAGCAAGTTTCTCTATTATGTAAAATGCTTGAAATGAGGGTTGTAACTTGGATTATTTCCCTGTAGCTGGCTTTATTCTTCTGTTTGCTTCTGAGTAATGTGTCCTATTTATTTTTTAGTTATTCCTATGACATTAGCTTTCAGTCAGGTGTTCTCATTCAAGAGCCAGTGTTGTATAAGAGTCCAGTTGGGCTCAGAGTACAATTTGAGTTTTTAAGACAGTAGAGCATTCTGTGCCAAATGTACTAAATTTATATTTACCAACAGATTTACAGCTAAAGGTAGAGAGGAGTGCCAGTTTTCTTTCTCACAAATTAATTTTCCGCTGGAGAATGGGACAGATTTCTCTGGAGTATATTTAGTTGAAAAGACACACAGACACACAGACAGACAGACACACACACACACACAGACACACGGACAGACAGACACACACACACACACACAAAAGAAAAGAAATACCTCTATGCCAGTATTTCATGATTTTCCAGTACAATTCATATGGAAGAAATGGAGAGCATGCATGTTCTCACTCTGCAGTGAAACTACAGAACAAAGGATGATCAGAGAGCATGCATGCATACAGCCTTCAGGGCTGCAAGCAGGGTGTGAAGGATTTTGTACATCTCAGATGTCCTACAGGAACATCCAGGTTGCTGACGGGTCTGGCCCAGCTTTCTGTTGAGGCCTGAGGGAAATAAATCCTTACAGACCTCAGTATATTCTTCAAAATCAGCCATTTGGTATAGGGCCAACATAGTTCATCACAGATTCAGGGAAGAAAAGTGGTAGTACGTCTAGCCGAAGAAGGGCAGGGAGCACATATGACAATACAGAAGTTAAATGGAGCATGGTACAGAAAGGGCAGAGTAGAAAAAGCAAGGTAGGAGTAGAGAAAAGAGAGACTCAAGAACCAACACGGGGCAAAGCGTATAGAAAAAGACAGGAGAACAAGCAGCAGGAAAGGGAGAAGACTATATTCCAAGGTGGCTTTGCAAATCGGTTACAACTGTTGTAACATTGAATAGGTAACCAGGTTTTACGTAAACCGATGGTTTGTGCATTCACTCCACTAATCCTATGTTATGGGGCAGATGGGGAGATGTATTATGCTCTGTTCCATTCCGGCCCCAATTTCACCTCCACTTCTGTGCTATATATTCATTATGCTGGTAGGCCAACAGACTCTCTCACATGCTCCAGCCTTTTTCCTTAGAAGGCCTTTTGATGTGATGGGCTGCCATCTGCAGTCCTGTTACAAACAGCTCAGTGAATGCAAAGCTGGTTGAAAAACTTAGGCAGAACTAAGAGCAGCAATTCAGTCTTACAGAAAATCTCTGAATGTGTAAAAATGTAAAATATATTTTTTTAAATACATCTCCCTCTTTATACATAAATTCATAACTGCCTAAAAAATAATAAAACAGGGAGCCTTTGGCTACTCACCATTGAGAATTATGACATGGAATGATGGGTAGATTACTAGTATTTGTACTGGCACTGATTGCTGAAGTGCCAGCCAAAGAGTTATTAACCAAACCCACAACAGTAAAGCAGTATCTGATTTCTTCTTACTTTCCTTAAGGCAATTGAATTTTTTAAGTATTTTCCCCCATAAGCACACCTCACTTCTCTAGAATACCACCGTAAAGAATTTCTGTCCCAGACTGCACTACCGCTGCTTACCTTTGTTTACACAAACCATATACTGAAATATTAAAATAAAATGTGCAACTGAGCAAACACTGATTTATCCTTAAAAAAAACGAACAAAGGCATGCAGTTTCATTTACAAAAAATAAACCAACCAACCCTCAGGTTTTTAACACAGTTTTAAAATACGGCATTCACTAAGTCATTTTCATCTTGAAACATCAGAGCACTTTTCTAGTGCGTTTACAACTCCAGATGGTGTAGCTCTGCTAAAGCTGACCTGCGTTGTGCAAAGTCAACTCACATTCCAGTAAACGTCTGAGAGAGTTTCAGTCTCACCATGTGTTTGGGTGTATATATACATTCAGCAGCATAATAACTTACTTGTTTGTAATCGTTTCTTCGCTCAGGTTTTCTGAACAGCTTTGAGGAGTTACAAGCAGAGGAATGTGGTATTCTGAACGGATGTGAAAATGGCCGATGTGTGAGAGTCCAGGAAGGCTACACCTGTGACTGCTTTGATGGTTATCACCTGGACATGGCCAAGATGACTTGTGTTGGTGAGCACAGCGTATTTACTACTTATTCTTCTCTTAGCCTGTCGGTTTTATTCAGTCGCTTGACCTAAGCAGAGGCTAAGAAAAAAAAGGAAAAAAGAAAAGAAGAGGTTACTGATGATCACCTGAGTTCTATTAAATATGCCCGCTTTATGCTTGATTTACTGCAAAGGCTACAGAAGTAACTGTGGCGGTGTTTCTCAGTTCCTGACAGCTGTGTTCAGTTAAGAGCCTAGAAATGAAGAGACACACCCTTGTGCAATGAAGCTTAAGCTTGTATCAACAATGCAACACTGTAACACGACGAGCAAAGCTTTTTCAAAACCAAACTGAGAGAACAGATCTGGATCCAGAGCAGAAGAATAATTTTAGGAGTGAGTTTTTAAAGTTGGATCTCCCAGATATCCATTTGGCGGGACGTGGTACACTAACTCTCACTGATTTCAGCAGTGACAATAAACAGTCTGTCCTCTCATTCTTAAATCAGTCAGTCTGCACAACAGACAACCAGGACATCTAGTGCCTGCGTATACAATAGGGAAAGGTGAAGTGGCAGGGAGAAGATGAAGCAAAACAACCAGCACTTCTCAGCATAGAGCCTGTCACAGAGGGTGTGTGGGGTATTTCACAGTGTCCATGCTAACCCTGCCTAGCAGAGTGCTGTGTAACTCACAGCTTCGGTCTCCTAGCTGTATTGTGGTAAGCTTACCTGCATGCCTTGTAATCTTTAGAACTTTACAGTAAGTTCTAAAGATTAAATCTAAAGATTTACAGGCCTCCTTAGTCCTGCAAGGCCAAACGCTGCACATTATGGACTCCAGGTAATTTGCTGTTCGTAACTAACTGTCTAGTTGGCAGCACCAGCAAGGCCTAAAATACTTATTTTTTAAATACAGATATTATACTAAGAACCAGCAACACCTTTCTTATAAAGCTACTTTTATGCAATCAAATAAAAACCTGTAACTAAGTGGTTATTAAAGTTTTGTGTCACCGCTTAAGCTGACTCTGTAACGTAATAATGTAAGGTTTTCAGATACACTGATTTCCTATGGTAACCACTACTTCTTCCCAACAAAATGTTTGCATGTTACAGTTTTTGGGCCAGCCTAATACCACCTGATCTTAACTGAATAACGCAGTTCTCAGTGTCTTCCTACAGCATACTCCACTCCTGCCAATGCTGGAAATAATGTGTTTTACCTACACAGCACACTGAAGTTACATGTGTTTTGCTGTCTGCTTTTTGCAGATGTGAATGAGTGCAATGAGCTGAACAACAGGATGTCTCTCTGCAAGAACGCCAAATGCATTAACACGGAAGGTTCGTACAAGTGTTTGTGTCTCCCAGGGTACGTACCTTCAGACAAGCCAAACTACTGCACACCACTGAACTCAGAACTAGACAGTGAACTGGAGTAGAGGAAAATCTCCATATCCTAAGCCCATATACTCTGCACTGTATAAAGAAGAAAAAGTATTTAACTTGAGAAGAGGAGGCACCAGAGTAGTGAACGTAAGGGGAAAAAAGCATTAAATGAGTGTCAAAGGTTCTCACCTTTGATGGGCTGACTGCCAGTCAGCTTCACTGAAGTGACAGACCAAACCAAATGGACACATTACTCTGTATGAAAGAAATAATCAAGTATATAGTGTGTTCATAAGAAAAAAAAATCATTTGAAAATAAGCAAAAACAGTGCTGTTATTTTAAACAGAAGAGCTTCAGTTTTCTGTTTCTTTGTTGTTGTTTTTGTTTCTGTTTTGTTTTTACTATTGCTTGATTTAATTTGGCATTTAAATAGCGATGGAAATATTTTATATTACTATGTCATTTTTGATTGTTCAGTTCCTTGCCTACTGTTTCTTCTCAGACCTTTTTTCTGATCAGTACAAATTATTTGATACAGATATTCTTAGGATATTTTATAAGAACTGTTACACAGGGTAATGCTCCTTCTACTCTGGAACATTGGTCAGTGACTTGTTTTAATTTGCCAGTTGTCTGCCCTGTGGAGCAGGCACCATTTGTTTTCAAATGTTTATATACCTTGGCGAAAAGTCCTTGTATTCATTTTGTATTCTGTACGGTTGTTACTGCACTTAAAGTCTCTAGAACCTTTCTTGCCAAGTTCAAAGCTGCTAGTGGACAACATTGGATTCCTTTTGTACATTAAAACAAAAGATTTTAGCTCACGTCTGTATTGTAATGTGTAAATTGAACACGAGAGATCTTGTATGATTACCCTAACATATTAAAGCTGTATATTAAAACTCAATAAAATCACCTTTTTTTAGAAAAAAGCGATTTGCTAATTGTAGGCTCTTTTATTTCCCTTATTGGTATTTAAGTTACATGAATGTAACCCTAGGGTGTTTACAGTACTAGAATTAACTTGCATTGCAGCAGTGAGAGGGCGGTGCCTGGCTGGTTTTTTTCTTCTCATGTTGTTTTAATAAGGCCAGAAACTGAGTTAGCTGATGCCTGAAGTTAAGACTTCCAGGGTGAGGATTTCAAACCCAGACCTACAGAAATTGTTTGACTTGGAAGTTGTCTTCCATGGAACTCTTCTTGCTACCTACCTGGCTTAGGCATAATTCCCACTAAGTCTGCGAGTCAGGCTCTTCAGTACGATGGCTCGGTTTTCAGAAATAGTTAAGGGAAGAGGGAGAATTTCCTTTTCTTTTCTTGCTGAACTGTACCTTCCCATCAGCTCCATTTTTCAGTGGAAGGACACGAGGATTACTAGACTGACAGATGCTTCACTTCGACCTCCTCCAGAATGAAACGGTTTACTTTGGCAATCCTACAGCAGGTCCTTGTGATATTTTCCAAATGAAACATTTTTGCTGTGTCTTTCAGACCTGCCCTGCATTAAGAGGAAAAGGATAAAACGAGACTTTGAAATCGCCTGAAAATTTGATTTTTATTTCTCTGAAAAGAAAAGAAATACTTGTTTCAGGTCTGAGTATTTTAGAATATTTAGGTTGGTCACAGAACTAAAAATGCTGTATGCTGTATCCTTTTAAGGATTAAGCGCTCGCTAGGTCTCATTAAAGCCCCTGTCCCTGTTCATCGTGGCAGCACGGGTCCTTCTCCGGGCCTCTCCTCTGTAACTGCCAAAGTCTGACACAAGGACGAGTGAAGATACTGCACACTTACTTACTTAAGATCTGACTGTATGAAAACTGAAGGAAACTGTCCTGAATAAAAATGTTAGGGGGGGATCTTCAAGGAACAGACTACTTGTAAAGTACAAAACGTGTGTGACTTTATTCTAGAGTTAAGCGGGAGAAGGATGGAGGGCCAGTCTCTCAATCAGAAGAGGAACGCTACAGGTTATCTAAACTTGGAAGAAAAGCTGCATGCTTACCTGCTATGGTTACAGAAAAGGAAGGAAGATAGATCTGATTGATCACACTAGGGAATTCTGCAACTAAAGGGCTCGTAGTTGTCCTGCTTAAAGTTAATTCTTCTACAGCCTATTATTGCCTTAAATTTTCTCAAATAAATAAGAGTGTGAGATGCACAAAAATCTCAAAAACCAATGTATGGCTTAGACATACCCAATGAAAACTCTTAACATACATACTGCTGTGGCTTCCTGCTGGTCAACTTCTGTTTAAGGTATTGATGGAAATTCTTTTCTGTGATGACGGTTGAGAATTCACATATGGTGTCTCTTTATCTCTCCTTATCAAAGACGATTTGCCCACAGGAGCTGAGTCCACCACTTCATTAAAAAGAGGCACCCTGAAATGTAAGAGAACCCATTCCGTATCTATCTGAGCTGGATTCAGAACTCAGTAACTGTCTCACTAAATCATTCTCCCTCCAGGACGTAGCTCTGTACACTAAGCAAATCTGCCTCGAAGGTTACCAGAAACTTCCTTTCATTGAAAGGAGTGTTGCTGGGGCTTATTTCGTCCTTTTTTGTGAAAATCCACATATCCTCAACAAGCAGAGAAGCGCCTGAAACAGATGCTCAAGAATTTAAAGTGGAGAAACTGAAAGCACGGTAACAACAGAGAGCTGTACTTCTGCGAACAGAGCTGCTCTTTCACATGCAAGAAGCTACACTCTTCTGAAGATCTGTGGCTTTTCCCCAAACTTTTATAAGCTTCCCGTCATCACCATGTTCTAGAACGATGCTACAAAGAGCTGAGTACTCACATAATCACATTGGATTATATTCTCATCATCTTTGACAATCCTTGTTAGAAGGAGTTCTTCCTGAAAGGTGTTACCCTCAAATTTGGATTAAAGAATTCTGTTCTGCATTTGGCTGTCGTGAAAATTCAGAGACAAGCCAGCATTCCCCACTCTCCCTCCCCTGGATGGCCTCCTCCTGCCTCAGAAATGGGCTGGGCTCGTCTGTGAAAGCTGGCTTACACCCCAAAGCTGCCGTCACAGCCAGCACCGCAGCCTCAGGCTTCCCACATCTCAGTACTGCTCCAATCCTCCCCCACCTAGGGAGTCAGGATGGCAGTGTGAGTCTCTGCTGCTCCCAGGAGTATCCCAGTATGACAGCTGAGGAAATAACAGTTAAATTTCGGCACCCTTAGAAGACTTTGCTTCAGGACAAACACTGTGCGGAGCATGTAATTCTGAGCCACAGGACTGGCTCCTGCTGATTTATTGCATCTTTTTAAAACAACAAGTTTAGAATAGCCTGGGAGTTTGCCATTCTCAAACAATATACACTCCAAGTCTCTTTGTTACTTCAGAGAAAAAACACAAACCCAAGTTGTTCTGTGAGCAAGGACACTAAAACAAAGCCTGCTTTCCTACAGCCTTTCCCCACAGCTCCCCTCAGCAGACCAGCTCCAGCTCTTTGCGTCTCCCTGCCCCCCAGGCACAGGTCTGCAGCTGGGGGCGAGAAAGGGCTGACTGCCGCACCAGCAATGATGCAGCCACTGCCACGCCAACAGCCAGCCCTGCTCACAGCAAGCGTCGCTGCTCTCTAGCTGCTCATTAAAGTGTAAAGGCCTCAAACTACTGTCCTTCGGGTCCTGTCTTACACACATGGCTGAAACTGGTCACAGGGTTAAAAGCTACCAGTAGCAGTAGGTTCAGTCAGACACACGCTCACTCTGGGTCCAAAAAAACCCAAACAAACCAGACAACCCATGCCTCAATGACCTCTTAGCCTATCCGTTGCTGTTATCAGCAGTACACAGCAGAGGTTCTCGTGTGTCCTTCCATCTCCCCTGCCTGACTCAAAGGTGCAGCAGTTGACCCAAGCCATGCCTCCAGCTTGGAAACATTCTGGTTCAACAGCCTCATTAAATCTGCTCTTATCTATTGCCGACACTACTACTATATAAGCAAACTACTTTCTGCATGTTTCTGCCTTTTCCTTTTTTGCCTCTTTTTACATCTTACTTAAGACAAACACAAAGAGGGAGCCAAAAGCATACCAACGAGCCTAAATCCCATTCAGATCCCAGTGTTTTTCCCTTGTTGACTGGCTCCAGGCCTTCAGAAATGCCTTAAACAAAATACAATTGAAGGAATTAAGTGAAATCTAGTTTATCTGAAGCCAGGCCCTGAGCCCACCTACTTTGCCCCAGTGTAGCGTGACTGGTTCTGGCACTTCACCTGAAAAGCTGCAGGGCTCAGGAATACAATTTCAATTCATAGTTAAACAAACATTTTCTTTACATCGTTAAGAGGAGGGATTGGACACCATGGCTGTAGCCATTTACTGGTTACAAGAGCTGTGGTTTAGGTGAGAACCCTAAAAATACAAAAACCACTAAGTACAATTCCTTGATTCAAGTTTCTGAGCGCAGCAGTCTGGAACTGATTACAATTTATACCAAATGGCACCAACACTTCTTATACCCATATGGACCCCTTAAAGTTAGTCCTTTTCCAGCCAGCCATTTCCCTGCTACAAAAGCGGTGTTACAAGATTGCTGATGTGGTTAAAACTGAATTCTGCTAGCTCCATTATGATGCTACTGTGCTAAAGAGAACAAAAGCACTTCGGCTCTGAAGCGCCAGAGGCATTTCACTTAAATACTTGATATGAACAGATACTTTAGTGTCAGAATGCTGGTCAGTGAAAAAATAGCCAAAATTAAAACAGTATTCAAAGTGTTTGCTAATACTCCTTGGGAAAAACACTGCCGCAGCAGGAAAAATTGCTTGAATCCAAGACACAAAATTGGCAGTCATGAAAATATTCGGCTGCTCAGTGACAACTGACATGGACAACTCCTGACTAAGAGAAGTCCCAGAACACTAAGGGCTCCAAACGGTTGTCGTGAACATTAGCTCACAGTGATCCAGTTTGAATCCCTCACTGCCCCTGGAGGGACGCCCACATGGCAGCTGTGGCAGCAGAGAGAATCCTGGCTTTGGCAATCCCCCCCAGTTTTTCAAAAGGAAAGGTGATAGACCCCAGTAGAGCACAGCATGGGCCAGACCTGGCCACCAACTGAACCACAGCACATGCCTTCAAAGTACACACCAAACTGAAAACCCCCACTGCTGCCTCTCAGAGAGACTACAGTATTGTTCTTCAGTAATGCCACCCACTCTGAAGAGCAGTTTGTTCTTGCTGCAGGGACTCCAACACCAAGCTGGCCAAGGGAGCCGTTCAAGCAAAAAAAGAGGTGAATTTGCTATACGTCACAGAGGCTGCTCCTCACTTCTGAAATCATAATTTGTTATTTCCATAGCTTTTTCCTATCAGAAGACCTGAAATTTACCTAGGAAATCTACATGATATGTCCAAAAGAGAAGCAGAATTCATAAGAGTGAGCGAATGAGGAAAATGAGCAGTTTGCCGAAGACTTCCCTTTGAGTGACGACAATGTCAGCAGCAGCCTTGGAAAATGCCAAGGACTGGGCTGCAGTCACTGCATCCACAGCAGGAGAACCACAAAACCTGGAGCCTCCTGGGTCACCATAGCCGGTGAAGGCTGTGTTTGCACGCCAAGCTGGGAATACAGACCTGCACATCAGCAACTGTGCTGCCTCACCGAACTCTGAAGCTTGCCCTGCCTGAAGTGGAAGATTATACTAAAGGCCTCCAGAGGTCCCTTCCAAACTACATTTATTCCACGTCATGGGGATCTGATACAGCAGCCTTTGTGCCCTATTCCTATGTAAGGCAGGCAGCCTGACAGAGGGGATGTGAAGCGGGGGCTGGAACTAGATGATCTTTAAGGTCCCTTCCAACCCAAGCTATTATATAATTCCATGACGCTCTTCCCCTTCCTCTCCCACATCTGAGAAAGTGCCAGGAGCACACTTTTCACTCTGGGGAAGACACAGATCTGCTCAGCCCACCTCAGCAGTATCCTGTCCTGAAGGAGCATTACACACTACGAACTTGAAGAGTTAAGAAGTAATCTCAGGTTAGAAGGAAAGTTCTGCAGTGAAGCCTTTGTCCTGACGAAAGGCACAGAGAAGGGAGGAAATTCGGGTAGTTTTATTACTTTCTATACTGATTTTCCTTTCCCTGAAAGTCATGCTTCTCCACACGCTGCTTTCCATTAGTTCTAAACCAGAGGGGATGAAGAGGATACTGTTAGCCAGCACGGAAAATTTCTACGTGACAATTTCAGCATCGCCTCCAATCCCTATCTAGTTATGCTGCCAGGATCCATTCCGGGCTGGATTTTCCAAAGCACTCCAATACTGATTTTGTTTGTCCTCCCACCAAAACCTGTGGCACCTCCATGGAGTTCAGTGGCAGAGCAAAGGCTGTGCCAAGCTCTTCTGAAAAATCCCACCATGAGTGTTTGATGAGGAATGTCTCTGGCAGAAAAGATTTGAGTACAGCTAAGCAATATTTTCTTTTTTTTTTTTTTTCCACAATAGAAGTTGCATTTGTGCCGCTTCTCATCCAGGAGGTAACTGCTCCAAAGGGTGGGTAGGACCTGTTTCAGTGTCCCCAGCTGGAGACAGTCTGTTTCCACCTTAAGTCAATTTTCCAGTCATTTCAATGGTCCCTCATGTGCGACGAGTGGGCACCATTCCCCGGAACCATGCTTACCCTCCTTGCTGCAGGCAACCATACACAAAAGCATTCCCTATTTTCTGTCTTATTTGATACTCCTTTCCACTGATACTCCCTCCCCTCCGGCATACCCTGTCATCTGCTCACAACCAAAGCCTCAGCCTCCCATGCACTAATGCCTTCCTGTTTACTGGTACAAGCACCCACAAAGCAGTTTTCAGTCTCTAAATACAGATGTGGCATGTGGTGAAAGTGATAGCTACAATCCGGTGCTGAGACGCATCTTCTGCCAAAGTAAGCTGATCACATCCGTCACGAGTATCACATCATCTCACAGCATTCTCTCACCTCATAGAAAATGAGGATACCACCACCATGTCATATTTATATTTGTCTCAAAACCACCCAGAGGGCTGCAACATGCATGTTTGCCTTCTTTTACCATAGGCAAGAAGTTTCAAGGGTGCTTTTAGCAGCTAACATACTCTGACCTGCAACATCACCAAATGGAGCTACACAGCAAACACAGGATAAGGAAGTTTCAAAAATAAAGCAAGAAAGGAAAGGGAAATCATTGGTTTTTGCAACAGTTCTGCTGCAAATGAATGAATGTGGAACTTTCATTCACATTTGCTCATGCTTAAAGGTCATTTTTCAAAACACTAAAGAACTACCTTAACTACATTGCACTACATTAATTACATTGCTTGTTGCAACGCTATCCCATTTCAGTACACTGAATATAAAACAAAGCCGATTAATGTTAAGAAGCTTTTGAGGGTTTCACTATTGAAGGAAATAGCACATAGGGCATCCAGCTATACATATTAATTTAACATCTGGTAATAGTTCTGGTATTGGGTTATTCCACCACAAGGCAGCAATAACTGCTTTCAGCCAAGCTGGCCCTTACTTCATCCCGTAAAACTTGGTTTATGTTTGAGCACCAGCTACAAACATTACATCTACCACATACTAGACTAAAACAAAACACTCACAAACATGCACCATGAGGAAGACAGGCCAGGAAAATCTAATACTAAGTATTCAAAACAGCTCCAAGACACCTGGTGACACACTGGGCTCAAGCGCGAGAACCCTGAGCAAGGGCTCCCTGTGCCTCTAAAGCAGACAAGAAAGACCCCTGCAGCAGCTCTCTCCCTCTCCCTCTCTCCATTCACTTACACTTTTAATTTCATAGCTTCCATTCTCTGAAATTTTCCACACCATTCCTTTTCTTAGCTCTTCTGTATTAACTCTGTCAGTTACCCTGTGGTAACATTTTCTCATCTGACTGTGGTGCAACTCTTCTGACTTCAGGGGACTCAAACACAGAGTAACTCAGCTCACAAATCAGGAAGACAGACACATTTTTCTAACTCTATAGAAGTAAATAATATTATTTTAATAATAATAAATAATAATAAATAAATTTTAAAAATAATAATCCCAAACAGTGCCAAATAAAGTGTTTAAAACCTTCTGAAAGAGATCTAGCAGTGTTGGAGCAATCTGCTAATACAACTTTCTTCTGTTTCCGAACAAATATTATTTCACCAAACCCTTTCACGTCCCCCCATTGGCAACACAAAATATGAATTAAAGCGTATCTGTACTTAAGGGACAAAAGAATGATTCACATCAATGTTTTCAGACTCTGAGTTCTGGGGGTTAAGTTAGCTTTACATAAATCATTTTCTTGTAGGAAGAAAAGTCAAGAAAAGGAGAGCTGTGGCACTGAGGGATGGGCTGACAGTCGGATAAGAGGATCTTAGGGGTCTTTTCCAATCTTAAGGATTCTACAGTTCCATGAATGAAGTATCAGCAGGTTGTAAAAATGTTAACTTATTATTAATACAATAATGAACGTCCATAAAATTCTCCTGTTGCACAACTAGCAGATCTGGATTCAGCAGCAGCTGTTCAACAACTGGGCAAAAACAAAAGCACATATCATCAAAACACAGAGACACAAGAGGAGAGGTGAAACCCTCACGATTTGTTTGGGCTGGAAACTGCAGAAAGGAGAGCAACGGGGAAGCTTTGGCATTCACAGGTGTTTAAAAGCAAAGACAGTTTTTCTTCCGTCTTTGTCACTAGAGGTCAGCACAGCATCTGAAGTGCCACACTCTTCGGGTTTAAGGAATGATGATAAAAATCAGCAGCTCGGAGGGACACAGTGCATCTCCAGAAATAACTCCAAGAAGACACCATCTGCATGTCTGCAGCAAAGCACTGAGCCAACTGAGAAGCCTCAGACAGGGAACACAGCTGATGGCAGCCAGTGAAAAGCTTGGACTCAAAATCAGAATAAAAACATGCTGGATGAGTAAAGGTTCCAGCAGAGCAATTAGTGTCTAACAACGGCTATTTTTAAAACATCCATTAGCCCAAGGTAAGAGCTGTCACCTTAGAAGCCTAGCTGACTAGCTGTCTGAGGAGTCTTTCTGATGGATGAGAAATAAACTATTTAATCTCTCTGCACAACAACATTCCTACCCTGGCTGTGAACAGCTGGGCTAGCTCATGTAAAGAGAGCTCCTCTGGGCAGGTCAAGCAGATACAGAAAGCATCAACTGCACTGGAACACTTCCTAGGAATGCTGAACAAAAAACCACAGGCAGACGCTCATCTTCCCAACACAACCGGACAGACAGCCCTGGTGTAATCCTTGTCCTTTTAAGTCATGGAGAAACCTCACAGCTACTATGGCCTGCTCCTGGGCCTCCCAATGGCCCCGTTACTGCCAGCCAGGGGGTAACATGCCACCAGGGCAGGGACCAGGAAAGAGCAGCTCTTCCTTTAGCAAGATCACAGGAGGCTGCAGCACTGAAGCTCTCAAGACAGGTGCAGGCAGCAGATTTGGCACTGAAGAAGAGATGTCACCTAAGGCAGGGCAAAACCACTCCAAGAGCACATGCCAGAAAGAGGCCCATGTTCCGCTGACTGATGGTGCTCATTTTACCACTCCAGTGAGAGGACCTTTGTCAGAATAACTCAGACTCAAACAGAGACCTGTGCTGTTTGCAGCTATGCCTCAAAAACCCATTTAGGACAGAATGCCCTACCTCAAGCATCATTAAAAGGGGTTGGACACCAGGGCCCTGCACAAGCTGGCACTATAGCGCTGAGTGCAACTTCACCTGTGTACTTCTCCTGGCCTGGCAGCTGAAGGAATGTTGGCTCCTTGAAATCCAGAAAAGTTTTGTTAGTAGATGGGCAAAACTTTAAACTGTAGCAAAAGCAGCAATGGGAAAATAAACTTGCACTGGCACAAATGGAAAGTAACTCACCTTGGTCAATGTACCATTGCAAGAGGAAGTTAGCAAAAATGAGATGATAATTCTATCTGTCGAAGAGCAAAGCAGGTAAACTTCAGACATTTTTAAAGATTGTTCTTTCTCAATATACACCTGCCTTCAAAGGGTAAATTGCCTGTACAATGTATTCTTGCTCTTTTATTAGTACATGATACACAAAGGTAGAAGTGATTTGTCACTGCTATATATTTTCTAACTTCCCCTCTTGAAAATTTCAATTCTAAAATACACACATTAAAATAAATCCAGGAGTAGAAAAGTAGGCTTTTGAGATCGAACAGCTACAGGCTGAAGTCTGGGCTCGTAAAGCGTGAGGGCTTCTAACCATTATTAATGCCTTTGAGCCAGAGCAAACGCGAGTCAAAAATGGGCACATGGTTGTGCAAGGTGCTCTAAAAAAGGCTCTCTCTCCAGTGACATATAAAATGGGAAAATAGGATGGATGCAGACAGAAGCAGTATGCAAGTGTATAATGAGATAACTCTAACAATACTGAGGGTAGCTGCCCACCCCATTGCTACAAGGAATGCAGCCAGGAATGGTGACAAGCAGCATGGCACCCTGAGCAGCCAGGAGAGCAGAGAAGCCACCCAGAGATGCATAGCATAGGTTTTACAGAAGTACCTGCTAGGTGTCATTTCAGACAATTCTAGAACTTGCTGAAGTTTTAAGCACCCCATTTTACCTCCCTGGAACGAATCACCACCTGCTGCCCAGTGGTGAGACAAAAGGGTCAGGCAGCATAGGGTGGTAATGCTGTAGTTATTTATAGCAGCTTTTCACAAGTGGAGGAGAGGGCACACACAAGAAGATTTTACAAGTGGGAACGTAATATGAAGTTGTGCGCTGGCTGCAAGCAAAGATCAACTTAGAATAAATTATGCGTATACTAAACAGGACAGAGGTAGAACGCAAAGAACGCGGAACAGAAAGATGGGTCTGAAATGGGAACAAGAGACAAGTAAAATACAGAGAAAGCAGATGAAAAGAAGAAACAACCAACAGAATAAGCATCCCAGATAGAAGTATTACTTCCTGTGAGACCTTTGGCCAAGTTACTCAATTTTCTCGTCCATAACACGGAGGTAATGTTTCCTGCTGCCACCGTCACCCCAAAAGCTTTAAGCCTCTGATTGTTTGGATAGCAATCTATCACAGGGAGGAGATGGAGACATACGTAGGGCTTAGGTCTTAACAACCTCTACAGTTTTTCAGTAAAGCTTCAACATTAATCTTCACTGTTATGCTGCCATCGTGCTCTTTGTTCACAGTACAGAGAAAAAAATACATACACCGTGTTTGGTAAGCAAGAAGGTGAGAAATAGAATAGCCTTCTGCTCAGTCTCTCCCTCCATAACCACACAGCCTAAGACACACACAAATAGCTGCAGGCATGAAGGATTGCAGGCAGCAGCAGCGCTAACCTCACGAGGCCACAAACATAGAGGACAGACGATGAGCACATTACCCTCTGTGTGTACGTTGACTCACAGCTTGAGTCTGACCCGTAGTTTTCCCTGACTGCTTTTTTTTCAGATCACAATGAACTGTTCTTCAGCTTGCCCCACAGCTGCAAGCAGTAGATCAGTTGGGATATTTTTATGTTTTGATGGCTCGCTTGAATGGTGGAGGGGAGGAAAACAATAAACTTTCTATACTGTGAACATAAGCTATAATTAGAAAGGCCCTTAAACTCACATATCCTCAGCTGCTGTAAACTGTCACAGATCCATTAAAACCAATTGGCCAGATTCCCCAGACAGCTCAGATCAGCTCAGATTTGTGGAAGCGAGGGATCTGGCCCACAGCCTGCACTGCAGTCCAGAAAGACCATCTGTGTTTGACAGGATCGGAAATCAAAAGAAAGATCAGCGTCCTTATAACTTACTCAATGCTTCAGAGACAAGTGATCTCCATGGCATTAAGTTAGGTAGACTAAACATGAGCTATAAAAGACAAAAACCTGTTTATTGTTTCTTTCTCAGTATAGCTTCACCGGGGAAGATTATGTAATTTCTTGCAACATACTCCATAAGGTGATGAAATGTGGAGGCAAGTAGGAGACAGCTGAGAAGAGGGAGAGAAACAACACTACAAAGAATTCAAGCTATTTTTTGAATTATAGATGTGACAAACTAGATAACGCTGCCCAGTTCATGCTGAACAGGACTTTATGTCAAACCTATTCCTCACTGATGTCAACGGAAAGAGTGGCATAACACAACACTGCTCAGCAGAACAAGAGAAGGGCAGCATAGAAGGAAAGGGGAAGGTTCAGATATTTCAGCTTTTTGTTTTGGAAGCTGTTCTTAAAAGCTCCCACACTCCAATTTCATGAGAATCTGGATACCACTGTTACCATTCCAGCTATGATAAGCCAGGTGCAGAGCTAAACTAATGCAGTCATTAGCAGTACAGGGGAAACCATATCAAAGCATCCAGAGTTGTGTCCTGCTGCTCACTGGCAGAAATAAAGACTATCTGTATAAAGCCCCTTTATGGTATCCAGTAAAAAGCACTGCGTGTGGATCACTCACTCTGAGCTTTTTATAGTGAAGAATTCATGTCAGGAATGAGCTGACTCTGCGTATGGGCACTTCCTAAAAAGAAAAGTTTGCTTGCATACTTAATACATGCACGTATGCATGTACTTTCAGGGTGCAGAGTGTAAATGAGCAGTGAAAACTGCTTTGAATTCCAGGGGACCAAAAGCATCCCTGCAGGGAACAGGCAGCACAGTGTTATTCTGCTCTGCATCTACCCCCGCAGCCATTATTTATCCTACAGTCTGCTGCATACAAAAGACTTGGAAAAATGGGGCTTTGAGAACATACGTCTCTTCTACTTTAACACAGAGTGATCTGACTGAACTTTCTGAACATCTGCCCTCAGCATCTCTTTCTCACCCAGCTCCTAGCTCTCTTGTAGCTCCATGAGTTACCTATCCCTGAGGATACTCTGAACTGGAAACTCTCAAGACCTCCCAAGGCAGGCCCTCTCCTCTAGCATTAAGTGACAATGAAAAAGTTTGCACAGCAGCTGAGAATATCTTCCAGTGTGCAAAGTCAAACTGACAGAGGAGAGGAATCCTACTTCAACCTTGCCTTCTATCTGCAATGCCTTCATGATGTTTTGACTGACATGGAGACAAGGGGCATGTGCTTGAAAGAAAGGCTGCCCTCAAACACAGTACAAGCAGGCTCCTGCAGCTGGGCACTGCTAGCACTGCACTGGCCCAGACTAAGCTTCCCCAGGGCACTGGCTGTGCTTGGTGCTGACAGTACCACGGTGCACAGAGAACACATGATGCAAAAGTCTGTAATCGCTAGCAACTCACTGAGCAGATTTAAGCTTTAAACTGATTTTTAAAAAGGCACAAAGTGAAATACTGCTAAGCAACTTCATATTTGAGTGTTGTTACACTGTAGAAATGAACTTTTCAGAAACAGGGATGGTTAGGTCTATTCCACAGCAGTAACACACAATCAGCTTTTACACACTGCCACTTCCGCAGCCTTAGTGCCAGGTCTGAAACAGCCAGAAAGACCACAGCTTGCCTTCAGTCACCTCCACTGCAAAATCTTCCACACTAAAACCAGTACTGTGCCTCAGTTAAAGTCACTACTTGATTCACCGTTCACTACAAAAAAAAATATTCCCATCTTTGTCGGATTTGTAGGACACATTCTGCAATACAGACATATTCCTAAGACTTTTAAGCCTGTCTGCTAACATTAACACACAAATGCAAATAAACATCACTTGTACATCTCTTTTTTTTTCCCCCCAGAAATAACTGCAGTCTTGACATAAGAAACAGAATCTTTGGGAAGCTCTCAATAAGACAGGCACTTTCCTGAAGATCCTCCTATTTTTATATAAGGTCCTTTGGCCCAGAATTGTAGAATCATCAGAGCTGGAAGGGACCTTTAAAGGTCATCTAGTCCAACTCCCCTGCAATGAACAGGAACACGCACAGCTGGATCAGGTGCTCAGGCCAGCCTGACCTTGAGTGTCTCCAGGGATGAGGTTTCCACCACATCTCTGGGCAACCTGTGCCAGTGCCTCACTGCCCTCACTGTAAAAGACCATTTCCTTATATCCATCCTAAATCTCCCCTCTTTAAATCTGAAACCATTTCCCCTCATCCTATCACCACAGACCCTGCTGAAGAGTCTGTCCCCTTCTTTCCTGTAGCTCCCCTTTAGACACTGAAAGGCTGCTCTCACGTCTTCCTGAGCCTTCTCTTCTCCAGGCTGAACAGCTCCATCTCCCTCAGCCTCTCCTTGAGGAGGTTTTCCATTTTTGTGGCCCTCTTCTGGATGCACTCCAACAGGTTCATATCTCTTTTGCACTGAGGACTCCACATCTGAACACAGATCTTCACATGCGACATCATTTAGTCTACTTAAAACTTCCACAGATTAGCAATTTCATTCCTAAACACCATACTAGTAAACAGCAGTGATGATCACGTAATACACACAAAACAAAAGGTGTAGTATTTTCTAAATTCCTCACATGCCACAGGTCTTTAACTCTCATCACATTCAGCAACACTCAAGATTTGCATGTGTGTATTTCACATACAAATCATAGCCAGAAGAAATACTTTGCACATAGCAACATCGCCCTTTTAAGTCTCTGCCCACACTATGTGGGCAAAACCATGTATCCACCCAAACCATGTATCACAATCTTAACAGAGTGCGCTGCTATGCTGACACGAAACCATCGCTATAAGGATTAGCAGGAAGGGGTTTGTTTTGTTGATTTATTTATTTTTACAGCAACTACCCTAGACCAGATTTAGACAGCAGCAAAAGCAGGAATCGGGAAAACATATAAAGAGCCAGGTAAATATTATGCGAATTGTACATAATGTCAAAACGGAAATTATTTTCTAAAGTTCAACAGGGCCTTTGAAACAATCAGTGACATCCTGGTGTGCTTCAGTACAAGTGTTTAATTCACATCAGACAACTGCGTCCTTTATCAAATTCCTTTCCTTATACTGGGGGGGGTGGGCAAAAAAAAAAAAAAACAAAAAAAAAAAAACAAAACCGCACAACAACCCAACCCTCAGATCTTTCCTTTGTTTAAGCGCATTTCCTGCCTCCCTTACTGCTATAGACTGTGTTGTGGCAGGCCTATTTATAGACCAAAGAAAGGAAAAAGCACCACTGGAGGCAGGAAAACTAAGTTGGGAAAGAATAGAAGGAAGTGTGGCTGCCATTTAGCCAAACAATCTAGAACTAATTGAGCTCAAAGGAGCCCCAGCCTCAGTGAGCTGCTGGGAGCCAACGCAGCAAGACCCTGCTCCACTCCAAAGGCCCTGCCAGGGCTGAGTGCAACCATGGATGGGACACCGCTGGGCAGCATGTAACCTCAGCATCTCAACCTCGTGGCTGCAAAGAGCTTTTGAAGCAGCACGCTGAAAATCAGACATCTGTCAGATTAAGGTAAGTGCCTCCTTTTGGCATTTCTGCTGGCTGCATTCTCCACGTCTTTTCACATGTGACCAGACTAGTAAACGAAAACACCATGAGCTTGGGAGAAGGAACAGTATCTGATTTTCAGATAAAGGTTTGGCAGAACGTCTAATTTTTAAAGAAAGAAATCTGAATTCAATTACAGATTCCTCAGGTTATTCCTGAAGTGAAGGGTGTCCATGCCATATGTTCACACGATCATCTTGCTGTTTCCTTCACCTGCATCTCATTTATCTTATCATTGTGACAAAGTGCTGGAGAAAGGTAGATGCAAGCTGTATGCCCCAAAGAAGTCAGCTGTGTGTAAGGCTTCAAATAAAAATTGAGAAAAAAAGAGAGGGAGGGAGAAGTATATGGAACATATGTTTACATAAGATGGATTAATTTAGATTATATAAACGTATAAACATGAATACAATTTACAATTAAAATATTGTGAAAATTGAGTCTCATACCCATGAGGTACATATGAAGATAGGAACTTTGCCAGAATTAAAGCACTGAAAGTTTCTGCAGTCTCAGACTTTATTATGGCACATATTTAGGTATGTGGGTAAACGCATAGCAATACCCCACATGTACATATAAATACCTAGCATTCATTATGTTCCTTTTTTGTAACACCATGTAATTACCACTCTGAGGTCTAATTAAAACTGACAGCCAAATGCGAGTGGGATTTTGTAATATGTTTATTTTCAGATAGAGATCATGGCATCATACGCAGAAAGCTTCATTTTAAGACACACTGGTCTGCAGACCATTTCAATTAACTGAATTAGCATCACAAAGACAAGCTTCTAATAGGGAAATAGGAAAAAATATTTTAAGATTGTGTTTGTTTTCTCCTATTTTAAACACATCCTCTGCTAACAAAGGAAAGTTGTCATTTGAAAGCAGGAGGATAGAAGCTGCAGAATACTAGATTCGGGATTTCAGCAACAAATTTTCATTATCTTTGAACTAGCTCCAAGGGCAACCTTTGCAGGAGTCACACCAGTGTTAATACACTACCTCTGTACACATGCTATTCAGATTATTCATGTGTTATTCCAAAATTGCTTAGGTTTAGTGGCTCATTGTGAATAGTTGCCCCGAGCGAAAAGGAAGCATGGTGTGCAGTTGTTATACTGTATCCCCATAGGATGTTATTATGTTTGAAGTCTGTTTTTGTGAAGATAGCAAGGCAGGATGTCATCCATGTAGGTGAAAAGCTGCGATAGGGCAATTGTAAACAGCAGCATTCAGCTGAAAATTGCATCCAGGGAGGTGCCAAGCAGCAATTCCAATGAAACAGATGTTAGATAACACCCACAGAAAGGACCAGGCTTCTCTTTGTCTGACTTCAAAGTACTCAATTATTTACAGTAATTCTCATTTCCAAGAGGCTATAAGCATGGCCTTGTGAAGGATAAAACTTCTGCAGTGAGAGCCAAGGAGGAGCCTCTGTGGGTATTTTCAAGAAAAAGCCTTTCAGACTACAGTTTGAAGCATGCTCTCCTTCAGGCAGAGTTCTTTTTGGTTTCTGAAAAGACTTACCTGCATGAAGACAAAGCAAGCAATCTGAATTTTCAGGGGGTTTAATTCAAAAGTGCAAGGTTCGAGTATGAAACCACTTGTATGCCAGTCAGCTGCCATCGCTGCGGGCACCTTGCGCTTCTGAGCTTTCCAGGAAAGCGCAGTCTGACTCAAGGATAACTCATGTGACTCTAAAAATGCATTTTGGGTACCAGAAACAACGTGGTACATTGTCCAGGTTTAGCAGGATTTGTTATTCCTCATGCAGTTGCAACAGTATATCCTATTTTTCTTTCTAAGCTCCTATTCTACTACAGCAGGCTCTCTTACCAGGGAGCTGTGTGTTCTAAGTCCATCAAGCCAGTTAACGCTAAAAACAAACAGAAAAACCCCAGCAAAGACATGGAAGTACTGATGCATCCAGAGAAGCAAGGGTTTTCTGAAGTCACATATACAGTCTTCAGTACAGTCTCACTCAGTAAGCAGAAATGGGGGGGAGAGAACATAAGAAAGAAACCCAGCCAAAACACATGAAGAAATCAGAATTCACAGCAGCATCAAGATAGCTCTACAAAAAGAAGCAGCTGCACAACACTTACAATAGAAATGTCAGTGCTTAAAAAATAGACTGTTTTTTCAGGCATTATCGAAGAAATTATGACTATGTGCTGAATAACATCCTGACTCGTGCAAATGTTTGTACAGGTGCTTAAATTTAAGCATATGAGTAGTCCCATTGATTTTAAGAAAGATTATTTCAACAAGATGATAAAATTTAAAGGCAGGCAGAGTGATTAGATCATCTGGTCTGACTTCAAACACAGTACACTAATTTTCCCATTCCTCTTGCACCAAACTCAAAAACTTGCCTGCTTGCAACAGAACATATGGATACAGTGCACTCAGGATAAAAGCTTAAGGCACAGCTCATGATCATAGAATCATAGAATCACTCAGGTTGGAAGGGATCTCAAAAGATCATCAAGTCCAACCGCAGCCTAACCATAGTACCCTAATTCTAAAGACCCTCTGCTAAATCATATCTCTGAGCATGATGTTCTACATGCAAATGGAGACTGACTACAGTGACAACCACTTGAGTTGACATCAATCCCCCAGCTCAAATTAAACAGTGCACAGGCTTTGTATCAGCTTTCTGCACAAGGGTGAAGGTCAGTGAAGGACTGCTTCTCCCTGGAGGGATATTTCTGTGCCCCATCAGAAAAATCCATTAACTTTAGCTACCTAGGCTTTCAGTGGACTTGAGAAATATTGTTGCATAAGCACGAGTGAATGAAAAAGCTGCTTTACCAGACAATCCTTATGCCAACATGCAGGTATCTTCTGTCTTACCTCCTCCCACTTACCACACAGCCATGTGCAAATGTTACAAGATAAGGAGTGACTGCTCAGAAGCAGACAAGACACAGCAGCAGTCATCAAATGGAGACATATAGCAAAAGCAAATTATCAAATTTCTTATTATCAGAAACGTAAACACACGTACAGTTAAAAAAAAAAAACAAAAAACAACTTAGTATTGGAACCAAAGATGAGAAAAAGTGGGAAAGTTGACCTGATACGATCTTTACAAGCCTCAGCAAGAGTGGATTTATATTCCGTATACATAGAACAGCATAGCAGTGTCGCAAAGGATACAACAGTTACAACAAAAAAAACAATGGGATGAGGAACAAGAAGACTGCCCCACAAATAATATTGTTTCCAGGATTCGAAGACCCTTTGACTACAAAGATCTCCAGCACTGCAGCAGAAGAGAGAAAGTGGCACATACAACCTCCAGGGCTACACCAAAAACTCAGCCACGGATGGGAAAGCCCACACTTCACACAACTAAGAGCTTAACAAAGCTTAAGTTCTTACACAACCCAGGTGATTGTATTCACAGAAACCTAGAACAAAACAGAACTCTGCTATTCGACGTATTATTGCCAAAAGCTGTTCTGAGCAAAGTTTAACCGAAAACACCATATGATACACTAAGACTTCTCCAAAGAGCTTGCTAATACAGAAACCCCGTAGGCATCCTTCACTTCTTGCATAGATAAGGCACATTGGTGTTGAGAAGTATTCCTCTTCATAGCAGTCCCCTAACAGACTGCAGACTGTGCAGTCACTTCCCCCAGTGACCGAAGGACTCAACCAACTGTGCAACACCAAACACAGCTCTGCTCTAGCAGTTCTGTAATGCAGGACCACATGCCTCCAAGAATACGAAAAAGCAAACCAGCCAGTCCACTACCACTACTGCAAAGAAGTGATGGTCAAGAAAGCAGGGGTGAACTGTAAACAAGGGAACAGCCAGGTGTGATGCAAAGCTGCTCTATAAATATGATTCAGTCACACACACAATAATTCCATTTGTGGTGAATTTAACATTTTGACAAGCTAAGAGGCCCCGGCATTATCCAACTAGTTAATTCACAAGAAATTGTACATTATAAAGCTGTAGGTCATTGTAGTAAGAACAAAAATGAATTGTGTACCAACTCTTCCATTTAGATAGCTCAGAATTCTTAGCATCCTTTAAATCCTAGCATGCTACATTTTTCTAATACAGTTTAATAAAATGTTTCACTGCTATTTTGGATTATTACTGCACCACAGTAATCTCGGCAGGCTAAAGATAAGCTGGTTCATTAAGAAAGGGAAAAGGAAAACTGAAATAACATTCAAACTCAACTGGACTACAAAGCAGTCCTTAATTCAGAAATGGGAAGAGCCAAGGGAGGAGGCTGAACTAATGTTGAGTTCTTCCAAACAGACAGACCTTCCTCACAGGCACGGCTAGTCCCTTCTTTCTTTCCTAAAAGAAGGAACCTCCACTCTATCTTCATATAACACTATGGTTTTATACTGCAATACAGTTTATATACAGAATTCCGGATACTATACATCTTTCTATGATATTTAGTGCAGGAGGGTTAAGAGTCTTAAGCAGTAGTTAAAAGCAGAATCATAGCTCAGGTTGGAAAAGACCCTAAAGATCATCAAGTCCAACCACAACTTAACCATACCACCCTAACAACCCTCCGCTAAATCATGTCCCTGAGCACCATAAAAAAGCATAATAGCGTCCTCATACCATTAAGAGACATGAAATGGGAACATTAGCAGCAGAGAAAGGCCCATATTCAAAATGTAATGCATACAGCGACCTTGACCCCCAGGGACTCTGGTATACAAAATATTAAGTGTTGTGACTATAACAAGCAAATCTCCTCACAACTCACGAGCATGGAAGCAACAGCCTCTCTCTCAGCTTTGCACTGGGTACTTCATAATATACAGAAAGCACAGATGGATCCAATTCATCTCGCAGCAAGTTTGGAAGTATGGACTCCAAAATGCTTGCACACAATGCTACTGAGCTCATACATTGATTGACAGATAACATAGTTTGACTGAAAAACATTCTCCATGTCAGACTTTCAAGGAAGCAGAAGGAAATCTGTTTGATTTCAGCTTTGTCTCTTACTAGACTTCCTCTCTCCCACTCACGTACAGTCAATGCAAATGGACTATGTCAAGCTGCAAAGTGGGATGTCTGTTCTAGCTCTGGGTATTGCTTCACTTTGGTACTCAGCAATGCTCAGCATCAGTTCCCACTGCCCCACTGAAATCAACTTGATAAACCAAGAATCACTGGGTGATGGCAACACATACAACAAAATTTACACTGGAGAAAAAACATTTTTCACTTCTTACGTATACTGAAAAAGCTCATAAATTCCTTGTACTTTAGTCATGGAAAAATTATTTGAGATGGACAACATGGGGATTCACATAAAAAGTGGTAGATGTGGTAGAATAACATTCTTTCCAACATAAACTTTGAGTGAAAAACACACTAAGAGGTGACTCACACAAGCCAAAGTTGAAATCAGTTCAATTTATAATAGGAGAGGCAAGTAATTTAGTACTTTCTGTAAAACAGAAACAAATGCATTACTTTACATATGTTCACTGACTTGAAATCTTTTCATGCAACTAATATTCTGCTTCATATCTGAGAGAGGATGTAATGAAGAGCATGGAAAAAAATACTGACTTTATGCTCTTGTTCACTTGTAATCTTGCTTGGATCAACTGTGGAACAAAAACCAATTGCTGAAGCTTTTTAAACTGTAGAAACTGCTGATTAACTCACAATTGCCCTGCTGCAAGAGAGACAAGAGACTTACCTACAGTGCACTCAACAACGCAGCACTGCCCCCTCTTTGTTTGAAACGCCACCTATGGTGAGGATGATCAGAGAAATCTAGAACACAAATCTCTTCTAAACACACAAGTCTGTTCAGAAATCTTCGCGTTCTGAATAACCAGTGTAGTATTGGCAAGAACACCCTTTATGATGGGTTGGTGCTTAAGTGGCGATGCCACATCTAGGTCAGGAAGCACAGGCATACAGTTTTCAAGCTCAGTTTCTGACACAAGCATATCCACCCTGTGGAAATATCTAGTCAGACTGCTATTTAAGGTAGAAGACAGTGAAAACCTTTCATTGTTTTGTTCTGTTGTTTGTAAACTACAGTGAAGATGCTGTTATTGCCAGCAAAGAAGTCCACAGCGCTTGTTTTGACTGCACAGGACAATTTCACTCTACACCTTGGGCAAAGGCACCACCACTACTCCTCAGCGTTCAGTTAAACATTTTACATTTGTCAGTCTCTCTCTGTATTTACATTAGGGACAAAAAAAAAATATTCTCGTTTACTTTTAAAAGAAACAAATTCCGTTTCAACGATCAACAATGACAGAAATACATACCCATTCAGCTATCAGTCGCTGAGGATCAGCTATTTCACGCTGCTTTTGTAAAAATGAAAGTCACGATGCTGACTGAGAAGCACCATGGATAAACTAACAAGTAACACGCAATTTTATCATCAAACAACCAAGAATCTATTAATTAAGATAAACTCACTGAAAGCACCGGGAAACTTTAAAATGAAATGCCCCATATGTATACTGTTGCTCAGTTGGTGTTTTTCTGAAGGAACTCCTCATCCTGGTCTACCCAAACATCTTGGTTGAACATCAAGAGATGTTTTTAAGATGCAATTCCATGTGGATTCGCTTTTTTATTTGAGTATGGAGGGGTTGTTTGTTTGTTCTGGGTTTTGTTGTTGTTAAATGCTGCATGGATAAGAAATTACTTTATTCACATATTTATTTAGGCTCATCCCCTTTCTACATCTGAGGACTACAGAAAAAGGTACAGAAAAATGAAAACAATCCCCTATTTTTCATGCCAAATTTGCAATCTCTAATATCTCTTATCTCCCTATACTTCTTCAGAGAAAATACCGCACGAGCTAAGACACAATTACTATTAACCTGCAGCTCCGAGTACACACACATTAAGTACACAATATTTCCAAAAATTGAACTGCAAATTCTAAGCTGGACACATGCATATGATGAGTACATATAAGAGTATTCTGGCACATGCAACACGTGGAATTTCAGTTTATATTCCTACGTTATCATAAGCTAAGAAGTAAACAAAAGTGTTTGTTTTCTGATAGAAAGCAACCACAACCTTAATTCTGGGTACTGCTATAGGCTCCGCCTATGACATATAATTGCTGATTTGAAGAAGGGACTTTTTTTAAGAGTAGGCCTTAAGGATGACCTAACCTTATCTTCAATTTCTCAGCCACAACGAAACTATTGGGTGTACCTTTGCGTGTGAAAGGGGAGGTACAGATCGCATTTACAGTACTGCTGTGCCCCCTAGAGCACTGAGCATTACGTTGAAGAACTTAGAATTCACAGATTGCCAGGCATGTAACATTGCCTATAGATGTTTAAAACTGACAGAACATAGAATAATGCTGAGAGACACCTAATATTTTCAGCAAAATTTCCTTTCCGTGATGTTCTTCAGATGCCCTTTAGCTGGCAGCTTAGCATGAGAGCTGTTAGACTATTTATAGCAGGCTTTTCAATTGCACTTAGGTATTTATAAAACATCCTGTCTAGTAAAGGCTTCCATGGTCTGCTTACATTCATATCTGCTGATAGTGAAGGCTATATAGTATTCGAGGCAATGAGGCAGACCAGAAAACAAGGCACTGTTTATTAGCCATACATTCCAAACATTCTGAAAGATAGCAGCCAAATCATAGTATAACCATCAGTGGAAAACATCAAAGGTTCCTGATAGATCTGGAAGAGTGCTATGGATATTGCATTATCAAAGAAATGGACAAAATAATCGTAACAGTATGTGCAGATTGACAGATCATTACGGAACACATTTCAATCATGCTTAAATATCAGCAGAGAGTAATTTTATAATTAATTTTCAAATGACATTTATGATCCTTTCTTTTATAAACCCACGCGTTCCAAGAATAATGGAATTTTCATTATTCTTGATCTCAAATGACAACAGTGTTTAGGAGAAATGAAATGGCATTTACCAAAGGTAACGCAAGTGGTCAGTGGGCCATGCCCTGAGGCATAGCAAGCGCAAGGTGTGCAGCAGCCTGCAGCCCAGTTCTGCAAGGGCAGCTCTAAGTCCCTCTTTGAAATTATCCTCCCCCCAGAACCCTGAACTTAAAGGCACTCATTCCTCCTGGGCTTGCTTCTCATTTTTAAACCCTTCATTTTTGCAACCTCCTTTGTTCTTTTAAAACATCCTCAGTAGCTTAAAAACATCACACCAAGCTCGTGCATGGGGACACTCTCCTTAGACGCGAGATCAAGGTCTCCAGGCAGAGGGAAGCAGCTTCCAAGAGGAGCAACTTGCTGCCATGTTGCCAAGCCCTATCACGCACTAGGACAAACCACTTGGCTACTAAACTGCCTTTCCAGAAGCATCCCTCCTCATGCCACGTTTACTTACCCTGCTTACAGGGGCAAAGCTGAAACCTGGCATCATTTTGCATTCGCAGCAGCGCACGAACCCCGGCTGCCGGGCGAGCAGACGATCCCGGTCAGCCCCACTTAGCACCACGCAAGATGGCCGACCCGGCGCTCCAGGTGCATGGCGTTGAGGAGCACAGGTGGCGGCAGGAAAATGGCCGCCGAGGTGCGGGCCGCAGGTGGATGCGGTGGGTAGGGTTGTATTGCACTGGGGAGCTTAGGCCGCTGGGGGCTGCTGTGGGGCTGGCATGCAACACCTTGCTCCTTGCTGCTACGGGGGACCGTAGGGGTACAAGGGGTCTCGGATCATCCATTTCGGTTAGGCTGAAAGGGCGAAGCCTTCTAGAAACATCTCTGTGCTTACGAGAGCCCTAATGGCTGGCTGGGAGCATCCCAGAGCCTCCGTCCTGGCGCCAGCGAGAGAGGGAGGCTGCTGCACCAGAACCGGTCTTGGGGAGGAAGCCAAGGAGTCTCCCTGGCTATAAACTATAGCAACGTTAAGCTCACTCTTCATTCTCGTTTATCTGTTGTGTACACTTGTTAGCAGGGTGCAGGTGCAGAGATGAGTGAGGACAGAACAGGCAGTCTGCCACATTGCCAGGGACAGGCTGGGGTTCCAGGGCTGCAGGGATATGAGGAGACCCCTAACTGAGGCTACGGCCGTGGGGCTCCTGCAGCGCTGAACCTACACACAGGGTCCTGTTACAGGCTGCCACCCCTTCATCCTGCTGGGTAATGAGAAGCAGAAGGTTTAGGAGGCTTTTCATTAAATCTTTTCATGGAAACCCAGTGATTTCACCCACAAACGCACGGATAATGATCATAAGGGCTTCTTCCCTGCTTCAGGTTGTGCTGGCAGCACTGAGGGTTGTGTGGTTTCATAATCGTGTGCAAGCTTATATAATGTGAAGAGCTGGGTAGGGTCAACGCAAGAAACCTGAATTGCCCTCCCTCCCCCCCCTTTTTTTTTTCCCTGCAGCCCTCATCTTCAGTAACTTGAGGGCATTTGTTGATTACTGACAAATGTGCCAGTTAGAGATGCAATTATAATTGAAATAAATAGGTAGCTTTTTGGCTCTGAGCAATTCCTTGAATTTGTTCAGCTCTCAGATACAGTGGAGCTTGTATTTCAGAAAAATGCCTTTACAATTCAGTGGGATTATGTGATCTTGCAAGGTCTGGTTTGCTTGCAAAACGGTAAAATACCATCCATCCTTACTGCACCCCATACTGAGGTACAGCAACAGTATGCTGTCAGGTTTTTCAGTATAAACTACCACTGGACTTTCAGCCCGGTATTTCCTGTATGTGTGTTGGAAATTAAACTTTTCAGAAAATTGAGTTCCGCATCTCACTGTCAAAATTCCATTGGCTGTATGCTTTTATCTTCAAACATCTGAATGTATTCAAATATGTGGCCAAGCTGTAGGGAATCAGGCTACAAAATCTCACTTCTATTTCAGCAATGTATGGCTGTATATCTCCCTGGAAAATTCCATTAGAATCTGTCTTTTTTTTTTTTTTACCTCCGAGTTGTGCCTTCATTTGTCCTACATTTAGGAACACGGGGATGAGGATGCTTTTGTTTTCCATTTTGTTGACTGATAGCCCCCAGCCCAGAAGAGGTATCCCTGTGTGACCAGGCAACATCTGGCACAATGGGGCCCTGTCTCTGTGCTGCAAAAATACTAGACACCAAAATAAAAATTATCTGCAGTATTATTAAGGCACTCATCATTCTACTACATAAACATAAGAGGTAGCGATGTTGCCCTTTAAGCACACCTAATCCCCAAAAGCATGACTGTTCTCATATTTTGTGTGATCGGTGGAGCCAAGTCTTAATGATGCTGTGACCACCACCGTGCTTTAAAATGTTCTGTTCCTGACAGGAAGACTGAATTTAAATGCAGCAAATCATAAAGTCAGGTGCAAAATTGGAGCAATCAACAGAGATCTGTTTAACTTTCCATTTGTACTGCCCCTACTGTTGATTAAGGCTTATCTACTGTTGGGCGTTAGTCATTTAGAGGGAAAGGAAAAAAAAAGAGAAAGAAGAAGTTATGGAACACATAGCGCCACGTTCCAGTCAAGTGCTTTAGCAAAGGCTGCTGTTATGAAAAGGATTTTCTAATAAGGGGAATAATGATCTTCAGATTCTGACCTCCTGGCACAGCAGTGAGATTTATCAGGAGGGGCATGTGACTAGTTAAGACACACAGCCCCAGCTTGAAGGAAACAGCTGCTCATTTCATGCTTTAGCACTTGGCAGCTGGACAAGGAAGGGTGATGTTTGTGTTGAATACCTCTGCAGAACCAAGTACAGTAAGTGATTTTCCCTGTTTTTATTTTTTTTTTTTTCTAAGCTACCACTGCTTTCCTATTTTCATCTGAGACCTTTGTAAAAACACTTAAGAGAGAGGCATATTTTTGTCGCCTCATTGATAAGTAGTCATTCATGCTCCAAATGTCTATATTTTTCTGATCTGTGATTAACAGTAGTATTGTTTCCACTGATGTAGGAACAAGACAGGTACCGTGTTTTGTCCTCATGCTAGTCAGGGAGGGAAAACTATGTTTATTTACTCTGATGACGTTGTGAAGAGGTTGTTTATGGCAAATGTATTTTCCTTTCTCTGTAGAGCTAGTGAATAGGTAATAATGCAAGTTGAGAATACAGCAATTTCAGCATTTGGTTTAAAAATGGTCGTGTAAGGAATTGACAGAGGTACCCCGCTGAAATAGTGTGATCAACCTGAAGAAAGCTGCCTGTGACTGGCAAGTTTGGGGGGGTTGAAAGAAGAAGAATTTTTTTGAAAGATAAAGGTAGTAGCAGAAAAAAAGACGTGAGAAGAGTGAAAATGCACTGATAAAGATACAGTTGGTTGTTGATAATCATACATAACTAGCTTGTGAAGATAAAAAAATCCTCACTAAAAACAGGGAGTGAATCTCCTAAATATCTCCAGGTTTTCAATTCGCTTTATTTTTAGATGTTTGCATTTTTTATGCTTTTGCTTCATGAATGATTGATTTCTCCATCTGATAAATTTTGAAAGCTCTGGTCTGAAATTTTGCTTAAAAATACAGAAATTATAGAATTCGTAGAGGAACCTTTGATCAATAATTTATGTAGAGATGAGTTATTGTGAAGTGGTTTTTCATTTTTGTGTGGATTTTGTTTTTTTGAGTAAGATTGAGAAAGAATTGGAATAAATGAACAGGTAGTGGGGCATTTGGTATGTGATGAGGCTGAGGGTTGCCAGGTGCTTTGGGGAAGGCTGGGAGGAGGGAGACTAGTGGGATCCTGTTGAGAAAGGAAAGACCTACATTTTAGAATGGGATCAAGAGTAGGCACTGGAGTTTTAGTTTAGTGAATCATGTCGTCTGTCCTTTAAAGATGAGCAGAATAATCCTCGTTCACTTCTCATGTAAAAAGAGAACTTTCATTTTTTTATTTCTCCCTAAAGACTTTTAATTCTCCTTTAAACCCTAGTTTATGGCCTTGCTGGTTAACTGGAAATTTTATAGGAAAATGTCAATCAGTTTCAATTGTTCACAAAACCAGAAGTCTGCCTTGCTTCCTGCCTGTTCTTGTATCTGAGGGTAGTCTGCCTTTGAACCTTGAGCTGGAGTACTATAGACTGTGGTTACCCTGCAGCCTTCCTACATAAATGGCACGGGAAGCCGTGAGTGCTGCAGGCTATGGGGCTCTGAGGTGCCTCCTGGCTTTGCGCTCAGGAGCCTGTAGTCCTCTAGGGATTCTGGCTACAGAATCATGGACCTGTCTGTTGTGAAGGATTATGCTTTGAACATAAGCTAAACCCCAAATCAACCAGAAAAATAGCTAATAACTCAGACTGTTCCTGCTTTCCTTCTTCTCTAGCACAACCACTTTGCCAGAGTTGGTGCAAAGGACTGATGTAAAGCTATATGGTCCTGCATCAGCTGCATCACTAACCTGCTGTATATGTACCTTGCACAGCTAATTTTATCATCAGGCATCCCTGGGAGTTGAGTGAAGTGTAAGAGGAAACAACTGAAGATTTTGTGGTAAAAATTCTATAAGTGCACCACTGAGCTCAACTTCAGGTAGTATAAGGTATGTCTTGAAACACACTGTCAAAGCTAACGCTGAATTATCTCAAAGAAATGGTGAGGAAAGCTCAGTTTTGTGCCTCTGTGCTATTGGTTTTTAAGGTTATTTACAATAAAGGAAAATAACTTCTCAATGAGACCTGCAAAATTGAAGATAAACAACCCTGCCATATTTACAGTGCCCAGCTATAGTTATATCTTATTTTGAATGAAATTCAAGGGTAACAGCTAACCCTTTAAACCCTCTGTCCACAAAGTAAAGAAAGCTTGATCAACATTACAAGACTCTCAAGGCTGCAGTTGTTTCTGTCCTTATCACCAGCCCACTTTTTTAGCAATAATTACCGTTAAACACAGGGTGTGTGCTTTGAGAAACTAGAATATTGCAGCCTTCAAGTTTTTCTCACTTTATGGCCTTTCTGATGAATTTCAGCTGCAACCTCTGTTACTGGAGTACCCATTTTAGGACACTGCTGGAGCATGTACTGGAGCATGTACATTTACACTTGAGCAAAAGACACAGCCACTGTATTACCACTCTTTTATAACTTAGTATAATGATCTCCCAGAAAAACACATGCTCAGCTTTTTGAATATCACACTCTTACACCCAAATTATGCTTGTGTAAGTCAAGGCAGTTCTGTATAGGCATGATGTAGCACATGGACTGGGTTTCTGCATCCTTTGTCGTGGGAAGTGCTCAGCCTTTGCATTTGCCTTTGACATAGGTACACATCTAGAAAGTCCAATACCTAACAGAAATCTTCATCCTGAATAATCATTTTTCTTATTACATAGTAGAGGAAATTTGATAACAGCCTGAACATTGATGTCCCTCTTCAGAAGTTCAGTGCATATGCGTATCACTTAAAGCCTTTTTCAAGATTCCTATTAAATTCTTGTCCTTTACTACGAGGAAATTATTAGAGCAGTTCTCTGAATGGGCATATTTGTGCTCTACAAGAAAACATCCAGAGTAACCACAGTTTTGCCAGCTCCTTGCTGTAGTTGAAAATGCCATTATGCACAGGAGCCACTCCCAGGATGTCCCTGAATAAAGAGAGGAAACTACTTTTAAAAATACTGTAGGGGTACTTGTGGTTTTCTTTTTTGCTAAGCTGTCTGAGTCTGATTACGGGACGTTTTTATAGGTACTCCAAATATCTTCCAAAGAATGCTTTCTGTTAACATGTTTGTAGTGTAATCACTTTTCATTGCTGAAGTTGATAGAAATGTTTTCATGTTGGCCCTCTCTTTTAATTCATGAATGGCAGTGTCTAATACCCAAGCATTTGAATAAAAAAGCTGATAGAAAAATCCCAGGTCTTCAGATTTTTCCGATCACTGATCTTCAGCGTGGGTTTTCTATTCAATGTGAATAGTCAGTGTAGTGTTACTTTTTCATTGGTATATTTGCGTATTGGAGTGGCCTGTCTGAAAGCCACCTGAATACCAGATCAGAGGCACTGGGGCAGGGGTGAACTTTTCTCTTGCAGCAAAGTTGAAAGAATGTCAGCTACAAGCAAGATCAACACACTGACTTGGCAAGTCCAGTTCAGCTACAAAGGCCCATCCTGCAAACACATAGATATTTGCTGACCAGAAGATGTAAGTGGTCCCATCAGAAAGTTTGGCTTGCAATAAGTGTGTATGTGGTCAGGATCAAAGTGTGGGTGTGTGGAAATACCCCCACAACTGATGTTTACAGCTCAGCAGAAAATTTGCTCTCCCCTGAGAATTACTTGGGTTGTTTTGGTGGCCATCTGCTGTCTCACTCTGAGTAGCCGCTCCCCTTGCTGCTGTGTCCTCTGACCACATTCAAATAGGTGAAATGGTTTGACTCTCTCTGCACTGTACTCTCACACCTGTGATTAATGCATATTCTCTTTACTAATGATCTGGAATTTCTCAGGCTAGGGGAGAAGGCTTCAGTAGCTGAAGAATAATGCCAGATCTAGTAAACTGTGCAAAATTAGTGAAACTTGAGCTATTCCTGTTCAGATACCTAGTATATGTAGTTCTTGCAAACAGAAAATAACCATATAATCTTAAATTAATTTAATTAACTAATTAAAGTACATCTACTTTAGTCTACCACACAAGTCCTACCAAACTTAGCATTTAACAGTAGATAATACATACTATATTACATGTTATGTGAAATATAATTGCATTTCCATATACAACTCCTTCAGCCACTGTTAAAACTGCTTCTCTTTCAGCCCTTACTGTGGAAATAGATGTTTCACTCAGGGTAGTGGTGGGGCTTGTGCAAGAGAACCTGAAGTATGGGAAATGTGTGCAGGAAAAGGCTTTTCTTGATGAACAAGAATTTTCCATTCCTGCTGACGTGCATTCTGCTTACTGTACCTGAAGGTTGTTGATGATTCCCAAGTAGAAAACAGTCTTAGAGTCTATTATTTAAGTAAATAATAGATGATACAGTAGAACAGATTGAATCTGACTTAGAGTGGGTATATTTGCATGCTTGCTTAAACACGTTGATTTCTTTGATAAATGACTCAAGGTTGCATATTTTCTTTGTCGTGATGCTACATTCTTCTTTGTAGTCTTTGAAAAGGCTTAGTATTTCTCCAGCGTAAGTTCTGGTCTCAACAAATTTAATCTCCTTAATCTGAAACATTGTTATTATAGATGGGCTTCCATTCATAACTCACCATTTAATTAGGTCAGCCCAGTCCATAATCTGGTTCATATAACATGCATCAGTGATCTCTATTTTTGCAGCAACCCAGTGCTCGAACCCAGAACTTGCTCAGAAAATTCTGGTTTTGCTGGTGGGAAGGCGGAAAAGCAGTTTGTACACATGATATTATGATGTAATGGATTGCCTGTGGTGCAAATTGCATCAGAAAATCTTTGCTGGATTAGAGCTTGAGTCAGTTTACCAGCTGGATATATTATGGTTTCTTTCTGTTCAAATCAGAATAGCCCTGACTTTCTGGTTTTATCACACTGTTCATGAAATGTCTTCCTTACAACACCCAAAAAAATCTCATCTGTTAAAGATGTCTTGCCTACTTGAGCTTGCTTACTCATGCTCTACTTTACCGAACTCATGAGCACATACTTCCTGGAACAGATGCCACCCTTCCTAAAACTCTTGGTTTCCAGGCTCTGCCCTTATGACTGTCCATATATTTTTATCTCAACTAGGCATTGGAACAAGAACCAGAATTCACAATGTTTTTTTTTTCTCTTCTAGAACAAGTATTCTTAAATTAGTCAGCCTCTTACTTGTTATCTCTCTGAAGCCCAAAGATAGTTCATTTCATTTAATGCAGAATTTTGTTTGTTGATGTTCTGGGGCAGGGATACCTACTCTGGCAAATCTACTCTGTTGTCTCAGCCAAGTGGGGGGCTACAATCCTTCCGCTACAAACAGTAACGGATCTTCTGTCTTTCACAGTTCTAACGTGTTCAGAGGTATTAGACAGAGAGCTTGGGCATTGCTGCTGTGCCTGTTTAGTATGGGAGGGACAATCTAAGTGTGACCATTGATACCTAATATTGGCAAGGCAGAGAAGTTTCTGGTGACAGATCCTGATAAGATTTAAAATAATGTCCTAACTGGGGAGCTGCTTGGTGTTAATGACTCTGATAGGTTTCTCAAGGCCATAGTTGAGCATTTGGGATCTTTAATGCTGAAAAAGCAGAAAGAGGCTGGAAGCTTTATGAGCAGTCACCTTCTTGATTGAGGAGGTGAGAAGGCAGAGACCAGGCTGAGAATTATGGTCCCGGAAGTGAGAGGGGGCGTGGATTTGGGCTCTGCATCCTTTTTCCAATTCAAAGTCTTCTTCTGGAATTCCTGGTGAGATGCATTCCTCTGAAGTCTGTTGTAACAGTGTGATCTGTGGCTTCAGAGGGGCAATAGCTGCCTAGCTGCAATCTAGCTGCAAAATAGTTAATTACCAAAAAGAACTTAGCATACTGAAGTTAAAAGGTACCTGTTGGATGTGTTACTTATTAAAGCAGGATTCGTAAGATGCTTTTTACTCTTCTTTAATTTGAGACAGGTATGAGCTTATGTTTGTGTTTCAGGCCTTTTTATGAGAAATGCCTGTGTTGCCTTTACTTTTTTTTTTTTTTTTTTTTTTTTTTTTTTTTTTTTTTTTAAATAAAGCATTTAACCTGTTGGCTGCAAATTGTCCTATTGTTAGGAAAGTACGTGGTTATTAATAAAACCCACTGCTCCAACAGCATAGCTGTCACCATTAGCTGTGGTGATGCTGTTCTCATATCCTGTGTTCTGTGGATTTCTTCCGCTATCATAAACAGTTTGAGAAGTTTGTTGCAAGTCTTCATAGGATCATGCTAACCAGTGTGTGTTTCTCAGTAAGGAAACAAGGTTTAGTCGGCCATCTGCCCATTGCTTTGTTACCTCTGAAAATAAGTTCAAAGTCTGATCAGACACACTAGAAAGTGCCAATAGTGCCTTCTCTGCCCTTCTCTGTCGGAGGCTTACTATTTTTAAAACCTCTGAACTGCTTTAACACTGTATGTCTGTGTTTAAAGTATTCTCTCTGCATCATTAAGAAGTCAGAAGCCTGCCACTGTTTCTCACTTCTTCCCAGGAGAAACTCATAGAAAATACCAAGATGTAAGGAACCACTTGTGTATTTTGCTGTACAGCATCTGCTAGCAGCTCGCCAAAGGAAGGTGCTGTATCTCTCCTGACCTCCAGGCTGTGTTTTTATTCCACCAGCTTTTTGCACATCTGCTTCATTGTAAGCTTTGAGTCATCATCAGCTTTTGCGGATACAAAGCCACAGCATCGTGGCAGGCAGGCATGCATCCCTGCTTCATGTGAGCATGCAGCAAACAGCAATTTGCATGAGTTCCTGGGACTGTGCACTTACTGACTGCTGTCATGTGTATCTGTCACTGTTTTCTTGTGTGCTGTTTTGATTTGCATTTTCTCTTCAAAGAGCAATTGCTCTCAAATAAATGGGATGCTGCCAGTAGAGAATGAGAAGGGTTACTGACCATCAGCAACTGGTTCAGTCTTCTCTGCTTGTCTGGGACCTGTTAGCACATCGGTGGGGAAATAGCAGTAACATGTGAACCATTCTCTATGTTCATCAAAGGCAAAAGAAAAGGATGATTTCAGCATAAGTTCACTGTAACAGCCAAATGATAACAAGGAGCAAAAGCCCTGTCCTGCCCCTCTGTCCTTGTAGGTGTCTTGCTCCATCTTAGTCGTCCAGTTTCCCCTTACTTAAGTCCCTGAGCGCCTCTTCCTGCCTTTATTGTTTTGCCAGTTGCTACCTTCAACTTACCACACCAGTAAGTACTTTCCAGGCCATGTGGTCAAGATATTTCTGAAGTTGCCCTGTATTTTGGTTGTGGTCACAAGAGGAAAACTGCTCTCTCTATATGAGGAGACCACTCCTCACACTGGGATGAGCACAGGTTGTGAATTCACAGGGAGAAATGTGATGTATGGGATAACGGTGCTGAAGAGATAAAAATAAAGGCATGCTTAGCATCTCTTCATAAGGCGTTGGCCTTGTTTTTTTAGATGTAAAGTAACTGCAGTTGTTCTTCAGCTTGGAAAATGCCAGAAACAAGAAGAGGGAGAAATCAGATATGGTCACTGATGCTGGGAAAGATGGCAGATAGTTGCGTGTGGAAGTCTCCCTTTGCTGGTATCTGTGATTACAGATTTCTTCTCAATAAAATGTAGCTGCAGAGATGGAAGAGGGGAGAGAGCTCTATGTCTGAACGTCTTGCTTTCTGGGGCACTTAGCAATAATCTCTCTGTTTTGAGTGACCACTGCAACTCTGCAGGGATTTACATGCTTGAGATACTCCACAAATGGCTGTAATTCTTTTGGCATCATTATAATGCATGAGCATTATGTGTGTTTGTGTGTGTGTATACATACATACATACATATATATATATATATACACAACCTGCAATGCAGCTGTCGGTGTGGGCTTAGTTTTATGCCAGGAACAGATAGTCCATCTGCAGTGGGAAAGAAAATAACTGGAAGTTACTGAATTTGGTGTATGGAAAAAGCTTCTTCAAAGGGAAAATGGCTTTGGAAGCTGTGGGCTTTTCAGACAAAAATGTTGATACCAAATTTACTGACTTGTATTAGAAGTTAAAGGTTCTTATAATTCCCTTTGCTTTAACATTGTTTGAAAGCTAGCCTAAACAGGGAGTAGTGTTGACTCTTAAAACTGTCGTAAGTCTTGGAAGATTTGACAGCTTCATAAAAGATGCTGCCCAGGGACTCTACTACTGGATGAGAATTTTGACTTAGTTAAAACTAAGAAAATAATATCTACTGAGGGGAAATGGAAACCTCCACAGTGAGTATAACAGAAGGCATGGGAAAATAGGACATGGGATTTCTTAGTGAGCTGATTAATAGGTCTGTCCGATTTTCTAGCTTGGCTTTAAGAGTAAAACTGTCAGTAATAAATAATAATAAAATATTAAAGTATTTTGTTACAGATAAATGGAAATGCATACTGACTCTCTATCTTTCAGAACTGAAGATACGATTGTTTCCCCGTATGTGTTTTAAAATAACTAAAAATCAATGTTTTCTCTTGGGAAAAGAAAAACCAGTCTGTTAAAAGCATACAACAGTGTGATCAGTCAAGAATATAGGTTCCTTAGGTGTTGCTTTCTCCCCCCGTCTTGACTAGGTTAACAAACCAAGCTTATTCACAAAAGGCTGTCAAAAGTCATAAGCAAGTCTGTCAATAATAAAGGTAATTGCCAAGAGATTTTCTTGAGGCTTACAAGTAGTAATGTAACTTGTAAGAAGTACTGATAGTGTATTGATTCAATTTCTGGGAAGAAAAACCAAAAGGATACAGGAGCATATGGATTCTTATTGCTGTTAACTCTCCCCTCTTGATGAATTACACTTTAGTGGTGGAGATCTCTAACATGTCTGAAGGGCAAATATTCTCAGAAAAGCTCTGTCCCCTTGTGTCATACACATTAATGAAATGTCTGATATTTGTAATTTTATTTTTGCTTTACTGGAAATAGCAGAACACCTTTTAATTACAAATCTACTGAGAAGTGTGGCTAGAAGTTTCCCTCATTATGAAGGTGAAATAAAGTCCTCTTTTGAATCTTTCTTTGAACCCGATGCCTTCCTGGGCAATTGTAGTACCTTGACCCACGTAGAGGGGAAATAAGGTAGTATTCCAGCACCTTAAATAATTCAAGGATGCACATTCAGATGTTCAGATTTTACTGCCATTATAAGCTGGACTTACAGTTACAGAGACAAAGGCCAGCACAGTAAATTGAGGAAGCAAATAGAGAAGTGAATAGGAAAAATCCCAAGTGTGGTAGATAACTGTATACTAGATAATATTGCATAACACTAAAATTGCAATTGAGAATGAAATCTTTGTTTTTAGAAATCCAGTTAACAACTTACCCATTTTTTTGAAGAGCTTATATATGAAGAAACCTATTTTTATTTCTGTTATGTCAGAAATCTTGGTTACAATTCACAGTAAGAGGTAAGAATGCTAAACAAAATGATGTCTAAGCAGCTTAATCAAGTGACTTTCTGATTACTGAAAGTATTTGGTCCTGTGACTGTCCATTTGCATTCCTCGTGATTTCTGTAAACTTCTCTTTTGTTTTAGGTCAGTATGTATTGTACTCCGTACTCTAATTTATGAATGTCTACAAGGTATTACGTGGCTCTGAACTAATAGTTTGGTAATGCATATGAGCAGATCTATATGGCCACTTGGTTTCTCACCTATGGTCCAATTAATTTAACTCCTGTTCCTGCAGAAGGCCTCTAAATTTTTTATAACACCCATCTGTGTTAATTGGGTGACATACAATGGCTTGAAGGTATTTAGCCCAAAGGACTCTTCTCTCAAAGCTGAACACAATGAAATACATTTCACAATTTTTAACTTGCTTGCTCTTACCTTAGGGCCGCAAATGCTCATCCCTTAGAGGCTGTGTTAGATGCCAGTGGAAAGGCTTGGCAGCAGGGGGGCTGCAGATGGGACCTCTGTGGGAGGAAGAAGCCAGGGGCTGTCCTATGCCAGACGTAGCTGCTCCAGCCAGGACACACTGTGGGCCACAGCTGAGCCCATCAGCCAAGCTCTTGGTGCCTCTGTGCAAATGTCTGAGAAAGGGCAGAAAACATGAAGCGGAGGGAAGAACAGAGGGAATAGCAAGGTCGGAGAACTGGGAGCTGCTCTGTGGCAGAACAGGTACTTCCCTAAAGGAACTGAGGCCCGTGGATAAGCCCCTGATGGAGCAGGTACTCTGTGAAGGGACCTACAGCCCATAAAAGAGCAACAGTGGAGCATAAGACAAGAGTGAAAGGGAAGAAGCAGCAGGTAGAAACCGTCCTGCACTGATCCTGACCTCCCGCACTGTTCAGCATCTCACTGAAAGGACCAAGCGTAATCTGCACAGTAAGGGATGGGGTGTAAGTGAGTGGATATGGGTGCCTGGCTGTTAGCTAGGGAGAGCCTGGCTAGTTTGCAGTAGGTGAATGAAGTAGACAAGTTGAAACTTTATCCTGTGTAGCCTATAGAAGCATAGAATCACTAACATCCCCTGTGCAGTGTCTCTTGTTAATATGAGGTTTGGCTCTAGCTACTCATCAGCAGTATACACTTAGCCATGTCCCGTCCTCTCCTCCATTGAGAAGTGGACTAAACATACTGTTTAGTACCTTTTGAAGTTCCACTTTGATCCAGAAAAAGTAAATTAAATTAATATGGTGGAGGCCATTATTGAGGATCTCCTGGTTAATTGGATAACTGCCATCTCAAGGTGTGTAGCAAAGGTGAATGAATACTGGTGAATCGCACTGGAACATCCCAGGACTTTCAGATTTACTTTTCTTTCCTTTCCTGCACCCAGCAAGGCTCATATCCTGCATGCGTGGGGCAGTGCAACAATCTTCTCCTTGTTCTGTATTCCCGCACCACGTGACAAATGTCATTGGTAAGCCAGATGTGCCGTCCTGCAGCATGTGATGCTTGAGGTCATGGACTGTGACAGAAACAGTGGCATTAAGCTTCCTGACAGCCCACTGTCACTGTGCTTTCCTGCTTAGAACATCTTTAGCATGTGTCAGCTGGAAAAACTTGTCCAAGGAAGTCGCTTCCTTAGAGTTTTCTAGACGTGGAGTTGCATGTACTGTAATAAATAAACCAGTACTGATAACCTGCAAGAAATATTTAACTGCTTATTGGGTAGCGTAAACTTAAGGAACCATGTGTTAGGCAACTTGTGTCAACTTGAGCCCAGACAGATGTCTGGACTGCACCAGCGTAGCCAAAGGTGCAGCCTTATGTATCCGTCTGGGATTCATATTATGATAATTACACTAATCTCTTGGAGACTAATAGCAAGAAAGGGCCTCATACTGAGGTTCTTCACTACAGCTAAAGGATAGGAGATGAGGTCTATCCTGAAGAACTTACCATGGATGTGAATAAGACAGGTTAAAGCAAAAAAAGTGCAGTAAGGGCGGTTACCATAAATGTTCTCATTAGATTCTCAGGTTTTTTTTCACAGCTTATTTTTCTGTGTACTGCTACTGATTTGTTTTCCCTGTTCAACTGCTCATGTTTAGCAGTTTCAGCCAGGAATTTTGCCTCCCATAATGGTAATATGTCATCAAATAAAGCATGACATGCTTAACAACATGGTTTGGTTCATAGGAAAGTGCTACAGGACTGGTGAAACTCTTGCCCCACCACGGGTTCCTCTCCACAGGCTGCAGCTCTGGCCTAGGGCTGTTCCTGCAAGGGCTTTCCATGGGCTGCGTCCTCCTTCAGGCGTCATCCACTGCAGCACCTTGGGCTCCTCCTTGGCTGCAGGTGGAGATCTGTCCCATGCGGTGCTCACAGACTGTAGGGGCACAGCCTGCTCCTCCATGGGCCTCTCCTGGGCTGCAGGGAACTCCTTGGAGAACCTCCTGCCCTCCTCTTGCACCGACCTTGGTGCCTGCAGGGCTGTTTCTCTCACATTTCTCACTCCTCTCTCCCAGCTGCTGTTGTGCAGCAGTTTTTCCCATTCTTAAATCTTCGCTCTCAGAGTCAAAACCAGCATTGCCCATGGCTCAGCTCTGTCCAGCAGTTGGTCCTTTGTGGAGCAGTTGGAGCTGACTCTGCTCTGACACGGGGCAGCTGCTGAGCTCTGCTCATCCATCTCGAGATGTGATGTTGTGGTTGGATACTATTTATGGAACAATCTAGACAAGACTTTTCTCATTCTAATAGAACAGCAGTTCTTAATCACACAAATCATGATGTAATGGATGTGGTTGTTGGAGGCTGTGATCGAGAGATATGATATAATGTTTTGGCTCAGCTGAGGATATGTGGCTCAGCCTCAGTCAGCCAGTTCTTCCTCCACTGGAAATGTTACATCCTTCTTTTAGAAATATTATGACCATAAAACCCATTAGTGTTCAGATAGGCTTTTTTCAGGGAGTGGACTATAGTGTTAGAATCTAGGTATCTACTAGTTAAATAGCTGTCATACAATTAAAAATAAAAGTACTGCTATTCTACATGGCACGTTACTTGTTGATTGCTGTACAGGTGCCTTAACACTGTTAATAGAACATAGGGATGATGCTGCCCTATGCTATGTGTTATAGGGAATGGTTAAAAAAATCAGATCAAATTGCTTCCCCTCCTACATTTCATGTGCAGCGATTTTCAAGGGATAGACAGAAACTTCAACCACTTTCCTCAATCCTATGTTTAAAGTGTTGACTAAAAAACTATTTTGAAATACCAGTTCTTTAAAGTTGATCTGTAATTATTTCTGAAATCTCGGATCAGTATTTTTTTCATCTTTCAGGTAAATGGATATCTGCTAATTAAATGCATAGTAGATGTATGGTACAGTCTAGAAGTTTCTGTGCACATTCAGCCTTCTGTGCTTGCTCAGCTACTATAGAAAGATCTATTTTAAAAAGCTGTAGCATTCGATCTTCAGGTTCCTTGAAAAATTTCCTCCAAGTTTAGTACTTGTTATGACCTTCATTAAACATTCTATGTGTAAAACCATTAGCATAAAAAGATATCAGCCATGAGCCTGTAACCTTAGGAAAAACAAATGTTTATGTTTTGAACATGAAAGCAGGGTTATTAATAAAAAGTGACTTATCAAGTGTAAATAAAATGACCTGAACAAAGTGTGCGTCAGCATACATGCATGTCCTTATTTGCCATCTGGTTTCTGTTTTATGACCCCGGCTAGGGATGTGTTTTGTCCTAGTGGACAAACAATTGGAAAACACTTAAAAACACAAGCTGGAATGTATGGAAATCTTACAGTAGTCTTTCACATGGTCTGTGTCATGTGGGGGAAAAAAAACAGTTTGCAGAGAAGATGAGTTGAAATGTAAACACTGCATCCTGATAACTCTCTCTTGTAGCCATATAGCTATGATTTCCTTTACTTTCTTTCTGCAGATATTCCTTGAAGCCCAGCGAAGAATGCAGCCAACAATAAAATGAAAAAGCTGTGCAGCTGAAAAACCGAAGAAGCATTTTTCTACTTGGTGAAAATGCCTCTTATTTTTTGACAACGATTAAAGAACAATGGGGTCAAACACACTTGGGAAGGCTGCAACATTAGATGAGCTTTTGAACGCTTGTATTGAAATGTTTGGTAGGTGTTCTCAATGCTTTGTTTTGCTGCTCTTTGAATTCATCTTATAGCATAACCCCCGCTGTGCTCTGATTTAGCCAGTCTTTCCCTTGGCAAACATTTCTATTCTGTAAAATTTTCCGTGTTTTATTTTGTCCCAGAATTATACAGGCCAGAAATTTAGTCATATGCATATTGTGTTAAGAAAATTTAACACAGATAAAGCGTAGTGTTGGGTATAGCGGTTTTAAAACTAAACAAGTGTTTAGTTGAATGATTCAAGGAGTTATTTCTGGCATTGTCTTGAGTGGTTACACAGCTGCTTTTCTGACCAGTTGTTATTCTGAAAGGTTTTCCAAATCATCATGCAATAATTGGAAATAATATGACTCAAGGCTCGTGTAATCATGTAATCTTTTTACTCTTATTTAAATGTAATGTACCAGGTCTGGGGGAAAGAAGTGATGAAGTAGACCTTGATCCACAGCACCGTTAATCAAGAATTATGTCACACTATTGCCAGATGAGATCAGTTCATGGATATACTTATATGCTTTGAAATGGGTTCTTAATTCACAAAGCTACATTTAAAGTCTCTTGGAATGCAAGACAGATTTTGATTTGATTGAAGGTTGTGAAGGTTGTTGGTTGTTTTTCTTTCTTTCTTTCTTTCTTTTTTTTTTTTCATTTTGGAGAGAAGGAAGCATCCGAAGATGAGACAAATTAAATATTTAAGGGCCAGCTTTTGCTCCAGAGCATACTGCATCTCTGTACATCTATTTTTTGTAGACCATGATCAGACCGGTTGTCCTGTACACCTGGTGAGAGGTAGCAGAACCCATGTACTTTATGTCTGTTGGAAATAACATCTCTCTTCCATGTATACATGCTCTCTTGACAACTGTAGTCTGTATGTGGTTCCTGTTTCACACACACATATAGACTATTGTCTACTGAAATAGTAACAGAGAAAATAACATAGGACTGTGAGTGCTGAGGAGCGTGAACTGTCAGCCAGCCTGCCAGGGAGTAACTTCCCATAGTCTCAGTGGCTACACTGCAGAAATGGGAGAGCCTGTACAGCAGCTGGGGGTGCAATCCACATATGGGCCAAAGTGTTGCTTTTGATCCCCCTTTTTAAACAGTCTAGTGGTTAGTATAGCTGCAACTAAACAAATCTTATAAGTGGTTTTGGATAAACCATCTCCCTGCCCTTTTGGTGGACTAGCTTTGGATTTGTTATTTGTATAACCCACTGTCTCATTGCATGTCATTTAGCTTATGCTGTCCATGTCCCATTTTTCTAGCTATGGCCTGTTGTATACTTGGACTTTCTTTTCCCTACAGTGCTATAGTCTAGCAATAGTTACCATGAAAGGAGCATTTGCGTGCTGTGCTTTTGTTTCCTGTCTGTTTGGTAAATAATGACCCAAGGTTTTAACTTCTGATATTTTCTATCTCCACTTGAAGGATATAAGCTCCTCTCTGTTCGCAACTAAGTAGTTCATTCGCTTGTTCTCTTTTGCAGATGACAGAGGAAATCAATGCTCCAGCCATTTGCCGAGAATCTTTCTTCTAATGCATCGCTGGTACCTGCCTTCCACAGAGCTGGCTGTCAAGCTTCTGTCTACATATCCTTTCAGGAAGTCTTGCAAGTTGGCATTACAATGTTGAAAGCAGATTGTTTCTGCGACTGCATGTAAAAATGTGTTATTAATTAGTGACAAACAGAGTTTGACTCTTTCGCCCTAAAAAGTAGAAATCTGGGAGCTTCCTTCTGCTTTTGGTTGTAGATATTTTCCATAAGAACAAGTTTGCTGAGGTATGCTTTGAATTATCTTTGAATAAATGGAGAAATGTTGCCAAGATAGCTTCTCATATTTATAGTGGCAGGCTGGTATTGCACTAATATGAGCTTTCAGTGGTAGCTAAGTACCTACATGTCTTCAAAATTGTTCAGCAGAGTACACAGAATAGTGCAATAGAGGCATTTTTCCTAGGGCACAGACCAAAATGGCAGCCAAGAAATTGCCACTGCCTTAAGATACTGTGTAAGTGAATGAATATCAGATCATGCTGTATATGAATGAATAACAGATCATGTCTGTTGAAGGAAAGTTTTTAATACTGGTCTAGAGTCACTGTCTGATGTAGATAAAAACCACATTACTGAATCAAGGCACATAAAGCTTTCTTTAACTAGAATACGTATAGAGATGCCAGCGGGGAGAACTGCAATGAATTCAGACTAAAAATCTGCTATTTCATGAGGTAGGCATGCTGCAGTTTTCTATCTGATGTGAATACTATAATTGTGATTTCTTTTCCTAACATTTAAAAAAGTTATTGTTTTAATTTGATCTCTAGTCCATAGTAAAGTGTGATTTACTGTACTTTGAAAACAATGGTTTCAGCGGAACCAGTGCTTAAGACACGTAACTGCACAGAGCTGATTTAAACCTTGTGCTGTGTATTACCTGGTGTCTGAGCATGACACCTCTTACAGGGAGACGAGGTCAGTGCTACACAGAAAAATAACACTTTTTACTTCCATATGTCATCTATTTTGGTGGAGGAAGTTTATCTCCAGGCTGTTGGCTTCAGTTCAAATGATTACATGAATATATTAGTGATGTCAAAGCTTTTACAGATCAGATTTGTTCTGATCTTTCCACCTAACTGTCTCTGACCTTGTTTCTCTCCCTGGTTAGGCTGTGCTTGTATAGGAGCATTTCTCCATAAAATAGAAAGTATGAATTTTTAAGCTAATGTGCTACAACCTGCTTCCCTCAAACAAATGCTCTTTCTTCCCTCCTCTGGACTAAGTTATATCACTGCAAAGGAATGGGAGAGAGGTACTGAAAGTAGCACTGATAAAGCCTTTTTCCTGCCCTCTTGAATAGAAGAGGAATTACCTTGTTTACATGGTTATCGTGGTAGTGCTGCCACTTTAACTTCACGTTTTCATTTTCGCTGGAAAATCTTTTTCTGAGCACAGTGTCTCATTTAAACAAGGGACAAACGCAAGAGTTATTTGGGTGCCGCGGAAGTGTGAGTCGGAGCAGGTGTGGCTGCCTTTTGTGTGTGTCACCCCATGCATCTTTTAATTTGACATTTCATAGGAGTGGTCCTGTATTGTGCTGTGGTGAGTTAAATGAAGGAAATTATATGATAATTTGATTGTACAATGTTACCAATCCTGTCATCAGCTATAAGCCGGAATATTTTGGAGTTATTTGAGACTGTTGATTCAGCTACTAAAAGAGCTGGTGGTACAGACCCTGTTTTTCTAGGTCTGTGACTGTTTATTTTTAAAGTCTTTGTCATCAGTGTCAGAGAGAAGTCCAGCATCAGCAGGCTGGGATGGCCCAGCCTCTCTGCCCTAAAATCACTGAGTCTGAAATATTCGTAAGTTCTGTTGATTAAAATATGAGCATATCGGTACAGCCACTGAATATTACACCTGAATCCCCAGGTGTCTCTGAACTGATTTATATCAATTTCAGATACTGGATTCTGGAATTTCCTGCAGAATTTAACTTGGATCTTGGGCTGATTCGTTTGACTGAAGAGTTTCGAGAATTAGCCAGCCAGCTTGGCTATGAGGATCACATCGATCTCATTGATATCTCCAGCATGTAAGCATGTCATGAGCTTCAGCATCTTTCTCCCTGTCCTCTGTAGTAGCAGAATTCTAATTCTGTGCAAAATATGAAAGTATTAAGGGCCATCCTCATCTTGAGAGGGGAAACAGTCATTTAAAAAAAAAAAAAAAACTCTCTTACCTTCTATATTTGAAATTCTGCATGTAGTTTGACACTGAAGTCTCTCAGCTATGCATAAGTATTTAGTATAGATGATAAAGAAATAATTTTCCTGATTCTTTTGAAAAAGCTGATGCTAATTGATTAATATTACTTTCTTCCTATTACTTTTCATACAGAATGACAAGCAACGCAGTGATTGGCACATTGTGTAAATCTTGTATTTTCTTCTGGAAGCTTTTTTGTCCTCTTATCTGTAACCCACCTATATCTTCCAATGTGTTTCTGTGTGCTTATTTTCTATTATTTAATTCAATAATCTCTAGCACTGACACGTATTTTTCTTGCATCGAAGTGATTATACTACTATTTCCATTACTTCCCAGAAGTTGCCTTTTAAACATCACCAAACAGGTTCATATATCTCACCTGATATTGCAGATTTTCTTTTAAAACATGGCACAGTCAGAATTGTTTTTCCTTGTTTAAAAATCAGCATAGCAACCTGTAAGGATGGCCCAACTGATCTCAGTGAAGGCTGCAAGATTTTCTGCAAGAATGTCAGTGAAACCACACGAATGTTAGCTCTTAAATCTTAGTTTTAAAATATGAAGTTGGGAACCTATTTCTTCTCTATGAAGTGCCTTTGCTGTATTTGGGTAGGAATTATTCCATTACTTGTAAGCAAACGGTTTACATTTTTATGCACAAACACATTACTCTTTTGTTGGTTGTTTGACTGAAGGTCTTTCTACTGTTCTGTTATTTTATGGACTTGTGGCCTTACAGAGTTAAAATTAATACTTGATGTTATTGAACGTGGCTTTTCTTTTTCTTTTTTTTTTTCTTCTTAATCAGAATTTGACTTGTTTTTCTTGTATTTCCAAGGCACTTTTGAATTAAAGCATCCTGTACATTGTCCTCTTCTTCTGATGGAAACCTGCTATCATGCTTCTTATGCAGAAGTACCTCTGAAATCCTTACCCCTCATTATACCCCTGAACGTTACCTTACACTGAGGGTTGCCTGCTAGAGCTCACAGAAAGATCTCTTGATAATTTTATGTAAACTGTTGGCTACCACCCAAAGAGAAATGAGAATTGTGCCTAATTATCTGTTGCAGACCTTCCTATGACTGGATGAGAAGAGTTACACAAAGGAAGAAGATTTCTAAGAAAGGAAAAGCCTGCCTACTCTTTGATCATCTGGAGCCCATTGAGCTAGCTGAACATCTCACTTTTCTGGAGCATAAATCTTTTAGGAGAATTTCTGTAAGAAGCTTGCAACTTTGTTGTTTGCAGCTATGATCCTGTCCTAGGAAAGGGTGTTCATATTGTTTAACAAGACATTTTTTTTACATTTCATCTACTGTGTCAGAGAATATGCTGTCATATTGCCTTCTAGCAGCTAAGACGACCAAGAAGTCAGTGTTGGCTGGTATTGCTACAGCTCCCTACAGAAGCTGAAGTTATGTCATAAGCTTCTGCAAATCCAAATTTAAGGGGAGCTGAAAAATACTTTCCAGAAATCCTTGGGAAATCTAATTCTAGTGGTGGCTATCCCGTGTGGAACGATATCCATGAACACACAGGGAATGAACAACATCAGAATGAGCAAGATTTAGCAGAACTAGCTGCTTGTGCTACAGATTGATTGATTGATGTAGGAGGAAGGCATAAGAAGAGGAAAACTGGTCCATAGTTAGCTTCTTGAGTTGCAGTTCAGGCTGCAGTGAGGAGCTCATGTTGACTTCAGCAGTACCCATATTTTGCACTTTACATCAATAATGCTGTTGATCAGGTATTGGAGTGAAGTGAAAGCTCCTTTTTATATGCTTCTTGCTTGTAGCACTAGGTCATTCCTAAACACTGTATCATTGTATGAGGATGTCAAGTAAAACTGCACAAAATAAAATGTTGTAAGTATTGAGTAAATTGTGGGGAAAAATGATTCCATAGAAGTAATAATCATATTCATCATGCATGCCTTAATATTACCTGGCATACAAATGCTGAAGTTTTAAGTGATACAACAAGAACTATAAATAAGACAAAAGAAAATATTTTAAGAAAATACTGATGTGCAGCAGGGTCTGCTGAGCCTCAGTTGTAGTCACATTCTAAACAAGAAGAGCTTTGATGGGGAAAAAATACCAAAGTTTCAATTTGACTCTTCAGTTGTCCGCCATTTTACTGAAAATGTCTTTCTCTTTCCTTGTTAGTTCACAGACTACCAAAGCTATGTGATCCATGGCTGCCTGGAGAACAATCCTACTTTGGAGAGATCTATTGCTTTGTTTAACGGTATCTCCAAGTGGGTCCAGCTCATGGTTCTCAGCAAGCCGACACCCCTGCAAAGGGCAGAAGTGATCACAAAGTTTATCAATGTTGCACAGGTAAGCCCTGTTTTTGAGTCTCCTTCCTCCAATATAAAGCAACAACATACAGGCTGCAGGAAACAAGTGAACTGGGTGCTCTTTGCCTGTTTCCTGAGTGAAAAGCCTGTTCAACGTAACTGCTAGTTATTTCTTTCAGGTGTGGCACATCTGCATTTTTTATCAAACAAAACAATAAAATGTATTTTTTCTTTGTTGTATTCTGGTTTCTAACTGTCATTATCACGTGTTTCTTGTGGAACTGATCTAATTTAAAAAACAATTGCTGAATTCCCTTACATCCCTTGGCTTCGTTGTTTCCAACGCAGCAATGGTAAGATGTCTCCTTTAGCTTGTCTCATGTGATACTGGATAGCTGCCATACGTATGTCCCTTATTTTTTATTTTTTGGGGGATCCATCTCTCCTACAGAAGCTCCTTCATCTCCAGAACTTCAACACACTGATGGCAGTTGTGGGAGGTCTTAGCCACAGCTCTATTTCTCGCCTGAAAGAGACTCATTCTCATCTGTCTTCGGAAGTCACAAAGGTATGGTGGACAAGAGAATGTAGATATTGAGCAGAACATCCCTTCTTGAGGGTCTGATGAGTTCTGCAGTTCAGATCTCACCAGCACAATACTTGGATCTTGGCAGGGCCTTCTAAAGGACTTGGCTTGGGTTTCTCTCGGTGGAGAAGGATGGACTCACAGAGATTCTCTGCTTGATTGCATGTGTTAGAGAGAAAATTAACTCTGTTGACGCTCAGCCATGAGTTATGCTCATTAAAACAGATTAAGGAAATGCTATGAATGCTTTCACAAGCACTTGCTTCTCTGGTTGTTTGTAGGACTGGAACGAAATGACAGATCTGGTCTCTTCCAATGGAAACTACTGCAACTACCGCAAGGCTTTCGCTGACTGTGTTGGCTTCAAAATTCCTATTTTAGGAGTTCATTTGAAAGACTTGATTGCCGTCCATGTCATTTTTCCTGACTGGATAGACGAAAATAAAGTAAACATAGTGAAAATGCAGCAGCTTTCCATCACCTTGAATGAACTGGTTTCCCTGCAAACTGCCTCTCATCACTTGGAGCCTAATATGGATTTAATTAACCTGCTAACAGTAAGTATTGTGTAACTCCAATTTGCTTCTGACATTTAGATGTTGAATGTCAGTACAAAGTTGAGTGTGCATTGTTATCACATTTTTTATTTTATAAAATAAAAATGCAGAATAGAAACAAGTTCATGTGAGATGTCAATAAATTCAGAGATATGTGATGTGATTATGTGATGGCTGGATACAGAGACAGAAAATGATTTTTTTTAAAGATAACGGAAAGAGAGATGTATGTGTATTAGAAGAAGGAAAAACTAAGTTCTGACTACTTAGAATTTAGGTTTTTGCAAAATTTGGGCAACGTGTTGGCATCCTTACATCAGTGAAATTCTAACTTGGGAGTAATTTTGTTCCCTCTCCCTTGTGCTTTGTACAGGATACAGTGTTCTTCCTTATACCATAAATTTATTCCTACATGATGTTAAATAGTTCCTGAAAAACAACACGTGTCAGTACTGAAAGGGATTTATTTTAAGTCCCTTTTTTGATATGTAGACAATTGTGACATTTGATGATAAATGCTATGTTTAACTTCAAAACACGTTGAAGTGTGCCCCCTGAATCTACTAACCAAATCCTGCTTCTCCTGAATTTTTTTCAAGTTATCACTGATCTTAACAGTGGGATTCAATCCAGCACCATGGTTTGATTAGGGACAAAAAACAGTTGGGATTAAAGACAGGAGCAGTGAAACTTGGAAACTTAACTGTTTGTTAAAACAGTTCATGTTGCACGCGGATAAAAGCAAGCCGTCTACTCATCTGAGAGCTGTTTTTTAAAGATGTCACTTTAGGTAAAAAGGACTCTCCTGATGTGTGATCATTTTATGCTGTTTCTATTCTTATTTCACTTTGTCTATCAGATCTCTAATCCAGACTGAAAGAGAAGCTGCTTGCTGTCATTAAGTCAGAATTCTTTTCTAAGTAAACTCAGAATCAAGCAAGGTCTGTCTGAGACAGAATAAGACAAATCTGAGAACTTTTCCAGTGATTCTGTTTATTTTATTGGCTAGCATGAACTTTTCTAGACCAAGTTTTTCTCCAGATTTCTTTTGTCTCTTTTTAATGACAGACAAAAGCTAGATCAAAGCCAGGGAATGGCTTTGGCTCTCTGAATTGCTGTGCTCATCGCTGCCTGGAGAGGTGGGAGCTGAATTCCAGCTTTTCCTCAGTCAGGTCATGGTCCCGAGCTGAATTTCATGACTTGTCTCCTGTGGGAATGCCTGGGGTGGGGGGCTATTTAGCAGGAGCTTGGATTTGTTCCTTTCATGCTTTACTTTAAAATGCTCAAAGATATGTTTATCAGAAATTATGCAGAGGTTGTACTTTGTGGTAGATTTGTTCTGGAACTGATCAGGTACAGAGACCGATAAAAATGAGCCTGAGCTTGGAGCTACTGATCTGGTGTCACTTCATTAGGGAACGGGACAAACTTCTTCTGTTGCACTTTATATGAAGCAAATGGGAACATGTCCTAATCACATGTTCCCATCTACGGGGTAGAGAAGGGGCCACATATAGCCCACAGTAATGCATCTCTGATTTGATCATAGATAGATATTTATCATCTTGTTTTGTTTTAGTAGGGATTGAGAGTTGTTTCTCATCTCGAGTTCACAGTTTCTGACAGACTTGGCTGTGAGTAGGGGGAAGTGGAACGTTAGATTTTAGAGAACTGAGGAATAAGAAACTAAGCACCCAAGGGCAAAAATTAGACAATATGAAATGAGAAATGGAAGCTGAACTACTGCTGTCATTTTGATTAGCTGCCATTCTCTTTAAGGTGACAGTCTGCATTCCAAAAGAAGCTGAAAGCATCAGATTTTTCTAAGACTTGCTGTTTGATATCCATCACTGTATCAGCATGAGTTCTTGCATTTTACCCATTTTTCCATTTTTAAAATACTTCTTTTGTTTTCAGCAAAATGAGAGAGATTTTATTTATATTTATATAACATTTTTTTCCAATCTACATTTCATTTATCAGGAAAAGTAATTGAGTATAAGAAGAGTACTACCTCATTCATGATACTCTGATGTACTTGTTCCTCATATTGCTCTGCTGGCTTTGTAACACTTGAGCCAATCTGACTGAATAATTGAAGCTGCATGCTGCAATGTTAATCCCAGGCCTGAACAGGAGTTAAAATTAACTTGTGCCACTTTTTGTCTGCTGTCATGATTCTATGGTGGTAGCTGTTCAGTAGCGATGAAGATGGCCGTAGGCATCCTAAGACTTTTCCAGGGTAATTCTGTCTGTTTGTTGAGTAGTGTGGGAGTTTTGACTTAAGATAGCAACTCCTGGAAGGTTAGAAACAAATTTCTACAAGAGACCACCTGGACCTGAGTTTTGGAAGACCTCATACTATTTTGAATATTCCAACTTCTCTTCCAGTGCGTTATGTTTTATCCTCCTTTGTACTATATGAATACGTTTCAGTCCCTTTACTTACAGTTGTCTCTTGAATGGCATTAATGAACTTATGTGGTAGATGAAACGTTTCTAACAATCTCTTTGTTAATAAGAAAGTTGTAAATTACAGGCTGGGGTCAGAGAAAGAGAAGAAAAGCTGGGGTCACAGCCCAAAGCTGACAAGAACTGTGGACTGAAAATAGCCAACCTTGGGACATGCAAATGGTCTTTTAGCAGATTTAGCCTCCCTTGCTGCCAAAGTCAACCTCAGTTTTCAGAGCCAGACGAAGTAATTATTCAGTTTATTGCTATGTCTTTCCACTCTGATATAAACTGTAAACATTTTCTCATCTTTAAGTTAATTAGAGGAACTCCCTTCCAAAACTGTTAAATGCATGTAAATACACTGCTAGTGCTGTGCTCTTCATTTGTACATCAATCAGCTGGCTCAGCTATTTGTTCACTTCTGCTGTTTTCCCAGCAGAAGCTGCTTCTATCTGGGAGAGCTTTTAGCAGGTGTTTTATCCTGATAAGCAATGTGTAAATCTCTTGTCTGGCCTCTGGCCCTTGCAGTGCAGCCTTTTACACCACACTTACTAAGTGCCACCAGTCTGGGCTGTACTGGCTTGACAAGTATATCTCTGGGTGCTGGCTTCCTGGACCACAGCTTGCACTATGCAATAAAAAGGGCATTTCATGGACTAAGTGGGCATATGGGAATTTGCCTTGGGTCTTTCTTTTCCAGTGATGAAGCTCCGTCTTCTTCAGAGAAGCTGAACCTTTCAAGTGTTTTGGAAATAGTTATCGTGGAGGCATTTCCACACTATTTTTATTTCAGTATATGAATAAAAGCCTGAGGGTAAACGTTTAATCACTTTTTGTGGATAGGAAGAGGACCTCAGTCTCTTCATTACTCCACAGTGGATTTATACTGACTTACAGCTTATTTGGTGCCACTATTTTTCCTCTGGCTATTTTTAGGTCTCCGCAGCTATTTAACCAACCTGTTCTAAGACTGTATGCAAATGGCTGGAAAGTCCCCATCACTTGTACAGTCTAGTGAAGAGAATGAGAAATGTCTAAACAGCTAAATTGAAAGTCACCCTCCCCAGCCTTTCTTCAGTAAGTTCCACATATGAAAAAACCCATGCCTTTCTGATCCCCCTCTGCTTTCCTCACACCCCTCCCTGCCCAAATTACTAAGGAAAACAGGACAGCAAGGAGAGTCAAATTAGACTGGAAACTGCCACTTTAAAGGTTGTCCTAAGAAAACTCATTGCATTTCATCTGTAGGCACAAAACTGTAGATGAAATACAAAAAGACAGCTTATTTAACGACTACATAATCACTTTGCCTAACGGAAGATGGTTCTTGGGCCTGGTCCCGCTCCTCACTAACTCTGCTCTTCAAGTTCTCTGAAAATAATCGTTTATTACAGCTGTTTAGACAGTAGTAATTCCATCTGCCTGCTGTGGAACATTCTAGCTTAACCGGGGATTTGGAAGATGGATGATAACTTCAAATTAAGCCAATTAATCCAAAGCCAACTGATGCAAGGAGATGACCACAGGAAGCATGCAACACTCATTTTTCTCATTGCATAAAGCTAGCCACAGCGGTGATCACTTTTGTTGTTTATCACCTCAGCAAGGAAGAGTTCCCTACAGACATGTGCCACTGCACGACCACAGGTGCCAAAGCAAAAGCAAAAATGTTCATTTTATTTCCACTGTATTTAAGCCCCTTCTTTTCCCTCAGCAAATCCTCTAGGGAAAAGGGTGAGTACATGGAAGAAAAATCTTTAATTTTACCTAGAAACAGAAGCTGAAAGGGAATTTGTCTTGCTCAGCTTGAGGGGATCAGGAATGGGCCAAGATGGACTACTGAAGTATCCTTGGATACAAGGATGGAGCCAGAACCAGTACATAAGGCAGTGGGCCAAACCAGAGCACAGGAGGCTCCCTCTGAACACCAGGCACAAGCTGCCCAGAGGCTATGGAGTCTCCTCCTTGGAGGCCTTCAAAAGCCTCCTGGGCATGGCCCTGGGCACCTGCTCTGGTGTTTAGTAGCAGTGGGAGGTATCTTTCTGCTAACAACCCTGTTGTATCCAACCCTGTCTAATAAATATTACTGGCTTTCTCTCTTTCTTACCCATAGCTGTCCCTGGACCTCTATCACACAGAGGATGACATCTACAAGCTCTCACTGGTGCTAGAACCAAGGAACTCCAAATCTGTAGGTCATCTTTTACTGCTTTTTTTTTTTTTTCATATTATTTAGTATTTCTGCATGAAGTTTTTTGTATTTTTGAATGCCCATTAGTCAGTTTCCTTCATATTCACTTTAAACTTCTTATTGTGTATGATTCTGTATGTAAAGAAGAGTGAAACATGCCAGAGTTCAGTGCAGTCTCCAGAAAGCAGAGTTCTGCTTTATGCGAAGATAACCTTTACAAGCTCCTATCAATTATATACTGTGTGATAATTATTTCATTTTCTGGTTGCTGGTGTAGTTACATAAAATCACACTGAATCCAAAGATGTGTCTTAGGTAAGCAATGACATTATCTATAGTGATCTAAATCAGCTTATTCAGAACTGACTTTCTGCTGGGCTCCCAAGCAATGTCTGAACACCTTGTAACAGATATCTCATGATTTTTTAGTATGTGCAGCTAAAGATAAGGCTGCATTGGTACAGTTTATATTATGCTTTTATAAGTTAGAGGTGAATGTCTTAATTTATAGTTGACATTTCATTTAAAGTATTGCTCTCCCTCCTGCTACCAGCTTTTGGGACTTCCTCTGTTCTGTGAGCATTTCAACACCCTCACTGCCTGTCACATCCAGCACATGATCCTCACAGACTAAGCTCCCACTCTGACACCAGCTGAAACTAAGGGTGGCTGGAAATGCACATTGAGATGCGAGAGGTGGAGACCAGTACCAGGAGGTTTTTCTTTTCAGTGCTTTTTATACTTTCGTATGTTCTTAAAAGGAGAAACAAGGATGCAAAAGCCCTTAGCTACTAAGTCTAGGACCTCTCTGACTTTAAGGATAGTTCATCACTTTTGGATGCCAGCCTGAGGACTGTGTGTGTGTGGTTTCAATGGAGGATGACAAGCAATATTAAGTAGTTCCACAGTCAGCACTAATTCAATCTGAATACCTGGAATTTCACTGCTGAGTCTCCTGTTCGCACTGGATGTAATTTGACCACAACCATTCCCTTTTGCTACAGTTATTCTGGTTCCCTCATGCTTCCTTCATTGCTGGTGAAGTTGGGCAGTTACAGCTCTGTGCTGTGGGAGGAGTGGGTCACCGCTGTAAGTGAAGAGAATTACCACATTACTGCTTTGATCTCAAGCCTCAGCTTCCAGAAAGACAAAAGCAGTATGAGTAGTACTGTGAACTTTAACAGTACCCAGCTGTTATTGGAGACTTTCATGCTGTGTTCAACGAATACTCAGGGACATAGCTGTTTTTTTTTGTTGTTTTTTTTTGCTTGTACAGCCATTGGCCAGCAGGCCTCTCTGCCCAGCACAATTCTGCCACTGAGGGTGCACTAACATAGATTTTTTTTTTGCTTTAGTGCGAGATGGATTTTAATGCCAACGTATCAGCATTGGCACCAAATATATATATAGAGAGAATTTGATTGTTCAGAAGAAAGAGGAATGCTCCAGTGGATTTGGTCTCTTTCTGCCACTGTGCACTCAGAGCAGCAGGAGCTCTCTGTGAGTCTGTAGTCATCCAGCACCAGTGTGTTGATGCTTTGAGTCCCCTTAACCTAAACTTTTTTTAAGAGAAGGAACACATCAAATTTGCTCTGACCACAGTTGTAAGGATGTCACAATACTGGCATGTTTTGTGTTACCACAAAACACATTGTCTCTAAAAGATTGGTGCATTTCTTTGTGCTTTTAGAGCAAAAACACTTGCCAGCAGGATATTCCATCGCTGTATGGTGACATTAATCTTAGAATTAAAAAGTTCCATAAGTGCTATTGACATGAGTTGAGTGTTCACTTTCCTGGTTTCTTCTTGGAATTGAGTTCTGTGGATATAGGGATTGTTTTCTTCTTAAACTCACCTAAGTACACTTACATGGTGAGTCAAGAGCACATCCTTTATTTTTTTTCCTACCGAACACAGTATAGTATGACCTTGTGACCCTTTTTCATCTCAGTGTAAAAGTCTACAATATCCTTATTATACACAATAATGTAACATTTTTTGTTAGCTTATTTATCTCCCTCTCATGATGGTGGGCTCCTTAGGGGCTCTCTCAAGATGAAGAAAAGTAGGTTTCTATGCTATTCCTGATTCTTACTGTGTATAGAGACTCCCCTTCCTGCTCTCTTCCTGCAGGTCTCACTGCTGTTGAAGCTGGCTGCAGCACTGCCATAATGGTGCTGCTTGTTATGAGAAATCGCATTTTGTAATTCACATTCTAACACTTTTGTGTTTGATTGGTCTCCCAGCAGCCTACCTCCCCAACAACCCCAAGCAAGCCAGTGGTGCCACTGGAGTGGGCATCTGGAGTGGTACCTAAGCCTGACCCAACCGTCATCAACAAGCACATAAGAAAGTTAGTGGATGTAAGTACTCAGAAGAATATATTGCTTAAAGGGAACATTCATTTTGATACTGTAATCATTATAAACAATTTCATTCGAGGTTTTTGAGCAATTATTGTGGTGGGGATGACTTTTAAATATCTGTTAACAAATTTGAGCTCTTGCTGATACTTTCAGAAATATTTCTATTTTAGTCCGGGAATCAGAGCTAACACTTATTAAGCAGGTTTCCTGAGGCAAAAATGGCAAATTTTCAAGGACTCACACATCGCTGAGTCCAGAGAAAGTCTCTGGAAAGCCTCCCCTCAACCAAGAATTGTACTGTGCTTATCTGCTGGCAAGAGGCGGGTTTCTTGGTGTCTGTATGTCAGTGCCTGGTGGCCAAGCTGTCCAAGGTGTATTATGCTTGATAAAGATAGTACTGTCTTGGTTTCACTTTGAAAATCTGATATGAGGTCGCGGAGAGTTCCAGCTGTGGTCTTGCAGCTTCAGTATGAAGGTGGCATGTTCGGTGGCGCAAACAAAGCCACACAGAGGAAGGTCCCTTTGAAGAGACAGAGCCCTGTTGTGTTGGCGTGTGAGGGAGTTTTGGTGAGGAGCCAGGAATGCAGTGTAGATAATGAAGCAAGATCTCCTTCTGCTTTTTACAAATTAATAACTAACTCTGGGGGGAACTATTAAATTCTGAAATATGGAGTATTGTCCATAATACATGTCAATAATTGGGATTATGTAGTTAAAGGTAAATTAAAGTCTTCAGTCTCTCACTCAGACTACACATATATTTTGCGGTGTCCTCTTCGTATGGAGCTCTTTTTTTAAGAAAAAAGCTTTCTTTTTTCTTAATTGTGGGATGCCAGAACTGCACATGGTGTTCCTATATTGTTGTTGTCATTGTCAAGTGTTGATAAAAATAATCCAAAGCTCTCTTTGTTTAAACCACATCTGTTGCAACTCCTTCATCTTTCTGAATGTGGTGGTCAAGAGAAATGCAGGCCCCTATTCCACAACTTCAGCCTTGTTCAGGACACATGATATTGAGCCTTGCAGAATTAAATCACAGGTTGGTTATGGATACAGCTCATGAAGAGATCCACATCACTCTGTACAACTGTCTACATTTTTCCAGTCTTTGTCATTTACTAGCTGTTTTGGGTTGTGCTTTAATGTGTTGGTCTCAGTATAAAATGCTTTAATGCCCCTTATGAATCACAGAATCACAGAATTATCGAGGTTGGAAAAGACCTAGAAGATCATCCAGTCCAACCATTACCAATACTTCCCAGCTAAATCATACCCCTCAACGCAACATCCAAACGTTATGGATCTCCTCAATTATTGTAAGACAGGATATAGTAATTCTTCAGCAGCTAAAGAGGGCTTGCAAAAGTTCATGCAATCCTTCAAATTTGATCCCATATCTATCTCTACTTGGTGTAGCTGCGGTCCTGTGGTCATCTGGAGCTGGTTGAGGGAGGGGGAAGTTGTTAGACACAAAGTACTTGTGATCTGGATGTCAAAGTATTTGTAAGAAAATAGGATTTAAACCCACACTGTGGCAAAGCAAAGGTGACTGGCTAAAAGCAAAGTGAATCCAAAAATGCCTGCAATTCTCATGAGAAAACTGCTGTTGGGCTGTTTGTTCTTGGTTTCCTTTTTGTGATTTAAAAATATTCTTAATAAAACAAAGGGAATATGTCACATGGGGCAGAATTGTAGTGACATTTCCAAGAAAGAATAAATAAAACCATGAACAACTATGACTGAGGGAGGTGTAGAGGAATTCCAGTAGTTAAATACTGAGGTCAAGTTTTCTTTAAAAATTAGCCTTTTTTTCCCTCTGCAGTCCAATAAATACACATATTAAAGTGCCAATTAGCATTTGTAGGAATGAAACAATGGATAGAACATATGATTAGTAACGCTGAACGTCAATGTAAATGTGATTGAGGTTGAAGAGATGGTACAGATTCAGGACAGTCTGGGTGGTAGGACAATAATTTCCTTTTGTTTCCAGTCTGTCTTTAGGAACTATGATCATGACCACGACGGCTACATTTCTCAGGAAGACTTTGAAAGTATAGCTGCAAACTTCCCCTTTTTGGACTCTTTCTGTGTGCTGGACAAAGACCAGTAAGTTTGGAGCTCTCTTGATTCGCTAGTTTGTTTTCATTTTGCCTTTTTTTCTTTTTTCTTACTTTACAAATGCTTCAAAACAAAATGTTGAAGAGACAATGTATTCCAGACTTCCAACTCTCTCACATCTGGCTTTTCTCTTAAGGAAATTAGTATCACTGAATGTTGAATTCTATTCTCATTTAACTGAACTTCTTATGTTGTAGTAGGTCCTATAACTTCACCCAGACTGGAGTCCTCCTTTATCTGATGCTTTAAAAGGCATCTATTCAAATAGATGCAGCCCCATCTGCCAAGGGAAAGACTAAGTGTAGTCACTTGTGATGTAAGGATATGGTCCAAAGGACATCAAGCAGCAGGAGTATGTGTTTGGGCAGCCCCTTCATTTTTAATTCCTCAGGCTGCCCAGTTTGTTGTTCCCTTGCAGTGCTCTGCATGAACCTATGGATACATCTGGCAGCTGAATGCCTCCAGCCAAAGCTTTCAGCTTACCAAAGCTAAGGATTTTCACAGCCTGGGAAGTTGCTTAAAGCTCTGTTTAAATAACATACAAAGGTTTTTTTGTTTGTTTTGTTTAACTGCGTTCAGTAAAACCTTGGACTACTTGAGGGCTTGGACCCAGTACTTAGCATGCAGGTCCTGTCTAGGTCCAGGGCCTCTTGTGCTATAGCCATCAAGCACTCCATTTGCTATTATTTGGTAGGGCTGGTGTCGAACACCAGCCTATAAGCTCTCCATAACTGGCTGGGGCAGTGGTGGCCATAGGCCTCAGGAGTCTTCTTCACATGATGGTCTGTTCTGTGCCACCAAATGCTCTGATATCCTGAACAAATGAGGGACCAAGGCCTATGCTATGAATTCAGTGTTTGCAATTTAACGAAGAATAAGAACCACATAGGCTTTAAGGGAAAGCTTGTCTCTTCTGCCAGGACTGTTGTAGCACTTTCCAAGAACATCCTTTGTGTGCTGCATGCTTTTTGCAGTGAGAACATACTGCTGGGTTCAGTGTCGTTAGCAGTAACAGATCCACTCTACTTTTTTCCTAACAGAGATGGACTTATAAGCAAAGAAGAAATGATGGCTTACTTTCTGAGAGCTAAATCCCAGTTCCAGTGTAAAATGGGACCTGGGTTTATTCACAACTTCCAAGAGATGACCTATCTTAAGCCAACTTTCTGTGAACACTGTGCAGGTTTTGTAAGTATGTTTTTGTAATAGTAAATCTTACTCATAATTTCCTACACTCTAGTGTAGATGGGGTGAAACTGGCTCCATGCACTGCTAAAAGTTTCTTCAGCTTAGCCAAATTTCTCATTGCATTTAGAAGCACAAGGTATTTCCCTCTTGTTGTAGCTGCGAGACTCACTTTTGTTTTGGTGGTTCCTGAATACTGACATTTATAAGAATTTCTGTTGCAGGTAAAAAGGTAAACTATGTTAGCTAAGGGACATTAGGGACTGTATGAATGGCCTCATGTAGTTTGTCTTAAGTTAAGTTCTTTAATTTGGCTTGATTTGTCATGTAAACAAACCCCAGAGAAACTGGATGTCTGGAATGGTGGATGTAGATGAAGCAAAAGCCATTCTGTCTCAGGAAATAGCACATGGCAACATACCTCTGCTCACAATTCTCTGAACGGCCGTAACAGCCTTTATCCTTTCTCTACTGAATTAACAGAACTTCTAATTTTGTCAAGAAATAGGCTTCTAGCAGTTCTATAACATGATAAACTTTTGAATGTATTGGTTTTTTAAGTTGCTTTTTCTCTCAGTCATAGCTTATAAGAAGCCATTTATCAGAGTGCTGTACACAAAGCTGGCAAACCACTGTGTCAGTGACCACGTGTGTGGTTTGCAAACCTCTCCCAACTTTTTCCACTTCAAGTGCAGTGAAGAAACATGAATTTTTATGATTTAGATGTCACTTCAGGGGGCACGTCTGCTGCATCCACATGCCTGCATATGGCCACCTGGAAGAGTGAGAAAGGCTGGAGGCCACTAGGGCAAAGGCTCCTGCTCTCTGCCCACCTGTGGCACAGCTCAGGGTGCGAAGCCAGAGCACATCCTAGCTGCTCCATTCTGGCCTGCTGCAGATAGCAGCAGCAAAATATCCTGCTTCTGTTATGTGACCTTTGCAAGTCATACTTCTTCATGGCTGAAAGCAACAATGGCAGTGCTACCAAGCACAAAAATGTACCTCGTCTCAGACTGGCCGTTTTCCCTCACTTCTGCTTGGCACCCATCACACCAGGACCTTCATGTTCCCTATAGCAGCTGCTGATCAAGGCCGGGGGAAGAAGGAATTCTGCCTATTTCCGCTGGAACTACAGAAGCCCCAGAGGTGAGAGTCAGTGCTGATTCAGAAGCCTGCAGGCAGGCTCTGAGGCTCCACTTCAGCAGAGAGAGTATTGGGAACTGGCCTGAGCCTATTGTTCTGGGCTGCCTTCTGCCTTGGGAAGACGTCATTGTGTTCGTGACACTTAGTTCATGCTTGGAAGGCTCCCATTGCCAAGCCGGGCTGAGGAGTGTCCTGCAATGTCCTCTTTACCAGGTATTTTTCTCCCTTATCAGAATGCTGGCTGGGTTTTTCCACGTCTCCGTGATAACAACCAGTGCAGGAATAAAAATGAGTAAGGGATTGTGTAGGAAATGGAAATAAGGTCATTTTTCCTGCCAGCTCACTGCCTTCGTTAGCATTGTCCTGTGGACAGGACAGGAACCAGCCACAGAATGTGCTGTGTGTTTGTTGTGCATTTCAGAACTGTCCATCCATCCATGGGTGGAAACTGTTTTGAACTGATGCAGTGATTCACCATCAAAAAAAATGTGAACTGACTGTGCAGCAGGATGAATGGACGTGACAGCACCCTGGCCCCAGTACCCAGTCAAATGTCTAATATTAAAACGAGATGAACTTTAAAGGTCAAGCTAAAATCTCATGCCATTCACAAAGTGAAATTGATATGCTTGCTACCAGTCTCAGTTCCGACCCACAGCTTGAGTTGCCCCGCATGTCAAGGTGAATGAGCAGCCATCCCTTCCAGCTTGGCCATCCAAATTTGTACAGACCCGCTTGCCCTGGGCCTGGCTGAAGCCAGCTTGCTTTGCCATGAAGCTGTGGATGGATGAAGATCATGGATGGATTCAAAGCTTTAGGTCAGGCTTCACATTATGTTAAGGAGAAAGCTCTTCAGGGGGAACAGAACAGAGCTTTGACAACAAGAAAAGCAATCCACCTCCCATCAAGTGGATCTGGCAAAGAATGCTGGGGAAAGTATATACAGAGGCAGCTCTTCCAGGAGGGGCCAACCACAGCTCCACAGTCACTGTGCACATCTACAGTGTCTGCAGGAAAAGACTAGCCTGCTGGCCTTCTGTGATGGAGGGATGGCAGCAGTAGGTGAAGGGCAACTCATGTCACCTACCTGGACTTCAGCAAGGCTGTTTATATGGTTCCATATAACATTCTTGTCTCTAATTGGAAAAGAGCAAGCAGTTCTGTCTTACACAATATGCAATTCTATCTTTTTTTACTCTTTCTTTTGTGCTCCACATGGGCTGTGGCTCTTCCTTTTGGCCATTCCTTTACTCAGCACATTCCTCCCACATACTGCATGCTTTCATAGAAGCACAGCAAGGAGCCACATGCAGCTTCAACTGTCTGGTTGTGCTCACCCTCCCTATTTATGTTTTGAGTGAGTTCAGGATAAATAAACACTGCAGTCTCTCATCTTTTTCCTTTAGAACTGGACTACACTCTCCTCCCTCTGCTGCTCAAAGTGAAAATATCTGTTTTTATAATGCCATTGTAGTTACCTCTCTTCTGAGTGCACAGATAACAGTTCGCAAGGGATTTTTTCTTCTACTTCCAAGCTCGCATCACTGTGACAGCTTCCCAGAAGCAGAACACACACACGCTGCCAGACAGAAGGTCAGCATTCAACAAGGACAGCCTCTGGAAGGAGGCAGAGAGGAGTTCAGTGACTTGTCTGTTTCAGGCTTCAACCGTTCTTAACAGAAAAAGTCAGGTGAATGGATCAGTCCATGTTTGAGGACCAGCTCCAAAGCCATGAAGTGGCTTCGTCCCCAGTGGTGTTTTTGTCTGCCATGCTTGAAGAGCACAGAACACATTCATGTGGCTGGAGACCAGATGTGCCATGGGAATGATCCCCTAGATGGCATGAAATGAGCCAGAAGCAGAATGCACTTTGCTGGTTTCAGTAAGCTTGACAGGACAGTGATTTTTTTTTATTTTTTTTTACCCACTCCTGGCAGTACACATCAGCTGTACCTCTCCTTCGCTGGTAGTCCCACTGCAGACAGGAGGAGTAAGGGGGAAGCCACACAAGGCTTATCATATTTAGAGGAGGAGGTCTGCCTGACAGGAAGGGTGTTAAGAGCAGTTGTATCCTGTTTGTGCTTCTGTAGCCATTGGTACTTCCTCATTGTGACCTCGCTTTCCGTCCGGCTTTCTTTTCTGATTCCTTGACTTTTTTTTTTTTGTCTTTCTTTGCAGCTCTGGGGTATAATCAAACAAGGCTACAAATGCAAAGGTAAATAAATATGCTGCATGGATTTTTCACAGTTCAAGTGGTGAGTTTTAGCAGAAGTCAACTGTATTTTTCACTAGACTGGCAGCTGCTCAGCCAGATTTTGCTTGAGTAGCCTGTACTGGCTGTGACCAGCAAGCGGTTGTTGCATCCCATGAAGCCTCACTGTAGCAGAACACCAGTGCTGAAGGCTCACAGCAGCCCCTGGGCTCTGCGAGGTGCCAGTTTGTGCCAACCAAAAGTGGCATCTTGGAGAGCCAAGTGTTCTTATCCTTAGCAGGGAGACATCCTGAAATACATGCCCTGAGACCTGGGGTCAGGAAGAGGTCTGCTGGCAGCACTGTCCATATCATGTACATCCCCATGCCTGTACTGCAGGCTTATTGCCCATGCAATGCATCAGTGGCTGAGCTAGAAATAAACAAATATTTATCCTCCCGGATAGTTAACTCCCAGACTGCCTAGCAGATCTCATTGCAAGATCTTCTGCAGAAGTTCAGCTTAAAAAAAAAAAAAAAAAAAAAGTCCCAGAACTCTGATATCTCTCACTTTCTTTTGCTAGATTTTTAATTGCTCACATGTACCAAGTAGGTGAGAACAAGAAAGCTGTAATGGTCCTTGTTGGCCCTAAAGGCCCAAACCTATTTATTTCTCTGGCTGCAGCTCCGTTACACACTGGGAAATGCTCATACTGGGGCTTCATGGTCATGTTTATAGGCAACCTCCTTTCTCTTAGTCTTAGTCTGGCTCCTAGGAGAAGGGTGAAGGACTGTCAGGATCTTTTTTTTTTTTTTTTTTTTTTTTTTTTTTTTTTTTTAGGACACTCCCTATTCCTGTCTCCCTCTCCCACATGCGAACATCTCCTTTGCAGGGGTGGGGAATATGCCCATGGCCTGAGCAGCTACAATAGAGCCAGCTGTGGGCTGTGTTCTTACCATCAGGCTGCGGGAAGGAAGATAAAAGTAAAGTTTTGCCACAGCAGCTCTGTAAACTCAAGATCTGACAGCTAAGCGCTGTCCCGCATCATTGCTTGTAACCATGGCCCAGGGGGGAGAGAGCAAAAGCGGCTCTGCAGAATCAAAACTCACAGGCAGTGAAGCATGAGGGTGAGAGCTGAGCTGCTTGTTCAGATCTTCGTGGTCAATAAGTGCAGCTTGTGCCCGTCCCCATCTGTACCACCCACTGCAAAGCCACAGCAGGGAAGGTCCTTCAGTACCACTCAAAGCAACAAACCGATGGGAGAAATAAGAACTCTTAACCATTGCTCTTTGTGCACTCGTGAACTCATCATTTCTGATGATGATATCATCTCCCTCTTTCCTTTTGCTGCTAGATTACCATAAAACTATTTTTTTTAAAACACAATAAATGATCCATTTTTGTAACTGTATTTGTTTGGCTGGAGTCCCTTCAGCACACATGCTGACAGCCCCAAGGGATCACCCAGTGGCTGTGACTTGACTTTTGGTGACTTGACCGTTCCCTCCATACAGACTGCGGTGCCAACTGCCACAAGCAGTGCAGGGACCTGCTCGTGCTTGCCTGCAGGAAATTCTCCCGAGGAACCTCTGTGGGTAGCAACCATGGCTCCCTGCCCAGCAGCCCTTCCCTGCCACCAGGTGAGAGCACCCTTTTGTTTCTATTTTCTTTCCCTGTTCATTGCAGGGGAGTTGGTCTAGATGACCTTTAAGGGTCCCTTCCAACACAGACGATTCTATGATGACTCTTTAAAGGCCGTGTCCTTATTGCCACTTGTCATCTTCCCTTTGTACCAACACACCACTGCAAACCATCATGCAATTACATACAGTGGCACATAGAGCCCTGGTCTTGAAGGAGATCTGACTCCTAAAAGCTTCCATAAGCATTCCAGAATAACAAACATTTAGCTCTGAACCCTTAAATCCTTTCCTCCTCTCCCCTTAACCAAGTTTTAAGATCTCACTTTGTTAAAATCTTGAAAGAGAATATTTGAAAAGAAAACAATTTACCTCCTCTTTCAGCCCAGGATGAAGTGTTTGAGTTTCCCAGTGTCAATGCGGAACACCAGGACCTCGATGGCAGAGCCATCACTCTTGTCACTGGCTCCTCCCGGAAGATTTCAGTGCGGCTGCAGAGGGCGACCGCCAGCCAAGCAACACAGACGGAACCGCTGTGGCATGAGCCAGGCTGGAACGATTCAGGGTCTCACACTTTCCCAAAAATGAAGTCCAAGTTCCACGGCAAAGCTGGGAAGAACAAAGGCTTTGCAAAGTGGGAGAATGAAAAGCCCAGCATGCAGGCTGATGTAGACATAGATGCTGAAGCCCCTCAGCACATCCTGGAGCACAACGGCATAGAAACGCTTCCTGAAAGACAGGAATCTGAGGTGAGCAGAACAGAGGTCAGGACAGATTACATTCTGCTAATCCATAAGATCGCAGCCTCATAAATCATAATACCAAGTCACCCATAAAACAAATTTCTACACAGCAGCATGTATTTACTGTAACACTGCAAATGCGGTTTTGGCTTGGGGTGACAGTGCTGTTATGAATTGGAATCTTTTATTTTTAAGAATCATTAACATATCTGGCCAAATCCTGTTTTACTCTATGTACATTAGGTCCATAAGAAGGAACATTTTGATGAACGTGCATACCCAGGTTAGGGGCCTGGTTGCTGCTGTTTTCCCCCCACAGTTTGTGCTTTCATGACCTCATGCTTTGACCGATCATTTTTGCTAGAATGTAAGTGCCTGTTTTCTTTTGGTTACAGGATAGCTGACTGCTCACCCTGAAACACCGAAAAACAGAGATGGCAATAGTAATACAGCAAAAGTTGACAGACTGCCATAGACCGCATTTGGTCATGGGAAGTTTTCCTGTACCTCATACTTCTAAATTCAGCCATCACCCCGTTTTCCTAACTGATAGGCGTTGAAAAAGCACTATTTATTTTCGCACACGATTAAGCCATTTGGATGAACGTTGCACAGACACAGCAGAACAGACCTCTGCACTCAGTGTTTTCTCTTGTATGACTTTGTGGAAACTTCCCCTCCATGCCAGTGAGGATATATTTGGCGTCCTTTAAAAGTACTGCATCATCTCAATATGCCTGCCAGCAACAACAACGGCGAGGACAGAAGCCAACCATCCACATTCATTTGATAACACTCCTTTTTCAGAGGCTTGTAATGATCTCTTAAGGAAAGAAGTAGGTGTGGATATTGATTCAATCTCAAAAAAAACAAACAAAAAAGAAAAACCACAACCCCTTTTGAAAAGTCCTCTACACTGAAATCCCTGGCACACCTGCAGTTTTGAATTTTCATGTTGCTACAATGAGCACGCATCCAGCACAGTGATACCTGTTACCAGAGGGAGGATGCTTCAAACACGCGGCTGGGAGTGAGGAAGTTCCAGGACATCATGCAGGTGTCTGGTGATACTGCAAGGGAGAGGTGTCCTCTCTGCCAGCACTGGTTATGGTAGAATTAGCGTGTAATAAATGTCTTAGTTTTAAGTATGTGTTTGGATGTGCATATAATACTTCATATTTTTCCTCAGGGTAGCAGGTCACACATGTTAAGACTAAAATATGACACTAAGCATACATCCAAATTAAGTTTGTTAAGGTAGGCTCTAACACCTCCATCTGCAGTGACTGGAGAAGCAGGTTTCAAGTGGGATTTCTCAGAATCCCACTCCAGAAGGAGCACAGCCTTCACATGGAAAAAAGAAGGAAAATAAAGCCCAAGACAAAGCTCATACCTGTACAGCATGGTCCAAATTAGCAGACATGTTGTTATCTTCTTCTCCCTCCACCTCCCCCACAGAAATAGATGTGTGTGGGGAGCACAGCCTCTGAATCAAAGCAACCTGAGTATAAGATGTCCTACAAAATTCAAGTCATTGCACCCTTTACCAAAGGGTCAAGACCTCAGGGTGAAGGAGGACTTCCATTGGCTTTCCTAACTAAAACTGACTGACTCCTCTGTGGTAACCCAACTGTACACTGTGCTGTGCTAACATGGGGCCTGCTCAGCTGTACAGGTTTCCTTTGTTTCCCAACCCACCTAATAACAATAGTAAAAATCTGAGGAGAAAAGACAGAGAACGTGCTCTTACTGCTTAAAACTCAGAGAAATAAGCACTACAGCAAACACTGGGGCTAGAAGCATCCTCCGTTCTCACTGCTGTAGGCAAAGAGCAGAGATTATCAGACAGAAGACCTGTGGTGGGTCAGGTGATGGGTCACCACACACTGACTGCTCAGGCACCGTTACAGCACACAGCTTGCACACAATGAAAATGATGTGGTAGAACATTTGAATAGAGAAATTTAGTTGCAATCCAGGCTGCTGATGGATCTGTTGAGATAAGCCTTTTAATACCTCATAAATGAAATATTCATGTGAAACTCCATTCTTCACATCATACAAGAGTTTTAACCAGTGCTCAGTCCATACAGCTCAGGCCATTTCTTGCAGGCTTCTGAAAGTGGTAGCTCTTGGTCTGAAAGGTGTTTAATCTCCAGTCCCACAATCCACGCCACCATCTGTTTTTCCTCTGTTGGACAAGAAAGTTTCTAGTACACAACCCTTATCAACTCCTCAAGATATTTACAGGCCTCTTGTCTAAATCATTCAAAAGACAAGGCGCACCATATCCTTCAAAGAAAGGCCTTCTCAAATACACATTTTTTCTATGTATACCATCATCAAGAGAGCAACTCACTCTTAAGCAAAAAGTAATGTCTTTTACAGAAGCAGCCCTCACTTTCTGGGTGACTTTCTGCTCCCTATTAGACTGCTTGAGTTTCTGTCCACTGCAGAAATCTCATCAATGCATCTCCTGAAAGCCCAGCACCTTTGGGGAGATACAGGAGCAAACATTATAAGAAGCTGGTGTAAGACGGGCTCTTTACGTCAGAGGAAGCTCGAACACATAAAAGTAAAAGCCTTTTTTTCTCTCCTGCTTCACAGTCAATGCCTTTTCCTGAAAAGGGACAAGAATATTTCTCATCTCACAAGAAGAACTTCAGTTCCCAATACGGCCACGGCAACAAAGAATTTCTTGTTTGACTCTCCTGACTTCACAAAAGGCAAAACCTGCCAGCCATTACCATTCCCAACTGCACTATACACCTCTGCTGTTCTTGGTGAACCCCTGTCCACAAGGAGAGCAGTTCAAGGAGAGGTGCAGTAGTGTCACGTGCGCTGGATTAATGAAGTAGCTGAAGTGAGAAGAATCTCAGATGATGCTGGATACTTCCACAACCAGCATTCTTCCCTGTCTCAATCTCCAGGATCTGGGTGGGAAGAGGAAGATTTTTTTTTTTTAAAGAAAGGAGAGAAGAAACATTATACCAAACCAAATTTATACTTCAAGTTGTATTTACAGGCTTATCTGTAAAAGCCAAAGAATACAAGCAATGCGAGCAGGTGAGAAATGCAAATGCTCAGGGTAGACCCTGCAGGAGATGATGTGACTCTTCAAGCCAAACCCACTGGGAGTTTCTGTGCTTCTGCAAAACCTGCACAATGCCCTATGTTACAAATAAGGGAGTTTCAGCTTTGCCATCGGGTTTATTAAGTAGTCCTGGCTGCTGTGTAAGGAGTCAAAGGGACACCTAGCTGTGATCAAATTGTAAAACAATTCTAGTATTTCAGCTGTCTCTTGCTCCTGGTCTTGCCCCTCCTGCCTCCACACCTTACAGACACCTCCATGCCTTTAGATTTTAAAGGAATAATCCCAGCTCTGCAAACATTTTCCTAGACTAGTTAACTTCTAAAAGCAGTGTTTCTCAGCCAGCATAAGTCAGAGAAAAGAGAAGTTGAGAGTGGGAAAGGGACAATAACATGCATATAATCAGAGCTAGTCCAAAGCATAAACTTGAAGAGGTGGACCTTTCTCCTTCTAATATAGCGGATAAAAAGCTGAGCTGCAGAGTAAGTTCAGGAGTAGCTGCTGCCTAAAATTTCACATTTCTGTAATGAAGTGAGCTGTCACCCCCATGGCTCAGGGACTCCTCCGCACAAGTCAAAGTGAACACAGATCCCGATGAAACCCCCAGTGCTTTCCCCACAGGGAATTGGACAGCTCTGCCTGGGCAGCCTGAGCAGCCAGATGGGTATCCTTCCCGCTTGGGACACAAGCTCCAGATGTTTCAGATGTCTCTTACATGAAATATCTACATGTGAGGGAACTTGGACACAGGAAAAACAACACTGCAGAGAACAAAGAACAGACAGATGGGGACTAAGTGTGGGAAAAAGAGTGCTAGGAGTGCTCTCCTTCTCTACGTGACACCAAGAATGGAAGGGGATCCCAATGGAGACCAAGCAGAAGGGGAAGGAAGGAAGGAGATCTGAATATGGATTTCAGGGAGACAAGAGGCAGGAGAAACAGGGGCTCGTTGTTCTGTGAATGTCACAGAAAAAAAAACATATATATCTACTCAAGGTTTGCTTCACTCAGCATCAGCCTAACTGATGGGCCTTCACACAGCAGAGAAAACAGCTCCAAGTACTTAAGAGTCCTGATACAGTTTGCCAACCCAGTGACACCAGAGAAACAGATGTACCTTTGGAATGGGTTTTTGAGTTATCAGCACCAACTGAACTGGATTTTGAAAATAAACATTGCAGCCAACATGTCTCTCTCAGGCTAAACTCACTGGAAAAATTTGTGCTGAAGTCTAAATTGCTGTTTACAGCTGCTGACATCCCAGTCCTAAGAGAAAGAAAAGCCATCAGCAAAAGGCTACTGCTGGGGCACTGTTCTATTTAGCCAAAGAGTCTGCTTTTTCCATGAGTTAAGCCAATGCCGGAAAGTTTAAAGAGTCCTTATCACCTTCATCTCTGCTTCATGTGTGAAAACGAGTAATGACCTTCCACCTGCCCACAGCACAGGCAGACTCACTCTTTCTTTGGTTTTACAATAGTGTTTTCCTACTTTTTGTACTTGTTTTTCTCTCCTCTGTTGTGGGAAAAAAACACGTGGATGAGAAGGGAAATTACTGGACAATAAAGGGGAAACAATGACACTGACAGCACTCCGAGCTGTAAAAAGCACAAAGTAAACACAAGAGAAAAAATATTTTTTTTTCCCCTTCTAACCTTGTTTGTTTAGCCATTAGAGGTACTACTTATTTTCAGCCAAAGAGAGAAGGCAATGCTTACAGCTGGCAACAGCACTTGCTTTTTCAGTTTACGTCCCTTTGAAAAGGCATAACCTGAAACAAACAACACATCAATATTTTGAGAGCCTGCACAGAGGAAACTGAAGTTCTCATTCACGTCATGTACTGCTCGCTGGTCGTAGTGCTGATGTGATTCTAACATAAGGGTACATTAAGAGGCTGATAAATTAAGCTTGGAGTTGATCATGAGCCACCTTGTTTGAAATTACTAAACCATGCTCAACCTCTTCAAATACAGACGTGTTTTTGTAGCATGCCTGTTGCCCAAAGGAATCAGAAGAGGAGAGGCAGAAGGATCAAAAGCCGGCAGCAGGATTAAAAGCCTGTCAGGCTTTAACAGTAACAACTCCGCAGTCTTCAGCATGGCAGAACTAAGGCTAAGCCACATGAAATGAGCACAGTCAAGTCTCTGTGTGTGCTGGCCTCCACTGGCCTAACAGAGAACTGAGCTAACATCTGTACTTCAAGAACCCACGCAAGTCTCCTGGACACCCGACAGACTCATCAAGCCTTAGTGAGAGTCATCTACTCCCTCTGCAACTCTCCTCAAATCAGCAGTGTTTAATTTTCATTTCCCAGGTGCATGACCCATCACGGGGAACATGTTCACGACACAGGACATTTCATGCTCCAGTATACTGGCACGAATTCTCCTCCCCCCTGCCCCGTCTCTTCCCAGTCCCATTTGAAGTACATGGCTGATAAGACTGACTTCTTAGTAGGCACTAAGAAACACAGCCCAGTACTTGGTGCACTTGCTGCATTAATTAATTCATTCATGAACAGCTTTTTCATGAAGACACATAGCCAAAGCCCCCACCATGTTAGAACAAACTACCTGTATGGTCTAGCTGAGAAATCCAACCCATAGCTAGGGAGCCCCTTTGGGGCCACTAATTGTAGCGGCACACACCACCATGAAGCTGCACACCTCAGGGCTTTGTCTGGTCAACCAACACCAATCCTAAATGATAAACCAGCCAGGAAACAGCTACAGAAGGCTCCCTCCCTAGGGCAGATGAAAGCTCAGCTTGATGTTCTTTCCCTTGCTGCACTACAGGTTTGCACACAGTAAGGAACTTTTATCGGTTTCTTAGAGCTGCAAGGAAAATCCAGCTGTGACCACAGTGCAGACAGAACATGTGCCAACGTCCTAATGTGGGAAGCATGAGTGTGTCCAGGACTGCATTCTGCTCCCCATGGTCATTTTACTGCACTATGACAACACTTGAGAGAGGGTCATCCTAAGAGACGGTAGGAAGGCAATGCAAGTGAAAAAATCAGGGAATAAAAGTCACTGGAGAAAAAGAAAAGCAAAGGGAAGAACAGAGCACGATGCCCAGAACTTGTGGAAGAAAAAGAGGAGTGTCAAACACGATTATCTTTAAAGGAAGAACACTTTGTTCCACTACATAACACTTGCTTACTTAGTTGCCTTCTTGGTCTCCTGGAGTTCTGCTTTCGATCATTGCACAATGAAATGCAGCATGTATATCCAAACCACCATAAGCTCAATAACCTTCACAAGCCATCTCTGCTCTCCCAGCTTCCAGTCATGAGACTCCTTCCAGCATAGCAGGAATTATGTTTGCAAAACATTATCAGGGCATCATACAGCCAATAACAAAGCAGTGGCTGTTTGCTTTCATTAATAAAGGCTGCTCTCTCCCCACAAAGTTTGTTTTCTCTGGAGAACAAAGAAGTCACAGCAGACTGGGAGGAAACAACAGAGTAAGGAAAACAACAACAGCTGGCAGAAGCAAAGCATTTTCTTTCCTGTTGAAAGACTGAGGCCTCCTGTTTTGCCTCTTTCACAATTCCCCCCCTCCCCCCCAAAGATTGCTCCCCCTCAAACAACAGTAAAATTGGAACAAGTTAGGTAAAACAAGAGGGAAGGGAATGTGTCCCCTCATTCCCAGCATTTCATCACACCATCTCAGCATACAGAGCTGAGAACAACCAGTACAGCAAGTCACAGTCGTGCAAAGAAACTGGCAGCTCTACCACAGGAAGATCTCTGAAGGTGCTGATGCAACTCAACCAGAGGCTCTCTAAAGAGCCTACTGGATTCCCTCTCACTAGATACAGGTTTGCACCTCTTCAAGACGCTGGCAGAGAACACTGGGCTCCTTACACAAGCTGCGTGAGAAAAAGCAGAATCTGTCAACTTGAAGCAATTACAGTCCCAGACCAAGGCTCTTTATCTCTGTCAATCTATCTTTATCAGTCCAGGACTGCCCCAGTAGCAAGAATCCTATTTCTTATAAAAATAAAATTAACTTAAATACTGATTATTCTTACACAAATGCAACTAGTCACCAGCTAATGTTCACAACAAGGTTATTACTCTCTGAACAGAGGTGCATTATCTGTAGCATCCTGCTGCAAGAAACCAACACCTTCATGAAGGAAGAATGTTCACTTTAGATGAAGTTTATAATTTGAACAGTAATTACGCCAAGATCAATCTATTTCAGTGACCCCAATGATATGGATTCAATATGGAAACTTTTTCCTTGTTAGCCTCATTAGATCTGTTTGAAGCATTAAAAATCCTACAATAGACAACACAGATTCCCAAGTGCCTGTAGAGACCTTCACTTCCAGCTTGTGAACCTCTAGCAGCACCTAGTGGTCAGAATAAATAGGGCATTTTCAGATTGGTAGGTAACAAAACATACGGAGATCAATTCTAAATATTTTAGCAGCTTATTTACAAGATCTGCTCAAATAGCAGCAAGGCCAGTGTTACACATACTCCTCAAATGCTCATATTATTTCTGTAATCCAAAAAACTTCTATCTGTGTCCATCTGAATTCAGACCTCTGGATGTTTCAAGTAGCCCAGGGATTACCACTAGGTCAGTCTCTACTACAGCTACCCAGGCAAGAACCTAACCTTCCCACAAGCCCGGACAGCATCAGAAGAGCTCCCAGAAGCATACCATGTTTATGTGGCATGAAGGAGCCATAGCCTGATGATGGTAGAGCTTAATTCACATGGAAACCTCCAGCAAGGGAGACTACCGCTACACCAAATCAGAGAAGGATGAGGACAAACTCAAAACAATGAAGATCCATTCCTACCATTCACTCCTGTTCTGACAGCTTTTAAGGAAGCAAAATGCACAGTACGCCTGAGACGATTTGACCACCTAAGAGATTAAAAGAAAAAATAGGTGAAGCAGAAATACCTAGGAGTTCCCACTTACTGTAGAAACTGCTTTTTACTCATCACCAGAAGGAAAAGAAACCAAAGCAAAGGGGAACATACAGATACTTTTATTGCTCACCTTTTATACAACAGCAAACCTTCAGCCATTTTCTTTCACAGCTTGACAATGTTTATGTACACAAAAAACCCAGCAAGAAGCATTATGTGGCTTTCAGTAAAGGAAAAAAAAACCAACACATTAGAACATCAAACTCAGCCAGGCTTTGTCTTCTGCAGCAATAATAAAAGGGCTTCCTCCAGGCAGGAACTAAACTTCCCAGGCCGTAGTGCATTTCTTCAAAAAAGACAACCCCCAAAACAAATTGCCCTAGATCTGCTGAGCCAGTGGTATTAACTTGCAAATAAAATAATTTCAGTTTGTCTTTTTGTTTTTACTTCTTTTTTTCTAGCTGATTTCAAGTAAAATTTAAGTTTGAAGGAGGAGCAACTTGTTTTGGATGGATGCAGGTCAGTTTGAATTGCTACACCTAACTACAGGCCTATGTACACTACCAGCTCACAATTTAGCTTAGTTTTAAATGATCTTTGCAGATTTTGGCGGCAGTAAGTCTTCAGACTTGAGCAGGTGGGAAAAAAATTTGTTTAATGGAAGATAAGGCTAGAAAACATGACATCTACAGCAGAGCTCATATAATAGATAACAAACCTGTCTGTTAGAGGAAAGTTGCTGTGCGGGCCTGCATGTGTGTGTAACTTTGATTAAAACAACAGGACAGCAATCCAAAAGCAATATTCAGCACTGATTTTAGGTCATATAACTGGACAACGGCTAGGAGATGCAGAAATTCCTTGGTATACTGCAACATATAATTTTGACTAGTCCAGTCTTTATATTTCTCTAATCAAAGTGTCAAGCAAAACACAGCAGGTAGTTTTAGAATCAATGCACTTTGAGCAGAAGATATCAGTCCAACATCAAAAAAGCATGACTATTAATTTATGATTAGGTGAAGTGCAGTGAGTAGTTATGACACATTTAATTCAGACAGACTGGGGGGGAAGAGAAGTCTACAGAAAGCTGTACTTAGTTCAGCACAAAACATCCCACCCCAAAAGATTCTGCCTGACATGTACTAACCTGTACTAATTCAAAAGTGATTAAACCAGGACTCTGAAACAAGGTTTTTATTATCTGAGCTCTGCTGAAGCAAAAGTTTTTAGCAGCCTCAGCTAGTGAAATGTCTTCCTTGTCCAAAACCAGATTGATTATACTGATAGCCTCCATGCTGGAAATGTTGCTCAAATTGCCCACCTTGATTAAAATTCTGTCCACCCCTGCCTCCCCAGCCTCCTCCTTGACCTCCACGGCCACCACGACCGCCACGGCCACCCCGCCCTCCTCCACGCCCACCCCCTCGGTCACTGTGGGACCCACCATCTTGGTATCTGTTGTCTTGCTGGTAGCCACCACCCCCTTGGTAGCCACTTCCTGTGTATGAGCATGACTGGTAGCCACCATAGCCTCCTCCTTGGTAGCCGCCACCACCACCACCACCACCACCATGGTAGCCACCCGTCTGAAAACCTGCATCTCTGTAGTTGCTATCCCTGTAGTTGCCATCCTGGTAGCCACCACCTCCACCATCTGTCCACCCTCCTTGGAGTTTGTTTCCTCTTCCGCCTCCTCTGCCACCATGATCATAGCCACCACGTCCTCCTCGCCCTCCTCGATCATGGCCTCCTTGATCATGGCCTCCTCGGTCATGACCTCCTCTTCCTCCTCGGTCATGACCACCATGGCTATGACCTCCATGGTCATAACCTCCTCGCCCTCCATATACGGACTCATAGCCACCTCTTCCTCCTCGGCCACCACTTTGTTGTGGACCAGCCTCTGGTCTTTTCTGCCAGGGTGGCATCTCAGGAGGCGGCGGTTCAATTTCATTGGGCCTTCCTCCTCTGTCAGGCACTCTGCCCATTAGCACCTGCAAAGGGAAAGGGGACAGCTGCCTTAGGAGTTGTAAGATCTCACAGAAGCAGGTTATTCTGTTAATTTTTGTTACTGTCTTGAAGGACACTTAATATTGATACTGGAATTAAGTTAATAGAATACAAATCAGCAGCAGGGCAGTGCCACATTCCTAGTAAAGCGTATATATAATCTGATGATATTCACATCTGTCTTCCCATTTACTTCCTTTTAAATTTCACACTCCAACTACACTAAAAAGGTGCAAAAATTATTTGGAGTGGGAGGTCAAATTATGCCACTATTGCATTCTAAATGAACTAGAACATTACCTGAACTACAAAATGGAGAAAAGCAAGTATGAACACACAATTTTAAAAGTACACTTCAGCACACAGCTCCTGATCTTCAAGTTCAGTAAATGTACTTTCGTGAGAACTTAATTCTTGAAACATGGAAACTGTTTAGTCAAAATCACATTTCTACTATATCATTACTAAAAGTACACACTTGACTAGAATCTCTCATCTGTATGCAGAGGAGAATCTGACCTGTGACATACTCACAGATTTTAATAGATTCTATTTATGTAGGATAGAAAGTTACTATGTAGGGGTTGTTTTGGATATGACAGAGTTAGGCAGCAGCTGTGCAAGAACATCAGTAATGCTGATAAGGCAGAGCAGACAACTCCTGATGAAAATAATCAAATGTTTAAACTTTTTTTTTCCGGTGCCCCTAAGAAGGGGTACTCTGAACCTTAACAAGTAAAGCTACAGTTCCTCGTAATGCACTGATATACAATTTAGAGTACATAGATGTCAAGTTTCTTATCCCTTATTTCCAACTTCCATTTACAATCATTAAAAAAAAGTAGGATTTATTACTGCACTCAAGTAACTTTAATATTCATGACAGAAAAAGTGATGTTAGCTACTTGTCACCAAGGGTACCTTATTAATGGCACACGCAGTCTTCTCTCGGATGGACCCGCTGCTTGTTCTCATAATTTTTGACAGATCTTGCCGAGCTGCCAAGAGATTTGCAACAGAAATAGTGCACTTAGTGGATAAGAGGGCACGTTTTGGCTGGTAGACTTTAGCCAGCTTTTCTGTCTGACTCTGTTGAAGAAAAGAAAAACAAAACTCAGTCAGCTAAAGTCACAGGAAAGCAATCTTGCCTGAAGAATCAACACTGAAGAACAAGATGTCACTGCAAACACACACAAAAAACGTGAATATAAAAGCAGGGTTGTTTTTTTTTTGTAGCCAAGAATCACCACAAAGCTAACATTTGTCAAATTAATTTTTATATAACAGAGGAAACACTATTCTAAATCAACTGACAAGATACTGATTTTCTGACAATCTTAACAGCAACCAAGTACGTGCAGACTTATTTCTCAGGCAAACACGGGATAGGTGGGTCATATAGTTATATAAATTACCACTAGTGTGGTACCAAAAGTGGAACAAATTCAGAACTCCTCCTAAATTTAGAATTTCCTCCTAATAGAAAAGTGCTCCTCCTAAGCCTGCACAAATCTCTACCCCACATCCATTCCATTTACACTAGTATCACCAAATCCGCAGCCCTGCATCACTAGAAAAAGGCTGCAATCACTCTTTTGGAGTCTTTCTTCCAATCAGCATCATCACAGAAACAAGCCATCAAGAGGTACTGGCATAACTAAATCTCTCAACTACTTATCTCAGTTCAGTCCTTTGTCTTGCATACTATACAGCCCACGCTAGAAATTGGATCTTTGGACTCAACTTCGCTTCGCAATCAATCTCTCTCCCTCTACTGCATTATAGTATTCATATTTCAAATACCTTAAGGCACAATAGCAGTTATCTAGTTGACAGAGGCAACAGAAGTCTGCGTGAGTAAATATGCTAGTTATGTCTCTGTGCGGTCAGAGCATAATGTAGGATGCAGTTAAGATAAAACAGATTGCAATCCATACTCAGCCAAAATGGCTGCAGAGACAGCTGGACCTCTACTGACAACAGTGGAAACAGGCAAGGGAAGTTTTCCAACAGATTTCTCAACAGGGTAAGAATTTAAGAACAGGTTTTAAAATCCTAAAATCCTATTTTTCACCTAAAAGCAGAACTGGAACTGATAAGAGGGGAGGTATGCATTTCCAAGTGACACCAGCGTAAATTTTTAGAATCAAGAGCTTGTACTTTTACATTACAACTGAATAGAATTTATTCAAAATGAAGGAAAACATTAACTTCATTACCTGACAGCTCACATTTCACAATTAAAATGCAGTTGCTTTTGTATAAATCATATACCAAAGTAAAACATTTGACACTTCCAGGTCACAAATTTTGACTAATAACACACCTCACTCTGAAAACTGCTAGCAGTGTATTAGCAGACTTGGTTTAGCCCTTGAAAATAAAAGTTACATACCATTTTTAAGATCCTGACATACTTTATATACCTGTTCTTTTTTTAAACTATAAAACATAGGATATGGGGAAAGCATGTAATTATTTTTAAAAGCAGAACAATCAAATTACTTAGAGAAAACACAGCTCATGTCATAGCCACTTGTACAGTTCAAAGACAAGAGCATCATATAAAATATTACCCTGACTATGATGTAAAAGTGCAAGTAGTGCCTTAGGATCTTTTCACATGGGCATCTGTTGAGCTGTGCTTGCAGACACACTTTGAGGAAATCTGATCACTGTAGGCAGCACAAAGCTAAAGGATCATCAAGAGAAAGATGCTGTTATACCATCGCACAGACACAGCACTTAGAGATTCACACTGAGGTCCTCCCAATGCAAATAGTTGTATCTGTAATCTTTTGTTACTATTTTTCTAGCAGCCAGTATGTACAGTAACTGTACATTTTGGCTTTGGTGTATGTTACACATGGTCCATCTTCTCACCTCACACACCAAAACCAGATAACTCCTCTGGTTATCTCTTGCTCAAAGGGTAAAACAATGAAGCGGTTTTCCAGGGATACTTAAGATAAAGAATTACCATAAACCAGGACTTCACAGCAAGTTATTTGTACCTTAGCTCTATCTGACCAGCCAAAGGACTGCACGGTAACATCCAAACGTTTGACTAACAGTTTTCTTCGGACTTCATATTCGTTTACTATGGCTTGATTAATTGCTTCAATTTTTTCCTGAAACAAAAATTTACAAACATAACCTACACATTAGAGATAAAACATTTCTACTTCAGGCAACAAATTACATGGATAAAAGAGAACCAGACACACACAGACATTAATCAGGGCTTAAGACTGCAATCAACTATCTTGTCAAATGGGTCCACGTAAGGTATGTCTGCTGACACTGTTTTCCCAAAAGCTTCACAGGCTACTACCTCCATATTCAGTCTTGTACTATTTCTAACAGACACAACAGTTTGTTGCTTATAAGGGACTTAAAGCTGTTGATGCGTTTCTCAATACTCCCAGGACAGAGAAGCAAAAAGTGAGAAAAGACTAGATGCAACAAACTGAAGGAGACACAAGGACAACCTAAATCCTAGGGACCAACAAGCCCTTGCCTGCTTAAAAAGAAGTAAGCTTAAGGCCAAAGATAGAGCACTAAAAGTAAAGTACTGTAAGAGGATCTTGATTAAAACAATCTGCACACAGACACAACAACTAAGTGCCCTACAGGCAGAAGCCATCACTAGAAATACACATGGTGGCACACAACGCTCCAGTCAGAGCAACAGCTGAGCTATGTTCCAGTAAGGAAAATGATTTGTGTACAGATAGAAGCCTGGCTGAAGGGAAGTGGTGGGTGCCTACTTTCAGCCCAAACAACACAAGTATTTGAGGACACAGACTGTTGGAAATAGAAAGTCTTCAAGTCTCCGAGAAAGAGGGCCAGAAGAGACTCATACTTGTCATAGCTTTGTGCTGTTCAGCAGCAGCACCTCACCAAGGCAACATCCTTCTAGAGCAGCAGATGACAAAACCAAATCCTGATTGGAGATGATGATGGTTCTGCCATCTGGGTGTACAGCCGTTCTCAGCTTCTACCTGCACACCCACTGCTTCATGGGGAAAAGACTGTGAAGCAAGAAGACTACTCCAGCAGCACAGAAAGAGAGGAAAAATTAGAGAAGGACCCATAGATTAGCTAAAAAGAAGCTACAGAAAGGAGTGTTACATCATTTCAGCAAAGCTACATCATCCAGCACTGGAAAGCAGCACGAGAGGAAAGGAACGAGCACACGGCTCAGCAGAGAACCCCACTATAAATAGAAGCTTTCTCCCTTATTATGGAAAACATTTGTATGCATCTGTTCATACAGATTCATGAGTTCAAGAAAGATCTTTCAGCATTGTTGAGGATTTACTGTATCAGCATATATTTTTTAAAATACTGCAAAAAAAAAAAAATTGTCTTTTCATCTTTATGTAAGTGACCAAGGGAAGCAGGCTCTAACACCTGCAACTGCTTACCCAGTGAGCTGGTCCCAGCTGTTTCTTCAAGAGAGGTTTTCCAACATGATTAGGTGGAACCTTTGCTAGGGTTTCTTTCAGCTGTTAGGAGACATACCAAAATGTAAGTATTGTCTGAAAAATAGCTTTTCAAGATTCAGCTTACATCAGAAGACTATTAAATGGTTGCAGACAAAAAAGCACTTCGAATATCAAGTTGTTTTCTTTGAGACAGAACAAAATACACCTATTTGGAAAGCAAAAATAGGCAAAAGATATTTTAGTGTTTCTGGTAGTCCTGGCTACAATTATCTAAAAATTAAGAGAGAGGATTGTAGAGATACACACTTCAAATAATAAGTTTCCATGAGCTACAGCTCCCCTTGAACATAGATACTCTATATGCCATCCTCTTAATTTAGGAAAAAACAGAAAAGCTTGTATCAAAAAGGCTTAGACTAAAGGAAACAACAGAACCTAAAAAATGACCTCTCTTTTCAATCAATAGGAAAAAGTATTCAATACAATTCAATATTTCATTTGGATTTTAAAAATTTGGCTACTACTGTTAAAAGTTTTGAGATGGGAAAGACAACCTACAGACTTTGTGGGGAAGAAATGGAGCAGCAAGGATAAAGACTTGGATCAAAGTATGTTGGAATTATGAAGCTTCACTTTTCCACTACTGCAAACCACATTTTTCAACCTCTTCAGCTGTTCATTCTAGCAGTTAACAGGTATGGCGACCCCATCTTCCAATAGGCGGTGAGTGTCCCATTTGTTAAACAAAGATTTTAAACAGAATAGCAGAGCTGTGGGTGGATCGTTAACAAGGAGTCAATTATACAAAGATGGCATCCCAAACCAAAACACAAACACAAAGAAAAACACAGCTTGATTTTCTTACTACAGTACAAAGTGTTGCCATTGCAAGGCTCACTTTTTAAAAACAGGTAAACTTGAGGGTGATTTCTTGCTTAGCTATCTCCTTAAAATGAAAATTTTACTTGACTTAGTTTTCACATTCTTCTCAACTTTGTGATATATTTTCATTAGAAAATGAGATGTTTTTCATTAATTAGATAGCTTTACTTTGTCCTCAAACACTACCAACACCCGACATGTTTCAGAAATACCGTACAGCTTACAGTCCAAACATCACAGAATCATAGCATCTTCTAAGTTGGAAGGGATCCTTAAATGTCACCCAGTCCAACTCCCCTGCAATGAACAGGGTTAGATCAGGTTGCTCAGAGCCTGATCTGCAGGTTAAATTTTTTACTTCATTAAACTGTAAAGATTGTTCAGTTTGAATAATAGAAGCTACAGATACAAATCATAAAGATAACATTACCGTAGCCTTAATGATTTTGCAAGGCGTATGCAAGTTTGGCTTTAAAGAAAGACAGCGTACAAGGAAATTCAATGAGAAGGTAAAACAAAGCATTAGATTTAAAAGATTCTGATCTTATAGTTTGTATTCTTACAGCCTCTCTCACCAAAGCTTGCTAGTGCTGTTCATTTTTATGAGTTTTTTTTTTTTTTTTTACCTTTTCTTGAAAACGGAAGCACAGATTTCTTACACATTTAACTGACAAGTGCCCATAATACCAAAACCAGAAAAAAACCAAACTGCTTCCATTCCACATCCTGGGCTGACAGAAAAATCATCATTCCCTTCCTCTACAAGTCAAACTAAACAAGACTATTATTTTTTTTTGAGGGGGGTGGGGGGCAAGAAATGGGGCACTGGTTCCAGCTGCTTAAATTTGGTTAAAATACAATGCAACTAAAGAGTTACTCAAAGAACTTCTCTGAGAGTATTCTGTGGAGCTACATAAACACATCTGTTCTTTAAAGTTCACAAAGTTTCTTTGCTGCTGTTCTGTTTTCACCTGCAAAAGAAAAACTACGTGTCTGTACACTGGACAGTCTATTCCACTTCATTTTTTGGCTTTGTAAGAATTGCTTGAACAAAAGGAAAACTTTAAGAAAACAAAGAGCAACCTGGAGAACACATACATGTAAAAGAAACAAAAATGGAACCACAAGAACTGATAAAGCCTCAGGGAAAAGGAGTAAACTTTAGTTACAACAACACCTTTTAATCTAAACATCTTTAACAGGAGGTTCCTGTAGAAGTTTGTTCTTATGTCTGTATCTTGAAATAGATTTCTCCTTAATATTCTTCCCAAGGCCTAAGCTCAGCATTTTCTACGTCTCCTGCAACAGGTGATGACATTAAAACCTAGAGCAGAGTAAGAAACACCTCACCCTTTAAGGCAACGATAGCGATAGTCCCTGACCCCATGCCTTGGCATGGAAAAAGCCTTTGAACTCATTTTCCAAATTCTGACTCTTGGCATACCCAGTAAACCACCACAATTCAAACTCTGGAATTTCAGGAGAGACAAATCTCTCCTTGGTAGGAGAGCTATTTTCCATTGAAAAAGCAACACAGTAAGCACTCTAGTTTTGTTCCTTTGGTTCTTACTTTTTTTTCAATTCCACTGAAGAACTGGAACATCGTTATGTTGGCTGGAGGCTTGGACATGCCTAAAGCAATACATATGCCTTTTAGCTCCTGAAAGACTTCACTGCCACCTCCTTCCTGTGCTTTTTTAGGAGGGGCGTTCACACACAGCATTCTGGCAGCTTCCAGTTCTGAGATGAGGTATGCTGGGGTAAGAAAAATTAGATTTCAGCATCAGATATAGCCGAGGAAAATATTTTAGAACCAATGATAACTCAAGTGCTCACAATCAACTAATGTGCAAATGACATGGCGTAGTTAAAGCTATAATTCTGATACCCACGCAATGCTCGTATTTCTAACAACCACTAAGCCCAACACTAGATACACATTAACAGGGGAAAAGTTCGGTGCAACAAATAAAAGCCTGGAAAAAAAAATCCCTGCAGTTCTGGCAGGTACTATTACAGATTTCAGTGCTCAACTCTTTTCCTTCAGGCTTTGCCCAGCAAAGACAGGAGACTAGGAGCAAGAAAATAAGCAGGATGAGAGACTCAGACATGCACTTTAAGCTAAACATGCAAACACCACTCGAGGTTCTGGGAAATGACACAAGGACGTGAGTAAATAAAAGTGAAATGTTGGATGAATCCCTTCTACTTTTCGCAGGAAAGATGCAGAGTGGAAAAACAATCTCACTTTTTAAAGTACCATTGAGAACTCAGGTTTACCATTCCAGAAAAGAAAACAGCAACTGATAAAGCTGAAGCTAGAATGCATGCATGGCTCCCCAACATTAGAACTGTGAGAGCCTATCATCACATCTGAGCTCCTTCATCAAAAAGGAAAAAAAGAAACAAAAATAGTGACAGGATGAGATGAAATGATTTTAAACTGGAAGAGGGTAGATTTAGACTAGATATTAGGAAGAAATTCTTTACTGTGAGGCCAGTGAGACACTGGAACAGGTTGCACAGAGAGGCTGTGGATGCCCCCTCCCTGGAGGTGTTCTCAAGGCTCCTGGATGGGGCTGTGAGCAGCCTGGTCTAGAGGGAGGTGTCCCTGCCTGTAGCAGGAGGTTGGAACTACATGATTTTAAAGGTCCCCTTCCAACCCAAACCATTCCATGAAGAAAATCACAGAATTTCTGAACATGGTCTGAGTCTGTAATTGCAGCATTGTGATGTAGGTTACAGTAATAAAAAGCTAGTGTACAGCCTTTAGCTGCAGTTTTCGCAATACTAGGGTTTGAATTAAAAAACCACATTTAACAACACTTTTGTCTTGAATCACACTGGGTGTCTTTAACATCTATTTCAATAATTAGTTCTTAAAATAAGGATTTAAAGATTAGATGCTACACTGATTAAAAAAAAAAAAAGACTTGTGAACATACATAACTATAATATTAAAAAAAAGAGCTTACTACCTCCAAAACTGGAATTTCCTTTTGCTTATGCCAGTACTGCACTGAATTGAGTGCTGCTGCTCACCAAGACAGTCCTACCTACTTATGTTTAGCTGGTGCTTTTGGTAAGAATACTGTTCTGTCTTTTACCTGACATCAGCTATGCTGCATTTTGTTTTGTTTTTAACGTAAAATGCCCTGGCATAAATCTTTTTCTGAAAAATACAATAAAGAAAATAAAATGAGTTTATGGCGCACATAAAACAGGACACCTAATAAGTTAGTTTGATGCAGGTAATGAAAGCTATGTGAAAGTTTTAGGTATTAGGATTATGTTATACACAAAGACTTTGGCATCAATTTCAAGTCCGCGTTTAACAGTAAACAAAGTATTCCTGCCAGAAGGAACACAAGAGTTCAGCTTCTGAACATAACCTTATATTACCAACATGTACATCACTGAAGACCTCTGGGACAAGCCCAGTCACACACAGGCCAAATTCACTGAATGGCTTAGCTCACAGAGAACAAGCCAAAGGGCAGACGCGTTTGAACTACAAAATATTTTAAATGCTATGATTACCTCATTTCACCTGGTGTTTTTGAACATATTATCAAATCAAGTTCAGATTTAAGCCTTACTACCAATTCTTCTCCAGCTGCTGCAACACAGGAAACTACACTGTAATTCATTTCCCACATCTCAGCTAGAGGTAGAATTATATTCCTGCTTTGAATAGTTAAAAGAATCAGCAGCAACTGGAGAAACAAAATAAATGCTGAATTTAAGACCAGATTAAAATTAGTATTAGGATTCTTAACTCTGACACTTGCAATTTTATTTTTTTTAAATGTGCATCAACATCACACATGTTTTCCAAATTTCAGTGCTATTTCTTCCACACTTAAAATTCCTGAGCAGGAATAAAAGCAAGTAAGATTTTCAGATGCACAGGATGGAAAAAGTGACAGGAAGACATCACTCTTGCTACTATTCATTTCTTTTGAAGGAGCAGAAAGTAATATTGAGAGTGTTTAAGGGAGACGATCAAAAGAACTTGAGCTGGGATCTTTTCCACAACAATTTCAACTACTGTAGGAGCGCAGGAAAATGCAAGTCTTATTGCACCTCGCAAGTCATCTGAGGGGGGGGGTCACTAAAACGATGACACATCTGATGTTAGTGGATGTTTTTATGTCCTTTCTGAACAAAGTTCAGTCACTAAATCCTGGCAGAAGTCTCACATGATCTCCACTTCAGAGCACCTTTTGAGAAGCAGGAGAGGCTTTTCACTAGTGAATGCAAGAAGGGTTAACACTCAAAATATCATCATGCACTGGCTACAGAGTGACTGGTAAATTTGGGAGATCCTAAAGTGTTATACTCTGACACCAGACATTACAGGAAAAAAAAATAATTAGTAATTTTAGGTAGCTGCTTTTATAGACTATAGGAAACAAAGCACCTTGTCACAAACATCTCACTAAGCGTAAGAATATGAGTCTTTGCACAGAAACCAAGATTTGCTTGCAATTTCAACTTACTAAGCAGCAAGAGACAGTTCTTTTGGTTAAGAAGGCGTTTTGTCACATCTCCTGATGTTAACGATGTGTAAGGACAGTTCATTTCAGCCAGCAACCCACTCACTTCCAGTTGAAATTCTTCAGCTTCATTTGGACCTTAGAAGAAAAACAATAATTTGTTTACAGCTTTACTTTTCTGGATGTGACTAAAGTGAGTTTACTCTTAAAAATAATAATTCTTTGCTTCAGTTACTTTCTAACATGAAAATCCTACTTGCAATGGAAGCCAAAGGCGTTCTTAGGGTTTTTAAAAGACAGAGCACAATCTGTTTGGAGGCTTGATGTCCCTCATTATTGTAAAATTATCTTTCACTGAAAACTTAACCCAGCTACAACAGACAGCCGCTGGCAAATCCTACAGTGAAAAGGGACACTAAAAGCAACAAATTCTACAGGATATTTTAAGTAGACCAATTGCTCCCACTACAAACATGTTAAATAAACCTGGTATGATCATGAGTAACACGTTTTATGAGTGCTCATGTTTGCATTTCCTAAGTCAGCTAACATTTGTCAACTGATCTTGTTTCCTACTAACACCCTTTAAAAATAATTAAGTCATTTAAGCCAACATTCAGTTTCTGATACAAGTATCAACCTAAGTGCTACTAGTGAAACAAGCCTGAAATTATTACGTCAAATTATGGGAAAAAAATAAAAGGGATAAAGTAACAGTCTTCTTTTGAAGAGAGACTGCAAATTACAGACTGTCTTGGGCTAAACTCAAGTCACACAAAATGAAGGAAGGACTTGATTATATATGACAAATAAAATGTTGACAATTTGAAAAAGGTGTTTAGAATACTGCCAAACTGTATTTTTACACAAGGTGTACAGGAAGAAACTTACACCACTACAGGCACCGAAAAGCTAGGTTATTAGGGATAGGGCGTCAAGTACACTCACAAAAGAAGGGATATTGTCAAAAACAATAAGGAAGATAGCACGTGGAGGTAAAAGACAGCTATCTTTGGGAACCAAGTACACTGAACATCAAACTCACATTCAGGGTTGATATGCTAGATATTCAGAAGTACAGGTTATTACAACCACTTAACAATTTAATCCACAGAACATCACAGCTAGCTGACCCAAAATAACGTTTTTGGAAAATGGGGGTTTGTTTCCTCCACCAAAATAAGAAACACTTGAAAACTCTTTTCTGCAGAGTACTTCATTAAGGGGGAAAAATACATGGCATGGACAGAGTTTTGGTACGCAATAATAAAATGAAAATACAGCTGCTGTAGTCACGAAAACGTTTCCTTGAACAGTAAATATTTCTTACATCCAAATTACAAACAGAATGCTTGAAATAAGCTTTCTCATGATCTAATAAAAAAACCTAATTTTTCCTTAAATCCATTCTCAAAATTTAAGAAACATCTACTTTTGCACCATTGAATAAAGCTATTACCAGAATACTGTCTGATCCTTGCTATTGCTTCAGCCTCTATCGCTCATTAGGCAAGTTTGAAATCTGAGGTGGAAAATAACCGAAAATCTGACAGCATATAGACAGTACTCAGTGGTACACCAGATATAGCAGCTATCAACCCAAATACAGCATGCAAGAACACACATGAAGTGCACATTTATGCTAGAGTTATGGCTACTTACTGTTAGTTGCTTGCACGTTTTCCTCTAGTTTACAGAACAGCCGTAACTCAGATACCAACCAAGCACAGAGTTTGGTGAACTCAGGGGAACTGGCTCCACGAGAGACTGCCTGAGCCAGTGCTCCGTCATCTAACAATGGACCTTTGTAACTGACAAGCAAAACAAAAGCACAGTTCATTAAAGTTGACAGTGACCGATGTCCTGTTGCACATTTATTTTATGCTCTATATGTATTGAGAGCTACACCCTCATCAGATATGAAATGCTGAACATCTAAAACTGTTAAGATAAATTCCTCTGCTGAGCTGTAAATGTCTGAGTAAGCCCAATCTGTCCCTGCACATTAGCTTAATGGCACTGAGACTGTGTCACAAGAAATTATAATCGAATGTTTCATCCTGGAGAAGGCTACCATATACAGCTGCAATTTCTTTGTCTCCAGCTCTTGGAGACATTATACTTACCTTTGGCAACTGCAGTTCTTAAGTATCATTTCTGAACACTGCTTTATATTACACTGAACAATTACTACTAGGATTAGTGCATCTTTTCTGCCACTTCCTATCAAGTGTTAAAGGAAGGAGGACTTTGATACAAATCTTACCAAAGCAATTCTAAATATCCTCTTTGAAAATGTTACATTCTTAAAAGGGTACAAGAAAAACACACAGAAGACCACAGCTCTTTGCACCAGAAAACGAAGCAGAATCAGGCCTAACTGTAAGAAAGCACAATTCTAGAGAACCAGTTTCAGAAGATAGAGTTTTGAGGTCACCTGTATAGTGACATCCTTCTGGAGGAGAGAGAAAAGTAGGGAGAAGACAGCCCTGTGAATCAAGCAGAAGCACAAAGCCAGAGCTTACTAGAGTGATCCGAAAATGCATAGGGCTTTTCTATACACAGCACCCAAAACAGAAACTACCAAGAGCAAGAATAATCAACCAAAATCATTCTTTTGAACTTCCAAGGGTAAAGTCACCCATAACGTCACAGCAACCTAGTGAGTTCAGTCAACTCTTGGCAAATCTCAGTGGAAAAACATCTCTCAAAGAACAAATTTAAGTGTTACTTTCACTCTTGGTTGTAATGCTTAATGTCACACATAAAGGCTTTGTCTTCATCACAACAGTTTGTTAGCGTTCAACCAAAATGAAGGAGTTACACTCAGAAATAACTTTCCCCCACAGAGCAGTTTAAGAAGTGACAGAGAGTTCATCTACTAGCAGCTGATGAGAAGTTGTAGCAGGGATACAATACATCAGATTACCTCACCACAGCAGGACAGACAATTCCAATGCACTAACCAAAGCAAGTTTACATCCTATCCCACACATACATAGGAGTGTGCATGAATCATTAGAAACATGAAGTTATAGATTCAAGTAAAAACGAAGAGATAACAGGTCTTTTGCTTTGGTAGGATTTGTATTTAAAACATCTGTCAGGTTAAAGGTCCTTTTCATGTTAAAGTATTTTCTTTTGATAGATACAACATCTTAACTGTAATACTGACGCTAACTATGATTTCAGGTACACAGCTTTTTGGCTAGCAGTCCAATTTGCAGACCTGTGACTGTGAGCAGCCTCTTACTTCCGTTCATGCTCCCACAGCTGCCTACGCTCCACAGTTACATTCTCTCAGTAGCACTATGTTGTCAGGTCTGCTTGCTCTCTGAAGCCAGGAATACCCTTTCGAACAAATGGCAAAAAAGGAAGCTGACCATGGCAAGTGCACCATGGCAGGGACCTTTTCACATTTCAGTCACTGCAATACCTGCCAAAACAGGAGCCTATTTGTCAAGTTGGGGAGCTATCATCACCAACTTAGCCTGGAAATATAATCTTTGTGGCTCGAGTCACACTCCAACAAAGTGATTTATGGGAACATGGCCAATGTGAGTAAATACAGCTGTTTGCACAGAACCGACAGCAGTGAAGCCCCAACTGCCGCTGCCCTGAGCTCCCAGCAGTGCAAGCTTACAGCAGAACACGTTCTGCTCACTCTCTCAGAATCGTGTTTATATAACCTTTACTGACTCTGCTGAAATAAAAGGTTTAAACTACAGACGTTTCCTGCTCTATGTTAAAAAAAAAAAAAAAAAAAAAAAAAAACAGCAAAGAAAAAATGCTAAGTCATTAACAGATTTTCGGTTGCCATTATTCTTCCAAAACACAAAAACTAAGAGTTTTCCTGCCTCCCGACTTCCCCCTTCCCCACCTCCGGCCTCAGTCGCACCGAAGTCCCTGAGGAGACGGCACCACCACAACTCAACGCGCGAGAAGAGCGCCAGAACCCTCGCGCAGCCCGTACAGCTGCAGCCCCGCCGCTGGGCGCCGCGCCTCTACGCTCGGCCTGCCGGTGGGGCTGGCAGCTCGGCCGACGCCCCGACGTGACGGGCACAGGCCGGGACCCCGCACCGCCGGGACTCCCGCCCCCGGGGCCCCGAACCTACCCCAGGTCCTCCAGCGACTCCAGCACGTCGCTCTCCAGCAGCTCGAACTCCATCCTGCGGCGGGGGAGCGGGTGAGGGGAAACCTGCACGATAGCGGCACAACGGCGGGACTCAGCGCCCCGTTACCCGCAGCAGACCCGTTAACCTCCCGGCCCTGGCCCCGTTTCCCTGCCCCTCTGAGGAACAACGGCCGATCCCCGCAGCGAGGTGAACAACCCCCCGGCACGCGCCACCGCCCCACGTACGCTGCTCGCACGCCGCTACGCCGCCGACTGCCGGGTTGGCATGTCAGGGCGGGGGGGAGGCGGGCGGGAGGTGGAAAGCCTCCGGGCTGCCCCAAAACGTGCCTGACCAGTGCGACCTCCTTCTGCGGCGTTCTCCACCCACCCGCAGCGTCAGACCGCGCTGCGCAAAGGAGACGAGGGTGTGAGAGGAAACGCCTGGCTGCTTTTGTAGCGCGGAAGCACGAAAGGAGCCGAGGAGGCCATGATTCTATTCAGGCTCCGACGAAGATAGCCCCGAACGAAGGACCCATTCTCGCCGCCTCGGAACCCATGCTGGAATGTATTGGGGCGAGCGGCGCCGGGCGGAGAGAGACGGGGCGGCACGAGGGACAAAACGCCTCAGCGAGAGAGCTTCCTCACAGCCGCGGAGACTACAACTCCCAGCATTCTCCTCCAGATCGCCTCCTGAACTGAAGTGCCTCAAGGGGCTAGAAAGAATTCTTCGCTAGCGTATCAATCGCTGCTTCTGCTATTAAAGGCAGGCCAATCTACTGATTGAGGGGAGAAATTCCTCCTGAGGACCAGCAGCTTAATGAGAAATAAGCAATGCGGGCATCTATTTGCTTCTAGTTAGCTAACAGTTGATAAAGAGTAGCCGCAGGCTATTAGAACTTCAAACAAAACCGGCTCACGCAGCTAAGGCTACCAGCAAGCTGCCTTACCATGGCTGGGCTAAACTTGTCTATAAAGATGTCCTGCTTTTACTTCAGTCCATTCATCTCAGATGCTCTGTTTAGCTATTCTGTGATTAGAACTTGGGGGGCTGTTTCTTTCCTCCCAGGTTCAACAATGCAGCTGAAGACTTGTGACACTTCACTGATGCAAGCACTGATGTTCAGCCTCTGTGCAGCTGAATGCAGGGGCCAGATCCCGGAGAATCAGAGCACCTCAAGGCCAAAGCCTGTTACAGGAGGGACTGTACATATGTCTCAATTTTCCACTAAGGACCTTCATCCCAGTTGGCTGGAGAAGGAAACCTCACCAATACCATCCTCTTCCTATTTGCACAAGTGCTGTTTACTGGCCATCTGTATACTATCAGCATAAGCTCACTTTCTAGAGTAGCTGGATCTCTTCTGCTCTCCAGCTTTGGTTAATAAAGGAAGGGATAAAAGTACTTGCAATCTCTTCTAGACAGGGTGTTTGAATCCACCCTTACATTACTCCTCTACTAAAGGATATCAGTACTATGAAATTTAGTTTGCAAAGCAGCCTCTGCAGCAGCAAATTACTGCAACAGCAAGCAGAGACTAGACCATTCAATACTTTAGATTTTACAGATGGGCAAGTCTTACTAGGCACTGCTGCTAGGAATCATGTCAGCATGACATGCAGCTTGTGTAGGGAATACAACTATTTCTGAAGTGCTGTCTTTCTCTGAACAGCAGCAGCAAACTAGTTTATGTTTTCTCATCACAAAGATAAAATAGGATGAGCGTATCCGTACATGGTAAAGAAGTTTACCACACATTTTTTTTCTAGGATAATCAGTCACTATGATAAATCTGCAAAAAGTCATGCTGTCTGTTGTGTTTATCCTTTTACATACTTGATAGCTCCTGCTAGGACATTTTTGTTGGTGAAACACAGCAGTATCTCTCTCAGATAGAGTAACTGTGGAAAGGGTTAACAAGACTTCCGTGAACACATGAGAAAAAAAGTTTGCATGAGCAATTTAACATAGTTGCTGAATTGCAAAATAACAGTAAGTTTCCAGATTAAGTATTGAGGAAGTTTTAAAAAGCCTTTTTTTCCTTCCTTTGAGCAACTCTTCCAAGAGATACTACAAAGCCAGAAAGGCCTAGTGAATCAAGAAGCTTCAGAAACAAGCTCCTTCTCTCGCAACTATTAAATCCTGAAGTAGTCTGCACACTGTTCATCCTCTTCAGAGAAAAGTTTTTAAACAAAAAGCACTCAGGGTCCACTATTATTTCATAAATGTTTAATGTTTGTTTTTAAAATAGTCCTGTTTAAACAAGAGAAAAAAGTATCTACACATACACGGTCTCCTTGGACGCTGACAAAAGAACCTACATTACAGACAGACCCATGAACACCATGTTCAACATTTAAGAGTACAGAAAATCCTAACACTGATTAACCATTTTAATAATGAAAAGAATGTGTTCTCATAGCAAAGCAAATAGATACTGTTCCAGGCATGCAAATGTGCACCCACCTTCTCAGAAGAGGATTCTAAAAGCCCAGCAGCTCCAGATAACATTTTCATAGCTCCTGTGGAAAGTAACGAAAAGCCAAAAAAGGGAATAATGGGCTCGTTATAGCAAATTCAGTGTTCATCCTAAAATCCCTCTTTCTGACCATCTGGTGAGTTCAGCTGTTATATTCCCAAGTCTGAGGCCTTCCTGATTCTTTTCTCATCTGTATCAAAATGTTTCAAACCCCAAAGCATTTAAAATAGTCTAGAAGCAGCTTAAAACGGAATAAAAACAGCTATGGTTGAACATACAGTGAATGCAGGTATCACACCAGGATTTTTAAGGACTAGAATACCAGAACTTACGTATTTGATGCTTTGGTCTTGCATGCTAACCATATTAAGTACAGTGTTCAACCTTATCTTACATCTTTCTCTAGTTCTGAAACACAAATTTAACCCCCAGAGGAATACAAAAGGTATATTAGTATCTTTGATGATCTCTCCTCTGTAGACAATGTAGCCAGCCTCAAGTAGGCTGTCCACACCTGTCTTCTACCAAATGCCAAATACATCAAATGTTCAATATATAAAGTACTGTAGCAAATGTAGGCATGGAATTTCCCCCCAGCAGACAAACTGAATCCACTGCATTAATTTATTGCACTGAATGCATGAAATACAAGGATGAATCATTTTTGTAATCTTATCTTGGATGTTGTGGCTAGAGGTACAATCAATATATACTGGTTTTAAACCTCTCTTATATACTTGGTGAAGTAATATAATCTTTTAAACTAACTGCCAGAGGACATGAACTGTGAAAAGTTCTTGGAAAACACCATATTAAATGGGTTTAAGTGCATTAAGCTTTGAGTTCGTATGAGAAAAAGCAGTCACCAACAATCCTTTGCTAATGGACTTTGTTGTCCTGTTTGTCTGCAAATCAGGTATTTCTAGATACCTATCTTTCAGGTACATAGATATGGAGTCCTCTCATCAGATTATCTGGCATTTTTTCTTTTATATCTGGTATTTATATCTGACAGGAGATGAATAGCCTAGATGAATAGTTTCCTGATGTGAGGATCATGCCTACTGTTTCTTTATTGGCTAGCTGCTACCAGGCTTTTGCATTTTTTTTACTGGTCTTCACAGCTACTGCTACTACTGAAGTGTTAATTTGCTTCAACATTCAAGTTTTACATTCATCAACCAAACTAAACCGGGTTGTATCCCAACTATTTCACTGCTGCTTAGGAAGCCAGCTAAAGCTCCTTCACAAAGAAATTTCTCGAAGTATTTTATTAAGAATTGAAAACAATACCTTATATATGTGCTTTGCTCTCTCTAAACTGAATATTTTGCAGTCAGCCTATTGGTTAAAGGCATGAAATAGCTCTGATACAGCTTTTATTTGCTGTTGCTACTCGACCATCCTCCAACATCTACTCTAACACTTTTGATGGCTCAGCTCTCTGCCTCTCCAGTTGTTACAGTAGCACTCTGGGAATGATTACAGAAACTTAACTAGAATTGCTAACTTAAAACTATTCAGCCTTCTCAGTCCAATAAGAGCATAAGAAGAAGTGGTGGTATGATCACAAACCAAAACCCAAGAATTAACACTACATACAGAGTCTTAGTTTTCTGCTCTAAGATAAAGTAACAGTCTGCAGCTGCTTTGTTTTGCTCAGATTGCTTACAGCCAAGAATACATCCATACTGGTTAACAGAAAAGGTGGCCTAGCAACTATAAACTTGCATCTCTCTTCAGGTTGTTCTGTATTCCCAGTGTGGTCACACACCCTCCTTGTACTTACTCTGTGTAGGGGGCCAAAGAGGAATGAATTCTTTCCCAGATAATGATTTTGCTCCCTTCACCTTTCTGTGACATTTTGAAAGAGTAATAAACCAACACAATACTACATTAAGTGCCCTGGAAAAGCCTATCTCAAGTGGTATCTCTTGCATTTTTTCAGGGGAAAAAAGTCTGTGTTCTGCAACACGCTAAGCAGACATGGACAACAAACAGGACCCGAGGAAACGGCCACAAGATGTACCAGAGGAGGTTTAGATTAGACATAAGGAAAAACTCTTTCTCTCAGTGTGGTCAGGCACTGGAATGGCTGCCCAGGGAGGTGGTGGAGTCGCCATCCCTGGCAGTGTTCAAGAGGCGTCTGGATGAGGAGCTACGAGATATGGTTTAGTGGCTTGTGGTAGCAATGGTAATGGGAGGATGGTTGGACTACATGATCTTGTAGGTCCTTTCCAACCTTGCTATTCTACGATTCTGTGATGATTCTATGACATTCTTGCTCATATAATTCTAGTCTCAGAAGAAATAAGTTTTCAACTCTAAACCTATCACTACACTAAAGAAGTATAATTTTAACATGCCTTGGGATGTACTGGCTTGGTGGACAGTTGTCTCTTTAAAGAAACAAACCAGTCTACTGCCATCATTACTTTCCCTTGATATTTCAAAAAAACCCAAACACTTGGGATTTACCAGTCTAAGAAAATAGTTAAGAAAGTAGGCAAATACAAATTAACTGTGTTAATGGGGAAAAATTAAGCTCTTTGTGCAGTTTCCCTTAGATAAGAATTTATTTTCGCTCTTACCAAGAATTAAGAAGTGGCAGTAACCCTATACCTTAATCTGCTACTTGTAATTTCTACCAGTAAGATGGACACGTATTTGAAAAAACTAGTAACAGAACACTGGTTGATGCATTACTTCCCCACTAACATGGTCATTTAAAACAAACACACAACCCTCCCAAAAACCCATATGTTGCTTAGTAGAATCTCAAAGAAACGATCCCAGCAAGATGGGAACAAGATTTACCTGCTCAAAGGACTACCATCACCATCATCACCATCATCATCGTCATCGTCATCATCATAAATACAGTATTTTGTCTAAACCATAACTTCTGCATTTAAAGTTTTCAGCAAAATTTAAATATTTGAAGGCCATTTCTACTTTCCAAATAAAGCCACAGGTGTTAAAAGAAAATAAAAATAACTAAGAAAATAACCGCAAAAATAACTAAGAAAAACAGGGCTTACAGTACCTAGATTGCCAGCAGCTTTTCCATGGCTCTCCTACCACCTCTTAATAAAAAGCCGTTCTGCCACAGACTTTACCCAAGAGAACGTTCTTTCTGCCAGCCTCCAACATGGCACACTAAAAGTGGCAGTATAAAATACATGCCTGGAGTTCATTCATCATCCTTGTAATAATACTACGTATTTGTGCCAGCTTTGAAAATGTGTAAAAACAGAAAAAGTAGACTTATTTATTCCCGATCAGCAGCTTTCAAAAAATCAAGAGAAAGGCACTTATCCCTAATGCAGCTTGTTAAGAACTAGGCCAGGAAGGAGAGATCATGTGTGTTTGAGTAGTGCAATATGACAAGTAAATTCCCCCCCGTTAACTCACCCCTCCTCCTGAGGATCTGGAGTCAAGCATCCAAGGCCAGCCTAGAACTTAAGGCTTCCCAGTCAGTGCACTATGCTACAGCTCTGCCAGCACAGGGGATCAGTAGGGTAGATAAATCATTTACTGCATGCCTCTGAAAACCACAGCAAAAATAAATAAATAAACAGATAGATAAACAAAAAATATATATATACATGCCATTTCACAAAACTTTAAAACAACACATACGCCCGCATGTCAGTCTACCACCATTCATTTTGTTCCTACATGTTCCAGCAGTTCCAGGAGTATCTTTTACTCCTACCTTAAAAAAAAAAAAAAACCCACAAACAAATCTTACTTTCAATGTGGAATAGCATCCTAGTCCACTCAGGCACAGAAAAACAACTACTTGACCAAAGGGCATGAAGAGAAGTATTATTTAACTTGTATCAAATGAAGACTTAGCTTCTGGAAAGCTGAAGACAAAAACAAGGTAACAACTCTTCCTTTCTCATTTGCAAAGTTCTTGCTTTCCTTTGGCACTAGGGGCTCTTCATTCCTGGCCAGCAGGGCTGTGCGCTGACCACCACTGCTAGTTCACAGAATCATAGGAATTGTACAGGTTGGAAGGGACCTGCAGAGATCATCGAGTCTAACCCCCCTGCCAAAGCAGGTTCCAGAAGCAAAGGATAAAAAGGATATTGGATTTACGTTGATGTCCTTTCCACCAAAATAAAGTTAACCAAGAGCACTTCCCACACAGGTAAGACAGCGTTGAATGAGAGTGTCTGAAGAAGATTGTCCAAATGAGTTTCTCTACCGTTGTATATACTGAGACCTTCAAGAAAAAGAATCTGAGAAATGAAACTAGCCAGGTGGGCTGTATTCCAAAACACCACTTAAATGCAGATCTGTGGGAAAAGAAAACAAAAAAAACAACCAGCCTTCCCTTCCTATCTCCCTTCCCTGCACTGACATCCTTAATAAAAGGCAGGCAAGCTTAGGCTCCCCCTCTTCCACGTTAGATTTACAAGGAACCAGGCCCTTCTCTGAAGAAACTGATAAGAACACATAGGCAGAATATTCAGCTGTCAACTGTGAACAAACAAGCTCAGATATATAATCAGACATTCATAGAAAACCAAGAAACAACCACAAAGAACTCTGAAAAAGAACAGAGTTTTAACAATCTCTACCCATTACCCAACTTCCACTTCAAAATTATCAAAAGCATATCAAACCTTGTTTTCTTTGTTTTTGACAGCAAATGGTTATTTCAAGAAAGCAGGACAATGCTACTAGCAAATTCTCCTTATATTCAATGCAGGAACTGCTTAAAACCATGAAAAACACTCAAAAAGGCTCCCAAAACCTTCTCCCTCTCTTAATTATGTTTTCAGGTGGGTTTTATTTGACTACATGCCCTAGCTTTACAAATTCAGATTACACTCTTGTATATTCTTATATTTCTAATATAAAAAGCACAACAACAACTCTGAAAAATGTTTAATATCATCTTTACACAGTCATGGAAACAGAAGAAAAAAGGTCATTTTTCCCCCTCTGAAAGTCCACATGCTGGTAGTGTTTACAAACATACGAACTCTGCTTGTGTTCCCCCCTCCTTTACAAAAGGCTTAGGATTTCACACAAAATTCCAGTGGTGACGTTGACACAAGTTCTTCCACTGACTTCAGCTGGGAATAAATTAGGTTTTTACTGAGCAGGCTAACTGTTGAATATCTTCATTGTCTACAGCTTCTCAATTTTATGAACTACCACAGGAGGTAGAATGTATTTGAAATAAAGCACTTTCCTAGAGCTAAAAAAAAAAAAAGAAAGAAAAAAAGAAAGAAAGAAAGAAAGAAGAAAGTCTTGTTGAACACAGTATGTTTATTTTTTAAACAATTTACAAATAAAAATGTTCAATTTATCCAAGCAAACACATTTAATACTTTAGTCTTTAACGAGCTATACAAATGAAAACCATCACTCTAGAGCTTTTGCTAGCCCTAGGATCACTCAGGGTAGGCATGCATGTGTCTCTATCACATGAAGCGAGTCCAATTCCTGACACCAGGGTTCTGATCTTCTACATCTTCAGAGCTGGTCAGCTGCTAAATGATTTAACACAAACAGTTACTGGATCACAATACAATGAAAGAAAGCCCATTTCAAAACATGTAAGTGACCTCAATACGTCTGATCCAGGTGTCAGGCCACAGAGCCTTACCGATTAGTCTTCTTCTCCAAAAGCCAGTCGGACAGATTTTCTCCCCTTGATTAGTGATGTGGCATCCATAAACGTGCTTATGCAATACAATTAAACAGCTTAAGTACAGATGTAATACAGCAGCGATTACAAATCACAAAGACAGATAAACAAACAAACAAAAGATAAATCACATTTCTTGCATTTCAAACAATGAAAGTAAACAAAACCATGCATTACAGTTTAAAGCAATTTTCAGTTTTAGTTCTTCTGCAAGTCTCCATTTCCTCAAGTTCTAAATTGCTGTTCTTGAGCTTGTCCCAGAGGTTGGACTACTTGTGATGCTACTGACAGAAACAAGGTGAGCTGGAAATCATCCAGAAGTGTTCAAAGAACAGAAGCCCCCAAAATAAACAACAAAGACGCACACATTATAAATGAGAGATTCCATTTTAATAGCAGAAGTGTAGAAAAGAAATTGGCAAAAAATTCACATGAAAAAACATTTTACACAGTTAACTATGTACAGAATAACATACGTGTCTGGTTTCTGATGGTGTTAAGTTTCAATTTAGCCGTGTCCTACGATGCTGCGATGTCCTAAGTGTTACTGCTCAGACAGGGGGATCGGACTAGATGATCTCTTGAGGTCCTTCCAACCCCTGATATTCTGTGATTTTGTGATGCAAAGTGCACCCAAACACCTCAACTGGAACAAAACAAACAAAAAACCCATACACATCATCCCGGCTCTGGCTCCTCAAATATTGGGGCTGGCTGGGTTCATTTCAACCCACTGGGCTTTCTGCTAAGCTTTCAGTAATTCCTGAATTTGTTGTAGCTTCCAAACTACTGACAGTGGTTTCTGTTTGCTCAGTCTTCTTGCTCTGGATAGCGCATAGTCTCTTGCCTCCTGAGCCATCCTCCTTTCCATGTGTTTCTTTGAGTCCAGGAAGGAACGTTTCCACACAACCAGATGCCTGACTTTGTCTGCTGCCTCCATCACTGCTTAGTGACAGCATTTCAGCAGCACCACCTTTGCTCTCCTCCACTTGCCAAAGGCTCTCAGACATGGGAGAAATGCCCTGCATTTCTGGAACCGGCATGACTGCCTTCGTAGTGTCATTGTTTGAGGGTTGCAATCCAAGCTGCAATGCAGCTGTTTGAGAAACCTGGCTGCAAAGTTTATCTTCCCAACTACCAGAGGTAAGCGTGGCAAAATCAGTAATCTCTGTTTCACCTACTGTTTTTCCAATGCCCAGCTTGCTCAGTTTGTTTGACTCCAGTTTAACGGATGCAATAGTTTCTAGTTCTGAAACTTCTTTCAAATTCGTATTTAAAAGTCTTGCTGGAAGGATGCTGATGTCTTCATATATTGCCTTAGTACTTCCCAAATTAAGATCTGTGCTTTTGAACTCAAGCTCTGCTTTCTCAGAGGGAGTGTCACTGCATTTTGTATTTTCTGATCTCAAGGAGTCTTTCTTGTTATCCTCACTAACACTTGGAGAGAGACTTTCAGATTGCTTGGTATTAAATCCTGAGTGAGTGGTATTAAGACTAAAGTCATTGGCTGCTGAGGTTCTTACAGCCTCATACTTTGTTTGCTTGTTGACAGCCTCTTCTGAACGATGCTCACTGAAATCTGCTGATAAAGCAACTGCTGACTCCTGGACAAGATCAGAGCAAGCTCTAGAAAAACCTGCCATTCCTACTCCTTTTGCATCTCTCTTAGCAAAAATATCATCTAATGTTTCATCAGATCCAGTGTGTCCTAGTGACTTTTTTTCAACTTCAACTACTAATTCTACACTGGATCTGAGTTCAACAATGCTTGCTGAGCAGGCACTGACTAACCAAGCAACCTCCTGCCTTTGGGTTTGCTTATCTAATACTGCACGGTCTGACAGTTCTGGTCTAACTTTTTCTTGTGCTTCTAATGTGCTACTTCTAGATTTTGTGTTACTAAGAGATGTCTCTGGCTCTCCCTCTGTCAATTCTGAAGCACCAGTTTTATTAGAACCATTTTTCATTTCTATATTTGGAGTGTTTGATAATTTCCAACCACTTTCAGAACAAGAACTGGTTGCCATGACCTGTTCTTCTCTATTATTGGTTCCAGAAGCATCCCACTCTGCGGGACTTCTTGTCAATTCTGAAATCTTACTTTGGGTTTCTGAAATCTGGGGAGCTTTGCCAAGGACTACTGGTACTTCCAAAGCGACACTATTCGGTTTCACATCTTTTAAGGAGGCATCAATAGAATTTTGCTCTGTCATTACTGCTACTAAAGCTTTCTCTTTTGAAATGTTCTGAGAATCACTGAGCAAGCATGGATTATCAGCTTCTGAAACAGTTCTAAAGCTATCACTTACATTTTCCTCTACCAAATGGGGATCTCCCAAATTTTGATTTTCAATCTGCTCTAGCATAAGCTCAGGCTTTACTGCTTTTATTTCCCTGTCTTTCATCTCTTCGTCTTTCTCCAAAGTGCCAGAAGCGTTAGTGTTACTAACTGCAATTTCATTTGCATCTTCCTGTCCAACTTTCTCTTGGATCTCTGTTCTCTGCAGATCACAGAACTCTTTGCTGTCTGCTTGCACTTGACTTGCTACATCCACAAGTCCCTTTTCTGCAGGCATCTGAATCTGAGAAGCAGGTTTTGCTTCTAGCAGTTCTGTGACTGACATTTCTGATAGCTGAGGCTGAAATACCTCCTTGTTCCTTTCAGTGTGATTCTCATCAAGAATCCAACTGCCCATTACTTGATTACTACCTTGTGAAGAATCCCCATCTTTCAATTTAATCTGAATATCTGTTGGAAGAGCCTGGAATTTTCGACCTATATCCTTCTGAATACCGCTTTCAGTGTCAGTACTCATCTCAAAATTAGGTATTAAACTCTCCTGAAAACCAGTTTTCTCCATTACTGAGCCTGGCTCAGCTGAGTGTGCCTGGCTAATTTCAGTAGCCACATTCTGAGATTCCTCCTTAAAGGAGGATAAGCTACTGACTGTTCTAGAGTTTGCAGGAAAATCTGCAGGTTTTGCTAGGTTGAAGTTTTCTCCATTTGGAAGTGTAGAACTTGCAAGCTTGCTGTCAGCTGAACCCTTTCCACCACTACTGTAGAAAATATCATAGAGATCTTTAGCATTGGCAGTGGCCAGGCAAGAGTTTCGTTTCTCTATCTTTTTTGCCTGTTCACTAAAAGCAGTTGAAGGTGGTGGTGGAGGAGGGGGCCTTACAGGCATCGCCAGTATTGTCTGTTCACTTTCAGACACACCTGGAGCTACTTCATCCGCAGGAATGACAGCAGCAGGCTGGACTGCAGGTGGAGGAGGTGGGGGAGGCGGTATATCAGAAGTCTGAGAAGGCTCACTTTTCTCTGGTGCTTTCATATCGTCCTCTGACCCTTTTAATATTACCTCTTCTCCTCCAAAAGCTTTTGAGATGATATCTGGAGGCAGCAGAAGATCTGCATTCGTTTCTTTTACCACGGGTAGTGGTTTGGTGGTGGCTCCGGAGGATTTGATGGATAAAAAAGTGTTCAAAGGTGCTGGTTTGCTAACTGTTGCAGTAGTAGATTTCCTGAAAATCATAGTGGGGACTGGTAGATTGGGTAGAATTTTTGACTGCGTTGATGTATAAGCAACTGGTGTCCACGGGCTAGTGTGTGGAATAACAGTTTTCCCAGACAGCTTGATTTCAATGGACTTGGCATGGAGTTTCCCAGACTGAAACTTGTTCTCCTCTTTGTTTCCTTCCATACTCTCCTCCTTTGGAATACCTACTCCTGGGGCTTTATCCTCTCTCTCAGCCTTTTTCCAGCTGAATTTTCCAAACGATGTCTGACTTGGTGATTCCTTTTTAGATTCCTCCTTCTTTTCTTCTTTTTTATCCTCTTTCTTCTCTTCCTTCTTCAACTTAAGCTTAATACCCATTTTTCGCCCAGAAGAATCTGTTTTGTCTTGAGTTTCGTTAGCTCCTTCTCCAAGCTCTGGGATGTTCTTTGTTTCCTCTTTCTTTATTATTTTTGCTTTCTTCTCATCCTTCTCTTCTTTCTGTTTCTCAACTAGTTTCCTCTTCAGTTCATTCTGCCGCCTGCGCTCCGTTTCCAGAACTACAGCCAGTCCAGCCTGACGGTCTAGATTTCTCCTTTCTTCATAGAGAGGGTTTTCATCTACATATTTCTAAAGAAATAAATGGCACGGTTTTAGCAACTATTTCAATGAAAAATATAACATCAATTCAGCTCTGTAACAGCTTTGCCTTGTTAAGTAAGTGCCTTCTCAACACTGAGAGAGCCGAGAACTTTTTTTCGCCTCAGAGAAACTGAGATGCCACAAACTCCACATTCTGTAGTTTAATGCAAATTGAGTAGTGGCCTCCAGCAGTGCTGTCATTCTTCTGTAGAGTTTGAAAATCAACATTGGTACTTAAACATAACTTAACCTTATGCAGAGGAAAGGTTAATCTCTATGTAGTGGGAAGCTCTGCTTTGTTAGTTCAGTGCAATACAGTAATAATAACCGAATACACCACGTCAAATGTAATTCTTCAGGAAAAGACGATAGAGTAAATAAAAGCTAACAAAAGGAATCATTCACTCTTGGTACATCAGTTACCAACCTTGTATTTTTCATTGTGGGGATGACTTTTCACATGCTGCTCAGCTGAGATTTGATCTCCAAAAAATTCATGACAGAGCTGGCAGTAATAACCAGTGATGGGAATCAGAAACTCAGACCCTGAAAAGGCCGAAGGAAACACTCAGAAAAAGCAAAATTTAAAATACGCCAAGTTTTTAACAAAGACAAATAAATGCATCAAAGAATACAGCAAAACCTCCAGCAATGTTCCTGTTTACACTTTTGAAACAGAAATTGGTGGATTTTGTGCTTACAGTATGGTAAATATCACTAGTAGGAGCAATCATGTAATGTGAAGAAGCTTGATTATTGTGATTAAAAAATACCAATGCTCTTCATAATGTAACAGTTATCCTCTATACAAATAGGCTAATATTTCCTACAGTTTTAATCTATCTTCCACCTTTGTGGTATAGTCTCCTCAAATAATAAACACCTGGTTTATAAAAAGAACACACTGAAGTTTAGTAGAAGTGCATCCCTGTGCCTGCAGAACCTGCTGCAGTTATCTAACATACTGCAGATTGTATCAAGTACTCATCAGTTCTTTTTCAGAGACACCTCTACACAAAATGTCCTCAATGGAAGAGTCTGTTGCAAGACTGTGTGGAGTACTCCACAAGATGTGCTCAAACACAGCAAGATTTTGTGGTCATATTCTGATCTGAATTGTAATATGTTAGTAAAAATGACTTCAGAACATTGGGAAAAAGTCAACCAGTATTCAAAATAAGAAGCTAAATTCTAAAGAGAAAAGAAGGAACCATACTATGTTGTCCTACATTCTTGCTCCTTTTCCACAGAAGAGCCAGGAAATTAAATCATCTGCCATTTACTAATAATACAGTATCTATATGTGCTCCTGTAACTACGGAAAGTTTTGAAATTCCTTTCTCTGAGAAACTGGAACCTGCTGGAGGGCTAACAGAGAAGAAATTCAAGTTTTAAAAAAATTAACATACCTTTGGCAGGAACAGTTATCTTATCAATGCGCTTTATGGAGTCTTGTTTGGTCTCGCTCTGGGTCTTCGAAGCCCAAGGTCTGTTGTAAGGATCCAGGGTCTATTTGCACAGTGACAGAGGTATACAGGCTCACATATTACACTAGCAAGGCAACTATGCTTGGTGTTTTTTTTTTCCCCTTTTTAACATCCTTCCAGAACAGTGAACATTAAAATCAATGTGCAATTATATACAGGAGCTAGATTTTCCACTTTTCCCTCCCTTTTTGTAATTTATAATGTGAGAATAACCAGTGAAGAGGGTAAGATGTAAACAATATTGAAGGACAGGCAAACACAAAGCTAAAATATCAAACACTAGGTCCCAAGTAAACTGAATACAAGCCCCGTTTACACTAGTCGGAACACACCAGTAGCTGTACAAACTGCTCGAGTCCAATATTTTTGAATTTGATAAACAGTTTCTTGCGTTCATTACTTCAGTTTCTCTTGTAAAATGTAGTTCTGTGATGTATGTTTCAGTGCTAACATTTATAGCAATACGAAATGCACATAGTGAAGGAAGCCTGTCACATACCTGTCTGTGTTTCTTATTATGCATATGTGTGAAAAAATCAAACATGGTCCCGCAGATGGTATTGCAGTCTTTGCACCAGTGGTTCCCTGCATCATAATATTCATAAATACTGGCCAACTGGAAAGGATGTTTGGAGGACTGTGAAGAGGATTCTGCTGGCTTCGGGCTTCTGCCTCTGGATTTTTCATTAGTGGGTTTTGATTCCTAAATTGAACAGAAGGAAATATTTATCTAAGACAAGGTAGGACAGACATAATGCTCTGGAACTCAGATCTTGCCTCCAGCAGAAGCCACACGCATTAAAAAAAAAAAGTATATATCACCTGCTTTTCAGCGCCCAGGCTAAATCCACTGTTTCAGAGAGCTGGTATTGACGATTAAGATGCAGCGTGGTCACAGTGAAGAGCTTCCAGTAAGACTCCCAGATGTAATGGCTGGATGGTTGTAGGTAATCAAGGAACCAAATGAACATATCCCCTTAAGGCATGCACCCTTCCCACTTTATGGGTTTCACACAAGGATTTCAATAGTTCCAACTTATAGTACTAGCCAACAGTACCTGGAACACCTAAAAGCACTTAGAAGTTCTGCTAGGAATGCCTAGAAGTTACTGTAAAAGTAGTTCGGATTAAAGTAAAATGAAAAAGGAAGTAAAAGTCAGTTGACTAAAAGTATTTAACTCAATCATTTGATCAGATTATTTGAAAGTACCTAAATTCTCTGGAAGACTTACTGCTTAACAGTAATGAAGTTCTGTTAATTCCCTAAGTACATACAGAGAAGCATCTCTTGACTTATGCATGTGATACTTACACTGATTTGTACAGAAAGATGCCATATAATAATGCACAGATCTTTCAGGACACTATCCAAAATCAATACATTTTGCTCAGAATCTTGTTGTACGCTAACACTGTGAGTAGCAAAACAAACAATCCCTGAAACAAATAATGAACAAGCCCTGCTAATCGAGATTATCATTCTGCTGCATAGTACTACGTGTATTTTGAGTTTTGATTTACATTCCCAATGGTTGAAAGCCCACCATGTTGCCATTTCTCATCTGCGCGGCATTCCAGGAAGAACAGCATCTTTCCAAACTTAGCAGGTCCAAACCAGTTGCATGATTTCCAAGTAATTTAGTAGTGGTGTCAAAAAAAATTTACTTAAGCAGATTCAAAACCAACAAATAACATCTGCGTTACTTGAAATCCCTTTTGATAAACAGGAACAGGTTCTCTCCTAATACCATTCCATGCAACATAAACAGTAACACAAACAATGAAGAGACATTGATGCCACTACGCACTCCAGAATTTTCCATATCCCAATACAATCTAGTTCTTGGTATTAAGTAAGAAGTGGTCCAGTGAATATTTGCATATATTCTATCTGCAAGAACATAGCAAAGCTGACATTCTCTTAAACAATGAGAAGATCAACTTATGATCATTAAGAATGCATGGAAGGATGTTCATTATGCCTAAGAAGTGTTTTCTTTTATGTTATTTACAGACCCATACAATATATCCTATTAAATACTATCTCAACCAGAGCTTTACAAAACACAATACTTCTCAAACACATGAGTGACAGCCAACTCTAACCCATTCATGTTTCTGCAATTAACAAAACATAACTTTCAGATCACAGTATCTTACCTCCACATCAACAGAAACTTGGGGTAAATCTCAGGGATGCCTGTTTAGTACAGGACTAGATTCATCTTTGCAATTTGTAACTACAACACACAAACACAAGCTCAGCAGCAAAAGACCACAAAATATCTTGCAAAGATGCAGAAAGACATAAATGTTTTTGCCCCTTGATTGGCCAAGTAAACTGGTCTCAGTGTCTAAAAGTCTGCACTATCTTTCTTTTTACAAAAACAAAAGTTAACAATCAGAATTGTGAGGTGAATCTCAGAAGCTAAGGTCAGCATCCTATGTTCCATGTTAAGATAAGGAACTATAAACCGGGAACAAGTCATTACGTGTTCAGACAATGCAGACAATGGAAGTTAAAATAATGAAAGACACATTCACACATACTTTATCTCAAGAAAAGAAAGCAACATAATGCAATGTAGGATTTAACAGATGTTCTTGTCTACTCATTTGTACCATGTGGTGTTTGATGCAAATAATTTGTAGAAATAAGTGGATACCAGATTTTGGTACAAAAATAATACACAAAAGCAAGCCTTAAAATGAAAGACATCTAATGACCTCCCTGAACCAGACCAAGATGAAACATAAGGAAAAGTTTAAGAGAGTCATCTCTTACCCTAATAACACTTTAATTTCTGCAAAAAAAAAAAAAAAAAAGCACAGTAAAGTCACGCGTACACAAAAAGCATCTACTACCTCCCATCATCTATACCAGTGACATAATTGGTAACAGCAGAAAGCGACATCATTATTGTCCTGAGCGGACATACTATCTCTCAGATGCTACTATCATCACACACTACTTCCAGGTAGAAAAAAATTCCAGAATTTGATAAGCCTCTTCTAGAGTATCCACCACTCAGAGACCGAGTCAGAGAGACCACCATGACACATACTGACACTTCTTAAGAAAGAACACATAGCATATTTGTAATAATTGTGTTAAGCTGACAATCATATTTAAGTCTTGCCATGATTTGTTAATATCATCACCTGGTGAGAAAAATAACATGCTCCAAACTTTCAGACAGCTTGGACAAACATTCCTTTTTGGCAGGCCATACTGGAAATATTGTACAGAAAAAAAGTCTGTCATTCTCAATATGGAGTTGAGACCTAACAGCTACAAACACTTATGCTACTGTTCAATCCATCCAACACCTCACAAAACCAAGATAAAAAACAGTGAGTGGTCTTGAACTGCACAAACTCCGTGGGAAATTATAAACTCTGATTACATTTACTCTCACCTGCATACACAATCAAAAACAGCATATAAGATGTGGTAATAAACACCATCAAATGAACCTTCTGTTGAATGTTTGGGAGCAGCTGTTCCCCAGGGCCCTCTTCTCTTAATGGAAAAATCATCAGTATACAACCCAGAAGATTTTACCTTATTAGAGGATGTTGCCTTCTCCAGACCTTTTGTGTTTTCTGACTTGCTGTTTTTTTCTGAAGAATCTTTGGTTTCCACAGATGGCTTCCGGGATTTTTCAAATATGTTAATCCCCAAGATCTGTGCTACTTTGTCAAGCTCAGACTGCTTCTTATCCGCTGCATCAGATTCTTTATGGAGCTCTGAAATCTCTTTCATAATATTCTCTTGAAGTCTGTTCACCTCAACCAACAAGGGGTCTTTGTGTCCATCCTTCTCACGTCGTTTTTTCCTCAGCATCTCTCCTGAGCCAACCAAGGAAACAGAAGAGTTGGAAACGCAACACGACAATTGTCTTAAGATCTGCATGACTATCCCAGCAACAAGTAAAATACCAATATAAAATACTACACTTAACTTTTGACTAGGAAGGTGTAAAGATGGAACCAACTTGTAGGTACAACAAACCTGAACTACCTCTGTAGGGGTTTCTTAATATACCCCTAACAAAGACAGCACAATCCTCAAGAGAAAGGATCAACTTAATAATTACTGTATGACCAAGCAAGCAAAATTGTCTTCTATGTTAATCATACACTACAATCTGAAATGATCACCTTCCAATGGTGAAAGTATTTACGTCTGATTAAAACAAAATTTTTAAAATAACATAAGCTATTAAGTTAGAGAGGACTTTTCCTTCTACAAATAAGATTCATAAAAATTAAAAGACATGCTAACAACTCTTCAGTTGCTATTTCTTATTTCTTCTAAAAAAACACTAGAATACACAAACCGCAATTCTTTTCACCTACCAAGCTTCTAAAGAAGATTGAAGAGCAGCTGTTTGCTTCAGTGTAACAGTCAGATTTTGACATAATTAATTTTAGTACAGTAATTAGGTCATTGCTTTCTCAGGAGTTCTGCCTATACATTTTGGTATTCACTTTTAACAGGAACTGCTGGTGGAAAAAAAAAAATGGGGGGAGATGTGCCATACCTTGCTGTTTACGAAGCCTGTCCAATTCAGTCTTCAGATAATAAAGCTTCTTCTGCCGTGCTTCTCGCTCATTCTTCAGTTTTTCTCTCTCTTCTATCACCTAAACAGATTGCAAGAAGACTAGATTTTCTTCTCCACCTACTGCAAGTTAATCAGACTCGTGAAAAGACAGCAAGAACTCAGTTTGACAGTCACAGAACATTGCTCACTATTCTCAAAACGTTCTTGAGTATTATAACACAACAAATGCTAATCTTTATTTGCAGCTGCAAGTAACTATACCTGCGTTTATGTTTCAACCCTATACAAATGCAATTTTTTTCTCACCCCAACTCAGGTGGACCAATTTATTAGCATTGTTGCTGCTGCCACTAGCAAGAACTACTATAGAAATTTTAGTTCCCTGTGTCATAATTCAGTCATTGATAAGACAGAAAACACATCTCATTCTAATCTATTAGCAGGCTATAGCACCCACTTTCTAAATGCGGTAATTTGGCCACTGTATTCTCCAAAACTTCCTGGTTGGTTTGATCATTTCTCAAGGCACTGAGTCTTGGCTGGCTATCTTCTTACAGGGCTCATCAAGTCTAATGTTAAACAGCTCTTCAAAACTCACACAGAACCTCCACAGACAGCATAAAACCAACAAAAGACCTTACCGCCCATCACCTTCTCTCCTAATTTGACTTTGCCCAGTTTTAGCCATCATTTAGGATTCTGCTTCAGTGTGATCTTAACTGTATCACCAAGAACATTTTGCAAGCATCAGTGTCCGAAATTAAACACATGTATGAAGTTTGTTTCTTGCTCAGTAAAGCCTAGCAGGAGGAGCTCATACATTCGCTTTTCACTAGTTTGAATTGACTCCCACTGAAGAAAAACAGCCAATATGCTAAAATGAAACATTAAAATGTCTTTCCATTCCCTCCCTAATTTTTTTCTAACTAATTTTCCAAGACACAAGTCCCAGTTTCTTACCTTCACAGTGCTCCTGAAGGTTACTACTGACTCCTCCCTTGAACAAGCAAGAACTGATCCAAAGACTAGAGAACCACTACTACTACATCAAATGTAAGTGTCGGCAGGATTCCTGCCTCAAGTAAATGTTGCATATACCTATGGGAGAATTTCTACCAACACAGTTAGGCCACTTCTTGAATGCCATAAGATTTTTACTATTTTTAAATTATCGAAACATCATTTTGTGATTTGGGCTTTTCTGGCAGCACAGGGGCATCAAATGAAGCACGAAAGTTGCTATATTCCAAGGCATTTAGCAAAGAACTGGACTAAGCCCAAGCCAAGGAACTCTGTAGTGCAGACAAAGACCTGGAAGTCCAGCCAAGACACACAGCTGAGCTACCAGTGCATGTCAGAGCAGGAGGAAAGCCCCACACCTTTAGCCAACACAGCTCTTTTAGAAGTGCCTAAGTTCCATTAACAACAGAAATTTAACAACATCAGCTGAAGAAATTATTATTCTTGCACACAGTTAAAATTTACTCATCTGCTCAAATAGCTTTTTGTCTAAGTACTTCTATTTGAATCATTTCAAACTAAAAGCAAAGGGGTTATCTCAGTCCAAAGCTTTTGCTTATCCCCAAAACCTCTCTTGGCAACTTGTGCCGGTGCTCAGTCATTCTGACAGTAAAAAAAGCATTTTCCCATATTCAGATGGAAGCTCTTTGTTTTTCAATTTGTACCCATCTTGTCCAGTCACTGGGCACCACTGCAAAGAGATTGGTTCTTTTTCACACCATCCTTTCAGGTATTTAGGTACCTACGAATATTCAGTGATTTGAATATCTAAAGCTCAGTGGAAGAAAGTTAACATGTGACTACCAAGTGTCTTTCTGTAAGCTTTTGTTTGGCCCTAATCTATAACCTACAAGTGTGCAATCTGGGGGGATTTTAAATGTATTTTTTAAATTGTTACAGAATAAACAGACAAGTGCCTAGAAATCTTCAACAAAAGCAACTTCAGTCCAACTACTTCTAAACTGGAACCACTCAGGCTAAAATCAGTGTATTCAAAGAGGAAAAGCTTCTAGCCCAGCAAGCAAGCAGTCTAACATATCTGGATACATAAGAACATACAGCATACCTTCTGCTTCTGAGCTGCTCGATTTTTTTCATCTGATATTTTTTCTGGAGTACTTTTGAGAGGGTGTGAAGATGGACGAAGGGGCGCTTTGGAATGAGTAGGAGTGGTAGGGACACGAACGAGCACAGAACCATCTCTTTTCACATCAGTGGCATCCTTTCTCATAGAGACTGTCTCAATAACCCGGAGGTTGGGACGCGTAGGGTTCGCTGACATGGCCATGGTAAGAATCCCATGAGCCTCTGGCAACGCAGGGTTAGGCTGCTGGGTAGGGGGATACATGGTCCAGCCAGGAGCTGCATAAGCCATATAATGCCCATATGCATCATATCCTGGAGGGGCCAGTGTGGGAGGTGGATAGTTTGGGGGCATCTGAGTTGTAGTGAACTGGGAATAGTTGGGAATTTGGTATTGGGAAACAGAAGTAGGTGTAGGTGGTAAATTAGCAGGAGCTGGTGGAACTGAGGGAATGAGAGAAACGGAAGGAAGAGGCTGATCTGGTGCACATGGAGGTACATCCTGTCCTCCTGGCTTGTTCTTCGTATATTCTGATTTCTGAAGAGAGGATGAATCTTTAGACTGCTGGAAAGAAATGGGAGGTGATGCTGAGTGCTGCTGGCCTGATTCTGGAGAACGAGTGTCACTCCGGCTGCGATGCAAGTCCCAAGGGTCTGTTCTGCGAGTATCTGAAGAGCGATGATCAGGAGAACGGGATGCCAACTTTTTGCCATGAAGGCGTTCCTGAGTACGAATGGCTAGTCTTCCGATTTCAGCAACACCGATGTCAAGTCCAATGGTTTTGAGTAAGTCATGGATCTTGGCATACTCAGCATTAGGCTCTTCTAAAGAATCCAGCTTGACAGCTGGAGCAGGAGAAGAAGGAGGTAGGCTCACCTTCTGGTTTATTACCTCACTGGTACAACTCACAGGAGGCTTCTGAACAAGGTGTGATTCAGTTTTAGTGTCCTCATCCTCATCACCATAAAGAAATTTCTCTTCATCCTCAATGTCAGGAAAACTACGCCTCCTCTTCTCCTGAGCACTGACAGAATCAGCCATCATGCCCAGAATTCGGGAGAAACCACTGCCATCCTGACTGGCCCTCTCATGAGGCAGTAGGAAGTCAGTATGGCGATCAGCAGGCTCTGATTTGGGTTCTATTTTCTCCTTGTGACTTAAGAAGCTTCCAAACTTCTCTTCATATGTAAAAGTGTCTTTGGGAGCCACAGAAAGTGGGTTCCACTCATATAAGCTATCATGTAACTCTTTGTTTGCAGACTCCATAACAGAGTCTTTGTTAAATCGCTTCAGAAAGTTCTCCACTTCAGAGGAAAACGGAGCTGTGTTGCTGCTCTGGGGCAAAGATGAATGACTAGAAAGAAGAGGAAGATCCTTGCTGGGAGCAGGGCTGCTAGAAAACTCCTCAGGCTGAAAGACAGAGAAGTTATTATTCGCTACAGCACCCTCTGAGGGGACTATGTACCTCGTAGAACAAAAGAATATGATCATTTCTCTTCAAAACCACATTTGAAGAGTTAAAAAAGACAATTCACAGTTGAAAGAGAAACAAAGAAGATTAAAAAAATAGTTATCTAGTTATTCTAGAATGTCATGTCCAGCAATGAAAGCTCATCCTAGAGAGCACAAAAGATCAAAATTATATTTAACTAACTTTCTGACAAGCTTAATAAATGAAACTTTTAAGCTGAAACACTGACATAAATTCAGATATGCTTTGAGTTTAATCACACACAAATAGGATATAACACTTTAAGACAAGTTAAAGTAACTGTACTGGGAATACTTCCAGTCATTTCTTCAGATATGCATAATTAATGGCATATGAAATAGACACAGGCATTGAACAGAATCTTCAGTACTGGGGATCTTCAGTACCTTCTGATATAAACATGTCACTGTCAACCAGATCAGCATAATAAGCAGATCAAAAGCAATGTGCTAAAACATGAGGAAATAAATTTATCACAGGGTCCCAACTTCACTGATATTCTGATTTTCAAACTCAAGTGGAATGGCTTGGGTAAAATTTAAGTGTGGTTAACATCATCCTACAGTCTAAAGAAAAAAAATTAAGGACACTGAAAGATGTTTGCAACCAAAGATACTGAGGATTTATCAGGCAGTTCTTAGTCTATAAAGAAGCAGAAAGAGGCACTGTGGCAGCCATAGCTTCTATCAATGTCCTGACTGCCTGTATGCAGAAAGACTCAGCTTTTCAACACAATCTGAGCATTTTGGGACAAATTTCAACAAGAACATTTCATTCTGCCTCAGATTTTATAGATATATAATCCCTGATTAAATGCCTTCACCATTTAAGACTTCCAATGCAATTCTAAATTGTACAGGCCCGCAAAAAGATACCCGTCCTTTCCAAGACAGAAGAATGTAAGCATCTGACTTTTCTATTTTTGAAATCTGAAAAAAAAATTTTGAAAGTGACTTTTGGAAAGGAGTAATGAAGAGACAGCTATAGACAGAGATCAAACCTGAATAGGAGACTCTACTTCCATCTCTACTCTTTTCTTCAAGATAGATTTTTTGGGCATGGATGGTATTTCCTCAGGCCTATACGTATAACGAGGCTCAGAAGTCTGTAGTGTGTTAGTCAAGCCTGGGATCACATAGCCACTGTCTGAAACATCATGATTCAAGTTTCTATTACGTTCTTCCTCTTCTCTTTTTCTCCTGGCGCGGTCAAGCTCTCGGAATTCTTCATTCAGGTATGATGGGCTTGGACTTCTACTGCGGCTAAGGCTGCGGCTTCGTCTGCGATAGTTTCGCGTTCCTGATGAGAAACCTTGATGCTCTCCACCCATACAATGCAATTTCTCATCTTTTTCATACCGTGGACGCTTTATTTCTCGTCCCCTCTCTTCTGGTCTCGATGGGTAGAAAGATTTCCTAAATTTGTCACCATCTCTGTCAGATCCACGAGGCAGCTCTTCTCGACGACCATAATGTGGACTATAATCTGAACGATGAAGAAAAACATCTCTGTTGCGATAGTCTTCATCATGTCTCATGCTGAAGGGACTTGAAGATTGATCCTCATGTGGTAGGTATCTCTCCAAGCCTCGAGGGCACGAGAGGCCTCTGGTGAATATGGGACCATCAGCCATATCATCCCTGCATAAGAGAAGCACAGAAAAAACTAAGTGCTTAAGTCAGAGAAACTATGTCTTATTCTCACTCAGGAGTAAGAAATTTCCAAATCAAATTCAGAATAGCATCTCCATCACTAAACAGAAGCAACATTTTACATACTTAAGCGGCAGGGAACAGAAAGGATTGCTGTTTTTAACAGTGTTATGCTTCTCTCCTACAAAGTCACTTGCAAATACAGAAACAATTCAATTCACACTGCAGCTGAGCCTTGAAAAATTGACAGGATGGACTTATTTCTGTACAGAAACTATGCAATTAAAAAAAAAAAAATTACTATCATATTTCAAGCCACAATCCCTTTCCTCACCTCTCCCAGCGAGATGCTAAGGTCTCATTTCATATGAATTATTCAATGTGTAATTCAGTTTCACGCTAGCACATGCAACCAGATCCTCTTTCTAACTTCAGTTGTGGAAAAAGACCACAAATTCTAACGGTGTTTTATGTTGCAAAAGATCTATAGACAGGATTCTCAAAATCACAATCTGCTTCACCTAAAAAAGCAGTACAGTTTTTTGAGGTGGTATCTATGAATCAGTAAATGTAAGAGCATTGTTCCTTTGTGCCAGCCCCTGCATTATCATACACAGTGAACTACAACTACCACAACCTGGGAACAGCGAGCTATATTTCTTGATTTATCCTTTTTTGGACCAACTTCTACAGACACGTCCACTCAGGAGTACTATTTTAATCAACTCCTTTTCCCCTCAGCCCCTGAGAACTTCTCTGCCACTGCCATTTACATTGGGTAGAAACAAACCAAATGACTTTAAAATTGCCAACCGTTGTCTTTATTTTCAGATACTTCAAAAATCTAGCAAGATCCTCCAAGAATGGGAAGCAAATGTGCTCAATTAAGGGAAATCAATGAGACAGAAACCTTAGGAAACATCTCTCCTGAGTAAGTAAGACGTCAGTTTGAGATGAACTACTTATGTCTGCCTGAGTCTTCAAAAATCACATCCTCCTTCTAAAAAAAGTGCCTCGACAGATCTGAGAAGAGACAACAATCATGCGGGACAAAACAAATCCAAAAACAAAACAAAACAAAACAAAAAATTGGCCAAAACCAAACAAAATCAAATAACAGCCCTGCAGATGATTTACAAACCTGATTTTTTAAGTCACCAGACCATGAAATAACTAATGTGACCAGATAAGTCTTCTTCTTTTTAACCTTCATAGTTTACACATGCATATTTAAGAACAAAACCAACCTGAAATTTCACTTCATCTCTGACTTGTATCACTGCAAAGCATTTTCCACATTATTAGATGCTTTACTGACCCAACACATCTTCAAAAATATGGCATACACTAGTATCTGTGATATCAGATGTCACCTCTTCCATAGCAAACCATACACCTTCACTCTTCTAAAAGCACCAAAACATTTACACACAAGTTAACCAAGTTTTGTACATAAATGTTGTTGTTTGTAGCTTATGTAAAATAATTTATTTAAAAGCAAATGTCTCTCTTCAGTGCCACTATCACCTTCCAGCTGCTATACCTAAACATGCTGTTCAAGTAACAGATGTACTTCACCATTCACCTTCAGTTGATTTTAGAGCAAACAGTTTGCAACCATGCTTGCCAAACACTCTGACCGCAGCAACAAAGGGGAAGGAATACTAAATCATACTTTGGAAAGACAGGAATAGCAAATCCTACCACACTTAAAACAAAAAGAATGTTCTAAATACACTCTGAATAGCAAAAACACAGATTTAAAACCCAAAGATTAAATATAGATGTGAGAAAAAGATTTACTTGCCTTATAGAAACTATGGCTCTTTGAAATATGTACTCTGTAAAAATAGTTCAATTTTCAGTCAGCAAAGTCTACTAAGTATGTTGCATTCCTGGGAGAGGATACAAGGTGGTAATGAGCAACCCAATTCCTTCCCCACTGCAGAATCTATGAATTACTGGAAATCACAGTATCAGAGAACAGACCATAGACTACATAGAGATGAAGCCTCAAAGAATGAAAACTGATGTAAGTTTACTTTTTATCGTATTTATGTACTTATATACATTGAAACAGAAATAAACAATGGTATTCCGCTGTGAGCAACCAACAGGACTCCATCTTAACAGCCTTCGAATTGGAAGTTCGACGAGCTGTTTATATTCAAGCCAGCTGTCAATTTTGATATTAAGTCAAAATTTGCTATTTCAGAACACAGCTTAATGCAGACCAAGTCTCTGCAGCGATATGGTCTAATCTTCAGCACTAATCTCAGATGAAAGAATTGGTGGGATGCTCTGTATAGCTTATGCCAGCTCAAATAGTAGTAAATAACAACACTGACAGAAAAAGAGATGAAAGATAGGGAGGGTAAATAAGATACACACTTCACTTTGATAAAGCAAGATTCTAGGAAACAAAAAAAGACTAATGTGATAAAGCAGACAAACTGCTTTAGTCACCTCAAAGTCACAGACCAGCAGCATTCTGCCATTTTACTTAGACATGCATAAGAGGCCAGCTGCCCTAAAAACTTGGAACAAATTCTTACAGATGTTTCAGGATGAACCTGCACATGGACACACACCATGGGAAATTCTCCTAGGGCATCATAAAGATCTATGTCTGCAGGAGAATCCAAAAGCATTCTTTTGGATTTTTCTACCCTTTTCTACCCTTTGGTATTTTATTTCCTTTCTATTTTAATGAATCTTTCTGCCATTCTGAAACCCTTTGTAGAAGTGATTGCTTCAAACCCAAGTAGGTAGGAAAAATAGCTGAGAGTAACAAAAATCAGAATTACTTGTTCCAATTGCTTCAAAATCTGAAAACACATAATCACAAAATACTTTTTTTTTTTTTTTTAAGAGAAAGAGAAGGGATTGTGTGCACAATAAGAATGTGACATGCCCAGTATTAAAGCCAATGATAATCACCAGTAAGGACCACATTCTAAAGCTCAGTGATAAAGTCAGTGTCTCTGAACCAAGGCAGTCACACAGAAGGAAAAAATACATTATGAACAATATCCTTAACCAACTACCAACTGTCTGTCTTTTTAAAGCAACCAAAATAATAACTAGTGAATAAATCTGCAAGCCATAAGCAGTATCCACAAACTTTAGAAAAGCTAAGGGATGACTAGGTTGTCACGTTAAGCTTCTGGACAGTGGCACCACTCAGTCAAGTGCAGCCGGTGCAAACAGAATGGAGGAGAAACAAACAAACAAACAACACAAACAAAATGAAACAAAAAGTAAACTTAACCACATGGAGCTCTGGCACACCTACACTTAAATAGCGAGTCACTTAAAAACTGAGGTCTACACTGTCTGACTTCTTATTCCAATTAATCACTTCAGTACCTCAGTATGTTCTCAGGAATTGACTCTAACCTTTTTTTTTTTTTCTTTAATTATCCTGTTACCATTTTTTGTCCAGTAACAGAGATAAAGTGAAAGTTATTTGCTTACCAAGAGGGTAAAGATGCCCGCAGCAGCGATTTTCATTTTCATGTTAACATAAATTCTGCTGTATGTGGTGCTACTCCTAACCAGGAAGTATAACCACAAAACAGGTTACATATAAAACCTCAATGGAGAAAATGAAGCAATGGGACAACTCCACCACCACAATGTTCTTAATTTGCTGGAGCAGCACAGTGCCAACTCTCCTAAATACAATTTCCTTCTCCTTCCAACCACTGTACTCTCCCCAGGCACATCCACTCATCTTGTTTTGAAGACTGCAGACTGTACAAGGAATTTACAAGTCAAAAACTGATTCCAGAAGGACTGAGGTAAAGCTATAGAAGTGACAGTACCGAAAACTAAACTCTCATTTCCTTCTCTGCAACCGCAGAAACTTACCCTCACACTTGAGAGACAGGAAATTTACTTTTTCTGCTGACTTTATTTTTTCTTTTCAAACAGGTAGGGGATATTTGTATCAAAAAGTGATGTTACTGCGCCTTTTGTTTTGTATGCCTGAGCCTGATCTAAAATTACAGTACGATTGCTCTTGGGCACAAACTACCCCAGCTTTAAGTTTGCAACTCAAGATAAAGCAAACAATTTCAGTTGAACAAGATCATCTTAGTTTACTGCTTCTGCCAGATTCTACCTGTTCTTCCACTGAAGGCAAAGATTTTCTAACAGTACCCACTAATATTTAAACTTCAGTGTTCACAGCAGTACTTATAACACAACTGACTTCTCTTCGTTAACTGTTTCTCTTCAGTTCCAATCAAGGAACCCTAAGAATTCTAACACTTTATCATGTACGAGATTGTATGACAGTGCTCACTTCCCCTCGGCAGGATTTCTGAAGCCAAAATGACAGCCTTTCTTCAAGCTATGCTAGGGCTCCCTTCTGGACTATACTCAAAAATCAAGAAAATACATTATTCCTCCCAGTAAACGAGGAAATCAAAGATTTACAGTGTCCATAAACAACTTTAATTTATGTCAGCACTAGGTTGCTTCATAAGAAACAAAAGGTGACTGAAGCTGTGATACGTCAAATGAAGCACCTCCGTCCTGCAAGATCCTCTAGGCACTTTCAGTTGATATAGGTTCAAGAAACAGCTGACAAAAGTCAGAGAACAAACATTTGTCTAAGCCTACTACAAACACGGGCAGCAATGCTTCTTCAGAAATTCCCCATGCCAAAACATGCCGGAGACTGGGGGAGTATTCCAAGGAGGCATCACTACATGTTTACCCTGTTACCCTCGTTCCCTATGCACTCACTGTCAGCCCCCACTACAGACAGACTACTGGGCCAATCAGTCGTCTGGCTTCACCCAGTACAGCCATTCTCATACTCTTACTGTTTCACACACTTGAGTTCCCATCTGCGGAGGACCATACCTGTCACTCAGGTTATCAATTGGTGAGCCCAGTCTATCAGGCAGCCTCCTTCTCTCTGGTGTGCCAATGCAATACCGGTCATTACCAACAGTAATCCGCAAACTCTGTTCCAGTGAAGACTCAGAGCGGAGACTCGGTGAACGTCTCTGTAAATTGAAGAAAGAGTGCAAGCCCATCAATCAGGGAGTTTTATTCTCAGCTACAGAAAGGCAAGAGACTCTGCTCAATAAATGAGACTTGGGGTAGATGGATCAATTAAAAAAACAAACAAACAAAAAAGCCCTAGATGAGCATTTATTCTAAGTATTTCAATTGCTAATAGTTAATAAAGAAAAAGGAGGGTACTAATTGCATTTAATTTCTCACCCCAGCTGCCAACAATAAACTCTATGTTTACATTATCTAAAAGGGAAATTTTCAACTCAAGATTACCTTAAATAAGCTACCACTTTGGAAGGTGGAAAATCAAAGAAGTTCAGCAAGTCCCGCCTTCACTGCTGAGCTCTTTGTTAGAGCAGAAGCAGCTAAACAAATAGTGCATAAAAAACACTGCCAGGAATATCTTAATAAGAGTGCCTGGATTTCTGGCCCTTTCGAGCTCCAATAACAGCATGAAGCAAAGAATACACCAGTGTAAACACAGATTTTCCTTGCAGTGATGTTTTCAGCAGTTTTCCTCATCTTAGGACGCTTTCAGTGGATAAGCATAACCTACTACTAAAATTGTCAGTAAATTGTCAGGCTGCAGAAACTCCATCACCCCATTATCGCTGGTAGAACCAAACCACAGTTAAGTTATCCTTCAAAGAACTACAGCAGAGAAGACCTGAGCTAACTGCTCTGCACAGATCTCCATTTGGAGACATGACCAATACAGACAATGTTATTACTGTTAAGTTGTGCTTTGTATTCTTTCAGAACACGGTACTAAAATTGGGAATGACCAAAGTAAGGGGAGTTCCATAAGAAGGAGACTAAAAGCAGAGATACTTGATCTGTTTTTTTAAACAACCATGGTTTATACTCCTCTTAACAGAAAACAAAGAACCTGCTTCAGTTCTGCCAAAGCAGTCATGTGCTTCATATTGCTTTCACAGCAGTAGCAAGCTGAAGGTGCACTACATTGGCTGCATCCATGCTGTCTGCCCTGGGAAGGTGCAGCAAACTGAGCTCAATCCTCCAAGAGAATGAAAGAAGAACATTACATAACCTCCAACAAGAAAGTAGGATTGCCTCACAAATTCATCTAACAACGTTTACTTGCAGTACAAACCTGCACGAGAACCCATTGTGCATGCCGCTGTTCTAAGATAAAATCAAACTGATTTTCTCCATTAATCTGAAGCCCAGCATTTATCAGAACACACCATAAAGATTTGCTAAGACCAACTGTTTTATATAGTACAACACCTTCCAGGACCAGTTGGGCTGAAATACAACACAAACAAGGTGCATGCATCTCACACAAACACACTTGGAAGGCTCAAATGTGCCCTGATCAACACTGAATTTTGAGGGCTCCCTGGAGATGCAATTATCTTGAAGGGCACCTTTTTGCCATCGAGGCTTACAGCAAGTTGGGCAATATGACAATATCCACAGAAACTGGAGACAGAGAAGTGACAATTATGTCTTATATAAAGGAACTTTTGGATAAAAGAAGGAAATAGTTTCCATTTAGTTAGTTCAGGATGTATATGACCACCATACAGATCATCTAGAGACTGCACCGAAGGTGCATAAGGTATTTGAACTTTCTGTTGTGAAAGAAAAATTCAAGTTTTAAGAGCGTTTGCATGGTGGAGTGCCACCACTAGTCAATCCTACCAATGCCCTGCACTGTGTTTTCTTCCCTTCCTCTCCAGGCTCTCAAACAGTAGTTACCATTACCATATAAAATACACCGGTTGCAGATCAGCTCTTAATTTCTTCTTTCTCTGCTGACCCAAAACATCCCAGTCCTTCACTTTCAGCTAACTTTCTTACGCAAAAGCAAAGGAGATGACAAAGACTATAAAAAGATCAAACATACATCAGTAGCAAAAAATACAAACACTGTGATGTGTCAGCCATGCAAGAACATGCAGTCTGCCAAACTCCCTCGCTTAACAGCCCTGACCTTCCTCTCCCCTCATTACATTTTTCAGTACTCACCCCAAACCTCTGCTGTCACTCCATGCTCTTCCAATTCCCATGGTTTTCCCCATGCTCTTCCAGTTCCCATGGTTTTCCCCAGCTACTAAGAAACTTACAACATCCACAGTTCCAATGTCTGATACACAGTCAGCATCTCTGTTACACACAAGAATGTGTGTACACATTGAACACAATGCTGATACCTTGGGAATGCATGCCCATCATCTCAAAAACACAATGCCCAGAATCAAGAAAAGGAAATAAGAAATCTCAAAGGATGCTCCTTTCATATTCCAATTCATATGAAGCCTAGGGATGGTAACTTTTCCACTCTTCAACCTCGTGCCCTTATCCCATCAGTGTCTACATTTCATGTACTACATCTTCTACACGCACACTCCCCTCTTCCAAGTCCTCCTTCCTCACTGCAGCTTAAACCCCTCTTTCTCTCAGTCTTGTGTCTGAATTCATCTCTTGGCGACAACTCCAAAAAGCCACTTGTTAACACTACTGTGCAATTCTCCACTTTTCCTCAGCTTCTGTGGAGGGGGTCTTAAGTCATACAGGTTGGAAAACTATGTTAAAAGTTTACCAGAGCATGTTGACCCAATGAATCTGCTGTTGATTTTATTTTGATCTCACTTAGCTCCACTGTATGGAAAACAAGAGCATAATCCCAGCTTTTATCTTTCTGATTTTGTAAACAGCCATTCTAAAAAATAAAAACAATCCATACATGTATCTTACGCATTAACACCACTTTTAGATAAGTAGTGCTGGCAGAACACCGCTTGGTGGGCAAAAACTTCAATGGAAAAAATATTCACAGTATATATTCTGAGAATTAGCTATAGTGGGCTTCAGCACACGCCAGAGAGTGCAAAATTCAGGTTAAAGAGCTGTATTAAATCATCTCAATTTGACTCACACAGTGAGAGCTGCTTCCTAGATTAAGTTTTTTCCCTAAACACAGTAGCATTCTTGTAAACAAATAACAAATGCACTGGGATTATCAGTTCAGCGCTAATTTACTGGAGCCTAATTTCTAGAATTCATCATTTTTTCAATCCTTCTCCCTGAAATCAGAAGAGGCAAGAAAAACATCATGAATGTGTAATGATTTGCTGTGATGACTCCTGCAACTTGAGCCAGAAAGGTGCAAAATAACACTGTTCTTGACAAACACTATTATTTCAGTGTTAGTCTAAAGTGAGGTTTTGCTTGTTTGTTTTCTGACGGAGAAGTGAGAGGCCGCAAGTCAAGCACTTCTGATTCAAATTTCTCCAAGTCTGAACCAACACATCCAGCATCAGAAGTTTTGTGACAGCCCATTCACATTGCCAACCTACTGCAGACACAGCAAAAAGACAGACTGAGTGATGATAATGTCAATCTTACAAAGTCCTACTGTGGTATCCCTGTTTACCATCCCCCGGTGACCGTGTCACTGTACATCAGGCTACGATGTAAAATGACATAGTCATACTAAAAATCCATTCTATTAAAAAAAACAAACAAAAAAAAAAAAAAACACACACAAAAAAAAACCCACTTTTTTTCAACCTGGATCTCATTAGCAAGACAAATTACAAGGCTACTCTCTCAACAGTTTATAGGGCTAAGATAATAGTGAACAACACCTAAAAGTAAATGGCCAGAGGCAAGCTGCTCAGCCCAGCTTAACTGTCAAACACAGTATTATCTTTCCACACCTTCAGGATGGGTTACACCAACAGCTGGGTTTTAACTCCACCACAGTCACCTGCCATCTCCTCCCTAGATGCAGCTCCAAGGAAATCCCATGAGAACAACCACCACCATCACAAAGGGCAATCCCACTCTCTCAGAGTCCTACCACGCAGTGAATCAATCACAGCAAACAACAGATGCTGGCTGAATTAACTTTCAGCCAAATCAGTCCCTCGAAGCAGCTCACTTTTGCAACTTCACAAACACAAGTCTGAGTACAGAATACACTGCAGAGCGAAAGGAAAACGTGAGTGCATCCTTCCTATTAATTCTACATATGCCAAGTTAAGTGACCAGGGAACCTAAAACATCACAGCACAAAAGTCTTTTCTCTCAGAGTAACACGAGCACACAGCAAAGTTATGACTTATCAAGACAGCAGCTATCGGACAAGTGCTACACCAAGGGCAACAGACAGCCTGAGTGAGTGAATGCCACTTGCAAAAAGCAAAGTACAACCAAAAGCACCCAAGGTGGTGTTACATCAGATGCAACATCACCACTTCACATATCCACATCAGATTTTGCGTGGGTTGAGTAAGAAGAGTGGCACACCTGGTGGTGCAGCCCCAGCCAAAAAACAGTGCCTATTTCAAGATCACTACCTGTAACAGAGCCTCCTTTGTACATCAGTGACAGCAGAATGCACTCAGACAAAACGCTCACTCAACACCTCGCCAAGAAAGTTACCTTCCCATCAATAAAAGATTTACGCATTAACACAACACTGTGACAGCTGGAGGAAACAGACCAGCTGCATCCCCTCCCTTAGTAAAGCATCATCTTCCAGACTTAGGTGAAACCGCTTGGGCCGTTAAAAGAGAAATACACATATAACGGAAAAAAACATTCTTTAAAATGGAGATAACCGATCCCCCCCGCGGTGCTCCTCAGAACGCCGGGGGGACCGCTCCCCGCCCGGCCCAGGACGGCGTGGGGCCCTACCCCGCGGCCCAGCGGCCGGGCCGTGCCGGGATGAAGTACCGAGGCCTGACAGCCGCCCCCCACCCGCAGCCCGGCGGCGGTTACCCGGCTGCTGCTGTCTCCGTGTTCGCTCCCCCGGCGGCCCCGCGTCGCTCCGGACCCCGCTCCTCCCGGCGGCGACGGCGGCCTCCGGCTGCGGTGCGGCGACGGGGAGCGGCGGGAGGCGCTGCGGTGGCCCGACGGAGAGCGGTGGCGGCGCGGCGGCGAAGCGCCGGTGGCGGCAGCGGTAGGGGACGGCGGCGGGGGAGGCCGGCCGCGGCCCGGCCCCGGCCCCGATGTGCTGGAGCGGGAGGCGCGGGACCCCGCCGAGCCGCTCTCTTTGAGCCGGTGGGAGTACGAGGAAGACGACGGGCCGGAGCGGCCGCTGCCAGAGCGGTACATGATGGCGACGGCGGCCCGGGGGGTCCCAGCGGCCTGCGCGGGCGCCCCGACTCCTCTCACCCGGCCCCCCCCCCCCCCCCGCCGGCGAATCCCCCGTGTCCACCGCGCGTGCGCGCCGCCGACCGCTCAGCGCGCGCTCCCGAGCCGCCCCCCCCCCCCCCGCCCCAGTCGCGCGCTCTCGGGGGGGGGCGGGGTGAGCGCGGCAGGGGGCGGGGGACAAGAGGCGGGACTCGGGGGACGCCCGTACAAAATGGCGGCCGCCAGCCGGCAGTCACGTGTGTGCTGCGGTTGGGCGGGTAACGCTAGGTGGGGTGGTGCTGCTGCGCGCGAGTATTTGTGTCGTGAGTTTACCGGCGTGTGTTCTCCCGGGTAACAGCGATAGGCTGAGAGGTAATGGCCTCGAGCTGCACCAGGTTCAGGTTGGGTATGAAGAGAAATTTCTTCTCGGGAAGATTGGTGATGTCCTGTAATTTGCAGCAGCTAAATAGAACATCAGGCTTGCGAGTGGGGGTCTGTCTGGTACTCTCGGTGTTTCTACATGCCAGAACTAACCCCCCAGCCTTGGGGTTTTCCCAGGGAGTGCTCCACCGCCCAGGCTTGGTGTTGTCACTGGAAATAAAGAGTTTCCTCTTGGTTACGTTGAGCAGCGATTTAAGATTTTTTGGTGCCATGAGGTAAATAAAAGGGTTGGGTTTTAACAAAACTTCATTGCTAGCCATTTTGAAGATTAGTGAAGTGAGTTAGTGAAATATGTGATAACTAAACAGTGACTTGATTATAGATTTGTGGATGACAAGATTCACAGTAAATAACAGGGTATATTAAATTGATGTGTATGTACAAGTGCAAAGCATACTCTTACAGATGCACTGAAATGTGTGGCTCCTGTAAGATATCTCAGCACCCATGCTTGTGAAACAAATGTCTCATTAAAGCATATGTAAAAAGTGAGGTGGCTGGAAGGAGAATGACTTTAGCTTATAGTTGAAACTTCCTTCTTCTCAAAGTTAGAGCAGATACTTGCAATATGCTGTTATTCTTCTGCAGGCACTAATTGAGGCCGGCTGCAGCAGGATGACTTCTTGTGTTGGTATCCATCCATGGGTAGCCTTGAGGATCTGGAGGACCTGAGAGGTGCCCCAACCTGGGGGAGATGCTGGTCACAGCTTGTTGTGATTCAGAAGAGTTTTACTTACCTTGGAAGCGTAAATAGTTATTTTAATTAACTCTTGTCAGGTACTTTTCCATACTAGCCCCCTTGGATGGCAAAAAATATTCTGGTACTTCTGACCAGTCATGCAACCCCCAGAGTTTGCTGGATTCATGAATTCTGCACTACCTGCCTTAGGCTGTGATCCAGGTACAGATGTACTGAGCTGTCAGAAGATGATCCGTCCCAGGTGATGAGAGGAAAAGCAAGTGCCTGGATATGATAAGGGGGTGCCTTTATGCTCTCATCTGCTGCTTATTGCAATTTGCAGGAAAGCAGGGGCCAGTCACAAGCAATGCCTCCAATGTGCTGGTCCTTTACCTTTCACCATTTATGCCAAGATTGGCTTGTTGCCTAAGGAAAGGAATTGCACCAAGCATGGAAAGGCCTGATATAAAGGTGGGGGGCAGTTGCGCCGCCACACTCAGGAAATATGCTCAGTTAATGCCTATCATTAAAGGAAGCAGAAGCTATCAGTTTGCATTACTGTTGTTCGCTTCTCTCCTATGGTTGATAATGTTAAATTTGTGACCTTAATTGAATTACAGGTGTCTTGGGATATAAATTTTTTTGAAGATTCCCAGCATACTGCAAGTCTGGTTTCTGTGCAAGAAGGATATAATGGTAGTGGAGGTAATTTATGCTAAACTTTTTACAGCTGAGTACCCTAAGCAGCAGATGTCATTACACTTGAAGAGGCACAAGGTTGTGCTTCTTGGTAACTACGGAGCCGATGTATATTTGGAGATCTCTCCTCTGTGACATTGGTGACACCATAAGTAACTAGTTTTATATTGTAAGGAGTATACTGTTATCTCAGACACGTTCTGATTCTTCACTGAAAGCAATAGCACGCTTTCTTGCTTCGGTGTTGAGTATCTGTGTCAAGCACTCAGTTACATTAACTGAAATAGTAAAAACAGCTAAGAAAAAGAAAGTTTGCTTACTTGGTTTTGAATGTCTTTTCCATACTGTTGCTTTCTTTACATCAGTTTCAAAAAAGAAACAGCTTTGATCTTTGGTTTCAAAACAGTCAGAGGTAAGTAAATAAATGAACAACCAAGAAACCCAGTAAATTGTTATTTTTGTTTTTAATCAGGGTTTTATACAATGTTACACATACAATATTTAATCTTTGCATAATTCTGAAATATTAAAATATTCACAAACTTTGTTTTGACCTTGTATCTAGTGGAGCTCTAAAGAGAGTGGCCTGGTGGTTTGTAGTGATAGATTTAAATGCTGTTTGGAGCCTGAAGGAATCCAGATGCCACAAACTGGTCAGGAATTTCAGTAGAACTTCACTACGCTTTAGCAAGTAAACTGCTTAAGAGAAGAATGGAGAGAAGGAAAAAAGCAAACAGCATATTCACTATAGGGTTAAAAACAAGTTCAAATGAGAAAAATCCATTGATTGGAGGGTAATGCATGACTTGTGCTTAATAACATTTTGTAGCACCCTCTTATTTTACTGGATGTAACCTTACACCTTCTGAACTCATTCTGTATTTACTGTAGTGTCACTTTACAGTCATGTGCTTTAGTGAAGCAAGTTTTTAAGGAGACTGAGCACCCATGGTAAGATTCAGCTAAATTAAGGTTAGTGCTGAAATTTGCGTCCAGTGGTTCAGAGGAAATTTGAAGTTTTCATCTCTGCGAGAGAAATTATTCAGGGTCAAAAGTTGAGCGGAGTCCTTACCTGCTTTGCAGAGGTTTGTAGTACTCTGTGACAAATGGTCCAGGCTCTTACGAGACAAAAGAGCTGCCAGTCACTGCTCTGCTACCAGTGCAGCTCCCAAACCGCTGTTTAGAATTAAAGAACTCATCTTGGTTAGAGGAACTTGCAATTAGCTGTTGCTTGGAGTGATGCTAGCTAATTGGATGCTGAGGGCAAAGTTGAGGTAATAATGTATCTGAATTCTTGTGGGGCCTCAAAGTCATGGGAGCAAATGACATTGAGAAGTGAAAGAACAGAGTAAGAAAAGTCAGCAAGAGCAATGTATGAATGAGTAAACAAATCAGAACTGATGTTAATTCAGATTGGGCTGCAAGTAAAAAAACAATGTAGAGAAAGACGTATCTTAATTACTGTTTTTTGCCTTCATTTGTTTGAGCTGAGAGTAGATATAGGTCTGTGAGATGGCCACACAGCACTTCCTCTAATGTTAAAATGCTGGGTTACTAGTTACTATTAAAGAGACAATTCTGTGAGTGTTTCCTTGTGAGAAATTGTAGTGGAGAATATTACTTTGTCTTTTGAACTTTGCATTAATTTTTCCCTTGGAAAGCAGTGTGAAATAGGTATATTGTGTCTTCAGGTCCAGGCAGAGTAACCCATTCCTGAAAGATTTTGGTTTGAACCAAGTAATCAAGTCAACCTATGTCATGGAATCTGAGGATGGTTCAACTGATATGGAAGCCCTGTCTGCAAGCACAGAAAAAACATCCAAATAGGCAATTGCTTTCAGAGATTTTACATGTGTAATCACAAGGTTAGTATTTCTGGATTTAAGGCTTGTCTAGGCTGGCTTCTGTTTCACTTCAGTATTTACTTTTAGGTAGGTAGTAGAATAGGCATGGAGCCTATGCTCCTTCTCTGACTCCAAGTCCTGGGAAAGGTTAATATTGTGTTAAATAATCTGTTACAAAATAAACTCAAAAGAAAAGGTGGGGGGACAGTGTCAACTTGCGAAATTATTTTTCTTCACTGTAGATGTTTCAATCTAGATGGTTGGAAAAACTCTGACTAATAAGCAGTTAATAAAATCTGGTCTATGTTGGCCTGTGGGGAGGGTTGTTAAACCTGACTTGTTTGTTTGAATGCTGTGGTTATTTGATATATGTCAGGTGTATCTCTATAGAGCACAAGGTACTTGTAAGTAGTACACCCACAGGTCTATATTCCACATGGCATATGTTTTAAACAAGTCAAACACATAGCAGTGATTGTCACAGACAGCAGTATTCAGGAAGGTGAAGTAGCTGAAAGGAAGCATTAAAAAGGAGGAATATTTAGATTCTGGTTTTGCTCCTAGTCAAATGTGCTTAGGCAGAGCAGGCACCAGTGATTTCAGATTAGCTGAGATAGGTTAGTATTCTCAGAGGCATCTGGAAGCTGATCATCTTTCAGCTCAAGTGGAAGAATTCAGGGGAGAGAGTGTGATCCTTTCTCCTGGTGTCTGGGAACTTTTTTGATGTCTTACAAATTTGGGGAGCTTTTATTATTTTTTTATCTGGAATTTAAATAAGATGTTTGAACCATGAAATTTGATAAACTTCACTTGTGTACAGCTCATGCTTCAGCCTCTCGTGTCTTTATTTGCTGTCTTGAGAATTTGCTTATTTCGTTTTTTGAAGGGAAGCTTCCTTGGGTGCACAGGATGTAAACTAATTATGAAGGCCTCTACAGAAAAGTTTATTCTAGGAACCTCTGAATGGCCTCTGGGAGGAAGCACAGCCTAGACCAGAGGCACCTAGCTAATACATATCAGTAGTTTGGTTGGACATAAAAAGGCAGCCTTGCAACTCTGACACTTAAGGACCATAAGAAATAGGAATCCTCAAAGACAAAAATTAAACAATGTTATACAGACATTTAGGAAAATGGTGCTATGCCAAGAAGTTGATCTGTACCAGAACAGAAATTTTTGTCTCTCTTTGGATTTGTATATTCTAAGGCAATAAAAGCTCTTAGTAATGAATAGCAGAGTGAATGTTGCCTTGTGCTGCTTTGTAGGACAGTCTTCATTCCAGCAAGTCTCTGTGCATCTGTGAGCAGGAGCAGTACGTCAGCACTGACTTCAGCCTCCATGCGGAAGCCCATTTTCTGGTGTGAGAGGTACAGAGACCAGAGAGTACTGAACTCTCCTGTGGAGGGCAGAGAATCAGTAAAGCTTGGCCAAAAGAAAAAATAAATGAATCTTTTGTCACATGGCAAGAACAAGATCAGAAAGCAGTGTGGCATGGAAGGAGTTCCTGAACTTGTGTGGGATTCCTGTAGGGATGGCAAACAAGGCACCCAGATGGGTCTTCTCATGCTTTGTCCTTCCTCATAAACCCACAGCAGAAATCCTTGTTGTGGTGCCAGCTGCTACACCTTTGTCTCCCCCTACTTCTTTCCAGGAAACTATCATTAAGAGGGTATTGTGGCCTCCAACTGCGTGCTCTTATCTCTGCTGCCTCACTCCTCTGATTGGATTGCTCTGTGTTCCCAGGCAGGAATGTCACTGGCATTCTGCTTCCTCAGCACCCCGCCGATAACGCTTGTAAGCTCAGAGAACGCTTTATTGCTTTTCCGAAGAGCTGTGTGTTGAAAGTAAAATGTATTGCTGGCGATGAATTATTGTCAAAGATGCGCGAATTTTCCCTGGTACGAGAGAGTACTGAGGGGCGGTTTGGGGAAATGCACAGGCTGTGAAGTCAGCAGTAGCAGCGCGTCCTCCCGGCCGCAAGGGGACGTGCGAGGTGCCGCTTCCCTCTCTTGCACGTGGGCAGCGCGGGGCCGGGCCTAGCCGAGGTACGGTAGGGGGCAGGGATCAAAGTTGGGCGTGTGGCGGCAGCGCGCCGTCGTGCCGACCCCTCGCGGGGTTGCCTGCCTCGGGGCGGCGTTGGTGCAGACCGGGGGAGGCCCGGAAAACCAGGCGCTCGTCTGGGTTTGGTTGGATGGTGTAAGGCCCGAAACGGCCCGCGTGTGCTTCAGTCTGCAAAGCACGGAGCCTCAAATCCTGCCGCTTTCCCAGCCCTCCTGCACGGACTATGGCGGCGTACTGGTGTGAGCTGGAGCGTGCGTGACGTTATGTGCTGCTTTAAGGAGCACCTCTGTCCGTGCCCCTTTGAGGATGTGTAGAAGTAAAACTGGTATGTGGCAGTTTAAGCAGCTCAAGATATTTTGAGGCAGGATGCAGGCATAGCAGTGCTTCCTGATGTTAATTTGGCAGGATGAGCTGGCCATGCGAGCACTTGGCCTGACAGTGCAGCAAGTACAACATTCCAAGAGCGATGAGATAGTGGGGTGGCTGCAGGAGGCAGAGTAGCTCAAGCTGGAGCTTGCTTGGTTTGCAGAGCGGCTGATAAGACACCAGGTGTGCAATAGCCTGGACTTCCCGACCCAGGAAGCTGTTTCTGGTCCTATGTTCATTCCTTATCACAGTCCACCCTGAGCGGGGCTGTGTTTGTCCCGTGCCTCATGCTGTTTGTTCTTTCAACCTCAGGAGCTCCATCTCCCATGTTCGGTTCCCATTGAAGGATGGAAAACATCCTGGCTGGTTTGTGTGGGACCAGCCCAGAAGATCCACTCCCTGTGTGGGTTCATGGCAGAGTTGGCCACTGCTTTAATCAGCTGGCATTGAACGTGGTTCCTCATGTGATCCTTGCTGCGGTCAGTGCCTGCTTCCTTGGCACTCCAAGGTATGAGGACTCACTTGTCTGGCACTTGATTATTATGCAGGACTGGAGGCGGAATGGAGGGGCTGGAACTTAGTTCTCCTGAAATGTACCATGTATATCATTAGAGGAAGGCATGATATTGTAATGCCATTACATTTGTCAGCATCTGTCCTAATTCTGAGTACTGTGCTTGGCTCTGATCGCTCCTTTGCAGAAAGGTATTCAGGAAGAACAGAGGGTATTGAGAATAAAATAACAGAATAAGTGAAAAGAATTTTAGTGAATGAGGGTTGCAAAAACTGGAAGATTTCTTGACAGGGATTTAAATACAAGGTGGTGTGGAAAATGTATGTGAGGTAATAAAGATTTCAGTTAAATCAAAAATAGTTATCCTGTTTACTGTCATCTTGAATTTGTGAGTATGACAACATTCACTGATACTGAAAGGCCTCAAATGATAATGAAATCTTTTGCTGAGCGACAGATTGGACTTTACTTAGACAGCATTATTGAAAGCAGAAGTGAGAATATAATCTTTCTGAAGAAAATATCACAAAGATGAGGGAAATCTAGGTTTAGGAATGTGACACAGAATTTGATCATCTGAACGTTAAATATACTTTTCTGTTAATCCTCAAGGACTGGAGCCTCACTTGCAATATCACAGTTTGCAAACAAATTTCTGTAGAGAAAGGGTATTTTCTATAGCATCCGAATCTCTGGTATTGATCAGATATTGGTTTTTATTGACCTGATCTAGTTTAACAATGTCTACAGTCTGACTAAGTTAGATATCTAGGGAACTGAGTACAAGGAAGTGAAGTAAGAATGAACGGATAAAGGAAGGATGAGTGGAGGAAGAAAGGTGAGTGCTGACTGGGACATGATAGAATAGCAACTGTCAAGATTTTATCTTTTCTTTCCTCCTCTAGATCTGGCTCTGGAATGTCTCACAGGCGAGGCTGGAGATGCAGAATTGCCATGTCATTTGTACTTTCTGGCTTACTCCTCAGTGATATAATCCCAGCTGCCATTTCTCAGCAGGAACTCGGCCCTGTATACCTGGAAGTGTTAGCCAGTGGCATTGCTGCACTGACGTGGCTCACTCATGGCCTTGCGCTCGTCATGCTCTGCAGGTCCATTCACAGCTCCACTAGGGGCCCTGCAGCCCTGGCTCTCCTCACTCTCTTACCGCTGCCTTCCCTCCTCATCACACTGGTGTGGTATTGCCAAAGTGGGACAGCTTGGTCTCCTGCCCACCCTGCTGTCTCCTGCAGGTTCACCATTCTCTGTCTGCAGCTGGCCTCCCTGCTGACTTATATGATTAGCTACCTCTTACCTGCTGCTGATAGGCATGAATTCCTCTCCATCAACAGCTCCCGGCAGCAGGATCAGCTCATCTCAGAGTCAGGGATCTCAGTGTCAGAGCAGCAGGGAGTGGCAGAAGATGGTGAGAGCTGGCTCTCACGCTTCTTTTATGCTTGGATGAACCCTCTTATGAAACGTGGCTATCAGTGGAAGCTGAACCAACCACAAGATGTCTGCCTGCTTCCTCGAAAGCTTCAGGCTTCCAGGGTCTGTGATCAGTTCTATGCCTGCTGGCAGAAGAAAGCAGCTGTGCACCAAGTAGAGGAGGAGACAGTGTCTCTAACTAGCCCAATCATTGCTGGAGGTGATGGCAGTAGCGATGCCCTGAACAGGTCACACCATGCCCAGGAGGCCGTGCGACTCCTCTCAGTACTTCATGCAGCATTTGGGCTTCGTTTCTACTCCCTGGGACTTCTCAAGCTGGCTGGTAGCCTGCTCGGTTTCTCAGGCCCTCTGCTTCTGAACCTGCTGGTGAACTTCATGGAGTCACGGCAGGAGCCCTTGAGCCACGGAGTGTTCTATGCTCTTGGGCTGTTTGCTGGCTCCTTTGTGGGTGCGCTTTTGCGGAACCAGTTCAGCTATGAGGTGCAGAAGGTGACACTGATGGTGCGAGCTGCCGTCATCTCTGCCATCTACCGCAAGGCTCTACGTGTTGGCAGCACCAGCCTTTCCCGCTTCACTGTGGGTGAAATCGTCAACTTCATGAGCACAGACACCAGTAGGTTGGTCAACTTCTGTCTCAGCTTCCATGAGGTGTGGAGCCTGCCCTTCCAGTTTGCCATTACACTCTATCTCCTCTACCAGCAAGTGGGTGTAGCCTTTCTGGGAGGCCTGGCCCTGGCACTGCTGCTTGTGCCTATAAACAAGCTCATAGCCAACCGCATCATGATGAGCAATGCGGAGATGCTGAAGCACAAGGATACACGGGTCAAGGTGAGGGGAAGCTGGTGGGTCAATGAATTTGTTGTTATATTTTTTCCCCATTTGTCCCTGGAACATTAGCTTTTTAGCTGCTTGCTGTGACTTTCAAGTGGCTGTGCTGAATAATCACTGTTGGGAAAAGAGGGGTTCAAAAGTGTTTCAGTGTAAAGTATGATCCCCACCCACAAGATAGTGAATCTCTAATGCTTGTCTTGCCCCCTAGGCAAATTGAAGTTCTCTTGCGAGGGTCTTCTTCTGCATGCAGTAGTTAAGGCATGGCTCCTGATTGCTTCCTTTAGAGATGCTTCCATCCCATTACTTCAGTAATGCTGTCAGTGGTTGAGGTGTCTTGCAATCTGGACAAATACAGTGATTGTGGATGTGGTGGTTTTATTTCACTCTAGCTTGGCATCCTCAGTCAACTTTTCCACAGCTGTTTGGAACTAGTGAAATATTTATCTTCCTGACAGAAGATGCATCTAGTAGTACAGGATGTGTTGGACCTCCTCCAGCTGTTTCAAGATGAGTTTGCTAAGCATCTCTCTTGTTGCTTTTCTTTCATGTCAGGCACGGGCACATTTCAGCTTGCTCTGTGCATGCTGATGTGAGATGGGAATGTGTTGCAGGGATACCTGAGCTGCTGGATGTGAGCCTGCTTGGCTTTGGATGCAGGCTAGCTGGGAAGTTGTATAGTAATTTGCCTTTTTGTGAGTCTGTCAGGCACAGGTAGCTGAGCAAGCTGGTGGAATGAATGAGAGCAAAGTTCTCAGCAGCTGCCAATTGAGTTTATACTTCTGTTAGCAATAAATGGCTCCTGATATCTGTAGCCTGGCCCTTAAGGAGGAGTCAGCTGCAAACTTGAACACAGCCCAGATGCCTAACTGGCATTTAGTGTGTTAAGCAGATACTCTGTGCTTTTTCTCTATGCCTGCAGCTAATGACAGAGTTCCTAAGTGGCATCCGTGTTATCAAGTTTTATGCCTGGGAGAAGCACTTCAGCAGCAGGATAAATACCTGCCGAGCTAAAGAGCTGCAGAAGTTGCGAGCCATCAAGTACTTGGATGCTGTGTGTGTTTATCTGTGGGCAGCACTGCCAGTTGTTGTCTCCATTGTCATCTTCATCACCTATGTCCTGATGGGTCACCAACTCACTGCCACAAAGGTGAGTGAAGGAGGAGATCCCAAGTGACAGCACTGCTCACTGTAGGTAGTAGAGCTCCAAATTTGTCTCTTGCAGAGGACAGTCTGCAGTGGGACTGCATACCTGAGGCATCTTTTCTAGGAAATGATCTCCCCCTGTGTCTCCCCACAGCCTTTTGGGCTCTCGCTCCTGAAGCCATTTGGAGAATACAAGATGCAGGGGAGGTACTGCATTGGTTCATGGTTGTTTCTTTACCCACACAGGTGTTCACAGCATTGGCCCTTGTGGGGATGCTCATTCTCCCCCTCAACAGTTTCCCATGGGTGTTGAATGGGACTTTGGAAGCCAAAGTTTCCCTGGATCGGATTCAGCGTTTCCTTGAACTCGTGGACCAGGATTTGGAATCTTATTATGCCCTAGGTAATGGCAAAGGATGCTGGCAGGGTTGGGACCCTGGGCAGGAGACATTTGGAGATGAAAGCTGAGGTGTGAAAGGCAGTGCTGGAGGGCAGCCATCTGTCATGCCATGACTCACGACTCAAGTTGTCAGAAGCAGAGTATAGGCACTTCATTTCTATAAAAACAGAGTACGTGGCTATGACATTTTTCTTTACCAAACATAGGCCATTGCTTGTCCTCAAAGAACCCCACCACTAGTGTGCCTTTGAAAGAAGCTGCTCCCTTCTCCATCCTAAGCTCTTCTGATAATGAAGCCATCAAAAACCCCAGTTTTGCCTTGGCAAGAAGGCATGAGTGCCCTCTCCTGAGTCATCACAGCTCCATTTTTCTCCTTTCTTGCCTTATGCTAGCTCGCTGCCATTCTTTCACCTTCAACAATAAAACCAGATTATCCTCACAGTGTCTCACTGAGAGCCAGCAGATAAGCTTGTGCGTTTGCTGGGAGTTGGAGAAAGGAGGATTGAAGGAAATGAGGTGTAAGTTTAAGGACAAGTCTGTAGGCAAGTGTCTTATTTTGGGGTTGGGTCCAGGGCATCCTGGCTGTACTCTGTTTCTGCCTCTTGCATTTGGGAGCAAAGCTGGTAGTATTTGTGATGCCATGTTCTTGTCACCCTCTGGCATTCTCACTGTAGTGCTGCTTATTCCTTGTAGGTAACCCTACAGGTATGGCTTCTGCCATAGATATAAAAGGTGCAGATTTTTCATGGGTGCCAGTCAAAGAAGAAAGCATCAGCCAGCCCTTATCCAGTGGCAGTCTGCAACTGCACATTGAGAACCTCTCAGTGAGAAAGGTGAGCAGGAATGCAGGAGGAAACAAAAAGATGGCACTAGAGGGGCACGTTTTCCTGGTTTTACAAGCCATATGTGAAGATTTTCTCTTGTCCCAGTGGTACAGTACACATATAATGTCTCTCACAGCTGAGATGGACTGGAAGAGGTCCGTGCTGTGTGTTAGCATATCAGGTTGGTCCTTTTCATTTCCCTTTATAGGGAATGCTCCTGGGAGTTGTTGGGAAGGTTGGCTCAGGCAAGAGCACTCTGCTTGCAGCTATCACTGGAGAACTCATTAAGTAAGTAACATAAAGACTTCTCCTTGCCTGGTCCTTCCACACCGTGGCAGGCAGGGACCATTGAGTGCTACTTGTATTTAGTGGTCATTTTGATCTACTGACAGTTTACCATTCTGCCTACCTCTGGTGTGCTTGCAGACAAGGTGGACAAGTATATATTTGTGAGCTGGAGCAAGGATTTGGTCTGGC